>CM014732.1:5176751-7576751 GCA_004329165.1 Spatholobus suberectus
TGGTATTATATTTGATTCTTTTTCTAGTAAATATTAGATCTTTTGTAAAGTTCAGTAGGACTACTGTAGTCTAATTTTAATGATGTGGAACTTGCGGTCCCTGTTTTTACTAATAAATAAAATATTGAAATTAATCTTTTTTAATTACGTTCATTACTTCAAAGCTTTATTTGATGCAAAGAAATATATTATTTTAAAGTTAAAATTTTATTTTGAAACTAAATAAGAAAGTCATAATGAAGGAAAACTACCAACTTTCATAGTGTTTTTAATTTAATTAAATATGTGATAATAAATGTGATATTAATATGTAAAAAAATAATTTTAAAAAAATAAATATTTTAATCATTAAGTATGAATTATAAAATATGTTTTTCTATTTTAAGTACATTAATTGGTAAAACTACATATAAGTCACTAAAATATTATCATAATTTACCTTGAATGAAAAATATTTTAAAATTGTTGTCTGAATTATAAAATATATTTTTATTAATCATGCTAACTTAATTTAATTAATATAAAATAATTGATACAAATATAATTAATATCATATAATTTTATATTATAACTACTTAATGTTGAATGTAAATATTTTAATCATTTAAAATGAAGGCTTAAATATATTTTACGTCTCTGTCAATATAGTTTTGTCTGGTTTTAGTCCTTGCAAATTTTTGTTATTTTTATATTCCCGACATTTTCTTAATGTTTTTTTTAGTACTTACCATTAGCTTTAGTTAATTTAGTGTTGCCATGGTTAATAAAATAAAGAATTTTGATTATGAATTAAAGTAATGAAGAATATTTTAAATTAAGATAATTAGATTATTTTTAGGTGCGTAATTCAATTAGGTAATGTATTTACTATTTTATATAAAAAGGTAATTACGTATAATTTATTTTAATTTTTAATATATTATGAACGATAATTTTTATTGCTTTTAACATTATACTTCTTTTAAAAAAATATAATTTACTTAGATGCTTATAATTTATTTTTAATATCTTACTTTTGATGTTATTTTTACATTTCAATTCTTTAATTTTGATTGATTGTAATATAATTTTTTTTAATATATTAAAAGTAAATTATAAGCATCTAAATAAATTATATTCTTTTTAAGAGTACAATGTTAAAAATAAATTAGTGGATTGAAAAGCAAGAACAGTAAATATAAAATAAATTATAAAATTAAATATATGTAATTACCTTATTTATACAAAATAATAAATACATTACTTAATTGAATTATGCATTTGAAAATAATCTAGTTATCTTAATTTAAAATATTCTTTGTTGCCTTCATTATCTTAATTAATATTATTTATTTTGTTGCTTTTGTTAGCATTAAATTAACCAGAGTTAATGACAAGGACTAAAAAAAACAATATGAAAATGTCAAAGATCTAAAAGTAAAAAAAAAAATTGTAAGGACTAAAATCAAAGAGGGTCATATTTACAAGAATTTAAAATTTATTTAAACCAAATGTGAATTATTTCAATTAACATGAATTATTTTAAATTATAATTTAATGATAAAAAAAATATTAAATTATAGTTTGAATTAATATAATTTAGTAATATATTATTTTAACATGAATTAATGTAATTAATATAATATATTTTAAAATCATATTAATCTGTACGAATTATATAAATATTAATAATAATCTTTGTTGATTATAAAATAATTTAATAATAATTTAGTGATAACCCTGAATTTAATAATTTAATTTGATACTGTTCCCTGGTAATATTCGTATGAAATTGACCTCTTCAATGACTGACACTTGACACATATATATGGACAAATGTCAATGCTAAATTGATAACACGAAGTCTAAGAATATTGACCTAGAGTTAACCTTAATCCAAAACACCATTTAGTTATATGAGTCCTTATCAAAAGCATGGCTTAACATAGGTATGATAATATAGTCATATTACTCATCTGGACCTAACTTTACAACCATATATCATACTTAGATTAAGTTAAGCTTTTCAATAAGAACTTTTATCATACTTACATAAAATTTAAATTAAAACCATTTATTCCTAAATATCTTTATATTGAGGGGCACTACAAGTTGGACAAGACATAGATTTCAAATAATCAAGCCTAAGTTCACGAATAACTTTTCAAGTTTCAAATTAAGACTTATGAACTTTATTTCTTTTTGGAAATGCTTTTGCCAACAAAAAATAAATAAATAAAGCACCAATTGTTTTTGCACTCAAGTCTATACTACTAACCTAAAGTTGACCCTACACCCTAGTATGACTAAGTCTAAGACTATTGTCTAAGAGGTAACCCTAATCCTAGATACCACTTAGTATAAAAGTCCTTACCAATCGTTGACCTTAGCATAGGGGTGTCAATAGTTTCAAATTATTCTTATAGACCTAACCCTACATTCATGTCTCACTTATTACGAGACTATTAATTTGGCCTTAACGCTACACCTAAGTATCACCGAGTCTAAGTCTACTGACCTAGAAATGACCCTATACTCTAGTGTCATTATGTTTAAGAATGATGACCCTAATCCCAAATACGAGTTAGTATAATACTACTAACTCGTACTTAATCCTAAACTCATGTATTACCAAGTTTAAGACTACTGACCCATGGTTGATCCTAAATCCAAGTGTTACGTAGTTTAAGGCTACTAACCCAAAATTGACTCTTAACCCAATTATTGTGAAGTCTAAGACTATTATTCCATAGTTGACCTTAAACTCGTGTATTACCAAGTCTAAAACTACTGACCTAAAGTTGACCTCAACCCATTTGACCCATGTAACGACTCGCGACATTAGCCATACGCTAGGTTAGTATTTATATAATTCATACAAATTAATATGATTTAAAATAGATTGTATTAATTACATTAATTCATGTTAAAATAATATATAGTAAATGATATCAATTAAAATTTATAATTTAATTTTTTTATATTAGTCATTTTGATTTAAAACAATTCATATTAATTTAAATAATTCTTATTTAAAAGATTAAAATATTTTACATTCTAACTTAAATTATTGATAATATTAAATAAGTTATATTGATTATATTTTTATCAATTAAGTTATATAAAAAATTAGACCAAAATTTAATCAATCATTCTTTCTTTCTTTTTTCATTGGTGTTCAGAGTGTAAACACATTTTCCTCAATTGTAAAATTCTCCAAATTACATACCTCCTAAGATTACTTTTGTTGTCCATTCAATTTATACTCACATATTTTTCATGTTTAATATTAAATATTAAAAAATTGAACTATATTGTAAGGTAGTCAATTCTCGTGAGGTGGGGAGGGGACTTATAAATCTCGTGATATTATAGAATTTGGGGAATTAGAGATCTTGTCTTTTGATAAGTTTTAGTATTAGGGACGTGAAGCTTTGTGCCATGGCAGCAATTGTATTACGTGTTTGTGCCACACTTTGGGCACATCTTGTGCTCAAAGTTGTGGCCTGTTTTCATCCAATAAATTTTTTTTGCCTTTCCAAAATAAATAAATAAATAATCCTATGCTTGTTTTGTGAAATTTCTTATTAGCTTTTAGTCCAAATTGGAGCTGTCTGGATTGACATTGAGAACTAGCACAAACTATGTTAGCATGACTTCTTAGGTTCTGAATTTTAGAGATGCAATCTGTGAGCACCTTGTGATGCAAATATGTAGGCATTGTTTAGTGTTTGCATAACTGTCTACATAAATATACTATGCTTCTTTAGTGTTTGGCTGTTTGCATAACTGTCACCCACCCCTCTCATCCACGTGCTGGAGGTGCTACAACAAAATCACCGACAAGACGTCCTCATAATGTAAAACAACATATTAGTTCCAAGTCCATTATGATATTTATAGTAGTACACTTTATCTCTCACATTGATCATCTCTTATGTTCAAATGCAGAACCTATCCAGTTTTGAGAATAGTTTGTTGTCATATTTCACCTGTTATACCCCATAATTACAAGGAGAGTAGCCTTCATGTAACAATTTTCACTTTCACGGTAGGCAAGGGTACTTTTGGTTTGATTTTTATACATAAAAAGTTAATAATATGCTTGTCAATTTTATTTTATGCAGCTGAAAAATATATTTCGAAATATGAAGTTGTCCATATGTATTAATAATTACATAGTATGTACGCATTTAATATATTTAATTAATTATTTTAAATTACTTAAAAATACAAATAAGAAAATGGTAACAAGTATTATTAAGTTATTTGTTAAAGAATTAAAAATGAAAATTTTTAATAGAAAAATTGCTTTACATTGGTATATGTCTCATGTATTGCTAGATTTAAAGTTGCTTTTCAAATTTTATGCAAGACTTAGGAGGAATTTGGTACTAGTGTGGAAGAAGAAAGCACCCAGCTCATTAATGTTGAAAGTAAAACAGCTTAAATCAAGAAAAAGGACATATTTTACCATTGTTATTTTTGTCAAAGGAGATTTTAATTTACATTTGGTATTTTTATTTGATTGTTGGTTAAGTAAATGCTAGTTCTTTTGTAAAGTCCCGTAGGAATGTTGTACTATAGTTTTAATCATGTAAAACTTGTGGTCCTTTTTTTTTTACAAATAAATAAAATATTGAATTTTATCTTTTTTTAATTACGTATGTCCCATGTTTGCTACTTCAAAGCTTTATTGGATGCAAAAGAAATATAATATTTTAAAAAGCTAAACTTTTATTTTGAAACTAAATAAGGAGAGTCATAATTAAGAAAAACCACTAACTTTTATAGTGTTTTAATTTTAATTTAAATATATGACTTATAAATATGTTATTAATATGTAAAAAAACAATTTTAAAAAAATAAATATTTTAATCATTTAAGTATAAATTATAAAATATATTTTTATATTTTAAGTAAATTAATTGGTAAAAATACAATATAAGTTACTAAAATATTATCAATAATTTACCTTGAATGAAATATATTTTAAAAGTTGTCATATGAATTATAAAATATATTTTTATAAATCATATATGACTTAATTTAATTAATATAAAATAATTGATAGAAATATAAGTAATATAACTTAATTTTATATTATCAATAATTAATGTTGAATGTAAATATTATAATCATTTAAATATGAATTATTTTAATTAATATAAATTATTGTAAATTATAATTTAATAATAGAAAATTATTAAATTATAATTCGAATTAATATAATTTAGTATATATTATTTTAACATGAATTAATGTAATTAATATAATATATTTGAAATTTTAATAATTTTTACAAACTATATAAATATCAATAATAATCTCTGTTGATTATAAAATATTTTAATAATTTAATAATAATTTAGTGGTACCCCTTAATTTAATAATTTAATTTGACATCGTTCCTCATTAACATTCATATGAAATTGACCTCTTCAATGATCGACACTTCACACATATATGGACTAATATCAATGCTAAATCAACAACAATAATTTTATATAACTAAATAAATTGATTTGTATAATTTTAAATTTGTATAATTAAAATAAAAATATTTAATAAATAAAATTATCATCTTAATTTTAATATTTTTTCATACAAATATAAACATACACTTAGGTGATCAAAAGTACAATTAATAAATTCAGTAATATTATATGTAATATATTTTTTTTATATATATACTAAAGAAGCTAAATGACTTTGTGGCTTTGGTGGGAGTGGAGAAATAGGGAGTCAAGGGTTTAAATCTTACTGCGTAACATATATTTATTCATGAATAGCTAACCCTATTATTAGATACCACTTAGTATAAAAGTCCTTACCAATGGTTGAGAGATTATTCATTTGGACTAAACCTTACACCAAGGTATCACCAAGTCTAAGACTAGTGACCTAGAAATGACCTTATACTCTAGTATCACCAAGTTTAAGAATGATGACCCATAGTTGACCCTAATCCCAAATACCACTTAGTATAAGACTACTAACTCGTAATTAATCCTAAACTCATGTATTACCAAGTCTATGACTATTGATATTGGAACCAAAGACGTATGAAGCGTATAGTCCCTCAAAATTTTGAAGATAACAAACTTATTAATATTTAAGTTTCTATTGTAAAATTTGCTTTTACAAGTGTCTAATGCGTGTCTAACATCAAGACGTCCAATGCGCCAGCATCCAATAGACTCGTATATGACAACCATCTAGAAGTAAGTCTCTTTTCCAACGACTAAGTGTTTAAAACTTAGACTCACAAACAAGGTTCTTCCAAGCATAAGCTTTTTCTAAACGTCTAAATATTTTAAAACTCATCCAGTCTATGCGTCTTTCACATATCTCATGACTAATGTTTTACCTATTTTAAGAAATCTAACGTTCAAATATCTGCGCATTAAATGAAAGACAGATACTTTCTAGTATAAGCGCAGTGTTACAGAAAAAGGAAGTCAACTTATCAAGCTGCCAAGCCAGATAAAGAATGATAAGAAAAGCAGCCCTCCAACACAATCCTGCACTTTCCTTTTTAGTGCAAGAACAAAATGGCGCTCCTTTGTTCCCTCTGAAAGCTCAATATACACGTATATTTCTTGAAGACTGAAGCTGAATCTTCTCAAGGGCTCTTATCCTCTGAAGACTATATATATATCAAGAGAGAAGAACAAAGCAAGTAGTGACACACTGATAAAAGAACGATGGCTTTATTACGTTTCTGGATGATCTTGAAAATCTTTTTGAATTGACTTTATATTCTATACTTAAACTTTTATGTCCTCACTTTGTGAGTTAAATTCTTTGAAAACAACTGTTTTTGTTGTGAAAGTTTGGAGAGACTTAGTGAAAAATAATATTTGGGTGGTTAAGCAATCTAGGCTGATTGAGTTATAAAAGCTTGAAGAGGCAGTAAAGAAATCCTCTGTAACCTAAGGTTGGTTAGTGAATACCTTATGGGTGAAGGGACTAGACATAGCTCAAGATTGAGTGAATCAGTATAAACTCTCTGTGTTCTTGTTCTTCCCTTATCATTTTGTTTACAAACTGTGTTACGAACTTGTTCTGTTTTGGTTAGAATTTTTTTTAACGCACAATTCAACCTCCCCTTCTTGTGCAATTCTTGCTTTTTCAATTGTCTCGTGGTAAATCCAAGTATTACTTAGTTTAAGGTGACTAACTGAAAGTTGACTCTTAACCCAACTATTATGAAGTTTAAGACTATTGATCCGTAGTTGACCTTAAACTCATGTATGACTTAAATTAATTAATATAAAATATTTGATAAAAATATAATTAATATAACTTAATTTCATATTATAAATAATTAATGTTGAATATAAAATATTATAATCATTTAAATATGAATTACTTTTAATGACTATGAATTATTTTAAATTATAATTTAATAATATAAAATTACTAATTATAATTTGAATTAATATAGTTTAATATATATTATTTTAACACAAATTAATGTAATTAACGTAATATATATTGAAATCGTGTTAATTTGTATGATTTACGTGGTATATGAGTTTAAGGTAAGCTTTGGGTTAGTATTCTTAGACTTCGTTATACTAGGCTATAGGGTCAACTTTAGGTCACTAGTCTTAGACCTAGTGAAATGTGAGTGTACGGTCAATTCTAAGTAAATAGTCTCATAATAAATGATACATCATTGTAGGGTTAAGTTTAAATGAATAGTGTGACAATATTATTGCACTTACATTAAGCTAAGCTTTGGGGTTAGGACTCCTATATTAAGGGTTTGTTTGGGTCAAAGGATAGGAAAGGAAGGGAGGGATTTTAATAAAAAGGGAAAAGGAAGGGGAAGGAAGTGGAGAGATTATGATTATACTTTCTGTTTGGTTAAAAGGAGGGGGAGAGGAGGGATTTTAATAGAGGGAAGGGGATGTAACCCTTTTCTTTTTTGGTTCACAAGGGGTGGGAAGGGATTTTAAAAATTAATTTATCTCTGTACCCTTATAACTTTGAATTTCAAAACATAAGTAAGAGATATTTTAGTAATTATATTTAAAATGTTTTAAATCTCCTCCAATCCCCTAACCCCCCCAATATTCGAGGGAAAAAAAATTAGACGAGGAGGAATTTTGCTCCTTTCCACTCCCCCCTTCATAAAAATTGAATCAAACAACTAAAGTTTATAAAAATCCCTTCCGTCCCCTTCACTCCACTTCCCCTAACCAAACACTGTGTAAGGGTTAGCGCTCAATTATAATTAGTTTATTAAATTATTTTATAATCAACATAATTTTTTTTTGTAGAGACCACGTGTGTCATCCATTAGAGGCAATCCTACTGGAGTTAAGTAGGCCCACTACGGAACCGCACGTAATTTCCTACATTTTTAAAACAATCCCTATTAATGATATTTTTTTTAAGGTTTAATAAAATAGTAAGTCTTTGAATTTTTTAGAATTTTTTAATTATATCTTTGTACTAAAAAAATTATAATTAAGTCATTAATCTTCTATAATTTTTGTAATTGGGTAACGAGTCTTGTCATCTAAGAATACAGTACATCAATGTATTTACAATAGATTGATGAATATTTATAAAAAATTATATTGAAAGTAATTTCTAATCGACTAATAGGGTATCAAAATTAAATCCTTTGCTTTTTTAACAAAGATCTTTCTAACATAATTAATATATAAACAATTTTATTAGAAATTAATATATTTAATTCATTAGTGTAACCAAAATAATATATTTAATTCATTAGTAACATTAAAAATTTTAGTTGCTATGCACTGTCAGTGTAAAAACTTTTACTCTGTCAACCAATCGAAAATAAGCTTTAGTGTGACTTTTAAGGTAGTTATTATCAAAGTCAACAAACTTACCATATACGGTAAGTTGTGATTGGATGATAGGTACATAGCCTATTTTCTCAACATTAAATACTGTATTTTCTAATAAAACTTCCCCTTTTTGATTTTTTTTATGATACCTTTTTTATTTTTTAAACATTGTCTTAAAGTAACATTTTTTCACGTATTTTTTTTAACACAAATATTCAAATAAGTTATTTGAGGATAAATATTTAACCCTATCTTTAGTAAGTTAGAAAGAAAATAAGAGAAGAGAAAAAAGTTTAAAATTTAAATTAAAGATAAAATAAAAGGAAAAATTAAAATTTGTTTTTAAAAAATATTTCTTCCTTTCTTTTTTAATTTTTTCTTCGACAAAATAAAAGAAAATATACTATTCTTCATATATATAAACTAGATTAGTTATTTTAAATGAGAGCATTTTTAGAAGTTATTTTTGAACGAGAGTGTTTTTAGTAATTTTTCTTTAATGAGAAAGTTTTCAAAAAAAATTTTAACCTGTTATTTCTTTCAATTTATCCTTTTTATTTTTACTTTTAAATTAAGTGTTAAATTTGTTAAAACAAATTATCAATAATTAAAAATAATTTTATATCACAATTTAAATTATTTATTATAAATTTAAAATATAATTTATATTTTTAAAATTATTTATTTATTTTGAATTTTAATTATAATATAACATAAATTATATACATTTAAAAATATTTATTTATTATAAACATTTATTTTAGTTAAAATACTAGTTATAATTTATTTGTATTTTCTTTTTCCTTATTTTCTTTCCTCTTGTTAAAACATATATTTAATCTAAATTTAAATACAGTCCTAAAATTTGCTTTCCCTCAAAAGCACCGCTATCCGCAGGTAACAATATTCGATCTGTTAAATTTTGCAATAGCGCGTGTGCGAGGGAAAAGCAAAACTCGACCCACTAACTGCAAAAACAAATCCTCTGCGTCCAAGCACTCAAAACATAAATCCAAGGCCCTCGTCATGGATCCGCACCCTACCCCTTTCGACCAATCAAATTCAGAGAAACACCCTATATATACAACACACACCAACACCGTTTAATTTCTGTTGACAATTCGCAATCTCTATATTCGCTTCCTCCAACCTTAACCCCTTCAAACCAACATCTGGGAATGGCCAAGGCGAAGAAGAAGCTAGCGCAGGAGAAGAAGGCGGGCGAGAAGGCTCTGGCGGAGAAGAAGATTCCAAAGGAAGGCGGTGCCGACAAGAAGAGGTCGAAGAAGAGCGTCGAAACCTACAAGATTTATATCTTCGAGGTGCTGAAGCAAATGCACCCTGAGAAACTGGTTTGAAGGTAGTAGCAAATCCACTTTCAGTGACACAACTAGTGTTTGGGACTATCAATATCTTCAGGATATTTCAGATATGAATTCAATAGTAAGCGAAAGCCTACTTGATTAAACTAGCATCAATGATCATTAATCAAACTTTGTGTACTTTTGTCTTGCTTTCAAAATCAGCAGTTATGTTTGAAAAACAAGAAAGGAAAAAGTACTTTTTGTTTGAAAAAAAACAGAGGAATAGTCTTTATTTTCGTAAGTCGAGAAAAAGGGGTCTTTGTTTTCTGTGTTTGAATTGTTTGTTGTGTTTGCTTTTGTAGTCGTGAGAGGGAAGCAGCATTGCAGATGACTGGAATGAACGTCCTCACATAGTTGAAGAAGTGAAACCTATGTTGCAGCGCAGGAAGGAAGCTGCAATGAAGAGGGACAAGACCTTATCCCAAGCCTTTCCCAACAGGTTTTCATCCTCTTTTAAGTGCGTCTTACTAATTCTTGAAATTGAATTAATTTTGTTGACTTGGTTTGGTAATTGATTGTGAAGTGTTCTTTATTGATTCGTCCAAGTAAGGTATGTGATCAAATTTTGTTACTGACTATTAGTGTGAATTAATTTATTTTTTTTATAAGGTTTAATGTAATTTTTTTTATAAGGTTTAATGTTATTATTTTGTTAAAAGAATTGATTTCCAAAATATATGTTCGGGGAATATGTATGAAGGTGATGGAGATGTTGCATGTGATCAATATCACAAATTTAAGGTCTGTGACCCTGGAGTATATATATAGAGAACCAAGAGAAATTCATGGTCAAGGCTTATTCAAGGTGAGATAACCAAGATGTCGTTAGGGAGATTCTCAAATCAATGTCTAAAATAATTTCAAAAGTTATATGAATTAGATACACACACTTGGTTTGATTTAGGTGAAATGAATCTCTGACTCCAATTGAATATACTTGCCTAGATCAAACTATTATTTCCATGCTGTTTTGACCATATTGTTACCATGTATTACCTACCACATGGAAGAGGACAAGTGAATCCCAAGGGACTACAGTATTACAACAACCTCATCAATGAATTGATAAGCCATGGTTCTTGTCAAGACTAGGTTAAATTTTGATTAACACCTTAGAGAGGTTCTTGTTGTAATGGATGGGAGTTGACTGCTTTTTTGGAGTGTGGTGGAGTTGCAAGCTCGTGGTCAGTGGGGCTAATAAAGAGAGGTTTCCCAAGTGTAACAAGAATGGATTAGTGCACTGCCCTGCTTGTATTTGAGTTCAATTTGGGCTACTCGTTGGACATATATGGGGTGTTTAATTTTGTTCCAAAATTTGTAGTGCTATATGATCATACATATTTGTTATGAACTATTTGAGGTTGACTCTGTACCTTGGTATGGGATTGTGAATTTTCCATTACATGTTATTAGCTATTTTGGTTTTGATATGAGGAACATTTTTTTATTATTAATACTTTAGTTGCATGTTCAAATTTTGGAATGAATGAATATTGTGATTTGCATCAAATGAGGAATGCTGGACTTGCTTATTCCTTTCACTAATGTAATCAAGTCAACCAAGGAGGCACTTGCTTACAACTGGCTAGAGTACATCTGTTGCGTCTAAAAGACTGGTTGTTGGAGTTGCTTTTGTGTTTTGAAAGTATTGAAATTCAAATTTTGGTGTCTTGTATAATTTCCTTGTTCTTGATGGAAACCCAATTACTGAATCCATTGTTATTCTTAAATACATAGAGGAAACATGGACACAGCCACCCTTGCTTCTGCAGGACCTGTATGAGAAAACTGTGGCACGGTTTTGGATTAGTTTTGCAGAGGAAAAGGTAACAAGGTTCTTGGTTAAAGTTTGAAATTTCAATTCTCTCCATTGTTCTCTCATCTCTCTTTTGTAATCTGAATTGCAAAGCATTTTGTTTGCCATCGTTTGTGAGAAGAGTTTTAGAAGGCAACAAAGGAAGTTAAAGAAGTGCTCAAAGTATTAGAAGAAACCACTGGGGACAAAAAATATTAAAATAAACCATTGGGGACAAAAAGTATTTGTGGTGAAGAAATTGGATTGTTGGACATAATCTTGGGATGGATAGCCATGTTATTTGGAAAGCGGATTGTGAAATTAGACATGTGAAGAAATTGTACTTTTGCTCTTTTTTTAACATTCAAAATTTCCAATACACATACCTGATACAGAATGCATTATGAAACTTTTAACTACGTTATGCAATTTCTCCACCTACTTCTACCAAATTGAATTTCACAATCTTATTCATTGTTAAAAATTAGGTTCGAAATTACTTCTCAGCTTAAACCTTTTTTTTTTTTCCCTCAACCATATGCATAAAACTATACACGCCAATTGTTATCATAAAAACCTTGCAGAATGGTATGCCACGTACACACCAACTGTCAAAAATTTCCCTCTCCAAATTTAATAATTTTGGGAAATAATGCTTCAATTTATTTTCGACTCAAAATGAATCACGTGACTCCTCAAATTAATGCCTCTATACCGTTAAAAGAGTATCTATCTATTGCTTGTATGGGAATGGAACCAACTGATAGAAGGCAAAGTAAGTGATTAAAGATAATTATCAACGCAGTTGTAAAATGATTGGATTCAATATTGGAATAAAATAAAACAATTTTAGTTTACATGAACTAACTACTGGCTCTCTTTTTTTTGTGTGTTCTTGATGTGCTCTCTACATCCTTCAATAAATAGACTGGCATTACATTCTTATATAATAAACGCATTGTTCAAATTTCCTTGCTCCTGAAAGTCTCAAGCTATGTTGGGGAGTCCCTATGGAATGTCTCCTTGGAGATAATGGCCCATGTCTTACTGAGATCATACCAAGCTTTGCACCATTATGATTAGCCTTGAGCAATTGTAACCGCTCAATCTCTTCATCCTTGCAATTACGTCCTTCAGTGATACCAGCTGCAAGAATAATAGAAGACAGTGTGCATACAATATCAGCTTAACCCAACGGTTTTCATTTCATAAGTATCAATTTATTACTAGGCCACCAAAAATTCAACTGGCTACAAGATAAAACTGAAGGAAAGTGAGTTGACACTTATTTGCAGTGGTTAAGATAATGTCACCAAGATCTGCTTCTTAAGCAATAATTTATAATTTTTTCTAGTTTTATTTCCTCAACATAACTTCTCAATCCAAAAAAGTGCATGTGGATTTAGTGCTTCATAAGCCATGCACTGCACAGGTATACACTTACCAACAAAAACTAAGTTTGAATCTAGCTACAGGAATAGTGATGACCTGAATCTTGATGGAGCATGAGTGTAAAAACAAAGAAATAACTAAAATCCTAATTGCTAACATTTGGTGCTTTGCTAATAACATGACATTGACTTCACTTCCATCAACTAAAACATTTATGTAAAATGCAATCAAAAAATAGAAATAACCTGCTCCATAAGTTCTTTCACACCCCTTCCCTCTTTGTTGCTACGAGCAGTGCCTAACTAAATGCCAGAAACCCTCTCAACAAACTTTAAGGTGCTTATAGTTTCAGAATATGAAGCAACTTCAGGATTAAGTTGCATAAACATAAGGGTTTTCGCTTGACCACCTATAAAATACAAGGGACAAATCCCGTCTGGAAGATAGATGAATTATCTAATCGATGTACCTTGAATACCACATATAATCACCAACTTCAATACCTAAGGATTAATTTGATTCTCCCACTGCATTATTCATGAAAGAAACGGTGACAAAACTAAGTTCATAAGTTCATAACCTTCAAATACAAAAGAAATGCTGAGAGAACGACCAGCTCTTGCATAATCTGCCTATTGCTGCCATTGAAATTAATGTCATATTAGAATTCACATAGTAAGCTTTCACTACACCTTAAGACACAGTAAGACCACAAAATTCATATTTTATAATAAATTAGTCATTGCAAAAGCAAGAGATTAATAACTTTTAATTTATTAGTAACTATATAGTGTAGCATTATAGCGTGCTAAAATAGGTAGACTAATTCCTGCCTATCTAGTGCACTGCTTGGCTACTTCATATTCATGCCAATACATTAAGTGAAGGAGTAATTTTATATTCATAAAACATCTTGTTAGGCCTCCAGTTACCCACGTCTACACTAGAAAGCAGAAGCACATGAAAAAGGAGACAAACATATCGAGTTGGAATGGAGGTTGCAGTCCCTCCAATTGTTGCTTATCCAATATTTTCATTTCTTTTCTATTCCATTACCAATTCCTTCTATTGATCTACTTCTTCCATTGTTTACCAAAAAAGGGTGGAAGGGGTTATTTCTATTATAAATTCAATAAGAGATCAATTCCTACCTGTTCTTCTAACATGGTTCCTAACAGTCTTCGTCAAAGAAATGGTAATTCATGCATTAATCAACACACAAATAAACACCTTTAACAACCTTCCACCAACCTACCATTAACAAACCCAACCTGGTATCTACCTGACTTTCCCTCCCACAGACCTTAAAGCGCAAAACTAGTTCAACTTACTCAATCAATGGAAAAAATGGTATGACACAGACTGCAAAAACTGTCATGCCTCTACCAGAAAGAATCACAAGGGAAACATTAGCACCGTAAAGGGGGACCAACTGCAAACTTTCGAAACAGACGAACATAATGCTGCTTCCGGTCAAACACAATGTTGTATTTGGAGAACCACAAATGAAGCTGTCTCTAGTGCTGGCTTCGGGTTAGACTCTCGCAAGCAATGACGGAGACGAGAACCACCATTCCTCGGACGGAAGTGGGAAATACAATAGTAAACTAAAGATGGTGCTCATGTGGTCAGACCGTGGGAACTTCGGTAAAGCACAATATTTGATTTGGGCAACCCTCCACGGAACCATGTCGAGAAAGAGCCAGGGATCAGACTCTTGCAAGACAACCGGAGTGAAGGGTGGTGCCTATTAAATGTCTACGTATTTTTATTGGTCCACGTGGATTTTTTTTCAAAAAAAACACCACCCTTATTACTTATTCAACCGATTTGGTCACTGCAGATCCCAGCCCTTTATTTTTAAATTGATATATCCAACGCTCAAGAAATCTCACACACCGTGGGAGACATTAGCGGCTTTAGCACGCTAGCCTCCGCCTGAAAGTAAAGGGAGTGTTAGATTTGCAAATTCAATTTGGAAAATAAAATTGAGTCAAACTTAGGTTTACAAACTTTATTCCAAACATAAACTTAGATGTTGCACTTGCCACTCTTTGATTAAAAAGAGCAGAAGAGAAAGGAAATTCTAATGAAAAATATTATGTGTCCACCCCATTTTGAATGGAAAGAAAAGAGGGATAAGAGTAAAAAAGAAAAAGTAGAGAGAAAAAAAATAATAAATGTAATAAGTAGTGTGACGAAAAAGAAAGAAAATAAAAATAAAAATACATTTATAATTATTCTATTCTAATTGAGGAAAGGAGAAGGAAAGATTATAAAAAAGTTTATAAACATTTTTTTTCTTTCCTTTTGTCTCCCATCTAAACATTATGTTAAATTTATCATGTGTTTGAAACTAAAATCAAGATGAAATTCTCAATACAACGTAAAATCACATTTGTGAGTTTAATCCTCAATCAAAACAAAAAATAACATAATTCTCATGTTAAAATTGGATATGTTCTAAGAATTTAATAAATATGTATTGTCAATGTAAAATTTTTTGGAAGTATTAATCAATTTTTTATATGACTTTTAATATGGTTATTATAAAAAATAACAAACTTATTATACATAGTAATTTATAATTAGATGATAGTTTAAAAAACCTTTATATTATCAGTGTATCTATTATTTGACATATTATTTATTCATGTTTTAATAGTAGAAATCAAATTTGGTGTATAAGAAAAATTCAACTCTTGGGAATGGCAACATTTATTAATTTGTCGGATAAACTTTTATGAAGATAATACTACCTTCGATCTTTTATATAAGTAACAAATAGAAAGATTTGTTTAGTCCTAATTATAAGAAACATAGGATGTATTAATTGCTAACTTCCTTTTATATCCTTAATTTATTGTAAAGTCAATATGTAAGTGTATGCATTCATTAGTATATTAACAATATAAATTACATTCACTGGTAGAGAAAATTATTTTTTGAGTTATGAGTAATATCATTAAATATAACCACCACTTAAACTATTTAAGTTTATGATTATTTTTGGAATAAAATTTAAATATATGACATTATTATTTAAAATTAACTAACTTAACTATTTTTATTGGTTTTAATATATTAGTTATTTGTTCCTTATGTAAAGGATCGGAAGTAATATAATTTAAAAGATAATTGTTTATTGGAAAACCATAGAAGCTTATGTTCAGATATGTGTTTTCCTTGTCAATTTCTTTCTTTCAAGATTTATACTCCCCTGCTGTTGCTTGTTTAAAACAAAGTTATCCCTTATTCATGTAGCAGACCAACTAGTTTTAATGGAAGATTCGTATATGCGCAACACAGGTAACCCCTTCACAAAATGCTGCGAAAGAAAAGTTATAATGACGTGTTTATGATATAATAGTTTTTCGAAATAATTATCATGATGAATATGTATCGGATGACGTTTTCCTCCTTTTCACAGAAACCAGGTTTTACTTAATGGTATGTTTGGATTAAGAAAAAAACAAGAAGCAAAATTAAGAAAAGGAAAAGGAAAAGGAAAGGAAAGAGTCAAATCATGTAGCGATAAGGTTGCAATGTTATACTAAGATTCGAGATAATCGTCATGTTCTTTTCTTTCTCGATGTTTCTTGCTTATTTATGTGTGACCGTTCTTTTTCTTCATGAAAAACCTTCCCATTGGCCTTATTATCCTTACCGCTTTTTATGCTAGGCAAAGTAATCACAATTCTAAATTATGTTGAATAAAAAAAATATTTTCTTAGATGATTGTCGTACTATTTTACAATAAATACATAGCATGTATTATTTTTCATTCATCTTAGATGCTTTTTCATTCAGACTCTTGTTGAAGTGATGCCAATCAAATGAATGCTTTGAAGTTCTTATTGAGACTGGAAACCAGTATGTAAAATTTTATGATTGTTTGCTCATTTGGAAAAAAATTAGTTATCCTGATTAATTTGCTTGCTCATTTGAAAAAAGGTAAAAAAATACCATCATATAAGTTATGAATCTTGACCAAGTGTAGTAGCCATATAAATGAGATTTGCAAAACCTATAAATCTTGAATACAAAGTATAATTTTTTCCAAATTGATAAATCATATGGATTTATTGGAAAGACATAAAGTAATAAATCGGGGAATCCCATTTTACCCTTTCATTTATGTTAAAATTTAGCATCTGTGCCAACACCTTGAAATTTAGAGAAATTATTACATAGTTATGGATTTATCATGGTCTCAATCAATTTTAATATGAGAAATAATTGAGTATTATTAACTTTTTCATAAATTACGTGTATACAAATTAGTCACTACCATGGACACCTGTAGTTCCTAATCATGAAATAATTTCACCTTAAACTTATAAGATTAATATTGGAGTGATTCTTTCTAATTTGGACAGGCAAACAAGGAACGCATATCTCCTCCCTCTTCACATGTGATAAACGTCGAAGGCCCCGACACGTGCAAAACTTTAGAACGTGGAGGCCAAGGATCAAAAAATGACTTTCACAGAAGTGCTTCCATTTTCATACAGTTTTGTTTTACACAGATAATTTGTCCACGGGAACATCGTGCTGCATTAGCAAATATCTTGTGTGGAGTTCTAGGAATACTGGTATCTGCTTTGGGTAACCCCTTTGATAAACTATCCCAATCCATAAGCTCAGGAAACGGCTCACAGATGCTGAGTTTGGGGCAAGCCTCTGCTAAGTTCTTACCAGGAATAATATTCATTGTAATATTCATAGTGAGTTGTGTGTACACAGTAACGGTGGCTTGGTCTTTGCCCTTCCGAGTGCCTTTTCTCTCAATGCTATGCCTTGCTCTTCTATACTGTTTATCTGTGTTGGTTGCTGCGGCAATGGGATTTCATGTCATGTGTGGCACGTTTAGAATGACTGGCATCTCGTTTGCATCTTTAGGGGTTCTTGGTATTCTTCTGCTCCTTTTTGTTCTGGTCATGCTGGTGCTTTTTGCTTCCTGGCGATGCATAAAACAAGATGGAGGAGCTAAGTGATGACCGCTTGGTGCTTGCAACCTATGTGCTCTTTTAGGTTCCGAATAGGGTGAAGAGGGTGAACCACCCTCTGTGAAAACTTATTATTTGTTCCCCTTCTAAATAAGACACATGTATAAACTTGTTATTTGTGTTTTAGTTAAATCAAATATTTAAAAATATATCAATTACGAGCAATTTTTGTGAATGTTCCATGTTTTTGAACTTGTGATCCCAATATTTTTCTGTCTCTAATTTTGTTCCACTAATAATTTATTATAAAATAAAAAATTATATTGTCAGTTTTACTTGACAACATAACTAAAAGAATGTAACTTAATGATATTGTATGGAAATTAAATAAAAAAAATACCGACAAGAAGAACGTGTACTCTTTTTTTTTTTTTTTTACTAGATAGTAGTAAATTTAATTAAGAGTTGGATATCAAGAGTTAGCACTTTTTCTTTTCTTTTTTTTCCAAAAGAAAATGACTCATTTTAGACTTAGTTAATGGTATTTTATATGATTGTCACTAGTGCAAAAAACACATACTACGGCAAGTTTTTACATAGGTTGTAAAACAACTTATGGAAAAAAATACATAGTGACAAACTTGTAAATAAAAACAAATGTTTTGCATCGGTTATAAGTTTAATCGATGTAAAAACTACTTTCTACATCAGTTATTGATTTAACCGATGTAGAAAGTCTTTTTTACCTCGGTTAAACTTATAACTGATGTAAAAAGCTTTTTAAAACCACCGCTCTACAATTCTCCTTCATTTTGTAAAGCTCTTGACCCTTGTATGTCCAAACCCTAGCTTTGCATGCCTCCATCACCGCACTTGTGCCGCCGCCATAGACGTTCTTCATTGTGCGCACCTCGCCGCCATGGACACCAACCCCAACCTTGACACTATTCTCCCCACTTTACAACTCCTCCATCATTACTGCTGTTGTGGATGTTCTGCATCCTGCGCTCCCAGTTGCCATGGATGCCAACCCCAATCCTTCGATTCATGCTTGCGTCACACTCCTCCCCAACCCTAACCATCATGGACGCCACCACCAACATTCGTTGTCACCAAGGTAAATCTTTTTTCCCAACTCAATGATTGTTGCCTTTTTTTTGTGTAAAAACCGTTTTGGTTGTGACCCAAACTCGTAGGTTTTTTTTATCATGGTATGCAAATAATTTATTAAAAGACATTTATTTGAATTGTATGACTGTTGAAGATTGTAATTGTGATGTGTTTGCATAATTGGCCACATAGAGCTTAATTAAGCCTTGTGTGATGTTCTTGATATTTTTGGTTATTGATTGGATTTTTAAATAATTTTACATGTAGTATATTTTATATTAATTGAATAGATATAAAATATGGAACAACACTAGAAACCAAAAGAAACACTGTTCAATTTTTTGTAGAAATTTTGATTGGATTGTCTAATTTGTTGGTTAATTAACAAAAATTAAGAATGGTTATATCGAACTTAGTTGTGCCTTGTGTGAAATTTCTATATTTGTTAATTTCAATTATATTACTTTTGAGGATGTCAAATAAGCGTCCTGTAACCAATATGAACCCCTTCATACATTTTAAACAAGAAAACATTATTTTCTTGTTTTTTCTTTTTGAGAATGCAAAATTATTCCTTTTTCCACTCTTGCTCTCTCATAGCATTTTTGCAAGATGAAGAAAGAATATTGGGTTTTTGTGAATGCAAAGGGAATATTAGGATTTAGATGTTTTAGCATGATTAGTTAACACCTATCCTTGCTTGGTACTCATCCTGCAAGCAACATGAGGTTAGTAATATATCCAAACAAGAAAACACTTTTCTTTTTTTGCAAATGCAAAATTGTTATTTTTTTTCTCTCAAGTGATCAACGGAGAATGCAGAGTCCCAAATCCACTTTTTGCTTTCTCATAGTTAGGATTAGAAAAACAACAGTCAAAGGACTAGTATAAGCCTTTTTATTTTCAAATTATTTATCACCAAAACATCTAATTTCCGTAGAAGTACTAAATAGTTCAATAATTGACAAGTTTTCCTTTTCAACAAAATTTTATCCTGTTCAATTTTAACCTTGGAATTAAAACCAATTGGTGGGTCATAAGATCCTCCACCATCTTTTTCATTATTGTTGTCGCATCTTTATGAATTTAAGGAATGCCAACTTATGATAGCCAAATGGTACATAGTTAAAATGTTAAAACATAACACAACTAGAAACTTATCACTTCTAACCTTATACGACACATTTGCCACTTTGCACTTAGCAATCACTCTTTCAAACTTCTCAATCCGACCTTTAAGATCATAGGATACTACATCCTTTTTTCACACAACCATCATATATATATCCTTCCTTATTTCGATTT
The DNA here is from genome assembly GCA_004329165.1 of Spatholobus suberectus. Lineage (NCBI taxonomy): Eukaryota > Viridiplantae > Streptophyta > Magnoliopsida > Fabales > Fabaceae > Spatholobus > Spatholobus suberectus. The sequence goes on from CM014732.1 coordinate 5,197,477, forward strand.
GATTGCTTCTACCAACTCGATTAAAGTCAATTGATGATGAGCTAAATGGCATACTATGCGAGCAATCAAATCCAAGTAAAGAAGCCTTGCCAGGATTTGATACTTTTGATGTAAAAGAACCAATTGAGAACCTTGAAAAAGTGCTTGCTCAATATATCCTATTGTATAAATTTTTCTTATTTATAACTTTTTAATTTTTTACTCTTTTCTATATTGTTTGCAAAATATAGTAATAATGTCTTCTTATATTACATGACATTTGTGGAATCAAGTTATTGTGATGATATTGATTGAAAGCAAATGGGTCAAATAGTATGTTGGCTTCTATTTGAGTCAAATAAAATGTCCTCTTATATTGTCATGATGATGCAATGTCTTGCAATATAGGAAGACATTATTAGTAGATCTTACAACCAATATAGAAAAATGGAATTTCAAAGAAGTTATAATTATAAGATTAATTTTCATAACAGAGTCTAGTGGACAATCACTCTTCGAAGGTTCTCAATTCGATTATATACATCAAAAATATCAAATCATGACAAGATTTTCTTACTTGGATTTGATTGCTTTCATTGTGTATCATTTAGCTCATCATGAGCTAGTCTTCATCAAGTTAGTGGAAACAATCAAATCCAAGTAAAGAAGGAGACATATATGATGGTTGTGTTGAAAAAAGGGTATAGTATCCTATGATCTTGAAGGTCAGATTGAGAAACTTGAAAGAGAGATTGCAAGTGCAAAATAACAAATGTGTCAAATAAGGTTCGAAGTGATAAAGTCCTGTAATGGTGTCATGTTTCAACATTTTTATTATGTGTCATTTAACTCTCATGAGTTGGCCTTCCTCGACCTCATAAAAATGTGATTGCAATGGTGGAAAAAGAGGTAGAGGATCCTATGACTTACCACCTGGTTTTACCTCCAAATTTAAAACAAAATAAGAAGAGAATTTTGTTGAAAAAGAAAAGTTCTCAATTATTAAACTAATTAGTGCATCTTTAAATGTTTTGGTAATGAATTAATTTGGAAATGAAAAGGCTTACATTGGTCCTCTAACTGTTGTTTTCCTAATCTTAACATAAGGTTCGCAACTCCTCATTCTCCGTTGATCACTCCGCTTTATTGTTTTAACTAACATTTTATCCTCTTATGTGAACCTACAAATATTCAACAATCTACATCCATCCTTCGATGGGACATGGATGACATCTGCACATGTGTATTTAGGTAGTTTACAATTCTATTTTATAGGTAATTTGGACTTGTATTTTAGGTGGAATCTACATCTATTCATGAACCAATGTAGAATTCCCGAAATAACCGATATTAAAAGGTGTTGTTGCAGTAGTGTGTATCTCTTAATGATGAAAAATGGAAAAAAAAACATCAAAGCATACAACATCATAAAATGTTCCAAAAATAGTTCATATATGGTCTTACACACAAGAATAAATTAATTAGAATGAAAATTGCTGATCTTAAATTCGTAAATACCATTCTATGTAAACAAATTACAAATCATTCATAATCTTTTTCTTTTTTTTTGTAAGTAATCATTCATAATCTAATTTTACATACAAAACCAAAAATAATCCCAATCTAAATCCTCCAATTCTACCTGCACCCAATTCAAATTCATCCCATTTATCACTAACACCTTCTAGAAAAATAATAGCACCATTACTCCTCCTTCGGGGTGTAAATGAGCCAAGTTATTCGTAAACTATTCAAGCTTGACTCATTACATGCTCAATCAAGCTTGTTTGTTTAATTAAATAAACAAACTCAAACTTGAGACTAAGTTCAATTATTTAAATAAGTCAAGCCCGTGTAAATTGATGATGTGAATTTTTACTAGCCTTTGTTATTTATATATTCATTATGAAAATTTATAAAATTTTGTTGTGTTAAAATTAATTTTGAAGGTTTTTTTTTTGTAGTAGCCAAGTACTTATGATTTTTTTAATTTACTAATTACTCGATATATGAAAATGTAGTGGTCTAGAATTTTTGAATTTTGATATCACGTGTAACACCTCAAATTATATAATTATATTAATAATAATATTATGTAATTTTTCCTATACTTGAAAATACGAAGTAATTTTTTTTTCACGAATAATAGGTACATAAAGGTTTAAAATATAATATTACAATTTCCTAAAACTGACCATACTAAAAAAAATAAACTTTTACTCGTACAAAAATAAAGTGACAGACAATTGCCGCAAAAAATGTGAGAAAATCCCACCAAGTTCCTACTGCACTATAATGATGTCATCTGTTGCCATCTATGGGATAGGAGAAACACACAACTAGCAGAAAGAAAACAAAACAAAACAAAACACAAACAAACAAAGAGGGAGTGAAGTTCTAACTTAGGGCATCAATATGACAATAAACATCTATGGAGCCTAATCTAAAATACAATCATAATGAAATGTAATAAATCAGAGAATTCACATTATATCTCATTAAGTATTATTATTATTATTTGGCTTTTTATATTAAAACTTCATTTTCTTTAAAAATGACGTTACTGTTATTTTGTTTTATCATGACTATCTTCCATTATCATGATTATTCTATTTAATATTATTATTATAGTTTTATTATCATTATTATAATTTATATATTATACACATATAAACACATTTTATTTCCACGCTTGATTCCTATTAATTATCATTATAAATTTATGTTTATATATATATGTGTACATAATAACTTATGGCTTACTGTTTAGATTATTAAAAAGATTTAAAATTCTAGATATACAGGCCCATGATAACTCACATAGCCTTATTTCTGTTTGGTTGCTTTATGATATATAGGTATATTTCAATTGATTAGGTTAGTGTTATGTGCTTTAGTTATTACTATTCAGCCCACTAGCCATCTCGGGTTGGTATTCTTAAATTTTACACACTGGCCGGAAACACACTGCAGCCCAATCTGTCAATTCCGAAGGTATTCCCAAATTTCCCTCATTATTGTGTCATTCCATGCAGTTTTTGCACGCCAGAATCAAGTTTGAGTTGCTACAACACGGTTCTTCAAAAATTTCGTGCCCCATCATCGTGCTTAAACCCGCAAGTGGCATCTATGATTCCCCCACTCACATATTCTCTTTTTTTTTCATACTTAAAGCTTAACCACCTCTCTCAACAATTAATATACTCCTAAATCTTATTATTATTATTATTATTATTTGATTTATCCTCCTAAACCAGATTTTATTTTCTTCTCATTGTTATTATAAATTAAGGTGTATATATAGTCTTATAATCCCAATTATAAATGGGATTTTGATTAAGCTTTCTCACTCAATTAAAGTGGTTTAAATTTTGTGAAAGCGCCATAGTCCATCAGACTACGCACGGTTTCTTCTCTTTCAGAGAGCATTGTCATTCATTGCCCAAGTTTAGATTTTTTTAAATTCCCATTTTCCTTCCCGACATTCCTATACCCAAACCAATCTCTACTATAAATAAATTTTACTCATAGCATTTTGCAATCGAGAATTAGCCCCTAACGTTATTGAGTCTACTGCAGAAAAGCATTCTCCAACAAATTGAAACTTCTCACATCACTGCTCCAATTAATTTATCCCAAATCAACAATTAATTTAATAAACTAGCAGCAAAATCAACACAAAATAAAATAAAAACAGATTTAAGAATATGCAGCACGATCTCAGTCAATAGCAATTAAAAAGCAGATTTCCATCAACCAAATGTACTCAATCAAGAAATCAAACACCATTAAAATTACCACAAGAAGTGACAACTTCCTCTCCCCACTCAGATCACACGCGAAAGGCATCCTTAACGAAATTTCACCATAATTTCTCCCTTCTAATTGATACCGATTAAAACAGGGAGCAATAGTATCAACTAATAAATCAACAAATTCATAGAAAGGAAATTTATCACCACAGTAAATTTTTCCAGCAGCAACGTCACACATAAGGAAATACCACAGAAGCAAATTTTAATCAAACCCACCAAAAATCATGTTAGACTTCCATCAAGCAGAGCATATATTAAAAAATTTACCACATTGAGGCCTCAACCTCCTCCCCCACCTTAAAATGTTGAAGATCAAGTTGTTTCTCCCCTTCTTCCACGCTCACAAAGTTCCTTCACTTGGCTCAAACTGCTGCACTCTCCTCCTCCCAAGCCACCAACGTGCAGAAGCAAGGAGAAAGGGTTGCAAGAATGAATTTGGGTTGAAGGTTTGAGAAATTTGCAGAGAGGTTTTAGGGGAAAAAGGAAAACTTGCAAAGAAGTTGTCGGAAGGAGATTTCTAGAGAAGAAGAAATAAGGATCTGTCACTAAAATAAAACAATGAGCTCCTCCCCTCGTTTTTTTTACATTCATTGACTCTGAAAAAAAAAAACAAAAAAGAAAAAGTAAAAGAGGGGAAGGTTCTGCTTCTAAGCTACGTCAAAACAAGGAAGAAGGAAAAGGAAGTTTTATTTCTAGTTTTAATCTAATGGTGGAGATTCTCCTATTATCCCTAACCGTTAGATCTCTCTAGTGAGTTTTTGGTTTTTATCATAATAAAACTCACTTGGGCTGAGTATTGCGTGGGTTGAGAGAACAAAAGGAACATGTTTTGCTTATCTGCTGATAGTGGTGCTACACGGCTTGGGCTGGGGGTGTATGGTTTGGCCCAGTAGATGAGGGAAAGATGAACAGCACACACACATCCTCACTCACATGGGCCTGCGGTTTTGTAAGCATAAAAGAAGGAAAACAACCCAACTAATTATCTTAATAATCCAAAATCTAATCATCTATTAACATATTCATTTAATTTAACTTAATCTAATTTTTACCTAATCAATTAAATAATTTTTTTAACACTCATTTAATTATTTAATTTAACCTTCCTCTATTTATTTATTTAATTAATTTATTCTTACACTCACTTAATTAACTTAACTACCAACTAATTATTTACTTAATTTTTGTTGATTATTTTCACACATACAAAATGTCCTAATCTTTTTTTCTAAACTTCCTATTAATATTTAAAACATCACAAATTCTTAATTTATTTAAATTCCTAATATTTATCTAAACTAATTTCTATGACCCTTTTTAATTACATTAATTTAGTACAAATATAATTATAATATAATTATTTAAACCAATAATCAATAATAAGAACAAACAACTAAAATAAAATATTAATTTATACACAAACAATAATTCTTAAAAAAAAATTAACAACCCTTATTAATATTAAAACACATATTTTTAATTTATTTAAACTCATAATATTTTCCAAAACTAATTAATATAATTTCTTTTAATTATCTTAAGTTAATTCAAACATAATTGTAAACACAAAATGTTACAATATGTCGAGTATGTATTTTTATTTATAGATTATTATAATATTAAAATGGTTATTAAATACTAATTTGATAAAATTAAAAATAACTTAAGAAAAATTTCACAAAAGCAAATAACTAAGTTATAAATAAGCTAAACAAACCAAATTCAAGCTGTAATTTTTTTTTAACAAGCCAAACTCAAGCTTTATCTATTGTTTTCACAAGCTAAATTCAAGCTTTAAGGGTTCGACTCGGCTCGGTTTGACTCATTTATACCCTTACTTCTCCTCCTAAACATAAACATAGCAGAGACTAGAGGCCATTTCTCATTCTTTGGGGACCACCAAATATCACCCACTTCTCTCCCACAACAAATTCGCCTCCTCTTCTTCTAATTCACATGTTGCACACCGGACACGGATCCTCTCAATTTAAGAAAACTGGAGAGTGTCCAGTCTAGAAAAGGAGTACCGTTGGATCATATAAATGGCTACTATCTTGCCACGTGCCTTTGTTTAATTTTTTTTCTTCACATAGTTCAAAAACATGTTTTATAACCCAAAAAAAATTAGAAACGAGTTTTCTTTTCTCCTGTGAGTAGGAACACTCTATTTTTGCAACTTTCTCCTGCCAACGTCTTGTGGTCACTGAGTTACGAAAGTGAGGGGGGACACATATCCTTTCTTCTTGAGTTGTTTCTCCTTCCTCCTACAAGATTGTTTCTCCTTCCTTTCTTTTATACTGAACCAATGAAGCACTAAAACAGAGGTGCTAGAACGAGACACAAAGGAAGGGGACTAAGACACAAAAGGAAGGTCAAGGAGGTCATGTAATGTATTGTATTGAGTTTGTGCAGCTTAATAGAGATCACCAATCTTATTGATTATTAATATAATACTGGATTTTTTTATTTTTTTATTTTGAACTAGGATTCTAAACATGACATCAAGCAATCTTGATTGGAAGCCAAGAATTGGTTTAGAGTTTGAAGATTTAGAAGAAGCATGGGAATTTTGGAAGGAATATGGTAGGAAAGTAGGTTTTAGAGTTAGAAGGCAATTCAAAAACAAGTGAAAGGAAGATAACGTTATAACCTCTGTTAGATATGTTTGTTGTAAAGAGGGACTTCGAAAGCCAGATAAAAGAGATGGACAAGTTACTAACCATAAAGATAAGACTAGAACTAATTGTTATGCAAGAATTGGAGTGTCATTAGGAAGAATGGAAAATATATAGTACATGAGTTTGTATAAGAGCATAACCACCCATTACAACTTCCGGAGACCACGCACATGCTTGCTTCACACCATAAAATAACAGAAGTCCAAGCTTATGAGATTGATTTAGCTGAGGACTCTGGACTACATCAAAAGGCATCATTTTAGCTTATGAGCACTCAAGTGGGGCATAGAGCTAATGTTGGATATACTCGGTTAGATGCAAAGAATTACCTCATAACAAAAAGACAAAGAAGTATGGTGTATGGGGAAGTTGGTTGTCTAATGCAATATTTCCAACAGCAATTATTAGAGAATCCTTCTTTTTTTCATGCATACCAAATGGATGTCGATGAGCAAATAACAAATGTATTTTGGGTAGATGCAAAAATGGTGTTGTATTACGGGTATTTTGGTGACGTTGTCTCTTTGGATACTACTTATTGTACTAATTGAGCAAATAGGCCGCTTGCTTTGTTTTTGGGTTTTAACCATTACAGGGGTTCAGTGATCTTCGGTGCAGCTTTGTTATATGATGAAACAACAGAATCTTTCAAATGGCTATTTTAGACATTCTTGGAAGCACATAGTCAAAAAAAGCTTTAGACTATTTTCACTGACCAAGACCAAGCAATGGCTAAGGCACTTGTTAAAGTGATGCATGAGACACACCATGGTTTATGTACATGGCACTTGATGCAAAATGGAATTAAACACCTTGGTAATTTGATGAAAGAAGGGAGCCATTTTTTAAAAGATTTCAAGAAATGCATGTATGAATTTGACATCGAAGTTGAGTTTGAGGAGGCTTGGACCAAGTTGCTTGCAAACTACAATGTTCAAGAAAACAATTTGATTAAATCAATTTATGCCGTAAAAGTAAAATGGGCCGCTTGTTACATGAAGGAAGCATTCACACTTGGGATGCGAAGTACCCAACTAAGTGAGAGCTTAAATTCTCATTTCAAAGCATGTATGAAGTCGGATGTCAATATAAAGCAATTCTTTAGACTCTTTGAACGAGTTGTTGAGGAGAAGCGTTACAATGAGCTAGTGTGTGAGTATGACTCTCACCACAAGCTAGTAATGTTGTGATATAAAATGTCTCCAATATTAACACAAATGGGGAAGTTCACACACACACACACACTGTGTTTGATTTATTCCAACAAGAGTTTGCATTATTCTTAGCCTCTTGTATATCACAAAAAAATGAATCTCCCCCTTTGCTTGAATATATCATCACAAGGATCAACCATGAAAGATCTTGGAAAGTATTATTTGATTGTGCTTCAACTTCTATATCTAGGCAGTTGTAGAAAATTTGAGAAAACCGGCATACTTTGTTCCCATGCATTGAAAGTGTTTGAAGTAAATGATGTAAAGGTTGTTCTGGAAAAATACATTCTCAAGAGATGGATAAGAGAAGGTCATAGTGGCATTGTACATAATATTAAGGAAAAGAAGTTGAAGAGGATCCTAGACTTTCTAGCACCCGAAGGTATAGATAGTTGGCATCTAAAATGATTAGGGTGGCATCTGAGGTATCTCCTTGTGAAGAATACTATGAACTAGTAGATAAAAGTATAGATGCCGTGTGCAAGAAAATAAAGGAACTTCGCTTACAAGCCTAAAGCACTGACAAGAACAATGACAATGCCCCTACATTGGTGGTTAATGATGATACACAACCTAAGGGTTTCAAGCAACGCCTTAGCATAAAGAGGTATAAGCAAACACGGCCCAAAAGTTTGGTTGAGTTGCAACCAAGGAAGAGAAAAAAAAGCCCAAACTATAGGTCAATCACAAAATGAAACATCCCAGGTATATATGTTTATGCATATAGCAAAAATTTCTTGTGCCTTATTCCTTGTTATAATCATATGTTAATTTATTGTGAATACTTTAGGATTACAATTCAAGAAATTGTGAACCATGTGAAATCCATTCTTTAGCACCTCCTTATTTTGATCCCCCTCAAAGATCCGAGAATCAATTTAGTTTCACTGTATTCTTGACGGTAAAATCATTCACTTATTTTTTATTTATTTTTTGTTTTTGTTTTCCCATTTTTTCGCCTTGTAATGTTGCGTCTTTTGTCTTGTTATGATGTAGGCACCCCTTGATGATGGAGATGATTCAACATTAGATGACATTCCATGTAACAATCTTTGATTAACATTGATTGGATTCTACTTTGATCTTTTGTTTGTTCCAAGTTTGGTGGGTTACTGGTAGCATTTTTTGGGTGAAATGTATATATGATCATTTTTGAATGAAATGTATTTGTGATCATATTAACCATTGATATGTATTGATCATTTTTTGATTGAAATGTAGATGACATCAACAATGTCTTTTTAAATTCAGATTTTGTTTATTTTTATTTAGTTACTATCTTCATTTAATGCAAACAAGAAATCATTGCAAATATAATTTAATACAGATGCAGATTCTACTGTGTAGCTAATGCAGTTTTTGTTCTTCTTCTGTAACTATTTTGTTTTTTATTCTTGTTCAAGTTCTCTCCTTTACCAAAAGTTTCTACAATGTAATGCAAATTTGCAATTTAAAGGAAATCTCAAGACAAAAAACTCATTCTCATTGCAAATTTAATTGACTAGTACAAAAGTTACAAGATTACATATCTCATTTCAATACTAACTTGAGTCAAAAATTACAAGATTACAAAAGTTTCTATTAATCTCTAATACTTAGATTGTTCTTCCATCATTCTTTGATTTATTGCTACTACAGATGCACTCCTCTTTTCTTCTAGTTCTACATGTAGTGTAACTAATACTTTTGTTTGTTTTTGGGTATAATCCAAATGCCTCAGTGAAGGCTTATCTCTGCTAGAATTAGTACAATAAGAACCTTCTCATGCTGTCCAATATTTGTATATAGACGCATACTGTCATTGTAAGTTAGAGGTGATGAAGCAAACCCCAACTCCTTCATTGTCTACAAATGGGAGAGGGCCTTAATAGTTTGGTGTTGCTGAACACAACAATTCAAGAGAGCACTGTAGGTATTATCAGTTTTGTATTGATCCTTCAAGCTATTAAAATAGCCTTCTGCGGAAAGGATTCCATGAACCTTGCCAATTGGATCCAAATGTACTGTGAAAAACAAATTAAAAAAAATCACAATTGTATTTGGCAAATAAAAAAAAATCACCATTGGATCCTTCAAGCAAATAAACTACAAGTCGTTTCAAGCATTGTGCATCACAATTAAGTTAAAGCAAACCAAGTCAATTAAAAAAATCAGTTATTAGATTGGATTTATATGATGATATGTGAAAAGCAAGCAAGAAAACCACATTATCAAGGATGTGTGCGTTAAAAGGTTGCATATGAGGCCTTTAATTAGGTGTGTTGAAAGCTGTACATTCTTCAGGTGATACTTGAAGTTAGCAACAATATTGTTGTCATGGAGAACTAAGCAGATGAATATCAAAATATTGTTGTCATAGAGAACTAGTATAAAAGCCTTAAAAATGATATGTTTCTCTTTTTCGAGCAGTGTCAACTAGCTAGTATAAGTTACAGTACAACTTCAGTGGATTGACACATTTTCAAAGTGATATATTCTTTTCTTTTCTTTTTTTTTCTGTGGCAGCAATGAGTAACTAGAGTTACTAATGAAGAATTACCAAAAGAAGAGAAGACAGGCTAAGCTAAGCATAAGACAAAGAGTAGCATACAAGATGTTATAGGTAAAAGGCAAGAATTCTTACCACAGAATTTAATAATTAGATCTTAAGATATATACTTCCCGACATAAATTAAAGAATTTAAGTTCCGTAGTTGTTAAAGAAAAGTGATGAATAACAAACCATTAAGAGAGATATATAACAAAAGCACTTAATTTGGTGTTCTCACGACTATCTTGGCTCGTAAGAATATTCAAATTAATAAGATAAGGAATTGAATATAAACCCAAATAGGTAATTTCCTGATCACAATCATCTAAAGACCGGGACCACGATTACTTGCATAGTAGGTTCATTAAATCAAAACTCATTGCTACAAGTATGGTCCTTTTTCATCATACAACAAAAATTAAGAAATGGATGACAAACTAAGAATTGCTGCATTTTCATATTAGTTCTCATATTCCTTCCACCGTGTTGCTTGTTGATGGTGTGGGAGAAGCTGCGCAAATCTATTGCCAACTTGTTCGGCTGGGGCGAACATGTGGGTCATTGATATTGGAGGTGGACTGGGCATAAATTACGATGGTTCCAAATCATGTGACTCTGATATTTTCGTTGGGTACGGTCTTGAGGAGTACACAACTGCGGTCGTTCACTGCGGTTCAGTGCGTGTGCAACCGAAGGGTTGTGAAGCACCCTATCATCTGCAGCGAGAGTGGAAGGGCCATCGTGTCGCATCATTCAGTGTTGGTGTTTGAAGCGGTTGGCATGAGCGTCGGCGGAGGAGCTTCTTCGGCTTTGTCTGCGCATTATCTGGCGGAGGAGCTGTCAGAGGATTATTGGATTCTCTTCGATGCGGCGCTTTGTGGGGACTGTGAGATTTGCTTACTGTACACGAAGGAGATGAAACAGAGATGCGTGGAGCAGTTCAAGCAGGGGGCGGTGTGTATGGAACAGTTGGCAGCAGTTGAGGGGTTATGTGAGTTGGTGAGGAAGGCGGTTGGGGCGGGGGAAGCGGTTCGGAGATACCACATGAACCTGTCTATTTGCTGACATTAGCTTGGGAAAAGAGGAAAAGACACGAAATTGGGGTTGAGGGTTGTGAGTTAAATGAAACGATGAGTTTTGCTAAAACGATCTCAACCGTTAATTTTAATGTACGGTGCATATTTAGTAAACTGGACATTCTCCAATTTTTCTAAATTGGAGAGGATCTGTGTCCGTTGCACACCCCGCAACAACACATTACGGAATTTCAATCGTTAATTATTAATCCCACATAATAAGCAAACCCTAGACTCATATGCGAAGCAAAACAAAAGAAAGGGAGAATGACCCAGCTGTGGTAGATCTTTGGTCGCACCATGGTAATAGGGAAAATAGAGCATCATATTTAAAACCTCTAAAAAAATGAATAAAAAATCATGTGAATGATCAAGCCATTGAGATTGAGATAGAATAGAAAAATGAAGAGAGGGGAAGGAATATAAATGGAGAAATAGATCTGCAGTTTGAAATGGTCGAGAATGAAAAGGGGAAGGAGTTAAATCGTTGAGGCACAAGAGAGACCTATTTTCGTTGTCTTTGAGGACAAGCTTGAGTTGTGGGTGAGGTTGGTAATGGGTTAGGACAAGGGAGATTTGGGCAATGGCGATTGTGACTTTGCCAGTGCCAGCATCGATGACGAAGATTTAAGTGGCATTGGTAATGGCTTTCCTATTGTGGATTTGGAACTTGTTGAGCAAGATTTCGATGCCTTCAATGAGGGCGAGGAGGACGCCATTGAACATGGAGGTACGGGCATAGGTGGCGAGGCCCTATCTCACAGCGAGGAAGTCGTCGGTGGCTAGATTGGCAAGGATGCAGTTTCAAAGGTCCTCCTTGGTAGACCACAGTGTAGTAGAAGTGGAGAATAGCCTATCCAGCAATTTTAGTTAAATATCTAAAGCTTATTTTGTAATTAACAAATTTTAAAGGCATTAAGTAACTGGTAAACAAATCTGACCACCCATTCAAAAATTATTATATCTAATGGCTTATATTAGTGGTGCACTGTCACCCTAGAATTCACCTATCTTTTAAGTAAAAAAGGAAAAAAAAGTTTCAATATCTTTGTAGAAGTATTCTTTGGTACTTGCGCATAATCACAATCGGCCACAATAATTAGGGGTATTCATGAGTATGGGTACCATGAACCCAAATTAACCTAACCTAACCCAAACATTTTGGTTTTTGAATTATTCAACTAGAACCTAATCTAACCCAATCAAACCTATTGTTCTTTGGGTTGGGTATCGGGGTTTTATTGTTGAACCTGTCAACCCAACCCATTAACGTGACATATTTAAAATTTTAATATATCATTTATATATATTTTTTATTTATGTGATATTTATTTTTTAGCTGTTACTTGTTTGTGTTCACTTATATCTTGTGTTCACTTGCATCAGTTTGTTGTTGCTCTTTTGTTCACTAGTTGTTATCTATTTGTATGCTTAAATAAAATTGTTAAGGGAGTACATTCATTCAAACAATGTGAAATACCAATGTTATAGAGCTTATTGTTTAAAAAATGCTTTATAATGACATTCACAAAAGGTGAAAATCTATTAGTTCTTTAAATGTATGAAGTTGATTTGTGAAGTGTGAACAAATATCTAACTGCATTATGTCATATTCTAAGAAAAAATTGTCTTGAAAAAAAAGAAACTTAATTGCATTTTGTATCACTCAAGTTTTATCATTTTGTGAATTTTGCCACTGTATTTTTTTTCTCTTGCATTTTGCCACTCAATTTTTGAAATCTTGCAAATTTTGCCCAATCATCAATTGTGTATTAAATAAAAATTCTCAAAATTGAGTAAAATTTGCAAGATTTCAAAAATAAGGTGACAAAATGTGAAAAAAAAATACAATGGCAAAATCTGCAAAATGCAATAAAGACAAAAAAAAGAAGAAGTCATATACAATATAGCTATTCAAAAGAAAAATATATATATATACAATACAACTATTTGAAAGTCGTATCAAAATGTCATTTGAAAATAATAAGAAAAAATATAATTTTTTTAAAATTTTAGAATAATTTTTAATTTTTTGTACCCATAGACCCAACCCAACCTTTTATTCACTGGATTGGTTCGATTCAAATTTGATAGAAAAATTACATAAATACAATACAACTCAAACTATTTTGATCGATTTAGGTAATGGGTTTGATGAAACCAAAACCAAACTAACCTATGAACACCCTTAACCATAATTTAGCTGAATTTCTTTTAAGAATCAATTGAAATGCAATTCAAGTTAAAGGTATCTATTTGCAAAAATGATAAAGTTTAAGGATCAATTAGAATGAAATATTTATGAGAGGGATGAAAGAGCTTTATTAAAATTTAGGCAATTTTATAATTTAATTTGATAAATTTCTCACTATATATAAATTATGTTTTTATAGGCAAAAATTTACAATACAATAATAGTATAAAGAAATTAATATCAAGAGGAAAACATAATTAAGCGCTACAATTCATAACTTTCAAATAGTAATTTTGTGGCTCAAATCTCTTAGCATATGAGTTGGTAATTTTTTTACATATACATGTAATGGAGTGTGACTTGATGACATTTTCTAGCTGTATTAATATTAGTACAATCCGAATTACTCTTCCAAATTAAGCAAATATGCTCCAATTTATGAAATTTATGTATAAGCGTCTACAAAATTCTAAAATTTGTTTTAGTTTTTCTTTTAACTAACCCTACACCCTACATGTGATCATACATATTAAATTCTTATCAAAGTCCTAAATTTATAAAGTTATTATTGTTCAACATATAAAATTCTGCAACAATAAGTAAAATACAAGAAGTATTTTCTTTAATGATATTTTATGTATTTGGCTACCCCAAATAAAGTGGTCTAGCTCCACTACTGATTTGCATTTGCTGTGAAATTCAAAAATAAAAAATGAAAATTATGAAATTAAGCTCATCAAAAAAATATTTTTTATTTCATTTTATTTCTAACTTTTTAAGTAAATGGTAACTTGATTTAACTCTAAAATACAGACATAATGATTTACAAAATATGTTTTATTTCAATACGTATGTTAATATTGCAGTAAATAAATTCACTTTTACAGAAGAAATTATAAGCCTTTTAAACAAGAAATTGAGATGTCATTTTTTAGAGATATATTGTTTTATGTGTATTTGTATTTATTTTTTCCATACTTTGTGTTTTTTATTTTGTGATATACGTCTTAAAAGTTATTTATATTTGATATTTTTGTTACTATTTTAATTTTTAATTAATGCTTAATTTTTTAACCACATTTATGTTTAAAAATCATCATTAATTTTATAGATTAAATTGATTTTTTATATTTTTAAATTAAAAATGTTGAATACTTGTATTTTATAATTTAATTTATATTAATAATTCAATATTTTCATTAAATATTTTATTAATTTATATTTCTCATGTTATATTTGTATTTGTAAATATGAGAAATGCTAACAACACACAATCTATTATTAGTTAAAATTTATTAAAAAATTACAATCTTTTTAGTCTTACATCTTATTTAATGAGTCTCTCTTCTAATTTTGTAATTTTTAACAAATTTTAACCAATCATATGGTGTGTATTAGAGAGATGTGTTGCTAGCACTCCTCTTATAAATATTCATACAATACAAGCGATATTTGTGTTTGTAAATATTCATATAATACATGGGATATTGATTAGTCAAATTAACAATTTAGTGACGGATAAGTAGTTACGTAATTTTTTTTTTGAAAGGAAAGATAATAACTCAAATAAACAATGTAAGGACCAGACCACTACTAAGAATGTAACCAAAAAAAGAGAGAAATGTAACCAAAAAAGAGAGAAAAACCACTACATCAGAAGCAATAATCTACGAAATACCTTGGGAAAGTCTTCAACTTAGCAGGTAATTAGAAATTCAAAAGCAAATCTCGACATAAAGTTTGCATACATATTTGCTTCCGTTCTATAGTAATCAACCACACAATAAACTAAAAAAGAAACGAGTTTTGCTTGGGTTCACGTTAAATCACCTAAAATCATCTTGAAATAGTGGTTAATGTAATTTTAGATAAATATTCACATGTTTAATCTGAGAGATTGATTTTAGATTCATAATTGATTTTGAATTGAACTGATTATAAATAACTTTTGCCTTGGATATAAAATTTTATACTAAATTTTATTATTAACTTGATTAAAAAAAAATTAAATATAAACTATTTCACTTCAAAATCAATTTTAATTACCATCAATTTTGCCAACACTTAACCAAATGTACACCACATAAGAATCATCTGCAAAAGCTTTGTCCCAAACATGAAATAACTGCAACCAAGTGATATCAAAGTGGACCTTTTGGAAGCAAATTAAGATCTTTGGCTGTGATCATTGCCCAGATAAGCGCCATAACCTCTGCATGAAGAGGGAAAAGGGAGTCGTGCAGAAAATTAATTGTGGTAGCAGCTAACCTAACTTTCGTTATCATGGAAGACAAGCCCCATTCCGGTACCCGCATAAGGTTAATTGTTATCCTCAGAAAATAGATACGAACAGAACTTACGTAAATATTGATTTGAAGGTTTCAGATGAATTTTTTTAAGTTGTAAAGACACCATCCCAAGTCTTGGCTAGAAAAGTGAATCATGTTGTCGTCTTCATGAGAGTGAAATCTTGACGATATTTTTTTTGGCCTCATATGTCAAAAAAATTGAACATACAAGCTCCCAAGTTCGTGTCTTATTCTCCTCTATAATGAGTTGTGAAACAATAGAATATATTTTCTTAACGAGTCTCTTGTAAAATGAGAAAGTATACTTTAGAAAATAAAATGCATTTATAATCATTTATTTAAAAAATCAAAACTTGATAATTATGATAAAATCGAATACATATATAATAAATTTTAAAATTAATTATAACTTTAATAATTAATTAATTTTTAATTAATAGTTATTGTTGTATTTTATCTTTTAATGTATATTTTTCTTACTTTAAAAGAGTCAAATCATTTTTCTTAATAGAATTTGACACCTCTAAAATGATAGAGTGCACTTTAGAAAATAAAATGCACTCATAATTATTAAAAAATTAACAATTGAAAATTGTGAAAAAATTAAACACATATGTAACAAAATTTAAAACTAGTTACATTTTCAACTATTAATTTTCTCATTAATAGTCATTATTGCACTTTATATTCTAAAGTATATTCAAAATTGAAGAATAACATGTTTGAGTGAGATAAAAAAAAATAAAAAAATTCTAATGAAATGTTTGAAGATAAAAAATTAAAAAAATACAAATAACAATGTATTCCTTTTTATTTAATTGAAGAAAAAGTTTAAAAAATGACTTTTAAAAACAATTTTTTTTACAAAAAAAATTCCCTTCTCATCACTTCAAATTTCAAAATTTTCTTTACAACTTTATTTTTCTTTTACCTAGAACTCTTACCAATACCATGTAGCTTTAAACGTTGGGCACTCTATTACTTGCCACACGAAGGACCCACTTATTAACATCTTTGCTTTTCCAAGGAGACATAGGTGAGTGTGGGGGATCTTGTCCGGTGTGTGGCATCAATTGTCTCGTGACGGAGGCCCAGGTGGGTCAAGTCACAGTCGACTCGTGGCACTTGGGCTGCTACGGTTAAGTAGAAAGAGTTGTGCCCTGACTATCAGCTATAGTTTTTGGCCTAATGGTAAGCTGCTCGATCCAACAATTGGTATTAGAGCCAAGGACACGAGTTCAATTCCCAGCGAGGCAATTGCTGAGGGGGAGATTGTTGTTCGGTGTGTGACATCAATTGTCTCATGGCAGAGGCTGAGGTGCGTCAAGTCACAATCGACTCATGGCGCTTGGGCTGCTACAGTTAAGTAGAAAGAGTTGCGCCCTGACTATCAACTATAGCTTTTGGCCTAGTGGTAAGTGCTCAATCCAATAGGGGAGTTAGTAACATCTCCCAACGTGGGAAGCGCTATTTCCACCATTGGATGAAGTCACGAGTAATCTGATGGTTATGATGAAGGCTACGAGAACTGGCTGTGTTAGGTAACTTAAGAGTTTTTTTAGGAAAAAAAATGACACGTAGATGCCCAAACATCAGTTAATTTTAAGATAATTTGATGTGGGTTAGGTTAAAATATTGTAGCAACAGTGTTGTCCTTTCCACTATCAACTTTTCGAGGGTGGAAGACGTTTTGAAGCCCAATGCACCATATCGAAGAAATTGGGTAGCCTCGATGTCTTTTGTTTGTCATAGCCTCCGTATATTTTTCTTCTGCTTACGTTATTGTTACCGTTTTGACCTCCGACCACCAGACTCACCTTCCTACCTCCCTCTATATATCTTTCTTCTGCTTACCTTGTTCTTGTTGAGTGTTGTGTGCATCATGGGCTATCGGTGGTTTCCCTATTAAAGGAACACAACCTCATTTACCAGTATAATTTTTGTTCTAACTTTTCTCCAACATTAAAAAAGGAATTTCGAAGAGGTCCAAAAGAAATGTGTAAGTGTGATGCAAGTGCATATTGTACCCTAACACTAGTTTAAGAAGTGTTTGTTGTTTGTAGTAGGGTTTGCAATTGACCAGGTTGTGGAATTTTACATCCCCGAAGAAGTGGATTTTGATGACGGTGGATTAAGGAGGTCGGGTTGAAGACAACAGTGTCTCTGAGTAAGGGTTTTCTTTATAATAAATAAGAATTTAATTATATATTATTTGAAGGATAAAAAAAAAAAAGACGCTATTATAATATATTTTAGCACTCAGCAGTTTTGATTGGTCAGTAACTTTTGATAAGGAAGAATAAACACAATTATAAAGTGCTCACTAGCTATTTGATAAAATGCTGTAGTTGAATCTTTATGTATAAGATGTGGTTTTAGCAATATTTTTAAAATCGGACCGATCATTGAACTGATCAAGGCACTAGTTCAAGATTCAATGGTTCAACTATGGTTAAATCATAGTCAAACCTGTATTAATAAAATAATAAATAAATAATATATAAAATAATATTAAATACATACAATATCATAACTTTATAATACTAGAAAATAAAATAAAATATCATTTTATACCTATATATAATCCTTACTAAATATGTGTTTTATTTATCTTAAAAATATTTTAGATTAAATTTAAAAAATAAAAAAAAATTAAATTTTTGAAAAGTACCTGTTCAAATCTATTTTTTACACCAGTTTTTGATCGACTCACACCGGTTCTAAAATGGTCCCGTTTTTTAGAGTGAATGGACCAGTTCCTGGTTGAACCGGGCAATCTAGTTTTCAAAACTACAGGTTTTAGTGAGTTTGATAGTGCATTGTCAGAATTATTATGTGCTTAGTGCCTTAATTAGTTCCCTGAGGTAGTGGTGCAAAATTATTGATGAATTTCAATTCATTTTGTTGACTATTGTTGTTTGTAGACGAGTTGGAACTATTAGATTTTTTATCGATGGCAAGTTCATAAGGATGTCACTTGAGCAGTTTCTTCTTGTTAAGGGAATCTCTGTAGTAATCATCTTCAGTCATTGTCTTTGTTATTATGATAAAAAGTGAATATAATTTTATACTAGCAGTTGCTGTGCCAAAATTTTCATTTAAATATAATTGTTTTATACTATAATTAATAAAAATCAATCATTTACAGCAAAGTCACACTGGTAGTTGCTATGCCAAAATTTTCAAATAAGCATCATATGGAGGAAGTCATACTAGCAAGTTGCTTGAAGATGACTGATCATCTGATCAAAAAATGATGGATCTTTCATTTCAGAATAGTGCAATAGGTTAAATTATCCACTTCTTGCAACACAAACAAATGTTATATCTAATTGTTGATAACATTAATCTCATCCACCTTTTTATCCATAGATGAGAGCTAACCAAACAAATTGGTCAAATTTCTCACTTCACTCTACACCACTACCTCAAGGAACTAATTAAGGCATTAAGCATACAATAATTCTGACAATGCACTATCAAACTCACTAAAACCACATCTTATACATAAAGATTCAACTGGAGCACTTTATCAAATAGCTAGTGAGCACATTATAATAGCGTCTCATCTTCCTTATCAAAAGCTATTGTCCAATCAAAACTGCTACGTGCTAAAGCATATTATAATAATGTCTCCTTTTTTTATCATTCAAATAATACATAATTAAATTCCTATTTATTATAAAGAAACGCATACACACCAACTGTTGTAGTGAAAAACCTTACTTGGAGGCACTGTTGTCTTTAACTCAACCCCTTCAATCCATCATCACCAAAATCCACTTCTTCGGGGATGTGAAAATCGACAACCTGGTCAATTGCATACCCTATTACAAACAACAAACACTGCTTAAACCAATGTTAGGGTACAATGCTAACAGGGAAATGAGGTTGCGTTCTGCTAACGGGGAAACCATTGGTAGTCCGTAATGCACAAAGTAGTCAACAAGAATAAGGTAAGCAGAAGGAAGATATATAAAGGGAGGTAGGAAGGTGGGTCAAAGGGTTGGAGTTCGCCTCAGTCAAAACGGTAACAAGAACGTAAGTGGAAGAAAGACATATGGAGGCTATGATAAACAGAAGACATCGGGCTACCCAATTTTTGCGATACGGTGTGTCAGGCTTCAAAACGTCTTCCATCGTTGAAAGGTTGACAGTGGAAGGGACAACATTATCATCACATTGGGAGTGTCTGTCCATTCCTATGTTGGCCCTGACTTTCTATCCATTCCCAAGTTGGCTGACTTTTCAACCACTATTTTTTCTCGTTTCTCGTTGGCATGTCTTTTGTTTTGGTCCTTGTTTAGGCCTGTCCATTAATAATAATAATAATAGTAATAATAATAATAATAAACCCTTTACATATGGTTAAAAAGAAGTTCTACGAAAAGAATAAGGTTTTAACATTATGTAAAAATGAAGTGAAAAGAAATAGAAAAGAGAGATGTAAGATGAAAAATGAAAATACTAAATTTTTATTATTTATCTGAGAGAAAAAATAAGAAGAAAGAAAGTTATTTTCACGTGATCCACTAAAATATACTTTCCTTTTAAATTAACACAAAACAAGATGAAAAGGATATCTCTCCTTATCATTTTTTTGTTTTGATTTAAAAAAATTAATAAATAACAAATAATTTTATGTTAAAAAATAATAGAGTAAAAACTTAAAATTTTAATTAATATAAAATATTTTTTATTTAATTTATTTCTTTCTTTCCACTCTCTTTTTCAAACAAGTGAAGAGAAGATTTTTTACTTTTTATTTTATTTTTATCCATCTAAACAACATATTTTTTATTTTATTTTTCTTCTATTTTAATCCTTTTTTTTCTTCCCTTTTCCGTTCTTTCACTCCTAATTTAAACAAAGCATTAATGTGCAAGCGATGAGGGAGTCTTTTGCTTTTATAAGTCTCCACCACTATTTTACTAATAAAGCAGTGTTAAAAATGACTAAAATGTTTAAAACTCAATATTCTTTTCTCATTTTTCATGCTAATCTATTCCATCTCGATCTATGCATCCATCTCTCGTCCACAATTCTAACTGATGTGCAAAAACCGCAAGTGCACGGTTATTGTCAAGTAATAATATCAAATCCACAGGGACTGCGTGTTACGCTTAGTAATTATCGCGATTCAATTATAATTAAACAAAAGGGAATAATTTAAATGGATGTTGATTCAGTGAAGAGAAGTCACAAGTAAATTCAAAACAAACAATTAATATGAAATTGGAGAAATATGATAATTGAAACTTCCAAGATTAGAGCTCACACTATGGCACTTAATAGATTAATTCCATTATTGTTGTGCTTTTACCAGTTCTCATTAAGGGTGAATTAACCTAAGGTACCCTCCGTTCTCTTTCAAAATACGGAGAAGTGTTTAATCAAATTACCTGCCTACTTTTGTGATGGTTGTGTTTAATTAAACCCATTATGCTCTTTGTTAATTCAATTAATTCCCCGAGGGTTTCACCTACTTTCGTGGTTTAAACCTAAGTCCTTCCCTATGGTTCTAGTGTTTGTGTTCTCCTTTCAATACTTCCCCAAACCCTTAAAATTATGTAAAAGGCAACCTAATCGCTTCTCACAGAGATAAATAATAAAGAAGGAATCAAGAGGAGAACAAGATTCACACAACGATTACAAAAATCAATTCATTAAGAAGTTCATAGGGCTACACCCAATCTTAGAATAAGGAAAAACTACTTACGAATTCCCATAAAGATAGAGTAAAAATCAGAAAATAAGAACATCAATCCGAAAAAGAAGAGGAGAAGATGATCCATCTGCTCTCACTTATCCGTTCCAAGCTCTCTTCAAAAGTCTCTATCCCTCTTTTCTAAACCCACATAAATAAAAGGGCTCAATAGTGTTCAGGCCCATATTACATGTGAAAAATGCGAAAAAAGGAAAATGCTGTCGGGTTGAGTTTATAGGAGTGATTAGGAGTTCATGGGGGTAAGCAGAAATTCACAGGGATGAACTCTTCTAAACCACCACAAGGTACTTGCAATTTGTCTGCTGGGTCTCCAATCCTGCTGGCTTAAGTCCTATTACCTCCAAATGCTTCCAATCTTTACCTTTAGTCCCTCTAAGTCCATGATACCTACTCCTACAACAAGAAAATACCAAACGCATAACAAGTTCCAAAAGAAAGGAAAAGCAATGAAAATATGCTACATTTAAGTCCTAAGTCCAAAGATATGTAATGTATCCTAAATGAGATGCTATGCATAAATGATGTAAAATACAAAGCATCAAACAATCCTAAACTTAAAGATTTGCTTGTCCTCAAGCAATTTTTGTGGCACTTAAGCAAAATTCATGGAATTCATCAAATATGGACATGAGGAAAAACAGGAGTCCAAGTAGCAGGTTAGGAATTGTGCATGCAAGCAACCCCAATCAAGTCTAATTAGAGGCTAATTCTTCAGAATCAAAGATTGCGGTGACAGATTCACTCATCTCACCTTACTTAAATTGTTTAAGGGTAAGAACATATCACTTAATTTCCTCAGTAAAGTACTCTACCATAGGCTTGGTAAGGAACCTCATCACCAGTAAACTATCCTGTCAACAAAGACAAATCACAAGGACTTCCATTGGTTGTAACGGGGCTAAGGGTGTAACATTAGGGCAAGGAAATGAAGGAAAGGGAATTCAAAGGGCTTATCATTCAAGTCATTCTCAATACCCCTATCAGAATATATCAAGCAACACAATTTATAGAGTTCAAAGGTTCAAGTCTAGCTAAGATTCCTTATGTTTCCTTCCTTCCTCTTTATTTTCCTTTTTCTTTTGATTTCATAGCCTTTCATTTTTCTTTCTTTCTTCCTCTTTCCTTTTCCTTTTTATTTTATTTTATTTGAAAACCTTCACAGATATACAAAACAAACAAAACAACCCCAAACTTATCACAAAGTTGCCACAATATATCCCAAAGGGTACCAAGAAGCCTCAGAATATCGAAATAATAGGGCACCAAAGGAAGTAATGCAATGTAAAGCTCAAAAGGGGCAACTAAAGGTTACGAATTTTTCTAATTTAGTGGCTTGAAAGAATTTTCCTAATTTCCTTGATCACATCTATCCAAGTACACATGAATTATAGCTTCAACAAGGTTCCAAAACAAGTTCTAAAGACCACAATTAAGAGGAATTTACACTTAAACAAAGAAATAGGGGCCAAAATATACAATGTAGATATGCCCCAGTGTATTAGCTTAATGCTCACATTTGTAGTGTATGTCAATGCAACCATCAAAACTGAAGAAATATGCTAATTTTTCAGCTTACCTAAATATCACTTCATATAAATGAACTACTGCAAAACTTAATGTAGTATGTGTCCAAGCTAATGAATTCAAGCCAACACAATATCAGGCACACAGAAAGATGTGGGTCATTCAATGCATAAGTGCAAGTGCTACATATTTCCTAAATATATATTCTAAATACCTGAACATGAATGCATGTGAGAAAATAAATATAATAAACACCTAACTATGGATGCATGAAAGAATGGTGAATGCAATGCATGAGCCTAAGATGCATGAGCCTAACAACCCCAAACTTAAAGCTTACATTATCCTTAATGTAAAATCCAAATGCAAGGAGATGGAACAATCAAACATGCCAAGGGTGTGATGGAGGAAAACTACTTGGATATTGCTAGAGCGTTTTGCTATTGCAACAACTCACGGGGGTGAGCAGGAAGTCACAGGGGTGAACTCCTCTGCTCCCCCCCTTTTATGGATTGGTAGACAAGCTCATAGGGGTGAACTCATTATCACTAACGTGATCTCCTCTATAGGTGGCATGCCAAATAAACTTTCAAAGCATATCAGGGTGTGAGAGAATTCTCATGAGCATGATCCTTTTTATTGTTCTCTAGAGTGAAAATTGCAAACTCAACAAGTTGAGCACTACATGTTCTCCACCTGAGTTGCCATATCCTACAAAAGAAGCATACAAACAAAAGACAAGCGTAAAATCCTAAAAATTAAAAACTTAAAAATCACAAAAGAAAAACTCGACATTGCGTAATAAATGCGTAATAGACATTGGGTTGCCTCCCAAAAGCGCTCATTTTATGTTAATGAGCTCGACGCCTGAGAAATTTAATCTCCCACAAATGGGTAGAGAAAGGAGATTGTCACCCCTTTCTCAATCAGTTTCCTTCCTTTACTTGAAGTCTTGAGGTTTTCCAATATACGTTGGTGAGGAGGGATGTATGGTTCTTTCTTTGGAGTACGTGCTTCCTTGGGACTATTCTTTGTAAAATGCCTAACAGTGTGGCTCTCCAGTTGAACATGGTTCTTGTGGACCCTTAATAGAGTGCTTGATTGCCTTATATTTCACCACTTGATCCAATGAGTCGATCCTGCACACAGAATTCTCAACTACAGGAAGGTTGTTAGCCTTAAACAAATTGAATTCAATGGTATTCTCACCCATAGTTAAGGATAGCTTACCCTTTTTTACACTGATATTAACATCAGTTGTAGCTAAGAAGGGTCTACTTAGGATAATGTGAAAGAAAACAAGCATGCTACTAACTATAGCATACGTATAGATACATATTATAGCATGTGATTATAAATAGTATGTAATATAAAATTAACAATAATGCTAACCTGAGTTCATTCCAAAATCCATCGTAATATCTTTAGAGGAGAGAAACCACGTTCCTAAGTTGAGAACTTTCTGCCCACTTTCTAGGAATTTTGATCAATGTAAATTTGCTTAATGGGATAGCGAATTTATAATTCCTAACAGTAGGTAGGGACCTCTCAACAGGTTATTTACTATGAATGACCCAACCCATCACAGGGTCACTCTTAACACAAAACCCGTCTTCTAATATTCCATAAGCGACATATAATAATAAAATTCTTAATTGTCAATTAATGATAATTAAATAATATTTTAATTATTAATTAATACTATCCATTATCATAAAAAAATTTAACATTCTCCCACTTGGATAGTATTAATCAATCATTAAAATATGAGAATCATTAGGACTAGAATGACAATTATAGTCTAATCATATGTCAAACAACAATATAAGAAACATGAGCCTTTAACGATGCAAAACAATATCCGATAGGGATATATATCATACATGTTAAACACTCACATTTCTCAAAAAAAGAAAATGAAAAAAACATAATTTATTAATAGAAATATCCAACAATGGTCCAAGCATTTGAAAATGCTATAAGAGATATGATATTAAAGTAACGGCATCTAGTACATATCTCTTAAGAAATATATAATATCAAACTCCCACTAACCTAATACATCAAAAGTTTTAACTAAACCCATATGAGTTACATGTCTCTGAAAAACTCCAACAGTTAAGGCTTTAGTCAGTGGATCTGCCAATGTTCTCTGTGGCAAGATGCTCTATCCAAGTCTGAAAATCTAGAATTTTCTATCTAACAAACAGGTATTTAACATCAAAATGTTTTGTACGAGAAGAGCTCCTGTTGTTTTGAGAGAAATGCACAGCAACAGTATTGTGCAGTATATCACAAGTGGCCTAAAAATGCTTTCAACAATGTGGAAGCCAGAAATTAAATTTTTAAGCCACATGGCCTGATGAGTAGCCTTATAGCAAGCAACATACTCTGCTTCCATGGTAGAAGTAGCTGTAAGAGTCTGTTTAACACTTTTCCAAGAAATAGCTCCTCTTGCCATCATGAAAATAAAGTCGAAAGTAGACTTTCGGCCATCAGGGCAACCTGCAAAATCAGAATTAGAATAACTAGTGAGCTGAAGTTGATCAGACTTCTTATAGGTCAACATATGATCCTTGGTTCCCTGCAAATATTGCATGACCCTTTTAATAGCTTTCCAATGACCCTAAACCTGGGTTGCTCAAGTATCTCCCCAAAGCATTAACAACAAAAGCAATGTCGAGACAAGTACAAACTTGAGCATACATCAAACTACCAACAGTAGAAGCATATGGGACCTTCTACATGTCAGTCATTTCTATATCATTTTAAGGACATTGATCTTTAGAAAATTTATCACCTCTCTGCATAGGTGCAGCACACGAAGAGCAAGAATTCATGTTAAACCTTTTATGGACGTTTTCAATATATCCTTTCTGAGACAATCCAAGAATGCCACGTGACCTATCACGATGAATCTGGATGCCCAAAACAACTTAAACATCACCAAGGTCTTTCAGATCAAAGTGGCTACTTAACATTAATTTTGTCTCGGTCAAAAGGTTAATGTAGCAGCTAGCAAGAAGAATGTCGTCGACATACAAAACAAGAATTATAAAATTGCTACCACTAATCTTCAAGTAAATGCATTGATCTGTGGCATTTTCCTTGAAGCCAAAAGAGGTGACAACCTAATCAAATTTTAAATACCATTGAAATAGAAAAAATGCACAAGAAGGGGGGGGGTTGAATTGTGTGTTTAAAAACTTTTTCGAAACAAGTTGATCAGTATGAAAACATTTTCAAGCATAGGGATAGAAAGAAGAAGAACACAGAAAGTTTTATACTGGTTCATTCAACTTGAGCTACGTTCAGTCCTTTCACCCAAAAGGTATCTACTAACCAACCTTAGGTTACAAGTATTGTTTGTGGCCTCTTCAGGCTTTACAATGCAATCACCCTAGATTGCTTAACCCAAGTATTCTTTTACACTAAGCCTCTCCAGGCTTTCACAACACAACAAGTGTTTATACAAACGATATCAACTCACGTAGTGAGGATTTGAAAGATTAGACTAAAAAACGCTCTGAAAATTTTTACACGATTTTTGCTATCGTCCATTGGATGCTTCTATTAGAATATTCCTAATATCTTTTTGTTCTTTTTCTTTTTCTTGATCATTCATCACAGTTTCTATTGTTGCTTCTTCCTTGGTGCATGCGTATATATATAGTCTTCAGGAAAAAGATCCGTTGTAGAAGACTTTGACTTCGTTATACAATAAAAAGTATGCAAACTATCCTTTCACAGAGGTCAAGCACGGCAGCTTTTAGACTTGCACTAAAATGGAAAGTGCAGGATTGTGCTAGCGATCTGTTTTTCTGAACATTCTTCATTCGTCTCAGCAGCTTGATAAGTTGACTTGCTTTATCTGTTTTTGCTGCACTTTTGCACTAGAATGATTCTGATGTTATTTAATGCTTCAAACAATTTAAACATTAGATCACAGAAGTAGTAGGATGTTAGTTTCAAGAAAAACTAGCATAACTAAAATGGACGTTCAAAATAGAACTTAGCCGTTTAAATATTTGGCATTGGAAGCTTGCATCAGATATTTGAATTTGTTCTTCAGACGATCATCTTAAGTTGTTCATTGGACGATGTTCTTTAATACGTCTACTGGAGGGTCTTCTTTGACACGTCTACTGGACGGTCTTCAAAGAGAAGTTTGTATGCTGTAAAAAGTTCAGTTCTTTGGTAGAAACTTGAACATTAATAAGTTTGTTATCTTCAAAACTTTGAGGGTCTAGACGCTTCTACATCTTTGGTTCCAACAACCATTGCCTAGATGCCTGTTTCAGTCCATAAATAGACTTTTTAAGCCTGCAAACCAAATGTTCATTGCCTGTTTCAACAAAACTATCAAGCTGAACCATGTAGACATCTTCAGCAAGATCTCCATTCAGAAAAGTTGTCTTCACATCCATTTAGTTAAGCTCTAAGTCAAAATGAGCAACTAAAGCCATAACAACTCGAAGTGTATCTTTTGTTGAGACTGGTGAGAAATTCTCCTTATAATTAATGCCTTCTCGTTGATTATAGCCCTTTGCTACTAATCTAGCTTTGTATCTCTCAATTTTATCATTTGGACTACATTTGGTCTTGAAGACCCATTTACATCCAACAGGCTTACAGCCAATTGGCAACTCCACGAGATCCCAAACATCATTATGAGACATGGAAGACAATTCATCATGCATAGCATTTAGCCAATCAGAAGCATGGGAACTCGAAATTGCTTCCTAAAAAGTGATAGGATCATCATCATCATGGATCAAACTCATGCTCTTGAGGATACACAACATAGTCATCTGGTTTATAAGGCCTATGTACTCTGTGAGATCTTCTCAATGGAGTTACTTCATCAATATCATCAGGATGTTGCACATCACTTGGTGGTGCTGCTATATTTTCTTCTCCTCCAAGAGTCTGATCATTAGTATGAATAGCTGGAACCATAACATCTATAGGAAGAGAAACGACTGGTGTTGGAACAATGGCCTGATCTTCTCTAAGAGTGACTGGTCGTGGTGTATGACTCCCACTACCTAAATCATCCTCAAAGAAAACTGCTTGATCAGACTCAATAATTCGCATGGAGTGAAAAAGACAATAAAATCTACAACCTCTTGAACCCACATAATAGCCAATGAAGAAACTGCTAATAGTCTTGAGATCAAGCTTCTTTTGTTGCGGATTATAAGGTCTAACTTCTGCCTTACAACCCCACACATGAAAATGTCTCAAGCTTGGCTTCCTTCCAGTCATTTGCTCATAGGGAGTTTTAGGCACAGATTTGTTGGGTACTTGATTAAGAATGTATCACAGCAATCCTCAAGGCATCTCCCCAAAGAAAATCTGGCAACGATGAATGGCTCAATATACATCTCACCATATCCATAAGTGTGCGATTACGTCTTTCTGCAACTCCATTCTGCTTAAGAGTACCAGGCATGGTGTATTAAGCTTCAATCCCACACTCATCAAGAAATTTGGCAAACGGTCCTGGGTTTCTTCCAATTTCATCATAATGGCCATAATACTCACCTCCTCTATCAGACCTCACACACTTAATCTTTTTTCCTGTCTTCAATTCAACAGCAGCCTTAAAAGATTTAAAAGCTTCCAAAGAGCTAGATTTATCCTGAAGAAGACCTATCCACCCAAATCTGGAGAAATAGTCTATAAAGGTAATAAAATATCTATATCCACCCATAGCAGTAGTTGTAATCAGTCTACATATATCAATGTGAATCAACTTGTAGCACATCGTCACACCTGTTTGCTCCTTTATTCCTAGGTTTTGGCAGTGAATTTGCCTTTGATACAATCAATACAAGTATCAAAGTCGGAGAAGTCAAGATCACAAAGAATACCTTCCTGAACAAGTCTTTCAATTCAAGGCCTAGAGATGTGCCCTAAATGCCTATGCCATAGCATAGAAGAAGTCTCATTAATTCTGTTACGTTTACTCCCAACAACGGAGTTAACAGACATATTATTCATATTTAGCATATAAAGGCCATCATACAAAACTCCTGACCCAACAACAACTGAATTGAAATTAATCACTAGTTTACCACTGCCAAACTCAAAACTGTAACCACATCTGTCTAAAGTTGAAACAGAAATCAAATCCTTCTCATGGAAAGTACATAAACAGCATCTCTTAACAATAAAGTGTGTCCAGAAGGTAAACATAAAGAAACAACTCCTATGTTGACAACAGGTACTTTAGCTCCATCTCCCATAATGATCTTGGACTCAACATCGCTTGGCTTCTTGAGGCTTGTGAACCCCTGTAAAGAATTCACAACATGAATAGTAGCACCTGAATCTAACCACCAGGAATTTAGAGGAACATCAATCACATTAGATTCGAAACATGTTTAAACCAAAAGTGTACTTTGCCTTTCCTTTTTCTTTTTCAGTATATAGCAGTCATCTATCTTATGACCATAATTCTTGCAATATTTACAGCTACCCTTAAAGAGCTTCTTCTTAGGTTCCAAATGTTGTACTGCTTTTCTAGCTTTCTTCTAAAACTTCCTTTGTGATTGAATTTTTTTACACCTTTTGTGCCTGAAGTAAAAGCAACAAATTGAATACTATTGGTGTTAGCCTTCTTCATTGATTCCTCCTCTTGAGTAATTATAGCAATCATCCACTAACCACTCATGTTTCTATGTATTATATGAGGTTTTCATAATGTCAAACTGTGGAGGCAAAGATTCGAGAACACAGAAGATCAAAGTATCTTCACCAACTTCAACTTTAAGAGACTTCAGCTTATTATAATAGTGTATCATCTTCATAATATGTTCACGTGCACCACTAACACCATTATAATTGGTTTTTTCAAAGAGAGAGATATTAACTTTTTTGCGCCTTGTCAAAAGTCGTGAATTTCTCACCAACAGCTTTTAGAAAGTCCTTAGCACTATCATTCTCTAGAATGCTTTGTCTAATAGATTTCTCCATGGTGTATTTAATCACCTTCAAGCACACCCTATTAGAGTGTTCCCATTTATCATGAGAAATCTTTTCAGCCTCAGAAGATTGACTAGTGAGGGGTGTAGGCTTCTCAACCCTCAAAGCCAAATCCAGGTTAGCAATGGCCAAGTAAAGATCTAAAGACTCTTTCCAGTCCTCATAATTGGTCCCATTTAGAGTCTTGACACAATTAGGTAGGAAAACTGAACATCAAATAATAAGGAACCACCATGTGATTCCATAAAAAAAATGTTTAGTTAAAAGAATCCCTAACAAATAATACAATAATACAATGTACTATAACTTATATTACCAAGATCTTAATACCGATAGGGTACCAACAAATTGATTAGCATAAGCAAAAAACTAAAAGCACATTGTACAACAATAATTACATTAATATTAATATATCGATAGGATATAGTTATTATTAATGTAATATAAAATTAACAATAATATTTAATTATATAATTAACACACAAATTCACACAACTATACCCACGATAGATGAGTTACAGTTACGCAAATTAAAGAAAAAATTATGCATGTCAAAATATGATCTATATATCATGCATAATATAATTAATATTTAATTATATAAGGACCTAAAATTAATTCCTTAATAGTGACATAATACCAAGGAAAAAAAAAACCATATACCATAACATCACAAAATCACATGGGATCAATAAATCCCTACCTTAACAGGAATATCCTCTACAATCCCCACCGGGTGTTTGACAGATGGATCCACCAATTGCAATGATATATTTGTGGGTTGCAGTTCCCCTACACCAAGCTTCTTATAAAGAGATATGGGCATCAAACTAACGCTAGCCCCCAAATCACACAAGGCCTTGTCAAACCTCATGTCATCAATTAGACATGGTATAGAAAAACTACCTGGATCCCTAAGCTTAGGGGGTAACTTAGTCTAAACAAGGGTCACAGTTTCATGTTCATCAACCTTTCTTTTATTGGCCAAGATATCATTGAGAAACTTCGCATAAATAGGCATTTGTTGCAAAGTGTTTACAAAGGGAATGTTGACATACAGTTGTTTTACCATATCTAAAAACTTACCAAACTATTTGTCTAACTTGGACTTAGCTAATCTTTGAGGGAAGGGAATAGGTGGTTGGTAAGGGATTGGGGATACTTTTTTAGACACTTTCTCTACCTCTACATTACCGCCTTCTTTCTTTTTCAACCAAGGGTGGAGTCTCTATCTCTATTTCTACTTCCACCTCTTCTTCACTTTCTTTTTCTTGGTTAGACATAAGACCATCTAACCTTCTACTACTCCTTAATGTAAGAGCATTAACATGTTCAACAAGATTAATCTCAGTCTTACTAGGGAACTT
Organism: Spatholobus suberectus; assembly: GCA_004329165.1. Lineage (NCBI taxonomy): Eukaryota > Viridiplantae > Streptophyta > Magnoliopsida > Fabales > Fabaceae > Spatholobus > Spatholobus suberectus. Next base: position 5,228,881 of record CM014732.1, read on the forward strand.
ACCTGGAGCACAACTAATGGTAGTGGAAATTGAGTCATCTGAGAAATTTGTCCTTCTAGCATTTCGTTGTGCATTGCTACGCCATCTGTCTTAGCAGGTAGCTCTTTGATAGAGCTACTCACTGTTTCATTGGTTTGCTTTTGGCTTGATATAAAATTAACCATTAGATTTTCAAGACTCAACAGTGATTATTGGGTTTGGTTTTGTGGAGGTGGGTGACTTTGACTCCCCGGTCCTTTATTGAAAGTGGAGGGTTGTTGGAAATTTTGCTACTAACTACCCCTTGACCCTGGTTATTCCTATAGGAGAAGTTCGAATGAGCTCTCTATCCCAGATTGTAGGTGTTTGAGTATGGGTCAAATTTCTCCTTCTTTGGGTAGTCGTAAAAATTATGCGTCGTAGCAACATTTTCTACTTGCTCCTCTAGCCCCTTAGGTATTCCAGCTTGGCTATCAATTGTCGTATATCCCTACACACCAAAGGTTAGTAGCACCGATTGAATTGATATTGCCTTTTTCTAATTTATCAATCTTTAAGTTCAAGGCATTAACTTTGGCCAAAAGAATATCGATGTTGTTCACCTCATACTTACTTGGGGCAACTCTCCATGAGGTGTTGCCTTGCTCGCCTAACTAATGGCGTTGATTTGCTGCCATTGATTCAATGATCTCTAGTCCTTCATCAAAGGGCTTATCCATGAAGCCTCCACCTGCCGCAGAGTGCAACGCCATTCTACTAGGGTAGTTTAATCCATTGTGAAAGAAATGGATTGTGAGCTCCTTCTGGAATCCATGATGAGGACATGTGAGCAAATATCCCGAGAACCTCTCCCAAGCTTCAGCAAATGATTCACTATCACTTTGGCGGAGGTTGGCGATTTGCTTCCTCATTTCACCTGTTTTAAACGGTGGATAGTACTTGTCTAGGAAAGCCTTTTCAAATGCATCCCAGGTGGTGACAACATTCCTAGGGAGAGTTCTCATCCAAGCTCTCGCCTTGCCTATTAAGGTTATGGGAAACAAGCGCAGGCGGAGCGCATCAGCTGAGATTCCTTGGAAGTGCTAAGTCTTGCATACTTCTAAGAAACCTTCTAAGTGTTCCGTAGGGTCTTCTGAAGGCAACCCGCTAAATTGATTCTGCTTCAGCATGCTTAGTAGAGCAGGAGGTATCATGAAATTAGCATTTGCCCCTACAGCTGGATGGGCTATCCCGGCTGGCAACCCACGGATCATTGGGGCAGCAAAGTCCTTCAAAGGTCTAGTCACTTGTTCTTCTGCCATGCTCTTGTGTCCACTAGAATTTTAATTTCTGTGTTTTTGTCTTTGTTGTCTCACCCTTCGATGGAAGGTTTTCTCGATCTCAAGGTCTGCTTCAATGGGTTCTCCAAGACGGAGAGATCTTGGCATACATAGAGAAAGATGCCTGCAAAAGAAAAGAACCTATGAAGTCTGAAAAGGAAAATAAAAACAAGAATTTAAGGGAGTAAACTTTTGTTTAATTTTTATCAAAAAGCAACAATCACCAAGCCAAAAGACATAATCCCCAGCAACGACGCTAAAAACTTGATGTGCAAAAACTGCAAGTACATGGTTATCATCAAGTAATAATATCGAATCCACAGGGACTGCGTGTTATGCTTAGTAATTATTACGATTCAATTATAATTAAACAAAAGGAATAATTTAAATGGATGTTGATTTAGTGAAGATAAGTCACAAGTAAATTCAGAAACAAACAAGTAATATGAAATTGGAAAAATATGATAATTGAAACTTCCAGGATTGGGGTTCACACTATGAAACTTAATAGATTAATTCCATTATTGTTGTGCTTTTACCAGTTCTCATTAAGGGTGAATTAACCTAAGGTACCCTTCATTCTCTTTCAAGATACGGAGAAGTGTTTAATCAAATTACCCGCCTACTTTTGTGATGGTTGTGTTTAATTAAACCAATTATGCTTTTTGTTAATTCAATTAATTCCCCGAAGGTTTCACCTACTTTCGTGGTTTATACCTAAGTCTCCAGTGTTTGGGTTCTCCTTTTAGTACTTCTCCAAACCCCTAAAATTATGTAAAATGCAACCTAATCGCTTCGCATAAAGATAAATAATAAAGAAGGAATCAAGAGGAGAACAAGATTCACGCAACGATTACAAAAATCAATTCATTAAAAAGTTCATAGGACTACGCCCAATCCTAGAATAAGGAAAAACTACTCACGATTCCCATAAAGACAGAGTAAAAATCAGAAAATAAGAATATCAAACTGGAAAAGAAGAGGAGAAAATGATCCCTCAGCTCTTGCTTATCCATTCCAAGCTCTCTTCAAAAGTCTTTATCCCTCTTTTCTAAACCTATATAAATAAAAGGGCTCAATAGTGTTCAGGCCCATATTACATGTGAAAAATGCGAAAAAGGGGAAAATGCTGTCGGGTTGAGTTCATGGGAATGATCAAGAGTTCATGGGGGTGAACTCCTCTGCCTTTAGTGTAAAATCATGAGCCAGAGAAGCACACGGGGGTGAGTAGAAATTCACTAGGGGGTGAACTCCTCTAAACCACCATAAGGTACTTGCAATTTGTCTGTTGGGTCTCCAATCCTACTAGCTTAAGTCCTACTGCCTCCAAATGCTTCCAATCTTTACCTTTAGTCCTTCCAAGTCCGTGATACCTACTCCTACAACAAGAAAATACCAAACGCATAACAAGTTCCAAAAGAAAGGAAAAGCAATGAAAATATGCTTCATTTAAGTCCTAAGTGCAAAGATATGTAATGTATCCTAAGTGAGATGCTATGCATAAATGATGTAAAATGCAAAGCATCACTAACCTAGTAAAACTCACTAATTATACTTTTAATTTGGTCACAAAAGTTTATGGGGAGAGAAAAATAGTCTGTAACATATAAACAAGAACTAATAGGACTACCAGTTACTAACTAATACTTGCCTTTGAAAGTGCATCTTTTCTCTATCCTTTTAAGTTCTTCCACACTCGATCTTAAATAAAGGAGAATAGTTGAGACATTGATCTACCTAATTTTTGAACACAACTACTTCAATTCAACAATATGGTATTAGGCATGTTAGGCCACACAACAACTCTAAGTTATCCGACTTTATTTTTTTGCCCAAAGCTAGTTTATAATTATAAAGAAATGATAAATATATTGAGTCTCTTTATTAGAATTTGAGTTTAGATCTACTTTAACCTCAAAAATTAGCTCAAGAGGTAAAAATTCTCTCTCACTTATATACTTTATTTTGGCTATATCACTATTCAATGTGAAAATTTTGACACTTTTCTTGAGAATAGATTATGTGAAGCGACATGTGTCTGTGATGCCAACTTACATTCTAATACATATTTTGTTGATATGTCCTACACGTGGTAAATTTAAAATTAAAATTAAAATAATTTAAAATAACACATACAATTATTAAAAGAAGATTAAACAAAAATTAAGTCATTTTAAAAGAAATATATTCTATTTGGGCTTTTTGCCCCGTTCAATATATATATATATATATATATATATATATATATATATATATACATGTATGTATGTATGTATGTATGTATAGGTTGGGGATTAAGTTACTCCAAAATTAACTCTTGATAAAGTTATTTCACTCAATATCTCTTAGTATTTGTCAAATTTTAACGATTCAACCGTTAAATTAAAAGATTTTATTGAGTAAATCAAGTCTACACAAATTTTATAAAGTTTGAAAACTATTTGATACTTCATTAAATAAATTCAAATTAAAGTATAATATATTTTTTAAAATTATAAGTAAATGTCGACTATAAGATTAATTAGCTACAAATGTCCGATTTACTTAAAATTTGGTGGGCATGATCATTGACCTAATATCAAAATATTCAACAGTTGGATTATTAAAATTTAATATACATAAAGAGTTATTGAGTAGAGTAACTCTACCAAGAGTTATTCTTAGAATAACTTGATTCCCATCTATATATATATATATTCTAGTTTTTTAGTTTAGAGTATCGGTATAATTCAAGTCAAATAAGATAAACTCATTTAAAGAGGAAATATACTATAACTTAAAAATAGTATCCATCGATACAAGATGTAAAAGGCATGTGTTCACTAATAATGCAGGTTAGTAAAAGGCATATTGTATTGAGCTGTAAGATGTAACTAACTATGCTAAAAAACAATTTATACGTTTAATACAAGAGGAATTCTACTGTACTCTTATAAATTTTAGGGGTTTTGAAATAGTAAGTCTTTAAACCAATAGTTATTAAGTTGTTGTCATGTCATCAATTTGCTATAAAGTAATGAAATTATTACATATTTCAATTTAGTTCCTAATTACATATTTCAATTTAGTCCCTAATTAATTAAAATATATTTTTTTAAAATTTTGAAATACGAGAAAGAGATCAAGTGTGACGACGTCAGAGTAGAGTTCTATTAGGATGTGTTGAGTTAGGTGGTTAACAACAACAACGTAATAACCCTCTTAGGTGCATTTGATTCACACTAAAGTACAACACAAGGATAATGGTACAAGACAAACACTTAAGTTATAGAACAACTTTTTATCTTGTATATTATTTGGTAAACAATAGACAGTACAAGCAAAATAGTATAAAATTTATTGTAATATCCTTTTTAATATTAGTTATCTCAATACAATTCATATTAATTATCTTAATACGACAGTGGTGGTGGTGGTAGCGACGACAATGACAACAGTGGTGGTAGTGGAGGCGAAGCCAATGGTAGTGGCAGTGGCAGTAGCGACAACAACAGTGGAAATAATGATGATGGCAGCGACGATGATGGTGATAGTGGTAGTGAAGGTAGCAACAACGATGATAGTGGTGGTGGAGGCAACGATAACAGTGGTAGTGGTGTTGGCGACTGTGGTGGCGGCATTGGCAATAGTGGTGATGGTAGCGATAACGATGATGAGATATTTGTCTTTTGGATATTTTATATTTAGAACAAAAAGTTATCCTATAATTTGTTGAGTAACAAAAAATTGAGTTTTTATTCTGTCTATTATCACTTGAGTTATGCTATCTTATTATCTTTTTCTAAATCAAATATGAAATAATTATTTTTATACTACTCGGTATCATACTTTTTATTAAATCAAATGGACCTTAATACAATTGTGGTTTTTGTTATACAGGTTGACTGGATTTTAATATTTCCTAGAAGAAAATAATAAATTTTGTTACGTCACCTACATTGCATCAACTATCCCATCTCAGCAGAGGGAGTGCATTGTTTCTGGCTCGACTTTGTTGGGTGGAATATTTGATATATGGCATTAGCATCATGTTCGGTCAACTGGAGACATACCATTCTTCCATGCGTATTGAATAGTATATTCTTCAATATTCTGTAGACTAACCCTTTAGGGGAGTCAGTCGGCTTGGGAGTTTCGCAGCAAATTTGTCACATTATGGTTAAATTATTAATTTAGTCTCTTAATTTATTTATTTTATTAATTAAGTGTCTCTATTATTAAAAGATTTAATTAGATTTTATCATTTTCAAAAATACTCTAATGTTACGCTTTTCATCCAAAATGATATTATTTTCCATTCAATTTTACACTAAATGATGTGAAAAACATAGTAGAAAACATAATGAAAATCGATATTGTTTTAGACGAAAAGAATAACATTAGAATCTTTTTGAAAATTATAGGACCTAATTAAACATTTTAATAATAGAGAGACCTAATTGAATAAAATAAATAAATTAAAGAACTAAATTAGTAATTTAATCTTTTAATTTTAATTGATTCAATAAATATAACTAACATTCACCCGATAATATTATATTAAATAATATTACAATGGATATTAGTTTTCTTTCAACACTCATCGTCAACTGTATGTTTAATGATAGAAACAATACAATTTGATTGAAAATAATATTTATTTCAATTACTTTAATAAAATGCTTGAATTATGATTGTTGAAAAATTAACAAAAAGTTATTTTAAGTAACAGAAAATAATTATAATATTATCACATAATATGATTTATAAACAACACACTTTGTAACACACTTTATTTAATATATGATTTATTATTAGTTAAAATTTATTCAAATCCCCATATCGTGAGTGAGACACACAAAATTTATTAATTTCTACCTAATAAATTTCAGTTATTGATAAAAAAGTGTACTAGAAAGAATGTGTTGTTGGTACTTTCATCTACAAAATTTTCTTTTATATAATATAATTAATAAGTCTAATATGAATACTTTGAGACCGTTTGGTTGGGTGAAAAAAAAAATACAAGGGAAGAGTAAAAATTTTGAAATTTAAATTGAAAAGAAAAGAAATAAATGAATCTTTGTTATTAAACATTAACTTTCTCTCTCTCTCTCTCTCTCTCTCTCTCTTTCTGTCCAATCAAACAAAATATATCGTATATCCATTTTTTTTTTCCTCTTGATTTTCTTTCTTCCCAAGGAAACAACATTAGAGAGGGAAAGAAGCGAGCATGGAATATGACATCATGATCGTTAAGTGCAGATCCTTCTATGCATCCTTTCTTGTTAAGTTTAAGCCAATTGAAAGAAAGCTTGAAAATAATGAAAACTAAAGTTTGGTAAACGCTTTTGATGCACTTGGCTTTATCACTTTTTTGAGCCCCTAAGTTTATCACTTTGCAAACTTGCAGATCACTTGTAAAGTCATAGCACCATCCATCGCGTCACAGGAGACTCGCGTTAAATATCCACTTTTACTCCAAGTAATTTCCAATTTTTGCATCCGTTACTTATGTTCTTCCTTTTCAAGTGTGCAACCAAACACCCCATTAGACTCTTAGTAGAGATCACAAGGCAATTAAAACGAAAATGGAAATGAGTAAAGAGAATTCATGAAAATAGAAATATGAAAAGAACAAGACAGTACTTCCAGCTACACGAAATATTAGACGAGCCCTGGAATTGACAGTATAGTATTGTTAAACCAACAACAACACAATAACCCTTTCACAAAAATGATCCTCACTCTTTCTCTGCAAAAGTACTTCCATGAACCCAAAACCAACCTTACTTAACTCACACCTTCTCATTCAAACAACCATGGACCCACGAAACTCTCTCCATGAAACCACCTATGGGCATGGGCAACCTTAAACTTATGCCTCCACCTCCGAGGGCAATGGGGGCTTACGAACTGTCAAAATGAGTTAACTTGACTCATCTAGGTTGGCTCACCATGACTTAAACAAAAAAATGAATTAACTCAACTTGATTCACTTTTTGAACGAGCTAGAAAATAATCAACTTGTCACAACATATTATGGGTTGGTGAGCTAAAAAGGTTGGCTCACCTAAAATAAAAAATAAAATTCAAACATAATTTTTATTTCTTTGTGATTAAATATTATACCACGAGCTAGTCTGGCTCACCACAGATTCAACCTAGTTGAACCCAAGCTAAGTGAGTCAGGTCAATTTTTGCTTATAATTATGGTGAACTGAATTTTTTCAACCCAACCTGTAACATCCCGGGCGCTGACGAGGGCAGGGAGTGATCGCCGGTGCAAAAGAGATGAGGCACGGACAATGAGCGGCTCCTGGCAGGCTTCCAGCGGGAGGGGTACATGAATGAATCGAATACACACCCGAACGAGAGGGATCCAGAGGCTGTGCAGGTATGGGACTGTACAGTTGAGGATAGCTTAAAGGAATTAATAAGTGCTACCTATACCAACAAGATGCATCTACTTTTCGGTAGCCCATCACTTAAGAACTCCATAGTTAAGCGTGCTTGACTTGGAGCAATTTAGGGATGGGTGACCTACTGGGAAGTTTCCCGGGAAGCGTGTGAGTAAGAACAAAGCATGCTGAAAAGCCTTGTGTTGGTTTGTGGGGACAGTCACAGATCCTGCAAGCGGCCGGGCGTTACACAACCCAACTTGGACCCGTAGTGGATTGAGTTGGCTCGCCGAGTGTGACTCAGTTTGACAATTATAGGCTTAACCACGGCGAGAACAATTAGATTTGACTAAACAATAGAACTAGAAATGATATCACGTACGAAATTTTACGAAATTAATACACTAATTACCCCGTCCTCTTTTTTCATTTTAATTTATTTTTAACAAAAAAATTAATTGGAATATGCCAACAGTATAAAAGTTTTATACTATTTTAAAAAAAAAATTAAGAAAAGGGGATGATACTCCAATCCCAAAACAAGAAGAGCTTTTGGACTCAAAAAATACTTATAAAAACACTTACATTTGCCTCACATTAAAAAAAAAAAAAGAGAGAGAGTTTAAACCTATTGTCTAATGCAAGATATTGTCTTATTTTACTTGACCAATCCTATTTTTTATACTATTATCATTCATATTTATTTATTTTTATAATAATTATTGTAAAAGTCATAATTTTTATAATAATGGTGTATGAAAATTAAACTCTTTCTTAACAATTTTTTTTTTAATTAAATTTTTCGTAACATATAACATTCCTCTTAATTTTAACCGATAACATAAAACCACATAAATTCGTGTTTAATTCGTGAAAAAACATTCTAATACATAACAGTTGTCTTTACTATGAATCTATGATATTTAGCAAATTGACACTCTTTAAACTCAGCCACACACATTTACTACTAAATCTACAGTTAAGTTTGTTGGACGATGCATGGTCCAAAAACTGACATGAATTCTAAAACTTCCACGACTTCACTAATTCCTTTGGTCAAACAAAGCAAATTTAAATCCATTTGATCCAAGTTAGTTTTTGGATAAAAGATTGTCTAAAAAGTAATTTATTTTTATTATTTATTGCTGAGCCCATACTCTCTCTTTTCTTTTTGGGTTACGTGAAGAAGACAAGTTGTTTGCTATTTGCGTGAAGAAAACAAATTGTGAATAAAAAAAAGTATATATATACTATAGTTTGAATATATATGGCGGTACACGACGAAGATATTACTTCTTAGTTTCTGCTTCATTTTCTTATATATAATACGACTTTACTAAATAATATTTTAAAAATGTTAATTAAAGAGATTTGGATATGTTTAATTAAATATTTTTAATCATTCGAAGAAATAAGTATTAACTATTTTTTATATGATAAATATTTGTAATAAAAGTTTGTAATTATCTATATTAAAATACGTATTAACATTTATTATATAATACTACGATCTGTATACATATGAGGGGTACAAAATTATTATATGATTCTATAGTTTCTGCCTCATTTTCCTATGATATATATTATATATAGGATATGGATCACGGATTGCTAAAAAGAAATAATTTAATGGATGATGGTACAAAATAACTTTACACTATTGGTGTATATACTTTTTTTCTCAAAAAGAAAAGGTTGCAAAATATCCTACTCCTATCCCCTTAAATTATTTTTAGACATTCATTATTTAAAATATAATAATATAATAAATTAAATGGTTAGTTATGAACTATACTGTGTGTAGTTTCTTTGTAATATATTATATGACTTCGTTAATAAATGTTTTAACAATATTAATTAAAGACTATTTAATATATTTTTAATTATTTAAAATAAGTATAAAATACTTTTAATGTTTTGGAATAATATTTTATCATGATTTTTAAATTAATGCTTTTAAAATACGTAGTACTTATTAGCGTTTCTTATATTATATATTGAACTATTTTAAACTACTTTTTGAAAGAATATATATATATATATATATCTGTGTGTGTGTGCGCACATATATTTCCATGTTAGGCCTATTGACAGATTGCATATTTAATAATTGTATATGATTTTTTTAATTAATTATTATATGAAAATTTTAATCAAATATACAATTTAAATCATTAAATTTAGAAAAAAATAATAGATATACTAATAATGTAAAAAAAATTATATTGTCAATCAATCATAAATTATTCTATATGATAAATTTGTCGACTTTATAATAATTGTTTTTAAAATCATACCTAATATAATTTTTAATTGATTAATGGTACATATAAAAAGTTTATATTGATAGTGCATAAAAATTAATCTAAATAGTTATAATTAATTAAGCTATATACATATATAAGTTGATGGTAGGAATTTTTTTAAAAGAAAATTCAAGTAAAAATGTCAATTGAGAGAATCGATTCCTGTGTTGGACAAGTACTATGAATAAAGTCATGACCCGTTGGAAGGGGTTGTAACCAATCCTTTTCGATTCAATTTCAGGCGTTATTTCTCAGGTTCAGTGACTGTTTTTACTTGTTTTTCTGCCCAAGATAGCACGTGAGAGAGTTTTAGTCTTCTTAAAATAAGATATTTAAATAGTATTGTGAATATAAATATTTAATTATATTTTTTTCTTTAAATTTTGAAGAATTTTTTTTTAAGACAGAGTTTAATTTTAATAGTACACTCACAATAACAATAAATCAGAAATCATCTTAAATATAATTTTTAAGTAATTATTACAAAGGTTAATAATTTTATTATACATAATAATCTATGATTAAATAATATCGTAAAAAATTCCTTACATTTTCAATATGTTCAAATTAAATTCTTTTTAAAATTATGCTTATCTTTTTTCTTTTTTAAATTATGAATATCTTTTAAAAGGCATTTTTAAGATATATTTTATTTCTTTACAACTTTCTGTAATACTTATAATTAATTTTGAATATTATATTGTTAAACTTAAAACTTTAAAAGATAAAATAGAGTTTTAATCAACTTGATTATTAACTTTATAACTTCATAAAACACTTTTATTTTATCTTTTAAAATTATAAAGTTTTTTTTTTATAGATATCTAGTAAACCGTCAATTTCATCCCTAAAGTATTACTCTCTCTCCCAATTAGTCTTTAAAGTAAGAAAATTATATAAGTAATCCTTCAAATATTATAAATCACAATAAGTAGTCCTCCAAGTATTGAAAAATTAATTAAATTAAACCCTCAAAGTTAGTAAAAAATACCAACTTAGAGACTAAATTGATGAATATTCAATACTCAAGAAACTACTTATATAATTTTATTACTGTAAGGATTATATAGGAAAGAGAGTAATACTAGAGGGACCAAGTTGATGTTTATTCGATAGATATCACAATATCCTCTAGGGGAGATAATCATGTTCAAGTCAAATAAGACAACTATAAATGGCAAAGTTTTTCCTCAAGTCTTTATGGCAATTGCATATCCAAGAGTCGAAGCAAGATTACTATAGGTGGTAAAGTTCTCCCTCTGAATATATAACGCAACTACATACTCATAACTCAAACTTGAGACAATTGCTTAAGTTGAAACAATTTCATGCCAATTAATCAACGCACTCAATAGTTAAAAACTATTATATTATAGTTAATAGTTGAGATTTAAAGTTATCTATTAATGTTGACAATCTAAGAGATAAATGTATTCATAAAAAAATTATTTATATTAAAATAAAGTAAAGTGTAATGTGTATTTATATTTTAAAAATAATTCAATTTTTAAAATTACAATCGAGATCAATATACTTTAAATATTTTTTTAAAAAAGAAAAGAATAATGTAATATTCTCTTACAAATTTTCTTAATATTTTATAAATATTTTAAATAAAAAATGAATACATTTAAAGTCTTAAAAGCATAAAAAATATTCAATACTTACTCTATAAAATAAATAAGAAGATCAGTAAAAAAAATGTTGTAAGAAAATTTAAAATTAGTCACAACAAATAGTCAAATACATGGGGAAGCTGTATGCTTTTGCATGGAAATCACACCAGAAATGAGTGAGATTCAACTTTTCTTCTGGTCTTTATTTTCGAAATTTTTTAAATATTTGTTGATTTTTATATTACTAGCTTTTTATTTATGTTCTCGTGGCATTAATTAATTATATCATAATCATATCATAATGGCATACAATCTCTTGATTCTTCTGCAAGTTTTAAATCTTTTTTTTTTTTTGATAAAATCAAGTTTTAAATCTTTGTTGATTGACATTAAAATAATCAAAGTATACATATGTTTTGATTTTGATTGTATAACGTGTCTCCCAAGTTAATGTCTTGAATTGAAAGTTTGAAACAGATAAGAATGAGAATCGCACTTGGACAGAAAGACGCGTTTTGTTGAGCTATAAAAGGTAACGAAGGAAGGCAACCCAAAAACCTGCTTTGTATATATAGCTAATAGCGAATTTTGGCAGTCGGGACGAATGACGACGTTACATAAATAAATAATAATAATAACAGAAATATACAAATCAGAAAAAGCCCTAATCTAATCGCTCTCTCACTGTATCATTGCCTTGGCGTTGGTGATATATAAATTAGAGGTTTGATTTGGAGAGAGAGAGAGAGAGAGAAAGAGAATGGGAGGATGTTTTTCGGATTTGAAAGGAGGGAAGGAAGCGGTGGGAGGGTTACATGAAGCCGCCACTGGAACTGGAAGGAACAACAATGGAGCCCACAACGACGCCGTTGATTTCTTTTACAAGACCCAAGGGTTTCAGCAAATGTTCACCCAAGTTGAGGTACTTTTCACAATTTCTATCGCTCAATCCCCTATCACTGTCACACAATACATTCAACCTCGTGCCTATTGCCGCCATTTTGGGTTTTTCTTTCTTTTTTTTTCGCTGACTTGACTAGGTTTAATTTGATTCAATGAATTTGTTTTCTAAATGATAGAAAATTTGCCCTAAACTTTTCTTCTTTCTTTCGTATTAATTACTATTGTTGTGCTTTACGCTACCCTTTTTTCCTGCGAAAAAAGCTATTTTCAGCTTTCACGTTAATGAGTATTATTGGACTTGACACGTCTTAATATTTATTTATTGATTAGATGTTCCGCTTGTACTCTTTGATTCGAAGAGGGAAAAGACATGGAAAAGATTTTACACTTTGGTAAAAGAGAAATATAAAAAGTGAGAGTGTAAACTAAAAAGAGATAAAAAATGAGGTGTATTTGATCGAGTAAAAATAGAAAGAAAAAAAAGGTTGAGTCTTGTATTTTTTTTATTTCTTAGCTTAACTGTGCGAAATGAACAGTAACATGTTTTTCTCACAAAATAATTGATTGTCCTGTTCATAATTGATTGTTTCTCGAAAAAAATAAAAATTCAATTTTCAACTATGATAATCAACTGTTTGAACAGTAACACCTTGACAAATGTGTGATAATCGAATGTTTTTAACCACAGTCGATTATCACAATGTATATTTTGAAGAAAAAAAAAATCTGATTTTCAAATTGTATAATCAATTGTCATGGGCAACAATTGAAACTCAACAATCGATTGTCATGGAAAATAAATCGATTGTATGAATATTTCTATTCATTTATTTCTCTCTTTTATATTTTATTCATCCTATTTCTTGTTTATTTCTTTTTTTCTTACCAAACACACTCTTCAACAAAGGGACACTCCCTTAACAAAGGAAGGAAGAGGAAATCGCACCCCTTTGAATACATTATCTTTTATTGATTAAAATTTGTTAAAAATCACAAAATTATGGAAAAATATGATGTGGGATCTATAAATTTTTGTGATTTATAATACATTTCAATAGGAAAGTGTATTGGTAGCATTTCAAAAGAAAAGGAAGGAGAGAGAGGGAATTTCAACTCAACAAAGAGGGAAATGGATTTACTGCATCAGAAATTACATACATTCACAGGATTAGTGTTTTATAATAGTTGGATGAAGATAAGATAATTTATACTTTATTTTAATAAATCAAATTTATTTGAAGTTTGAGTCTTCCAATCTTCATTTCATAGTTATAAATTACTGTTTGTGTAAATGCGTGTGAATTTTTATAGACAATCCAGATCCATGAAAGAGAATCTTGTTTGCTTCATAAAAAAATAGAAAAAATAAATAAATTTATTATTATATATTTAAAATCCTCACATAAAATTATTAAGTTAAGAATAATATTTAATCCAATCAGTGTAAAGGTTTCTCCTTTTCTTTAAAATTTCTCAACATTGGAGAGCAAATTTTGAGTGAAAAGAAATTTTGCTTTATATATTTTTTCCTGTGAACAAGCAAGATTGAATTTTTATCCTATATCTTTTAATCAAACCAAATGTATTATTTATTTGTATTTTCGTTATATTTGATTTTAGTTAGGAGATCTCTCCAATGTATGTTTAAAAAGTAAAATTGAAAAATCTTTTTGTTTGATTTTCAGTTTAGTTTAATCGTAAACTGAGTTTTATTTTACCTCAAAACTTGGTTTGAAATGAAAGTAAAGGGAGGGTTAGTTTTGCACATTCAATTTGAAAACAAAGTTGATTCAAACTTAACTTCACAAATTTTAATCCAAACATGCACTTAGATGTTGCACTTGCCACTCTTTGATTAAAAAGAGAGGAAGAGAAAGGAATGATCTAATGAAAAATATTATATGTCCACCCCATTTTGAGTGGAAAGAAAAGAGATAAGAGTAAAAACGAAAAAAAGTAGAGTGAAAAAATGATAAATGAATAAGCGGTGTGACGGAAAAGAAAGAAAAAAATAAAAATATGTTTATAATAATTCAATTCTAACTAAGGAAAGGAGAAGGAAATATTATAAAAAAGTTTAGGATTAAATATGTTTTTAATTCCTATAAAATGAGTGATTTTTAATTTTGGTCCCTTTAAAAAAAATTCTTTGTTTTTCATCCTTCTAAAATTTGAAATTACTATTTTTGGTCTCTATAAAATGAGCAAATTTTGGTTTTGGTCCTTATAAAATATTTTTATTTGATTTTCATTCCTCCAAAATATGAAATCACTATTTTTGTTCCCTAACATTAATTTTAAGGCAAATAAAATTATTTTAAGGGTCTAGAATTTTTTTTTAAAATATCACTTGTCGACATAGTATCACATATACTAGTGGGTATCATTTAGGATAGTCACTTGACCTTCCATTAAACAAATAGTAAGGACAAAAAACAATGATTTCAATTTTTTGAGGGATGAAAACCAAAGAAATTTTTTTATAAGAACTAAAATTAAAACTTGCTCATTTTATAGGGATTAAAAACATATTTAAGCTAAAAGTTTATAAATTTTTAATTTTTTTTTTCCTTTTGTCTCCCAACCAAGCACAACGTTAAATTTATCATGTGTTTGAAACTAAAATCAAGATGAAATTCTCAATACAAGGTAAAATCACATTTGTGAGTTCAATCCATAGTCTCCTCAATCCAAACCGAAAATAACATAATTCTCACGTTAAAATTAGATATGTTTTAAGAATTTAATAGATATTACAAGAGGAGAGTCCAATCCAAAAGACTAGTTTATTAGGTAGGAGAGCTTTTTGACTTAAGTACCACATCAAGCTTCTTATTCTACTCAATGTAGGTCTCCTAACATTGCCACACCTTTTAAGAACTGATCCGATGGTACTTTGACGGCTTCATTCACCAATCAGTATTCGGTACATTGCACCTTAATCTAGCCTATAAGTAGTCCTTTTCGTGACCAAACTCTTAATGAAAGTACCAATTGTTAGAACTTAAGCACAAGAGGAGAGCTCAACCCAAAAGACTAGTCCATTAGGTGGGAGAGCTTCTTGACTAAAGTACTATATCAAGCTTCTTATTCCATTTAATGTGAGATTCCTAACATGTATTGTCGGTGTGAAATTTTTTGGAGAATTAATCAATTTTTATATGACTTTTAATATAGTTATTATAAAAGTTAACAAACTTATTATACATAGTGATTTATAATTGGATGATAGTTTAAAAAACTTTATATTATCAATGTATATATTTGACATATTATTTATTCATGTTTTAATAGTAGAAATCAAAGTTGGTGTATAAAAAAAGCTGTTCCCAACAAATATCCTTAAGTTGTTTTGATGATTTTTTTTTAGCATCATAAAGCATGTTTAGGTATTTTACGAGTGTTTGTTTTGTCTTCTAATTTATTTTCTGTTCATTTTATTTTTTTTGGTTCTTTTTCACTGTACTATTTGTTATTGTTGGAACCTGGACAAGGCAAATGTTTATGGTCTTCTAATCTTTTGCTGCAGTTATCTCTTTCGGCATCTAACTTACTTGATCGGGACATTGCTTCAAAGGTATATTTTCTTTTAGATAAGGGTGCATATGTTATACTAAGATTCGAAATGGTCGTCATTTTCTTTCTTTCTCGATGTTTCTTGTTTATTTATGTGTGACCGTTCTTTTTCTTCATGAAACTCCTTTCGATTTGCCGTAATATCCTTACCGCTTTTTATGCTAGGCAAAGCAATCACAATTCTAAATTATTTTGGATAAAAATAAATTTTCTTAGTTGTTTGTCGTACTATTTTTCTATAAATACATAGTATGTATTATTTTTCATTCATCTTAGATGCTTTTTCATTCAGACTCTTATTCAAGTGACATGATGCCAATCTGTGGGAACTAGTATGTAAAATTTTACGAGTAGAGCCACAGTTCCTCCACAAATTCATGTAAATGTCAAGATTAACGACTTTGTTTACAAAATATTTGTTTTTTGTAAACATAAAAATATAATAATTATATTTTGCCGGTGTCAACCTTTATGTGAAAGTTTCAATTTCTTCGTGGAAGTATTCTTTGGTATTTGCACATTGTTCAAAATGGCCTTTGTGAGCATAATTTAGCTGACTTTTTTATTTTATTTTATTTCAGAGTGATCCCATGGTTGTAGCATTTGCCAAGAAAAGAGATGGCAAATTGGAAGAATTAGGTCGCACGGAAGTCATTATGAATTGTTTGAATCCAGAGTGGATACAGAAAATTAGTGTTGCATTCCAGTTCGAAATTGTGCAACCACTTGAGTAAGCTATCGTTGATCTGTCTTGCGCCTATTCTAAGCTAAATAGTGTGCTCTGTATTGCAATGACTTATAACTCTCTCTCTCTCATTTTACTTCTCTTTCAGATTTCATGTGTATGACATTGATACAAAATATCATGGCGTTCCCACCAAGGTTTGTAAACCATAATAACTCTGCCCCCTAAAATTTTATGCTTAATTGAAGCAAGAGTTCTTCCTGCATTGTTTGATCAGTAAGGATTTTATAATGATACTTTCGATTGAGTTAAAAAAAAGCAGTGCCAACTCGTAGCTTGCTAAATTTTTCGAAGGAAAAATATTTAGCAACATTTACGGTATTCTAGTTTGAACACATATATGTAATGGCTTCACAAAAATCACTAAATCATACACTTGCACAAGATATTAAAGTAGTTAAATCCCTTAATTAGAATAATAGACAACTTAAAGTAATTGATAACAGACAAGGACTATAGAGTTGACAATATACAACTTAAAGCCTTCGATATTATTATTTTTGAATTTTTTATGTTGTAATTTGTAAATGAAAAGGTTAATATGCTTGTCATCATGCCAATTATATGCAAACAGCAAATTATTTTCATGGGAGATAATTCACCTTTTCACAACCAGGGGATAAATTATTTAAATTATAAGAGCTTATTTACAACTTATTTGAATTTATCATATGACATAAGTATTTATTTAAGTGTTTGAAAGAGTTTATAAAAATAACTTACAATATGTTTGTAAATTATTTTCAGTTTATTTCAATAAATTCTCCAAAATAACTAATAAAAACAGTTTACAACTTATATGAAAATTTTATCCTATTTATTTTCAATTATAAAAATAACTTATATATAAATATTTGTGATTGGATGATAATGTAAAAATTCTTTTACAATGTCAAAGTATAAACTATTTTACCAATGTTTATATGTTAAATATTTACCTAAACGGATTGAAAGTTAGATTTGAAAACAAGACCTGTTCAACTCCCTTCAACTTTATATGAACTTGTGTGATTAAAGAAATTAATTTATGGTAGATTTCTATAATTAAAATGCATAATGAGAGAGGAAGGGGAATCAACTTATTAAGGTGATGTGAAGTAAAATGAAGCGAGACGTGAAAGGTTTAGATATGAACTTTTTGCATTGTAATAATACTCCTCCAAATTTATATTCTCTCTTTCTCTGGGCGAATTAGTGAATGGTTATGACTTATGAAGTTTATATTTGAAACCAAGAAAATTTTTTATCTGTTGTTCTTGCAGACACTAAAACTGGGAGATCAAGAATTCCTTGGAATGGCCAGTTGTACTTTATCAGAGGTTAGTCCCATTGTATTCATTTGCAATCGTTGATGACAACCATGTTATTTTCGGCGTAATATATCCATTATTTAATTTTCATTTTTTTAATAAACAATAAGTTCACACTGTACACAGAGATTGTCATCACGCCTTCGATTTGGTGGTTATTTGGTAATGGATTCTGATAAAAGTACAATTCATTTTGGAGTGTATATATTTGGAAAAAATAGAGAAAAAGTTTAACAGAAAGAAACAGAAGGATATGAAGTTTTGTAAAGAAATATGAAACGCAAATACGCTTTTGAGCTAACTTATTTTTATATAAAAAGTTTTCAACCAAAATATTATGAAATAGTTTTTGACAAAAAGGAAAATTGAAATACAGAAGTAATTCATTTTGGGACACCCAAAAATCTATTTAACACCTAGTGAAAAAGACAAAAAAGAGAAAAATATATGTATAATAGGTGATAGAACCCAAATCCCCTACTAGCTCTCCAGTAGATTCTCTCTCAAGCAGAAATTTTGGCCATTGATTACATTCTCTTTCTTTTCTAATTACTGTTGCAATAAGTAAGTGGAGAAGATCCAAGTTAATATAATGCGATAGGAAAAAAGGGATAGAAAAAAATAATAAATGTTAATGATATTTAAAAAAATAGGATGTACAAAAATCATTGTTCATTGAAATAATTACATACCACTCATGTAAGGAACCTAACATATTTTGTCATACTCTCCTTTTACCCTTCTATTTATTATTTGGTGAAATTATATATTGGTCTTATTAAATAATGTGAACACACTTTATTAACGAAGTTAACATGAAATTTCACCAAACAAAACAAATTTAAAAGATTGTCATGATAGCATTTCCCGTCGAAAAATGCTACTCACAGTCTCGCACTATATTAATTATCACAACTCTCATAATTTAAGAGACAGAGAAAGAAAGAAAGGACGAATTATAAAAAGTGAGTGAAAATTTATGTAAGTACAACATCACTTTTTCCAGTTCTGCTTATTACTTGATATTGTTGCATTGAGAAATGAGACTGTGAACACTGCTTGACGCTGATGTGAAATCTGTGTGTGTGTGTGCGTGTCTCCCTTGTGGCAGGTAGTGACTAAACCAAGTAGGAGCTTAACATTAAGGCTCCAAAACAAAAGCGGTCGTGGTGGTTTAAGAAACCTAGGGGCAATTACTATTCATGCTGAGGAGACTGTTGCTTCAAGGAGTGCAGTTGAGATGATCTTGCGTTGTTCTCACTTGGATAACAAGGACGTTTTTTCTAAAAGTGTATGTATACCCACCTACATTCATGTTCCCTATTTAAGTGCATATTTATTTTTGTTTGTTTGGCATTCGAAAAATCTCTTATATTCGCTTTTCTTGTAGGACCCTTTTCTAAGAATATCAAAAATGGTTGAAAGTGGAGGTTATATTCCTATATGCAAGACAGAAGTTATCAACGACAATTTAAATCCAAAATGGAAACCAGTTTGTCTTAGTGCCCAGAAGTTTGGAAATAAAGTAAGCCTGCCATCTATGGGCTTAACATTTGTGTTACGATCATGGATTACTATAATATTCTAATTACTTTCTCACGTGACAAGATATTTATCTAGCTTCCAAAATTTTTAACTTCTGTGCAGGATAATCCATTAGTGATCGAGTGTTTTGATTTCAATAGCAGTGGCGATCATGTACTTATTGGGTAATAATGCAATTATTTGAAATTGGTTTATATTTTTTTGGGGCCTATACTTTTCTTTCTAGTTCATGGATGGAAAATATATTGATATCAAAATTTATTGCCATCAGTAAACTGCAGAAGTCAGTAGCAGATCTTGAAAAGCTATACAAAGAGAGAACAGGCGCAAATTTTGTCATACCATCCACACGCCACAGACAAGAGAAGGTGTTGATTGACCCATGTAATAGAATTACATTTTTGCTCTACTCCTTTGCCTAACCTCACACTTTTTGGGATTTCTTCCATGTAGGTTCTGAAGGGTCAACTGTTTGTGGATCAATACTGCGAAAAGGAACAGTTCAGTTTTATTGACTACATATCTAGCGGTTTTGAACTGAACTTCATGGTTGCTATAGATTTCACTGGTAAGTAACAATTGTTCTTTTAGCATTGGTGATTATTAATTTCATCTTTATAGTTTGTTAAGTGCTTCAAAACTTGTCCAGCTTCAAATGGAAATCCTCAACATCCAGATTCTTTGCATTACATTGATGCATATGGTCGGTTAAATTCATACCAAAAGGTAAGCTTGATATCTACTACTTGTCAATGAATGATTCTGAACTTTTCAATCATTAACTTGTGAAACACAATAGATAGATCACGCTCAAGGTTTTGCAGCTTATGATCCAGTATTATGTTTGATTTTTGTATAAAATAAAGACGTGGTATTTTTTTTTTACTTCTTTATGGTACTACTGACTAACTTTAATAGTGGGGTGGCATTATCTGACCCATTGTTTTGCCTAACCAACATAGTATTTATTTGTAGGCTATAATGGAAGTTGGAGAAGTTATTCAGTTTTATGATTCTGATAGGCGGTTTCCTGCTTGGGGCTTTGGAGGAAAGATACCTGATGGTAGCGTATCCCACTGTTTTAATCTAAATGGGAGTCCAGGTGGCTCTGAGGTGAGAAATTCTTCTCCTCCTTTTTCTTCTTTCTCTTCATCATCACCATCATTGTTATTATTTGGGTACAATGGTTCTTTCTCTATATTCTAGTGATGGTAGAAAATTGTGGAGTTATGATGCTAGACTATTCTTCAAAAGGAAACTGAAGTTGATTGTCTGCTTCACTTCATTCTTCAACTCTAATAGTAATTGTATTTTTATCGAGCTAAGTTCTATTACAAGTCATTGAACCTATAATTATATCTCAATGTTTTTTCATTTGCAATTTTTAAAGGATAATGCTATTTCCATTCAAAATTTCTACATTATTTTTTAACGACACTTTTTTGTCTCCCCGTCACATTACTCGTCTTATCTCACACTTCTCTTTCTTCTGTTCCTATCTCTCCCTCTGCTGTAGAAATTATTTTAATTTCAAGCTAAAATAGCATTACTCATTTTAGAATGGCCCTTGAATTTTGAAACAAAATAGAAATAATAAGAGAATCAACTGCCAATTTTCTAGAATATGTTAGTGTGAACTTCCATAGTGTCTGACTGCCAGATTTTTCTTTTTATTAGAGTTTAATAAAAGAAAATTGCAAATAACATCTGCTCCGATAATTTCATAATACATGTTCGACGAAGGAGTCTTGCATTCTTGCGCATTTATTATGAACTTTCTGTTGTAGGCACTTTGTCCTTTTTTATTGCCATCAGCATTTCCTAAATGACAAGCCACTGTCCTGCTTGCAGCTTGCTTATTTGATAAAGCAGGTTCATGTGAATCACTTAATAGGAACTATGATTAGCAGCATTGTTTCACCTCCACCATTATGTTAATAGTATTTTGCTTTGCTTCTTTTACCTACCTTCTTTGAAAAATTTATGAGGGGAACCGTTAATAACTATCATGAACTGTCATATATATTATTAGATACAATTTACAAGTGTAAAAATAACCGGGGGTAATGGGTAGAAGTTTGGAACGGTGATGTATTGTTACTTTAATAGAATATGTAATAGAAAATAACTAATCGTGAGCATTAGTTGATATATATTAGAATTAGAAATTGCCTTGATGACAGTTATTCATAGAAGGTATATTTGATAGTGATTATGTATCAAGGTATATTTGATAATAGGGTGTTTAATTACGAAAAGGTTGTTAAAATTTGCTGTTTGTGGACAGAATATTATCTATAGGAGACGTTTGTCCCTGGGATAGCAATTGTATTATTGGTGTTCCTATCAATTTAACAGTTAGTTTTCCTTTGTGTTTAGGTGGTAGGAGTTGAAGGCATAATGGATGCTTATGCCAGTGCTTTGCGCAGTGTCACTCTGTCAGGACCCACTTTATTTGGCTCAGTTATCAACATGGCCGCACAAATGGCTGTCCAGTCCCTTACATCACATAACAACACTAAGTATTATGTATTGCTTATCATAACGGTAAGAAGATAATGAATTGGCGATGCTGTTTTATTATGGGTGACTGTTTTTTGTGGTATGATTATGAATAATAAACCAATCAAATGTCCATCTTCTTATAGGATGGAGTTGTTACGGATCTTCAAGAAACAATAAATGCTCTGGTTAAAGCATCTGACCTTCCCCTGTCGATTCTTATAGTTGGAGTTGGAGGTGCTGATTTCTCGAGCATGGAGGTCTACTACTCATCCTTGTCCAAGTTTTTTCCTTAGACCCCATTAATTATTTAGTAGCATGAAAATGGTTTGTTGTTAGAGAGAATGAATATACTTCTTGGCTTTTAGGTGCTGGATGCGGATAATGGGCGTCGGTTAGAGAGTTCTACTGGTCGTGTAGCTACACGAGATATGGTGCAATTTGTCCCTATGAGAGAAGTACAAAGTAAGTACCAGTTGCTTCTGAAGTTAACTTGTTTGTCTTTCAATTCGTTAGACTTTTTTTGGCCCGTCCATATTTTTTTTCTTCATTTCATTCCATTCCATTCCATTTAAACGAACCCTCTCATGTGTTTTTGACAGGTGGGCAGATCTCTGTTGTGCAAGCTCTTTTGGAAGAACTACCTGAACAATTTTTGTCTTTTATGCGAAGCAGGGACATCAAGCCACTGCCTTCCCATTTCCCTCAAGCATCCACTTCAACTATGCAATAGATTTTACCATTAGAGACCACCAACAAGCTACTTGGCCAAAAATTATTAGCTATACTAGTTGGCATCTTTTTAAAATTTGCATTTTTAATTCAGATGAATTGTAAATTGAAGCATGAAGAATCTCGGACGTATATTAGTGTAAAGGGTAATGGTTTGCATGGGGATCAATATTTCAAAGAAAATATATCTTGGGTGATATACTTTAAAAATGTGAATATTCGGTCAATGAAAATAATTGGCCTAGTTCGGTATCTTTTCGAGCCATGTTTTTTTTTGGCCCAACTTGACCTTGAGTGGATTACCGGGCCAATTTAGTCTTAATTTTGTTGACACCAATTAATGTTATTGTATATTGTATCTATTATTTTTTGAGTTTAATGGTCATACACTGTCAGTATTAAAAGTTTTACACTGTCATTTAATCAGAAATCACCATTAATATGATTTTTAAAGTATTTATTATAAAAGTCAACAAATTTATAATAAATGGTAGTTTGTGATTAGATGATAGTGTAAAATTACTTTAGACTGTCAGTACATAATCACTAAGCTCTTATTTTTTTTTATCAAAAATTATTTAAAATATTTAAAATTAAATTATTTCTTTTATGTTGGAGAGACCGTTGCCATTTGTAGGTGGCAAATTGTTCTTTTATTAAATTGTTCCTGCTTTATATATGCTGTGAATCACAGCATATTAATTTAAATCTTCCATCTACCTAAATGTATGCCAACTATCATTAAAACTAATATATTGGTAATAAGTCGATGCCAGTTAGGGACCATTAGAATGTACCGGGTGATTCTTGAACTTTGAAAGTAACGCTGGGGATACATTACTCTTCACCGAGAAGAAATTCTCCTACAATCAATATGTGATATGTCTATATCTGCAGGTGATAGCCGGATCTTCACCCATGGATAACGGTTTGGGGATACTTGTTTTACTTATCTCTCTCACGGTCTCACTGTCACAACACCTAACATATATCATATATTTTTTTCATTCATCTACCGGGCCAGTTGCAAGCCCATTGGGTCAGTCCGGTCTGGGCCCAGTTGACCCGTCAGACTAAATGGGGCCCGCCCCAAAAAACCCAATTTTTTTAGGCCATCCTTTTTAACTAGTCCTTTTTGCAGGTTTTTCAAGCCGGATTTGTTTTGCCGGCTATACTTATTCCTCCACCGTATACTTTGGATTGTTTATATGTACAATCTTGACCTATTATCTACTGACGTTGTATTCAGGCTATTATCGATCATCTTGCAGCATGGGCACCCGCTGCCCTCAACTATAGTTTTGATTTCTTCATTCTTTTTTGTTTTATCACATTGGTTACAACTTACTTCCGTTTGCTTTATGGAATTTTTGTTTCATATTGTAACGGGAATCTAACATTTCTTTTAGATAAAAAATTGGCTTCCCATTAACGGTTTCTCAATGGAAGTCTCAAGCTTCCTCTTATAATGAACATCCCGAAGCGTTCACATGCAGCTAATAAACATGCTATTAGTCACTTTGCCAGCTAGCTACCCTCTTTACCCTGTCCCTACATCAGACGGTTCAGAGATTTCAACAGTGTTACAGGATTATAGGCCCACTGATATTGATGTATACAAGATTATCAAACTCCATGAAAGCCATTCTTTGTCAACTGAACTCTCTCCCATTAACTTTATATAAATGGTCAAGATGAATCTATGTTAGAACTTGTTTGACAAATTTGAAAGGATAAAATGTAGAAATATCATTACTCATGCAATACACATTGGAAGTTATTATGTTATGAGTGTTTATTGGGATAAGTTTTGCTTAGATCCGCACTCAACCCAACCAAGACTCGATAATGTATAGAATGGGATTAAGTCAATTCAATTTGTTAATGCAATATATAAATTTTATAGTTAAATTACAAAATTAATTAAGTATGGAACTAAAGCTAAGGTATATTTTATTGTATATATTTCAAAACCAATAATATTAATATAAATTTAATTCATCCTATATATTAAATGAGAACAGCAATCTTGAGCGAGAGTGTTTTTAGCTGCTATTCTTCAACGAGAATGTCTTTAGCTATCATTTTTTAATGAGAATGTTTTTAGAAATTTTTTAACTTCGTATCTCTTTCATTCTATTATTTTTAATATCTTTAACTCTAAATTGAATTTCAATATTTTTTAAAAGAAATTATCAATAATTAAAAAATAACATTGTATTACAATAATTGTTTATTATATTTAAAATATAATCTAAGTTAAACATATAATTTAGTCCCTATACATGTCGCGGATTATTAATTTGGTTCCTATACATAAAAACTTATTAAATCGGTTCCTATATGTGCAAACATTATCAATTTGGTCCCTGCCGTCATGATGTTGTTTACAGATTCTTAATTTAGTTCCTATATGTTGAGACAAAAGACGAATTTACGACCCATGCTTCATTTTGATAATAACAAACAGTCTTATGCTTAATTGTCTGATCACACGTTTTATTATATGTTTTCACTATCATCTGCTTACGCGTATTCTATAAAGTAAAGATGTATACCAACTAACTCCCTAAGACGATATATATATATTGAACTTTTTGAAGCTCTATTACTTGAGAACCTTTTGGTTTTGGAAAGCGTGTACCCTCTCGAAAAAAAAGATGTCTACATACCTATCTCTCATAAGAGTTAACTTTACATTTAAAAGAAGGAATTTGTGTACAGATGTCAGTACCAAAAAGCAAATATGTCCACTGCAACAAGATTGAATACGAGAAAGGTTAGATAAGCAGATTGCTTTATCTTATCAGAGTGACCGATTGATGAAAAGCATTAAATGTGGCATTTAATGCTCCAACGACTATTTTCTTCTTTTTACAACGCCAGGCGAAGGGTGTCTCCAAAAGCACTCACAACGGACACTCTTGGAGAACCCTATAAATAGAAGAGTAGTTCATCATCAAAACAATGTTACTCTTGGCAAACTTCCTTTCTCTCAATCTGTAATCTTAAACAAATTTTGCTTATAATGCTTTCCTAAGCTTCATTGTATATTCGTATGATAAAACGCTTGCTTAGTGTGATAACTTACCCTCAATCATTTCTGTGTACAATTGGTGGAAGCCTGAAAAGGCTTTGTTTCAAAGAATAGTTGGGTATTTGCTTGAAAAGGCAAGTGAAAGACTACTTGGGTTGAGCCTGAAGAGGCTTGGATAAAAGATTACTTGTAATTTTGATTAAGTTATAGTGGGACTTGGTAGTTAACCAAGAATTGGACATAGTTTCTAAGTGAGACGAACCAGTACAAAACTTTGTGTTTCTCTCGTTTATTGCTTATCTTCGTTTTCAAAAATTTCTTTCAAAATATCTATCCTTCAATCAAAAAACATCTCTTTGAAAAGGTTTTGCGAAAAATTTTTAATAACACAATTCAACCTTTTTTCTTGTGTTATTCCTGTGTTTTACAATTTGGTATTAGAGCTCAGTCTCTAACGGTTAAGCACCTTAACAAGTGATACAGGAAAGATCCTTATGGCAAGCTTTGAAGGACAGTTCATCCCTAAAGAAGCCTCCTTGTCAAGGCCTTTAACCTTCAATGAAGAAGATAATGACTATTAGAGAAATAAAATGAAGATGTACATCAAATTCACTCACTATAGCATCTAGAGAATCATAACTCATGGAGATCTCATTATAACAAAACTTAAAAGCGAATACAACCAAAACGACTTCAACATGCTTTAACAGAATGCAAAGGCTAGGTATATTATAACTTGTGCTTTATCTAAAACTAAATATAACAAATTTTATAGCTATAAATCAGCAAAGGAGATGTGGGATGCTATACGCATAACACAGGAAGGTACTAAAGATGTTCATTTGAGAAGAGCAATAACTCTTCAAAGATATTATGAAATGTTCACCATGAAGGATACAGAAACCATTGATGAGATGTTTGGGAGATTTCAAACAATTCTCAATGGATTACACAATGTTGGTGTCGAGTTCACTAAAGCTCCAAACAATCTCAAGATTTTGGACAGTCTTCCAAAGGTATAAGAACCTAAAGCTACAGCCATAACTAAAGCTAGAGACATAAAGACTCTAACTCTTGATTAGCTGTTAGGAGCTCTAAGAGTTCATGAGATCCATCTCTTTAAAAGAGATAAAACCGAAAGCAATGACTCTACAGCTCTAAAGATTGGAGAAACCAGTCGAAGAACAGAAGAAAAGACAGAGACGAAAACCAAGGACAAAACCCTGAAGGTTTAGTTTGATGAGTCAGAGAGTTTAGACGAAAGCTCAAGCTATTTTATAGATGATGGGATATCTCTCAAGACCAAAAAATTCAAAAAGATGTTTTGAGTGCAAGAAACTTGGACACATGAAGGTTGAGTGTCCCAAATTAAAAAGGGGGCGAAACATAAAGAAAAAGAACAAGAAAAAGAATCTTCTAGCAACCTAAGAAGATCTGGATAACAGCAGTAGCAGCTCATATGAAGAGAAAGTCAACATTTGTCTCGTGGCAAATACTGAAGAAGTAATACCTGAGGTAAAACTTATCTCTAAGATCAATTCATATTCATCTGATAGTTATGAATCTGAGTCTGAAGATGAAGAAGAGATGTTCTATGATACTTTTCTTGCAAATTCTCACATGATCTCCTTTGAGTATAAGAAATACAAAGAAAAATATAAAGAAACTATGTTAGAAAATGAAATATTCAAGAAAGATCTAAAAAATATGCGCAAAAGTCAAACCACAGATCCTAAAAAGACTACAATTGAAGTTGATAGACTGAAAAAAGAGGTTATTAGTCTAAAGCAAGATTTGGCTAAATAGATGGGTCTTCAAAGCTACAATTGATTTTGAAACATAGAAAACCTCCATCTGACAAATCTGGCATAGGCTTTGAAAGAGACAAGGATCCTAAACCATCATCTTCTAAATCTTATTTAACCTCTTACAACTTTTGTGAAAAAACTAGACACACATCTCAAAGGTGTCAACACAAAAGAAAACAAAAGTCAAATAAGATTAGTGGGACTAACATAAAAGGACCCAAAGGTATTTGAGTACCAAAATCTCAAATCATTCCTGTTACAGATATCCTTAATAGGAAAAAGGAGGGATTTATTTTGGTACCTGGATAGTGGATGCTCATGTCACATGACGGGAGAAAGGTCCGTGTTCTTAGACCTCCAACCACATGAAGGAACTGTTTCTTTTGGAGGAAACGACAAAGGAAAAATCATTGGAATAGGTAAAGTGGGTAAGTTACCTCTTCCTACTATTGATAATGTGTTATGTGTTGAAGGTCTGAAGTATAACCTACTTAGCATAAGTCAATTTTGTGACAGTGGGTTCATCGTCTCCTTTAACAAGGAATCTTGCATAGTCAAATGAAATAATGAATTTGTTCTTTTTACTACTAAGAGGCATAACAATCTTTATAAGATTGAGTTTGAGGATCTAAACAAACAAAATGTCACATGTTTAATGACCAAAGAAGATGAAAGATGGATTTGGCATAAAAAGCTTGGGCACATCAATTTGAATCATATTTCAAAGTTATATAAAAAGGGTTTAGTAAAAGGATTGCCCAAGATTTTTTGGAAACTCATCTTCTTTGTGAAGCATGTTAGAAAGGGAAACAAATTAAAACTCATTTAAATCTAAAAATGTTGTTTCCACTTTTAGGCCTTGAGAATTGTTACATGTGGATTTGTTTGGTCCTATAAAGACTCTTAGTCTTTGTGGCAAAAAGTATGGATTTGTTATCATAGATGACTATTCTAGATATACATGGGTTTATTTCCTAACTCACAAATACGAGTCTTTCAATGTATTTGAAATAATTTGTAAGCATGTTCAAAATGAAAAAGGTTTTTGTATAACTGCAATCAGAAGTGACCATGGAACTAAATTTGATAATGTTGGGTTCAAGTTTTTTTGTGAAAAGAATAGTATTTTTCACAACTTCTCTTCACCAAAAATACCTCAACAAAATAGGGTAGTTGAAAGGAAAAACAAAACTCTTCAAGAGATGGCTAAAACCATACTTTGTGAAAATTCAATCCCTCAGTACTTCTAGGTAGAATCTTTAAATACAGCATGTTATGTTCAAAATAGAATATTGATCAGACCATTAATAAATAAAACTCCTTACGAATTGTGGAGAGGTAAAAAAACCCAACATCTCATACATTCTCAATACTAGATATCAATTAGGAAAATTTGACTCTAAGGTTGATAAAGGATCTTTTTAGGATATTCAAATACATTAAAAGCTTATCGAGTGTTTAATTCTAGAACTTCTGTTGTTGAAGAATCTATTCATGTTAAATTCAATGATACACTAACCTCTGATAGGAGACTATCAGATCTTAAAGATGATCTTGCAGATTTGCAAATAGGATGTCTGACCTCATAAGACTAGATAAAGCCAAGCAGCCAAAAGATACTCCACAACAACAAACTGATGATCAGATGAAACAAACTCACAAAGACTGAAAATTTGCTACGTACCATCTACAAGATCAAATCATTGGAGAACAAATAGAAGGAGTCAAGACAAGGTCATTGTTCAGAAATCAAGCATCATATGCTCTGGTTTCAAAAATTGAGCCAAAAACTATAAAAAAAGCATTCACAAATGATGGTTGTATTATAGCCATGGAAGAGAAATTACATCAATTTACAATAAATGATGTATGGACTCTTGTTCCTAGGCCAAAACATAAAAGCATCATTGGAACAAGATGGGTATTTCGTAACAAGCTTGATGAAAATGGAAAGGTAATAAGAAACAAAGCAAAGTTAGTAGCACAAGGGTACAATCAACAAGAAGGTATTGACTGTATTGAAACTTTTGTTCCTGTAGCTAAATTAGAAGCTATTAGAATTATGCTTGTTTTTGCTGCTCATAAAAACATCAAGCTTTTTCAAATGGATGTTAAAAGTACCTTTTTAAATAGATTCATTGAGGAAGAAGTCTATGTTAGACAACCTCCTAGTTTTGAAGATCCATTCTCGTCAAACCACATATTTACACTTAAAAAGGCTCTGTATAGTCTGAAACAAGCACCTCATGCTTGGTATGACAGGCTGAGCAGTTTTTTAATTGCAAATGATTTTATGAAAGGCAAAGTTGACACAACTCTTTTTAAAAAAAAAATCTAACAAAGATTTCATTATAGTTCAAATATATGTAAATGGTATAATTTTTGGAGCTACTAATGAATCTTTGTGCAAGGATTTTTTGACTTAATACAAGCGAGTTTGAAATAAGCATGATGGGTGAGTTAAAGTTCTTTCTTGGTTTGCAAGTTAAACAAGAGAAAGAAGGCATATACATTCATCAACAAAAATATACCAAAGAACTACTCAAAAAGTATAAGATAAATGAATCAAAGCCGATGAGTACACCTATGCATCCATCTATTGCCATGACAAAGGACGAATTAGGTAAACCTGTAGACCAGACTGGCTACAGAGGTATGATTGACTCACTTCTTTATTTAACTATCAGTAGACCAGATATAATGAATATCGTCTATTTATTTGCTAGATTTCAGTCTGATCCTAGAGAATCACACTTGAAAGCTGTTAAAAGGATCTTTAGGTATTTAGTTGGTACCTCTAACCTAAGTTTGTTCTATAAGAAAAATAAAGATTTCATGTTAGTAGGATACTGTGATGTAGACTATGTTGGTGACAAAATTGAAAAAAAAAAAGTACAAGTAGTGGATGTCACTTCATCGGACCATGTCTTATATCCTAGACCAGCAAGAAGCAAAACTCAATTGTTCTATCAACTGTTGAAGCCAAATACGTGCCAGCTGCTAGTTGTTGTTCACAACTCCTATGGGTAAAGTATCAACTTAAAGATTACTCTAGTTTTGAGCATAACATTCTAATGTTATGTGATAATACTAATGCAATCAATCTATCTAAAAACCCCATTCAGCATTCTATGGCAAAGCACATAGAAATAAGACATCATTTTATACGTGACTATGTTCAAAAAGGCGTTTTTGACATCAAGTTCGTTGATATAGATCATCTATGGGCTGATATCTTTATAAAGGCTTTACCTGTAAAACGTTTTAATTTTATAATAGAAAGCTTACGTATGAAAGTCTTGCATGATTAGAACATCTTGCATGCATCATCTTATAAACTCTTTTATATATTGTCTTATATTTACTTTGTCTTACTAACACGTGTGCATTAGTATGTGAAAAGGCTTTTGTCATCTAATTCCATCGTCTGATGCCTTTAATATTATTAGTTATCAATAACCCCCCAAAAATGTGCGCCGCTTTTCTCTCTTTTCAATACGATCAAACCCTTCAAATATTTAAAATAACCGCCTATTCCCTTTACCCCTTCAGAAACACTCAACGTCTCACATTCTTTGCTCTTACTCTTGAACACTTAGAGCTCAAAAAGAACTTGCACTCATGGCCGCTCCAAGACAGCTTCCTCCCATGGAGAGATTCCCTTAGAACGACTTCATGCCTAGAAAATGGATCAATTTGAAGAAACTGGAAGATGAAGGTTTCCTTATGACTCAGTACATTAGGAACGTTGGGTGGGAGTCTTTTATGCAAAAAAGACTCACTGGTACCACGCGCCCTACACTTACTTTTGGGCGTCTGCGTTTGAAGTCGATGGAACTATCACTGGGACCGTTGACAACCAAACTATAATCATTTCCATTAACACCATTGCAGCAACGTCTGGCTACAAAGAAGAAGGCAACATGTTTGCTGAAGATTAGGAAAGGGTCACAACCCATGAAACCGTCAACCTGGTTCCCTATGGGTGTCCCAGACCCCAAACGAACAACAAGGATGCTCTGAAAAAGTTTCTGTACTCTTCCAACATGAAGAGGGACTGCATATTTCTTCACAACCTTCTGCTACACATTTAGGGATGGGAATTCTACCCAGACCCTATGAGTACCCGCAAAAAATATCCGCAATGGGTAGGGTAAATACTCGCTCAATAGGGATGGGGGCGGGGGCGGGGATTTACCTGCAAAATTTAATAGGGATGGGTGTAAGTATGGGTACTATACTACCCAACCTGCCCCATACCCGCACACACACACACACATATACATACATACATATATATATATATATATATATATATATATATATATATTAAAATATCTCATATAATATATTAAAAAAATAAGTTCTAGTGAGTATTACAATATTAAAAATCTTGATTCATTAAAGAAAAAAAGACATAGGAAGAAATATAACAAAAATAAGAGTTTAATTTCTATGCATTGTTAGTGTAAAACTTTTTTACTTTTACATATATGTAAGCTAGAAATTCACTATACTACTACATCATATCAATGTACGCATTGCTTATAAAATATTATTGAAATACTTGTAATTATTCTTATTGTTAAATGTAGGTTTTTTAAAAGTAAAATTATTCAAATTTTATTTGTTATTAACTATGTTAAAGGACGGATTAAATGAATTTTCCTTTATATATTGAAAGTGAAATATTAAAAAAACTTAATTATAAAAACTTGATCAATACTTTCATAACTGATACAAAAATAAAATGAAAATTTTCAAACTGTATTAAATTAAATTTTGAATATAAATTTTGCCTAAGACCTCAAATTTTTTTTCCATGGCTCTACACTTAAGTAAAGCGCGGGTCACAGGTGCGGGTATAGATATATAGGTACCCAGCAAGTATGGAGGTGGGGATTAAAGTTGCTACCCACGCGGGTATGGGGGTGGGTACGGGGATTTTTTTCAAACGCAGGTATAGGGACGAGTACTATAGTACCCTACTCATTGCCATCCCTATACTTATCATCCTTTCACGCAAAAGCTTAAAGGACGTGTCCTCAAGGGACTGATTCTGCATGTACAAGATGCTCACAGGCTAGAAAGTGAACCTTCCAGCTCTCATTCTGGAGAACTGGAGATTATGCCTCGCTAAATCCAAAGAAAGCTCGAAGAAAAAACAAAGGTACCCGATTTCTTAGGCTATGCTTTTCACTGAAATCATTAAATTAGTTGGTGCAAATGAATCTGGATGGGAGAAGAAGAAGCATGGTTCAGAGATCGACGTATCTATCATAAGGAAGATAAGGATAGCTCATCTATTCCCTGGATATGTTGCCAAGCAACTAGAGTTGGATGTGATCAAGAAAGAGCTTGCTGATGATACAGTACGAATCGCATTCAGGGGCAGATCATCTGCTGATCCGTTTGCTCCCCATGACTTCACTCAATAGACAAAACCCTAACAACCTCCAACACAACCCAAATAGACCAAACCCCACAAACACAAACTACCCATCAAAAGACCGTCAAAACAGGAACCAAAACCACAAACACAAGACCAATCCACTTCCCTATATAAAAAACAAAAACCCCTTACCATTCGTCTTAAACCTAAACCTACCCCTCAACCTGACCCAGACGATGCCATCTCCATCAAAGACCTTCTTGCACCCAAACACCCAACCATCTATGAACCACCATCCGAAAAATTAGTATCACCTCCTACTGCTTCATCAGAGTTTGTCCCAGCAGACGAATCCAGGAGATCTCACAAGCTTAAGACAATCCACCAACCCAAGACAAAAGCAAAAGAAGCAAGGCAACTGAAACGAGCCAAAGCCCAATCTAAATGGGCTGAGACGAAAAAGAAAAAAGAAGAGGAGAAACTGGCTACAGAAGAGGAGGAACAGATTGAGGATGCGGTGCTTCAATCCGTCATTGAGCACTCGCTACAAACAATTCATGAAGAGCATGATGAAGAAGAATTGTTTAGTCAAGAAGACATCATTCCTGCTTCCAGGGGAAGATTACCAAGATCCTTTTTATGGGAAGTTCCTGAATCTATATGTCTGTCTCACATGTCTTCTAGCGTCTTACAACCGATCTCATGGCAAGACCAAGCAATGTACAATCTACAAGGACTGTTACATTCTGTCTGCCACAAGCTGAAGACTCTTCGTCTAGAGGTATGGCGAAACCTATGATAGACAAAGCCTCACCTGATATATACTACTCAGAGACACCTCTTTCTAAATGCCTTTGACGAGATACTACTCAATATGAAAATCCAAAATCTCGAAGTGTTGATGAATCCAAAGAATACGAGCCTCTAGAGCCTTTTGACCTAAAAATTCTTCAAGCGTTAATCAATTATGAACTGGGCGAGGTCAACAATCCAAAAATGTGGAGGACGATTGTTGAAGAAGAATGGTCGTTATTGGAGTGCCATAGGTAAGGATGGCAAAAAAATCTATGCCCGTGGATATTTGCAGATAAAATCTGCCACGAGTAAAAAATGGATACTTGAAATTGGTACCCGCAATTATTCTAAACGGGTATATTCGCTACCTGTTTATTAACGAGACAGGTACGAGTATCATGATACCTGTACCCACGGATACCTGCTACCCACAATTATATATTTACCTAAATATCCTTATATATTAATATAAATAAAATTACATAAAATTTATCCAAAATTTTCATAACGATTGTTCATTACGGGAGAAATCTTATATAATTATATTACAAGATAAAAAGAACATAAATTTGTGGGCTTTTAAACTATTTTTTTAGAAAAATGGTTAGAATAATTAAAATCTATGTTCAAACTGAATATTTTCAACAATAACTCTTTAATTTATAAATTTAAATTTATAAATTCAAAGTGATATTTATAGTACTTTATGATTATTCACAATACACAAAATAAATTTGTTGTTTTTTTATTTTTTATTTTTAAGAAGTATCTGCAGATATTCACGGATACCCACGAATAATAAAAATATCTGCGGGTTTCCGCTTAACGGGTACCCATGCAGGTAACGGGGTGGGCACGGGTATGAATTTTATCTAGCGGGGCGAGTAGCAGGTAGCTACTACCCATGCCCGCCTCGCCCCGTTGACATCCCTAGCCATAAGTATGTAGAGAAAATGGTTGAACATGAGGACGCAACCCCTGCTCTCTCTTATAAGCCATATATTACTCTATATGTCTGGGAGAAAAGGTATAGCATGAAATCAGACACACCCATCTTTGTCTACCCTCCTTCCACCAGAACCAAATTCCCCCCAGGCTACGAAGTATGGAGACAAAAGGGACTCCTCTACCACACCTCCCTATTCATCATAAAGTGTAATTACTATGAGTACATGATCATGTGCAGAACATATAATTACAAGTCAAAGATTATCTACCCGTTCTGCCATGGAAAGGTCAAAACTTATCCTTTCATCATCCACCCTGAAGATAGTCCTGACTTTGAAGAATGAAGGATTGACGATGATGATTAGGAGTTGGGCAGAGTGATGTACAACTTTCTTCACGAAAAGATGCAGATTTCCTTCCAACACACAATATGTGAGAGAAGATGACCAGACCTTGAGCTAGGATCTCCTAAACTTATGGCCAGATGAATGACGCTTTTACTTAAGTCATGGATGACCTTCCGCATATGCTATCAGAAGAAATTTAACTACCAAAATTTGTCTATAGGTAAAGGCAAAGAGCCTAAATTCAAACAAGGCCCTAAGAGACATTTGATGATCAGAAGAAAAGCTATTTCCCCTGCACAGGTGGCCATACTCAAAGGGAAATAGCTATATGGAGCAAAGACTGAAAGAGGCTTCAAGATCATGTTAAAGCTTTTAAGCACTTTTCAGGTCTGATTGCTAAAGAGAAAAACACATTAAGTCATCATGCCATTATCTGCCCCAGAGGCCACTAGGTGCAAGTATCTCCTACTCTTTCTTTTTCTGATCCACTCCCTTCCAACCAGTTCACCCTCAACTGCCCGCAAACTTATGTTTTCTTTTCTACCAATGGAACCACTTTTGAAGTATTCCTATCCATTGGACATTTTTGGTTCTGCGACCCTCTTGTCCTCTACATCTTCAACCTTTGTTTGGTAGAAGAACCAGCAGACGAAGAAGACGTTAGCTTCGCCCCTACTCAAAATCCTTCAAACGTTCGTCAAGAGGTAAAAGAACTGAAGCAGATTGTTCAACGTCTAGAGGTTGCCCTTATTAAAGAAAGTAGGAAGCAAAGGCGTGCGAAAGCGTTGCTCATAAAACTGGCAAAGTGCTTCAAAGGCAAGCTAGGCTCATCATCCACACCTTCAGATTCTACCTCTTTGAATTGATGGTGCCAAAAGGGGGAGAAAAACAGGAGACCACAGAGGGAACACTATCTTAGGTGGAGTATCTTTTATCATATTATATCTTGTCTTTATTATTTTGCTTGATAAACTTTTTTTCATAACTAAAAAGATCTTGCATAGAAAACATGGACTGATAAAACTTAAGTTTTGAAACCACTTTTAAAATGCAAGATGTTTGTCATCATCAAAAAGGGGAAGATTGTTAAGACAAATGACGAATTTATGACCCTCACTTCGTTTTGATAATAACAAACAGTCTTATGCTCAATCGTCTGATCACACATTTTATTACATGTTTTCATTATCATCTGCTCATGTGTATTCTATAAATTAATGATGTATGCCAACTAACTCCCTAAGACGATATATATATGTTGAACTTTTTGAAGCTCTGTTACTCGAGAACTTTTTGGTTTTGGAAAGCGCATACCTTCTCGAACAAGAAGACGTCTACATACCTATCTCTGATAAGAGTTAACTTTACGCTTAAAAGAAAAAAATTGTATACAGATGTCAATACAAAAAGCAAATATGTCCATTGCAACAAGATTGAGTATGAGAAAGTTAGATAAGCATCTTGCTTTATCTTATCAAAGTGATCGGTTGGTGAAAGGCATTAAATGCGGCATTTAACGCTCCAACGAATATTTTCTTCTTTTTACAACTCCAAGTGAAGGGTGTCTCCAAAAGCACTCACAACGAATACTTTGGAAGAACCCTATAAATAGAAGAGTAGTTCATCATCACAACAACGTTACTCTTAGAAATTTTCCTTTCTCTTAATCTATAATCTTGAACAAATTTTACTTGTAACCCTTTCTTGAGCTTCATTGTATATTCATTTGATAAGATGCTAGCTTAGTGTGATTACTCACTCTCAACCATTTCTCTGCAAAATTGGTAGAAGCCTGAAGAAGCTTTGTTTTAAAAAATACTTAAGTATTTGCTTGGAGAGGCAAGTGAAAGACTATTTGGATTAAGTCTCAAGAGGCTTGAATAAAAGAATGATTGTAACTCTGATTAAGTTATAGTGGGGCTTAGTAGTTTTACCAAGAACTAGACGTAGTCTCTAGGTAAGACAAACCAGTATAAAACTCTTTGTTCTCTCGTTTATTGCTTATCTTCATTTTCAAAAATTTATTTCAAAATATCTATCCTTCAGTCAAAAAACATCTTATTGAAAAGGTTTTGCGAAAAAATTTTAATAACACAATTCAACTCTCCCATTCTTATGTTATTCCTATGTTTTACAATATAGATGTAGCATATTCTAAATTTGGTCCCTATATGTGTAGCACATTCTTAATTTGGTTCCTATAAGAAATAAAAATGCGCTACATGTATAAAGACCAAATTAAGAATGTGCTACATCCATAAGAATCAAATTAAGAATCCATAAACTGTGTCATAACGACAGGAACTAAATTAAGAATGCTATACACGTATAGAAACCAATTTAATAAATTTTTTTGTATATGGACTAAATTAATAATCCGCAACACGCGTAGAAACTAAATTATTAGTTTAACCTACAATTTATATGTTCAAAAATATTTATTTATTACAAATTTTTATTATAGCATAATTTTTATATTCAGAAGTATTTATTTATTATACATTAAATTTATATAAAATAAATATTTATTTTGTGCAATGCACAAGTTAAAATATTAAGTATATATAAAATATTATCTATTAAATCATTAAATTTTAGGCAAAATCATTCCTTTTGTCTCTTATCTTATTTTCAAATTTCAATTTAACACCTTATCTTTATTAGCGGTACAACTCATTGCTGGCGAATTCTAGCCTTTGCAAGCTTCTTGCCAATGATATTGTCTTCTTTGCACTCAAGGATAATGCAGCAAAAGGTTACATGGCTCCCTAATTGAGTGTTCATATTCAATCACTTGAAAATAAAATAAGAGACAAGGAATAACTTTGCCTATAAAAATTAAAAAGCACCCAAAAAAGAAAAAAACCAAAGGACCACCTAATTAGTTTTCTTTTACCGTTAAGGGTTGGGGTTGTCTTCTTCCCCTTTAAAACTAACCTATCACTTTGTTGCACCCCAAAAGCATAAACATTGCTTGTCTCCACAAACTAGCTAGTAGGTGGTGTATTCAGGAGTCGGGTAATCCTTTGTTCCACTACCCTTCAGTGTAAAAAAGGACTTTTTACCCCGGAGGGGTAATTCATTAAAAAAATTACCTGAATGGGTATTTTTTTTAAAAATTCCCAAATTAGAGCAAATTGTGTCTTCGAAATACGACTTCTAAAATAGAAGTCGTGCTTCACTTACAAGACTTCGATTTTTAATTATTATTTTTTTACGACTTCTTAAAAAAGTCGTGTTTTGCAAACAAGACTTCAGTTTTATTTTATTTTTTTAAGAAAGCTGAAGTCGTGTTTCAGAAAAACAAAATTAATTTTTATTTTGTGAAGTCGTGTTTGCCAAACACGACCTCACTTTTTTAATTATTTTTTTTCCTCACATGGAAGTCGTATGTGTAGGATGAGACTTCCATTTTTTTTTGTTTTGATTTAAGTCATAAGTTTTATACATATATATTGTTATTGAATTCTTTACTTTTTATTTTTTTTTCTTCTTGAATCATGTTTGTGATCCAAGATTTCTCTCTTCTCCTTTTTCCGCACTAAAGTCATGTTTTAGGGTCCTGTTTTTTTTTTTTTTAGTTTTTTGCGAGTCATCTTTAAGTTTTTTTTTTTTGAAATTAGAAGCTTATTTAAATATTTATAAAAAAATTGAATTAATTTATGCAATTCAACAAAGAATTGAAAAATTAATTAATGTAATAACAAGATTATCAAAATTAACTAAGAAAACAATTTAAAAAAAATAAACCAAGATGTCGTGTTATTGATTCACAACTTCTAATCAAAAAAAAAACAATGTCGTGAAACCAAAACACGACTTTAAAGAAAATAATTTAAAAGAAATAAATGAAAATGTCGTGAAAGCCACACACGACTCCTAAAAAAACAAAAACTAAAATAAAATAAAATAAAAAAACCTATGTCGTAAAAGCTAAACACGACTTCTAAAAAAAGCAATAAGCCAACTTCATATAATAATTAAAAAAAATATGACCAACTTCATATAAATAAATATATATATATATATATATATATATAAAAGTATATATATATATATATATATATATAAGCTTACGACTTCAATCAAAAAAAAAAAAATTGGAAGTCTCATCCTCTACATACGACTTTCATGTGAGGAGAAAAAAATATTTAAAAAAATGTCATGTTTGGCAAACACAACTTTACCAAAAAAAAAAAATTCGTGTTTCTAAAACACGACTTCAACTTTCTTAAAAAAAAATTTTAACCTGAAGTCTCGTTCGCAAAACACGACTTCTTTGAGAAGTCGCAAAAAAAAAAAATTAAAAAGCGAAGTCTTGTACGTGAAACACTTTCAGAAATCGTATTTCGGAGACACAACTTGAAATAAAATAAAAAAATTTTAAAAAAATACCTATTCAAGTAATTTTTTTAACAAATTACCCCTCCAAGATGAAAAAGCCGTAAAAAAGATATCATCAGTAAGAAGCTTTTGCAGGCCAGAATCTACTAGCAATGAGTTGTTCTGCTAATCAATGAGAACTTTATTAGACAAATCAGCACGTTAGTACGAAAATGGATGGACGATGGAGTGACAGTTTTCCAGATCACCCCTTCATCTTCTTCAAACATTTTCAACCCCGACTGCCTCCTCCTTACAACTCTTTTCTGAAAAATTATGGATCTACTGAACTCAAACGTTGCAAGAATGGCCTCCACTGCAATCAAGAAACAGCAAGAATGACAAAACTTAAAAAAAAAAAAAAAAAGATTCGTCAATCAAATTTGAAAAAGAAAGAAACCTCCAATCGCATAAGAAAATTGCAGGAGTAGTTGGCCCCATCAGCAAAGCAGATCAGAGAAAGAGAGAAGGAGAAATTGATTTGGGAAAATAAAATAAAAAAGGAGAAATTGAAGTGTTTTAAGATTTACATAAGTCAGAAAGAGTAAGAGAGAGGTTAATGAGGTTAGTGCAAAACTGTGAATTGGCAGTGGCCGTGATTGTCTTGTGAGGAATCAAATGGGTAGTGCAACAGAAATTAGTTTCTGTTTTATATCTGGAAAAATATACAACAGAAACTAATTTTTGTTAAGGATTTTTTTGTCAAAAACTAAATAAATAAAAATTGTCAGACAGTGCAAAGAGTAAAAAGAGTGGTGCAAATAACATCACCCTTCACCCCATTATAAATGAACTAAGTACAGCCTGGACCAGAAAACTAAAATAAAATATAAGCACCAAGTATTGATATCTTTCTGCTTTTGCTAATAGGAAATAGTACAAACACATCCAACCCAAAAAAAAAAAAAAAACAGAAACAAGGGTTATCAAACAATCAATTCTCACTCTACAACTAGCCTAGAACTCTAATAGAAAAATAGAATTTAATATATCATATTTCTGGTTTTCACAATGATTTATTGGATAATCTAAAGAAATGCATAGACATACTACCCACTCAATTTATATGCAGCTAGCCACCAAGACATTCAATAACCAGAAAGACACATGTTAGGAGCATACTCAGCTGGACTTCAATTTGTTTTGTGTAAAGGACCGCCTTGTAGAGAAAGGGGAAATAACCTCCTGAATATTGTGGAAGAAACCTTTATCATAAACATTATTCTTAACTACTACCACATCTTCTAGAGGTGATTTTCGAAAGAAGGCTCTCCATTTGCTCAACAAGGGCTGTTTTTCACTGCTCATTCCACTGATACTTTGTTTTAGGACTTCAGCACTGACCTTTGCTTCTTTTAGCTTCCTTTGCCAGTCCATGTAATCTTGCCACTTGAAGGTCTGTGATCCACATAGAAATGTTTAGTTTCATTGAGCATCAGGGTGTCATTAGCACCTCTCATAAGCATACAGTTTTCCAGCTACATTAGCCACCAAGATTGGATAATGATAAACAAGCCTAGAGCAATTGTACTTGAACAGTTTTGCATTCAAAAACCAGCAGAAAGTCTACAGGTGATTCCATCAGAATTCAAGTAGCCAGACCTGAATTATTTTCTTTTAAATTTAGATGATGAAGCAGCCGTCCAGTTTGTGTAGGCTTATCAATGCAAGGATTCTGCTATTGGGTTTTTTTAGTCCAAGGGAAGACTTATAATATGCCTTACAAGGGGGAGGGGAAGAGGGGCTAAGGGAATGGGAAAGGGACAGAACACATTGTGGGAGATCAAACCCCCGCACTCATAATTTATGTCCTGAAGCTTAACCAACTGAACTGACTTAAGGGGACAAAGCAAATTAAAGGAGATCGAATCCCACATTGGAAGGATTCTGCTATAAGGAAACAGTGATACCAGAAGGAAAAACAAACACACACACACGGAGAACAAACAATGAACTTATCAAAATTAATATATTCACCCGCATTCCTTTCCCCAGACAAAGAAGGTAGTGGATTATAAATTATCATATTGTCAGGAAGATAAACAAGCAGGCATTACAAAGATCATATAGAGCCAGTGAGCCACTCAAAATATGTTCTCATCCAGATCAAAGGTGCTTTGCTTCTAGTGCTACCTAATGATAGATTTATTTCATAGGACACAATTTATCAGGTTGCAGCAGAATGTAAACTGAAAACCTCTAACAAAGCTGTCAGTTTGTCCAAATGCAAATATTGTTCTAGAACATCATATCATGTATCACAGTTATTTTATAGTATCCCACGATCATGCCAACTTCCAAATAAATAATTCTGTTTAGCATTTTCTTCTAACATAAGGGACATGGACACATGGCATCTATATTCTATACATCTCTAGTTCAACTCTGCATACTATTCTGGTCCCTTTATGATTTTTTGTTTTCGCATGAAAAAGAATAAAAGACTCCTTGCCATTTCCTGGCTCCTTATAATTTACAAAAAATTTACTTAACACATTTCAAGGTTACAGGAAGAAAGTACCTCATTAGTGGTAGTGTTGCTGAGGCAAAGCTTTGCATGGTAACCAAAGAAACCAGCTAACAGCATCCCAACAATTGCAAGGAACACCATAAGAAGTATCTGAGTGTTGTAAGATCCCAACAACCACTATTTGATAACAAAACGTCATTAACCACTAAAATGGAAAATAGGGAATCAAAATAGAAATACATAACACATAACAATCAACACATAGAAACACAAAATAATTCCCTCACCTGCACAACATTAGGAGCTAAATCCAGAAAAGAATTTTCTATTCCATAATAAACTGCATAGGTATGATAAGGAGAGAGAAATCTCAAAATTAGTAAAAGAAAAAAACTTAATCTGAAGATAGATATTAGTTGCAAATCTATATTACCAGTTAGAATATCAACAACTCTTAATTCTTTTAGTCTTCCAGCAAGAACCAAGCCAATGGCAACTGTTCCATACAAGCACATAAGGAAATGCCTACAAGATGTGAAAGAATCACAAAGACAAATAGAACCAGAGATGAAGAACATATATCTTATTGCAAATCTATGGTAAAGATGAAATCAGTCACTAAAATGTTTATTACTATGATCTTCTACTATCTATACTAAGGAAAGGAAAAATACAAAGTAAAGAGCATTGAGTGATACCAAATGAAAAGCACATGTTCACAATGTACTGAACAAATTTGAGAGTGGAACAGTGAACTGGCACAGAAACATTTAAGTAACATGGGTAGGACTGAATTTTTCTTTTCAGAGAAATAAAATTTGTTAAAGAGAAACAAGGGTGAGGGTAAGTTATCCTCTAAAACAAGAGAAAGAAGAAGGGAGAGGAAAAGGAA
Source organism: Spatholobus suberectus (assembly GCA_004329165.1). Classification (NCBI taxonomy): domain Eukaryota; kingdom Viridiplantae; phylum Streptophyta; class Magnoliopsida; order Fabales; family Fabaceae; genus Spatholobus; species Spatholobus suberectus. The sequence continues at coordinate 5,271,866 of CM014732.1, forward strand.
GAAAAAGATAAAAGCCGGAATGCAGCAGGGCTGCCCGATCTCTGTATGCCAGGTAAATTGAAAGAACTTAGTATTACAGATATGGAAAATATGGAGGTAGCCCTCTGTAGTACAGTAGAACAGCAAGAAAAATACACAGGAGCTGGTAACACAAATGCCCCCCCACCCCCTCACAGTCCACACTCTGTATGATGATACCAGAATCCTGTGGCTGTTAACAACCCCAAAAGTGTCTTCTTTTATTTTCTCTGCTGGGCATTCCTCCAATTCCCTCCTTATTTCCCCTCTCCTCTACAAGCAGACCAGTCTGCTCCTTTGGCCCATTCCTCTCTATTGATGGTAGCCCATGTTGTCTCTTCCTCCTATTATAGACTTGGGCTGAATGAATGTATATCAGCAACACCCATCAAATATCCAGGGGTGGAAAACTACAGGGAAACTAAAAACATAATCTTATCCCACGGAAGTTTTAATGGCAAAGAAACACCCTTAAAGATGTGTGTTCAGCTCTAACAAAGTGCACCAGGAGATTACAGAAACTGCACTGTGTCACAGAATTTTAGCCCTGGGAACAAGACTTTATGACTCGAGTGTCCAACCAAGTATTCATAAATTTGCCATCATTCAGACTGAATGAAACCAGTGATATAAAAGAATCATGCCTCTGAGAGATAAGATAAGCATCCCACCCATTCCAGTCTAACCCATGGTTAATCTAAAAAACTCTGCCATAATAAAACAGTCTCTAATCAATGAATAGCACTGCAACCATTAACTGCCAATGCTATATTCTTAGACACCAAATTTCCAAGACCCAAAGCCCGTTCATTTGTAGGTATAGATTGGCAATTAAATGGAAAAACAAAGGACAAGGCTGACCCAGGTTCTCAATTACGAAACTTGTGTTTAGATTGTCAGGAAAAAAAAAAAGGATGTTTCAGCAGGTAGGTGTTTCTATACAAAGTGCAAGATGCCTCCTGACATATTTCTCTGTGAACCTCAGTTCAATAATTTTATCTAAGGAAAGGAAACTTCCTAAATTTTTGCTTAGTCTTCTAATGTGCCATACTTTCTGGGGTTCCTTTTGTTAAGGAGTTAGATTAGATTATTTGAAATGATACTCATGTAAGAATACATTTTTGTTAACTATATATAACAAACTGATGCCACCACATATAGAACTCACCATAATAGAAAAGCCATGAAATACCGTGTGTTTTTCTCCCCTATGCAATTGTTCTGCAGTAAAGCAACTTTCAGTACAACTCCAAAAAACACATTATATATATTAAATGAGAACCACACAAGCAAAAATTTCTAACCATCCATCCACAGTGATGATCAAATCGTGCAACACAGCGATTACAAATGCTGCAGTGTTTTGACCTAGCAGGTCTGCATAAAAAACTTAAGACTGTATTATAGATAGATTTAACCAATATTTCAACAAAATTCAACAATAGTAGCAAACTCACTTTGGAATTTTGCAAGTGGAACATTCTTTCTCTGAATAAATAATATTATCATAGGGATAAGCAGAAAGATACTGAGAAACATTCTCAGCGTTTATCGTCCCCGGATCAGTAAAGCTGGTCAAAAGAAAGAGCAGAATCCCAACAGCAACTGCTAAGAAGCTTGTGTACCTAAACGAAAATATAAAGTCTAACAAAATTCAGGATAGAATAATGCTGAAGAAACCATGAAGCAAGAAAAGAGTACAATACTGGCCCTACAGTACACTACCTGTGAATTCTACTTAAATAGCATCCAGGGATATAGGCAAAGCAAGACTTCGCAATGAAATAATACGTTACACCGATTATCACAATATATATGATCTGCATTAAACAGAAGTTTAATCAATCGTCAAACCAACGGAGAACATAACAATAGAAGTCAAGACTTTCGGAGAACAAAATCATCGTCTCGTCCCTAGGATAATTTGCAATATAAGGCCAGTGAAGGATATTATCACGATCCTTTCACAGAAAAAGAACGTTCCAACTGAAGGCACTCGCACCCTATTTTCATTAATATTACACACAAGAAAAAGGCCAAATGCAGTATTCAGATGTCAGAAATGGACCAAATCGTGACCTAGATAACGTAAAAAAACCATTTCCGTAATGAATTAGGCGAAGCAATTTATCTATTAAAAACTAGAGGAATCTGCTTATAGATTCCACTTGTCATGTTAGTTGTAGGTGACAAAAGACAATGGTGAGCGGTGATAAATTCATGCATCCAAAGAGTTTGCTACTGTTGTTTAAACTACAGCAGATCCATGTCCGAGTTTCACTACATTCATAATGATAGCACAAGCTGGAGCAATCGAAATCAAAAGAAGAACGGCACTACCTGTAGAAGAGGATTGGGACGATCGCAGCAGTAATATTCGACAGAAAGAACCACGTTCGTACACTTAGAGCCGAAAACAGCGCCAACGAAACGCCTGCAAGAGAGAGAGAGAGATGAAGCAATTGAAATTGAAATTGAAGGAAGCAAAAAATGGAAGAGAGAGACAGAGAGTTACAGGAAGTAATCATAGGCGCCGAAAGTGAGGAAGTAGTGAATGCGTTGGATGAAAGTACCCTCGAAGATTGGCCATCGACCGCAGAGGAAAGAAACAACAACCACCGCAGTCACCAAACCATGGCACACCAATAACCACTCTACGCCCATTACTCCCTTCCACTATTATGCCTATGCCCATTCCAATCATTCCATCATTTTTTACATCCCATCCCCAGATCAAACGGACGCAAATCCAACGTTCTTTTAACTCCATTTTTTAAACCAACGAGTTTTTTTTTTTTTTTTTGGTCTATTATAAAATGTCTAAAGAATAATATTATGATTTTACTTCTTTTCATTTCAATTTATTTTATGTATCATTAAAAGGAATAGACCTTCTGTAGTGATTTTATTAGTGTATGAAATATTAACATTTCAATAAATTTTATTAACATAATATATTTCTATTATAAAATGAAATTTTAAAAGAATACATGTTATGATATTTGGCCACTTCAATTTTTTTTTCCTACTGGAGATCCATTTCCATCATTAAATACTACTATAGAAAAAAGAATTACCCCAGCCACTTGGCAAATATTTCACTTATCTAAATTAAGTTTATTAAATACAATCAATCGTCAATAAATACGTCTTTAAAAATAATAAACTCTTACCAATAAAAATAACAAATTCAGCAAATAATAATAACACCGAGCTTTAAAAAAAAGTTGATGTTGAAATACTCTCGTTAAGTCGTCATACATTTGATTTATTCAACAATATTCCACAAGTCACCCAATGTTTAATCTGCTGAATTTTTTTTAAAAAAATCATATGGCACAAATTAATAAAAGAAAAACATAACACCATCGTATTTTCTCTACTTGTCCGCCCTTAAGTCACTTATTGACCTTTTTTGTTTTATTCTAACCATATGTGACATCGCCTAACATTCACGAAAAATCTCTCCAGATCGACCAATCATGTCGTAATAAAAATTCAATATTGTTTACTAAGGAATTTTCTGTGCTCAAATTTTTTCTTCCACGGCAAGGAATAGGCTACATACAATAAAACCATTCCCCGAAAAATAATAGAAAGCCCATGATAATCCGGTTTAACTTCTCAGTCAAGTTGGATACTGGAAAGAAATGATTATTTTTTACAGTGACAATTACAAGTCTATGTACATTATTTATATACGCATAAAGTTTAAATAAAAAAGAAATAATAAATTTTAATTGATCTTGTAATCGAGTAATAAAGAAAGTTTAAATCATTGTCTTAATCATAACTAGTGCGAAACAGGCGCTTTGTGCTTATGTGATATCTGTTATGAATAGTTACAGTAATTGGTTATGAAGAGTTAAAAAAGAAAGAAGAAAGAAAATAAAGATTAAAAAAAATCAGTTATATAATTTATAATTAAAGTGGTAATGTAGTTTTGCTAAACAATTGAGAGTTAAATTAGTCCAAAAAAATGTAAAAACCAAAACAATTGGTATTCCCTTTATATATAGTTATAGATCATAGATAACTAAAAAACCTAAATAATTATCCTAATTATAGTAACTAAGAAAGCCCAAATCATTGTCCCAATTACGTTAACTAGAAAAGCTAGTGATTACAACAAATCATGTAAACAAATTACTACTGATATGGTTGGTGATCCTAAAAATAAAAATACAGTCAAATTGAATTAAGATACAATCAAAATTTTTCCTCTTTACCCTCCCTCCAATCAAGTTGGTGCATGAAGATTTTAAATGTTCAACTTTCCAAGTAAAAAATGGAAAGGAGCATATCCCAAGAACTTATAAAAATATTTGCAAGTTGTGTGTCAATAGAAACATAAGACAACAAGAGATTTCCTTAAATGATTCAATTTTGAACAAGATGACAATTCACTTCAATGTGTTTAGTATGTTCATGGAAAACAAATTCTTCGCAATGTGAAAAGTAGTTTGACTATCACAATAAAGTTGCATGGGCATAGAATAATCCGAATAGGACTGGTGAAAACCATAATATTTAAGTGTAGAAGAAAATTTGGCAAACTAATAGCAGGGACCTTGTTTCAATTTGTATAATGACTTGCCCAATCTGCACACCACACCTAGTTGGGAAGCACGAAAACTAAGAGGCAATTTCATGAACATTTCTTCTTACAACGCACCATGAAGGAATGTGTTATGCACATCTATTTGATGAACCTTCCATCCTCTCGCAATAGTTACAACCAAAATATTTCGCATTATGACCATCTTTGTCATAGGAGTGAATGTCTCTATATAATCTACTCCTTTAACTTAATGGTTTCCAAGAATGACTAATTGTGCTTTAAATCATTCTATGCTCTTATCAAAGTGGTACTTAATCTTGTAAACCCACTTACATCCCAACACATTTTTCCCCATTAGAAGAGAACATGTAGTCTTCAAGTGCTAGTATTTCATGTTGCATAACTTCATGCCACCTAGCATCTTTCATTGCCTTTAGGAATGTTATGGATTCTTTCTCATCAATCATGACAATAAAGAACCAACGGTAAAAAATTATCACAACTCATATAATATGTTATTGAATAGGGCACACTTGATTTTTGCGATGGAGAGAGTGAACAAGTGGGTGGGCTCATGGTTTGGACAATGTACGTCACATAATCTTGAAGTTTTACATATGGTATTATGTTACCTTTACCCTAACCCAAAGATTTCTTACCGTTTACTCCATGTCTACCAACATCATGTTGCACTGCGTCACTTTGAGCAATAACCTCTATTTTAGTACTCTCTTACTTTAATAGTTTCACTTATTTAGGTGCACCTATATCATCTATGTGCTCACAAACCACACTTTCATTTTCAGCATCAATCTCAGAGGGTAGCAAGTTGATCACAACTTTATTGTCATCCATCTACAAAAGGAAACTTATTCTCAAAGAAATCAACATCTCTTGACACAAAATAAATGTTCTCTAGATTAAATTATTAACTTCCATTTTTTCTTTCTAGTAGGGTATCCCATGAACACACTTTTTTGCTTCGACTAGCAAACTTATCATCCTTTTTCCCTGGTTGTGTGCATAACAAAAAGAACCAAACACACTCAAATGATCATACAAAGGTCGTTGTCCATTGAGCACCTCAAATGGAGTCTTTCCATTCAGTAATGGCATTGGTGTTCTATAAACCACAGGAAAAACACAAGAAGTGGAGGTTGAATTGTGTTTTTAAAAACTACTGCAAAACTTTTTCATAAACAAGTATCGTTTGGTTGAGAGACAAAATGTGTAACTTATTAAATCAGACTTCAAAAGTTCTTTTAAAGAAACCGATTCCCTTTAAAAGTTAAAAGCCTTTGTAAAACAAAGAAAGATAAGAGAAACAAAGTTTTATACTAGTTCGCTCACCTCAGACATTATGTCTAATTCTTGGCACACCACTAAGTCCTACTATAACTTTAACAAAGTTACAAGTCTTCTTTTATTCAAGCCTCTTCAGGCTTATCCCAAGTAGTATTTCACTTGCCTCTTTAAGCAAAAAAACCAAGTATTCTTTGAAGCAAAACCTTTTCAGGTTTCTACCAATTTCACAAAGAAATGGTAAAGGGTAAGTTCTTACAGACTAGGTTGTGTCTTATCATACGAATATACAATGAAGCTTAAGGTCTAGCTAATTGTGACTGAGTCACTTTTTAGAAGATAATTCTTTCGAAAGAGAGAGAGCTAAGCACTTAGAGAATAGATCAAAGAATTTAGCTTGCGTTATTATTCTACTTGTCTAACACAGGTCTTTTCTTTTATTTATAGTGTTCCTTAAAAAAGTATCTGTTGTGGGAGCTTCAGAAGCATCCTTCGTTTGATGTCGCGTAAAGCAAAAAGTGTTCGTTGGAGCATTAAATGCTTTTCACCGATCGGTCACACTAATAAAATAAAACAGTTTACTTATCTTACCTTTCTCGTACTAAACCTTGTTGCAGTAAGAATGTTTTGCTTTTTAATATTGACAAGTACACTGATGTTCCTTCTTTTTAACAGATAGTTATTTCTTTTAAGAAGTAAGTACATTAACATCCTCTTTTTTATAAAGTAGGTACGTGAACTCCTAGACAAAGGTCAAAACTTTTGTAAAACACATCGAATAACAACTTAAACCAACAGTTTACAATAGCTTTCGTCTGGTGTGAATAACACCACGACGTATTTCACAAGCAAGCATTCAGACAGTCTTAAAAACATTAGTCTGTTTGACATAATCAAAACAAAATGAAGGTTATAAAACGTCCTTTGTCCTAACATGTTCTATTTACTAGAAATCCACCTGTTAAGATGCACTTTCCCTAAAAAATGATTGGTAAGTTACCTTGAAACCTTAGTGCATAAGCAACATTGAGAATATATTGTGTTTTCTTTCAACCTGGCCATTTTGCTAAGGAAGGTTTTTGTAAATGATGTCTGAAACACAATCCTATTTTCAAAAAGTTGTGTATTTAATATGCAAATTTCATTTCATTATCACTCTAAATCATTTTGACTTGCTTCTTATATTGTCTCTCCATCATAGCAATAAACTTCAACAGAGCTCATGATACTTCTCTTTTATCAAGCAACAAATAAATCCAAACAACTCAAGAAAAATCATCTACTATGGCTAAGAAATAATAAGCACCACAAGAGGATGAAATTTTGTATGGTCCCCACAAATCCCAATGAATCAATTCAAAACTACTAGGAACTTTATGATTGCTTAAGGAAAAATCATCCCTAGTTTGTTTGCTCTTTAACACACATCACATGCTTTATTTTCAAACACGTTATTTTGCTACTAACCTTTAAGATTAACTTAGTAATCTCCAAATAAGGATGTCTCATGCGTCAATGTCATGGAACATTATGCAAGAAAGAGTACGAAACACGCGTGACGTTTTTTCATTGGTTAAAAATGAAATAAAAAACAAAAGAATGAAAAATAGATTCGACAAAAATCAAGGAATAGCCGTTGATTCAACCTTTCGTAGTTTTCATGCGAGATATCCTTCTTACTATTCAGCAATTTCCATAGTAAAATTAGTAAAAGATATTGTAGGATTTAGAATTACTTTAAATTTATTTACAAGTCCATCCTTGTAAATTAAACCTACTTTGCAATGTTATACCACTTGTCCTTTTCTCTAATCGCAAATGTTATTTCATACAGCCTCCGAAGGTGCTAGCCAGAAGAACCAAGAAACTCTATTGAATTACTGCTTTCCACTGTAAAACAATATATTCACATTTTGCTCCAAGAACTGAGCACGGTAATAATACCAAATGAAAATTTATGGAAATATTAATCAACATATCCAGGAGCAGAGTTTAGGGTAATAGAAAGGAATAATGAAGGGGGTCAAGCTTCAGTTAGAGATCTGAAACATCGATAGAATTCTCTATAATGTCTATGCAGGATCCTACAGATTTTCCCATTGAGAAGGCCTCAGCAAGCTTAGCTCGAGCTGCTTCGTGCCTACGCAAGAGCAAGACCGTGTTTAGCAAAGACCATCTAACTTGAGAATCTGCCTTCTTCTGTGTGAAGCCTAGGCCCTTGAGCAATAAATCCAACTATTTACAATTAAGAAAATTACAATTAGTAATGTCAATGCCATGTGAGCTTTCCATATGTCATGACTAAGAAAGTAAGTCAAAAATTGCATAAACCTTTCTTATGTCATCCAGACCTCCTTCAGCAAATCCATATATAAGATACTCAGTAGACACCCCAGCCAATGCTATGCATGAAAATTTGTTCAATGTCTAATAACATAAAACAAAGGTTTTGTCACATAACTTAAATTTGTATTGTGCAGAACATCGATTAAAGCAAACTTATAAGCAGTGAAAATTAGATGTCAGTAAGAAAGCAACGTACTGTAGCTGATACTTTTCCCGTATTAACCTGCACGAAGTGAAAGATGCTAACAATCAACAGATATAGAGTGTGTTTGGAAACACGTTTTACTCACGTTGAACGAACATATTTCACATCCCAAAGCAAAAACGTAAAAGGAAGGATGGACCTGGATTGGCATTGCCTTCCGTTGGACAACTATACAAACACGCACATAGCTGTCAACGGAATGCAGTTCACATGATACTCTCGATAAATTATGCAGTTTAATGAGTTAAAACATGTATTCTCTCAATTACATAATTGATATGGAGTCACTCAACTGAAACAGCCACACAAAGACATGGTCTTACTGGTAAATTGTGACAAAGGTCAAAACCAGATTACTAGAACAAACAGTCATGCAAAGACACATCCCTAGTTGTTACACTCTCTCTCTCCCTCTCTCTCTCTATGTGGTATCTTAAAAGTAAATCGAGTTGCATTAAAATATAAGGGGGGGAAAATAAAGCAACCTACCTCTTCTTGAAACTCAAAATCCACAAAGGCTGTGCCTGCTTGAATATTCAGAGATCCCTCCTTCTGCAGAGCATCCAAACTAGAAATAGTATATCCTTTAGGAAGTATTCCTACCAGATAAGCAATTAAAAAGTGGCCAGCTTCATGCTGCATAATTAAATTTTGTTATGGTTACTTAATGGTCATTAAGATGATGTAAGTTATCAGAAATAAAAATATTCCAAGTGCACGATAAGAGAATGGCATGAATCTGACTTGAATAACCCTATTGTGGTATTTCTGACTGAAGCTGTGACCAATTGTATCAACAACCAAGCCACCAATACCTCCACCAAAAGAGACCTGCAAACAATCAGTTGGATTTGCACGGTCAAGAAAATCTTCTGCAGTAAGCATTAAAGTAGCATGTCAATGAAAAAACAAAAATGTAATGAAGATTGATAGTCAAACCTGGTCCCGAATTTTACAATGCAATTATACAGTAGTTATAAGGTCTGTTATTGGCAGAGGCGACAATTAGGATACAACAACAACAACAACCAAGCCTTATCTCAGTAGGCAAGGTTGGCTATATGGATCATACAATATCATTCAGTTCGGTTAAAGGCCAAAGTTTCAACGATGTTATTAGTTGGCAATTAGGATGTTGGACGTAAAATCTTTCATTCATATTGGAAACAAATCAAACATGGAAACAGCATTAGCGGACAAAGCAAGAGAATAAGCTCGGTAGAATGTCTTATTTATCACAAAAGGAAACAAATGGTTATGATCAGCAGAACATGCAAAAACAAACAACATATGGTTCTTCTAGGAAAACCTTACTCCACTGACGTGGTGAAATGAATTTACTGAGCTTCAGACGTACCGAGTCCAGTGTCCACAGAAATAGTAATCCCAGTGAAATATAGAAGATTTGCTGTGGGGAAATTCCAAAGGCATTCCATGCAGCAAGCCCTCCAACAATAGCAGCAATCTGGAGATTTCTCTCGATTGAACCAAGAGTTGCATCCACGGGCGACAGAAGAGACAGAGTTTCAATTCCATTTAGCCTCAATTCATCCAAGGTGTAAAGCCTTTGAGGCACCTGCATAAGCATAGGAGAAAGATTATCTAAGAACCATACCATAGAATGTTGAGAAGAAGCAAGAGGGAACAAGAGTAGAAGACTAGCCTGTCTGGCTGCACCGAAACACCGAAGCCCACCAGGCTTACCCTGCCAATCTTTGACAAGCGCGAGCGCAGCCCTATCATCTCCCTTTGCTAGCTCCTTGTCCACTTTCTCCAACACTTGTTGCCTAGACACCCCAACATTGGAGGAACATCGGATTCTGGCCCTAAATTCACAAGTTACGGGTTTCAGTTGTCCATGGCACGATGTCAGGGCCACACCCACACGGTGTATCGAAGCCAAACCGACCATTTATTAAATTTGTTAGGACGGATGAAATGAAATTACCTCTATCTGCTGCGTATTTGATTGTTTTCCACGGAAGCAGCTTTTTGAAGGCCATTGTTGCATTTTTCATTGCATGCGTTCTTCACCACATAATTACAAGATAACCATTTATGAAATCGAAGAAACATTTTTTATTATACAATTGGAATAAATTACAAATTAATTCAACAATAGTGTAATCAATTAAACAAAATAGAACCGAATAACATGATTAAAAATATAAAAATACATGTCTTGCTTAGAGAATCGACTACTCACCATTTGACGGCGCCGTTTCTAACAGAAAGATATTGACATCTTTTAACAAGAACTGACTTAAACCAACTGGCTTTTTGGTGAGACACACACTTCTAAGTACGCTTGCGTTTGAAATTTATTTTGCTTGGTTCGTAACTTACTCCTCCTTAGTCCTAAGCCCGAGATGGATTGGTCGCTTCAGTAAAAATTATAGATAAGTATGTATAATAGTTTCATAAAATGTGCAATTGTTTAATCAATTTGATACTCCGCAGTTTCACTGCTGGTTTAATTCATATCTTGTCGCAGATTCCTAAAATCATGATGCTTTCATCAAATTGATCAAATATTGTGATGCAATCACTATTGAACATAGAATTGGTTAATGTTAGTCATCGAATTTTTAATTCTTTTAATCCCCCTTGAACTACGTTGTTGCTAAGCCCAAAGAATTTAAAGTCAAAAAGCAACACCCCCCCTAAAACTAGAAAAAGGTTAAGCAACATGATTAGCAAAAACCAGCCAAAACAGTCATGAATTTTGCAACACTTAGACACGAAATGAGAAATTAGACTCTGATCTAAGTTATTCTCAAAACATATTGAAAGCACCATTGGGTAATTCCATGTGTGTGCTTATTTTAAAAAGACAACAGAATGGCAGCCTTGCCCAGGAAAAATAAGTAAACAATGACCAATCTGGCACTCAAATTGGTAAAAAAAGAAGAAAAAGCCGAATTAAAACATACTTCACTCCTCCAACCACATGCCTCAGATAAAAAAGAGGATTAATACATATAAAGATGAACCCACCTAAACCACATGCTACAGGCCACATTTGACAGGAAGGAACAACTCAGTCAAGAAAACCAGACCGATACCACAGGTTAGGACAGAGACATACGACAACTAAAATTTTAAAGTGCCATTACTGGGACTGCCAATTCATGTAACAAGCAAACAAAAGTGCAACTCAGATTTCAGCAACCAAAAATCAACAAAAGCAAAGGCGCTCGCTCGTATTGAGAACCATAAATCCACCACATAGAGATACTACACACAGGCAATCATCACTTGACGGCCCAAAATTCAAAAGGCAACGTGCGCCAGGTCAAGGCTACTGCGTGATACTATCTATCTATATAAACAAACGAAATCAACTGATGGCACTTTCTTTTCGATCACAGCCCATTTCAAATTATCAAAATACCACTTCGCATTTGCATCCGATTCAAAAGTGATATACACCATTCAGTTCACCGGACTGAGAAACACTTAATCTCTCAGAGGAAATATATAGAAATTGACCAAACCATGTATATTACAACCACCATGAAATCAAAACTATAGTCTAAATCGAGCCATCAAAAACCCTAAAACTCCTGAGAAGCAGATCCAATTTCACCCTTCCCCTTGCCGGCCTTCTTGGGGAGCAGAGTCTGGTGAATATTCGGCAAGACACCTCCGTTGGCAATGGTGACAGACCCTAAAAGCTTGCTCAGCTCCTCATCGTTCCTCACCGCAAGCTGAATGTGCCTCGGGACAATACGATTCTTCTTGTTGTCCCTAGCAGCATTCCCGGCCAATTCCAACACCTAAACAAACACACATCGTCGACAGATCAAATTACATTGATTCCAAAATTAAGATCCATCAGAACCCTCACAAACACAATTAACAACCAAACATTCAAAACAAAAATTAAAACAACAACAACAACAAACAGGTCGATCAGAAACACATTAACCGATCAAAACTGAACCTAATCGAGAAACGAAACGAACCTCGGCAGCAAGATACTCGAGCACCGCGGAGAGGTACACAGGAGCACCGGCACCGACACGTTCAGCGTATTTGCCAGCCTTCAGGAACCTAGCGATTCTTCCAACGGGGAATTGGAGGCCAGCTTTCTGCGATCTTGAAACGGATTTGGAGGCCTTGGGCTTGCCCCTTCCGCCCTTGGTAGAACCACCGGTGGAACTCATTTTCTGATCGGGGAAGAAATTGGGAACCCTAACCCTAGAGTTTGCGATTCGACACGGGAGCGTAGAGAGTGCGTGACAAGTGAGAACTCGGACACAGATGAGAAGGTTGGGAGTGGAATGGTATTATATAGGGCCCGAGAATTAGCGTTGATTGGTCGAGGGGGTGAGACACGGATTGCCAACGTGGCATCCCCGCTAAGATTCGCGGGAAACTGCTTTTTCGTTTTCGAGCGCTTTGGAACAACCCGCGCCACAAAATCTGCGTGGCTAGGTTTTCCAATCATGCATACAATGCATGTTGCTTTCTTTGTAAGTATTTTAACGCAAATAATAAATTAATCTAAATACATATTTTATAATTGCAGGGAGTAATATTTTCAATTTTGGGTAAAAAGTTAAAATAATTTTTCACCCAAAAACAAATAATTGATTTGGTTTCTTGATAATACACATCAATGCATATAAGAGAAATTGTTGTAATATATTAAATTTAGTGCAATAGAAATGTGTTAGCACAATAAAAATGCAAACATACAAACATGATAGTATCTATGTTTTTGCTAATAAGAATAATTTTGTTAGTTTTTATACTTTACAGATATGTGATATTGTTAATTTGAAATTTGAAATTTGAAATATATATTAACAAGACATCAAAGAATAATTGAAAATGAAAAACATTGCTTAAATTGGTTGTATGGTTAATGGCCTCAATAAAGGGAAGCATGAACATTCAGTGGTTTTCAGCATGTTTGGTTTAGCATCAAATAATAGTAGATACACATCAAGACCAAATCAATACACTATAGTTTCTACATAAATTTAGAATTTGAAAATATCTAGAAATGCATGTGGTGCAAGCAAACACACACTTTGATGCTCTTATAGTCAAGTGTGACATTGTGAAAGGGCATTGAAAGTTGAAGTAAAAATGTATAAAGTTATAGTGAGCAGCCTATTTATGAGATAAACAATTGTAGTAAAGTTATGGTCCTAATATTTGTATGGCATTGAAGCACGAAGGAGAGTTAGTCCCATTTTTACAATTTGTTTGTGCTTCCTTTGTATAATTCATTTTTTATGAGAGGTACGAGGGCAAGTCAATCTGTGTAAAATATCTTAATCATTAACATATTTAGTAAAAGGCCTAAATTCCCCTACCCAATATGTATGAACAACTTTAAGATTGACTTGAAACTGAGTTTCAAAAAGTTTATGAAACTGCTTAAGAGCATACAAGGCATCTGAATTTTGTTTTAAGAAATATATCCATATGAAACAAGTGTATGCATCAAAAAAGGTGATGTAGTAGGAATAACCACATGACATTCTAACACCTCCATTTAACAATGGTGGGGCTTACCAAAAAGGTAGTAAAAACTCTAGGGAAAATCTGCAAATCATAATGACTAGCTACCTTGCAACTTAAGAATCTAATGGGGGAAAAAGATAGGGTCAATCAGAGAGACTCAAGAGAGCAGAATAAACAAAGTGAATAAGAAGGAAAAAGCAAACATCTTACAAGTGTTTAGATTCAAATATGAATTTAAGGTAACAAATACGACAAATAATTGTAAAATACAAAATAACTCACTTTATAAAATCGATATTTTCTTTATTTGAAACTCTTTCACGAATATAAGATTAGTTCAAAATCAAGAATATATTTTTTTTTACAAAACTCATAACACAAATTCATAGTAGGTCACACATGAAGAACTATACCAATGCAAAGAACTATGTCAATGCAAAATGAAGAGTAATCTCAACCCATCTTGTTATATATCATGCATGCTAAGAGTCAGTGGACCTGTCTCACCCATATCTTATCACACTATGTGCACATATGTCACATTATCTCTTCATTATGGCTAATGATATTCATAGGGCTACAAGCATTTAGCTTGTATGTTGCACTTTCTCTTTGTTGCAACAAATAGCGACTACAAAGACCATAGACACTTAGCCTACAAGTTGCATTATCACTTCGTTGCAACAAGTGATGTTTTGTCATAGAACCAACAATTTAAAGACAAATTTCACAATTGAAATACATTATGAGAATTAAAATTTCATCATTTTGATTGAGATCATCACAATTTAATTTCAAGTCAATACTTGCACATCAACACCACCACTTTGAAATATAAAATATCCTAATTAAAAAATTGAAAGATAGAATTATTAAGAATCGTGAAAAGTCCATTTCAAGAATAATAAACACAATTTTATCTTATTCATCCTCAATCAATCATAAAAATCATAGTTGGGTGGTTGTCTTTAAGGGTGTGCAAGACCCAACCCGACCAGAGGTTGGTTTTGATGGGTTTGGATTCTAAAAATTAGACCCAGTATATTTTGAGGACAGGTTCAGGTTATGTTTGTTAACCAAATATATATTAATAATATTTTTTTGATTAAATAGACAATTTTTTGTATAACTTGATATTATATTTATTAATGATATTGTTTATTTTGAAATATATATTGTAAAATATACCCTAATTTAAGTTTTAAACTTTTTTAACTTTATATTTAACTATACAAAATGTTAAGATTAATATATTATGATAATAACTTGGGTTGAACCAATCGTGTCCCTAATTTATCAAGTCTTAGTTAGGTTGGGGTCAGGTTCAAGCAAATGACCCTAACAATTTTTTCAAGTTGGGTAAGGACAAAGATAAACCCGTCCCAACCGTCCCACATTCACCTTTAGTTGTCATTGAGAGAAAATAAAAGTCCAATTTTACACATATTATTTTTGTAAAGTAAATCTATATTAAAATTAATTTGCTTCTCTTATAAAGAAAAAAAAGTTGTATAAAAATGTCACTAAGTAAATTAGTTATTCATAACTATTAAGAGTCAACTTAGTCGTTATCAATGCTTATAGAAGGAGTCATCAGAGCAATTTCCTCTAAATATGAGCATCAACAAAAAAATTATAGGCCTTTAGTCCATTCATAGTCTTACTAACAATTAAAGGTGTTCAAAATTGAACCAAACAGTTGTAAATCACCAAACAGTTAAAGCTTGGTTCGGTTTATGATTATTCTTGTTATGAAAACTAAACAATATTGAACCACGCATTATACTTATGTTGATTTTATTCAATAGATGTTTACTATCATGCATTTAACTTTTAATAGTGATAGTAATAAAGTTTTAGTGTACATATTTTTTATACAAAAGGAGATATTGGAGTTGGAAATATACCAAAATAAGAGAAGGAATTGAAGTAGTAGTCAGTGTCTTGGTGATGGTTTTATTATCAGAACCATCAATGTCACACATGGATTGGTTGGAACTCTCATTGACGGCCTCATCAACCTCCTAAAAGTGAAAGTGGTGATTTATGTTAGCCTTTTCCTTGCTTGTCCAGCTTTGATTGTTGTTCTTTTGTTGTCCGATTAACCTATTATCTTCAATTACTTTCTCCCAAGTTCCTTGCAATTTGTGTCTACATCATCCACATCTTCTGTGCCTCCAATGACCCCACACCTCTAAACAACATCATTTCAATTAGACTCTTTCTCTCTTTATCCACTATGCGAACAGAAGAAGAAGATGATAGTGAATAAAGAAACAAAAGCACACAGCTGTATAAAAAACCCCAAAAAATTTGGTCGACAAAGAAAAGAAAGAGGATATTTTGATTTTGATTAAGATTCAACCATCTACACAAAGGAATAGGGGTGTAAATGACCTGAGTTGGGTCGAGTTTACCCCCATTTAAGACCCAGCCCAATTCAATTTATTCGAGTTGGGTTGGGTTGAAGTTTTTTCGTGCAACGACCTAACCCAACCCAACCCCAGCCATAAATTGAGTTGGGTAATCGGGTCACACACAAAATCTAGAATTTTCAAAAAAAATCAAAAAATCAAAAAAATAGGAAAAATACACCCAAGGCATGTTCAAATTAAAATACAAGTTCAATCACACAAACCCAACACTCACAAGAAAAATATCCTCCATATATCAAATGAAATAATATAATTCAATACTACATTATGTTGTCTCAAGCTACTCTAAGTTTCTAACAATTATTTGAACTACATCATAAAAATAACAAACTAAAACTCAATGATGCTATTAAATAAAATGATTTTTCTTTGCTCCTTGCCTACTTCAATTTAGTGAAATAAACTCATTACTACAACATTGAGTGAAAAAAAAAGTAAAATTGAATATATATATATATATATATATATATATATATATATATATATGAATATTAAAGTGAAAATTTCCATTTCATGATTGTCAGTATGTGCTAATAACTAAACAACCAAAGCTAGAGATAAAACTGGATAGTTCAGCAACTAGCAAGTCAGAACAGAACCTAAGCAAACAAGTTCAGCAAGTCACTTAAAAAATTAGTTCAACAAGTCATAATCTTCCCTTAAAAATATGCATTTTAGAATTTGCATTCATAATAGGCCAAGCAAACAATTAATAATCCCTTTTTTACAACCGTATTTCATCTTCCATTAACACATCTCCACCTTTGTAATCACACTCCACAACACTCACAAACACAAATTAATAATTGGGTATGGATGAAGCATGCATGATGCACGTGTGACTTCTAGAGTCGAGATGAGAGAGATCGAGAGTTGGCAGGCTCGTAGTATAATGAACTGCAACAAAAAAGGAAGGAACACCAAACATTTACTAAAATGGAACGAAAATGAAAGAGACAAAAAGGGAATGAAAATGGAAAGAAAAGGCTCATACCAGTGGGGGAATGAATGGCAATGATGGACAAACAGTGGCTGCAACAAGTCGAGGAACACTGGTAACATCTGGGTCGATGAGGCGAAAGGGGTGGTGCGGTTAGGGTTCCAAGCGGCAATGTGTTTATGTCTCACGGAGGTCACGAGTAAGGGTCCCAAGAAGATTGAATCTAAAGACTGAAATGAATAACTTAATTAAGTGAAGTAATATAATATTTTTTTATTAAATAATAAGAGGTCGAGTCGGGTTAGGTTCATTGGGTTTGAGATGCCTTAACCCATGACCCAACCCAACCTGATGACCCAACCTAACTTGCAAAAATGTAATTGGGTTGGGTTAGGTCCGCAGGTTGGGTCAAACTCACTTACACCCCTACAAAAGAAGTTACCATGTAGCAATGACAGGGATGGAATATTGAAATGCAATGGATTGAGGAAACCCTAGCAGCGAAAAAAAATGCGCAGTGTGAGAGAGAAAGGGGAAAGGTACGAAGATGAGAGAAAGCATGAAAGAAAAGGGGGAAAGTTTGAAAATAAATAAACATCTAAAAAATAGCATTAATCAGGGTTAATTTAAAACTGTTGAAAATTACCTGCTATTTCAATAATAAATGTGTGTAAATAACTAAGGTTACATAAACATCTATTAATTTTGTATATCCCTTCTATAGTTAAATGAACTCCCATTAATAAACCTTATTGAAAATTGTTTTTATTTGGTAGTAATATTTGTTTTGAACGTGTTGTTGATCTCCTATTTCTCCTTTCTTATAAGATTATCATATGTAATTAATATTACTACAATTGTTTTACTAGATATCTTAAATTCAATAATTATAATTATCATTTTTAAATGTTTTTAAGTTATTATTATCATAAGCAAATATCACACAGGTTATCAACTTATCGTTGGTTTGAGTGGAATTAGGCTCAAATTCTTTAAGGTATTAGGTTCAAACCTTATAGATGAAAAAAAACGTGATTAAAAAGGGAGACCCCACTAAAGGTGATCAACCAAATTTTCCAACAAAGATTAGCCATCGGCAAAACCAATGGATATTTCACACCAATAGCATGGTGAACCAAAAAAATAGAGTAATTAATTATTTGATAAACATTACATTAACACCCCTTATACATTATATTTATCCCTTTTGCTTGTTTGAAAAATATTACACAGTGCAACCCTATAAGGAAAGTTATTGCAAACGTTAAAAAAATATAAGAATTATATGCAATCTCAAAAAATCTCAATAGATGTCAATATAATTTACTCAAAAAAATATCATACAAATTTGACTTGTAACATTTAAATCATTAGTTGAACAATTCAAAATATGTGTAGCATCAAATATATATATATATATATATATATATAACAATATGTCAACTTAACATATAATAAATATAAGGTTTAATGTATTAATAGGTCCTTGAAATTTTTGGAAATATTTAATTAAGTTTCTAAACTAAAAAATTTGTAATTGAATCTCTAATTTTCTATAATTTTTGTAATTAAGTCCTTAGAGTTAACAAAACTGTCACAAGTTATTTTTTTTTTCTTTTGCGAATTCAAGAACCTAATTGCAAAATGTAAAAACTCAATGACCCAATTATACTTTTTTTTAGTTTAAAATTTTAATTTTTTTTTAAATTCAACAACCTCCTAATGCATTAAACGTAAATATAAATACTAAACAATCAACTATTACTAAGACTAATGTCGAGAAGTCCTTTTAATATTTTGCTAATAATATATGAATTTAATGACTATGCATTGTCAATGTAAAAAAAGTTACACTGTCAACCAATTATAAATAACCATTTATATGACTTTTAAGATAATTATTGTAAACTATCTTAAAAGTCAACAAACTTACCATATATGATGGTTTGCGATTGGATGACAACATAGAACTATTTTACACCGTCAATATATAGTTTATTTTCTCGTAATATATAGGAGTAGCACGTATAAGTAAAAGACAATTTTAACCGAAATAATGGTAGTTTAAGAATTTTTGAATTAATATAAACTACATAACAATAACATAATGGATTTTTTATTTAATTATAGATGAATATAATTAATTAATATAAAAAATAAAGTGAAGCTAGTAAATTAATAATATTATTAGACAAAGAAATAGAATGAAAATCAATTATCAATTATATTATTATAAAAGAAAGTTTTGTTACGTAAACAGATGCTACATGACAACACCACATTAATTTATTTTTTTAGCATTTTAATTTATGGCAACAAATAATAAATAATGTTTTGATTAAAATTTAATTAAATTGTAATTATATTAATTTATACTCAAAAGTCAAAACATTACACCCAAGTTATAAATTCCATATAAATACAATAAAAATGATTAATAAATTAAAAATAACAATAAATTGTGAAAAAATACCAAAAATAAATCAATATTTACTAATTTTAATCAAAATTTAATTTTAATTAACTTAAACAATACAAAAAATTAACATTAAATTACAACTAATTCATTCAAATGTATAATTTGACAGTGGATTGTGATATATAACACTTTTCTTCAAATTGTAAAATATAAATCATATTTTTACATGATAACAATATTAGTATTAGGGGTGTCAAAACGACTCTAACTAGGTAGGTCAACCGCGTATCCTGATAAAATGGGTTGAGTTAGGTTATACAATTTAATCCTTCAACTCACATAACCCAACCAATTCAACCTGATGGCCCAAATGACAGGTTGGGTTGGCTCGTCAAGTTCCCCCCCCCCCCCCCCCCTTTTTCTTTCATTAGGTTTTAATTCAACACATTTTTTTCCTTTTATTTTATTATTTTGAATGTTGATAGACTTGTTAAGTACGCATCTCATTAAAGATTTAAAATTTTGAATCATTAGATTAGAAGTATGACATTATAACTTGAGCCTTTGAGTTAAAATTGTATTATAGCTCATGAAAATATTTGAGATTGTAGCTTCTTTTTATTTAAATATGTCATATGTAAAGTTCTAAGACAAAAAGACAAATTTTTGTGGTCATTAAAATTTAGGACAAATAAAAATTGTAGCTTAAAGTTTATGATCAATTAATCATTTCTTAAGTATTAAGTAGTTTTTTTATTTACTAGTTTTATAACATTTTTTCTCTTTTTTAATTTTATATTTGATCATAAAATTTGAAAAAATTTAAGGCAAAAAAAAAAAATGATTGATAATTTTTTTGGGATTCTCAACCCAATCAAAAAACAGGTTCAACCCAACTTGTTTTTCAATGGGTTGAGGGCGAGTTGGGTTGGGTTGACCTGTTTTACATCCCTAATAAGTATTTGAAATTTTCAGACATTTTGATAATTTTGAATATTAGTACCTACAATAGAGTCAAAATTAAAAATTAGTACTAAGTATAAATGTAACATTAAATATTAATTGTCATGCTAATTATATTTGATTGCAAATTGATAAATTGAATATTTGGTTTTCGTAATTAGATTCATTTGACTACATTAATAGTGTTTGATTGATAATTAATTGATGTATTGAATGTATTTAGTTTCAAAATTTATTTTATAAAAAACATTAACTATCACTTATTTAAATTAATTCAATCAAACATTTTATTTTATCATTGTACATGTGATTTTTTATCCCTTTTCCCCAATTTTCAGTTTTATTTACTTTCCAACAAAAATTATCCATAAAAAAATTGACAGAATTATACAATTAACATTTATTCTAATTAAAATATGTATCTTAATTGTTATAAATTTTTTAAATCTTAATTAAAATAATCAATAGAAATATTAATCGACTAATATAATTATCAAATTCATTTAATTAATATAAATATTTTTATTTGGGTACATCCGTTTAATTTACCAAAGCCGATAAAATATATCTAATCATTTAATTCATAATATCATAAAAAATAATTTTATAATAAATAATTTCATATTTATTTAAAATTAACGTATTCATAAAATTTGATTTGGCATACAAAAGATTCAACAAAATTATCAATGTTACCATACATAAAATTAATAATTAAATGACTATATAAAAATCTTATCATTAAATTTATAAAATAATTTATAATCTTACCATACAGTGCCTTATAATTAAATTTTATTGATAAATGCATTAAATATGTATCATTGAATTTGGTCAAATTGTTAGCTACAAATGTATCATTAAATATTAATTTTCATGCCAATTATGTTTTATTGCAAATTAATTGTTTGGTATATTGAATATTTAGTTTTCTTAATTAGATTCACTTGACCACTATGTTAATGGTACTTGATTGATGATTAGTTGATACATTGAATATTTAGTTTCAAAATGTATTTAACAAAAGACATTAATTATCAATATTTAGACTATAGGTATTCTCTACTAGAGGCAATCCTATTCGAGTCGAGTAAAATTATTACGAGTGACAAATTTTTCTTCGAATATTTAACACAACTACATACCTAAAACTTGAAATTGAGATTACTGGTTATGTTGGAATAACTCACATCAATTGATCCAAACCCTCAGTGGTTTAACTATCACTCTTGTAGTTTAATCAAACAAATTTTTTTTATCATTGTACACATATTTTTTTTCTCTTTTTACAATTTTATTTATTTTCTAACAAAAATATCCATAGAGAATTAGAAAGATTTACACAAATAATTTGTATTCAAATGTACCTAAATTTTTATAACGTTTAAAAATCTTAATTAATATAATCAAAACAACTGTCAATCAATTAATATAACTATCATCATCATATAATTGATATGAATAATATAGCGCGTGAATCAACTGGCATTAAGTAGTTTTAACTTAACCAGTAGTCTCGAGTTTGATTTCTAAGTATGCAACTGCTCTAAGTACTTGAAAAGAGAGCTTTATCACCCATAGTGGTCTTAGTTTCTAACTTAACGAGTAGTCTCGAGCTTGATTTTTAAGTACGCAACTGCTTTAAATACTTGAAGAG
This sequence comes from Spatholobus suberectus, assembly GCA_004329165.1. Lineage (NCBI taxonomy): Eukaryota > Viridiplantae > Streptophyta > Magnoliopsida > Fabales > Fabaceae > Spatholobus > Spatholobus suberectus. The sequence goes on from CM014732.1 coordinate 5,294,193, forward strand.
AAAGCTTTGTTACCTATAATAGTCCTACTCAGCTCAGACAGGATTACCTCAATGGAAAATACATGTGGTATACACACACAAAAAATGATACAAATGTTTTTTTATTTATTTAAGCACAACAATTTTATTGAATAAATCTTAGAAGATATCTAATATGTTAATTAACTAATCTTATAATAAAAATTTGTACTAAATAGTTTCATATTTGTTTAAAATAAACATATTCATAAAATTTAATTTGACTCACAAAAGATTTAACAACCCGTTAACAATATTAACATATAAGATAATTTATTATTGGATGATAGTATAAAAAGTATTTACAATATGAATGTATTCTAATTAAATTCTATTGATAATTGCATTAAACATGTTTCATTGAATTCAAATGGTTAAATTGTTAGTTATAAATATATTATTAAATTTTAATTGTCATGCTAATTATATTTGATTACAAATTGATTGCTATATTAAATATTTAGTTTTCTTAATTGGATTGATCATTTGACTATGTTAGTAGTATCAATTATCAATTATAGTATTAAAAAAAAGTGACATGGAGGAGGTGACATGTGAAAGCACCAGTTATAAATTTTATGGAATGATTTTTATAATTACGCTAATTGAAATAGTAAGAGACGTACAAAAAGGGGGGTTGAATTGTGTGTCTAAAAAACTTAAAAAAAAAAGGTTCGAAAATGTTCTTATGCTAAAAGATAGAGAAGACAAGCACACAAAGATTTTTATATTGGTTCACTCAACTTTGAGCTACGTCCAATCCCTTCACCCAAAAGATATACACTAACCAACCTTGGTTACAAGTATTATTCACGGTCTCTTCAGGCTTTACAATGCAATCACCTCAAATTGCTTTATCAACCAAAGTATTCTTTTTCACTAAGCTTTTCCAGGCTTTCACAACAAGAATAGTTGTTTATAACAGATTCAATTCACACAGTGAGGATATAAAAGATTAAGCACGATACAGTAATGTATCAGAGATATATGAACTATCGTCCAGTGGACGCGTAAGAGAGCAATAAGCATTTTTATGTTCGTGCTTGATTCGTCGTGGTTTTTGCTTCTTCTTCTTTCTTGGTATATATAGTCTTCAACGGAAAAGAGCCGTTGAAGAAGACTTGGCTTCAATCTTCAAGAAGGAGGTGCATGTATTGAGTTTCCAGATATATCAAAAAGGACAACTTTTGATCTTGCATTAAAACGGAAAGAGCAGCTCTATGCTGGAGGTTTGCTTTTCTAAACATTCTTCATTCGTCTTGGTAGCTTGGAAAGTTGACTTTCTTTTTCTACCTTGCTGCACTTTTGCACTAGAATAATTCGGTCTACCATTTAATGCTTGAAATTTTTGAATGTTATATATCTTAGAAAGGTAAGACATTAGTCTCAAGATATGTATGCAAGACGTATAACTTGGATGAATATTAAAAGAAAACTTAGCCGTTTAAGAGCTTTCGTTTGGACGTGTCTAGTGTAAGTGTCTAATACTTAAGACACATAGTCCATGAATGAGACTTTACTCTTAGACGATCATCATGTATATTCTTGGACATTTGATGGGATTAGCGCGTTGGACGCCATGAGTTTTGGATGTTGTAAAAACTCATTAATTTTCAAACATAAACTTAAACTTTAATAAGTTTGTTATCTTCAAAATTTGAAAGTCTAGACGTTTCAACGTCTTTGGTTCTAACACTAATCAATTACCAAGTGATAAATATAATAAATAAAATATTATATTTAATTAATTGTGATATATTTAAAATGTTGAAATTATGCATTTAATTACAAAATTAAAATATTAAAAGTATGAAGATGTTATATATAATATCAAAATAAAATTAATCAAGTTTTTTTTTCTTTTTTATATTATCAATACCTTTTAATTATTTTTCTATAATATATACATTCTTACATATGTACACACACACATATATTAAAGTTGCATCATATCCAACTTAAATTTAATTATTTTATAAAACTAAATGTGTGTGTGTGTGTGTGTTTTCTAATTCAGGTAATTGAGAATTTTAATTCATAAAACTATTTTAAATAAAGATAATTAATATATTTTTGATTGTTCATAAGAAATTTTCTAAAGTTTTAAAACATTTTACTTTGTACATTTATAACTTTGTAATTATATTTTAAATATTTTAAATAAGGATAACATTGTACCTTTATAATTTACTTTTGGTATATTACAAACAGATTTTGTCATACTTTTTTTTAAAAACTATAATTATCATACAAATGCTTAAATATATTTTTAGTCCATATAATATACTTGTTTTATGCTTTTAGTCTTTATAATTTTTTTTTTATATTTTTGGTCCCTATAAAATTTTATTTTACGGTTTTAGTCCCTGATACTATTTGTTGATGACATGTCAACCATTTATTGGACAACAAAGTTGATATTTCTTAAATAATAAAGACTAAAATGAATATCTTCTAATATAAGAGGGACCAATATCAAAAGTTTACAATTTTATAAGAACTAAAAAAAAATTATAAGGACTAAAATCGTAAAACAAAATTTTATAAGGTCCAAAAGCATAAAAAAAATTATAGGGACTAAAAGCATAAAATGGATATATTATAGGGACTAAAAATATATTTAAGCCTTATACAAATATATATGTTGATTATAATCTATAAGTTTCATGAAACAAAAAGTTGTATGATCAACTCAACTATAAGTATTTATGTAAAGTCTTTGCTTTCTTCCCTTAGCATCTCATCCACTTCTCATGAAGTTCTATTAAGACAGCCAAGCAACCATGTATATTGTTGCGAATCGAATTTTTCATGAATGCAAAAAACACATAAGGAGTTCTAGCAACACTTTCTCAAATATTCTCTTTCTAACACTCTTTATTATTGATTATAATTTATTAAAAATCACATATTTTGACGGGTTCCACTTTTAAATCAGGAGAAAGACTCGTTAAATGAGAATAAAAACCCACCAAAAATTTGTGGTTTTCAATAAATTCTATTCAACATTAGAGAAAGTGTTTAAAAAAAAGTGTTTGAAAAAGTGTTGCTAGCATTTCTCAAAAAGACATTAAGGTTGACTATCATTTTGTGAGTGTTATTGAACTCTTACACAACACCATTACCACTCATTATGTGTTCACACAAATTCAGTTAGTTGACATCTTTAACAAGGCATTAGGCAAATGTCAATTTAATTACTTTCTACACAAGTTAGACATTCAAAACCTGTATGTTCCAACTTGAATGGAGTGTTAGCTTGATATCCCATTATCTTGATTCCCATCAATCTCTAAATCTTCGAGATCATGATTCTTATCTTTAGGAATCAATTAGCTATATCAATTAATTGTAAATAGAAATATTATTTGTATAACAACTTATACAACAGTTTGTACAACAATACTTTTTGTATTTATCTCTCTCCTGCACAACATGTATTACATTTCATAATGGTAGAGAGAGAGACACAAAAAGTGTTATTGTACAAATTGTTGTACGAATTATTGTATGTGTATTACATCTCAATTGTAAATTAGCATATAAATAGGAGTTGATTATATTGGACTCTTGTACATATATATCTGCATCAGTATTTTTATCAAATACACAAAAAATCCTCTTTACCAAAATTGCCCTTGTTACATTTGTTTATCTAACTATTGGCAGCAATAAGGGAGAAAGACAAAAAATACCATTGGCTTATGTCTCATGCAGTGTTATCAGAACTGGACTAGTTATCAACTTGTCAGGGTACTAGGTCATTGGTTGACCTAGTGGGTCACTGGTTGAATTGCATAAACCGGTATATACTGAATATATAAATTTTATATGATGGGTATTGTATAAAAATAAAATTTGTCGTTTATGCATTTGAATGGAATCTTTGGCATAGTGGATAAAATTATTTTACGCACTTAAAGAGACCAAAGATTAATACCCTTTTTAGATTTTAACATCCATACTACTCCTGCATTAATACTACTTCCACATTCAAATTCAACCTATCTTGTGAGTTGTGAGTGGACAACACCAGACAGTGTGCAACATGAAATTCAACTTGCGTACACATTGAGCAATGTGAAATTTACATTGGACCTCGTGAAAATAGGGATTAGAAAATTTTAAACAAAATGACTCATCAAATCTAGACTAGGTCGAGTCATTGGTTTCGTTTGGTTCAAAGCGGTTCCAAGCTGAGTTACATGAGTCAAATGCAATTCTAATCGAAAAAGCTAATTGGACTGGCCAAGGGTTCAGTTTTCGATTAAACTGGTTAGACTAACCAGTTCGGTCTGAGTTTAATAACATTGGTCTCATGGCCTTCTTAATTTGGTCTTCACTCTCAATTATAAATGAAAAGAAGGCATGAAAATAATGAGGCATAAGTTAATGCAAGGAAAAGCAATAAGAAAATAAAATAGCAATAAGCAAAAAAAAAAGAAAAAGGGAAAGCATCTGGTAACTTTTTTTGGTGTTGCACATTTAATAACTTTTTGTGGTTGTCAATAGTCAGTCACTATCAAGTTTTATGCTTCGCTTGGTTTATGAAAGAAATATAGAGGAAAAAAAGTGAGAAGAAGAGAAAAAGAATAGAAAGTGAGATAATTGTTTAGTTGTTTGGTAAGAGAGAAAAGCAAGAAAAATATTTATAAAATGACACAAATATCTTTATGTAAAAAGAGATATAACAATGAGAATAGAAAATATAAAAAATAAATATTATATCAAAATTTAAGATAAATTTAAAATATTTATTTATCTATTAAATAAAATAAAAATAAAAAACATGAAAAAAGAAAATTATTTTCATTTATTTATGGTGAATATCTATACTATATAAGGAAAAAAAGTTGTTAATAGGAAAAATAAAAAAATCAATAAAAACTCAAGATAAATTTAAAAATATTAATAAATTTTAAAAGTGTTTATTTTATTCTATGAAATTAAAATAATAATTTTATAAAATAATAATTTAGTTTTTATTTGTTATAGTCATAAAGATATAATGGTATTTTTATCATTTCCATTCTCTTTATTATTGTTTTCTTTCTAAACTGGAAAAAAAGAAATTTGGTATGAGATTCACATTATATTTTCTTTCTTCTTTAGTGTTCTTGTCTAGTAGATGAGAACAAGTTTTTTGATCGTATTTTTCTTCTCTCCTTTTCCTTTTCACTATCTTTCATTCATTCCAAACAAAGGGTTAACGTTTTCACTTTTCACCAAATTCATTTTTTCTTTTTGTCCATGTTTGCACCATGTTCCTAGAGAAGAGGATTTGATTGGGCCAAGAAAAATAACAACAGACCCGTTTTCAAAAAGTAAAGTCTATTGTTTAAACCCGTTTGATGACCAAAAATATAAAAAGTTGAATTACAAAAAGCTGATTTGACCCGCTTCCAGAAAATTCGTTGATCTAGTTCCCCGATCTCAACTGAATTCTATAGCAATGTTTATGAGAATACAGCTTTGCTAAACAATGTTTGGGAGATGATTTCAACGGAAAATAATCTCTCGTTTTTTTTTTTTTTTTAATTTTGTGGAAAAGAGGATTATTTTTCAAAATAATTTGTTATTAAATAATTAATTAAATATAATCACGACTTTCATCAGTAATTTCGATAATATATTAAGAACATGTTCAAGAAAAAAAATGGCATTAATAAACCTATATACCTTACATTAGGTGTGCAAATATCATTAAAGCTTGAAATTTTTCGTACGTCACCTATTCCCTCCTTAAATATTTGAACTAATACACCATATTAAAAATATAGATTTATTTTCAGAATTCTTTTCATATTTTTTCAATTTCATTTTTTCTCTTTATTTCTTCATCTAATGAAAGAGACCCTTTATTATTAACAATAAAGACATTTTATATTATATTTTTCTTTTTAAAGTATGCATTTTTATCATTATTTAATAATAATGATATTTTTTTTCTTTAGATGAGGTGTCATTTTGACCGTAAGTCCACGAGCCCATCTACTTAACCTATTGTTTATATATATTACATAATGTGAATTAGATAAGAAAAAATTTATTTAATTTTAATTTATATAGGGGCTGAACACAAGAGAGAGAGAGAGAGATTATACTTTGAGGTGTGTATACTAACACTATTCATTTTCAAATTAGTTATAAATTTATCCTAATTAAAAATTACTTTGTGTTTAATGAAATACTATTTTGTTTTTGGTGTATAAAGAACTACTAATTCGAATTGTATGAAAAATCATATATTTGTTTATGTTGTCAATTCATGTTGACAACTAAGTTGTTAGAAATTAATTCATATTGAGAGCTCTAATTTGACTTCATTCCATATTATGATAATTCTCTTATTTAATTCATCTTCAATTCTTACCATATATGATCATGTTTATCATTATGTATGTATACAACATCTATGCACATGAAAAAAATGATATTGGATATTTGTATGTATATATTATTAAGAGAAATTTAAAAAATTGAATATTTTTTTTGATTGAAAATATTAAAACTAATTAACTAATATTCATTATAAAATCCTATTTTTGTCGTACAAATATTATAGTATGAGTTATACTTTTGCATGATGATTTTAAATAAAAATAATCACTAATCAGATAAAAAGTTAATATAATATTATAATATAATAATGATGACTGCGATTCTTAAATTTATTAATTTTCATTTTCATATATTTAAGTAAGATGTAAATAACGTCAAAAATTCAAATAATATTATAAAAGTTTATTTATATAGTTCATGAATGCCTCAAAAATATAATTCACATATTAAAATTTTATTTCAACTATGCCAATTAAATATTAAAAATAGTTTCATAAAAAATGAATAAATGTATAAAATTAATCAATACATTAATCAAGCATATTTTATTTAATAAAATTATTTTGTTTAATCATATTCTTTAAGTCATTCAATCTTTAGTTAATTCCATGCATAACATGGGATTCAGACACTAATTTTTACAAAATCATCTCTTGATATGTTTTATTTACAAATTTCTTCTAAATCAAACATATATAATTTTTTTTATATCTTTGTTATTAAGTTTTTAAATCATTCAATGATATATAGGTGCTTTTTCTAACATTAAATAGTCTACATTAAGAATATATTGTGAAATTATTAAATGACTTAATTGTATTTTTAATTTCTTTAGTTTATATTATGTGTGATTTTGTTCCTCTAATTTTATTTTTTTTTATAATCAAGTCTCTTTATTTTTAAAATTAATCAAATATAATTTCCTCATTAATTTCATTTTATTTTAAACCCTCAAAATCTTATTTTCTATTCAAATATATGGAGATTTACAATGGATTTGAGTTATGAAATAATTTTAAAAGTTTAGAAGTTAAAAAATTTAGTAAAATTTTAGAGAATTTAGTAGAATGATATATTAGGATTTGAGAAGGAGAAAATTAATATTATTTAATTTTTGGTAAACTTTAATATTTTGGTTGTGACTTGTGAGTTTTAAATAAAAATAGGGTATAAAGTAATTTAATTGATTTAATTTATAAAAATTTTAAATAGAAAATAAGAAAAGAGGAGGGAAATGATTTCTTTTTCAATTTTATCTTTCTTAACAAATTGGAAGAAAAGAAAAATAAGGAATTAAAATCCCTTCTCCTATTTTTATCTATCCTCTAATAATATTGAGAGATTTAATACGGAGGACAAAGAGAGTGATTTGTAATTTTTAGAATGTACTATTTAAATTGTCCTAAAATCTTATTTTAATTTCCATGTCGACCATTAATATATAAAGATAAAATTAGTATATTGCTCATATTTCCCCTCTTATCTCTCTACCAATTAAACAAAGAGTGCTGATTTATTGACATCTAAATAGTTTAAACATTTAGGCTATGTTTGGGACGTCATTTTAGTTAATTTTTAGTTTTTTTAACTAGTTGAAAATTTTGTTTGACCTTATTAGAAATATTTAATAAACTAGCTATTTTAGTAGTTTGTAACTTTTTTGAGGTACTACTTCAAGTGGTTTTTTTTTTTAAACCTAGCTTCTTATATTTTATTTTCTTTTTGTCCTTAAAATATTTATTAATTTTTTTTATCTTTTTTTACATAAGATAGGATTTTTTTTTATTTTTTGTTTCTCTTTTTCCACTAATAAGGTAGGGTTTTATAATTTTTACCCTTTTTCACATAAGGTATGATTGTCTTATTTTTACCCTTTTATAACATAAGACATTGATAATGATAGATAATAATTTTGTTTTATTCTATTACTATTATTATTTGGATATTTTTATATTATATTGTTTATTTTAACCATTCTACTATTTACAATATTTATTTTATTATTTCAGCATTGTACTTCAAGATATTGATATAGATAGATGAGATATATATATGTATATATATATATATATTTTAAATATATTTTATTTTACACTATTTATTTTAACCATTACACTATTTACATTATTTATTATATTATTTTTAACATTATATTTTAAGATATTTTAACCATTACACTAATTAACATAATGAAAGTATGACGTCTATTTAAGTGTATGCTATTTTTACTTTATTTTAAAATTGATTGAAAATATTTTAAGATATAATATAAGATTAATAGTAAAATACACAATATGAAAAAATATAATAATTGAAACTAAAAAATGTAAAATAATTGATCTATAAATAAAAAATAACAAGAGTTTAAAATTAATTAAAAAACTAATATTATAAATACCCAAAATATATTTTTATCAATAAAATTAAATTAAAATTTATATAAAAATATTATATAAATATGTTTATTTCTATCATTTTACATTTGTCAACTATTTCAACAAATGATTTTATCAAAAACTTACAATTATATAAGTTAGTTTAACAACTTTTAGCTATTAGCTACCAACTAATTTTTTAACTTTCAACTACTTTTACCAAACATAACCTTAATTGACTTTTTCCATTTCTCTTCGACTCTCTCTTGTGTCATATCACATAATTAATCATATCAATACTTTTATCTTCTCTCTCCTTATGTTTACACAAAAAAAGGTGTCCATGGATCTTTTTCCTTAAACAAAATGACCTCCTTTCTCTTTCTTTTGAACCAAGTAAGGACATATTTTCTTTCTCTCCTTTTTCTTCCATTAAAATCATTTTCCCTTTCTCTCCCTTTATTTAAAACCAAACACACTGTAAGAATTAAACTAAATGATCTTCTTTCTCTTTCTTTTAAACCAAGTAAGGACATATTTTCTTTCTCTCCTTTTTCTTCCATTAAAATCATTTTCGTTTTCTCTCCCTTTGTTTAAACAAACACATTGTAAGAATTTTAAGTAAAAGAAAAGTAATGAAAGACTTAATTGTAACAACCAAAAATATTGAAGAATTAAAGTAGTTTATTGGGAGACCAAAACCACTCATTAACTACAATAGAGGACTAAACTACATTTAAGCCTTTTTTTTTTTAAATGTTTACAAACAACTGATTGTTTTGAAATTTTGATGTTTAGAATTTCTCTATTTCTTTTTCCTCAAGTTTTTTTTTTCGGTGACATATAATATACATAAATCTATATCTTCCTTTTCTTTTCTTTTTAATTAAACTAGTGTGATCTGTTTTTAATTTTATTTCATTTGCAAGAGACATGTTTGGGCCAAATCCTTGGTGCAATGATTCTTGTTGCCCACGACCTTTACTTGAACCAATCATTTTGAGCCTAAAGCTGCTGAAGGTCTTCAGAGATGATTACATACCAGATGCTGGACAGATTGTCATTGACAGTAATTGGAGAAAGTTGGTAGAAATGGTGGAAAATTTGGATGCAGTGGCATATTAGACAAACTTAGCAAGTGTAGTAGGTAGTTTGTAGTCATCGGAAGCTTTGAATTGTAAATGAACGAGATAAGATAAGATGGGAGTATCTCACCGATAATCTTTAATAATTTGTAATCCGTTGAGAGCAACTTGCATGTGGAGCATCATCATATGGTGAATGCAAAAGGAAGTATTATAAGGAGTTATATGTGGAGCAATTTGTAATTCACGGTATAAAAGATTTTTACATTGTTGTCTAATGAAAGATTATTATGTACGGTAAATTTATTAATTTTTATAATTTACACTTATTAACATAATTTTTGATTTGTTGACAGAATAAAATTATTTACACCGATAATACATAGACATTAAACTCATATTCATAATCAATGTGATATCTTAACATTTGCATTTTATGGCTAAAATTGGATGCATAGAACATAAAATTTGTAAAACTAGATGTTTATGAGTGGCTTAACATAAAGATTGAATAGACTCGATTCAAGACAAGAATTTAGTAGACTCTGACATCATATTTAAAATAAATCAGGCCTAATTAATCTCAAAAATTAACTCTAGAGACAATGTTTACCCAAATCTTATATATAATGAATATTTTTGTCTTCTGTTCTTATTCCTAATTAATGTGAAGTCCTAAAAAGGACTTAGTTCAATAATGATTTGAGCGAATAGAGTTTTTTAGATTCAAGTCCCGACTTAATTAGTCACGATAAGCACTTTGATATGCCATTTTTTTTTTTTTGAAAAAGTTAATTATTTTTCAAATTCTAGATAAATTATAACACATTTATTGCCCACTGTTTCGACCTCTTGTATGAAAAGCAATGCATTTCCTTTTATTTGAATATTAAATATGCTAATTTACACTTTGAAATCGGTACGAATTGTACACGAAACTCCTATAGACAATTTTTATTGGTCAAACAAAAAGATAGGGAATGTGGACTTGGATATGGAAAGCAGGGGTAAAACGTGTTCTTCAAATTTTGTCAACAACATTTCCATACTATCTATCATTTTCCTAATTAAGATAATGTATAATTTTTTAAAATGAAGTCAGGGCCTCACCTAAATTTTAGCTTAACTGCATAAATGATGGGAGTACTGATATAATTGGTTAATCTATTTAATTTATGAACACCAAGTTTATGCAATTATTTCTCTCAAGTTGTATACTGTTCAGAATTCTCTCTCTCTAGTTGAACATTGATGATAAAAAATTGTACGTGGTACATTTTAGCCTCTTCGTGCATGCACCAAATAAGTTTGATCTTATAATAAATAATTAGGACGTCATGATATGAAGAATGTAGGATGAGGCACAAACTCCCTTCTCGGTGTGATTTGAAAGAAATAAAATATGGGAAACAACTTGATAGTGAAATCTTTGCAGTTGTAACCTTTGCTAAAGTCTAAAAGACATATGCAAAACATTTTTAAATTATATCACATGAGAACTTCAAAATAATAATTTGGGATACGATCTTTCCCGTAACTTCATCAATTAAGAATCCACGTACGAGAGGATTTTTAATCTCGTGAAATTTCTAAACAAAAAAGTATCAACTTCTGATTTCCCAGTTGCAATCTTACTATCTTAGGGTATTAGGGACAATGCGGGGTAAGAAAATTGAACTTGATAAATTGCAGTTATTGCCATCATTAAATGGAAATCTGGCCGCAAAATTGTAAGGAGACAGTTGGTTTCAAATGATCTACTTTCATTTTTAGGAATATAAAGGTGAGAATATTTATTCTCATGCTTATTAGTTATGAAATAATATTCTTGAGTATCAGGAAAATTATATTCCTATATTTAAACAATTTTTATTCCTAAGAGGAGGGAGTCAGAAAGCTGAGTTCCCATATGTGATAGAAAAAAGATTTTATTGAGTAAAAATTTTGATGTACTCTCCCTTCCACTACCTGTATGCATTAATAATTAATACTATTTTATTTTTCTAGATTGTCATAGTAAATATTGTCTTAATCTAAACCATAATAAAATTTGGTATCAGTATAGGATTTCCGCAATTTTTTTTTTTTCATTTAACTGTCTATATATAAGGAAAACCAAACTCGTAAATATTAAAATATTTTCACAGCGTTGTAATAATTATAATTATAATATAATAACTTGTAGTACAATATTAATTGTAATGTTATTAAACTATTATTGGGTATTATAATATAAACGTTATAATATTATTTACTGTCATAAAAATTAGATGTCATTAAAATAATATTTTTTTATTATATATTCAAATAAATTAAAAAAATGTATAAACAAATTGATTTACAAAAATATATAAATATAATTTATTTTCTTAAATAATTACTACACACAAATGACCATGTGTATGAAATTTGTAACCAGTGTAAATCAACCATATTATTTGCTAAGGTCATGAGGAAAATAAATATTATGATAGTACCTTAATATATTATGTAGGATACAAAATATATCTATAAAAAATTCTAATTATTAAAGTAAAAACAATTTTTTTATATAATAAGGATATTTTAATAATTTTAACCTATATTCCTAGAAAAATATAATTTAAACTGAACACATGTTTTAATTATTCATGCAAATATAAAAAAAAAAATCTCATGAATTTTAGTTGTTAACTAAACATATTTTTTTAGAAATGTCATTTCCATCATTATATTCCCAAAAATATTATTTTTGAAAATGAAATTAGATAATTTTAAACAAATACCTCTAAATTGTTTTAATCTTGACGCTATAGGCATTCAAATAGGCCAAGTTTGTCAATGTGAATTAAGTTAAGAAGTTAATCAATAATAATAAACTTCAAAGCAAATGAAATCTAAACTGCCTTACTCCGCTAGCTATATCTCATTCTTACTTCGAGAAACACTGGGTCGGAAAAATTGAGTGAGTATGCTAATCGGTGCTTCAAGGATATCGATTAAGAAATTAATAATATAATTTTTTTAATTAAAAATCATGTTAGAGATGCATTGAAAATTACAGTAAATTGTATTAATAACAAATTTTAATAGAAACTTTCATTTTTATTTTTTTTTAACTAATGTCTTAATCACATTGATTAGCATTTGTGATAAAAAATAAATACGAGTCAACCATTTCATAGGTTGCTTTTGTGATCTAGGTTGCATATTACCCCCAGGAGACATCATACCTCGAGGAAGTTGACCTTGAAATACACCCCTTCATTGAATTGAATATTATGTATTTCTCAGATCAACAGAACATTTACTAGTTACTATAAGTAATATGATATTATTAATTAGGACAATGATTAAATAATTAATAAATACTTTTTTATTAAAAAATAGAATAAATATGTATTAATAACATTAAATTATTTTTTTTCAGTAAAAGTTCTTCTAATTCAATTACTTAATCATTGTTTTTAAGGTAATGATTAGCAAAACTTTAAATAATAATAGCCCCACAACCATACGAAAAATTGAAACCACCACCAACGTGGGTTTTCTTCTCTATTTCTAAAGGGTCTATATCATCATTGCTCACAGTTAATTTGTGTGTACTTCAAAAACATCTACCAAAGTGGGGTTGCACTAGATTGTAGAAGCAGATGGTCAGTAATGATGCAATATAATTGATATTGAGAATTTGAAATTGAGGAGTGATAATTGGATGTGGATACTCTGCAGTCATTTGCGTGAAATCTTGACCACAAAAAATTATTATACATTAAATAATAAAGAAAAATATAACCCAAAAACTTCAACCGTGTGTGTTTGGATTTTCAATGGAACTTTGCGCATTTCAAAGCTGTAATCAGTGAAGTAATTACCTTGTGAAGCTAACATAAGTTAAATTCAACGTAACTTTTTTTCAAACACACTTATAATCATGACTATAGGCCTACAGTTACTTTTAAATTGCATGTAATCCTAGGTCTATGTTAGTAATATATTTTCTAACGAGTTTAATGCTCATATATTGTCAGTGTAAAAAATTTTATATTGTCATTCAATCAGAAATCATTATTAATATAACTTTTAAAGTATTTATTGTAAAAGTCAACAAATTTACAATAAATGGTGATTTGTGATTGAATGACAGTGTAAAGTTGTCAGTACATGACTATTAAACTCTTTGCTAACACATTTTTTATTATTAGTTAAAATTTATTAAAAATTACAAAATTATTAGAGAGATTTATGAAATGAGACGTGATAAGACCTACAAAATTTTGTGTTTTTCAATAAATTTCAACTAATAAGAGAAAATGTTTAAAAAAGTGTATTAGTAAGTGGGTTACTAACATTTCTCTTCGAAGAATTAGAAGGAGGGATAACCTCACATTCTGCCCATGATATCAAATTAAAAACTCACACCCCAACGCTAGGATGAGTAAGGCATGGACTAGAATTATGCAGTTAATTGACGCTGAAGAAAACATGTGGTATTATAGCAGCAAGTTTCGCGCCTTAAGAGAAAAGCCATCTTATTAAGGCATCCTCATCATAAATATAAGCATTCAACTTTGGCGCCTTAAGAAAATAAGAACATATTATTAAGATAAAAACATTATTAATAGTGCCATCTTCTTGTTTCGTTGGCAAAGATAAAAGGCAGTTTAATATTGCACAAGTAGAGTGGACAAAGTCATAAACAAAGAGAAAATTACAACACAGAAATGGCTACTATGTATGTAGATGGGACGTGAAAAATGCTTTCTTATGGTTATTGCAAATTGCAGGCAACGTCCCTGCTCCGTATCCCTCACTACCTAGTAACTGAACCCCCTGCGGCAAAAAGCTGCTGCTCCATCTACAATCAGATAAGCAGAAATAAAAGAACTTTAAAGGAGACGAACAGTTTCTTATTAGAGTTTAGTTTTCAGTGTAAAGATTTCTTATTACTCTAAGTATGACTTTTAAAATAGTTTTTAAAAGAGTGATTAACAATCTTACCTTATGTAACAATCTATGATTGGATGAAAGTGTAAGAGTAGTGCGTTATAATTAAATTATTCTTCTTATTTAACACGTAGATTAAGACAGGACCCTCACTCCTTACCTTGAAGAGAGTTTCAAACTTGCTTTTCACCAAAGAATACTCCTGTTTTATTTCCTGTAAGCTGTTAAGGCACCTGAATATCAAGGCTTTTTTCCTCATTAGCATGTCGAAATTTTAAAAAATAAATAATTTGTCAAAGCTTACAGACGATTAGACATGGTATTTTGAAAAGATTCATATCCATAACATATAAAAAATTTGATGTTCAATAGCTTGAAGCTCACCCTTCAACGTTTTTCTCCTCACAGTAGTTTCGGAAGGCAATGCAGACTTTCTGAACTCTCTGTGCGCCAATGCTGTATTTCCCAACAATCCAATAACCTTATCAAAACACCCTTTTTTTTTTCGTACAACTTTTGTGTACATCGCTTAGGAAGACTATTTTTGAAACAGGTGTATACGAAAAAAATAAAAAGTTGGCTAGATATAAGATAATTGCATTCAGTATCATGTACATGCCAATCTTTTGACATTCAAACAACATAACGGATGAAGAAGGAAAATGTGTCCTTTAGTAGAGAAATTATTGTGTGATCTGGGACTATCAGAGACCATAAATACTGGTGCTCCTAAATCATATAATAATTTCTCTAGTCTCTCTCTTTTGTTTTAAGTACAAGGAAAATGTGTCCTTTACTTAATGTGGCCAGAAACCATAGATACGTGATGGTCATGAACTATGTAGTAATTTCTCTAGTCTCTCTCTTTCGTTTTAAGTACAAGGAAAGGTGATTCAGTCTTTGATTTTATGTGCTTCCCTCACAGTGGGGTGAAACTTTTATATCACTCCGTAGTTAGTTATGTTAGAGCTGGTGTTTTTGCAATGGAGCTAAGCTACCAAACCACATCTCTCTATCACATGTGCTTCTCACAGTATCAATCCTTGCAACAGTAACACACTACTAGAGTACTAGCTCTGTGAAGCAAGGACAGCACTTGCTAAAAAGGTGCTACTTATGGTGCATTAGAGGGATATACTTCTTTCACCAGCGTAAGAAAAAACACCGACACCCCAAGTTGTACAAGCTATGACTAGACTATGCTAAAAGGCTCCTGGTGGACATTTTTCACCTTTAATTTTTGGGCAAATTATACTAACATCAAGTGGTTTCTTGAAATTTCGCACAATATTTCTGCCTTTTTAATGCTTATACCGTGTATCTTGTTATCCAAAAAATACATTACATCATGTACTCTTATAAAGAAAGTCAGTGTATGAGTTAAAAAGATAGAGGTATAGTGTGAAATTTCAGAAAACCACATGGGGTGGCCTCAATTTTTTTCTCTGAGCTTTTTTAAGTATGTATGAAGAAACTAGTGGTAAAGAATATTACCTGGAGCTGCTACCTTTCAATTGGCGAACATGAGCATCCACCCTTTTAAAATCAATGTTTTCCTGGCCTCTGTTTGGGATGAATCAGCATTCATACATGGAGTTTAGAATAGAAAGAGATTCCCAAAAACACGTTCTGTTGGTCCAAATACATAAAACAAACAAGGAATTAATTGGTGCGCCCTTACAGTGCCTTTGCCAGCTCATTAAGAAGCCTCTCTGCATCCTCAAAGAAAAGAGTCACCACTTCAACCACAAAGTCTGGGTTGCTTTCATCTTGAAGCTGCTGAAGCTGGTTAAATTGATCATCTAGGAATCCCTTTTCAAAGATATCACCAGGACCAACACACACACAGAGTGAGAAATAGAGAGAAAGCAGAAGAAAAGATGCAGTGAGTAATACAAGATAAAGGTACATAGTTTATGTATGAGGCTTTCTTTTTCTGGTTCCCTTCATGTGTATTAGTAATTGTGTGACATACTTACCTCTTCAAACAGGGAGGAAGTGTATTCAGCCAACTGCCTCTGCAACTGAGACACACCATACATTATTGTTCTCTCAAGTTTTAACCAACCACTCAAGATCTCAAGTAATTATTTTATCTTCCTTCTGCTGCCTAGTTTATATAATCTAAATCTAATCTCTGTAGTACTCAGCTGGCAATTACTAATGCTTAGATAGAGATTTGGTTAATGTCAAAATATGCGGAGAACTCTCATATCACTGCTTCTGGGACTCAATATGGTGGTTTTTTATACATAGAACCTGTTGTCACTTCCAGTGTTGCTGTTCTTAATCTTAGCTTCCCCATCAACCAATGATTTATGATTAAATTAGAATAAACTAGAACTTCAGTTTGGAAAATGGGATTCCCACAAAAAAATATTTTACTCTAATTTAGACCTTGATTCAAATTATACGATTTTGTTATACCAATTAATGTTAAAAAAATAAAATTGAAAAAAATTATTAATTATATTAAAGCACCAAATTATTTATTTTTTCGTAAACTGTTCTTAAAAAAATCATAAATTATATGGCGTGATTCTTTAAATTCAAACTCGATTCAAATTGGTGTTTGCCTTTGTGTGATAGATCCTAACATAAAATGGGTTTAAATATGTCAATGATTGAATGCATATATAATTCAAATAAAAGTTTAAGGTTGAATTGTGTATTTAGTTTTTTTAAAATATTCTATTTTTTTATTTAATTTCTCATTTTTAAGATGTTGTCGTTTATTTATGTATTTAAAAATGTTTTCATGTCGTCTTTTTATCAAATTTTCGTTGTGCTTAGATGAATTTAAAAGATTAAGAATTAACAAAGAAACTTATAACATTTAAAGGAGTAAAATGAAAAAAAAATTCAAATTATGTAGATAAATCATAAAATAAAAAAAACACTTAAAAAGACAAAAAAAAAAAAAACCTTAAGAAGACGAAATAAATGGAAGACTAATAAAGAGAGTACGCGAAAAATGAAAACATTTTACAAGAATTAAATTATAACTTGTTAAAAATAAGAGATTAGATAAAAAAAGTATAATATTCTTAGAGACTGAAAATATAATTTAACTAAGTTTAAGAACTTGTTTGTTCTTTTACTCGCCACCACGTTTTGATTCCCAAAACACGTTTAACCAAAAATTTAGCTTAAACAAAAAATTCTTACCTCTATCAAAATAAAGCTATGATGTAGGTTGGGATTACTAACACTTCAATATGTTCACATTCTTTACTTTTATATTTTTATTTTACTTTACAAACTTATCCTTATTTAAAATTTTCTTTTAAATGAAAAGGTTAAATCGTATAAGCTAACTTCCTTTACATATGAGATATAGAATTAAAAAATAGAATTAGATAAAAATATGTTTTTGGTCTTCATAAAATAAGGGAGTTTTGAATTTTAGTCCTTATAATTTTTTTTATTTTCATTCTCGAAAATATAAATTCTTTTTTTTAATTTTGTGAAAATAAAAACAAATGTATTTTTTTGACATCTTGAAATATTTCATACAATATAAAAAGGAATTAAACTTAAATAATTTTTATTTTGTTTAAAAATTTTAAATAGTGAAAAGTTAAAAAATAAAATAAAATAATAATAATAAAAAGTACAAATGGATATATTAATTTTGACTTTTATTCAAAGAAAAACTTAAATAAGAGTAAAATCAAAAATTTAAATAAAAATAAAATTGAAAGGGGGTGTTAATAGGTATAGAGTGTCACTGTCAATAATTCCACCCTTTAATGCATTCCCTGCACCAAAATAAATCGACCATAAATTACAAAATGAGTAACTTTTCCAACTACTAACACATCATTTTACTTATATAGCATAAGAGAATGCTAATCAGTATTTTTAAGACATTAACTAGTAAATTAAAAAAAAAACTAAAAAAATATAATATTTAATATTATAAAGATATTTTTATCATAGTTTTAATAATTTTTTAATTTATTATCTTTTTAAATCAATACCCTCGTTAACAAAACCTTAATATAATAACACACAATATCACTATCCATTCATCAACCATCTTTTTTCAGTCAGGAATTATTGCCTGTCTCACCTTTCCCTTCTCTAATTTGATATTACCTCCCTCTATTATTTTGTTTAAAATTAGTTTATTTTTTAATTCCATGCCTCGACCCAAGGTGCTGATTGGTCTGTTGGGGCAGTGGCATTTTCAAACTGTGGACCTCTCACTTCCTGCCAACCTGTAAATTCTTGTTAAAGAAAAGCATATCTTGCTATCTATAATTATTTTTTGAGCTGTTTGTCGAAAGTTTTTATTTTAATTTCTGAAAATATTAAAACATTTTTTTATATTTTTAAAATTACAAATATTTAATTACTATTAAATTTTTAAAATATATTTTTAAATTTAAAAACACTTTTTTTATATAAAAATACCAACAAATGGATCTAAAACTTAAAGGTCAGTGCAGTTATGGGACTACATGAGCGTTAAATATATAAATGAAAATGGAATAACGCATAAAACGATAATGTATAATTTTACACCCAAAAAAAAATAATTATACACGTTAATTATTCAATGCAATACATAAGAAGTAACAGGGTAAGCAGTGCCTATCTAAGACTTTCTATAAGATAAACTTATTAAAGACTCCACTCTTAGCTCACCAAGTGGCGACATCCCTACGAGGCAACATTCATTTTCCAGACATGCGAAAATTTGTAAAGAAAATTTAGACTTAAAAGACAGATAACCGGACGACAACATGAACTATTGCTACAACGGGTTTCTTAAGATATTTTTGGTTTGGATAAAATATAGATGAAATTTCTTGCATATTCGTCAGGTTTTCTGTCTAAATGATAATATGTGGAAGCTTTTTTAATAATAATAATAACTAAATTTTATTAAAAATATACTATATAATTTTAAATAAAATATATCTACACATCATTATTTCATTAAAGAAATTAATAACAAAGATGTAAAAAAAATTGATCTAAACAACATATCAAATGTTTTATATAGCAATCTAGTAGTGAATACATGTTGGTAGGAGGGGAGACTTTACCAAAAGTGACTAGCCAGTTTCTTAGTGGAGATTAGTAATCAACAAAGTTGGTAAATATTTCTCACCTATACATGGATATCAAATGTTTTATACAGTACGTAAAGAAAATTTAACTTTAAATATATAAGGGTGAAGTTATTGCAAAGCACGTATAATTTTATGATAATATGTTGTTGGGTGGCTATTGACACTTCGATATGTCTATTCACATAACCCATTTTTTAAATTTATGATGTTTTTCAATTTCCCTTATTTAAAACTTTAAAAATGTGAATTTATGTTAATTATTTTATCTTTTAATATCATTTTTTTTGAAACATCTCTCTAGCTTTTTAAAACTATTCTTTTTATCACATATGAAAATTGTTTATCATGTTTGATTTTTTCTATTTAAATTACTTCTCTTCAATATATTTCCATGATTATGCAATTTTTCAAAAGAATCATAAAACACAATTTGATAATATATTTCTTATTTTGATATAGAAACCATGTAATTATATCTAATTTTTATCTTTAAAAAAACAAATATAATAATAACAAAGATATTAAAAAAAATAATTAGTTGATAGTTTTGTATTTGTTCTATAACTTTGTTCCTTATCTACTTAGTAACTACTTTAATTATATTCATAAATATTAATTTGTGGTCGATGTTGCAACCAAGGGAAATTAATTATATTAAGCATGTTGGCACAATTTCTTATTTAACATGCTTTTTAATTCAAAGGAAGTAATTTAAAGAGAATAAAATAAAAAATTTAAGAATGAGACTAAATAATAAATTATTGATAAAAAAAAAATCTTTCTTAACATTTAAATATTATAAAATTTAGAAAATATAAAAAAATTAAAAGTAAGAAATGTTATTAAGCATATTAAAATCCAACGAATCTCACCTTATTAATAGCCTTTTGCTGACAAATTGAGAATAAATATTAGTTAAATTTGTCTGAATATAAATATTTTAGTAATTTTTTCTAAAACAAAGTTTAATCATGTTTTTCAATAAAATTAATTAATACTTTATGGGTTAAAAATTATTCATTATAAATAATTTTTAATTATTATATTTTAAAACTTTAATGTAATATTTTATTTTTTTATTTCCTTAACCACTTATAAAAATACCTTGTTAATGAATTCTAAATATATTAATTCAGACATGTTGTAAATAAAATAATCAAATTTAAATATGAAAATTATAATTATGATTATGATATTTTGTATGGTAAGAAATATTTCAAATTATTTTTTTTTCATCAATCAATATTAAGTCATTTCTTGAATAATTCTAAAGGCATATCTTTATGAAAACTTGCTATTTTTTTTAAAACTATGTATTAATTAACGATTTAAATTCAATAACGAGAAAGTTAAAAAAAATATTATCTACTCAAGTTTGAGTTAACTATGGTGTGGGTAACAATTCTGAATTAACTACTTAAGCTTGAGTTAACATCATAATATAATAGGATGTGTTTCTAAATCTATATGATGTTTTTAAAAAATTGAATGGTTTTTATAAGTGTGATAAAAAAAAATAACTTCAAGAAAAAAGTTATTTAAAAAGTGAGAATAAATAATGAAACAATTAATATAAAATCGACCTTTTTAAAGTCTAAAAGCTTAAATTTAGAAAACACTATAAAAACTAAAAGGTGTAAATAAATATATTGGAGTGTCAATAATTGCTCGCATCTAATGTCTCTTCCTCCTGTAGGTAACAATCTTCCTTTCTTTCTTTTCATGATATAGTGATATATAACATCAGTTCACTGAATGAATTGCTAGACAGAATTGGTACCACTGGGCACAGAGGTACAGGGCCTACAGCATTTCGTTTCTTCACAATTTTGGCGTGACTGCATTATGCTCTACTGCAAACTGAGTTGCATTTGCATGTGTCAGTAACTAAGGTGGGAGAGAAAAACATTAGCAACTTTTTTTTTCTTTTTTCTTTTTCTTTTATTTCCCACACTATTTCTAACACCCAACAAGAATAATAAAATCCTTATCTCATTAGGTGAAGTGAACTATATAGATTATACAATGTCATTAACATTAGTTAAAAACTAAATTTTTAAAGATATTATTTGTCATAAGGTCCCTTCTCCCAATGTCTCTTTTGGTCTCCCTCTCTTTTTTTTTCACATGATTAAAAACCATGCAATCTACTCTCTTCACCGGTACTTCTAGTAGTCTTTTTTGTATGTATCCAAACCATCTTAATTAATTTTTATGTCATTTTTTTCCTCAATCGGTATTACATTAATATCTCTTCATATACAATTATTTCGTATCACGGCATTAACATTCTCATTTTTGTTACTCTCATATTTATCTCTTGTGCCTTTAAACCCAACATTTATTACATCTCTAACACACCCTTTTTTAAAATATAAGACTCACAAAATCAACTCAATCTTTAATTAACGAGTCCTATACATGATTTTGTAAATCTTAATAAATTTAAGCCAACAAATATTTTATAACATTCATTTAAGGTGATATAGATTGAGCGGGGCCTTTTCTAAACAGTGAGTAATCGTGGGATGTTGCCGCGTGCGTGAGTAAGCACGAGCTGTCTGTTTGAGGAGCACCATCACTCACTCACTTACATATCAGGATGCCAATGAGTGAGTGATAACAAGGCAACAACAAAAATCTGCGCGCTGACTAGTGAACAGAAGCAGTAGAACATGGTTGCTTGGTGTTGGGTCCCAAGTTGAGCCGAGGTATTCATGCGACGATACAAAGCTGTACCTTGTCTATTTTCTCATACAATCAACTACTATTCCAAATTGGATTTGGAGGTAGCAGAAGAAGTGGAATAAAAGCTGTACAACATGTTACTCAATAATTGGAGATTTTTAACAATTCCAAAGGGACCACCTTCATGTCTTGGACTTGAAATCAACCTCTTGTTCTTCATGCCAATCCATGCCAGTGGGGACAGCCACTGTGGAGCCATTATTTGATAGATTTCGAGCTATTCCTGCACCTTGCCACGGGAAGACCCAAAGAAAACAACAAATATACGTCTCTCAATCAATGTCCAAAGCCAGGAATCTTAGGAAAAACATTCATGGACACCTAGGTGCTAATTGAAACCTAGACAGAGAGAGAAAATAACAAGTGTTTATAAGATGTTTTATATGTAAGGGTGTTTATATATTATTACTTATCTCAAAATAAAATATAATTTTACACTTTTTCTATAATCTTGTTAATAATTTAAAATGAAAACTTTAAAATTTTTAGATAATTAAATATATATTTATTTTTAAATTAAGAGAATAAAAAATATTATTAAAAGGATATAACATTTCTAAATAACATCTTTTTCGTACCTATATACAAGCCAAGCCATGAACAAAAATTGTGGATCACAATCACAATTTTGTATTCACGTGACATTGCCTCCACAAGTCACTTCAGATGCCCAAAAGTAAACCAAGAAAGAAAAGATCCTATTGCCATAGATAAAGAATATTATGCCATCCCTCTTTCTTTAAGACTACGGACATTGATTATTGAATTTGACTAGAACTACAAAGTGCAAACAAAGCAATAGTTGGCTACAAGTTCAAATTTCAGACATCAAATCAATCACATGGTTTTGCTTTAAGAGAAAATTTTCAAACATGGGCCAAGGAAGAATGTCAATTTGCCATTGGCTTCTTGCTAGGAATGGAACATTTTCAATACTACCTTGTAAGGTTGGTAAAAGAATATTTCCCATATCTCCAGCAGGAGTTAAACTAAGATCTTAATATTGATAACGAATCTAAATAAGATTAGAAAGGAAAAATTACCCTAGTGTATGTTTGGTAATGCATCCATTACCATCAAAAGCAGATCAGCAAAAGTAGGGTGAGGCTTGCTTCTCCATCTTTTTCCTTTTTTTGACGCAAAAACACTAATATACGCATGTCCACAACGTGTAAACAAACACACACTTAGACAACACAAATGGAGAGAGATCTACACACAATCTGAATCAATGGTGTTTTACATTCTAACAAGAATACATATTAAGGTTTGTAAAGCTATTTTGTGAAAGTGAACTTGAAAATACGCATTCTCATTCTTGATACAAGCTTCGAAAAAAAAAATCGTAGACATTATTAATTCTTAAAAAAATTATATATTCATATTTTGCGGCTTTCCCCCCATGATAATGGCTAAGCATATTACTTTTTGCATGAGAATGGAAGTTATTTACTTATTTTGAAAGCCACCCAACTATTTTCTTACACTTCCACTTCCTTCTACCATGTTCTTTCTCCTACCAGGATTAAAAAAAATAAATTTGAAAACATTTCTAAAAATACTGAATGTTAATGAAACATTTTCAATTTTTCCTGATAATAACATTTGTAGTTATTTCACAAAACTATCATTTTTAAAAATGTAAGTATATATGTAGAAACAAATGACACCGAGCATGTGGATCAACTGGCGCGTGATTTTTTTGGTTTAACCAATGGTTTTGAGTTAGAGTCTTGGATATGCAGCTGTGTTAAATACTCGGAGGGAGAGCTTTACTGCCCATATTGGTTTTATCCGGTTCGAGTAGAATTGCTTCCTGTGGTCTAGACAAAAAAAATATCTAGAAACAAATGTCTCAAAAAATCCACAATTGTAATGAGCAAGAGTCATTAGAATAACAGACTATAATATACAAGGCCGGTCTTGAGACTTTTTGGGCTAGGATAAAATAGTAGATAAGGTTCCCCTTGTATACAAGTATTTGAAAATATAAATATATTGCATAAAAAAATTGATAGGTAATTTCATTAAAAATTACACTTTTTATTACATTAAACAAATAATATAGTTTTAACAAATCTCGTAAAGATATATCACATTTTTATTCAATTTATTCCTATATTATCGTCTATAATTCAATTTATGTTTTGTTCAAAAAAATACATACACACAAATATTTATATATAATGTCACCCCTAAAAGGAAAAAAAAAAAAACCTATACATACTATATGCGTATATATAATTTTTCAATAATAATTTTATATAATTTTATTTCTTATAACTCCTCTATTTTTCTTTTCTTTTTATTTCTCTATTCCTTTCTTATTACATCTTTCATTACATCTCACATTTTTTCCTCTACTCCTCCTATCTTTCTAACCATTCAAGATAGATACACCTATTAGAAAGTCTACAACCACCATATTCAATAATTTTTTAGGTCTCTCTATTTTTTTTCCTAAATATGTTTCTTAATAAAGATGAAATTAAAATATTATTTCATTGTTTAAAGTAGAGAATGTATTATTCTTATTATTATTAGGTTAAAAATTAAATTCTGCTTTCACAAAATTTGAGGGTCAATTATGCTTTTAAAACTTCAAAAAATGATATCTAAATATATAAAGATTTCCGATCATTAAAATTGTTTCCACAAATTTTAAAAATTAAATCTCTTTTCTCCCACTACAATCAATCTTGTAATTTTTGTTTAATTTATATAATTTTGATTTTCATGATATATGGTCAATTATTATAAATTTTTGTAGCTATTGGTTATATTTAATATATTAGTTTTAAAATTATAATTAAATTAAATTTTTATATTTAGCCCCCTCCAAGAAAATGCTCTAACTTTGTTGCTATCATCTATCAACGATAAAATATCATCATTTCTTATTAAAGCTTACATATATTTTTGTTCTTTATCAATATACTAACTTTTCATTTTAATTTTTTTTATAATTTGAATTTTGGTTTGTGTTTCTTATCTTGTTAAAAAAAAAATCATTTTAATTCTACTATCATATATCCATTACATGTTGATATGTCACTTTGAACTAAAAATTCATTCAACATAGATTTATGAATATAACACATTAGAAAAAAAATTAACAAAGAGAGTGATAATTTCTAATCACATGTCACATTTTAATTTGGGTAAGAAAAGAGATATGAAATAAGACAATAATTTTATCCTATTTATAAAAACCAATATAAAAAAATTTCTACACAATAATATATACTTTTTTTTTAGACCCCTTCTAATCCTTGGCCCTAGGTCATTGCCCCTCCGGACTAGGCCAAGGGCCGACCCTAGTAATATATAAAAGGGACAGCAAATCTTCATCAACATGGAAAAAGGTCTAACTGAAACAGGCATCCATGTTGAAGCCCTATTTTTAAAATGATCAAACAATTAGCACAGTCGGCTATAATTAAAATGAAAAAAATAACTTACACTGATATCCTCTAAGATTTCATCAAATTTTTTTTGATATCCCTCTTTTTTTTTTTTTTTGAAAAACATTACACTATACTCTTATAAAGAAGGTTACTATAAATATTAAAAAAACATGAAGTTATGTGCAATCTCAAAAACTTCAAGAGTGGTCAATGTAATTTACTCATGTAAAACTACCATCAATTAGAGAATTGGGTCAAGTGTAGACCACAAAAGCCTTGTTATTTCTATATTAATTTTCCTCTTTCTGTTCCAACATATTATTAAGGAGGCATTTTAGTGCCTCTTTTCTTTCAATCCAGATTATTCATGTTGGTTGGTTGGATCATTTCCTTATTTCTTACGGGGTCTTTATTCACATTTTACTAAATTTTTTCACAACTTTTTTTGAACAAACGCCAATACATAATTTATTAATAATCAAAATTCTTTGCAGTGGTTAAATCAAAATGAAATTAAATTTCCATTGGCTCCACCAGAATCATCTTCCTTGAAATTCGACTCCCCTTACGAAATAACATAATCTATGATTAGTGAATAATTATTTAATTTTTCTTTTGGTGGATAGTTAATTGAAATTTGTTCCTTTTTAATTCTCTTCGACATCAATATGCTAGTTGTATTTCATACTCAACTCTCAAGCAATAATAAGGCAATGTAGGTTTATCCAAAAAAAAAGGAAATATAAATTAATAAGCTAAGAAACATTACTTTGGTAGCATGGAAAGGGAAAAAGTGGCTTGGTGGAGAGCCTGGTCACCTAAATTACACCGAGGTCTAGACTTGAGCTGACAATAAGGGAAAAACTCGTTATCAAAAGAAACAATACTTAAAAACATACCTTTTCGGGGTCATATTTTTATTTTCCAGATGACAAATGAATCTCTTGAATCCACCAAGTGTTTTATGAGAAATAAACAATCCTGCACAACTTGAGTACAGAAGAAAGCAGAGAAACAGGTAACAATTTCAGAGCAGCGAAACAGGTAACAATTTCATATTCTTAGGCCTTGTTTACTGTTATAAAAATAGTTTTCTGTTTTCTAAAATTTGTCTGTCTCTGAGTACATTTTTGTTTTCTAAAAGTTCGTCTTTTGAACACTTGAACAAAGCACTTGAAGAAAACAAAAAAAAAGAGGATGAGAAAACGTCTCCAAGCTGCTTCTATTTTTTTGGTTTTTAAAATACTTGTTTTGGAAACAATTTTCAAAACCTAATAAATTTTAGATGAGAAATTGATTGTCAATTAGTGTAAAATTGTTTTAGAAAACAGTGGAAGGGAATCAAACAAGCCCCTTTTATTTCCCTCTTACTCTGGTTCCTTTTCCTTCACCACATGAAGATAGCATATTTTAAAAACATAAACAGAACCTGCCCAGTGGCTACAGAAATAATTTGTAATTATGAATTACAGCATACAACATTTACATTGAAATTAGAAGGTATGAAAAGAGTCATTCGCCTGGGAAGGAATATTGTGAGTGAACATTAAAAAATTCCTTGAATCAATGGTCAGCAGCATTTTGCAAGGAAATCACCTGCATTTGTCAATTAATAAATCCTTTACAACAACTTGAAGAAAGAGGCATGCATGAAAAATAGTATTCATCAGTCTGCAAAGCAGAAACTTTTTGTAATTCTAAGAAATACATGAATAAAACAGGAAAGGTGATGACAATGTAAAGGAAATTATTTTCAATAGCTCCTGTTTTTGTAATACACATCTTCAAGTGCTTACACACGCCACATAGATGCACCATCAGAAAACAACAATTGCTAAAACTAAATTCCATAAAATCAAAATGTAAACCATTTCAGAATTCATACCTTCCTCAGAGAAGTCCAATTAATACACCACCAAGCATGTCATCAGTCACAATCTTTCTCAGATTTCTCCTTGTTACAGGCTCTGCTATAATTCACGTCGTAACAACTTAACTGATGCTCAACAGGAACCTTCCTGAAAAAATTGATTAAAATTGGGCGAGTCATGTATTGGCTCCTCATGAGTAAAGTTCACATTCAAGGTATAATCGCTACAACTCAAATTTAAACGGTCACTTGTCACTGGATTTCCCACCTTTTGATCATTTAACTTGAGTAAATATTATCAGCGAAATGTGAGCCACTTGCTGATATGTCATCCATGTTAACAGTTTCCAGGTTTGAAAGAGATGATTCCAACCCAACTTCCTCTCTGTTCTTGCTACCAATCTCATTTCCAGAAAAGTCAATTATTGAAGAAAAATGTGCTGACATGCCTGAGAAAATGGTCAAGAACAAAGAGTTACACACGTCATTCAAATATATAATAAAAGACATCATACTGAGTAATCTTATCCACATCTGCCTTTAAAGCAAAGCCAGTTATCAACTTTGAATGAGAAATTACAGCATCTTCAGACAACTCTTCAGCTCCATGAGAATCAGATGAAGAGCCAGAGCATCTTCCCATAACAATACCTCTGTCAAAATTTCAGAATATTAGACAAAAGAAAACTAAAAAATAAATAGTTGGCTTATTGTTACGTCTAAACTTCTCTCAAAAGGATAAAGACATTCAAGCAACCACCTGGATTGAACCTCTCAAACACAAGTAGAAAAAAACTGCTCCCTTAAATTTCATGCCCCATATAATCTACACAATAAACAGAAAATCATGAAGTCAAACTAGTCATTAAAGTAAATTAGTACAAGAAAAAAATTTAAGCCCTCACTACAAAACCATCAATATCTCTAGACTCCACACTGGTGCCATGTAAGTGCAAGATGGCAATGCGTTGAATTGAAGGCACACCTCATATTTAGATTGAAATTGATCTTGGTGGATAATTATAACAAATACATCTCTAATTGACCAAAGAAAAGGAAGATAAATGATCTTTACTGGTCAACCCAAGTAGACTGAATTCCATTGAAATGGTTAAAGGTTGGCAACAAATCCTTCTGTCTTATTTCAACCTCATTAATAGGAAGATTCTCGACTTCAATCTCTCCAATGATACTAAGTTCACCTCCTTGGCTTCCAAAGGACTCATCACAAAGAAAGACACCTAAACATTGAGGGGGTCGAAGTTTAGTTGAAATAAAACAAGAATGTAGGGAGCAGTAACAAGCAGGAGGAGTATCCAGAACAGAAACCCCAATAGATACCTCAGACTTCAGCCAAATTGGAATTCTCCTGGGGCTTATTTTCACCTCTGCATTTGAAAAGTGGCATTGTTCATGATGTTTAACAGAATTATTGTTCACAACACTATTATCTTGACAATCTGAAGTTTCCAAGATTATTTCTGGAGCTTCCAGAATCCAGAGCATTCCCTAATATATGCACCTCTCTTTCTGGCTAACCATGTCTCCTACAGATATCCCACCATTGAACAGGTTCAACTTTGATTTGCAAATCCTCTCATTGTATCCATGCTGAAGGAACTGGGTCCATTCTAGGAATAGTTCCAGTAGGCTCTTCCCCCAATGATGGTAGTAGTCTATATTGAATTAAATGACCAGAAAAGGTATAAACCAATAAATGCTCCAGGGCATGAATTTTAGATAATGCTTTGTGTGCATCATAAGGTATGCAACTGTGAAAGACAGCAGAAACAGCACTGGACAGAATGGAGACTTTTTCTGCAGCAGAAGATACAACATTACTAACTGTATTGAGCCATCCAGGATTATTATTTTTTGTTCTGCTAACCGCAGAGGACAACGGGAGGTGGGGGTGATGGGCAAGACTTGCCAGTTTACTGTGAAACATGTAGTGAACCGCCACGGTAGAGGTAAAGTTGGAAAAAGAATAGGCACCTTTGTATCATGGTTCTGTATCTAAAGAGCTGTCTCACTACCACAAGCAGCAATAACAAAATAATGATAAGTTCCCTTGGAGGAAATGATGGCAATCCACTGACTGGAATGGCTAAAACAAATATCTTGTATAACCTGTATAATGTACATAATGAAGTAAAATCTATAGAAGTATACTTCAGACTGAAACTAGTGAATAATGTGTGTTGTATTTCCATAATAATAGTACAATATTTATATACAAGGACAAGAGAATCAATCCCATAAGTTTAGGGACTAGATCAATCTATCTATGGAAATCATAAAAAAAAACAAATCAACCTAAATATGGACAGTATTTCACTAATTATGTACAATATCTCAACAAGTATAAAAACATAAAAACGACAAAACATTAAAACACTGAGAATAGGAGCATACAGCTAATGTCGTGCCATGGTGGAGCTTGTATAGATGCACATGAGAATAGCTCCAATTACCGCTTTGACAACCCAATCCATTCCTCGAAGATGATGGTATAATCTGAAATCTGAAATATATTAATGTTGTTTCCATGAATTGATGCAGTAATCAGAAGTGTCCCACCTCGGTCAAACACAAAGCAGGTATTGGACTTGCGTGTGAATATCATATATCTGGGAAATGATTAAGAGGGACTGGCATGTGAATATCATATATCTGACCAAGAATATCATGCAGCTGTAGCCAAGTAGCTTGAGCTTTAGTATGATCTCTGAGAAGTCCATCTTTGCATTGTACCTGGAATCTTTGATTTATCACATGCAACACCTAAGACTAAAGGGTGTGATGGCCTAAATCCTTCATGACCCTCAGATCTTTCAGTGATGGGCTGCATCTGTAAAATTGAAACTGGATCATCAATTCATCATGCTTTGAGGCAAGTTCCAAGACATTAGAGGCATCCTCCACATCAAGGACTTGAAATCCATTGGAATAACCAAGTAACAGAACATGTTTGAAAGATGGAGCAAACTCTAGCCTGTTAAAGCAGGCCCAGAGCAACTGCATGACAAAACAGAAGTAAATAATTCTGCATCTTTGGTTTATAAATAACAAGTTTGCTATGCACAGCTGAAAAGCAATTATGAAATTTGAAATAAGAATAGTGCAATGGCTAGGTGGACCAAAAAGTATCAGATGGCAGAATGACACATTTTCAGAGTAGAATTTCAACAAACCATATACTGCCTTAGTACCTTGACATTCTGCTTTTCTGAAAAGTTATTCACTACAGGTCGATATGACAGTGACCCCTTTATCCCATCATTAATCCCAATCATCTTCATAACTTGTACACTCTTCATACCCCAATCAATGGCCACAACTTGTACAGTTACGTCCAACCTCATCAGCCAACAGACAGAATAACTGTGAATCCTTAGCATATTCGGATTCTAGTTTTGGAAACAATCATTCTTACAAGGCACTCATTTACCCCCCTTCCCCCCAACCTCTGTGTCTGTGTTGAATGGTCAAAAATCCTTTCACGTTCAACTGATACACTCCTATATATATACATCCACCGTATATAACAAATTGAAGTCCTCCTTGAAAGTAGGGTAACTTTTATACATAATCAATATGGAAATTTCTTCAACTGACATTAGGTGTAATGAGATATTTGCAAATCACTATTTAAACACTCTTCTATCAATTAAACCATTTTTTAAGATTTTTTTAAAAGAGTTTCAAACACTTCGTATCACTATATCTTCATCATCAGTAAAATATTCTTTTATTAATTAACCTAATTTTTTTCTTGAATATTTTTATACTTTACCTGCATGTACGAATCACTTGCTAGAGTCGTGTGGCAAAGCATTCAGAAGAGTTTCATGGAATAAAATTTGCCGCTAGAAAATGAACTAAATCCATGCATATAAGCATATTTACTCTCACTCCATTCTGAACCGCATTCTCCCACCCAACACAACTTCAGAAAATTACAAACCACAACGACGATAACCAATAAAAAAATTACAAAACAGAAGCACCGTCCGCACAAGTAAGTACCTAAATATAAAATGTCAGAGAGTCGATGAAGAGAAGAACCTGGTCCTTGAGGTGGGAACGAACACTAGAAGTGGCGGTATTAGGCAAGAAGATGTGAAGTTGAACAATGAAGGGATGAATCCTTTGCTCTTGATATTCTCCTTCTTCGTGATCACAAGTCAACGAAGTCATTCTCTACCGGTCACCGCCGACGAGAGTAGCCCATGCTAACATAACAATCCGGCGTTTTCGTCGGTTTCAACTTGTTCGATTTTCTCCCTTTGTGTACCGTTGAGACTTTCTCAGTGCTTTGAGTCGGTGCTAAATTGCAAAGGAGTGAAACAGATAAAAAAGATGGAAAATTATGTGGAACCATTTTTTAAATTGTTAGATATATAAATAAAAAAAAGTTAATAATTAAGATTTGTTGCATTAATTAACAATCTTAACCATTGATTTTTTTATTCACATATCTAACGGTTTAGAAAGATAATCCATTGATAGGTTATTTGATATGCTTTTTCATTGTAGAAGTCGTCAAAAAAGAAATAGGTGTAATTGCATATTTTGTCGATCCTTTAGAATTTTGTAGATTTTGTCATCCTGCACATTTTTGTCTTATATTTTTAATGATATCACAAATTTTATCACCTAACTATTTTATTTGCACGTTCTGTCATTAAACTTCTAAAATTTTGTACATTTTGCTACTTAATGATGTGGCATTTTTGACCGTTGACATGGCAAGTTGCCATGTCATCACCAACCTACCACATCATCAATCTACATTAATGGTGTCAGTAGTCAACCTACCACGTCGATAGTAAAAAATGTCACGTTATCAATTAACTAACAACGTTAGATGAGAGTGGTAAAATGTGCAAAATTTTAAAAGTTGAATAGCAAAATATGAAAATAAAATAGTTGGTTGGTAAAATTCAGGAAATCATGAAAGATGGGGAACAAAATGTGTAACTAAAATAATTAGGTGACAAAATTTATAAAATTGTGAAAAATAAGAACAAAATGTCCAATTAAGTTAAATAAATAAGAACGAAAAAAATTATAAAAGATAAAAATATAGGAGAAATAGAGTAAGAAAAACTTGTCATTTAGTGATGAGAAATAAGAAGAGATGTAGAGAATTTTCTAAAAAAATAAAAGCAGGAGATTTCATCACATGCCAATTTAAGGTAAAAGTATTTTTTTTCTCTCATGAAAATAATTTCATTTCTTCTTATTTCTCCTCTTGGATAAATAGTATAAATTTAGGGCATGTTTGATTCATTTTTTGGTCTTTGGTTTTAAAAGCTATTTTCCAAAATAATTGTATACAACTCAAAAGTTACAAGATCTATTAAATTTTGAGAATTATTTTAAAAAGCAAAAAAGCAAAAAACTAAAAGGTGTTTTATAATTTTAGTCTATTATGTGCATTAGCTCATCTTTCTGTTTTGTAATCCTGACAACATGGGTTCTTTGTTTTTGTAATCTTGTGCAAGAACAATTCAAATCCTTCTGGTGGCTAATGAGCAACACCCAGCTAGAGCTCGCTTTTTTGGTGTGATGTTATGTTTTGAAGGTTGTGATGCATAAATGGCAAATGCTTTAAGGGAAAGCAAGAGTGTGTAGTTGAAAGCATATTGTGTGCTCAAGGTGTTCGTGTTGAATGAAGAGAAGTCACAGGGATTAAGAAATGAGAAAGGAATAGAGAGAGAAAGAGAAGCAAACTAGTTTTTTAATTTTAAAAAACTAAAAATTATATTTCAAAAAGGATAATCAATCAATCCCTTGATATTTCTATTTCATCGCCTTTTCTTTCTATTTTCTTTTACTCCATTTCTATACAAACAAGGAAATAAAGAGTAAAATAGAATGAAATATCGTTATTCTTGCTTAATATTGTTGGGTGAACTATAGGCATGACAAACTGAACTTGTACTTGTGGGTACCATTTGAACCTGCCCTAACTTTGATGTGTTTTTCCTGCTTTGACGGGGTTCGGGTTGGATTTTTCCCAAATGTCAAAGTTAAGGGCAGGGGTGGGGATGTTGATACGCACCTAGGTAATAGTGAATATAAAAAAGTATCCTTATGTGTATTTAAATGAGCGTGTGTCTCTTATTTAAATGATCTTCCCCTTTTTCTTCATGGTTCCCAATTAGGTTTCCCTAAATAAGTTTTTTTTTGCAACCCTTATCATTAATAAACATGACTGGCTTCCACTATTGGCTTGTTGTTGTGACATTTGCTGTGTTATAGTGTTAGGAAGGTACAATGAGTGAATAGTGTGGAGATGTAGAAACAAAAGTACCAAGACACCGACTCTGTCACTATACCAAACGTAGCGAGAAGCTACTGCAATTGACGAGACACTCATAGGTCTTCTTAGCTTTAGTGTCAACCAACTGTATACATATATAGTAGGAGCCTATTTTCAATATGTAGGGGTTAGGGGCCAGGCAAGGAAACCCAATGCCTCGTCAAAGATGGGGATAGGTACTCATTTTTTTTTACCTCTGACGGGAATTGGGGGCGGGGATTTCTTAGAGAGTTGGGGATGAGGGTGGGGGAGGCAAAACTTGCCACTGCCTCGCCCTATTGCCAAGCCTAGTGAATTATGGGTCTTGCTAAATTAATGAGAAATGTTAGTAGCACATTCTCTAACACACTTTTTACTATTGACTGAAATTTATTAGCAATCATAAAATTGTAAGTCTTAGTCCTTATTTAATGAACCTCATTCATAATTTTGTAATTTTTGATAAATTTTAACTAGTAAAAATAATGTGGCAAAAAGAATGTATCAGAGTGTGTTGCTAGTACTCCTCCTAAATAACTAAGATGTACTTAAATTTCAAGTAATAAAAAAAAGGAGTGATATAACATGTATTGTCATGGCTACTCATATTTTTTTATAAAAGTAAATACTAAACAGTATATATACTAATAGTGTAAAAGCTTTCTACATTATCATCCAATTACAAATTGACATTTATGGTAAGTTTGTACACTTTTATAATAATTACTTTAAAAATTATGTCTATCATGATTTTTAATTGGTTGATAATATAATTATTTTATACTGTCAGTGTATAAATATTAAATTTTTTTATAATTTTTTAAATTTTCTACTCATCTTATTTTTTTCTTTTTTATCTTTTTTATTGTAAATTATGTTAAAGATATTTTTAATATGAATAACATTACTCATTAAAACGTTATTCACATCCTATCACATTTTCGCTAATGTCAAACACGTCCCCTTCAAATATTTTCGAAATGAGGGGTAATTTGGACCTTACACGTGGTGGGCGTTGATGGAGACGTTAGTCTCGTGTGCTATTTTGGATAACTTGGGGAGGGTAATCTGGCAGTTATATGGAAGCCAAGAGCAATTCATGTGAGAGAGCATTTTGTATAATATTAAAGTACAAGTGGGATCCAAAAAATAGAAAGCAATGGTTGCTATATTAAGTGACCCGTTATTTTCTCGATTACTCTCCAAGGCTCAAGAATCACTCCATAAGTTGCTAGTTTGACATAAAGTGAGAGAGCAACTACCATTGGAGTTGCCTTAAGAACAACTCTAGTGCAAGTTCTTGTAAAAGCATCTCCAATAGAGATAGAGTGAGTTGCTAAATACAATTTTGTATAATATTACACATTTTTTCCATAATATCATATCATCTTTCTTAATTTAAGCAATTTAATTAATCTTTTCCTCCAACCAAGAAACCTATTAATAATTTTCTTCACACAATTAACTTTTCATATTATATTATTATTTTATTTATTTGGTCTCATAAAAGTGAAGAGAGTTGCGATTGCCCTCTTTTTAACAAATCTTAAAATGGGTTCCACTGTGGGTTGCTCTCCAATGAAAATTTTTTTGCACTTGATTTGCTCAATCTATAATGTTAGATTAGCACTCTTAATGAAGTTGTGCCAATATTTTTAAGCTTTTGTTTAAGACCCATATCTGACTAATGGTCACCATTGGAGAAGGTTGACATGACTTTTTGTAAGAATGGATTCTTATACAAACAACTAGTTCTAATGATTAAAAAACATTTTGTGAGATAATAAGTTAGACCCATTTTAAGTTATTGGATGATTGCACCATTAGAGTAGAAAATTGTTAAAGTTTTTATATCTAATGTGGCATGGTAGGATCCACTAAAAGTGATTTAAGAATCTCCAGCTTAAGTGCACCATTGGAAATGCTACAATGGGATGATTATGATGCACAAGGAAGCTTGACTACACATGACATGTCCTCCGAATATCATAAACTAGATGTGTAGCCTTTTCCATTTTATTTTTATTTTTTACCGGTATTCTCTTTTGAAGACAATCCTATTTGAGACACGATCTGATACTAAATACATACATATTTTCCAGCAAAAATTTGAACTTTGGTTTGCCATGTTGTGAGAAACTGGTCCCATCTACTAGAGTCAACCTTCGCTAATACAACCTTTTCCATTTCATCAGAATTATTTAAATTTTGATAAAATTAATTTTAAATTATTTAATATAATTTAAATGTATATCTAAATTAGTCTAAGTTATAAATTTTATATTAAAATATATATTATTGTATTTGGAACTAGGCCCTTAGAACAACTTCAATGCTTGGGTTCTTTAAAAAGTTCTTAACTTACTTTTGTTAAATTTACAATGGCACGTCAAATTTAAGGAATCCAGTAAGATTTCACTCTAATACTAAAGTTCTTAATAGAGTTCTAAACTTGATTTTATGAACCTTACGTCTTTATATTTTCATTTACATTTTTTTTTGTTTCAACTTAAAGTATTAATTTATTTGTATTATAATTTTGAAACAATAAAATACATAAAAACGTTGCTTCACCGTTTCATTAGATTTTTCCATCTTTAAATTAAAGTTAATGTCTATCATAAATTTTAGAATAAATTACACTGACATCTCTTGAGATTTTTTCAGATTATATACGATATTTTTTTTCTATTTCTACACTAACCTTTTTAATTATTTAAAAAATATTATACTGACACCGTTTATATATAATACTAACCTCCTTAATTATTTAAAAAATATTATACCATATATTTTTATAAAGTGTATTCTTATAAAAAAAATGTTATAAATGTTAAAAATAAAAGACTACGAATAATTTAAAAAAATCTCAAAAAATATTAGTGTATTTTGTTTTATTGTAAATTTTATCCCATCAAAAGTTTTAATTCGCTTCACCATTAAAAATATGACTATCACAATATCACGCTCAGAGCCCTCCTTTACTCATAAATTTGATGAAAGTTGATGCTTACGGCTTACCGCATAACACTCTTCTCTCAGTGCACTCTCCCTCTTACCTTCCTCCTCCACTCCCCCTCCATCGTCTCCCCCTCTCGATTCACTGTCCTCCTCCACCGCATCGCACTCCCATGAGGGTGCAAACGAAGATGGAGGTCATTGCTGGATTTGCACGCGTGATTCTGGTTTCTAGGTTGCTGATCCTTCACTTTATGGGTTTCTCGGTTAGCATTTTGATTTTCCAATTTGTGACTTTTCCAATTTCCAGGTTTGCATATGCGATTCCGAGTTGAGATTTTGATTTCACCGTTTGTTTCTAATTTTTCAATTTTATGGGTTTGTACTCTAATTCTCTTCCGAGGTTTTGATGTCCAATTTTGAGATTTGTGTTATTTTCGATCTTCATTCTCTTTTGCATTTCGTTTTTTATTTTTTTATTTTTTTATTGTTAAGCAATCGTTTCTTAATTAAGCAACATTGCTTGCACATGCTTCCACCTAGATTTGTTACAATGGTAAAATTCTATAGGAAATGATTCTTAACGATGCGTTTGTTTCGATCGAAAGCCGACGGACAAAAACACAAAGGAAGGAAAAATGTCTTTAAACATTCCGTTTATTTGGTTTTAAAGAGAGAGGAAACAAAAAAAGTAAACAAGTATGCGAGTCCCACTAGTACAACAATCCGCTTAAAAGGGGAGAGAAAAGTGGGTTGGTGTAGATAAAGACTATAATACTATTATTTTTTCACATTTTTTTTAATATTATATATATATATCCCCCCCCTCCAAACTTTTTACACAGTTAAACAAAAATAAAAAAAATTATTTGTTTTTATTTTTTTCTTATCAAATAACTTATAAAATCACTTCACTTTTTATCCATTTTCTTTTCTTTCCTTTTCTTTTTTTTACTTTCCCCCCTCCCCTAACTCAAACATACAATAACTATAAGAACCCATTAAGCAACATGCATTGGATATGCTCTTAGTTGACAAATAATTATACCATTTAATCATGTATGTAAAAAAAAAAAAATTATTAAAAATTTTACTTCAATGACTTTTAAGATCGTCCAAATTACTTTTTGTTTTCTAGGATCACATATATTTTTTTAAGAAATAATTTTATTCAAATTAAAAAAAATTACATCATAATAAGAATTAATCAAATTATATAAAATTATCTGTTAAAAGTCTTACTTAAGAAGAATATATAGAACTATCTATTAATAAAGTCTAAATACTTTTAAAAATATGTTTTAACCTACTATTTTGTTAGAAGAAAATAGAATAAAAGTTATTAAAAATTCTTCTTTAGTTCGAAAGTGTGGAGGGAGGGAAATGAAAATTGGAAAGTATAGAATTTCTCCTCCAATATTAGGAGATTTTATTTTTAACAAAACTTAGATCAAGTTTTTTTTTTTAATATTTTTGAGGTCAAGTTTCTCAAATATGTAATTTAGATCCTTTCTTGCTTCCTGTTTTTTCAATAGAAAAAAATAAAAATGGGAGGATAGAGAATAAAGAAAGGATGGGCAAATTATGGAGAGAGACATAGATGTCAAAATGGGTTGAATCCAACAAGTCAATCCATTTTACTTGCTAAAACGAGTTGAGTTTGGTTATACAATTCAACTCTTGAACTTGTATAACTCAACTCATATAATCTTGCCAACCCAGTGGATCAAGGAGGGGTTGGGTTGAATTGACCCATCGGGTTGAATTTTTATATTAAATATTTTTATGTATTATTTAGTTAAATATTGTTAGTTTGGTTGGATACAATATTTTGTGAACTATTTTGGATTTATGTTGTTTTTCACTACATTTACTTAATTATTGCTTCTAAAGAGCATTTGTGTTAAGGCAAATTATTAGGATAACACTCTTGTGATTGTGACATTATTTTTTTTTAGAGACTACAGATATCCTCTATTGGAGATAATTCTATTCAAGCTAGGTAAGATTACTATGGATAGCAAAGCTCTTCCTCTAAGTATTTAGCGCAACTGTATACACAATACTCAAACTCAAGATCATTAGTTAGGCTGAAACAATCCCGTATCAGTTGATCCACAAGCTCGGTGGTAAGTGACATTATGTTTATATTTGAATGATTTATATTTTTTTTATTTATTTAGTAAATCAACTTATAAGCCATATATTTTTATAACTTTTTTTTTAAAATTTTGGCAAATAGATTAAATGGGTTGACAAGAATACAACTCAACCCAATTTCAAAACAGATTCAACCCATCCCAATCCCATTTTTTGACAGGTTGAGTTAGGTTGGATTAACCCCTTTGACATCTATAGAGAAAGAGGAGTTGGAGAGAGACAGAGAGAATAGAGAGAGGCTAAAGAGGGCATGAGACAATCCAAGTCTAATGATAACATATATTTTTTAACATTAAATAATCTTCGATAAGATCATTTACTTTTCATCATTTAATTTAAAATTTTGATAACAAAGAACTTAATGTAAGTTTTATCATCCCCTTTTACTCTTTCTTCCATTAAATCAAAAAGTCCAAGAGAGTTTATTTCTATTGACTTTCAAATGCTATAAGATGTACGTTTTTATTGGACTCTTTGATTCTAGGGAAGAAAGAGGGAAAGCAGAATCCCCTAATATTAAAAGCAAGACAAAAATTGGAGGGAGAGGACTTTAACCCCTCATTTTGCCTACCATTTCCTCCCCTCTAATCAAATAGTATTAAGCCACGAAATACAACCAAAGGTTTTGCATATGATGGTTCTCAAGAACCCAAGGCAACCCGCTTATGTCGACTGAGATCACTTATATAGTTTGTTGAGTTGTATTCTTGAGCATCTTGTTAGTCCTCTGAGTATCTTCCAACACAAAGTCATCACCTCTTAGCAGTATTGCAACCTGCAGCCAACAGAGAAAATGTGATCAATCTTCTCTTAAAAGGTGAAGCTTCTACAGCAAGGTCAGCATAATAGAAAAGGTCCTACACTGTAATCCCCTATGTTACAGTAATGCAACGTAGTTTAGTTTCATTAAGATTACAGTAGTGCAACGTTCTCTAACCTCAGTGTTGCTATTGTACGCAAAAATAAAAAAAAGAAAGTAATGCAATGTTTTAGGTTGCATACTTGCCTGGCTCATGCGGGGGCGTAAGATAGGAGACTGCTCAACACATAGAGATGCAGTCAAAACAACACGATCCATATGTTCCCGGTCATAATCATCACCCAGAGAAGGATCAACAAGGTCCTTAATATTATTAGCTTCAAATAAAGGCTTTGCCTACAACACAAGAAATCACAATGTGCTGAGGCCTCTAAGGTAGTAATACCTCGATGATATGACATACCAACATTTAGGACAATGATTTACCCATAACACAAGACTTTGTTGCAAATGGTCCAAAGCACGACGCCCAGTTATAATCTCCAAAAGCAGGACCCCAAAGGAATAAATATCAGTTTTCTCGTCTACTATGCCATGCATCAAATATTCAGGAGCAAAATACCTGTCAATTAAATAATGAGGGGTAAATATTAAATCATGGAAATGACACAATTCTCAAACAATAGTTTTAGTAGTTTATTATATGTATATATTTGCTTACCCCAATGTACCTTCAAATTTTGATATATTATGGTGAGTATACTGTTCTGGTAACCATTTTGCTAGCCCAAAATCACAAATCTGGAGAAATTCTCAATTAGTCAGAGAGTGATAAGTTAGATGAAATATAGGCCTCAAACTTATACTCTATTAGCAGGGCATCCAGAAGCAAAGCTATAGAATCCACATCACAATGTCTGCTGCTGCTTATTTCACCAGCAGAATATGTAATAACAAGGCATGAAAGAGAACATTAGCACACACTGTCACGACCCAGTTTATATAATCATCTCTTGGCAAAGGTTGAAAGATTGTCTGGTAATATGATTTATATTCAAAATTCTAAGCTGGACGAGGATAGTAAGAATCACACAATAAAACTAGCTTGATGATGTTGTTCTGTGAGAGGATTGTCCACAGATCAAAGCACAGCCTTCCAATGCGCCATTAGTCCCACGGATTTTAAGATAACCACAGGAAATATTTCGTAGATATTTTTTAGCAGGGCATGGTCCTAGTGATAGCTATGCACGCGTAACAGAAAATGAGAAGAAATGCAGAAGTAGAAAGTAGTAACTTCATTACATGAACACAACCACAGAATACATTCAGGGAGCCTAAAGGCCGGTTTATTTGAGAAAATATTTCGATTCTCAAATTTTCTTTTTACGAAGGTTTTAAAAAACGTGACAGCAGTTTCAACTTTGCAACCTCAACACACATCGGTTTCATCTGTCTATAATTTCCCGTGATATCAAGAATTGCGATGAAATTACGATTCTAGCCGTAATTTAAAACCTTGCCTTTTACTAATAATTACAAAAAGGTCACAGTATTTATAATTGCAAAAGTAGTTTTTACTATTTATTTCATAAATTTTTGAAAGTAAGAAATAAAATAAAATAAAATAAAAACAGCATTTTTTATAAGAATTAGTGAAAATAAGAAATGAAAATTGAAAAATATTTTTCTCAAACTAAAGATGTTCCAAGTTTCACGAGTCATTAACACTTTTTTTTTTCCAAGTAATTCTCTCTAATCACAATTAATAAATACCTGTGGCTCAAAATTCTCTGTGAGTAGAATATTCTCTGCTTTAAGATCTCTATGAATGATTCGCCTTTGACAAATCTCATGAAGATAGAGGAGGCCATCCGCTATCCCCATAACAATTTTATACCTTTTACTCCAATCTAATGTATTTTTATTTGGACCTGAATATTTCATGAAAGAGTAAGAAGTAGTCAGTAAAGACATTTAAACAGAAAGCTTTCACATAGGAGAATTGTAGAATACTTAAAACCATGTGCACACCATGAAGAAGAGACCCTAAATTTCCCAGCGGAGATAGATGGAAGACAAGGTGCATTCCTCCTTCTACTCCACATCCAATAAGCTTGGCAGTATTAGGATGGTCAACATGAGCAAGCGTGCCTAACTCAGATAGAAAGCTAGACGTCCTCTCTTCTGGACTCCCTTTATTCAGTCGCTTAACCGCTATTAGTTGCCCATCTTGGAGCCGACCCTTGTAAACATCAGCATAGCCACCTCTTCCAATTAAATTTTCTACAAGTAAAAGGAACAGCAAATTCTGCATAGTCAAATTGGTGTCATTTTTCAGAAAGCAATAGTATACTCCCTAATAGCATCCACACATAGCAAATACTTTCAAATGAATTTACGATCAAACTATATAACAACAACCAGGCCTTTTCTCACACGGTGAGGTCCGCAAAATAGATTACACCACGGCACAGGACATGTTTGTATTGATGTTACAATTACGGGGACGTGAATTTCAATGTACCTTCAACGCATAAGTAACAAAAAGAGATACTTTTGGAAACAGAGGTTAGAGGCAACTGAACGTCAATACAAACATGCACATAATCTTCTTATATAAATCATGTCTATAAACAAATTATTGACTTCTAAATATTTCCTAATGGTTACGCCTATAGTTTTTCTCTGCCTCCAGCAATTGGACTACGCTATCGGGGCTCCTGCAAGTCTTTTTCTCAATACATGCCTAAACCACCTAAAGCGAGTTCTATCATCCTTTTTAATAATAGGTGCTACCCTAACTTTTTATTTAATGCGTGTTACCTAAAATATGAAATCCAGGCTAGACTACAAACCATTGCTAAAATTGTTGGTAGCATTTCTCAGGTCGGAGAGGCTGAAATTCACCAAAGAAGTTCTGGAACTGTGTAGATTACATGGAACAGGATTTTCTCCAATGCTTCTGCTTTTAGACTTTGTTATGTTTGGCACACAACTTGGAGGAAAAGATGGTAGGTGCTTAATTGATCTTATTTTCCATAGTTTAAAAAACCTGCTCCAGTGAAACCGTATCCTTAAGCTTGGACAACTAGCAGCCAATTCAGGTGGTTGATGAGAGTTGTCAGTGTCTCTAATGCAGTCTTGTAAGAGTTCTCTAAGAGT
Organism: Spatholobus suberectus; assembly: GCA_004329165.1. Taxonomy (NCBI): domain Eukaryota; kingdom Viridiplantae; phylum Streptophyta; class Magnoliopsida; order Fabales; family Fabaceae; genus Spatholobus; species Spatholobus suberectus. The sequence goes on from CM014732.1 coordinate 5,337,401, forward strand.
TACGACATTTTTCTCTTTCACCAAATCGAATTCTCCCGATTCTGAAAGAACAAAATGAAATTGAAAATTATGAGCATCGGGATTTAGGGACAGACTGAAACTAAAACCACAAGAAAAGTCTAATGGAAGGAACCTTGGGCAGAAACAGGGCAAGAAAACAAAATGCCTCGCTTTTTGTGCATGTCATTAAAAGCATGGTCAATTGGGACCATCTTTGATCCGTTTGCAGGACTTTTTCTTCACTATCGCTGCATGACACGTGTAATCACAAACATTAGCAATAGCAAACATCTTTTCCCTTTGTGGTCTTGTTCATGATTCCTTCTGTCTATGATAGGCAGAAGCACATGAATGAGAAGAAGAATGAAAGAAAGAAAGAAAGAAAGAAAGAAAGAAGAGACACACATAAAGAGAGAGTGAATCAACAAGTAATTTAGAAAGAGGAAGCAGAAGCAGCCAATAACTTAGGGAAGTAAAAAAGTTAAAAAAAAATAATAACTGTTTTGACTGAATTTCGGCATGAACATGTAGAAAACAGAATTTGAGGCATTGTTAATTAGCAAACTTGTTCTCATTTGACACGGAACCATAAAAGTTACTGACACCGTTTTAATAATTAATAATTAATAATATAATTTATTTGGTGGACGCACAGAGAAACGCAGAAGATTCCGACATTACTGATCACTGGCGAGATAAACTAAGAAAACAATCAGCAGCCAAGACATGTACGGGAATCATGAAACATGAACCACTCAGGAACATTAAACATTTTTGCACATAGAGATGCTTTAAACGCACACAAAAGCTTAAATTCGAGCAACCATTCAAGATATTGTGTGAAAATCTAAGGAGTAAAAAAATGAACAGATATCTACACACACACATATCTAGATTTGGGAAAGTAGAAAGAAGAACCACGTAAGTCAGAAAAAGGACATACCCAGAAGTTAAACGCAAGCATATGTTAAACAACAATCTCTCTGGTCACCGCCATTGGCCATTAAAGGTGACAAAGCATGCTAATTGATGCCTTCAAAAGGGCCTTTTATTTTTAATTTTTTTCAGCTGCGAGTGTTCTGCCAGTTACTAACTTTAAGTGACGAAAAACCCAGAAACTAATTGGGGAACAAGTTCTCGTTCATTTCATAGTTCACATGTCACACCCATGTTTCCCTTTTCTTTCTCTCGCTCGCTCCGTGTCGCTCTTACATGAGCATATGTAATAGTCTCTGCTTAGGTCAACTGGTTGTGGACTTGTTGACAGGTGGTAAAGCCTCTGCAACGAGTTCTGCTAGCAGGCTTAACCCCCCACAGGGAGTGTGTCATGAGAACGTTTCAAATATAAAGAGAGTGCAATGAAAACAACTAAAGAGAGAAGATGTGGGGTTGCTTTTAAAGAAGTATGATTAATACTTAATTAATGTTATTGTCGTATCCTTTTTATAAAGTTATAATAATTAGGGAAAATCTATTAATTTCTTATAGATTTTTGTTCCAACCTCTAATCCACTGCATCGTTAGGGTCATTGCATATGAGATATTGTTCGTTTCAGCGCTCGTGGGCCTCATGGTTTTAATCTTAAAAGGTGCTTCAGTGGTGTTTATAAACTATTCTTAGTCTCAATTCTTAAGCGATGTGGGACTATTTTGGTGTACCGAAACAATTTTACTTACTCAACTTCATAAGGTGGACAAAAATATCAATAATATGTAGTAGAAACAACTTCACGTTAGTCGATTTACGCATTCGGTGGTGTATTAATAATATAATTTTTTAAGAGTTTGATTTTAATTTAGTATTAGTGTAAACAAATTTACAATATCAATAAATAAAAATTTATTTTAGATATAATTTTTAAGATAATTATTATAAAAATAAATAAAAATTTATTTTGAATATATTTTTAATGTAATTAACGTAAAAATAATTAGTTTTATTATACATGATAATTTATTATTGGATGATAACATAAAAAAATATTTATATTATGCATTTTAAGTAAATTCTTATTTTAATATGATTGCAATTTTTGTAAGGTTTTCATTCAACTAAATTATCAAATTAGTTAACTGAAATTTAAATTATGTTATTGTTATTTTTTTAAAATATATTTAATATTACATAACAACATTTAAGCTAATAAAAAAAATGCTACAATAGAAAAGAATCATTGTATTTTAGCTTATTTTATTTCATTTTCTTCATAAAATCATTATTAATATCCAAGTATTAAGTTCATCAATTCAATAGTAAAATTAAGTGAAAAAGTGCTAAAATAATGATGTTTAAAGTAATTTTCTTCTTGTGTTGAAATATGGGAGAGCTTTATGTTCAAGTGAAGAGAAAGATAGATCTACATTAGGTCTAACCTGAATTGCTTCATCTATCTTCCTAAGAATAAGTTTGATTTCAAACTCCATTCAATCGGAAAAGTACACCCGTGCTAATGTGCCTTAAATAATCCATATATTAGGGTCAAGCAGTTGATGAACACATTGAATTATCCATGTAGGTTGAAAGCCCTCACATCTAGGCACAACGACACATTATCAAGGATGCCCTCCACCATTAAGCTAATAGTTCGTTGTTTGGGCCTTTTGATGGGGCCTACTACGCCAGAAGCAAGAGAAACCTCATTCTAGAAAATTTTGATAAATACATTACAAGAATAAGAGATAAAAATATAACAGAAAAATAATAATTATGATCCTATTTAATTTAAGCTGTATTGTCTTCCGTAAAAGGTACATGTGCTATTTTATTTTTTTAAAAAAGTAGTTAATTCTCAAGTTATGCATAGCAAGATTGTCATAATATCGTTATACTTCAATGAAAATTCAATAAATGCAGACGATCTATAACATCTTTGCTTTAGTATCTGATCACATCAAATAATTGGATGTTTATATGCAGAAAATACTAATTTATCTCCTAATCGACACCATATCCATTGAACACAAACTGATTAAAGACAACCATGGCAAATTTTAGCGAGGAGATATCGTGATAATTATTGTTCTCTCTGAGTTTTTTTTCCTCCTTCTCTATACATTTCTATTATCCCATTCTCCGTCACATATTAGCATTTTTTGCAAATTTCTTACTCTTTGAAATTCAATTTAGTGTTTTAGCCATGGTTCTTGATTCAATTGCCACCACTTTAACCCCTTCTACTATAAACACTAAGAACCACTGTAAAAATAGGGTACAATTTTCATTTTGATTTATGTTTTTTTTTTTTTTTGTGTTTTATGGACTCGTTATGTGTATGTGTAGCATGACATAGGAGACCAAAAATAACCTTTGACACAACACTGACAACATTTAGGCTTTCCTCACTCATGTCTACTCTTGACAATAAGAATAACAATGGAGCACGTCAAGGACAAATTTAGCTCTCCTTCTCCCTAGCTCTACAAAAGACGGAATCGATTCAGGGTTATATTTAGGAGAGACAGTGATAAAAAATTTAATCTCAACTCTATCTCCATAAGATTTTGTCAGGTTCAGAAACTTGTAGGAACTCATTTCATCCCTTTTTTTTTTTAATTTAATTTGCTTATATATTTTTAAATATGTCATATATTAAATTATAAATAACGTTTTAACTTGTAGTTAGGAAAACTAAGTGATAAAAAAACATAGTTTAATCAAACCACATAAAAAGTCAAACCAAAATATGTTTATGAAAAAACAATTTACTAAACCAATTTTTATACTAAAACTAGTTTTCCCTTCAAAATATAATGTAGTTCATAAATTGCAGAAGTTGGTTAGAAATCCAATTAATCCAACAATTATATGAAAGTGAAATGCTCAACAGTGACATGAAGAACAACTAGTTAAGAAAAGTTCACCTTGTATAGTTGTTGTGAAGTAGACATGATAATTAAATTTAAATATGTGGATACCCATCCGACTTTGACTTGATTTGACGAAAAAGGTCCGCTTTGATCATGTTTGATTTTTCTTGACTTACAGAAGCGCAATCGAGAATGTAAACATCTGCCATGCCCCTAAACCCTGTATATAGTTGATAGCGGACCAAATTTTGTGCTCAATTGCCAAGTTAATCATATGAAATAATCTCTCAATACAGAAAGATAGGATCACTTTGGCGAATTCATCTGGCAAAGTTGAATTCCTCGAATTCTTCACCATTTCATGGCATCCTCATGTTAAGCGTCTTTTTTTGTGTGTGTGTTTTTTATATGTTAAGTATATTGAACAATATAATATAATAATTAATATAAATTTAAAATATTAATATTAATAATATAATAAATATTTTCAAAATAATAATTATAATATAATTTGATAATATAGTTAATATAAAATTTAAAATATCAATATTAATAACATTATAAATATTTTATAAATGATAACTATTAAATTATTTACTATATTATATTTTTCTTAAAATTTAATAAAATAAAAATTAGAGTTCTATTTTTATTAGAGAAAATCATTTACATTTCTGATTTTTCATTACATATTATATTAAATAATCAGATGATGCCTAACAATCAAGCATCATTAGTTTTTTTAATTTTTATGTTTTTAAGTACAATTAATAACACAATATAATAATAATATTATAAATAAATAATTTAAAATATTATTATCAATATTTAATAATTATTTTATAAATATTTATTATAATTTTATGTAATAATTAATATACACTATAAATGTAATATTAATAATATTATAAATATTACAAAAATACTTATAAAATTATTTATTCTATATATTATTATTTATTTATATCTGTTATATTATTAATATAAATATTTTAAACTTTACTTTTCACTATTTAAATTAAAAAAACTAATGACATCTACTATTAATACCTAATTATTATAAAAGTTGGAAAACTTATTATTTATTATTATTTTATTTATGTAATTATATAATTGTATTAAATTATAATTAATTATAACTATATTTTACAAAATAATTATTATATTATTAATATTAATATTTTAAATTTTATATTAATTTTTATATAATATTTTATTACGTCACATTGTTAATTATACTTAAAAATATAACAAAATAGAAAACCCTAATGACTCCCAATTTAGGCATCATCTAATTGTTTTGATAAAATAAGTAATGAAAAATAAGAAACATAACTTATTTTCTTCAATAGCAATTTAAAAATGTAATTTTTATTTTATTAAATTTTAGAATTTATATTAAAATTATAATATAAAATTAAAAATATAATAAAATAATTTAATATTTATTATTAATGAATTATTTATAATATTATTCATTTTAATATTTTAAAATTTACTTATATATTAAATAAAATATAATGTGACCTGTATGCCTATTTGTAGTCTGTTACGTAGCTCGTATGGTATTTGATTGTTTTTAATTTTAAAAAATAAAAACAATAACACATAATTATAAGGCACTTTTTAATTATACAGAAAATTAAACATCCTGTTTTTTAAGAATACAAGATTGTATAATAGAAAATATATTTATACAAATTGTTATGTATATTAAATTTTAATAATTTAGTCATTTATAAATATGTAATCTAATAGTAAAAATTTGTTTATATTAGTATATTATATGTTAAAATAATGTGACATAATAAAATACTAATTAATTTTTAAATTATATGAAAATTTATAAACTTAATTTATTTATAAAAAAATTATGCAGTAGTTAGATTGGTAAAATTTTATATTTGTAAAAATAATCAAAATTTGAATTTAATAGGTTCGTTATTCTAAGTTTAACGGGTTCAAATAAAAATTAATGGCCCAAAAAATTCTTTAAACTCAAACATAATTTGATTTTGGATTTAATAAATTCAAAATTATAAAGAAATAAAGGGAAAAATATAAAAAAAACTATAACTCTTTTTGTAATTTTTTAAACGGGGGGAATATTTTGTACTTTGTATATAAACTAGGTTTTTTTCACGGGCTCATCAAAACGGTAATGAAATTTAAGTAAATAGATTTCATGTCAATTGCACCACATCATAGCTATAATGAAAAAATAAAAATTAATGAATTTGGTGCTTTATATTTTACATATCAAATAGTTTAGATTAATTGATCAACTTGCATACTATATACCAAAAATACTTCTTGTGGTACCAACACTAAAAATATGTTTCACAATAGCTACCAAGGTGAATCCTTTAGATAGATTAACATAGTATTAGGCAGTGTAAAAAAATGTTTCCAAAAAAGATATGAGTGATTAAGTATTAATTAATACCCGAATTTAATAAATCTAAAATATCTTATCTCTTTTACTTCTTAGCCTTCTTTTCGTATAACATAATACACAATCACTATCAGCTTCATGCTCGTGAATGGATTGATTTGTAAAGTTTCTCTAAACTCCCACCCAGCATAATAATTAATAGGAAGTAGATACCAATGAATAATTTTGAGAAGGTATAAGAAAATAGTCAATAAGACCAAAACCCAAGCCCGATGTCATTATATAAATTGAGGTAATATGTCCTCTATTCATGTACAACTTTGAACACCCTTGAGAAGCATAACTATTTTCCTTGGAAAATAGAATATACATGAAAATCTGTCCTTGCACATTCACGTAGGTATCTCCAATGAATTTCATCCTCAGTTGAGGTTGACCAAGTGTATCTCCAGTAATATATGTAACGCAAGTGAAACTTTTGTGCTCTTTGCTATTTGAAAAATCAAGGAGAAAAGCCATAAATGTTAACCAAACATGCCACCCAAAGTAATATATTCTTAGGCATAATGTTCTTGGAAATATGATTCCTGAAAAATGCAATATCATACATTGAAACAAATGGCTTCTAAAAAATTTTACATATAAATGAAATAATAATATATTGAAGTGCATGGGTTAATCTCAATAATTTTTATATTTTTATATATAATTTTAAAATAACTTAATTGAATAACTAATGTAACTAATTTATTCCTTGCAGAAACTCTAGGTTGGTCAGGTAGCAGTAAATTGATCTATTATTCTCTAACCTTCCTCCAAACACACAAACTTGAAATAATATTCCAAATCATATGGTCTTACATCTCAAGTTTAACTATCTAGTTTTTGCACCCGCGGGGTTTAACAACAGTTAGCAATAAATGACAACATCCGATTAGCTTCCATAGAGGAAATTTGTGATGCACGTGATTTTATTTTATTTCCTAAAAGATTTTTTTTAATTTTATTATTAATTCAAACAAAATGAATATATTGAAATTAAATAATTAAAGGCTTAATTATATTTTTAGTTCCTAAAATTTTGGATACATCTGTTTTTGGTTCCCCAAATTGAAAATAAATAAATCATTTTAGTCTTTACTAATTTCAGAAAATCCATTTTTAGTCCATAGAGACAGACGATGTTAATGAAAGTGGTGATGTGGCACTTGCAGCATTAATCACATGTACTGCTTTTGTTAGATATGTTATCATTTTTTGCTACTTCCATTAATGTCGTCTGCCTTTAGAGACTAAAAACATATTTTTTGAAATTATGAGGTCTAAAATGATTTTTTTTTTCAATTTGGAGGACCAAAAATGAATTTACCCCAAATTTCAAGACTAAAAACATAATTAAGCCATAATTAAATTAAAATATATTCATAAATATGTATTTTAATGATATTTTAAATATATTTATGAGTATCAAAATAAATTTGGTTTAGATGTTATTTTCTCGCATTGTGTTATCCCTCTATTACAAAGAGAAGTCGTTAGAATACTTTGGTATTTATGTCAAAGATCCTACTAAATGTTTAAATCTAAACCTAATACAAATACGCACTTTTCATTTATTTTGAGCTTCACCCAATTTTCTATACTAATTGTTTAAAATATTAACATATTTTTGGAGTAAAAAGCTTATTTTTCGATAAAAAAAAATAAAACAATTTTCGCAAATATAAACTTATTTAAGAAGTTATTATATAAAATATTGACAAAAATGTTTATTCATTGTGTTATAAATACACGGAATATTTTGCTATAATTTTAGATTCATGAATAGAACAAGGTAGAATATTTTTCAAAAATACAAGATTATAACATATTGAAAATTAATTAATATTTTTATAATAAAAAAAGGTCAATAAAAATAGCTAATATAATATTAAATTATAGTATAAGGATAGTTTGATAAAAAAAATTACAAATGAATTTTCTCATGTGTAAAAGAAAAAAAATGTTTATTTTTCAATGGGTCAATAGTGTTTAAGACAACTTAATTTTGACTAAAGGATGTTAAAATAATTATACCATGTTCAAGATGATTTTTAAATGTAAATGAATCCTTAAATAGTTTCTAACACAACTAAACTCACATTTCTAAGCGTCTTTAATAAACCATTTTCATTTTTATTTGTTACTCATTAATCTTATAAAATATATTTGAAATCATAATAAATATTTTACATATTATACTAATACGTTAATTAAATTAAATTTTAAAATATAAATTAATGAACATATAAATCTATGAAATTTATGTACATAATTAGTGCAAGTAAAAACTAAATATATAAAAACATTAAAATCAAGCATTTATATTCATAATAAATTTAAAAATTATAAATCAAAACATTTTTAAAAATTAAGAAAAACACATCAAAAGAAAATAATAGACAATAGAAAATACAAATCCAACACATTCATATTGTACACCTATTGTTTAGTATATTAAGAATGTCAAAAGTAGATATCTCCTTCGCAAAAGTTTAAGAAAAAAAATTGTGCTAAAAAGATGGCAGTATAAAACCATTAGCACATACATAACTTCGATATAATTCAAGTGTAGAAAAAATTCGTATAAATGTTAAAAGGTTGTTTCTGTTGCATCATAATTCATAAATAATGATTTATGGTTATTGTACTCTATTGATAAACCATCAGTAAAATGGCTAAACACATCGCTCCTATTGCCAAACATGTTGGTCAACGATACTCCAAAAGATACCAAGAGTTAGATCCTCTTCCAACTTATCTTTTTTCTTTTCTACAATGTCCATTTGCAATATCCAACCCATTTTTCTATGTTGGTGATAAATATGTCAAGAAATAAAGTTGATGATATTATATATCTTAATTGGTGCAACAGTCCGGTGTTCCAAGCTTTGAATCTCTGCTCAAATTTTTAACAAAAAAGTCTCAACTATTCATTAAACATCATTGAGCAAAAACCTCATTCATATAAAAATTTGAGCAAGTAACGATTATTTTCTAAACCCCCACTCATGCGTCATGAATCAACTTGTTCACACCATAGCCAACGGGCAAGTTGCCAAGTTCCTGAATCTGTTTTCTATCAAGCAAATTCTATGGCAACCTTGTGGTGACCATGTTGTCCACGTTACAAAGCCTTGAAACTTTGAGTGGAATGTACTTCTCTAAGAAGCCGGTTGAAGCACTCTTCCTGTACAAATCATAAATGGAAAACTTCGAGGAATTAATGCATAAATGATTCAAATACTAAAATCATATTTTGATGCAGAGATCAGCAAATTAATTTGTCTAACATGTATTATCAAATGGACGGGAAATGTTCTTCCAGCAACATAAAATTGTTGTATAAGAAATAAGAATCTTCGTAGGAACATAATTTGGGTTTGGTGTTATTGACTTTACCTAATTAGGTTGGCTTTCAGTATCCACTTTTGTAATCCAAACTGGATAATCAAGGACAGCAAGAGTATTTGGAATCTCTCATGTAAGGCAAGTCGGGAGGAATAAAATTAGGGAAAAGAAACTCCAGCCTAAATCCAGTAGGCATTCCCCTATTCCTAGGATATATTTGATTTCTCTGAGCTTCTAAATGAACTTTAGAACGAAACCTGAACATTATGATTAATGTTTAAATGTCAGCTGCTAAATTAGGTAGAGCATGAAAAGTTTGCATCAACCTGCTACACATGCAAGAGATTTTGACATTTCCAGCAATCTATTCATGTTTGAACCACTCAAAGAAATGTCAAGTTTCAATCATTCAATCAAACATTTATTTAAATAATTGAAATTACTATTTGAGATAACCTTTAACAAAATGGAAAGAGGATTGTTGAAAAAGAACCTTATAAGACTTGCAACATTTATTACAATTAAAACCAATAAAACATAGAAGCTGTCATTACTATTGAAATTATCCAACCAAAAAGACATGAAATTGTCTATTAAAGTTATAAGTTAGCATTTCTATTAACCCATAGAATAGCCAGTGAAGTTAAAATCAGATGTAAAAGTACTTTATAATCACGACTTCAATCCAAAGAAGAACAAAGCTAGACTCCTTGCTTATTTGGAATTTACATTGTAGCCAATAACTACAAAGAATCATGGACAATACATAGGTACCTTGGTGAAAGTCTTGGATATAAATGGTTTAAAAATTAAAACTATCAGCATTGAATTAATCAATGGTATGCCAGACAAAAACTTCTTATTTGAACTATTCTTTGATGATAATAAACATAAAACATGGAACCAAAAAGAAAACACATAAAACTCAATGGCTTTTGATAATTTTCTTTGGTCTTTGTCTAGAGACTTAGTTGTGAAACAATATGCAAAATTATCTCTTGATAATAGAAGATGGAATGCTGAAAGCTATGGGAAGAAGAGATGTTCGTTTGTTCAAGAATAAGCTAATGCAATCTTGACGTATAAATCCTTAATGAGAATTGAAGTTATATCAAATTTTGTTTTATAATGTAAGAAACAGGGATCTTTTCAAAGACAGATAGTCGACTTACCTATAGAAGATTACATTCCATAACAAAAATGTAGAGAAAAATGGCTAAGAAGTAAATCTACTAAAGAGTTGATGACTTCGTGCTGATATGAGTTGTTGTCAAATTGCCTAGAGCCACTTGATAAGACTATGTACTATCTTCTGAGCATTTTGGTTGATGTGAAAAATCTTTATCCAGATGTATCTAGAGCCTAGTGGAATGTCTCTAACACTTCCGAAAGACCTTTTAACGTTCAAATAAGGATTAATTAAATTTTTGGTCTTTATAGTTGTGTAAATTTTTTTTTTTTGGTTTTTATAATTAGAAATAATTTGTTTTAATTTTTATACATGTACTTTTAATATCGGTTTGGTCTCTGCTATTTTAAACCGTCACAAGTTGAATTAAAAATGTTAGAAAATGTCAATTTGTGACGGTTTTATACCGTCAATTTTTATTTTGTGATAGTTTTATTTTACGAAATTAAGACACATTTGACAGAAACCGATATCAAAAGTGTATATATAAGAACTAAAATAAATTATTTTTAACTATAAAAACAATTTTATTTTTTTTGCATAATTATAAGGACTAAAAGGTAATTAAACCTTCAAATAATATACAAAAACGCGAGGCAGCCAGACAAATAAGTTTTTTTTTGGAAAATATCTCATTAACAGTACGCATGTCTATCAAGATCAGAAATTAAAAAAAATAAAAAAACTATGAGATACAAATGATGTATACGGACAAAAAGGAAAATAATGCTCATCTTGCTTTTGCACACATATAGATGACAAAAAGATTTAACGATAAAGGCAATCATTCTCCTTGGTTTATCATAAATTGTTAGATTCCCTACTTGCTTATTTGTAATTTTCATTATAGCCAATACCTACAAAGAATCATGGACAATACATTGGTACCTTTGTTAAATTGTAATATTCATGCAACCATGCTCCTTGTTTTTTGCCAAAGACAATTGTGGTTACCTCTACTTCTTGTTGAAACTACCTCTTCCCTTAGGTTATGTTTGGTCTGAGGTGATCTAAAATTCCGGCACCATGTAGCCTCTGGTCCCCCTCGAGCTTCACTGTCCGATCACGGAAGGCTCGCCGACGCCGTCGACCGCCTCGCTGCAGAGATCAACGAGCCAATTTTGGCACGCAAATTGTCCTCCGTTATAACAAAAAGAAAGGATATCATTGGTAGCGTAATTTCTAATTACAAAGTGGCCTTCACAGTGACTACATGAATATCGTAATTTCTGACGCATGATCTCCGCTAAGACAAGCGACACCCAACCAAGATTTTACAGTTCGTTTGGTACGCAAGAAGTAAGACCGGAAGTGCAGCGAAGACGAAAGAAGTGCGGAGAAGTGTACTATTTCCGTTCGTTTGGTAGAGCAGAAGTAGCGTAGAAATTTTTAAAATTAGTGTGGGCCCCACGTCAAATTTGATCCGCTCAATTTTGCGAAGAAATGCGAAGAAGTTGTCTTTTTCCGTTAAATGCCTCGAGCTTTTTGTCTCCAATAATACTATATATTCGAATATGGGTTTACCATATTCGAATATTTGGCCCCCATATATTCGAATATGGTTTACCATATTCGAATATGGTAAACCCATATTCAAATATATGACCATATATTAGAATATGGGAATCCCATATTCTAATATATGGTCATATATTCGAATATGGGTTTACTATATTCAAATATATGGCCCCCATATATTCGAATATGGTAAACCTATATTCGAATATATATAGCATAATTGTATTTCAACGTTTTTTTGCAAATAATTTAATTTAAAAAATTAAGGGTATAAGTGTAATTTTATTTTTTCATTCTAAATTCCCAAAAGTGAAAAAGCAAACTTCCACTCTATTTCTCCTCTACTTCTCTTCAACCAAACAATCTCTATTTCCATTCTATTTCTTACCTACTTCCCTTCTCTTCTCTTCTCTTCTACCTACTTCCTCTCCCTCTATTTCTCTCCTCTCTACCAAACACAACGTTAAGGCGAGATACCGCCCCATTTCTAGCGCTCTTTCCTTCGCACAGTGAAAACCCTCTTCAAATGAATATCGCAATAATAAAAAGAGAGGGTTAAATAGGTTTTGTCCTCAAAAATTGGTCTGTGTTGATTTTAGTTTTTTTTAAAAAATTGAATAAAGTTTTTCAAATATTAAAAATACTCTAATTAAATTATTGTATTAAATTTTATTTAACTTATTTGTTAAATAATAGTCATATCAGTATCACAGCCATCATTAATTTGTTAATCGATTGTCCATGTCAACTATTAAGTCCATGTCGGATTAGTAAAATACTTTTTGAATAAAATTATTATATAATTAACCTTAAGTCATGTATTTTTTTAATCCTAAAACAAAATTAATTACCTAATTTTTTATTAAAAATTAGTATTGGACACTTTAGTAATAAAATATTTTACTTAAAAGCTGATATGACTATCATTTAATAGAAAAGTTTAGTAGAATTTAACATAGAGATCTAATTAGGATATTTTTAATATTTGAGAAATTTTATTCAATTTTTTTTCCTGAAAACTAAAACCAAAACAGGTTAATTTTTAGAGGACTAAAAACATATTTAACCCAAAAAACAATTTCTTGATTAAGAAGTCAAAAACCGAAAATATCCCAAGCAAAACCAAAATAAGTTAACACCCAATTAATACTGCCATACAGTATTCCAAAAACTTTCAATTGTAATGTAAATATATTTGTTTTAAAAAATTTAATATTGTGTTAAGCAATTTTTAAAACTATTTTTAACATAAAAAATGAAGATCTTTGTGTATAAAATATTGTGTCTATAACATTCTCTCTCCATATAAATTAAAATAGTTATCTTGAATAAGAACATTTTTAGTTGTCATTTTTCAATAATAGTGTTTTTAGAGAATTTTTTTTAACTTTTTATTTCTTTTAAATTATCGTTTTTAATATCCTCAGTTCTAAATTAAATTTCAATATTTTTTAAAGAGTTTCATGGTTATGTATTGGCAGTATAAAGTAATTTTATATTGTCATCTAATCATAAACTACCATTTATTGTAAGTTTGTTGACATTTGTAATAAATAATTTAAAAGCCATATTAATGGTAATTTCTGATTAGATGACAGTATAAAATTACTTTATACTGTCAGTGCATGACCATTAATTTTTTTTTTAAAAAGTTATTAATAATTAAAAATTAACATTATATTACAATAATTGTTTATTATAAATTTAAAATATAATTTATATGTTTAAAAATATTCATTTATTATAAATTTTAATTATAATATAATTTATATATTCAAAAATACTTATTTATTGTAAATTTAAACTATATAAAATAAATATTTATTCTTTACAATGTATAAATTAAAATACTAATTACTTAAAAATTTTGAACACGCAGGTGCATGGTCCAAGTCTTTCCGAACTTGGCTGGCAGCCTCCCCTTTTTCTAGTTTTTACTACTTAGCGGTAGTGACTATCTCAATTAAGAAATGAATATTTTAAAGTGTGATTACGAGAGATGAAATTATAAATCTCATTAATTAATTATTATTATTAATATATATAAGGTGATTAGAATGGGAATTGATGCATAGCTCCCCCAACTGATCAGAATTACCCAGCAGGATAGGTAATAGGATGTCTCTTAACCTAACTTTTATTACAGGATAAGATTTATACAGGTTTAATATGATAGAATAAGTAATAGGATAGAATAATCACATTCTATCAGTGTGCCAAACAGATTAAAACAAGATAGAAATTATTTTTTCTTGTCCTGACCACTAAAGGAGTTGTTAGAATATTATAATTATTTTTTATTTTTCTTATGCTTTTAAACGTTTCATACTCATACCCGCGTATAAAATAACATTACCCTTAAAAATTAGTACCGCCGCCCTGTTGGCGGCTGTTTGGCAAGAGTGGGGTAAATTTAAAAGTAAATTATTCAAAAATACATATAAAACATACTACTTATTTGGAGTAATTTTCATTATATGACAAAAGCCAATAGCATCACAATCATTACATGATGAACTTACGTCTTTCATAAAAATAAATTAGAAACATGATACATAATTTCTTGTAGAGTAAATTACACATTTTTTTTTCGAGGTTTCTACAAATTTTTTCTAATATTTTTCTTTTTTTTTCTTCCACTAAATTTCTTAATTAATTAAAAAATATTAAACCAACACTCTTTATAAATTACACTAAGCTCCCTTAATTATTTAAAAAATATTACACTATGTACTTCTAAAAAGAGGTTGCTATAAACATTAAAATAAAATAAAATTGTGTGCAATCTCAAATTTTTTTAAAAGAAGTAAGTGTTAATTTATTCTTTCTTGTAAAATATCGCTAGTCCTCAAAATTACATAAAATTATCTTGACCAAATCAATATTGGATTCATTTTTTATTATTAAGACAAATAAAATAAATATTAAAGCTCTCACATACAAAATAAATAATTTTAAAAAAATAATTTCTAAGCAAGGAAAAAATGAGGGAAAAATAAAAAAAGGAACAAAACAAAGTATATTTATGTTAAGTAATTCTTTAAATATAATAATAAATAGATAGATAGATAAATTTATTATTTTGAACAAAATTAACACTAAATTATTCTATTTTTATAGAAGAGATAAACTTACATGAGTAAATAAGCAATTCCGCATTGTTGCGGTAATTTTATTAATGTGTATTTTTAATTTATTAGTAATTAAGTATTTTGTATGTTGTAGATTAATTTTCAATGTAATATTTTATATATATATATATATTAAAAATATTTAACGAGTGATTTTATTAATAAAATATTTTTTATTATAACAATACAAATTGAAGTATACTATATTTAAAATTTTTAATTATGAAAAAATAAAAATAGATTTTTGGTTACAAAAAGGTAGATTGATAGATGCAAATTTGGTTTACCTAAAATTTGTAAAACATTTCATTATATTTAATGTTGATTTAATAAAATTAAATTTTGATTAAAAAATTAAGAAAAATAAATATTTATTTTGACCAGATAATTGATTAAGGAAGAAAAATATATTGATTTAATATGTGTTATAAAAAGTCGCGGGCGGCGACGATGTCGTTGAATCAGACGACGAGGTGGAGTGGGGTTTCTAAGCGATTCTTTCTTGAATGAGGGAATCGATTGATTGGCAGGGATCTAATCGGTGGTTATGACGATTTTGTGTTGCAAACCATATGTGAGCGTGGAGCGGGGGAATACGTAACAAGATTAAAGGGAGACGTCGTTAATATTTTTCAAAAATAATAGAAAAATGACGTGTCATTTTTAAATGATATGGCATTTGAGGAACAGAGATGGAGACAGGCTTTTAAGGCAAAAGATTTCTATCCAAAGACATGGTGAAAGTCTTAGTTACCAATTAATAAGAGTCTCCAGAGAACCACACCGCAAAAGCTAATTATCAAGAAAAAAGAATCAAGTCACTTAATATTCCAGCGAACATCTCATATTACAGTACGTGGGACTTAGCCACCCCTCAATATTCAAATCCCTATCAAAATACTTTGTTATATATTTGATATAATTAATATTTTATGTTTAATTTTTTTTTTTTATTTCTATAACTAGCAAGTACCTAACTCTAAGCAAGTGTCTCATTTTTAAATTTTGATTTGAATCCGCAAGAGCCACGCGCACGCCTCAAAATAGAAAAATAAAAAGAATTGAAGATATGTTCCTCCAAGCCGACCCAGACAGCGAAGTTGTTCAAAACACGACCAGTCATTCCGTACCCAAAGTCTCTCATCTCAATCTCACGTCGTTTTGGTCAACGCCCTTGATCCACTAACCTCTCTCTTTCGTAACCTTTTAAACCCTCTGAACGAACCTCTTTCTTCCTTCTCCTACCTCTGCTTAATTGACTTAGAACGCAAATCATGGATAACAAAACCAGCGAACCAAGCCATTTTTCAGCTCCTCTCCTCCCCACAAGTTACGGTGCCAATGATGGCGTTGACTCTGACGAAAAGAGCCATAGCGGAGCTTCTTCCATACCAACCACTCTTATACTCACCACCCTCGTCGCTGTTTTTGGTTCTTACGTTTTTGGCTCTGCTGTGAGTTACCATTTACGTATTTTGGTTTGGAACTTTATGTTAACTCAATGACTAAAACGAATTTTTACACTGTGGTATGTGCTAATTTTTATAATAACTATTTTATAAGTCATTTGAACGATAATTTCTGATTAATTTGATGATGTAAAAATGCATAAAAATTAAAGTCTAAGTCTCTAAGTCAAAATGACCACTGTCACATGAACATCATGCTAATTTTGCAGATTGGGTATTCATCACCTACTCAATCTGGAATCATGCGTGACCTCAATCTCGGCGTGGCGCAGGTATGGACCTTTGTTTTTCAAACATTTATTACGTGTTATTTATTGGCCATCATTTGTTTGACCGTGTCCCTTGATGGTCAAACTCTTTGCACCTATGCAGTACTCAATTTTTGGTTCGATATTGACGATTGGAGCGATGATTGGTGCCGTTGTGAGTGGTAGAATAGCAGATTACGCAGGTCGACGAGTTGTAAGTCAAAGCCTCGCTGCGTTGACTCTAGTTTGAATGTTGTTGTTGTCGTTCACCCTTGCTTATTCTGCGTTTTGCTGAGCAGGCCATGGGATTCTCCGAGGTTTTCTGCATCTTGGGATGGCTTGCCATAACATTCTCAAAGGTTTCCCATTATTTTCTTCCACTTCATTCCCAGATTTCTCTAATAGTATTTTTGGATGAACGGAAAGAAAATACAAATAACGATACATTTTCTTTTGTTTGATCAGGAGAAAATGAAAAGAAAAGAAAAAGAGAAGTTGATTTTTAAAAACAAAAATTCAAAATTTTCTTTCCTTACACTTTTCTTTAATTCAAATTTCAAACTTTTCTCTCATCTTTCATTTTCCATCCACAATTTCAAACAGACCATAAGTTGTGTGCGTGGTAATAGTTGAATATGTCTGAAAACTAGTAATCCTGGTAGTGATGGTAACCTTTCCTAAAAAGGAAATTACTTAACTATATTTCAAGGCAGCATTCATGGAAAGAATTTGTTGTAACTATTCGGTACTTGAAGTACATGCCTGGTAGGCTTAAATACCTTTTTGATGGGAAGGATTGAAAACAGAAGGTTTGAACATTATAAGATCATAAACAAAAAATATATAGGGACTAAAAGTGAAAAACTAGTATATTTGCCGGGATGAAAGAAGTATTTAAACCTGCCCTGGTATTAACTGTGAACCTTATTTGAAAGAATATTAGACATTAGTAATCCTTTCCAACAAAATTCCAAGCAAAATTTCTGTTGAAGTAGATGGATAGAGTAAGGAGTAAAGACTGCAGACTCTCAGCGACTGAACCACTATGATTCTATTAGTTGAATGTCTTCATCCCATGGGTTTTCCTCAAGTTCAGCTGTTGATAACTAACATTTGGCGCTTTTTGAAGGTTGCTTGGTGGCTTTATGTTGGAAGACTGTTGATAGGATGTGGGATTGGCCTTCTATCTTATGTGGTAACTGTTGTGACTGTGCAATATGTTATGATTGCAGTTCAAATGATATTCAGCCGCTCAAGAAATACAAATACTTTGTTTTCTTTGTACATTAGGTACCTGTTTATGTAGCAGAAATAACACCCAAGAATTTTCGAGGGGCATTCACTGCAGTTCATCAGGTAAAGTAATACTATAATGCTTCAGTCTTTTAATATGATTTTACTTTTTATTGTATGTACCATACCACTTATGTAGGCTTATTTTAAATTCCTATTTGGTCTTATTTTGACAGTTAATGATTTGTTGTGGGATGTCATTAACTTATCTTATTGGAGCATATGTGAATTGGCGGATCTTGGCTCTAATAGGTAATATTATTCTTTCTGGTGTTCTTTTCACTAACCAAATTAAAAAAGGGTTCCATGTAACTCACATTTTTTTGTCTTTCTCAGGAACTATTCCGTGTCTTGTGCAGCTTCTGAGTCTTCCCTTCATCCCTGATTCTCCTAGGTGGCTGGTGAGTTGTTCATAGCTTCTGTAGTTTTATTGTTTGGGCTGTACATGTTGGACACTTTTCACATAGGAACTGATGTTTTTCATCACTTTTGTCAAATGGTTGGAATCAAGACATGTCATTAGACAAACATATCACAAGTTATACTTGCAATCTTCTGCAGGCTAAGGTCGGTTGCTTGAAAGAGAGTGATTCTGCTTTACAGCACCTCAGGGGGAAGAATGCTGATGTTTATCAAGAGGCGACAGAAATCAGAGTATGTAACTAGATTTTGTTTGTTAGAATGTTACACTTGAGTTACAATCTTACTAAGATGCAAAAGAAAGGAAATAAAAAAGGAAGAAACCAAAGAGTTCAATTTAATCTATCATTTTAGCGTTGTACCTTTATTTCTAGGATTATACAGAAGCCTTTCAGCGGCAAACAGAAGCTAGCTTCATCGGCTTATTTCAAATGCAGTATTTGAAGTCACTTACCGTGAGCATTCTAAACTATCCCTATTCATATGGTCCGCCCATCTTAACCTTTTTGCAGGGCTCTTATGGTTTTTAGTTACTTGGTTAGGTAGGAGTCGGCTTGATGATATTGCAGCAGTTTGGAGGGATTAATGGCATTGTTTTCTATGCAAATTCTATATTTATCTCTGCTGGTATGTGCAGCTCCTTTTCTATGCTTCCATTCATCATATGACTAAGTAAGAGAAAATGAATGAGAATATTAGATTTATGACATGATTCACACACAAGCAAAAACTTTTATCCATGACAGGGTTTTCAGAAAGTGTTGGAACAATAGCAATGGTTGCCGTTAAGGTTCTTAATTCTCTTCACATGATTGCATCATTTCTCTGTGCTTAATTCTGTATGAGTGTACCCTTCATTCTTGTTTTTCAGTACTATTCCATCATTTGTGTTTATAGATTCCAATGACGACTTTAGGAGTACTTTTAATGGATAAATCTGGAAGACGACCACTTTTGCTGGTAAAAAGTTTGAACTATTGTTCCTATTGTTTTGTTGTATCCTGTAAATTCTGAATCCAAATTTTTTGACTTTCATACAGGTGTCTGCAGTGGGAACATGCTTAGGATGCTTCCTGGCAGCCTTGTCATTCGTCTTGCAGGTTCTTGTAAATTTTAATAACAGAATCTGATCTAGGTAAGTTGTTTTTCACATGCATTCTAAGAATAATTAAAATTGCCTGATGTAGGACTTGCATAAATGGAAAGGAGTTAGTCCCATTATGGCGCTAGTGGGTGTACTGGTAATGTTTTTGCACTTATATGCCCATATATGGATCTTCGACTATAGCTTGAAATCTCATAAGTTTAACTTAAATGGATTGTGATCATTACCATATTTTATGACCCTGAAAAAGTCATGTGAAACTCTTAGCTATAATCTGTTATGTAAGAATAGCACAACTGAGTAAAATTTTGTAGAAGATTAGTATTTCTGGCGTATCTAGTGAAGTCCGTGATTTCTTTCTAAACTTTTATGATGTGCGTCATGCTCTTTCATTTTTTCATTGGCCTTGTATTTTTCTTGATGAGATAGAATTGGTTTCAACATTTGAATGATGCCTCCGAAGTGTCACAACAAGAATTCAATTCCTGTTATGTATCGAGACCAATTTACTTGTGGGCTGACAGATAAGGTGATTCTCCTATTAATTTTTTTAATGGCCAGGTATACATGGGATCTTACTCGATAGGCATTGGAGCAATTCCCTGGGTTATAATGTCTGAGGTAGTTAGCTTCACCTTACTATGCCTGAACTCAGGAAATAAAAAAAATTCAAACACAATAAATCATCAGCATGCATGATGAATGGTTATATTTTATTTTCCAGATATTTCCCATCAACGTGAAGGGCTCTGCTGGAAGCCTTGTGACTTTGGTTAGCTGGTTGTGTTCTTGGATTGTATCATATGCTTTTAACTTCCTCATGAGTTGGAGTTCAGCAGGTAGGTTCACATTTAATCTTGATCCTTGATTCTCACTCCCACCCTAAAAATAGAGAGCAAAAAATCCGGAAGGCAAAAATGAAGTTGAGAAAAAGTTTTAAGAAAATAGAGAAGAAAAATAGAAAAGTAAGGAGTCCTTAATTTATATATGGAATAAGATTCATTTTTATGTTATGTTTGGCCAGGAACTTTCTTCATGTTCTCTTGCATATGCGGCTTCACTGTGCTATTCGTAGCAAAACTAGTGCCAGAGACCAAGGGGCGTACACTAGAAGAAATTCAAGCTTCTTTGAATTCATATTCTTCAACGAGATGAATTCCATGCATAATAAACCCAGTAAGAATTTTCCAAAATGGCATATTGACGAAGGTTTCGTGAAACAAGCTTGCCCATTAACAAAAATGAAGGGCTATGTACGCTAGTCTGAATGAAGAAAATTACATTCAGCAAGCATCACAATAATTTTAGTGATAGTCTCGTGATGTACACATATCCTTAGAATTAGTTGCTTATACAATAGATACTTCATATGAAGATTTTTTTAATATTTTTTTGAAACTGTCATATGCAGAGTTGAATATTTGATTTTAAACTCAATGTCACAGCCATGGAGCATGTTTCACTCCATAATTGAAATTGCAAGTTAGTTTATGAATAATCAGTATATGTACCGATAATGTAAAGGATTTTTTTATTGTCATCAAGTCACAAACCAATATGTTTAATAAGTTTTATTTTAAAAATTATATTAACGATGATTTCTAATTGCTTGATTAACAGTATAAAAAATTTTACACATAGAAATTAAACATTTCTATAAAAATCTATGTAAGTGCATACGCTCAAAAAGGTGTGTGAATCTTTATTCTTCTATAAAACTAGGCAAAGGGCCTGCACTGAAGAGATGTCTGCTGTTGAAAGGGAGCAGTTGATTGGAAGAAAATATCCTTATATTATAAATTTGACTTTATATTCTTAAGTGTAGTTATACTCTCTGTTCATACTTTCTTTCTATGTAATCATACATCTTTTTTATTTTGTAACACGTGCTAAATTAATTTTTTTAATATTTAATCAATATTATCTAAAAGTGCTCAGTTGAAGGGGAAGTAAAGTGTGACCCCAAACAAACTTGTAAAGGTAGGACTTCAAATCGACCCACAAAAAATACTAAGATAAAGAAAGGAATTATTCACTAATTAAGCATAAGTCTAAATATGAATATTTATTTACAAAAGGTTATGAGGATGGGTATCATGACTTGTAGTTTACTACTCATTTTGCTACAAATTCGCATATTATTTAATAAATTAAATTTAAAATAACAAAATCTATATTATACTTACAGCTTGTAACTTTTCAACAACATAAGCTATTTTGTTTATTATAAACATTCAAGGTACATTATATTTGTAATTTATTACTTTAATATGTTTGATTTGAAATTACTTGAAATATTTTGCTTGTTATGATTGATATGATATAAAAAATGCTTTTATTTAAGCAGATGTAGGTAATGAGTTTAGGTATGAGTATGACATATGATGATATATACTAAAAGAGTTAAATATGTTTTTGGTTTTTGTAAAATGAGTAAATTTTGATTTTAGTCTCCATAATTCTTTGTAGTTTTTATCCTTTTAAAATCTAAAATAAATACTTTTGATCCTTACCGATTTATTTTATGACATTGGTTAATTGTTTATGAATTTAATGGAAGGTCATGTCATCCCAAATGACATTCAATAATACATGTGTAGTGAGTGTCATATCAATACGTGATTCCTGATTTTTTTTAATCATAAAATAAATGTTACTCTTACTGATCTTATTTATAAGACCCAATTAACTACCATATCATTAGGATTAAGAAAATTAATTAATTTAATTGATAGCATTAAATTAGTCTTAATTTTTTTTTGTTCAAAACTATCCTTAACATTAGACTTTTTGTCTTCCAATGAGTCTAAATTTAATGTATCTACTAACTACTTATTAAACTCAAGGGTATTTTTGTAAATAAAAAATTAATGCATGAGATATTATGGATTGATTCTTATAAAAATGACCAAGTAACACTTTTAATTTGGTTCTTATAGATAGGACTGGAGGGAGTATTAATTTGTTCCAAAGTAAATGCCAAGGATTAAAAATCAACGATTTTAAATTTTGAAAGGATGAAAACCAATTTTTTTTTATAAGAACCAAAGCCAAAATTTGTTCATAATATAAGAATCAAAAATAACAATTTCAAATTTTAGAGGGATGCAAACTAAAAAAAAATGCTTTAGGAACCAAAATCAAAATTCGTTCATTTTACATAACTAAAAACATATCTAACCCATGTTAAAATTATTACTCATGTAATTATATGATCGAGAACAAGTATTTATTTTAAACACCAATATATGGGAGAGAAATTATAATACCTTACCTAAACTCACAATGGTGTTGTCTTTGAGAAGGACTTTATCTAATCACAACCCCTCATTTTCACAACTTTTTTTTTTACAGAGATATGAAACAAAAAAATAGGATAAAATATATTTTCGAACTCTCTTTTTTAACAGTTTTCACTTTTAGTCCTTTAAAAAAAATTGACTGGTCTTTGTTTCTAAAAAAATTTCCATCATTATATAGTAATTACATTGGCAATCACATGACTTATTTTAAAAAATTGACTAGTCTTACATGACAGTTACATGATAAAAAGTTGTTTGATCTTTTATTTTTTAGCAGTTGAAAATTGCTACATAATTTTCTGAAAAATATACATGAGACAAGAATTTTTTTTTTAAAATAATCAAATAAACATAGAGACTTGAATTTCAAATAATTTATAGAAGAAAGAAATTAGGAAATCTTTTAACATATAAACAACTATATTTTAGTCAATAAAAACACAATTATCTAATATAATAATCGATCTCGAGACAGGTAAACATGCATGAAGCGTTTTTGAGAGGATTAAATTGGCCAAAAGAACCATACAGATCTTTTAGCCTTTGTTAAACGATGATAGTTGATGATGATGGTCATATTAAATGAATAAGTGAAGGGATGTCAGATGAAGGGAATAAATTATAATATTAACTAGTATGTTCACCTGTGTATTTATATGGGTCCCATTTGTTTTTATACGTGTTAAGATGACGTGTATATAAAATAATAAGTTAACTAATCCATTTATATAATTTATGATTATTTATTTATCTATATATCAAAACAGTGTTCACATGATAATAATTTGCGATCTTGTATTTTTCATTAATACTTTATAGTAAAAATATAAGGAATTTATTTTTTAAAAAATAATAAAATACTGGTCCCCTAGACAAAAAAAATAATCATAAAATAAATGCAAATTAAAAAATTTGTCAAATAAAAGAATATGTACTATAAATAAAAAAATGAAGGTTGTAAAATGTACAAAGTGTGTATATAAGAAAAGCAAAATGTGTAACAAAAAAATGTTAAGTTCCCACAATTAAAGTGAAAAAGTGTCTAGGTCTTTGTGCCTTTGAATGAAAATTATAATTCGATTAGAACTTTGTTTTTAGTTTAATTACTTGATTTCACTAAATGCATAGCATATGTTAGGCTATTTCGTATCTTACACTTTGAACTATATTGTTACTCTCTGAGAGATGCTTTTGAAAAGAATATGAAAAGCATGAGGAGATGACATGTGTTAATATGAACAATCTTTTAATATATAGTAAATAAATTAATATTTTTATTTCTATAAATATATGGGATATATATTTTTTAATATACAGTTATTTAATTATATAAATTAAAAAAATATTTTAAAGATAATATTTTTATTATAATATTTAATTTGAAGATAACATTATACTTATAATAATATTTTAAAGACAATAGGATTTGTAGAACTTAAAATAAAATAAGATTTATTTTGAATTTGAAGATTCATAATAATAATAATAATTAATATAATTTATTTTAAATTTGAAAATAATAATATTCACCCTATATATTAAATCAGTACAACTATATTGAACAATAGTATTTTTAGTTGCTATTTTTTAACGAGAACATTTTTAGCTATCATTCTTCAACAGAGCATTTTTAGGGATTTTTTAATCTTTTATCTCTTTCAATCTATCATTTTTAATATCTTTAATTCCAAATTGAATTTTAATATTTCTTAAAAAAATTATCAATTATTAAAAATTAACATTATATTATAATAATTGTTTATTATAAATTTAAAATATAATTTATATGTTCAAAATTATTTTTTTATTACAAATTTTTATTATAATATAATTTATATATTCAAAAGTATTTATTTATTATAAATTTGAGTTATATAAATAAAAATTTATTCTGTGCAATGTACAGATTAAAATACTAGTTTGTTATAATTTAAAATAAAATATGATTTATTTAAATTTGAATTTAAAGATAATAACATACCTATAATTACAAAAATTAATTTTGCAAAATTTATAAAATCTTATAAAATCAATCCTATTCTCGTAAATTATGTAAGAGATCACTATGTAATGAGTGAGGATAAAAATATTTAAAAAAATGAGTTAATTGGAGGAATGGAAAGAGTAAGAGTCTTACTCTATAAAGTAAATATTTAAATTTATCATATAGAAGTAGATTACTAATATTTTATAAATATAAAGTCTCTTTGATTTTTTTTTTCTCACTTATAATCATGTTTAACCATTAATACAATAGTAGCTTATCAGTTACCACAAGTAATCAACTATTAATAATAGTATTTTAATTTAAATACAATAATATTTTACGTTGAATCTATATATATTAAACCCCAAACATCAATAAATATAGAATAAAGATACTATCATTTTCAAAAGTAATGAAAAATCAAAATGTACCTGCTTCAACTAATGAAAAGTTTATGAATTGTTTGTGTATATAATTGCATTATTTTTTACATAAAAAATGTATTAAATATAAAATTAAGTATAAAATTAAAATACTTAAAAATTTAATTAATAAAATTCACCAATTATAATTTATGAATAAAATAAAATATCTAATTTAAATTTTAAGAAGAAGAAGAAATATGTTCAAAATTATGTTTTTATCTACAATTTATTACTACATAATTTTCATAGTGGAATAGTCTTTAATTTTCTTTGTTTTCTTAGTTTTTCCTTATTTTTTACATAAAAATGTATTGAATATTAAGTTAATTATAAATTAAGAATACTTCAAAAATTAAATTTATGGAGGAGCATAGTTTAATATGTAACAGTGTAAAAAATGGGAATTTTAAATAGAACCTAGTATTAACGTATACAAATAAATATTTATTTTCTTTGATCAAAAATATTATTTTATAGCTTTAAAATAATAATTATATTATTTGATGAAATATATTAATAAACGTTTGGGGTTTGTTACAATATATTGTTTCAAATTTGTCAATGAGATGCATTTTGAATGGAACCTAGTATTTACATCAACAAATTAATATTTGTTTTCTTTGATCAAATAATATTATTTTATATTTTTAAATTAATAATTATATTATTTGATAAAGTATATTAAAAAAAGTTTTGATCTTTGTTACAAAATACCGTTTCAAATTTATTAGACACTGACTACCAGAATAACGTACGTAGGCAAGGGTTAGAATCACTCAGCCTAACCATGTTAATGATCAAATTAAAATTTAGGCGGAAAGTTAGGAAGGAAGAAAAACAGGTTAGAAGATTCCACGTGTCCATAGCAACATTGTTCTAATATATAGGAATAGAATAGAATAATAGATTAGCGGAGAGGACAAAGGAACAAATATAGCAAATAAAGGGTTAAAAAATAGAAATAATCACGTTAATCACTAATTAATATTTATGATAACGGACAAAATTATAATAAAATAGAAGACTTTTTTTCAAAATTATTTAGTTATTCTTAATAGACTAATATAATTTACTAAATAATTAATAATTTTTCTAATTTCCAAATATATTATTAATAAGTAAAAATATTTTTACAATTTAAAGTTAGGGTAACTGGTCTCTCTCTTAAGGTTGAGTTATACACCTTATTCATACTTAACATTAGTTGCGGAAGTAGTGTATGTAATGTGCCTCCAATAAAGAGAAGAAAAAGAATATGTTGAGAATATTTAATTAAAAAAGAGGAGAGAGTAAAACCATTACTTTTCAAATTATATATTTTAACTAGTATTTTAGCTCGTGTAATGTATAAAATAAATGTTTATTTTATATAACTAAAATTTATAATAAATAAATATTTTTGAATGTATAAATTATATTATAATTAAAACTCTGATAAATAAATAGTTTTGAACATATAAATTATATTTTAAATTTATAAAAAATAATTTATACTATGACATAAGGTTATTTTTAACTATTTATAATTTTTTTGAAAAAAATATTAAAACTCAATTTAGAAATAAAGATAAAAATGATAGATTTAAGAAGATAAGAGGTTAATTTTTTTTTCTAAAAACACTTTCGTTAAAGAATAACTCCTAAAATGCTCTCATTCAATATAATTATTCTAATTTTTATATATGGAAAATTTATAGTATATGAATAGATTTTCTTAACAAGTGTTTAATTAACAGGGCTTTTACTTACAATGTAGTAAATAAAGTCGGGTATAAATTGAGATGTTGCAAACTGCATTATCCAAAGTGAAATTACAAATGGAAGGTAGCTAGAAATCAATACAAATAAATGTGTGTAATAGACGATAATTATGAAAGTCAGAAAATTTTATTACTATAAAACGAAATGACAATAAATGCAGCCCACGAAAGATGATAAAGTTTTAATTTTGATTTATATATTGTGGTTTGTTTTAAAGTTTTTTTGGAAATTATTTTTAGAAATAATTGAGGTTAAAAGTTTTAGTTTAAATTAATATATCCTTTGGTCTGTGAAAGTGTCAGTTTGCGTGGTTTTGATCACAGAAAACAAATATTTATACAATTACGTCCTTGAAACTTGAAAGTGTAAAATTGTTAACAAGTTTATTCTGCCAAGTTGGCAATTTATTTGTGTATACCAAAACATTTTATGGACCAAAGCAATATAAATTGTTGCTTGTAAAGATCAAATTTTGTATTGATTCAATTAATCATGAAAAAAATTAATTATTTCGGAATATGATTTTAAAAATAATTTAAAAAATTAATTGATTTATGTGGTAAAGTAGAGTTATGTTTATAGTGTAAATATGAATATTTTTAAAAATTTCTAAGGACTAATAAAAAATATATTAGGGACTAATAAGAAATTTTAAAAATTTTAGGAACTTTTCTTCAATCAAAGTGTTTTTAGATATTTTTCTTAACATCTTATCTCTTTTATCATTTTCATCTTTATTTTAAATGAAATATCAATATTTTTTCAAAAAATATCAATAATTAAAAATAACTTTATATTACAATAAAAATTATTTATCATAAATCTAAAATATAATTAATATGTTTAAAAATATTTATTTATTACAAAATGTAATTATAATATAAGTTTATATATTCAAAAGTATTTATTTATTATAAATTTTAATTATATAAAATAAATATTTATCATGTGCATTACACATACTAAAATATTAATTTTTCCAAAGCAAGGATAATTACTTGAACTTGAACTGAGTCAAAATACGTTTTTCCATCAAAGTTGGATTGAAATAAACTTGATATCCGCAAACCATGTATTCTAATTATTTGATTTTATTTTTAAGAAATGTAATGGGTTTTATTCAATCAATCATGAGATTTATATAGGATTAAGCAAAGAAGCAATCTAAATTGGAAAATCCTCAATCCAGTACATCTCATTGAAATTAAATGCTAAATTAGCAAGCTTGTCAGCCAGCATATTGCAGTTCCTATTGACATGCAATATGGAGAAAATTTCCATATTTGTTGCCACTTCCTTCACATCTTGGATAATTCCCTGAAAGTATGTTCTACCTTGCACTCTTTGGTTTCTATACAATATCTTAGATTTTAATCTTATTGTCATTGAAAAAAAAAAAAAAACCCCTACTCATATAAAGAACAGTTGTAATGCCACCATAATCCTTATCTCTGTTTTATATAATGAAGTATTTCAAAAGGTATAAAGTCTCACATTGTTTGAATTGGTTTTATATCATGTGTTAATAGCTTTTAAAGTGGCTAATAAAGAAAAGACTCGTGCCCATGAGAATGAGTCTTGTGAGCCCGTTACAGTGCAAATCCGTTTCTCCCCCCCTGCATGTGTTGCGCATATCCTGTGGATAAGTTCTTCAGTGCTATCCCACCCCTCACTCGGGTGAGAAGAGAACCATTATGATAATTAGAACGTTCCCCTCATTGTCCCTGAAAATAACTCCAATACAGAGGCATCTATGTTAGCCTTAATTGTTCCCTGATGTGCTTGAAGCACGGACCCCTTGCTGGTTAGCTTCTCTTTTGAATACCAGTGAGATTAAGTGCCTGCGCTGATGCTATTTTACTCATTCCCAAATTATTTCATCAGATTAATCTTGCATATACATATGTTTTTTTAAGAATCTATATTCCATCGCCATCACACGCTATACAACCTTAACACTTTGTTCAACAAGGTAACGTTATACGTTATAAAAGCATCTCCATGTCTTGCTTCCCCTTCCACCTCAGGATTAACTAAAACCGCATTTCCAGCCTTCTTAGTAATTCCCAAAACCTTGTTCACGAGAATGGCATCCGATGAATACAAATTTCCCCCTCAGAAGCAAGACACACAGCCTAGCAAAGAATATCTCATGAATCCACCACCCCAATGCAGCAGCCCAGAATACTAGCCATCAAATAAACTTCAAATATATATATACAATATAACATTAATTAATTGCCTTCCCTATAAATACTTATTTTTTATTTCGATTAATTGATTATATTTTGTAAGGAAAGATAGCTGCAGTAACTGGGGTGACTCACGAATTGGACGAGCCATGTGCAACTTGTTTTCATTAGAGGGTGCTGCTGTCATCTTCACCTACATGAAGGGGCAGGTAGACATAGATGCAAGGGACACGCTTGAAATTATAAGAAAGGCTAAGACTGCGGGTGCCAAAGATACAATGGCTATACCGGTAATTGACTTGGGTTATGAAGAGAATTGCAAGAGAGTGGTGGACGAGGTGGTCAATGCTTATGGCCGCATTGACATTCTGGTCAACAATGCAGCTGTGCAGTTCGAGAGTGATTCACTGGAAGAGATTGATGAGCCAAGACTCGAGAGTGTGTTCCGAACTACTATTGGTCGGGTCAATCTGCTTAACCTGTCAAAAATGACAGGACGAATTAGCTGATTCAATCCACCAACTTGCCTTAACCCGCCTTGTCTAACTTGCCAACTCGATAGGTTGAAGGCAGGCAGGGGTTGATCTATTGGGTTGGCCGACCAAGTAGATTTATCTAATCAACCAATATTTAAAGTATATATAAATAAATTAATATTTTTATATAATTAAAAATAGATTATGTATATATATAATAGCAATGTATTAAAAAAAATTAATATTTTTTTATTTTTACTTTTATTTTGAATTTTTTTAGACAAGATTTGATACACCAATTTACCATTTTATAACGTGTCAACCCACCTTTTATCTTTTGATGAATCAACTTGCCAACTTACTTTTAAATAAAGTGGGTTGTATTTTCAACTCACTTTTTGTCAACAGGTTAACTCACTCCGTTTTAGATAAGTTGGCCCGCTTTACTACCCCTCCATGCTTCTAAACTTGCAACCAACAACCACCATATTCCACACAACTGGAGCCAACCATTTATCAAACCACTACCGATCGCCTCTGTCGCCGAAACTTAGACCACCACAAACCACCTCATAATTTAATTTTTGAAACATTGAATCCAACAAAATATACATAAACATTGTTAAAAAAATAAAAAAGGTTCGCTTATTCAATAATGCCAATGACAGTTCAAAACTTGTTTTCATTCGAAAAAACAAGCTATCAACTTCCTTGTAATGGAAATATTAGGCAGGGGAAAAAATTTGAGTTTCCACTTAGTTTAAAACGTCGAAGTATACAGCTGCTTAAAAACCAAGTTTTTCTTTTTAAATTCTCACAAATTTGCATTGAATAAAATTATTAAATTACTTATTTACTTTTTCAAAATTAAACACATTATAAATATTTATCATTTTATGAAATATATCATATATTAAAGTAAAATTAATTAATCAAATATTAAATTATTTTTAAATAATAAAATTTTATAAGCTTCGTGCTTAATGGGAATTCTCAATCTAACAATTAAATGAAATAAATTAGACTCCAATTAAGTGAACCACTTGCGCTTCCACACAAACATATATATCAAATAAATATTAAATTTTTTTGACAATCCAATCACACCGTAAATGGGACGATGCACCTTTCACAAAATAGAAATTCATCATTATAAATAAATATAAATTTTCCTTTACTTACCTGCCAACTAAAAGATGACATCTTAAGTTCTTCACAAAATAATAATAGCGCAGAAACAATTAATATATTAAAAAAAACTTCTGTCGTTAATGTAGTGTTTTTCAATTGAGAGGCCAAAACGTAAAAGTTAGGGAAACATTTTTTAATTGCGAAGACAACAAACAATACAAGTAAAAGATTAGTAATATCAAAATAAAGGTATTAGTGATTCGAATCCATTATGACATAGATTTTAAAAGTTATAGATTACTTCCCGTGTAAACATTGCAATAAAACATAATCCATTGACAAACAATAATTTGATTTCCAATCCATTCTTATTTCCACGCTTAAAAGTAGATAAAAGTCGAGAGGGAGAACCGAAATGTAAAAAACAATAATGAAACCAAAACTAGTCACATTTTATCACGTAGATGATTAGCACCTTTGCAAGCCACGAAATAACATGCAGAACTTTCAATAATCTCTCTTAACAACAATGTCTAAATGTACTCAACTAAAATTCTGTTCAACACCTCAAGAAATACAATAGAAGTTCTGATAAAAACTTAAGCAAAATTTCAAGATGCCACAATTCTGTTTGGCATGGAAATTTAAATATAGCAACTCCAGTCATATACCATAAGCTTAAAGCCTTCTACCCCTTCTGCCACTCTTTCTACGAGTGCTATCCGAAGGAATGGGAGTCACATCCTCTGGAAAATCAAGAAACATTAATTAACATTTAACACTAAATGCTATACAAATGAAATGAATCAGAAAACAAAACTGGCAAATACAATGGATATAGAAAGAAAAAGAAACAACCCTTCAGAGTAAACAGGGAAGTTAATGCGTCAAAATCAATTAGTTACATAATATTAGAAATATATAAATAACACAAAAATGACAAGCCATTTGAGTAAGGGGCAAATAAAGTGAACTATAGTTCTCCTAAGAAGGCAAATACCTATACGACCAATTTTCATTCCTGAACGAGCAAGGGCTCGAAGAGCTGATTGAGCACCAGGACCAGGTGTTTTGGTTTTGTTTCCACCAGTGGCACGGAGCTTGATATGAAGAGCAGTTATGCCCAGTTCCTGCTCCAAAATAATTTGAAACAGTGCATTAAGCTTGACAGCTTCACAGAAAATAACATCCTACTTACGACACTGATTTCACAAGGAACAAAATCACTGAAACAGCTAACCAGAACAATTGACCAGTGATACTGGCTAACAAACAGGAATGTCAAATTGGAATTCTATACAATTCATGAAGAGGAAAGCAGCATGGTAATCACAAACGTTAACACAGTTAATAGAAAAAAAAATAACTACGTCAAAGAAAAGGCCACTGACCTTGCATCTGGCAGCAACATCCTGCGCAGCAAGCATAGCAGCATAA
The DNA here is from genome assembly GCA_004329165.1 of Spatholobus suberectus. Classification (NCBI taxonomy): domain Eukaryota; kingdom Viridiplantae; phylum Streptophyta; class Magnoliopsida; order Fabales; family Fabaceae; genus Spatholobus; species Spatholobus suberectus. The sequence goes on from CM014732.1 coordinate 5,370,077, forward strand.
GGAGACGATTCATCTCTGTCAGCTTTAACCTTCATTCCACCTGAAGTTAGAAAGCAAAGACATAAGGAAATCACAGCAGTTATCCTATATCTACTAAAAACGAACAACTCAACCAAAATTTATTTAGTGGTGAAGAATGTTGTTAGCTTCGTGATAGACAAATGGATCCCAAGCTCTGTGAATAGAAAAGTTCAAAAATCATCGTGATAAAGCCAAAACAAAATTTTACAAAAGGGCAGGTCCAATCACTAAGCTCCCTCCATCGTGGGGTATGGGGATACCTAAGTGCCATCCTAAGGATCTCAAAGAGGATATAAATTAACAAGAAAATCTAATGGGGATAAAAAAAAAACCCACACACATTCACTCTAACACAATAAAATCCACTGAAACTAGATATGGGCTATTTCAATATCAATACTATAAAAACATGTGAAAATTTACTAAAAACTGGAAAAATGATAGCAGGTAAATAATAACCAACATTTTTTGATAATTAATTAGTTCCTGTAATGTGAAGAGAAGCAGTCATACCAGTGATGCGGACAAGGGTTTCCCTCCCAGACAAATCAGTGACATGCTGCGATCATAGAAATGAACAACGAGACTTGAGCAATTGATAATTGAAACTAGGAAGTTAAAGAACTGCAATACTAACAATGAAGGTATCATTGAAGGAAGCAAAGATGCGAGCCACGCCAAAGACATGTTCACCATCTCTAACAGCTGGACCCAAAGTCACGTTTTCCTCCTTTGGCTCTCTAACCTTTCTCCTCGACTGCACAACAACAAACACAAAACCCTATCAGATTTGCCCTGTTGCATTCTCAAACACACCACTGAGTCCGAAAATCTAGGGTTCGAGCGAAAAGGAGCAAGTCTATGAAATTGATTTTACGATCTACGTACCATGGTTGCAATGCGATGAAGGACTTCGGAGATTGGATTAACCTTCGGCGTTCAGAGCTGCTACTGCGAACTGGAAAACGGAGGCACCGTTTGGTTCATTTTTATACCTAAGTGGGATTTAGGGTTTTGCTGGGTAAAAGAATTCGAATTTGCAAGATTACCCCTCAACCTATTTTATATTTACTGAACTTACAACCTGAAATAGATAATTATGCACACGACCCCTCACGTGGTCACACACCCTTCACAGTTTCTCTTTTTTCTTTTTTCTTTTTTTCTTTTCAAGTTACGCTATTGGCCTTGGGCTCTTTGGGTCTCTGATAGCACTAAAAGCATATGGGAAATTTAAGGATATTATTAGAATAAAATTTGATAGAAAAATAAAGGAAAGTCTACTTAAAAAAGGGGAAATATTTTTTAATTTTTAAATTAAAAATTTTATATAATATTTATAAAATAAATAAAATATTATGAAATTAAGTTTATCTTAATTTATATTTTATTTCTTTTACTTAAAAAAAATCAATTAGAGATTTTTGTTGAAAATGAAAAATTGTCTTTTTTTTTCTTTCCAAAAGTCTTTTTCCAAACATCAATAAAGTAATCTTCTTGTTCTTCTTTTTCTATCAATTAAACTAAATTTTGAGATTTTTCAAAAGTTTTAAACGTATTATTCTTATATTTCAATTTATATTTTTATTATAAAAAAATAAAATTTAATCCATTAAATCAATCTTCTCTTAAATATTTTAATTTTTAATTTTAATATTTATCCAAATTTAATTAAAAATTCAAGGAAATAAGTATAAAGTACAATTTTAAATTCTTAATATATTAAATATTATGTTTTACAAAAAAATAATTTAATCTTTAACAAATATTTTTTAAATAACAATGATGTTATTTAGTATGAATAACATCATTGTTATTTGATCATTGACCTAATCATAAACCTGCACATTTGATTAATCACCTTGCACGTCACTTACAGGAGCCAAAATGGTTGCATAATATATACATAAGGATTGATGCTAGCACCAACCTAATTAATCAAAGCCTACATACCTTGTCAAGGAGCTTGCTATTCTAGTACACCAAATGGGATTGGATCTTCTCCACCACATGATTAAAGTCATCCTTTACTCAATTAGTGAATATATGATAACCCAAATACTTGTTAATGTTGCCAGCACTCCTGATACCCAAATTTCGGCTTGAGGAGTTCTTTGTCTTGGCATTTACTTGCTTAGAGCAAACAAATATGGATTTCTCTAAGTTTATCTTCAAACCAAATTATAGTGACATAAAACAGCTCCAAAGTGGAGAAAATGACATAGACTTGATCCTCCACAGCCTTACCAACAAAATAATAGATCATTTGCAAAAAAATATAATAAAATGAGACAAATAAAGGTCACCCCTAGCTATAAATATAAGGCGTCAAATGTTGGTCATTGTTAGCTCATTAATCTGTAATGCCATTTTTTTCGTATAAAGAACAAATAAGTACAATGGGAGAAAGTCTCCTTGTTGCAGGCCTCTCCAGGGAAAAAATATTTATAACTTTGACATGTTCCAAAGAATTGAGATATTATAACCCTGAACTCCCTAAATAATGAGTCTAGCAATTTTTTCAATGAACCTATACTCCAAAACAATGGATTGGAAAAGTCTCATCTTATCTTGTCGTAAGCCTTTTCCAAGTCAATCTTGATTATTACTAGGCCTTGTTTTAATTTTGTTTTTGTAGATGTGATGCAAGACCTCCTGGATTAAGATTGCATTATCCATAGTACCTCTATCAAGGATAAAGCTACCCTAGAAAGGGCCTACCAAGTCATATAAAAAATGGTAAAGTCTAAACACAATAACTTTTGCAATGACTTTGTAGGCCACATTACATAGATAGATTAGGTGAAACTCTTTTGGACAAATGAGATGGTCAACTTCGATATCAGTATTAACAATGTATCCAGCAAAGTGTGATATGTCATACCACTCTTGAAAGCACCCTCCACCATATGCCTAAGTTCGTCTTTAACAATTGCCCAATACTGATTGTAAAAGAAAGGTTGAAATCCATCAAGTCTTGACACCTTGAAGGATTTCATGCTCATAATTGTTCGCCTTACCTGCTCCTAATGTCAAGTGAAAGGGGAGTGTTGTCTCCTGCAATGCTTAATTGTGAAGGCCGACTAGCCTATAACTAATTAGGGCAAGCATGAATATAGTCAAAAAATAAAAGATTTGTAGCACTTGAATGCTTCCTGCTTAGTGTCAAGGTTTGTGTATCAGGTCCCATCTTCTAGAAACAAACTACGAATCTTGTTATGCTTTTGGTGGACCAAAGTTTGAGTGTGGAAGAACCTAGTGTTTTTGTCATCGAAGTGGACCCACTTTTTAAAAGACTTCTCAAACCATAAGAATTCCTCCTAAAGAAGTATGTCATTGTACTATTTATGGAGTGTCCTTTCCAATCTTGGAAGTCTTTTTGATTCCCTCTATTCAAGTAGATCTGGACCACTTTTTCATCTAAAAATGTTGCTAAACACTCATTTGTTAAATTGGAGAGCACATTCACGCACAACATTAAGTCTTTCAGTGATAGTGTAGGCACCTATTGCCCAAACCTAACAAACAACCTATTCAAAACCCTTATGCGTGGCACAAGCTGATTGAAATTTGAAGGGTCTATCCCACTTGGTAAATTGGGTACCTCCACAACTAATCAAGATAGGGTAGTGGTTGGAGTAGACATGACAAAGATTTTTTGCATAAGCCTCTAGAAAACCTACTCTCCAAGTGCAATCCATGAGTGCTTTCTTTAGTCGTTTCTTGATATTGGTGATAGATTAGTTTTGAAACCATGTGAAATAGTTACTCACTACCCCTATATTCAGCTGGTTACAATGGTCAATCATGTTTAAGAAGTGATAAGATCGACCATGTGAAAAGCTTCCACCCCTCACCTTAGAGGGTTTCATGATTTCATTAAAATACCCTATCAATAACTAGGGAGCCACAATACCTCATCAAAGATTGATTAGGTGGGCCTATAGAGCAATATGTTACTATGGGTGCGGGTTGGCATAAATAGTGGTGCAGACCCAGCATAGTATATTTTTTTTTTATCTTAAGTGTTTATGCCTGAGTGAATACATCTATCTCCTTAATTTGGAAATCTCTATTTTGATTAAAGAGAACCTAAATTCCTCTCGCATGGCCACTTGCCTCCATTAGGTGACAAAGATCAAATCCCATCTTAAGTATGTATTTATTATATTATTAAAAATATAATTAAAAAAACCTATTGACGCATTAACTAATATGATACATATTGAAAAATATAAAACAATTGCATTTCTTATTCTTAAAAGCATTTAAGAATTTAGCTTAACGTGATGACTTGTAAAGGATTAAAAGCATATATTATATGAACCCCACCAAGAACTAGTGAGATTATAATCAAATTTATGTTCTTAGGATTGCCTTTTAATTAAAGTTATATAGAAACCTTGATTTAATGTTAATGAGATCAAGAACCGAATACTATGGAGGATTGTGACCTAATGCCCTACAAGGGACACAAATCTTGGTATGATTCGCACGATGATTCACGCCATATGATTAACATGAAATCTCAAAAAGTGAATACACCACAATGAGTTAACGATGATGTGATTGATACGTTAGTTTTTTAGCGTTATGGAGGAATCCGATAAGCTTAGATAGTTTACGGAGAATGAAAGAGAATATATATCTTTTTGAGCATACACAGACACACACACACACATATATATTTGTGAAAGAAGAAATTACAACATATAAAAATTCTAACTTTTATTGGCCCAAAGAATTTATGAGAAACAAATCTTAGGCAATTAATGCAAATTAAATATGAGATATTCTTAATGATTATCGTTTAAAAGGAAAATAATCATAAATTTTAAATATGAGATAATTGATCCTAATTATTAACACCTAAAAAGGAAAAAAAAAAAAATCTTTGGGACCCCTATGGAATTAATACCCTACATCAACTATAAAAGGAAAGTCTTCTAAATAGCATAAAGTCTTACAATTATTGTAATATTAAAGGAAACAACAAAATAAAAGAAAACAAGGCAACTAAAATAAATAGTTAATTCTTGACTCCAAAATTTGGAAAGTAACAGAAATTGAAGCAATTTTAATATTTTAGCAAATTCAAACTTGATTGCTACGTAATTTTCTTGTTGTGCCATCACATTGCTTGAACCCAAGTTGTTCAAGTCATTAATAAGGGCTTTGTTGTATTTTTTTTCCAAGAGCCTTTATAGTTAAACTAATGAGAATTTGAATAAGATTTGAATACATCTCTTTTCGCATACTTAGGCTATTCATTCTTGTCAATATATCTAATAACAATTAATGATTAAAGCAAATCTAAAAAGAAAGAGAAATATATGTGCACTAAGAATATAAAAAACTTAATATTTAAGGAACCACAAAATTTGACAAGAAAAATTCAAATGAGTCTTAAAGTCACATAAAAAAAAAAGGTATCAGTTTTTAAAGCTACTTAAAAATCACCAAATGTACTGTCTCAAATGACTTGCTTTTGAAGAAAGATACATGTGTTAAAAAAAAAGGCACTTAAAAACCATATCAATATTATTGTGGGCAGTTTTATTAAATTGTATCTTCATAACACAAATTACAGAATTAAGAAAAATATTTTTAAAGTAAAATATGTCTTTAGTCTCTATAAATTTGGTTAAATTTAGTTTTAGCTATCTGATTTATTTTTTTTACTGTTTTTGTTCTTATAAATTAATTTTTTTAAATATAATTCATATTATCACTTATTAATGACATGACACGTATTTAGATCTATCATATCAAAATAGTCAATGATATCACATAGGCATGGCAACGACTACCTCGAGACCAATGAGGCAACCACCTAAGGCCCAGTCATTTCAAATTCTTGATTTTTTTAATTTAAAATATTGAATAATAAATTTTATTATATTATCTATAATAAGATTATGAAATTTGTTAGTAATATTATGAAATTTAAAAATTATTAAGTGATGAGATTACATATTCAGTTGAAGATTAATTTTTTTTTTTTTGGTACAAACCAAGGTATCCTCTACGAGACAATCCTGTTTGAGCTGGGTAGGACCACTATAGGTGATAAAACTCTTCTTTCGAGTATTTAATGCAGCTACGTACCTAAGACTCGAACTCAAGACCACTAGTTAAGCTAGAACAATCATGCTCTAGTTGATCTACACGGTCAATGGTACAGATTAATTCTTTTGATTCTTATAAAAAAATTATTTTAATTTTGATTATTTTGCATTCATATTAAATCAATTTATTTTCTTTTTTTGATTGATTATCTGAACAAATTTTAGGATATAAAATGACTTTTGATTTTTTTATTTGAATCTCAATAATTGAATTTTTTTCGAAGAGGATGAATTGAAAAAATTGTATTAATCTTGAGACAAACTTAAGTTTTAGTAGACATTAATGTGAAGTTTCACTAATGTCTGCCTAATAGTAAGGGTTTGAGTAGTTTGCATGAAGTCTTAAGTTTGATCCTCATTGTCGTCATTGTATACCAAAAAAGTAGACATTAATTTGATATTAATGGTTGTGATTTATTTATTTGTACTAAAAACATGCTAACAAATGAAATTTGTGCTACTTGTGGGCAACCCTCCTTAAAGAGATCCTTTGGTATCCAGGGGTTAATTAAGTAGTTGCAATTGGATAAAACTGCTTACGATTTAAATTTATGTAGTAATTGTCTAGGTGAGCAGCTTTTGGTAGTCCCAGCATGCCATTGGCACCCTACCTAGTAGTATTAGGGGTGACTCCTCGTTCTACCATATTTATTTATTAAAAAAACTATATTAAAAGATTATTTTTTAAATGCATATAATGTTTATAAAATATTATTAATAATACTTGAAATTATTGTTAAAGATATTTATTATAGTTTCAAAATTATTTTTTTTAGATTTTATTTGAGATCAATTATGTTACAAAATAGTGATTGAATGAATTATTATAGAGTAAGTTATTCAAATTACTTAATTACAAAATTTTAATTAATAATTTTACAGTTATAAAAGAATAAAATGAAAATTAATGAGATATATGAAATCAAGACTCTACAAGATCTTAAAAATTTTAAACATAGCCATAGACACATCATGCATGTCACGTTGTCATTAAGTATAAGTAGAAGTTATTTTAAAAAAATTTAAAATTTGTAAAGATCAAACTAATAATTTTGTTTTTTAGAAAATTAAAATCAAGTTTAACTATGCTTATCAAGGTGAAAAACATTTTAAGTCTATTTTTATTTAATTGTTATCGTTAGACAAATATTGAATATTGTGTAATTTTCATTTTTTTTAAAATATTAAGTACTTAATTTTATTTAATAATATTTTTCATCTTTTATGCATTAAAAAAATCATTAAATAAAGGTCAGGTTAATCTCGATACTTTTGTATTAAATGCAAATTTTCGTAGGAGTCACGTGTACACCAGACAGCCATGAGGTATTCCTGTAACTTTTTTTTTTTTTTTTTTTTTTTAAATAAGGTATTCCTACGCCTTATACAGTTTTCTTTTTCGATGGGCAAAAAGGCTAAAGCCCCAACTCAAAAATCTCTACAGAAAATTGTGTTCTAAAAATCAGACCGGACCGGTCAGTTAGACTGAAAAATTGGTAAACTAATCACTTAATTTGTTTAAATAAATCACAGAATTGACCTAAAAAAAAACTGATCAAAACTGGTCAAGAGCAAGCCAAAAATCGGTTCACAACGAGTTAAAGGAAAATGTTAATACAATATTATTTTAATTTTTTTTCTTAGAAAAATAAGAATCAACTTAAAGTATTTATCATTTTTTTATTTTAAATATAAACTTTTTTTATTAATAAATATTGATGTGTATAGTTAAAAATTATACTTAAGTATAATGACATATTTAATTTAAAATTTTGTAAGTATTATAAATATAAAAAACCTATAAAATTATATTTTATTTTTAATTTTTAGTGTTATAAAATTATGATATTATCTTTTTTTATATTATTTTATGTATTATTTAATTATTATTATTATTTTATTAATATTGATTCGACTATTATTTAATCATAATTAAATCATTAAATCTTGAATCAGTGTCTTAACCAATATAATGAACAGTCCGAATTTAAAAACATTTATAAAAAGATACACTCGAAGAGTCGGCTAAAAGCAACAAGGAAATAAAAGCGGACGGAAAATTAAAAACACGCTCATCAGCAGGTAAAGAGAGTCTGTGCTTGGCAAGAGCATCCGCAAGACAGCATGGATATGAAAGAAGCCTCTTTGTAAATATCCTGGATCAGATTATAACACGGGTGACCGATCTCACGACCACCCGTAATTAAGGACAAAGCCACTCGAGAGTCCGTTTCCACCAACACATGAGAAAATCCTCTCGATCGAGCAAGAACTAAACCATTTTTTATACCCAAAAGCTCCGCATAAAGGACTGAATAGACTCCAATATTTGTGGAGAACGCCACAATGTAATTAGATAAACAATCTCGAATGATTCCACCGCAAGCTGACTTCCCATTCAACCCATTAATAGCCCCATCTGTATTTATCTTAACAAAATTCAGAGGGGGAGGCGTCCACGTAATAGCGCGAGCATCCTGCCGCTCTTGAACTTTGGGACCAATCTTTTGTAACAAGGAGTTGCTGCAGAAATTATTAAGTATTTTAGGACTATCAAATCTCTATGGTTCCATTCAATATATTTATAATACATATTTAATTTTTACAATTCACGAAAAAAAATTAATAACACTTGATTATATGTCATATGCAAATTAATGAGAATTATGATATAGGACTGCCTACTAATTTCTCGAGTTACTAACAGCTGATCCCCTTCGCCAAGGTCCTAGGGTGCGAGATGATGCCACGAAAAATAAGGTCATTCTTAGCCTTCCATAAAGAATTTAAGACAACCGCAAAGAAGGTAACCCACTGTACCGGAGGATGATTATTATGAGATAAATTGAAATGTACCCACTGCTGCATGTTCTTAGCAAAAAAAAATCATTTAGGAAAACTATATCTAAAATAATAGTCCAAAGCTCTCGAGATAAATGACAATCCCTGAACAAATGCAATAAAGTTTCTGGTTCCCTATTGCACTGCGGGCAAAAAGGAAAGGAAGCCAAGTGTACATGGTAACACAACTCATTGGTCAACTCAAGAGTATATCCCTCACTTCACCACCTTCCAAAGAAGAATCCAGATTCGCTTAGGCCTTCGCCATTTCCAAATGAGATTAAGAGTTTTTGAATGGTACACGAGGCTGTGAACCCACAATGGCCTGATAGGCGGATTTAGAAGAGAATAATCCATTACTAGCACGCCGCCAGATAATAACATCATCCTCATTTTTCGGATGAGGAGCAGATAGAGCACGCATACGGTCAACTATATGGCCAGGAAGCAATGCACGAATCCTTGGCAAATCCCATCTACCCTCATGATTAATATAAATTGATAGGCACCAGCGTTGGCCCTTTTATGCAATATAGGGACTCCTAGCTATTTACCTATCTCCTCTATCCGTTGAAAACACAACGCTTCACTAACTTGGGTCTTAACATGCCAAGAAACATTAGAAGAGAAAAAGACCCGAGTTTTGTCATTACGCACCTTCTGGCCGGAGCTATTACATAATAGATGCTAGACAGCCTTGATAATCTCCACCTATTTCAAGTTAGCCTTAGCAAAAAGCAGCAAATCATCTGCAAAAGCTAGATGCGACAACTTCGGACCACCCCGGGAGAGCTAAATGGGCTCCCACAAATCATGCTCCACTGCCACACTAATCAGTTGGAAGGGACTCTTTATACAAATTACAAAAAGATAGGGCGAGATAGGATCTCCTGCCTAATTCCCCTGGAAGGAGAAAATTCCTCCAAAGCCTCACCGTTCTAGAGCACTCTCATCCGAGAAGTAGAGATACAAAACCAAATCAAGTCAATAAAATTTTGAGGCATACAAATGTTACATGAAGTGTCACTAATAAACTTCCAACTCAGCCGCCTTCTCCAAATCAATTTTTATCGCCATCCAACCTATATTTCCCTTTTTATGACTCATTGAATGGAACACTTCCCGGGCAATAATGATGTTATCTGAACTCTTTCCTGAGTCGGTAAGCCAAAATCTTTGTAACCAACTTATATGCCACATTGCACAAGTTAATAGACCAAAAGTTCTTCATGATTTGCACATTATCCACCTTAGGTACCAGGGCAATAAGAGTTTCATTAACAGATTCCACCTCACTAGGATTAGAGAAAATATCCTGGAACAAAGTGATAACTGAAGGACCTACCACCTCCCATTGACTTTGGTAAAAGACTGCTTGAAAGGCATTAGGTGCAGGAGCTTTAAAGGATCCAATATTAAAAAAAAAATTTTGGTTTCTTCTGGTAACGCCATTCTAGTAAGATTCTCCTTACTCTCCACATTCAAGGAGGGGAAGGCACCCCTCAAACAGAATTCCTCAAGCTCCCCCTCTTGCTGGAAAAGGTTCATATAAAAATTAGTAACCATCTCCTCCAGCTCCATTGGGTTATCAAGCCAAGAACCATCATCCTTCTGTAACGCCTCGTAAGAATTTTTCCTCCGTCTCATAATCATGACACCAAGAAAATAACGGGTGTTCCTATCACCAAAAGCCAGCCATTTAGATCTACACTTCTGAAACCACATCAACTCTTCTTGAGTAAGAATTTCCTCATATTCTTTCCAGATACGCTCCTCAGTCTCTTTAAGATACTGGGTATCCTGAAGGTCCCTCCTAGTTGTGATTCTATGAAGCCTACGTAGCATACGACGCTTCTTCTGATAAATATCCCAAAAAATCTCCTTGTTCCACCAACGAAGGGATTTTTGGACATTCAAGATTCTCTGCCTCCAATCATTCGAATTATTTCAACTATGAGCAAGAAAGGTGGGAAAATCATCATGCATAAGCCAAGCTGCCATGAAACGCTTCTAGGATGGTAATTAAGCTTCACCGAGAGAGACAATGATCAGATTTAAGAAGGGCCAAATGGTGAACTATTGCTTCCTGGAACTTCAATCTCCAATGTATATTGATCAGCATCTTATCCAATCTCTCCTTAAGATTCCCTTGCTGCCAAGTAAAAGGATTATCTTGGAGTAAATGACCAATTTAGTTCCTGAAATTTTATCTCATTGTTATGTTAGTCCTTGAACTAAAGAAAACTAAAACAAGTCCTTAAAATTTTTTAGGGTTTCATATAAATTTCTAAAATTAACTACTTTTTTTCATTTTGGTTTCTAGTCTAGAGACTTAAGTGATAATAATAACATATGTTTAAGGTTAAAAAAAAAAAAAACCATTAATTTAGGAACTTATATGAAACTCTAAAAAATTTTAAGGACTTATTTGAGTTTTCTATAATTTCAGGAACTAATATAACCGTTGGATACAATCTCAGGAAGTAAATTGGCCATTTACTCGATTACCCTGAAAACCTGCATCCACCAACTCACAATCCTGGACAAGTTCTCTAAATTTCATCATTCCCTTTGGAGAAGGGGAATCCGAACCACCTTCTCTCTCATGCTCAGAAAGAATGGCGTTAAGATCTGCCACAAGAGCCCATGCCTGATCCATGCCTAAAGAGATTTGACGAAGAATCTCCCAAAGATGTTGCCTGCGTTAATAATAAGGGGATCCATACACCACAGTGAAAAACCATTCCCGCTCATTTCTCCTAGCCACTCAGAGATGAACATATTGATGGGAATGAGACACAACATGCACCTTCCAACTAGAATCCTTCCAACGACACCAAATACCACCAGAAGCACCAACAGGTTCCTGAATAAAACGATTCGAAAAATTCATCCTCTTCAGTATGTGATCAGCGTCAGCTAGCCCCATATCCACTTGTGCAGGTTTCAAGTATAAAAACCATATCAGCTTGACAAGTATGTGACAAATCTTTCACCAAGGAAGGGAATCCCTTGCTAACTGCCCCCCTGCAATTCCAAACAAAAAAAATTCATTTGGTTAGTTTAAAGGGGTTGGGTTAACAAACCCATGATTATCCTCTTGTAGCAACACGTCCACATGCATAGAATCTTCAATCACAATAGAACTCCCTATATCAACTCCCAATTCCTTTTATAACTCAGCACACTACATAACAGCCATATCTTCTCCTCTCGTTGCTTGACAAGCGAGGGCACTAACGCTAATCTCATGAGGATTTTTCAAGGCAAAACTTGTGCCCCAACCATGGGCCAACGACATAGATTTTAGTTGCGAGTCATATAACCACAGCCCTCTGTCTTTCTCCAATCTTTTCATTTTCGTATATATATGAGGGTCTATTCCCTTAAAGGTCTCCTCATTTTGCTTCGCTGGTTTCCATAGCAGGAATGGGATTCGCGGCGATCTTTGCTTGTTCGTTAGATACTACCATTAGCTTGGCTTTCGAGCTTTCTATGAGCATGGGCCCTATTGTTTTTATTATAACCGACCTGCTTATTGCCTCCAAACTGTTGACGATTTTTGCCCCCCCCAGCCGTGTTACGCCTCATACAGTTATACTTTCATATTCAATTTTAAGCTTGAATATGATTTTAATCCTTATAAGTAAAATAATATTTACTTTTAATTTTTATTAGTATTTTAGTTTATGTAATATATAGAATAAATGTTTGTTTTACATAATTAAAATTTATAATTAAAAAATATTTTTAAATATTATAATTAATTTTTTTCATAAATAAATATTTTTAAACATATAAATTATATTTAAATTTACAATAAACAATTTATATTATGATACAAGATTGTTTTTAATTATTGTCAATTTTCTTAAAAAATTATTGAAATTTAAATTAGAAATAAAGATGAAAATAGTAAATTAAAAGGGATAAGCGGTTAAGAAAATTACGTATATGAATAAAGATAAAATGAGTGGTTTGAAATGGTTTAGAAAGAATTTTTTGGATTAGTTGTTAAATCAAATTAAATTTAAAATTTTAAAATATATTTGAAAGGAATAAATAAATAAATTAAATGTTTAATATACAATATTAAGATAAAATAGATGGCTCAATGAAAAAGAAAATAACTTCCAAAAATGCTCTCATTCAAGGATGAGGATTCAAATTCATAATATAGAGGTGGATTTTGGCTTTTGCCTTTTCTTTTTCCATGTGATTTGATTTTTAATTTTAAGGTATGATTTCATATAAATTACTTAAACTCTTCTAGAGGTAGCAAAATGAGCTATCTAGTTCAACGTAGGTTATGAGATATATCAAGTTGAACAGAAAAAAGTCCACATTTAATTTGGCTTTCTAAACAAAAACCAAGCCTAGTGAAAGTTCATATTTTAGGTCTTTTATGGATTTTTACAGGTTCAACTTGAATCGAACCATGATTGTATCGAACTAGAAATGCTCGCGTTCATTTTAGGTTCAATATGTAAAATTTTAGCTCCACATTTTATCGTTGGGTTTGGATTTGTCCACCTAACCCAACCCATTTTACCATCTCTAATTATTCCTCCCACTAAAACTTCTTTCAATAATTTTATGTGATTTAATTTTTATCAATTATTATAAAAATTAGCATAATATTTAATAAATATTTTCCCTCACATCTTTAACATGTGATGACATTTTGATTATAAAAAATAAGTTTAATTTCTATGCATTATCAGCATAAAAAATTCACACTGTTAACTAATCAGAAATTGAGATAGGTATATTGAATTCTTTACAATGTTGGTGTATATACTATTTTCTCATAAAAAAATACTTATACACTTGGTTTACTTAATATTTTTGTTACTCGTGTGAGAAAGTGTTAAGAGATTGTTGAACTTGTCTTAGAAATGCATTTTATTTTGTTGAAATTAGTATATGATCGATATACAATAGTAACAAGTTAGAACATAAAACTTTATACATACTACTCAAACTCTCACTAGCTAATCCTAGTGAGTTTATATAATCGGTGTGATACATGATAGAATTAAATAAAAATAATTAAAAGTATAAAATATATCAAACTATATTTTATAAAATATAATATAGAAGATATTTATATAAAAAAAAATCTAAAACTCTTATCAAATAGTAAAGTTAAAACCACGTCAAATGAATATTTATTTAAAAATGAATGTCCACATCCATGGCAGTCGCAATCTCATGCGCTGTTGTCCTGTCCCACTCGTGGTTTTGGTATGGTCGACACAAGGCACTACCGTTGATCCGCTAAGCTCTCTTGTTTTGTCATAAATTACTTTGTTAAGTTGTCTGATTGAGTAGTGGACACAAATCATACATGGACTCCAAAGGCAGCGAGCCAAGCGAATTTTCAACTTCTTTGCTTTCCCCAGGCAATGGTGGCGTTGACTTCCAGGGAAATGGGCAAAGCGAAGCTTCTCCAATACCACCTGCTCTTATCCTCAGCACCCTTACTGCTGTTTTTGGTTCTTACTTTTTTGGTTCGGCTGTAAGTGATCATACTTCACACATGTTGGATCATCACAATTCAGAATGACCAGTGCTATCAGCGCTGTCACATCCCAACTCATTTTGCAGGTCGCATATTCATCCCCTACTCAATCTGGAATCATGCATGACCTCGATCTAGCTCTCTCCCAGGTTTGAACCTCCAATCACAACTCACAACCTTTGTTTTTGTAACCTTTCTTCAAATGTCTCACACTGGTAAGAATAGTACTAGAATATGATTGGAATACTCCTTATAAAACTTAGATGTTGTAACTTTAAGTATTTTTGGTGTTATCTTCTAATCAGAATTGGTGATTCATCTTGTAATTCACATACTAAAGGTTTGTATTAAAGGTTAGCATAAGTTATTGAGGTGAAACTCCAATTCGAACAACACCAAAAACACCAACTGTATCTAAGTTTTCTCCTAACATTTGCACCTTATTTGACCCTGAACCTTATTGAGGCCCTTGTTTATTTGACTGTTGGTCTCCTTGAGTTAAACTCTTTGCACTTTTGCAGTACTCAACTTTTGGTTCAATATTGACCATTGGAGCGATGATTGGTGCCAGTGTAAGCGGTAGAATAGCAGATTATGCAGGTCGTCGAGTTGTAAGTCAAAGCCAGGCTACACTTAATTTTAATTTCAATGTTGTTGGGTGTGTTTGGAACCCCTTTGTAGGGGAGTTAATACTTTTCAAAGCATGAAATTAGAAAGCAAAATTTTGTGTCATTGATGTTGAACGGCCGTTTGTCCCATTCTAACCGTTAACCAACCACACACATTGTTGTTCACCTTTGGTTATTTGCATTTTACCATACAGGCCATGGGTTTCTCCGAGGTTTTCTGCATCTTGGGATCGTTTATCATAGCATCCTCAAAGGTTTGCCAATATTTTCTTCCCAGATTTCTCTAACTTGAAATGCAGTCATGTCCAGGAATTAGCTATATATGAGGCTTATTTCCAGACAAAGAAAATTATTAATCCTTTTGAACAAGGCTTCAAGCAAAATTACTATTGAGTTAATTTGTTAATTTCAGGGTTAATTCTATTTGTTCCTAATCCAACGGGTTAATTTCCTTTAATTCAGTCTTTGATATCGAACATTTGGTGCTTGTTTGAAGGTTGCTTGGTGGCTTTATGTTGGAAGACTGTTGATAGGATGTGGGATTGGCCTGCTATCTTATGTGGTAATTGTTGTGACATGTAATATGTTATGACTGCAGTTCAAATTAATGTTATTCAGTCTCTCAAGAAACAAAAATTAATAGTTCCCTTTTCATATTAGGTACCAGTTTATGTGGCAGAAATAACACCCAAGAATCTTCGAGGGGCATTTACTGAAGTTCATCAGGTAAAGAAATACTATAATGATATCACTTAATATCATTTTACCCTTATTTTGTGTATCATGCCACTTATGTTTTATGTGTCATGTAAAGGCTTATTTTAAATGTTCATTTGGTATTGTTTTGACAGTTAATGATTTGTTGTGGGTTGTCATTAACTTATCTTATTGGAGCCTATTTGAATTGGTGGATTTTGGCTGTAATTGGTAAGATTCTTTCTGTTGCTCTTTTCACAAAAAACAAAATTAAAAAGGGTTCCATGTAACTCACATCATTTTTGTCTTTATCTCAGGAACTATTCCGTGTCTTGTGCAGCTTCTGACTCTTCCCTTCATCCCTGATTCTCCCAGGTGGCTGGTGAGTTGTTCATAGCTTCTGGATTTTTGTTGTTTGGGCAGTACATGTTGGACACTGATCACACAAGCAACTGAAATTTTTCATCACTTTTGTCAAATTATTAGAGTCAACACATGTCATTAGACAAACATAGCACAGGTGATACATGTAATCTTCTGCAGGCTAAGGTCGGTCGCTTGAAAGAGAGTGATTCTGCTTTACAGCGCCTTAGAGGAAAGCATGCTGATGTTTATCAAGAGGCCACAGAAATCAGAGTATATAATAAGTTCTTGTTCATTAGAATGTTACACTTAGGCTATGATCTTACTAGGAGGCAAAAGAAGGGAAATAGAAAAAGGAAGAAACCAAAGAGTTTAATATCTACCATTTTTTACACTGTACTTTCATTTGTAGGATTATACAGAAGCCCTTCAGCAACAAACAGAAGCTAGCATTATTGGCTTATTTCAATTGCAGTATTTAAAGACACTTACTGTGAGCATTCTAAATTAACCCCGTTCATGCAGGCTATCTTAACCTTTACAGGCTCTTATGGTATTTAGTTATTTGTTTAGGTAGTAGTAGGCTTGATGATACTGCAACAGTTGGGAGGGATTTGTGGCTTTCTTTTTTATACAAATTCCATATTTATCTCGGCTGGTATGTGCAACGTCCTTTTCTATATTCTATCCTATGACAAAAAAGAAGAAACAAATGTGAGAATATTAGATTTGTGTCAGATTCACAAGAAATAAATTCTTCTCTATGACAGGATTTTCAGATAGTATTGGAACAATTGCAATGGTTGCTGTTAAGGTTCTTAATTCTGTTTACATAATTTCATCATTTCTATCTGCTTAATTCTATATAGGATGAGTTCGATGCCATTTTTTATGAGTGTACCCTTTATTCCTGAGTCTTCTCTTCACACAATCCCATCGTTTGTTTTTATAGATCCCAATGACAACTTTAGGAGTACTTTTGATGGATAAATGTGGAAGACGACCACTTTTACTGGTAAAATGGTTAAGCTTTGTTTCTTTTTTGTTTTTTTTTTAATTTTTTCCGTGTTCATTTAATTCTGAATCCAAAATTTTGACTCTTACACAGGTGTCTGCAATGGGAACATGCTTAGGAAGCTTCCTTGCAGCCCTATCATTCTTCTTGAAGGTTCGTTTAATAGAAGAATTTGCTTTAATGAGTTGTTTTTGAATTATTTCTTAGAATAATTAGGCCTGCCTGGTACAGGATTTACATAAATGGATGGAAATCAGTCCCATCATGGCGCTTGTTGGTGTACTGGTAATGCTTATGCAATTATACCTATACATGTATCTTCGACTATGTCATGAAATCTCTTAATTCTAGCTCTAGGTATCTAACTTAAATGGATTCAATCATTACTCTGGTTTGTGGCCTTGAAAGAGTTATATTAAAATTTTACCTAATAATCTTTTGCGCATCTATATCACAAATAAGAGTAAAATTTCATAGGAGATTAGCATTTCTTGCATATCTGCTAAGTTCTTGATTTCTTGCTAGAACTTTTATGATGTGCCTCATTTTCCCTCATTCTTTCATTGGCCTTGTATTGTCTCTGAAGTTAAGTTTTACAATTAAAATTCAATTCATGTCACATATTGAGGCTTTACTTATGGATTGATAGATAAAAGCAATTCTCCTTTTAATTTTGTTAATGAGCAGGTATACATGGGATCTTTCTCGCTAGGCTTGGCAGGAATTCCGTGGGTTATAATGTCTGAGGTAACTTTGTCCAACTATGCTTGAACTCATGAAATAAAAATTCAAATTTAATAAATCCTAAGCACGATGAATGGTTATATTTTATTTTTCAGATATTTCCCATTAATGTGAAGGGCTCTGCTGGAAGCTTAGTAGCCTTGGTTAACTGGTCGTGTTCTTGGATTGTGTCATATGCTTTTAACTTTCTCATGAGTTGGAGTTCAAAAGGTAAGCTTGTTATTTACTCTTAATCCCTGGTTCCCACTCTCATCCATACATTCCCTATAAAGAGAAGGCAAAAAACCTGGAAGGTAAAAAATCCAAATTTAAAGATGTTTTTAAAGAATAGGGAAGAAAAATAGAAAAATAAGGGGTTGAGGGGTCCTTATTTTTATATATGGCATGAAATTCATTTTTACGCTGTGTTGAGCCAGGAACTTTCTTCATATTCTCTGGCATATGTGGCCTCACTGTTCTTTTCGTAGCAAAACTAGTACCAGAGACCAAGGGCCGTACACTAGAGGAAATTCAAGCTTCTTTGAATTCGTATTAAGAGATGATTAGGTATTCCCCTGCAACAGAATTCCATCACAATACACCCAGTTAGAATTTCTCCAAGTGGCAGATCGATGGAGGTTTCGTGTAACAAGCTTGTTCAAAAGAAGGGTGTGCTACGCATACGCATGTTTGAATCACAGAAATAACAATCAGCAAGTAACAGTAATTATTCTGATGAGTTGTATTATTTATGTAATATTTTCTTACAATATTATTTATTTCTCTCTGACTTCCTGTCATGTAACTCATTTTGTCTTATATATATTCTCTATGATTGTAATAAAAATTGTACAATCTTATTGAAGAAATATGATTTCTCAATTGTCATTAATTTCATGGAAATTATAACGATAAATATTTAAGTGTTCTATATGTTATGAAATATATATTGTAATTTTTATCTATATATATATATATATATATATATTGTATTAATTATAATTGTAGAAATACAATTAAAATAAGGTTTTAATCTCTTATTACCACTGAAAAAAGAATAGCCGCGTACAAAAATATCTGAAGTTGCTATTTAATGATTCATCACATGCAAGAAAACGTAAGATACTGCCAACGTAGACCGCGATGTCGTTGTCCACCCTTCGTGATGCCACTGCTTGGAGCTCTTGCCCTTTTCTCCAAGCTTATGATGACACATCCTAAACAAAATTTATGCCAATCGTTTCAGATTACGCATGCCCAGTTAAAAAAAACTATCTCACGGTACCTCCAATGAATCGAAGTTCAAAACAACAAACGCCGTTTCAAAAAAATCAAGAAACAAGACTTATCTCCAACACTGTCGTCCTCACTTGTCATTTTTGGACAACACAAGGAACTTCTCTTTATAGATCCATTAACTCTGTCAAACACAACTTAAAAATCTGTGTGGCTCCTGATCTGCTTGTGGGTAATCATGGACGGTAATAAAAGCATCGAACCAAGGGAATTTTTAAGTCCTCTGCTTTCCACAGAATCACAAGAATATAGTGGCAACGATGGGGTTGTCTGTGAGGAAAAGAGGCAGAAAGAAACTTGGTCGGTACCACCTATTCTTATACTTACCACCCTTGTTGCTGTCTCTGGTTCTTACGTTTTTGGGTCTGCTGTAAGTTCCCATTCACATGTTTTGGTTTGGCTATTTTATCAGAGTGCAAGCAACACATTTTTAACACACTTCTTCTAATACACTCGTTATTAAATCTGTATCATCTTGGTTAATATTTATTAAAAACTACAAAATCATAAGTGACACTCATTAAATAAGAAGGAAATCTACAAAAATTTGTGATTTCCAATTAATTTCAACCATAATAAAAAGTGTGTTTAGAAGAGTGTGTTCAAAAGTTAGAATTCAGAATTGCCACTGTCACTATCTGATTTTTGCAGGTGGGATATTCATCTCCTGCTCAGACTGGAATCATGGATGATCTCAATCTTGGTGTGGCCGAGGTTTGAACTTTGGATCACAACCTTTGTCATGTGTTCACATGGACTAATGAGAGAAGCATTTAAAGCTTTTCTATTGGCCTTGTTTTATGCAGTATTCACTTTTTGGATCAATACTGACAATTGGGGCAATGATTGGTGCCATCGTAAGTGGTAGAATAGCGGATTACGCAGGTCGACGAGCTGTAAGTTTATCCAATTTTATGTTTTAAAATGAAAGTTTCCTGTCTTATTATTTCAATCTTCGGTTATGTTGCATTTTGAAAAGCAGGCTATGGGCTTCTCCGAAGTATTCTGCATCTTGGGATGGCTTGCCATAGCATTCTCAAAGGTTTACTACTTCTTTGACTTCGTCCCATGTTTCCCTAAGTTGCTTACATGCTAGTTTTATTATTGCATATAATTCTTTTGACTTAACTATAAGACTCCAAGCAAAATTTCTTTTTAAGCAATTAATTTGATGGGTAAAGTAAAGAGGGCATAGTCTTGCTTACTCAGATTCTATCAGCTGAATGTCCTCGTGTCCCACGATGTTTGCACAAGTTCAGTCGTTGATGTTTGATACTTGGTGCTTGTTTGAAGGTTGGTTGGTGGCTTTATGTTGGAAGATTGTTGGTAGGATGTGGGATGGGCCTTCTATCTTATGTGGTAATTGATGTGACTTAGTTTCTCATAATTGCAGTTCAAAAGGAATTCAGTCACTCGAAAGAAATACAAATGGGTTGTTCTCTTCTCTTCCATAATAGGTACCAGTTTATGTAGCTGAAATAACACCCAAGAATCTTCGAGGGGGATTCACCACAGTTCATCAGGTAAGGCAATGATACCACCTATGTTATTTTACATATTTTACTAAGAGGCTTATTTTAAATCCCTATTTGGAGTTTATTTTGACAGTTAATGATTTGTTGTGGGGTATCATTAACTTATCTTATTGGAGCATTCTTGAATTGGCGGATTTTGGCTATAATAGGTAATGTTCTTCTTTCTGGTTTTCTTCTAACAAAATGAAATTAAAAAAGGTAGGATGTAAGTCACATTTTTATTTTTATTTTCATTTATCTCAGGAACTATTCCCTGTCTTGTACAACTTTTGGGTCTATTCTTCATTCCCGAGTCTCCTAGGTGGCTGGTGAGTTGTCTATGACTGCTGTAGGTTAATTGTTTGTGATATTTGTGTTGGTCTGTTGGACACACTTCACTCTAGAAACTGAGATTTTTTGTCACTTTTGTCAAATAATTGGAATCGAGACATGTTGTTAGAAAAACACATCACAAGTATGTGATAGTTGCAATCTTCTGCAGGCAAAGTTTGGTCACTGGGAATGGAGTGAATCTGTGTTACAGCGCCTTAGAGGAAAGAATGCTGATGTTTCTCAAGAGGCCACTGAAATTAGAGTATATATTGTGGTTTACAGTTTAACTAGGAAGCAAAAGAAGGGAGGAAGCCTAACAGTCTAATATATTATTTTATATGTTGTACTATTTTTGTAGGATTTTACAGAAGCCCTTCAGCGGCAAACAGAAGCTAGTATTGTTGGCTTATTTCAATTGCAGTATTTGAAGTCACTTACTGTGAGCTTTCTAAGATATCCCCATTCATGCAGCCTATCATATCCTTTGGCAGACTCTTATGGTATTTAGTTACTTTGTTAGGTAGGAGTTGGCCTGATGATACTACAACAGTTTGGAGGGGTTAACGGCATTGCTTTTTATGCAAGTTCTATATTCATCTCTGCTGGTACATGCAAATTTTTTTAATGCTTCTAACATATGACAGATAAGGAAGATGACTACGAGAATATTGAATTTATAACATGATAGTCATAGAAGCAAAAATTCTTATCCATCACAGGATTTTCAGGAAGTATTGGAATGATAGCAATGGTTGCTGTTCAGGTTCTTCATTCTCTGCATACAATTTATTCGCTTCTGTCTTCTTAATGTTGTAGAAAATGAGATAATTGCCACTTTTTTGGTGAGTCTTCTCTTCACTTCTATTTAGTCATTTCTGTCTTTGTAGATCCCAATGACAACTTTGGGAGTACTTCTGATGGATAAATCTGGGAGACGACCACTTCTACTGGTAAAAAGGTTAAACTTTTGTTTCTTCTGTCTTGTGCTGGTCAGTAAAATCTGAATCCAAAATGTTCACTTTTATGCAGATCTCTGCATCGGGAACATGCTTAGGATGTTTCCTTGCAGCCCTATCATTTTTCCTACAGGTTCTTTGAATAACAAAATCTGCTCTACTATGTTGTTTTTTTCACATTAGTTATTTCTAAATAATCCATTAATTTAGCTTACCTTATGCAGGACCTACAAAAGTGGAAGGAAGTCAGTCCCATTCTGGCGCTTGTTGGTGTACTGGTAACGATTTTGCAATGACAAGGCTTATGCAATGATTATGCACCATTATATTTGAATCTTTGACTACAGTGTGCAATCTTATGCCTTTAATTGGATTATAACAAAACATAAATTCAAATTCATTACCTTGTTTTATGACTTTGAAAGAGGGATGATAAACTATTACTTTTTTTTTTTTTTCTGCATCAATTGCCGAGTTAATAATAAGATCACAGAAGATCAAGTACTTCTAGAGTAGATAATGCAGTTCTTAAATTCTTGCTAGGACATTTTTATGTATCTGATCTTTCCACTTCATTAAACTAATATTTACTTTTATGAGATAGATTTCGTTTTAGGATTTGCATGGTGCCTGGGAAGTTAAGAGGTTTATGATAATATTTGATTATTGTTGTCATTCAAACCAATTTACATGATGGTTGAGGTAAGGACAAAATTTGTATCCAGTTCTTTATATCTTTACCATCAAACGCTCAAATCAAATAATCATTTTTTTTGTTTTCTAATTAGCAATATATTTTTAATGAAGACTATTTAAAATGTTGGAATAAACATCCACATATCATTGTTTGATTAGACAACTTGAGAAAAATAATATAAGGAACTTGATCTAAGTTATGTCTTGAAGGCAATTTCACCATTTAATTTTGTAATGATCAGGTATATACAGGATCATTCTCGCTTGGCATGGGGGGAATCCCCTGGGTTATAATGTCTGAGGTAGTTTCTGAACATATGAAATAAAAAATGAATCATAATAAGTCCTCGGCTTGACTGAATTATCTTTTTTTTTTTGCCCCCCAGATATTTCCCATTAACGTGAAGGGCTCTGCTGGAAGTCTTGTGACTTTGGTTAGCTGGTTGTGTTCTTGGATTGTATCATATGCTTTTAACTTCCTCATGAGTTGGAGTTCAGCAGGTAGGTTCGCATTTACTCTTAATTCCTTGTGAGAGTACTTATTCCTCCCTCAAAAAAGAAAGCAAAATATCAGAAAGGACAAAAAATGAAGAAAACAAAAATTTAAAAATGAATGGTACCTATAAAACAAAAATTCATATTATGTTTGGTCAGGAACCTTCTTCATATTCTCTAGCATATGTGGCTTCACCATTCTATTCGTAGCAAAACTAGTACCAGAGACGAAGGGGCGTACACTAGAAGAAGTTCAAGCATCTCTGAATCCATATTTGGCATGACCCAGTGGCAGAATTGCATGCATAATAAATCCAGCAACAATTTTCAAAGTGCCAGATGATAGATGATGAATAAAGATTTTATGAAACAAGCTTGATCGCGTTTATTATGCAAAAAAATTGTGTTTGGTGGAACCTGGGCACCTAGATTTGATCATTATGGTCCCTCAGTCGAGCATTTCAATATCAGTTCCATGATATAGTTAAAACTTGTTGCTAAAAATAAATTAAATTGGAAGAGGAAGTGTGAACAATTTCATATTGCCAAAAATTATAAAAAATAATTTACTTGAGAGTGATGAATTTTGTCACGAGAGGAATACATCCTTTTGAAAGATGGCATAGTGATCAAATCAAATCACGTTACAAGATAGTCACGTGAAATTATACATCCTTTTGCAAGTTTCTCCTTCATTGCTCTCAAATCAAATCATTCTTATATAGTATTCACGATATCTTGCTCTTAATTCCGTCAAAATCCCAATAAAAGACATTAGATGCGCAGAATAATTTTAAAGACTATAATTATAATTTAATAATGTAAGTCATTGTCATGTCATTTTCCGTTATATATACATCGGATGAACATATCATGTTATCACATTTATGGAGGACACGGACTAATTGAACAACTTTATAAGATTGATTTGAAAAGTTTTTTGAAGAAAGATCTGGCTGGAAATTATTGTAATACCTAAAGACTATAAATTTAATCAAACCTTTATAATTCAATAAATAAATAAAACACTAGGATATCGGATCCACTTGTTCTTGTATATATAGCATATTTTTTGGTACAAATACAGCTTTATTTTTCAAAAAAAAAAAATGATTGCTAACATTGTTTGACGAAAAATAGTTTTTTATCTACATAGGAAAACAAAGAAAAACTAACAAGTAAAAGCTAAGGGCACGGGGTGGTCGTACGTTTTTAGTTTTTGGTTTTTAAATCAAAACACATTTGGCTAAAATAGAGATGAAATAGTTTTTAATTTAATTTTAAAACACTTTTACATTTATTTTCAAAATCAAGAAAAAAGGTTTTGTAAATCTAGTTTTTATTTTTAAAAAAGTATACATCACTACCACTAATATCGTCACCGCCACCATTGCTGCTACCACCACCATCACTACCATGACTATTAATGTCATCACCACTATCACTGTTATCGTTACCACTACCATTACCGCCACCTTTGCTGCCACTACACAAATATACCTTTAAACTAATTTTAACAAAATAAAAAAAATTTCAAAATGAATTTATTTTGAAACCAAAATTTGAGAAAAACTAAAACTAATTTTTAAAAACTAAAAACTAGTTGCAATTTTTAAAATTTTTAAAAGTCATAACTAAAAATCACCCTAAACAAACCCTAAAATTATAATTTTCCGTTTCCCCTGTAATAGTAAAACCTTATCCATTACAATTTCCTTCTCATTTATCCATTCCGCTGAACTTGGGAGTGAGAAAAACGTGTGCCAACTCAAGCCTTGGAAGAGGTTTGTATGCTTAATCTTAAGTGCAGCTCATCCACTAATTTCTAAAATGTCGTCAACTTGCAAGTCCGTTTTTTACTATTTTTGTTATGGATGGTCAAAGAGTGACACATCCATTTTCAATTTTTCATTTTTTAACTCCTCTTTGGATCTCGGAGACAGCTAGATCCCTTGCATATTTGACCAAAACGTGTAGATAATTAAAAAACCATAAAAATAGGGAAACAAATTAAAAAAAATAAAATTCCCACTTAATGACTAACGTTTATCTATTTCACAATAACCGGTCAACGCATAATTAATATCCTGATCCTAAAATCATAGCTTGATAGAGCCAACTCAGTAACAAGGACGAGAGTGGAGATAAGAGGTTAACCTTTTCTAAATTTTAACCCACACAAATAAAACAAAGGAGAAACAAATAAAAGGCTATTTTTGCGGAGTCCAACGTGGGACCCGGCACCGTTTGCTCCATCACGGACTCCAGCTCATATTCATTGTTTTGTTGGCACTCCCACCATTGCCACTCCATACCCATACCCGTATCCTCCCTTTTATTAACACCCTCCTCCTCTTTTCTGCCTTTCTTTCAAACACAAAACATCGTAGAAAATTATTATTATTATTATGTGATGACATACACAACCATTTTCTCTTTATATCACCCTTTTATTTTCCCCTTAGTCCTCCCTGCCATGATCAACTTGTTTTTAAAGAGGAACACCTCCACTGACACGTGTCACCACCACCACTACCATCATTCCGTTTTGGGCCTGGGCCTGGCCACAAGGGACGTAGACAGGCCTCCGAATGTTCTCGAGTCCGCGATGCTGAGGCCCAACGCTCCTCCGGCACCAGCAGCGAGCGAGAAGAGAGTAATTGGATCCGTCGACGACGACGTCGTCAACGGGTTGACGTCATGCACCGAAAGTCTAGGGTTCGAGAGTTCCGACGAAATTCACAGCAACAACAATTGCGATGAGAAAGAGAATAATTACGATGAAGATGGCGATGGGATCTGGCGACGGAGGATGATGAAGGCGGAAAGCAGAGGGAAGGTGCGGTCGTTTCCGCCGCCGCTTCCGTCGTTGAACCGGAACGGTAAGCCGAGTTTTTATCTCCGGCCGGTGAGGAAAGACGGAAGGTTGGAGTTGACGGAAGTGAGAATACAGCGATCGGAGATTCTGCACGCTTCGCGACATAATGGACGCTTGACGTTGCATCTCGTGCCAGATCTAGAAGACATGGAGGAAGAAGAGGAAGAGGAATTGGAAGAAGAAATAGAAGAAGAGAAGATTGGGGTTGGGGTTGGGGAGTGGAGGGGCCTCGGAGGGAGTGAGGGGTTAAGGAGGTGTCACGAAATGGTGAGCCAACATCATGGTCATCACCACCACCACCATGTTCATGGCAACCTGCGAATGTGTGGGATCAGCATTGTGTGAGGTTAGGAGGGACACGTGGCGGCTAGGTTTTGAACGGAAAGGGACGTGCATGGGTGAGGTCATCAGGAAGGTGAATGAATAAAACAGAATGCATGAATGATTCAACGTTGGAAAATTGTGCCTTCTCTGTTGTTGACTGACGTTGGTGTTTGTGTCGTGTGGGTGTGGTGTGTGTGTGAAATGTGAGTTGTTGCGCTGCTAATTTTGGCAGAACAGAACAGAACAGAGGCTGGATGCTGTGCCCACCGTGTACGCGCTGCACGAACGTGCGGTGTTGTTTCCTTGCGGGAAAACGACAGTAGCCAGAGGCACAGACAAATAAACTCGTGTGTAATTATTTAACTGCGTTTTGTATTCTTAAGCAGTGTAAAGAGAGCGATAGAGAGAGGCGAGAGGATGTGCGGACGTGAAGAATTGAGAGATTGTACTGCATTTAACAAATTTTGAAGTTTTATGTTAGAGTAAAAGAAAACTTGAACATACTAATTTTTTTTTGGTATATAAACTTGAACGTACTATGATCCATTTTATTAAATTTTCAAGATTATTGAAAGGAAAACAGTTATTATTCATCTACTTTTACTTTCATTTTACTTCCATCCTATTTTCTCTTTATCTTTCTCTCTCTTTTTTTTATCCCAACACCCATCATATTTATCACTTTCTCTCTCTACCTTTTCTTCTTTCTTCTTATTTCTCTCTTATATTTATCCCAATCCACCCCATTTTGGGGTGGACGAATATCAGTGCTCTTATTGAAACTAGCTAAAGTTCTCTTAAAACCAGTGTTATCAAAATTGCAATTTACTAGTGGGATCATACGATCCTACAAGAGAAAACCCTTTCATAATGCCGGATCGTGCATAGGTTCATCGTCGACTAGGATCGGAGTGGAATGACAATCTTTGATCTTTAGTTAGGCAAGGAGAGTTAAAAAAATTGAGTCAGGTCGCGTTGACCTGATTTCAAAAGTCCTAAAATAACTTTATTCCCTTTTGCAAATCAGTTCTCCTCCATTTGCCACCATGTGACTTTCGTGTTGCACCACCACTACTGCCTACACTATCGAACCTCTGTCAATTGTGCCTTTGATTTGCAAACTGCAAAATGAAGGTTGTTTTCTTCTTTGATTTGCAAACTCTAGGTCTCTACTTTTTCTTACACTCTCATCTCTAGCTCCAGTCTACCTTCTTTCACAATCTCATTCTTAGTCTTTGCAATTTGTCTTGTTATTTGTTCTTTCATCCTTGATTTAGATTGTTTTTTGATTTCAGTGATTTGGATTGTTCACTTACAGTTATGCTGGATAGTTCTTTGTTTTGTGAGTTGAAGAAAAATGACTTCAATCGAAGGAAGTAGAATTGAAGGTGCAATAAGTGAGGGAAGTGGACCTCCACCTAAAATGCATAAAAATGTTGTTGGAATAAGATTGATGTGGCATGGAAACATTATGTTTCAGTTGATGGGATATAAGAAAAGTCAAGTGCAAATACTATGAAAGGGTGATCACAAGAGGAGTTTATCATTTGAAAGATCATTTGGCAGAAACAACAAAAGATGTTGGAGCTTGCAAGGTTGTCCCTGAAGATGTTTAGAAAGAAATGTTGGGCATTGTTTTATCATTATAAGAAAAAGCTCATTAAAAAATAAAATGAGTATAAAGGAGTAGCTAGTAGAATTGCTCCATC
Source organism: Spatholobus suberectus (assembly GCA_004329165.1). Lineage (NCBI taxonomy): Eukaryota > Viridiplantae > Streptophyta > Magnoliopsida > Fabales > Fabaceae > Spatholobus > Spatholobus suberectus. The sequence goes on from CM014732.1 coordinate 5,398,218, forward strand.
AAAATAAATCGGGATTCCTATAATTACAAATCTTTTCAATAGAAGGGTGAGCTCTTAGTCGACCATCAATAACATTTTCAAAAAGAACTTCAAGGATGAAGCATGCCAAGACATTGCTTTATTCTTTTACAACAATGTTATCCCTTTTAACATGGCCAACATTGAATAGTACAAGATGTTAGAGTTAGTTGCTCGGCATGGTATAGGATTTAAGTCGTGTCATCCTACCATGAGGTTAGGGTGAAATACTAAAGCAATATGTTGAAAAGACCAATCATTCTTTGGAGGATCATAGAGTTTATTAGAAGAAATTTGGATGCACAATAATTATCGATGGATGGATTAATAAGAAGAGGAGGACTATATTGAACCTTCTAGTAGATAGTTCATTTGAAACTATTTTTTGAAGTCCATTGATGCATCTAACATATGCAAGATAGCCGACAAAATTTTCAAGATGATGGATGATGTTGAAGAGGTTAGAGAAGAAAATGTAGTCCACATTGTCATGAATAATACAACAAATTACAAGTTGAGGATATATTGATGCAGAAGAGTAGAGTTGTCAAAATAGGTCTCAGCTTAGGACCTACTCCACTTAACCCTTTTTTTAACCCATAATTTTCATGGGCACCAAAAAAGTGGACTGTTTTTGGCCTCCAACTAGAAATCTAAATTTTTATATGGGCTATGGCTAAGGTCATATATGGGTCATCCCATAATGGCCTAGGGAAACTGCCCCTTGTTTCTCCGCAGTGCCTTCTTATTGCAATTCAATGCTTGTGCCTTATCTCTTTTGGAATATGAGGAACCACATCATCTTTTGCTCTTTTTACGCATATGTTATGGGTTCTTTGTATGCCCAAGAAAAAAAATTAAATAAAGAAAATTAATTGTGGAGTTTTTTGTATTTATTTTGATTGTGTGTAAATACTAGTGCTAGATAGTGGAATGAGAATTTGTATTCTTGCATGTATGTATTTATTAGCAATCATTTAAATGGTCAATTTATTGTAAGACGAGAGAAATTATATCTAAAAATTAATAAGAAAATGAAAGTACTCAAATAACTTGAAAATGGAGGATTTCAATTCAAATCTTCCTTTTTTTGTTCACAGAATATTAAAATTGTTTCATGGTTATAGCATTATTTACTTCTTTCATAAAAGGAAATGTTAGATCAAAGGATGATCTAATGTTCTTATATTTTAATGACAACAAACAAAATAAAAGAATATACTTCATTAAGAAAAGACAAATTTTGTGTACAATTCGTCCTAAGAATTTTATATTCAACTCAAGTGATCATTTGTCCAAGCGTTTGTTTATTTGAATGCGTAAATTGCTTCATCCTACATGAAGATAGTCCATGAAGAAGGATAACTTATCAATATAAGCTTAGAAGTTGATATGAAAATTTTCATATGCTTTGTCCTTTAGCAAATAAGTCAAATATAGAAGACTTCCTATTCCTACATCAAAAGGTGTGAAAAGCATAAAGCAACAGACAAGGCAATGCAAATAATGGCGACAGGGTACTTGACTCTGAAAATAAGGAATGATTACTTGCCCTACACGCCAATACCAAGAGAGGAAGATAAGCAGTATGTTTTATCAAATCCTACACGATAAGTTGGTGAAAGACATTAAATGCAACATTTAATGCACCAACGTTCAAATTACGAAAGACAAAATAAGAGAGCTCCAATGATCTGTAATGGATGCTTTCCATCACTCTATAAAAGCTTAGAAGAACAAATGCAGAGAAGAACTTTTACATGAATTCAAGTGACAAAATTCTAAGCTTTCTTGTATATTATTTGTAACTTAGTAAACATTCTTCTAAGTTTATATGTTATAAAAGATTCCATCAATCATTTAGGACGATAGCCATGTCACTTACCCTGTAAGCATTTCTAAGTGATTTGCATAGAGCATGTAAAGACTTATGCTGTGTTTGGTTTTGCGTTAAACTAAGACGAATGCGCATAAAGGATGTGATAATTGGAAGCTAACTATATAAGTTTTTACGTTGAATGTGAAATTGACGCAGATTTTAAAGAAATGTGATGCAGATTCAAATGCTGTTAGTTAACAAAGAATATTTATTATAATTGCCTAAAGATGCAAGGTAAAAAAGAATACTTGTGTGAGCTTGAAAAGACTTGAAAAAAAATACTTTTAATAGTGTGAAACAAAGGTTCTAGTAATTTTGTTATTAGTGAAATTTTTTGTGAGTAACCAAGGACTAAACATTGTTTAAAACATCATATTACAACAAAAGTCTTATTCCATTTTATAATGTCATACATTTACTAAAAATATAATCTAAAATACTTTTTATATGATTTTCATCATCCACATTTTTGAATTTAGTTAAATTTTGAGCTATGTTTAATAAAATTTTAGAGATACCAACTCTTTATGTTAGGCTATTTATAAATGCATCAAGAATAAAGTTAAAACATTTTTTTTAGAATATTTGGACAATTTTTATTTTTATCTTTTAAGACTGAATTAATTCCGGTGTAGTTTCGATAAGTTTTACCTAAAAATTAATTTTGGTGATTGATTGACATGGCTTTGTTAAATAGATGAGTCAAGGATGATGTTAAAAGTGGGAAGCCCAATTCTGTATAGTCAAAGTATGGTGGCATTTTCTCAAACAATAATTGAAATTTTAAGCTCACACGATCTGTGTGCAGTCAATTTGGAAAAGAATTTGAAAGAGACATCTTCAAATTTGGACGGTTGGTTTACTTGGTTCAAAACGTACATGATCGATCCTCAAATATTTCCAACTCCCAAAGCCACTCTACCGATCCATCACTCAAACTGAGCTTACGTCGCATGCCTGAATTGCAAAAATTTAAAACACCTTTGATTAGGCTTGTAAGCAAAAGCGTCGACAGCAGGGTTCGAACCTGCGCGGGCGAAGCCCAACAGATTTCAAGTCTGTCTCCTTAACCACTCGGACATATCGACGACAGTTTTAACTATGCGCTCAATTTACTAATTTAACTCAAATCTTACCCTTGATCATTTAAAAATAAATTACTTTGTTCGATTATAAAAGCGTCGACAGCAGGGTTCGAACCTGCGCGGGCGTAGCCCAACAGATTTCAAGTCTGTCTCCTTAACCACTCGGACATATCGACGAGTTTGCTTTGCTTCATTCCATTTCTTTATTAATAGCATCTCTTCTCTAATGTAGACCTTCGCCCCCTTGGTCACTGAAAATTTGCTTAGTGCTTTTGTCCGCTGCTCGTTCTCTTCCTATGGTTGATGGAATAAATTTACAAAAAAGTATAAAATATTAATTAATACATTACATAGTAATTGACAATTGTTTTCTTTTGGGAGAACTTAAGATATCTTCCAATTGATAGTTAAGCTTAATCTCTCAAGGTATTGAAATATGTTTAAGAGACTGATATCTTCTTACAAATGTTTTTTTCATATATACGAACCTAAAAATTGAACATTTGACTACATGCTTAAGGAACAAAATTATCTATCAACTATGTCACACCATGTTAGTACATAGTAAATATTATCTATAATCTCTTTCATGTTCACGGTAATATAATTAAGTGTGCTTTTCCTTTTTTCAAAGAGATTTATTTTAGAAAATAAAATTAAAGAATTATAATTATTAAGTAATGATTGAGATTTGCATATAAATATACTTTATTATATATATTTCATCACAATTTTAATTATTATTTTTTATTAATGATTCTAATTTTTTACTTTGTTAGTATTTTACATGCGTATTGTATAAGATAAAAGTTTTTTTATATAATTAAATTTATAATAAATAAATATTTTTGAATTTATAAATTATATTAAAATTAAATTTATAATAAATAAATATCTTTGAATATATAAATTATATTTTGAATTTACAATAAACAATCTAAATTGCGATTTAAGATTATTTTTAACTATTAACAAATTCTTTTCAAAATACTATTGAAATTCAATTTAGAGAAAGAGATAAAATAAAGTAGATTGAAATGAATAAATAATTAAGAAGATTAAATATACATATAAACATAAAAAATGATTCAGTCTTCCTCCACAATTCAATATAGTTAGTTACTTAGTTGGTTATTTGTATATTAGTCTGTTTTGTTTGCGATTCCTCAGCTTTAGTTTTCTTTCCTTGGGCAGCATATAACTGAGGTCATAACTTTGTATTATTTGAAGCAATACAGATGGCTTTTCTTTAATCTATCATATCTTTTTCTCTGTTTACTCAGTATTTAATGGTTGAGAGGAAAAAAAAATTTAACCAGCTGTGAGACTAATTTGTGAAATCTATAATATTACATCCAAGGATAACTCTTCTTTTACTTTATCACTATTCCCAAAGAAGTTAGGCAATTGCTAAATGCACCTCTCAATTGCTAAATGTACCTCTTTCATATTTTTGGTATCCCCCCTCCCCCAAATACCTCTTTCCAGAAACTAATTTTTGAGACATGTTTTTGCTAATCGATAAATGTTTCAAAAATTAGTTTCCATAATGTATTAAACACATTCTGGAAAATGAATTCTGAAATGTTTTAAAACTTTTAACATTTTTGAAAACTAATTTCCAAAAGTGTTAAAATTATTGGCAGCATCTGTTGGACTCAATATCGCTCTTGCATCCATTTCTGTAAAAGCTCTCCCTTCACCAAGTTACCCATTTTGATTTTGGGCTTTACTTCTTTCCTTTCTCATTTTCATATTATTTTTTATTATTATTATTTCTCTTTCTTTGAATCTTGGATATTTATTAGAAATGAAACTATTTATCAGATATGAACTAGTGTTATTATTCAATATCACGATGTGGGCTTGTTATGTCAATAACCTTAAAGCTCTCCCCTCTCTTCAAGCAACTGTCGCCAATTTTGCTACCAATTTTATTTCTTCTAGCTTAACCAGTTTCTTTTTCTTTTAGAAATATTTCTCTTTCCAAGTACCCCGTCTATTATCAATAACTGTAATTGTAATTGCAATTTATACATCCCTTTATCACAATACCATCACTTTGGCTTCCAATTAAGACACTCTCTGAAGTTTGGTTAATTTTGAAACTGTTAACTTGGCTGTCAAAGTTAGCAAGGGGTTACTCCATTTGCAAATCACAGGATCATTTTAAACCATCTCCAAAACAATTTTCTATTATCTTGTTAATGGTTAGATTTTAGACTCTTTATTTTCACCATTTTTAACTATTCTTTCTGTGGTTGGAACTTGGAGACAAAACACTCTTCCGTCTATCCTGGTTGGAACTTGGAATTGTTTTTGGATTAAGAATTAATCAAGTTAACCTCCCAAATGCTTCAAAGTTTTAATTGTGGGCTAGAGTCAGTTTGTTTTTAAGAAGGCAAAGTATTTGGTTTTCTTGGAGAAGAAAAAAAGGGATGGCTTTGTTGAAAATCATTGGAAGAGGTGACTGTGAAAAGGTTTAAAAGGCTAAGTTTTACCAAGAAGCGAGGTTGATTGCCATAAAGAAGATTGTTCATCCTTCAAAGGAAGTTGTTGAGTTAGCAAAAAAGGATAACAAACTCCTGCATGAGAAAATGAGGAAAATTTGATCGAAGATTAGCCTTGTTGGTCAAATTATAAACCCCATTTTTACTTATTAGAATTTTAACACTTCCAAAAATTAGTTTTTAAAAGTGTTAAAATTTTAACACATACCAAAAATTAGTTGCTGGAATGTATTTACCCATTGGTAAAAATACATTTCGAAAATTAATTTCTAGAAAAGGGCATTTTTGGAAAAAAAAAATGTAAAAGAGGAATAAGTTTAGCAATTGAGAGAGTGCATTTAACAATTAGCAAGGAATTATTATTTTATTCTTACTATTGTTGGGTTGACAATTTCAGAGGCCCAATTCCTTTTCCATTTGTTAACCATCCTCTAAGCCGATATGATTGATTAGCTTGTTTTATTTTTCGTTAATATTAGTGAGTGGTCGGCCTAAAGCGTTTGTGGGTGGTTTAATTTGAGTGGCTACCAGATGCTATAAACATGTGTGTGCCTGCTTTGCTTTGAAAAACTCGCCTCCAACTGGTCATGGAATCAATGCAAAAATGTTAGTTGCAAGAGACTGGTACGTTTAGTTCTCATTAACATTGGTACCATGGAATATAATGGATATATGACCCTAATAGGGCATTTGATTAATTATTTTGTCATTTGTTGCTCATTAGGTTGACTAATAATTGAGATGAACATTTTGACTGAGTTGATTAGAGAATTCACATTTTATCCTTTTTGGTACTTACAAGTTTTGTCAGAGTTTTATGCAGAATGTTGGTCAACCTACTAATGTTAGTCACTGGTTTTATAGTCAAGTTGTACTTGTGATTGTGTCAAAATGATTTGGGGCAATTCTGTCTATGTGGATCCGTTAGTTCGTTGGTCCCTTACATATTAGGATTGCTTGTCGCAAGAATGTAGAGAAATGTCACTATAGTTTATTGTTTTTTAAATTTGAAAGTTGCAGCCAAAAAGTTACATGATCTCATATTGTTTCATTTACCATGATGTGTTATTGTTAACCTTGTTCCTCCTTAATATTCTATCTATTCTTCCTTTAGAATTGGAAGATTGATCCTTATCTACAATGTGATGATCTAATGTATTTTTCTTATGTTTGTCTTATTATTTTGCTTATGGTTTTCTTAGCCCATCATTGTTTGATGTCAAATTAAACCCACGTCCATAGTTTGGCTGCTTGAGGTAGCATTCTGATATTTTAATAGAAAAATTGAAGTGAATCATGATAAATGATCTATTTGCACAGCTTAGTAGTATTTTATTGGTAATTTTTTTATGTTCGTCATTACATGTACTTTTATTGACTTCTTTGTGATCTTTTTCTTTGGTAAACAATAACTAAAGTTGGAGTATTCCCTATTTGTGAAAAAAGGAATAATTTGGTATGCTATATAATACATTGATCAATTGGATTTTATATATTTTACATTTTCGAATATAGATATTTATTTTAAATGAAACTTAGAGGAAAAATACAATGTTATTACCTTTTATTTTTCAATCACTAATTAGAAATTCTTAAGTAGCATAACATAATTATTTGTAACTCACTAATATCTATATTTAATAAAAACAAATTAAAAACTAACCACAATAAGATCACTTTTTTGGATAAAAACAAAGCATTTCTCAAAATGTGTGTTAGGGAGTATGTTGTAAGTATTTCTCAATCTAAATTAGTCTATTTTGATTTATAATTTCATTTGTGATAAATAACTGATTTAGCGTACACCAAACATGAAAGGTAGCTTAGAAATCATTCAAATTTACATTAAACTTTACCAGCTGTGTGTATGCCACCTCGACCTATTCTTGAACAGAGCATGCAATAGCCCAGAATCAAAACCAGTAAACCACACCCAAAATATCACCAACGCAATCCTCGAGTGAAATCTTGATTGTTTGAGTGACTCCATACACTATAAGATAGAACTCGAGATTCATATAGTTGAGCAGCCTTTACACGTGGTTTTCCTCTTCCTGCTTTGCGTTTCCAACGAAAACCATCTAAGAATTGGGTCATGCTCAATCATCAATAATTCTGCGAGGACGCAGTAGGAGACTGAATAACTTCTAACTCTTTCAAGAATTTATTCAGCCTGAGTATACTCTAACAACATGTGTGGAGAGCGGTAGATTTTAACAAGCGTCCAATACAAAACCTCTTCCACTTCAAGCTCTCCAGCAGCTCTTGCAGCATATATATCTTCACATATTGCCATCAATCTGAATCAATGAACACATTATTTGGATACTTATTGAAACCATTGTCACCCACTTCGTTTTATTCCTCACTAAAACAGAAGGGAGCCCATATGTGAATGTTCAATATAGGATGGATTAATTGGTCGAGCACCTGTCACAAGAAGGAAGATTCTCAAAAGGAATTCTCATTCGCAAGTCAGAACATTGTAATCTGATAAAACGTCCAACCGCAAGCACGAAGGTAATGTACAGCCCCCAGATGCTGAACTCGCTGAGAGTGTCACCGATAATGCCCTCTAAAGCAGCAAGGAAATTGGTATTAGTGAAGGTATTGATAAAATCTGAGGGGAAACAATGTTCTGACTTCTGCCCGAGTCATGGACGGACTATGCACTAAGTGTGTGTTTCGAAGTTTGCAAAATTGATTTTGAATAAAATTAATTTTGCAAAATTGATTTTGAACTGAAGTGAAGTAATTTACGTTTGAATATTTTTATTCTACAAAGCAAGTTACTAGTAAAATTCACTATAATTTTTTTTTTTGTTGCCCCAAGTATTCCAGCCAAAAGTCAGAAACTAATTCCTTGAAGTACAGAAATCTAAACCTCTTCCAACAAATGCTCTTTCCTCTTCCAATAAATACACAATGACCTAAAAATCTAACCTGATCACATACTTAAGGAGTATGGTTATCTGTCAATCATAGTACGCCATATTGGTTAAATTCATTATAAACTTTTTTATTGAAGGCAAAAGTTACCTAAAATCAATTCAAAATCAAAATTAATTTTAGACCTAGAATGAATTCTTTAACGTGGAACCAAACATTTGAACATTTACCTAAAATCACGTTAGCTGATATTTCAACATCGTAAATCCAAACACACATTGAATAGGTAACTGTATTAAAGTTTCAGTTTAGCTTACGCGGGGTTTCTTCAGATACAATTATAGCCATCGGTCCTGGGAACTTCCCACATCCATGTGAACCTAAGATGTCGAAATCATAAAAGGACCACCACTCTGGATCTCCACGGTTAAGAACAAGAGCCCCACTAACCAGCTCCACCTGCAAAGACCTTATGCCCATTATGATCCGAGCCATTGCTAGTAAATGAATGGAGCAGTCCAACTGAATAAAATTAGGTGCAATTTTTTTGGTCTTAATACATATTTTTAGTTCTAGATTAGGTACATTATACGTTAAACATACCGACTGTTCAAGGGACCGCACATCTCCGGAGCCTATGACCCGGAAATATCTAGGGTAAATATTGAATACTGTGAAACTATTTGAAGTACCATTGAAAACTTTAGTCACTTCTGAAGATTTGGGAAGATCCTGCTCCTGTATGGTTAATTCATAGTTCACTGCTTCCTTTCCTTTAGGCCTATCTCTGATAAATTCCCAGGAGAAAGTAATGTCCATGTTCCACCTAAGGGACTTTATAAATCTGGCCTGCACAATTGGCAGAACAAGCCACAATGTACTTGCATCTGATTGGCAGCAAATTAATTGAATGTCTTTCTCATTGTATGCACTAAGATAACCCTGGGGATCCAAACTTCTGCATGCTTCAAGCTTTTCCCAAGATATCTTCTCGCACAAAGTAGTCTCAAATAATGTCAACCTTCCACTTGATGTCTTTATATCAACCCGAGCACTTGCATCTTTGATTGGGTTCGCAATATTTGTTGGGTTACCACTGCTGTACATCTGTCCAGAAAATGCAATTTTAAAGATATGGTGCAAGTGATAGTTCATTAAATAATTTAGGAAAAATTTTTTTGCCTCCAACATTATTGCAATCTAGACTTCATAATTGATCTCAAAAATGAAAAGTAGCATTCAACAGCCTTGAGCTTTCTCTGTAAAATGACGAAAGGCATATAAGTAAGATATTTGAAATATGTACAATTGCATTGTGACAGTCAAGAGTGTTCAAAACAGCATTATCTAGGTTGAACCGTTGAGTGCTACATCGCTCCTCAAAAGAAAAAAGGGTGCTGGTAATGGTCCTATGATATGAACTATCAGGAAACAGTAGATGTTGGCCATATAAAGCTTCCCATGATTTTTTTTTGCTCCGAAGATGCCATTTTCAAGACCTGATATTAGTCTAGCTACAGTACAGAAGATCTATGTCCAAGTACTTTAGAGCTGGCACTCTAGTACCGGACTTGAACATGTCGGTCAAATCAAGGAAAAGTATAGCTTCAAAAAAGTGATGATAGAAGTGGAGCAAACAACCCAAACTTGAGATATTTCAATTACTTAAGCTAAGCATACATAGCAGGCATTTAGGCCATCACAGTGATTAAAGGAAGAGACGTTGTGCCACTGATTTTATATATTTCTACTCATCAACCGATCATATTCATCTAAAAGCTATGAAAGAACAAATTACTTCTTTTAGTTCTTTGGAAGTAAGTTATGAAAGCAAATTGCTTCTTTAAATTGAAAATATTTTCTTATCTTTCTCGAGTGTACAGAAACGTGAAAGATATTTACTTCATCGAGTTTTTCAAACCAAGTCATTCCATAATATTTTATTTATTATTTCATGAATTGTGTGTAAAAGGGTTTCAGAATTAGATGAGATTCAAAGTTGCAGTTTTCATTTTTAACCAAAAAACAAATATTTGGAATTTTTTGTTCTTACCAGCATTGGAGCCCATATGACACACATTAACACAAAAAATAAACATATCCCATTGCAGAACTTCGTCATTTTTGTTTGCTTTTGTCCTTGTTGGTGGTTGGCTCTATTCAAATCCACATCACATTTGACAAGAAACAGACTTGCATGAATATCTTCCAACTAGAAAGAAAGTTAAATTGTTAAAATCAGATAAGTGGAGAAAGAAATGCACACTGCCTTACAGTGCTAGTATGGGAATACGAAGTAACTAAAGAAAATATTAAGTTTTTAAGTATATGTAATAGTAGTTATGAATCTAAGTTGTTGATGAAAAAGAGTCATTTACTGGAGAACTAATACATCAATGTTTAAGATGCCAGCAGACCAATAGCATCCGACTTCTCAGTTCAGCTGTATTATTGTGAAAACTATTAATCAACATCAACTCAACTATAATAAGATGTTGCTTTAACTTACAAAATCACTAGACTATGACTATTTATATAATTGGCAAATCTACAAAAGGACACTTTAGAAGACTCGTGACAGAAGAAATTGGAGATGCCATAGAAGATAGGGGAAGTGGACTAGACACTAATGCTTGCTGAAATACTCACAAATTTCACGTTGCAAGTTGCGCAAGCTTCCCAAATAGATGGTTGAAACACAATGATTGCTTACTAAGAACATTTCTTGGAAGTTATTAAGTTGTATGAAAACCACTCGTTATTTATATGGAAGAGATTCTGCCGGATTTTTGGTATCCCCATAGTTAAATTGATATTATGTTTTTAGTACAATCTTATTATTAGGTTTGTCAAGCTAAGTCATTGTCGAAGATTGTGTGTGAGTCACGTTCCAGAATGACTAAACAAGAAGTGATATATTAACATGCGAATAGCATAACTCGTAAGCAGTAGCAACAAATAAAATTATCAAGAGGAAACATATGGAGACAGTTGACAACATACCTTCAGCCAGTCATACATAGTCAAAGATGTTGTTGTGCAAGACCAATCTAGCACGCATCTCAATTCATAAAGGAAAGGTATAGCACGATATAGTCGAAAACCTAAAACATTAATTCGAGAAACATTACTGGTCAAAAACTTCCTGTACAAAGTGCTCTTGTGTGGAATCCCAAAATGAAGTTGTATTGCTTGCAAAGCCAGAGAAATTGCTTTTGTGAGATAAATGGCACGTAGTGCTAGTCTTCCAGAATATCTGTGCAAAGGATCCATGTCCCAGGCATATTTTGTGACTGAATATGTGAAGAGAACAAGGTTGAATAAATAGAAAATAACTTTTCCTGTTGCAAATGAGCAGAGGTATATAATTCGATCAAGCACAATCAAGAAAAAGACAACCTGCGAGATAAAGTTCTTATGCTGAGTAACTAGCCAGACATACAACTTTATTACCAACATGACAAATTCAAAAAGTAAATTTGCATCAGTCAAATGGATCAAACAGTGGAACATATTAAACCATGTCATCTTTAACAAAACAAAAAGAATTTGACATAGAAAGCAGCTAATAAGGTCCCGAAAAAATATGAATGCAAGTCACATGAACCCTTGGAAGAAAAAAAAAATAGTGGTATAGTGGCTGGCCTGTACTTGTACTTTAGACCCCCTTCAGCTCACCTGATATGAATTAGTGGTATATATCCGTTTCTCTAGAAAACAACACAGCATGGCAAAGGGTCTCTTTTAATTGATATCTTTGAAATTGGAATGTCTTCTGTCATTGAACAATTGAGGCGTAATATACTAAATATTTTCCCCAAATATGTATTATGAATCCATGATTATGTTTTGCAATACTTGGAAGAAGGGAAACTATAAATTATTGACTTGATCCCAATACAAGCACTAATCGATATATATAGGCTAAGAAAAAGGGAAATACGGAAACAAAATCTGTCCCATTAATTACATATACAATCTCAACATTTACGGGAAATATTCTATCTTAAATTAGTGCCTTACAACACTTCCCCTCAAGCTGGTGAAGGGATGTCGATTGTAATTTAGGAGAAGAAAATTATCTTTATTTTTCTACAATGATTAGAATTACATGAGAGAGTTTATATAGGTAGAGATGGCTAGGAGAAATCCTAACCACCCTGATTACAAAATAAATATAAAGATACGATGGGGAGAAAATAAAGAAGAATAAGATCAAATCAGATTTGAATAATCTAAGCTTGATCTCAATTAACTAAATCTTCTACAATAAAGAGAACAAAATCAAATTGTATTTGAATAATCTGATCTTCATCTTAACTACCTAAGTCTTCTAAAATCCTTATTTGAAATGTGAAATAAAAATCCATTCAACTGTCAACCCTCCTCCCCCCTCCCCCCCTTCAAGTTAGTGCATAGATGTCCAGCATGCCCAACTTGCTTATAAAGAATTCAAAATTAGGATCAAAATCTGTCCCATTAATTACAAAAACAATCTCAATATTTACAAGAAATATTCTATCCTAAGTTAGTGCCTATTACAACAGCGATATTAATGAAGCATGAAGGAAGAAAAAGCTTCTCACCAAGTAGTCGAACTTTATTAGTTACTAATTATATTAATAAAACATAGCATGATAACAAATTAACACCAGTCAGCTCCTCATTCCTGGACCCTAAAATCCCTATTCCAGCTCTCCTTCGTATTTCTTGTTTACACTCTCAGTTCTCTGCTCTCAACTCTCAGCTCCTCATCCCTACGCTCTCTGTTCTCTGCTCTTAGCTTTCGTTGCAACTTGCCACTTGTGCAAGCTTTTCATCCCTACGCTCTCAGCTCTCTGTTCTTTGCTCTCAGCTCTCATTGCGACTTACCGCTTGAAGATTCGTCGCGTCGCGTCGTAGTCATCGAACCCAGTTTCGTCGCATCTTAGCTCTCAAGCTCTTCACTTTCTTTTGCATCTTCCGTCACAGAACCTAGTTTCGTCGCGTCGCAATCAATGTCGCACCGTCACGCACAGCTAAGGACTTCGACTATTCGCATTCCAGATTCGTCACTCGCACTATCACCCATGGTGGGTCTTCGCATCACGCCCGTCACCGACAGTCCCACACACAGGTGAAGATTAATTTATTTTTTATTTATTTATCATGTATTTTGGAACTATTCGTTGATTAAGGAACACGGGAATTGATAGTCCTACACCGTCATTCGTTGTATTTATTTATGTAAATGCATTTCAAAGCAATTTGAAAATGGGTCGTATTGTTTGGTAGTGAACTTATTTTGATTTTATTATTCTGATCTTGTTTTGGTGTCCTATTGTTCTGATCTTGTTTTATAAATAGTCAAATTAAATTGTCTACAATGTTTACTCTCTTTTTTTACCTGCATTCCTGCACCCAAGCAAATATCCCCTGTGACTTTTTTTTTTTTGGGTATTCAATCTTTGGAAGTGTTATTGTATAAATTGTATTGCAATGTATTTATATTCAATTTTATAAACTATATTGTGTTATTGTATTAAAATCATTAGTTATTTTTCCATGTAAATTATCACAAATGAAAACTCCATTTGAGGTGCCTCCTTCAAAGGAATATGCAAGTAGCTTTTCTCCTATTATGTTTATTGCTCCTACATAACTTGAAAGTGCACCTAATAATCCTGCGAGCAGTTCTAATATGAAGGATCAATCTCCATTAGAAACTAACACCCCTCCACTTGTTGTAGATGGTGAGGAAATTGAAGTAATTAGGGATGGGAAAAAAAGAAAGATATCTGTTGTTTGGAATCACTTCAAGAAAAAAATAGTTAATGAAGAAAAAAAAAGCAATGTGCAATTATTGCAACAAGCATATGACAGGCAGGAGATCTGATAAAACAACTCATTTGCATAAACACTTTCAAACCTGTAAAAAGAGGCCATATAGGGATATAAGACAATCACTCTTGTTAAAAGAACAAAAGAAGACAGATGGGTCATTTACTTATTTGAGTAACTACAATTTTGATCTAGAGCAATCCAGAAAAGACCTTGCTTCTATGATAATAGTTCATGAGTATCCTCTTTCACTAGTGGAACATTGGGGGTTCAAAATATATTCTGAAGGTCTTCAACCGTTGTTTAAGCTTCCTAGTCGAAACACAATAAAAAGTGATATTAAGAAGATGTATCAATATGAAAAGCTGGACATTATGGGAACTTTAGAAAGAATTGGGAGTAGAATTGCTCTAACAACAGACTTGTGGATAGCTAGCAATCAAAAGAGAGGGTATATAGCCATCACAGGTCATTACATTGATGATGATTAGGAATTGCAAAGTCGCATCTTAAGGTATAAATTTTGGTTATTATTTTTTAATTTCAATTGCATGTGGTATTTTGCATTGTATTGTTATTTAATATATTATTTTGCATGATAGGTTTGTGTATGTAGAATGTCCACATACAACTAATGCTCTTTCTAAAGTGTTGATAGAATGCATGATTGATTGGAATATTGATAGAAAGTTGTCCACTATCACTTTGGATAATTGTAGCACTAATGATTCTCTAGTTGGGTTGCTGTTAAACAAACTTGATTGCTCTTCTCTTATGCTTGATGGTCAATTATTTCATATGAGGTGTTGTGCACATATTCTAAATTTAATTGCTCAAGATGAGTTGGGTGTTCTTGGAGATGGCATAGAGAAGGTTAGGGATATTGTTGCCTTTTGGACAGCTTTGCCTAAAAGAGAACAAAGCTTTAGGGAAGCAGCATGTCAAATCAAAGTTTCTATCACAAAGAAACTTATTCTTGACTGCAAAACTAGATGGAATTCTACTTATCGTGTGTTTCTTGTTGCATTGGCCTACAAAGATGTTTTTATTCGTTTGAAAACAAGAGAGCGTTTATATACATGTTTGTCTACAACAGATGAGTGGGAAATTGCAAAGGAAATATGTAATAGGTTGGAAGTCTTTAATCGTGTAACTAAAATGTTCTCTGGGACACAATATCCAACAACAAATGTTTTCTTCCCTTTGATGTGTGAAATAAAGCTCTCTTTGCAACAGTGGCAGCTTTGCTCAATTGAGACTATTAGAAATATGGCCTCAAAAATGGATGCCAAATTTGAGAAATATTGGTCTGTTATTCATGGAATCATGAGGATTGCTATTATCTTGGATCCAAAATACAAATTGAAGTTGTTAGAGTACTTTTTTCCCAAGCTTTATGGAAGTTTAGCTTCAATTGAAATTAAGAATATTAAGAAATTGTACTATTCATTGTTTGAAGATTATCAAGCTAAGACTACAGGGACAGCGAAAAATTTAACTTCACATGTGAATGATAATGAGTCAAATTTGGATAATCTTAATGTTAGCAATTTTCTTAGTGATTATGACTTATTTGTCAATGATACAAATGAGACACAATCAAAGTCTGAGATAGATCTGTACTTGGAAGAGAAGGTGTTGCCTAGGAGTGCAACCTTTGACATTCTTGGATGGTGGAAAGCAAATGGTATCAAGTATCCAATATTGTAGAAAATTGCCAAGGATGTTTTGGCCATCCTAATTTCAACTGTTGCTTCAGAATCTGCTTTTAGCACAGGAGGTAGGTTGTTGAGTCCTCATCGTTCTAGGCTTCATGAGGATACTTTGGAGGCACTTATGTCTGCACAAAGCTGGTTGAAACATAAGCAAGAAGGTAATAAATATTGCATATTCTGTTTATTCAATTAAATTTGTTCTAGCTTTTATTGGTATTTTTATTTTTTTTTCCATAGTCTAATCCTTAGTCTTCCTGTCATGTTCTAGTTTCTATTGGTATTACTGGACCAAAGCAATATCTAGACTTGAGAGATAAGCGTTTGCACAAATATGGGAAAACTGATTCTGATGATGAGGTAAAATAACCTATCTATTTGTGTTCTTTTGAATTTATAAAATATAATTATAAGCTAATTAGTATCAAAATATTATTTTTTGGTAGGTCTTGGAGAGTACCAGTACATGATATTTGAGTTTTTAATGATTATGTTAAAAAATTAGAACATTACATTTAAGAATGATTATGTTAGATGACTATGTTTTTAATGTTGTTTGGTTTTGACATATTTTTAATTGATGTAAGGTTATGTTTGAATGCTTTTAGTATTATCTTTGGATACATTTAATGTTATTTTTGAAAGAATGGAGGACAAGTTTGGATGATTTAGGTTTATGTTTGGATGATTTAAGAGTAAATTTTTAATTTAGTTATAGTAATTTTTTTAATTAATATTTTTTATTTTTTTATTGACTTTATACATAAGTAATGTAAGGGTAGCGGGTACAGGTATAGGTATATAAGTACCCAGCAAGTATGGGGATAGAGATTAAAGTTGCTATTTTGCGCGGGTATGGGGGCAGGTACGAGTATTTTTTTCAAATATGAGTATGAGGACGTATACTATAGTACCCTACCCAGACCTTACCCATTGCCATCCCTACCAACGACTCTGACAATCCACTGAGGTGTCTGGACTTGCCAGTGAGGCCATGCCATATTCATCCCTGTCGGCAACTCCTTTACCGGACTCGAGCCTTCCATCTGACTTAGACCTTTCGATTGCCCTTCAAAAAGGTACTCGCTCTACCCATAATCCATCACCTCATTACACTACCTTGAGTTATCATAGAATTTCCCCTTTGCACTATACTTGCCTATCCTTTTTGTCTTCTGTGTCTATTCCTAAGTCTCTAGGTGAAGCTTTCTCACACCCCAAGGATGCAAGCAATGATTGACGAAAGGTGTGCTCTCCAAAGTAGTGGTACTTGGGAACTGGTTCCTCTGCCCCTTGGAAAGACTGTTGTTGGTTGTCGATGGTTGTTTAGTTTTAAAATTGGTCCTGATGGCACGATTGACCATTATAAGGCCCACTTGGTCGCAAACGAGTACACCCAGGTGTTTGGACAGTATTACACTGATACCTTCTCACTTGTTGCCAAAATGGCCTCTGTTCAACTACTCCTCTCTATTACAGCTATTCGCCACTGGCATCTATTTTAACTGGACATCAAAAATGCTTTCCTACATGGAGCAACCACTTGGGTTTGTTGCTCAGGGGGAGTTCTCCACCATGGTTTGTCGTATGGGCTTAAGCAATCTCCCCGAGCATGGTTTGGCAGATTTCGAACTATAGTTCAACAGTTTGGTATGATTCGCAATGAAGCTAACCACTCAATCTTTTATCGCCATTCAGCACAAAGATGCATTTATCTTGTTGTATATGTGGACAATATTATCATAACTGGCAATAATCAACAAAATATCCATCACTTGAAGCAGTATCTCTCACAACAGTTTCAAACTAAGGACCTTCGTAAGCTACAATACTTCTTAGGCATCAAGGTAGCTCAATCCAAGGATGGTATGGTGATCTCCCAAATGAAATATGCTCTTGACATCCTTGAAGAGACTGGCTTGTTGAACGCCAAACCCGTTGACACTCCCATGGATCCCAATGTCAAACTTCTACCTAATCAAGGGGAGCCACTATCTGATTCAGGGAGGTACAAAAGATTAGTTGGAAAACTAAACTATTTCACAATCACACGACCAGACATTTCCTTTGCTGGTAGTGTGGTTAGTCAATTCTTGAATGCTCTATGTCAGGACCATTGGAATGCAATGATACGAATTCTAAAATATATTAAAAGTGCTTCAGGCAAAGGACTCATTTATGAAGACAAAAGTCATGCTCAGATAGTTGGCTACTTAAATGCTGATTAGGCTATTTCTCCCATTGACCAGCGATCTACCTCTGGGTATTGTGTACTTGTCAAGGGAAACTTGATATCATGGAAGAGTAAGAAACAGAATGTTGTAGCAAGGTCTAGTGCAGAAGCTGGATATAGAACCATGGCATTAGTAACTTGTGAACTCATTTGGTTGAAGCAACTCCTCAAGGAGCTCTATTTTGAAAAAACTATGCAAATGATGCTTATCTATGATAATCAAGCAACTTTACACATTGCTTCCAATCCAATGTTCCATGAGAGGACCAAACAAATTGAGGTGAATTGTCATTTCATCAGAGAAAAGATTGAATCAGGGGAGATCTCCACCAAGTTTGTCAATTCCAATGATCAATTGCAAATGTCTTCACCAAATCTCTACGGGGTCCTAGAATTAGTCACATATGTAACAAGCTTGGTACATATGATCTATATACTCCAGCTTGAGGGAGAGTGTTGAGAATCAATTTTGAATATTCTGTATTTATTTTATAATGGAAACAATATCTAATTTATAGAAAGAAAATCTCTTATAATCAATTGTATTTATTATTTTAAGGCTATATAATAAAGTCACCGCTATGTAACTAAGACAGACGGTTTTCACCAAATCTATCATCTGTTTCTCTTCTTTAACAGTTGATTCCCACCACCACCCCACACACACATATTGCTAAATAACTATCTTATTATATGTTACATATTGACTCTTTTTTCAACAATATAATAGTGTTTTGGGCACATTTAACACTCTTACCATAATGTAGAAAAGTAGAAGTGAAAGACCAGAACAAACTTCTAACCATTCTGACTTTGTAGAAAGTTTGAACAGCCCAAAGTGGTAAAAAATCCACCTTAAGGTCTCAGGAAATTCAATAGGAAGTTGATATATGTACAGAAAAATGATATTGAAGCCAGCATAAAAGAGAAGATATCTCCACCACCTACAAGTTCATAAAAACCAGAACTGGTGAACTAATTGTATTCAAACTCTAAATTCTACAGTAACAATAAAATGGTATTATCATAACTCTTTTGCTTGAGAAAGGGGAGCTTACCGAAAGATACCTAAATAATTGCTAGTCCATGACCAATCAACAAGTCTTATACTGCTACAAATGAAAAAAGGCAAAGAAACCCAGGATACATGACTAATCCCAGTAATTAATTGTATAGCAGGCAACAATAAGTAGCACACGCCCTTGAGATGAGATCCTGCAACCCAAAAATCAACGTCAATTTATGATTATTACATAGAGACAAACAACATCATGCAACTAAATGAGTTCTTTTAAAAAAGAAATCTTTTAATATAATGTAAAGCAATGATTGAAATCCTAATGACTTGACTATTAAGATTATGTACCATCAACTCAAGATTGAGCACACTGAATTATGTATTTATTACTGGAAACAATTCCATTCAGCAATTACGAATTAGTAAAACTACTCAATGAATAACCACCCCCAACCCCATGTACATAAAGCACCATGCACCAACTGTCACACCATTCTATAACTGCCTAAAAATAACTGCACAAAGACAGAAATAATACACAAAAATAATAATTTAGTCTTTGATCCACAACTACCCAAAGAACTGCCTAAAAACACAATTACTACACAAACAGTAATCACTCGGGGGAAGTAGATCTAAGCCTGCTCTTAGTCCTTCTCACTTGAACTTTCCATAGCCTATCACCGTGATGCAAAGCAAACAGTCATCCTAAGAGTCTGAGAAAGGTCTTTATTATTGTCTCTACCACTTGTTTTATGACAAAACTTTTCATAATATAGAAAAATAAATTTTATTGGAGAGAACAAGTCAAGTGCAAAAAGGGGTAGGTTAAACCATCCTTGAAAAATGAACACAGGAAAAGAAGACAAACAAGAAAAGAAACAAATTCGAAATAATTAAGAATGCAAAAAGTCCCTCTGTATATCAGTAATGATGTAAGAGAATACTCTCTTCTTGAGTATATCTCTGCTGTAATACCTTTATTTTTCTACCTCTCAATGTTTCAGTTTTCTGTTGTAACTGTCTGTCAGTTATAACTGTCACTGTCAGACAGTTATAATTGACACCCTACTTGAGATGAGCCTCTGCATTATATATAGGGGATATTAGCAGAAGCTCACTAGTCTTTTGTACATTTTCATCTCTTCAATACAATTTACATTTTCAGAATTCTCTACAAATTCAATATATGGTAACTCGTCTTAAACAAGCATGAGCAGAGCACCGGAGAAAAGCCATAAACACAACCCTATCCCAAAGCAAAAGTAAGGGCAAAGAGAGAAGTTTTTATGGCAAACCTATCAGCAGAACAGAAGAACATGGATGCCCAGAATGAAAATCTCTCCACGCATTTTGACCAAATCCGTTTCCATAGATTTCAATTATAGAAAGAAAGGTTGCTAACACTTGTATGACCAAAAAGTACTCGCTCGGCAAAGTCCTCCAAGACTGCACTCTGCAAAACCATTTCATACAATATTTGTAGTGTATTCTGAATGGCAATAGACTGAGGAGAAAACCTCCATAATATATAAAAGGTAATACCAAAAGACAGAGAAAGTTCAAGTACCTTACAAATCCAATTAGCTGAGCCCACTGAGCATCAGCAGTACTCCACTGATCCCCCTCAATGGCCAAAACAATATGAAATACGGCATGCGAGAGTAGTGTCAGAGAGGATAATATTAGCACAGACCATGATATCAAAGATTGTTGACAGACAGGAAATCCTGTTATCCCAAAAAGAAAAAAGGTTCATTAAAGCAGTGTCAAGTGATGAAATGATAGAAATATAATCATAAATTTAGTGTATGCGTTATTGGAAACCAAATCTTTTAGGTGTAAAAAAGGCATGAAAAATCATGTATTTATGAATACATAGCAAGGATCAGAGCAAGCTTCTCACCCTTTCTAGAAGCTGTGTACTGAATGAAAAGGAATGCCATCAAATCAAGCAAAGATATCAAACTCCAGTTAAGCATAGATGCTGCATGAAACAGGGAAAAGGCATCAATTGCAATTTTGACGATGAAAACAACTTCGGTTATACAAGGGGCTTCATGTGAATTCAAGCGATCCCACTCAAACTTAAGACGCAATCACTTTTATAATTACAATCACAGACAATTGTAACTCTAAGAGTTGTGTGACATTATTTTATGCAAAACCGTAAGAACAAATATACATACATAGTTGCTCGAATAAGATACTACTCTGATGCTTTATTAAAAAAATAAATAAATAAAGAAGCAAACCGCCCAAACTAATCATATTAAACCAGTTCAAAAAAACATTGTGATTAGTCAAGATGAATAGAGTAAACAGTGTATACACCTACAAGTGTAAAAAAAAAAAATTATGCTGTCATTCAATCACAAACTATCATATATAGTAAGTCTGTTAACTATTAAAATAATTAGTTTAAAAGTCAGGCCAATTATGATTTCCACAGTGTAAAGTTTTTTACACTTTGCAAAGAAATTAAACTCGAATGAACAATGTGAATGTTATCGCTTGCCGCATTTGAAGACCAAATTCATATAAAGTTAGTTAGCTTGCCCCATTTGAAGACCAAATTCATATAAAGTTAGTTACTATTATTTAATATACAATATACAGAACTGCAATATCAAGTACCTTTCGTCAAGTAAAAAATAGTATAGGTTAAAATATTGGACGCATTTCACATAATAACATGAAGAAAAGTGAGGGATGGTAGAATCAACAAAATGAAGCGCTATGAAAGTGGAACGGTGAAGCAAACCTATTAGAAGGAGCATAGGTAATGCGAATCCAGGGATAAACCTCGCCATTACCACTGTTTAAGATTGAAAACCGTTGTCAGTGGCTACATTATAGAGAGATAGAACCCAATCCACGTGTGAAACCCTGAAAGTTAATGTGGTAAGCTTTTTGGTTCTCATGGCAACATAAAGGGCGATAATCGAATCAAAAAACGACGCCGCATCACGTTGCTGCGGACCAAAACAGAAACAGGAGCGTGAAGAAGAACGATGCGGAATTAAGAATGATGGAATGTGAATGGACGAGATGAGGAATGAAGATTCGGGAGAGAGAGAGAGAGAGAGAGAATGACATTGAGATTTGAGACGCGACGAACCGCGTTTTACGCTTTCGCGTTGTTGATTCGTTGTTGGGCCAAAACCCCGTGTGTGTGCTCAAGTTTTTCCTTCCCTCCTGAATTGGAGGCAACTGAATTCGTTTACTCAAAATCAAACAAGGGTAATCACGGTACTCCGCTTCTTCGAGCCTTGTTAACTGAAAGAAGCACAGGCAAAAACGGGGCATGGACACGAAGCAAAATTACAATAATCACCCCAAACATTTGAGATTGAATTGTCCCATAGATTGGCATTGAGTTTGTATAGACAACGCTTCTTACATAATGTCTTATAAATCACGCAACTGAGGGACATGTTCAACATATAGATGCGTTGATGTCACTAAATTTAAGAATTTTATTTAAAAATTTACTCTAATGTTAAAATTGCTTAAGTAAATTCTTAACTTATTTTAATGGATCCTCTAATTGACCACACATATTAATACTTATAGAGTTTAATGGCCATACACTGTCAATGTAAAAAGTTTTACACTGTCAACCAATTAAAATTCACCGTTGGCATGACTTCCAAGGTTATTATTGTAAAAGTTAACAAATTTACCATATATAATGGTTTGTGATTAGATGACAGTGTAAAATTGTTTTACACCATCAGTGTATGACCTTTTCTTCTCATACTTATATTTATATTTTTTTATTTTAGATTAAAATATTAGTTTATTTGTATTATAATTTTAAAATAATAAATATGTAAAAAATAAAAAAATAAAATAATACTAATTTATTTTATTTATGACAAGAGGTTGAAAATAATAAAAAAACATAAATGAGAAATAATGCCAATTGGAGCACAATTTATAAAAAAAAAATTCACTCACAAGAACACACAATTCAACTTAACAGTAAATAATTTGCCCGTTTAACTCAAATTGCAAATGGTTATTTTTTCTACCTGATTAAGTTTATTACCATTAATTTTTTTTATTTTTTACATCTGCAAACCTTCCCCCAAATTATCTTCATTCTAAAACATTGCTCCCCCTTTTGTCTTTCACTTTAACATTCCTCAACCCTCCAATCTCCTTCAACCCATTCACTCTACACCTCATTGCCCACCCCCATTCTTTTTCTCCTTCTCCATCATCACCTCATGCCCCCTCCACCACACTGCCCATCGATTTGCCTTCCTCACAACACAGTCCTTCTTTGGCGCAGATCAGTTCTTCCTAGTGCATGCAAGTTTGGCTATTTTTTTTTTTTTTTCATGATTTTGTTTTCACATCTCAGTTGTATTGTGATTAGTACAAGTATGGTTCTAGCCTCTATATTTTTTTAAAAATTATTTTCTACCTGTGGATAATGGTAGTCTCAAATGTTATGTTTGTGTTTGATTCTATGAATGTCAGTGTGTTATTTTTTTTCCTCCTCTTCTATTGATTTTTGGCCTAAAAAGTGCATTTTTTTACTGTCAAAAAATGGTTAAGCAACATTGCTTGTATAAGCAACAATATGTCAAATGTTTCAGCACCAAACTTTTGATAAGCAACGTTATTACGAGTTTAGCAACTTTCGTAAGCAACTACGTTGGAAATACCCTAAGTAATCCATAATGATTATGAGTGTAACATCATTTAGAAATATTTATAATATTTTAAAATATAATCCAATTGTGTATATGATTATATTTTTATGTGTTATAATTTAAGAATAATAATTTTAAGGCTTAAATATGTTTTAAATCCCTATAAATATGGCTCTGTCTGATTTTAGTCCTTACAAAAATTTTTGTCAATTTTTGATCCCTAACATTTTTTAAGCGCATTTTTTTAGTTTTTACCATTAATTATGTTTAATTTAGTACTGACATAACTAACAAAATAAAGAATATTAATTAAGATAATTAAGGTAATGAAGTATATTTTAAATTAAGATAATTAGATTATTTTTAAATACATAATTCAATTAAGTGATGTATTTATTATTTTATTTAAATAAGTTAATAACATATAAATTACATTTATAATTTATTTTCATTTTTAATATATTACGAACATTAATTTTTATTGTTTTTAATTTTATTGTTACTTTTCAATTCACTAATTTATTTTTAACATTATAATTTTTTTTTAAATTTATAATTTACTTATACGCTTATAATTTACTTTTAAAACATTAAAATTATAATTATATTTACTATTCATAGTAATATATTAAAGGTAAATTGTAAGCATATAAGTAAATTAATTTAAAAAATTACACTGTTAAGAGTAAATTAGTGAATTATAAAATAAGAACAATATTAAAAGCAATAAAAATCATTGTTCATAATATATTAACAATTGAAAATAAATTATAAAAGTAAATTATATATAATTACCTTATTTATATAAAATAATAAATAATAAATACATTACTTAATTGAATTACACATTTAAAAAAAATCTAATTATCTTAATTTAAAATATTCTTCATTACCTTAATTACCTTAATTAATATTATTTATTTTGTTAGTTATATCAGCACTAAATTAACCATAGTTAATGGTAAAGACTAAAAAAGAATACTAAAAAAATGTTAGAGATCTAAAATTAACTTGGAATGACTAAAATCAGACATAGTCATATTTACAGGGACTTAAAACATATTTAAGCCTAATTTTCATAATCTTACACATTGTTTGGATGAAAGGAAATGAGAAAGAAGAAAAAAGTATAGTTTTTCTTTTTTAAATTCATAAATTTGAATGGAAGAAATATGGGGACATTAAAATCTCTTTCCTCATAATTTTGTTTCCCTTTTAATATTGGAAAACTTTGTAAAAGAAAGAAAATATTTGAATTATACTTTGAATATTTTTTCCGTCCCTTTTCTCTATTAATATTCATAATGATATAATAATATGCAATTCTTATTTTCCCACACCCCTTCCTTCTAATCAAAACAAATAAGGGAGTTTTGTTTATTTTTTCTTTTTTTTCCCCGTTAAGATCTATTATCCCCTTTAAACCAAGTAGTATGTTTAATTAGGGTATATATAAATTTCTATTATCAATTGGAAAGTAAGGAATTTTTTATGTAAAATAACATTTCAAATGAGGAAAGGTTTAAGGTTAGTATGTGTGATAATTCTCAACGTTAATAATTACTTGCAATATACAAATGACAAAAGGTAAAATTGAAATATAATGAACCTCTGGGGGGGAAGGAGTTACCGTTAAGATGGAAAAATTAAAAGACGTAAAATGATTAAATTAATAAGAAAGAGCACAAAATTTATTTAGAGATGATAACAATTATATTTCACATAATAAACGAAAATACTCCCTATGAAAACAATGATCACCTAGTGACAATAGACAAACTACTTACGAGCAAGTAATATCCGTATATAAATCTCACTCACAGTGTTTTTAGTTTTCAATTTCATGAATATAAAGTCGAACTCTATTTATAACTGTTATTCAATCAATAAGAACAAACAACCACTCAATAAAAACAGATGATGAAGAGCTCTTCGTAATTCCTGTTTATATGGGGAACTCAAGATAGTGTGGGGGTTTTGATATAAAGTTCCCGTCGTTAAATGTGTTTTTTGTTTATTTATTTATTCTTTCATGTGGAGACCCGATCTTGTTTTAAAATTGAAAAATTATAATCATCCTGTTGAAAATTGTTAACCTAGCATCCGCTCAGACAATTAATTATTTTTAAGGCACAATTAATTATTATTAGGTATTTCAATAAATTAAACTTTATTAACCACTTGTTAAACATATTTAATCATTAGTGTTGCCATAACTACATATTGATAATTGTATATATTCATTCATTTATTTTTAACTACTTTTGAGATAAAGTGAACCAACATTAGGCATTACAATAACTCATGACAATATTAATCACTTTAATCATTAGTGCCACAAGTACAAATTGATAATTGTATTCACATTTACTTACTCTTAAGTCTTAATCACTCGTGAAGCAAAAGTTAATCACCAGTAGACATTTTAATAATCTCATGACACTGTTAATTACTTATGAGACATATTTAATCATTAGTGACACAAGTATAGATTGATACTTGTATATAATCTCATTTATTTACTCTTAACAACTTGTGAGACAAATTAATCATATTTTCACATGTGGTTAACCAAGTGTGCTAGGTAGAAAATCTCAGTGACACGTTAATCATTACTCTTTAAGATTACTTGTTCTTTTGGTTGGTGTGGAATTGAGGTTTTTGGAAAGGAGTGGAGGAGTGGTATTTTCAGATTGTAGGGATGGGACCATACTCTTGTGTGCTTACTACTTAGGGGTGTTTGTGGGACCATGAAATAAGTTTAATATGTTTCTTATTTATTTGAATTTGTTTTAAATCCAATTAAGATCCAATGGCATGACAAAAGATCGAGTCACCCCAATTTATGACATAATATATTAATCTTAATATTATGTATAGTTAAATTAGGGGTAAACATAGTTTGGGTTGAGTTTAGGTGATATTTAGAATCAAATTGATCAATATTAATCGATTTGAGTCGATTTGATTTTTTTTTCCAATTTTTTATTAACAACCTAAAACCAAACCAACTCAATCATATTTGGCTTAAGTTGGGTCGGGTGGTTAAAATAATGAAAAATAGGAAATTATAAAAAAGAAAGAAAGTTGTTGCATTGTCTCAAAAGTCAGGTTTGTAGAATTACATAACATACCAAATTAAAAACAAATAAGGTCGGGTCGAGTTTAATGTGTCTAAACCTCATGCCCAAAACGATATTATTGGGTTTGTAATTTTAAAATCAAAATCAAATCAAAGGTCCAAATTAACCAAAAATTTTCCTGTTAGGTTGTTCGAGTCATCGAGTCGACCCAAACCCATGACCACCCCTACATTAAATCGTAGAATTAAATAAATATACAAGTACAATTAAGCTATATTTTACATATATATTTCAAGATAAATAATATCAGTATAATATATAATACCATATTATACAAAACATTATCTATCAAATAAAAAATTTGTGTTATTAATACATAATTTTTAAAAAACTATATTTTTTGCATATAAAATTAACTTTTTTACGACAAAAAAGTTTAAAACAATTATTTTTGAAACACTTTTAAGCGTGGATAAAATATTTGAGCTAACTATAACCAAAGAAGCCTTTGTTTTTTTATCCTTTTCTTTTATGTAGAATTTCTTATAGATTTTTCTTCCGACTTACCTTTCTTTAAGAGCAATTATAAACATTTTTAAAATATAATAATTATTAAATGTAATTAATTAATTTCAACCTCATTTTCCGAATTTGATTGATTATTCAAAAAGGTTTTAACATTTAATGTCCTTAATAAATTGGTTTTCCGTTCCAGTTTAAAAGAACAAAACAAATCTTTGGAACGCGGGCAGCACGGGGACGTAGCTCATATGGTAGAGCGCTCGCTTCGCATGCGAGAGGCACCGTGTTCGATTCCCCGCGTCTCCATTTTTTTGAGCCTAACTTTTGGCTACCATAAAAATGTCATTTCTTAATCGGAAAAAATAAATAAATAACATGTCATCCTCCTACAGTGGAAGCTGAAACACTCATAACGAAAATGGAAAGTTATTAATATTACGAAGTACAATTAAAATATTTTTATATATTATACATGAAATAAAGAGTTAATTTAGTATATTATATTCTCAATTAATTAGAAATAATATTAAATATGATTTTTAAATAATTATTATAAAAATTAATAATCTTACCATAAATGTTTTTATATGATTAGATGTATATATGGTTAATACATTTTAAACTGTACATAATTACAGTTTGTCTAAAACTTTTAAAGTCTAGTTTGTGAAAATATTTTAGTTTTATGTTTTGTTTTTATAAATAATTATAAATTGTTGTTTTGTTTCTATTTTATTTCTTATTTTAAGAGATTTATCTAAAAATGATAAAATAAGATTTTGTTATTTTAATAAAAAAATATTTTAAAATCAAATACACCGTAGGTCTTAGATAAAGTTTGAGTTTAAATATGTTTTACATATTTATGAATATAGAGATTTTTGTTTTAGTTCTTGTATTTTTGTTATGCTTTTAATATTTGCAATAGTTGTTACTTGTTTTGGTTCTGTGACGGTAAAAAACTAAAAACAAAATTGTTATATGTTGCAAATAGAAATCAAAAACAAAAAAAAATTATAAAAACTAAAAACAAAAATCACGATGTTTGTAGAGATCTTAAACATATGCAAGCTCAAAAATTATGTATGAAATTTAATTTGATATAATTTTATCAAATTTTATTTCATTATTTTAGTTTTTTGAGTTATAAAATTATTAATCAAAGTTTTACGATCAAGTAATTCAAACATTTTTGGTCTACATTAAAAGTATCTTTTATGAGAACCAATTCATTAATGACCCGTTTGGTTGTCAGGATACGATAGGGTAGGATAGGATATGATAGCAAGATAGGAACATGATAAGATAAGAATAAGCTAAGCTATAATCTTATCTAATGTTTGGTGCACACCAGATAACAAACTACATAATGATAAGATAAAATATAAAATATGTTCAAATGACAAAATTACCATTTTGTTAGAATTACATATAATTTTCTAAAAAGTAACTTTTAATTTAATTTTAATTTTTACAAAAAATATAATTTTAACTAAAATATACAATATTATTTTTTATTTATGTAGTTATTTTTCTTAAAATTATAAAAAAGATATATAAAATTTTTAAAATTATAATTATTATTCAAGTATTTTTCTTTATAATATTTAAATATTAATTATTTAATTTTTAATATTTTAATTAATAATACACTTTAAATTTATATGTCAAAATTATTATAAATATACATATATTTATATAATAAATATAATATATAATCATGTATATTAATTTATATAATATTACTATATATTATATATATTTTGATATTATATATAAATTTTATATATATTTTTCATAATAATATTATATATAGTTATATATAGTTATATATAATATTTATTGTAATTTAACTATCTATCTATGTATATATATATATAATTATTTTTAATATGTTAAATATTATAACAAATATTGTATATGATTATATGTATGATAATATATTTGTATATATATAATATTTTTTATAATATTTAACATATTACATAATATATAGAGAGAGAAAAAAAAAGTTTATCCTATTTTGTTCCTTTCTAACTTAGCTCCCCCCTCGGGATAAAAAACACACTAAACTAATAGGATAGGATAAGAAATAGGATAGTATTATCATATCCTATAGGCGCAACAAACAACGAATTACAACAGGATAAGATAGTTATCATATCTTATCCTATCATATCCTAACTACCAAACGGGCCCTAAAAGTTGTATACTATTAAATTTTTTACAAGATGTAACCCATATATACATAATGGATGTATTATATAAATCAAATGTTTCTTAATCTATGTGCATAAATCTTAAATAACCAAAGTTTAAGAATGGAAGAAGTATTGGTTAAAATTTATTGAAAACCACACAATTATAAGTAAAGTATATCAAATAAGAAGTAAGACCCATAAAAATTTGTAATTTTTAATAAATTACAGCCCATAACAATGAGTGTGCTAAAAAATATATGTTAGAAAACATATTGCCATCATTTCTCCTTTTCATAATTACAAAGGACCCTAGTTATTATTTTTCAAAAGAGAAATGCTAGAAACACACTTTTTATCATTGATTGGAATTTATCAAAAATCAAAATTTTTTGTCTCACTTTTTTTAATGAGTCCCACTCATATTTTTATAATTCTAATAAATTTTAACCAATTATAAAAAATATGTTTAGAAAGTGAACAGGAATTGGTACATTTAGCCGAGTTTTCCACTCACATTAACAATGGCTTGAGTTCAATTCTCAGAGGTTAGTGGTTTAAGACATATCTTTCCCTAATCTAAACTTTTTGTTAAAAAAAGTGTATTGCAATACTCCTCTTCTTAGCAATAATCCATTACACTAAGCCCTAAAAAATACAGCCTCTTAAAAATAAGAAGATGTTAGTAAGAGTGTGTTTGGTGTAACACCCATTCTTATTAATCATAGTCCGTATTAGTTTAGTTATTTAATTATTACGAGTAAAAAATTATCAATTCTTGCAATAAAAAATTTCTAAAATTAAACAAAATTTTAAAATAGTAGTAAATGCATATATGTCATAAAATTGTACATCATAGTTTGATAATATATAATAGACATAAAATATAGAAAGACCAAAAATACATTAAAAAATAGATACTACCTAACCTAATATATACATAAAAAATATCCTATATAGAACACTGTTCATCTATCCCATCCCTTACACACACAAAAAATACTATAAACTAAGTTTATAGATCCTCGTCTGTAGGGTGTCCGCTGACTCGTCCCCAACATCACTGGGTGTTTCTATCTTCTTGAATACTTGCGATCAGACATACATGGAAGAAAAATAATGGAGTGAAGAGATTTGTTCTAAAATCACTTTCACATATATGGTAGGAATTCTACCGTAAAATACAGATAAAACACAGTTGACAATAGAGGAGAACCTAAAATTTATTTAAAGTTGTACTAGACTACCCTTGACTTGGTATGATCCATACTTTTCATTAGTGGATAATAGTTCTTAACAGAAACTGGGAAGTGACTATAGTACTTATACCTTTTTTAACATTAGTACATGATACAATCCTCATCATTATTGAAGAAAATAACAGTTAAGATATTCATTTATAGAGGTATACTCTCAAATCAATCCTAGAATGCTGAGCAATTGTTGGGATTATTGAGCTTGGTCAGGTGAATATCCCGGCTCGAGGGCGCTATCCTGGCCATTAAGACTTTCACCACTTGATGCTTACCCCCAAGACCTCAGCAAGTGGGTCTATGCCTTTCATTCTTCAGTATACCAAACTGTAGCTTTCCTAGTAGGGTGTCATGCCATAACATGTCACTCACTTTATATTACTCACTAATTTATCACTTCCTAACTTCTCAAACAGAGGTTTTCCTGGTCTCATTTAATTTGAGCATCATTACAATCAACATTTCTGCCTTATATTGCAGAAGTTACTCAATATCAAAATTTTAACAGAATACCAATTTGGTAATCACATAAAATTTAGTAGAATAATAATTTAGTAATTACTAAATTTTTAGTAGAATAACGAAGTAATAATTATAATTTAATTATTAAAATTTTGGGTGGAATAACAGCTAAATATATAATTTTAATTTTCTAAATTTGAGCAAAGTAACAATTTAGCAAGTATAATTTAATAATTTAAATTTGAGCAAAGTAACAACTTAATAATTATGATTTAATAATTTAAATTTGAGTATAGTAATAACTTAGCAATTATAATTTAATAATCTAAATTTGAACAGAGTAACAACTTAGCAAAATTAAAGTTTAATATTAAACAATATAACAATAATAATAACATTTAAGCCTAAATGGAGTTTAGGGAAAAACTCTTCCTACTAACATGCAAAGTGACAATAATTTAGAACCAACCCCCCTCTCCCTTTTACCTCAAAGATGGTTGATGAAGTTGATGGAATTATTGGTACAAAGCTCCTAGGAATAAAACTTTACTATTTGTTGGAAAACTAGTAAAATCTTTAACATAAAAAAAAATTAAAAAAATTCTAGAGAGAAAAGCTCTCCAAATTTTTTTAGCAAGCTTGAGAGATGAAGAGGTGCTGAAAAATTGTCCAAAACTATGACTATTTATAGAGGAAGGAAGGAGCTTAGGTGTCTAACAAATAACATAAGCCAGTATGTCATAATTTCAATTTTTATTTATCTTTAATTCCATTTATAGGACACATGTTCATGTTTAGATAGGTGAGTCACTCCTAGGCTAGACATGTGGCAATATGAGCTTTTCTAACTTTATTGTGTTAATTTTCTTTGCAGTTAAATCAACCGATACCAATAAAATTGCCTAAACTTAAATAATTTAGCCTTTAATATCAAAATAATATATTTTAATGCAAAACTAAACATATATACTATTTTTCATCAAAAATGAGTTTCTAATAATTAATGTTAAATTTTTATTTATTTATTTTGAATATATATATATATATATATTGTATTTTTGAGTTAAAAAATTCATAATATATTTATTTTAATTTAATAAATACCAATTTTTTTATGGAAATTTTAAAATTAAATATTTTACCTATAAATGAATTGGGATTACCATTTTCACCATTTCTGGATGTCAAACCAATTTTGGCTAGGCTTATTGAACACCTAGGAGAATTTTGGTCATTTTACACAAGAATTTCAGAAAATTTTTAAAATTATATTTTAATATATATGACATGATTCTAAACTCAAATTGACATTTTAATGTCAATTGAATCTTTTTCTCATGTCAGTCCTTAATGTTGAGAAATAAGAATAAAGTCATCATTTTCTAATTTTTCTAGGCTTTGTCTCGAAAAAATTATTAAAAATCACGATTAAATATCTCTTGAAATTCTGAGTGTAATGGTGGGAATCAAAATTTTGAAATTCTTTCCCAATTTTTTGGAATTAATTTGTCAAATATTAGAAAAATAATTGACAAATTAAAATAAGGTTGTTATATTTTTCACTATTTTTCTTTCAAAATAAAATTTTTATAATGGAATATGCTTATTGTAAAATTTTCAAAATATTTTGAGGTCAAAAAGTCTCTAGTTGGTTTCCGTAGTCAACTAGGAATATTTTTGTCATTTTACAAGAATTATCTCAATAAATTTCTAATTTTTTTTAAAAAATTATTATTAATTATTCTAAGTATATTGATGACTTAAAAATAAATTTTAAATACTTCTATCTATTTTTTATCTGACTTTTTAGAGACAAATTAATCATTTTACCAATTTCTGAACCCCGTTCCCCAAAAAAACTAAACTAAGCACTACATACTAATACAAATGTAACCGTAATGATCAAATTTTTTAGATTTCTATCTGATTCTCCAGAAATAAATACAAAAAGAGCATAATTTAATAGACAAAAATATAAGTGTTATATTTGGCCTAGCTTATTTTTAGCTTTTCTTCTCTTTTTAGAGAGAAGGTAGATCAAACACACTTTTTGCAAAATTACTTAAAATTATAAGTAGCTTTTTTGTAATAGAACCACCTTCGATCCCTGCGCATGCCGGCATATTTTTTTTTAGTTTTTTTTTTTTTTTCAAATTGCAAATGCATCCGTTCCATTCATTGGCATTTCGTTGACGACAAAAAGCGTTTTTTAGCTGTTGATGTCCACAATTATAAATGCATCCATCCATTGCAAGTGAGCATTTTTCTCTTATTTGTTGTTTTTTTTGTGCAGTTTTTTTTTTTGATAATTTTGTTGTTGTTGTTGTTTTTTTGTGCAGTTTTAAATCTTACGTAGAATGATCATTTTTTTTTCTACATGTACTAGCTTCAATAATTCAATTCTAATGAATGACGAACTGTGAAACAGTAATAAATACTTTATTAGTTGTATGTAAATTAAATTAATTTTATATAATAATTTTAATTTTATAAATATATTTTTTATTGCACAATTAACTGGTTTTAAATAAAATTAAAATTCTAAAAAAAATTTACCTACAACTTTTAACTAAAGAAGAACTTTTAAGCTAAAAAAAAAAAAGTTAACAAACAGCTTCTATTTTTTTTTAAAATTTTTATTTTTAACTTTCACTTAAAAGTAACTTTTAAGTAAAAAATAAGCTGAGCCAAATGCACACTAAGGTTATGTTTTGTAGAGAAGAAATAGAGGAAAAGAGGAAGGAAGAGAGTGGAAATAAGAAGTGGGTTATTTGGTAGAGTGAAAGTGTGAATTTTTTTCAAAAAAACATGTGAGACCCATCCTAAAATATTTCATTGTTGTTTTGAGAAGAAAAGTGAAGAAATGCATGAAACTCCATAACATTTGCCTAATATCATCCACTGCCCCACTGTTGAAGCCAAGTAAATCGATTTCTTGCCTCAAGCAAATCGATTTACTTGCTTCATTATATGATAATAATAATAATAATAATAATAATAATAAATATTATTAATAATAATAAAAATAATATTAATTATAAAATAAATGATAATAATAATAATAATATTAATGATAAAAAAAAAATTATAATAATTTTAACTTCCAATCTATTTCTTACCTATTTTTCTTCAACCAAACAACCTAAATTTTCATTTTTTTTTCACCTATTTTTCTTTTCTTCTCTTCATTTCTCTCTATTTCTTTCCTCTCTACCAAATACACTCTAAGGGTGCATTTGATATGCATTAAGGTACAACACAAGGAGAATATCACAAGACAAACACTTATGTTACAGGACAACTGGTTATCTTATATATTATTTGGTGAATAATGGACAACACAAATAAAATATGTGAAATTTACTGTAATACCTTTTTTAATATTAATTATCTTAATACAATTCATATTAATTATCTTAATACAATGACAGTCGCGATAGCTGCTATGGCGATGTTTGGGGAGGGGGGACGACGATAATGGTAGCAACAACAACAGTGACGACGGTGTAGTAGTGATGGAGACAACGACAGCGATAGTAATGATGGTGATGACGATGTTAGCGACTGATGGCAGCACCAGTGACATTAGTGGTGGTGACAATGACGATGGTAAGATATTTTTGTCTTTTCAGTATTTTGTACTTTGGACAAAAAGTTGTCCCATTGTTGAATTACAAAAAATTGAATTTTTGTCCTATCTATTATCATTTGAGTTGTGTTGTCCCATGATTTTTTTTTTCAAATCAAATGTGGAATAATTATTTTTGTATTATCCAATATACTTTTTAACAACAAATCAAATGGACCCTAAGTATCTTTCGAGAATTAATTAAAGAATTAAAGGAAAAAAATATTTATGAAAAAAATTATCCACATATTAAGCCGCACGCAATGGTATGATATAATTACAAGTTATCGAATAATAATGAAATAATGAATCGGCCAAGCATAAACATCCTAAATTTAACAGATCAGTCTTTTTTTTTATTTGTTCATTTATAGAATATGTTTTTATTTTTATCTTTATTCAAAAAATAAAAAATGTTATGCTTTTATTATATCTTTCCTAGATCGTGAACCCACTTGATGTATGAAAATATAAGAGTGTAAATTTATTATATATATGATAATTTATTGACAACTTTCTTATTTTCTTTTGTTGTTAAAAATAATGTAAAATCAGTTAAAAATTATGCAATGAGAAAAATCAGTTGACACTTATCTCCTTAGTAAAATAAATATTTCACTTTGAAAATATTATGTAATTGATTTAAGAAAAATTTATTGACACAAAAAGGCTTATAGAGTAAATTTGTTGATACTTCTATAAGTTTTTTGTGTCAATACTTCTAAATCAAATCCTACTAAATTGTTTTTTCAATAGGCCATGCAAGTTATAAAATAAATTTTATGAACTATCCAAAAAACTACAGTTGATAAACATCTATAAAGCTTAGATATGATGGATAATACATATCACAATAATAAAATTGTCACAAATGCCAAAACTACATCTCATCTCCTGTCGTAAAAGCTTATCATGTAAAGCTCATTCATACCACAAATGCCAATTTATTTTTTCTTTTAAAGTAACAAAATCATTTACTACATCACCCTCAACTGTCAATTATTGTAACAAGTAATACAATCAAACATAAGGGTCAATACATCTCTTGTAACAATAATAGTGAGTCTCTTTATTATATAGGCATACCATAAAACTACAAAATAAAAAATAATATTATAATCACATTTTTTTATGTCCATTAGGCAAAACATAACAGAAAAACCAATGAGTATCCGTATCAATGACTTTGTTTATCTAAAGGTTGTCCTAAGTCATTGTCTCTTATATGATGTATCACAACAACAATTAAAAAAATTCTAAACATCAGGACTTAAAAAAGTGATAAAAAGATTGTTAATTCTTTAATGACTTTTCATAGATGACCTCATGGATTTTGTTTAGTATCATTCATTTACTTAAATTGTATTCCTAAATAGTAACATATCCATAAAATCCACATCCAAATAGGGTGACAATAAAAACATATAAGTGAATGATATAATAAACTTAATAATGTTTATGTATAAAATAAAATTTAGTTCATATACTCATACAGAGAAGTATATAGCAGATTAAAATACTAATAAATTAAAATAGTAATTTATTATATGTTTAAGAATATTCTTATTTGTTTAAGAATATTTGATCTAAAATAAAATATCACCAAATTTTTAAACCATAAAATTTTATAAACTTATTTGTTTAAGAATATTCAATGTAAAATAAATGACAATCTTTTTTTATATTAATTTTACAAAGAATATTTGTTTAAAATAATATTTTTATCTTTGTATATGTTATAAATCAAATAATTATTACATGCATTGACATTTTTTGCTATATCAACGTGTTATAATAATTTGTTATTTAAATTCTATATTAATATATGTCAAACTTATTTGTTTAAGAATATTCTTTCTTGTTTACGAATATTCAATCTAAAAAAATATATATTTATATTAATATAATTTTTATACCCAATTAATGTCGCCAATTAATGTCGTCAACTTTCATGATAAAATATTGTCGAATTTCTAAATCCTATTATTTTATAGACTTATTTGTTTGAGAATATTCGATCTACAATAAATGACAATGTTTTTTGATATAAAGTTTATAAACAATATTTTTTAA
This sequence comes from Spatholobus suberectus, assembly GCA_004329165.1. Lineage (NCBI taxonomy): Eukaryota > Viridiplantae > Streptophyta > Magnoliopsida > Fabales > Fabaceae > Spatholobus > Spatholobus suberectus. The sequence continues at coordinate 5,435,268 of CM014732.1, forward strand.
AATAATATTTGTATCTTTATATATATTATAATATAGATAATTATTGTATTCATTGACATTTTTTGCTATATCAATACTTTTAATAAATTTGTTATTTAAATTTCATATTAATATATTTTATCTTTTTTGGAGATAGAGATAGTGAGAATTATTAATTAGTGGCTAATATATGATTGAAATCAGTCAATATTTAATTTAGTGAGTCCTATTTTTATATTTAATTGATTTAATATATTAATATGAAATTTATTACAAAAACAAAATAAACTAATGAGTACTATTAATGATTATTATTTTTTGTGTTTAATTGATTTAATATTAATATGATAATCTTTATATATATAAATAAATAAATATGAAATTTTTACTAAAATTTAATTTTAGAAACAATTTGATATAAAATTAATATGAAACTATTGATTGATTAAAATCAATCATTAATAGATTTAATGAGTAGTAATTGATTTAATATATTAATGTGGATTTTTTTCAAAAATAAATTATATTAATGGGTGGTATTTACATATTTAATTGATTTAATATATTAATTTTGAATATATCAATTTTTGATTGATTGAAATTAGACAATACTTGATTTAATGAATAGTACATCAAAATTTGAATTGATTTTTATGACTTGTAAAAACTAATTATATTGATTACCTCGAAATTGACTATAAAAACTGATTATATATATTAAATAGTACTTTTATATTATATTTAAAGTATATATTATACACCAAAATTCAAATTGATTTTTATGACCTATAATAAAAAATGATTATATTGATTATATTTGTAATTAATTATAAAAATTGATTATATATATTAAATAGTACTTTTATATTATATTTAAATGATATATTTATTTTTATATTTTAAAATATGCATGATGGAATGCATTAATATTTTATTGTAATAAAAATAATTTTTTATTTATTAATCAATATCTTTAAAATATTAGTTAACATTTGTCATTCAAAAGTAAAAAAAATGTTATATAAGCATTTATCAAATATCAAAACAACGTAATTTTTTAAAATTTATCAATTTCATAACAAAAGTTGACCAAATTAGGAGATTAATTTTGTTATAAAATTAACAAATTTGAATATTAAATTTTCAACTTTCATGATAAATTAGCCAATTTTCTATTAATGTATTTTTTTAAATGTATTAACTTCATGACAAATTAATTTCTAAATCTATCAATTTTACAATAAATTTAATCTTCAACTTTAGAATGAAAAGACAAATTGGTTGTAAAGTTGAACAACTAAATTATATAGTGTAAACTTTTAGGAAATAAGCCTATGTCTAGAATTTATTTCTTACTTCTAAAAGTATGTTTAGTCTATAAATTACAAAAGAATTCCTTTTACAAATGAGCATTCTACGAACAGAGACTCACATACGCTAGATCAATCTAAATTATCACTTTGAAAATAAAATTATAGATTCACTCTTTCATTTTAAATATTAAATAATGACTATTTATAATATAATAAAAATTAGTTATTTAATTGGTTGAAATTAGTATAATAAAAAGTGTAATCATTTTAATTGGTTGAAAATGCCAAAAAGTAGGACCAAAAATGCAAGAATCATTTCCACAGAAAGTAGAACCATGACAAAATCATTTCTCAAATATTTCATTCTAAATGTCCAAATAAAATAATTAGTCTACAAATATCTGAGAACATGAACACACTCAAAAATAAAACCCATTACAAAGAAAATAAATTAATTATTTAAAATAACATGGAAATGCATTGGTGAGTGTTGTCCACCCACCAAAAATGCATTTGGTCCCCTTCAGTCAATCTGAGGGAATGATTTATTCCTAACCATCTAGCATTTAAGAATTACAATATAAATGAAATACTTACCAATGCATTACTCCCTTCAACAAATGCTTTGCTTACGACCACTTCCCACCCAACTCCTCATTTACGATCTCTAGCCACTCGAGCTCATCATTGTCAAGCTCGTTATCAGACTCTGTATCTAAATCAATTGGGATTATTATTGGATTATGAACACCCCCTCATGAAGAAGATTTTGTGGATGTTCCGATGCAACCATTGGCTTTGGGTGTATTTTCTGAACTGTCAAAGGTTGAATTTATAGGAATATAATAAAACTTAAAAATTAGTTTTAATTGGATTATAGTCTGAATTACCTGTAATAATATTTAATGTTATGATATTGTGATTATCTGTAATAAATAGTACTTTTATATTATATTTAAAGTATATATTATACACCAAAATTCAAATTGATTTTTATGATGCATAATAAAAACTGATTATATTGAATACCATTAATTTGAAATTGATTATAAAAATTAATAAAAAAGATGATTAATATATTTGCAATAAATGTAGTTATATATATATATATATATAGTATTATATTATATATTTTAAAGATAAGTATAAAAGGCTATTTTTATGCTTACTAAAATTAGAGAAAAGAAGAATAATCAATATTTTACTTCAGATTTACAATTTAATGATTATTAATGTATTTTATCATGTAATAAATTGTTTTCACATTTTTATTGGTGTAATTACCTGTAATCCAAATTCTATGTCAGATTTAGAATTTAATGCTTATGAAATCCTAATGAAAACTCTAAGGAATCCTATTTAAAACTAATGTCGCCAATTAATGCTCCTAAAACCCTACAAAACCTTTATATATATATATATATATATATATAAGATAAAGAATAAAATAAATTTATATTAAATTAATATGAAATTTATATTGAAAATTATTTTATCAAAATAATTTAATATGAAATTATTGATTGATTGAAATCAATCCAAGATAATTTCCTATTCGATCTAACATAAAATATCACTAAATTTTTACTAAAATAAATTAATATGAAATTTATACTAAAATTTATTTTCAAAAACAATTAATATGAAATTATTGATTGATTAAAATTAGCCAATAAGTAGGGAATTTGAATATAAAATACGAAAATCAATTTGAGTTTATAAAATGATAGATTGATGAAATTTGAAATTATCTCCCCTTCTCAGTCAATTTATGATTTAATGAGTAGTATTTACATATTTATTTGAAACATTACATTATATTATGTTATAATAGATAATATAATTGATTAAGATATTTATAATTATTTTAGATAATAGTTTAAAATAATTACAACTATAATTATTATGTTATGGTAACAAAATATCTCTTTTCTTTCCTATTGAATAATTTATAATTGTTTATATTTATATAATATATAATATATTAAAATATTGATAAATTAAAATACTAATTTATTATTTATTTAAGAATATTCTTATTTGTTTAAGAATATTTGATCTAAAATAAATATCACTGAATTTCTACTAAAATAAATTAATATGAAATTTGTACACCAATTTATTTTGAAAAAAATTAATATGAAATTAATATAAAATTATTGATTAATTAAAATCAGTCAATAATAATAAGGAAATTTGAATATAAAATAAGAAATTCTAATGTTACCAATTAATGCCCCCAAAACCCTAATGTCGCCAATTAATACTTTAAAAACCATACAAAACCTTTTTATATATATATAAAGATTTTACTTAATAATTAAGTATTTTATATACTTATCATAAACGAGGGGAAAAATAAAAGTATCATGTACAAAAAATTAGAAATATTTCAATATAAACAAAGAAGTTAGTTATATTTTTTAAGTTAATAGATAAAAATAATGAAAATATTTTATATATCATACTGTAGAAGTTATAGTTAATGGATTTCTCCATCTAATAAAAAAATTAATACATCCAATAATAATCCACATTAGAAGCATATCAGTTTTAATACACTCCATTTCTGTGGACGTAGACTGGACACTTCGGAACAAGTACAGATTTAAAAATTGAGGGACGCATAGTATCTGAAAGAATATAACAATATTGTTCGTGTTTAGTGAAGTGGCCTTTAGGCCTCCCCCTTGTCAAAATAAATAAATAAAAATTGTTCATTGGTTTCGATTTAATATAATACTAGTATTTTAATTTATGTATTATACAGGATAAATATTTATTTTATATAAATTTAATTTATAATAAAAAAAATAAGAAAATAAGCTATGTACTAACAGTGTAAAACCATTTTATGCCGTCATCTAACAACAAATTACTATATATGATAAGTTTGTTGATTTTTACAATAATTACCTTAAGAGACATTTGGTATACGAAATCTTTTTTATTCCTAGAAATCATGTTTTCTAAGAATTATATATTTTGGGAATCATGTTTTCTGAGAATGTCACAAATATATTTGGTATGTCTAAAATATTCTTGAAAATAAAAGATATAATTATAAACAAATTTTTCTCCATCATGGGAATATTGGATTCCTACCTCCTAGTGAAAAATTTAGAGAAAATAGATCGACAGTGTAAAGTCATTTTACACTATTATTTAATTACAAATTATCATGTATGATAAGTTCATTAACTTTTGCAATAATTACATTAATAGTCATAACAATAGTGATTTGTGATTGGTTGTCAGTGTAAAACTTTTATACTAACAGTGCATAATCATTAAACTCAAAAACTTAATTAAAAAACAATTCTGAGAATGATTTTTAAAATCTTATACTAAACATAGAATTTAACATTCCTAACTTAAGATTTTTAGAAACTTAAAATGATCTCTCTACGAAACAACTCCTAAAAGTAATACTAACTGTGATTTCTGATTGGTTAACAGTGTAAAACTTTTTACATTGATAGTGCATAGCTATTAAACTCTAAATAAATATATCTAAATGTATAAATTATATTATAATCAAAATTTGTAATAAATAAATGTTTTTCAACATATATATTTTAAATCTATAATAAATAATTATTGTAATCCAATATTAATTTTTAATTAATTATATATATTTTTTAAAATTGAAGTTATTCCAGAGTTGAGTGAGGTATTTTGAGAACAAGTACCTGCCAAGCTGCCACTGGTAGGAGTAGGACCCTGTGAAACATTGGCAGGCCGAGACCGAGAGAGATGAGAATTGGGAAAGCATAAACGATAAACCCCAGTCGCAGTTGCGGAAGCCGTGAGTAGAGAGTGAAAGTGATCGATCGTATACGGCAATGGGTAGCCACAGAGAGAGGGATGGCCACAAGGGGGGAGTGTTACCGAAGAGAATAATTCTGGTGCGTCACGGGGAGTCGGAAGGGAACCTCGACCCCGCCGCGTACGCCACCACCCCCGACCCCAAGATCCAGTTGACGGCGCAGGGCATTGCCCAGGCACGCCTCGCCGGGGCCCGCATGCGCCACGTCATCGCGGTCGAGGGGTCTCCCAATTGGCGGGTGTACTTCTACGTGTCCCCCTACGCCCGCACCCGATCCACGCTCCGGGAGATAGGTCGCTCGTTCTCGAAGAGGCGCGTGATTGGGGTCAGGGAAGAGTGCCGCATTCGGGAACAGGACTTCGGGAACTTCCAGGTGGAGGAGCGCATGAACGTCATCAAGGAGACTCGCCAACGCTTCGGAAGGTTCTTCTATCGCTTCCCCGAAGGAGAGTCCGCCGCCGACGTATTCGATCGCGTTTCCAGTACGCGCTCTCTTTCTCTCTCTCTCGTTCCCAACCTCTTTCTTGCTCGTGTCGCCAAATGAAATGAAATGAAATGCTTCTTTCCGTTTCGTGTAGTTAATTAACTTCAGTTGTTGCAATAGTTAGGGCTGATTATATTAGTATTCAAAGAACAGGAACTATTTATCTGTCACCAAAAGGTAAGCAATCACCGGCCACATGTTCAAAAAAAGAAATAGGTAATTAGGCAAAGCATTTCAAATGTTATGTATTTGGATTGAGGAAAAGAGATGAAATGAATTAAAATGGAATTGATTGGAATAGAACATTAGTTTAATTACATTGTGAACCAATCAAAAATTATGATAAATTATGTATGACTTTTAAGATAATTATGGTAAAAGTCCCGTGCGTGAACTTTTTACTCATAGAACATAACCAAATAAAAGCTCTGTTCCATTGTATGAATATGTTAAGATGGAATGGAGAGGAAGATAAAAATGAAGGTAAATAATGGAATAAGATAGAATAGGTTCCATTAGTTTGCATTGTATTTCATCTCCATTTTATCAATCCAAACAATGTAACGATGAGGTGGTATGGGAGTTGTGGTGTCTCAGTCACACTGGAAAATTTTACTAATGAAATGCGTATTTTAAAAGACTACACTTCCCGCCCAGCGCGCGTGGTGCGATGCAGAACTGTTAGTTCATACATTCTGGTTCAAACATTGTGTATTAAAAAAAAATAAAAAAATGAAGAAGATTTAGTGTCATTATGCTGTAACATTTCTGACTTGGAGGAGAAATTATTAAGTAATCCAAGATTACCAAGTGTCTATGGTTCTTGCCAATGTGTTTATAACATATATTCAACTTTTACAATTCACAAGAAAAAATTAATAACACTTGATTATATGTCATATGCAGATTAATAGGGACTATAGTGGTCCAGGACCACCTAATAATTTCTCGACTTGGAGAGGATTGTCTCTTGTGAAATTTACTTGTTATCCTGGATCAAACAGACTAAAGTTTAAACTAGGGAAAATATTAAACAAGCAGAAGTTTTTTGCAAGAATTGTTAACAGAATGAGTTGGTGTTGCTCATGACTCGCTCTGCTCTGCTTTAGCTTATCTAACAATTACTCTTGGCAAATTTTGACTAAATTTATGTTCAATTTTCATTTATCTCTGTGGTGTTAATTTTAGATGTCTTGTTTTTGTTTTGCAGGCTTCCTTGAATCTCTGTGGAGGGACGTTGACATGAACAGGCTTAATCACGATCCTTCTGATGATCTGAATTTGATAATTGTGTCACATGGGCTAGCATCTCGTGTTTTCCTCATGAAGTGGTTCAAGTGGACGGTTGAACAGTTTGAGCTTCTGAACAATTTTGAAAACTGTGAGTTCCGCGTGATACAGTTGGGAAGTGGTGGGGAATACAGCTTGGCAGTTCATCACACGGACAAAGAACTGCTTGAATGGGGGCTCTCTCCTGATATGGTAGCTGATCAGAAATGGCGAGCCCATGCCAGCAGGGGTGACTGGAATGATCGATGTCCCTGGTACCTCGATACTTTTTTTGATCATCTTCCTGACTCTGATGATGACAATGTGGACAAAAATGATGAGACAAAGTCTCTGAGTGTGCATTCATAGTGTGCCCAGCTAGCTTCTGGGTTTGTGATTCATATTTAACATTTACTAGACAGTAGGTTGTTCTTTTTTTTGATAAAAGAAAATTTCATTTCCAAAACAGAGGAAAGTTAAGAAGGAAAAGGATAAGGTGATAAAATGTTGTTCCTTGCTAGTTAGCAGCTCCAATCATTCATTCATTATCATAAGGTTGGCTTCCAATTGTAGGGAATGGTTGCTTTGTGTAATGCATAATGCATGCACCCTGTATTATACATTATGACAGAATTTAGAAGAGTCTGAATATAATATTGGACTTCATTCTACATCGCTTGATGTAAAAATTTCTTCTGAATTTGTACTGATTTTTTTTTTTTTTTAATGTTGAATATACTCTAGAAACTAAGTTGAGCAGAAAGGGTGTGTTAAAAATAAAAAATGATTGGTGAATACCAAGAAGCTATTTAATACGAAAATGTACTTGTTTATTATACATTTCCTTTTTTATTTAGGATATTTGTTCCATTTTATACACATATATTTTTTTATTTTTACTTTTTATACAACTAAATAATCTATAAAATCATTTTACTTTCTGCTTATTTCCTGTCCTTTTTTTTTTTTTTTCACTTTCTTTCTTAGCATATGTTCGGTTTAGGAAAAAAAGTAAAAGAAGAGAAAAGAAGAAAAAAAGAAAGAAGAACTAAAAAGTGAAAAAAAAAAATGTATATAAAATAACATGAGTACTCCTAATAAAAAATAAAAGTGTGTAAAAATAAGGGCAAATTAGTACTTTTAAAACACAAACTACCTTTTCCTCCCCTCACCAAAATCCGATTGATTACTGAATACTGAAACAAGTTGGTCTCACTTCATTCTTTCATTCTTTTCTTTTTCAGCGACTCCAAACGCAGGACGAAAGACAAAAGTTACATTTTTCTATTTGTCCTCTATCAATCCACCCGTATTCCAACGTTTTAAACAAAACAATAAGAATTAAATAAATATAAAACATAATAAAAAATAATACTCGCTCAATTCCATATTAATTGATGTTTAAGATTTTTTTTACACAAAATAAGAAAGAGATAATAAATAAGTTACTTAATAAAACAATTTTACTAAAATATGTTTTTTTCAAAAATTGTTTGGCACAATACTCAAAAATAATTAGGTTCATGTATTTATTTAAGGCAAATTTAGAATAAAAGTGTTAACATTTCATTGAAATTTGAGAACATCAATTGATATGGAATTTTTTTTGAATGCTAAATCTTCAATCAATATGAAACGGAAAGAGTAATTAATATCATTTTAAACTTTCAAAGAGCAGTTTAGGAAGTTTATTTCTAAATGTGATTAATAAAAGGACAAAATTTAAATATAGTTCTATAGGTTATTTGTATTATTTTCTAATCAGAATTAGATTTTCACCTCAGTAATTCATATAATAAATGTTAACATTAAAGAATTATGTAGATTATTGAAATAAAACTTCAATTTTAATAGGGGAACTGTACAAAAAATACATAATAAATTGTATAGTATAAGTTTTGTCCTACAATTAAATGATATTAAAGAACTTTTTTAATTAATGAGAATTAATTTGTTTCCCTCATATTCAAGACCGGATGGATGGAGTACAAAAGATAGAAAAGTATAACGTTTAAATAAACAAATTTGGCCGGTTGACTCCGATGGAGATTCCGAATGGAGAAAGTGAAAATTAATTGCCTCTTCTCTTCACATGAATTGGCGCTGAAAATAATGATGAGCCATAAATGGTTTTCTTGATGTGGGTGTTCCGATCTCGCCATTAGATTCAATTCTTAAAGCGAGTCATTATTAAATTTAAAGGCGTTGTTGACACAAATGAATTAGTTGTTCCAGTGTTCGTATCTTAAAGTAATGAGCGTCGATTATTTGATAGAATAATAAAGAATATTTATTAGATTAGTTGTTTCAATGTTGATATCTTATAGTAGTAGTAAAGAATATTTAATAGAATATATTAAAATTTTCTTAATCAATATTTAATTACATTTTTTAGAAAACTATTTTGATTTTAATAAGTATTGCCTCCGTTATATGTCTATCACTATCCCCTTCTCATATCTTTAGATGTTTTAGTTTTTTTCTTTTTTTTTTTATCTCAAAACAATTAATGTTATAAAATTTCAAAGCCTAATTAATGTTTTTTTTTCTTTTAAATATTCCCTTATTTAATATCCCACTACTAGTGGTGCAAGCATCAAGGATTAAGGTACTTCTTCCATTCCTTTTTACTTGTCGATTTTTTTAAAAAAATATGTTTTTATTTATCTGTCATTTTCAAAGTTCAAGATAACATTAATTACTTCTTTGTTAATTATACTCTTACTTCTCACCTAATTCTTAATTAATTTATACATTTACAACTAGTATGCATTTATTGTGAGATAAAAATAAGAAAGGGTATAATAGAAAACTTCAAAACTATTTTATGAAAAACAATAAAATTTATTACATTTCTTGGTTTGTGTATAAAAACCTTAAACGACACTTAAAAAGAAACGGATGTAGTATTAAATAAAGATATTTTAGTTCAAATATAATAATATTTCACTTCCATTAAATATTTCTTAATCTATGTGCATTAACCTTAAACATCTAAAGATATTGGAAAGAGGTAGTAATGTTCAAGGTTAAATGAAGAGAGGAAAGCTAGTAACACTTTCTTTCTAACATACTCTTTACGATTGACTGAAATTTATTGAAAATTACAAATTTTGGTGGGTCTCACTTCTAAATCAAGTGAGAGACCCATTAAATAAGAAGTGCAGCCAACCAAAATTTATAATTTTCTCTAAATTTCAGTCAATTGTAGAGAAAATATTAGAAAAAGAGTGTTTGAGAGAATGTTGCTAGCATTCCTCAAATGAAAATTAAGAAGCAATTAATAAATGTAAAATATTTTGTATTTAGTCTAAAATACGTTGATTTAATATATCATTATTTGTGATAAGTTATTGTAGCAATTGTTAAATAAGAATATATGTGGAAAACAAATTTAATGAGACTTTATTTTTTTTAGTACATCAATAACTTTCTTTCTTTCGTTTTTTTTTTTTAAAGAAAAGAAAAGATTAAAACATCAATAAATATGGAATGTAAGTAGTATTTATTAAGCTTAATTATATTCTTAGTGCCCATAGTATAGTGCTTAGGTAATTTTGGTCTTTCGGGCCAATTTTTAATTACTTGATTTTGGTCTTCATATTTTCAAAATTTTCAATTTTGATTGATTTATTAACTTTACATCCAATATTTGATGAAATTACAGATGTGATTGTAAAGTGTTGATATGATGTACTAATGTAAAGCTTAAGTGTTGAGAGTGTTGATGTGATTCCCAAATTTTAATTGCTTGATTTTGGCCTCATTTTTTTCTTCAAAGTATGCGAAGTGTAGACTACAACACCTATGTTTTTACTATTTTTATTAAATAACTTTATTGCATCATTAATAAGTAAGAATGATAATTAAATCATAAAATTCAATTAGTGTTTTTGTGATTTTTTTTGTTAAGTTTCAGCCGTTAATTCAACTGAAACTTGGATTGTGTTGCAAAATAAATAGTGTAAGATTATGCTATTTTCTGTGAGCAAATAGTCAATTTTCTCATGGGAATTGATATGATTCGTGATAATTGATCATATTTAGTCCATTGAGAAATTTTGAAATAATTTTGACATTTTGAAATAAAATAATATAATTTTATTCGATGTTAAATACATGTTTTACTAGGAATAACTCTAAAATTGAGAAATACCCAATACCATTCCAAATACTTAAAAAACTATCATTTTACCCTTTATTTGTCTTATGTTGTCTAATAAAATAATTAAGCATACTAAACTTAATTAGAAATTGAACTTACACTAATATGACAAAACATCTTCCTTCCACCCTTTGTCAAAAGCCTTTTTTACATGCCATTTTGATGTTGAAATTCAAAAGGCACATGAGAGCTCTTCCCCATGTGTTGAATGACCACCTTAGACTAGGGAAAAATAAAATTTTCAATTGATTAAATATTTATTAAAACCATTTTAAATAAATTATAAAACCTATTTACTAAAGCCATTGATCATAAACCCTAGTTCATTTGAAAACTCTCACACTCTCTAAATCTTTTAGCTCTTCATTTTCTTCTCCTTTCTCTCAGTGGCTGAACCACTTCTCACCTTCTACCAGATCCATTTTCCAAATTTATTATTTTAAATTTAAAAAAATCCTATAATGCATGAGAAGCAATAATTATTACTCCTCCCATTTCTAAACTTTGGTTGTTTTAGCATTTTATTTTTGTTTCAAAACTTTGGTTGTTTTATAATTTCAATATCTATTTGTGCATTTTTTTTCCAATTATATCCTTACTTATAGTGGAGTAATTCAGAGAATAAATTAATAACTTTAAAATTTGCAAGGTATTTATAGTGGACTATTAATATTACTTCTTATTGACTTTTGCATTGAAAATGAACATTATCCCATCGAAGGACTTAATCATTAGCACACGAGAGGCAGAATTATAAATTGAAATGTTATGTCCTCCTACTGTCTTATAAAGAAAGTATTAAATAAAAAAGTAATTAATTTAATGTCTTGAAAATATAAAATGCATTTAATACTTAGGATGATTAATAGGAGGATGTTGTAGGAGGATTTATAATTATTCTTATACATTGAAGTTATAAATGGAGTAGTTGGAAATACTATAGAAATTTGTAAAAGAGTAATGTTATATCTTCTTACAAATCTTCCTACGAACTTACAAAGAAATATTAAATGAAAAAATATATACATTTAGGTCATGTTTGGATAAACTTTTTTATAAGTACTTACAAAAGAAGAAAATAAAAAGAAAAAATAAAATATTTTTTTTATAAGCTAAAATTAACTTATGTATAAGTTAAAAATTGACTTTTAGAGAAGCTAATATAAAAGAGTTTTTACAAATTAACTTATGCATAAGCAAATTTTAGCTTGTGAGGAAACTTGTTTCATTTTTTTTGTTTTCCTAAAGTGTTTGTGGAGAACTTTATCCAAACAAAGTCTTAATGTCTTGAAAATGTAAAACGGATTCCTAAAGTGTCTTGAAAATGGTGTGAATGTTTAATGCCAACTCATCACTGACACGTCATTATTATGTTTGTCATTTAACGAACAATTGATGATTAGACAAAATTCGCAAGGTTTCAAAAATAGGGTGGCAAAATGCGAGAGAAAAAAAATGCGGTGACAAAATTCGCAAAATGATGAAACTTACAAAATGCAATTAAGCCAAAAAGTTAAAAAACTTAGTAAGAGAGTGTTGTAAGAAGATTTAAAATTATTCATTATTTGTAGAACAATAAATAAATATATTTTAATCTAAATTTATACAAATAAAATATTTTTTAATCTATGTAAAAAAACCTTAAACAACCAAAATTTAGGAACTGAGGAATTACTTCATTATTTGTTTTTCGGTTCGAGATATAACTCCATTCTAAGTTAATGATCCCTTCAAAGTTTAATTCACTAATTAACATGGTATTGTGAATAACGTTCCACTTGCTTTTGTCTTTTTCGTAACACCCTGAAAATTTTGCAGCACGTGCATGTGCACCGTAGACCACGTGGAAGCTATCCGTATGGGATCAAAGAATCTCTCTGTTGAGCCGTTCCTAAATTACAGGGCACATACGGTTGTTTAAGTTTAATCACGGAAGACGATAACACAATTTGAAGTCAGGAGTGTTGAGAGTAACCAAACGCCAAACGGGACATAACATAACATAACCTACCCCAAGTAGTTGAACTACGGATACGATGTGAATGAAACATGAATTATGAATAGCCTCCCACGTAACCACCATTGGCTAACCCAATGTTTCAAAATGTCAAGATTACCGTTCTCACTTAAACAAACAACGAAACCCACTCATTAAAGCAACCTTCTTGATTATCCTAAAGCCGCAAGCACTCTTTTTCTATCTCATAACGCAATGCAAATTCTTCCCCGCTCTTCACCAACAAATTCACATTTGCAAACCCCATAAATAAAGACATCATCTTTACGCTTTACCGGGATCTGGGTCTCTTTTTATTTTTCCGGAAGACAAAGTAGACGTTGTCTTCCACTCACTTCAAAAGGAGAGGGAGAGAGAGAAAGAAACTCTGATCTGTGAAACTGAAGTGTTCTTCCTCAATCATTGTGTTTTACAGTCAAATTCAGCGTCTATGATGTCATTTTATAAAATTTTCCGCTTCTGATAAAGGTGCTCTGCACAACTCACAAGTCACACCCTTTATTTATTTCAGCATCCAACAAGTGTTCCCAAGCTCAATGACCCAGATCTTCAAATGGCAGTGTGAGTGTTGCATGAGTCACCATCAAGCATTGTTCAAGTAACTGTCTTAAGTTTGTTTTTGTAATGAGGGTGTGGAGGGTTCACCCACAAGAGCAAAAGCTTTGTTCTCAAGGTGTTTTGAGGTGGGTTTTGGTTTGGATGAGTGTTTGTTTTCTTTTGATCACGGTTGGACCACCCGCTCGCTCGCGTTTGAAGAAGAGTGCATCTACTCAAATTTCTTGTCCTCCATGTGATTGTTATTGCCCTTCGGCGGAATATCTCCTGGATCCTTTGGGTGAGTTTCTTTTTTTAGTTACTATGCAATGTAACAATTTTGGTCTTGAAGTGAAAAAAAGAAACAAGTTTGATTTGATGTGATGATGAGAAAAAGACAAAAGTAACCCTTGTGTGCTTGAAAATGTAAAATGGCATGAGCATAGAGAAGACTGAAGAGCTCTCGCAATTAGTTAGCTCTTAGCATTTATTTGTTGCCTGTGCTGCGCTAGTCACAATCTGGACTTGACACATCTGCAACAAGTTGCAGAGGAACTGACTTCTGCACCTTGTAGCCTTCTTTTTTGAAAAATAAAATAATCAGAAAAATTCACTGGCTTCGTATAAGAATTAGAATTTTTTTTTTTTAAATGTATGTAGCCTAAGTTTTCTTAGTTCGGGTATTCAATTCATATATATTAGGCTTAGAATAGAATTTCAAAATTTCAATTGGTAATCTTGAAATATTGGATCTACCTTTGGTCTTAGAAGGGAAGAAGTTAGGGCATTCAGTTTACCTGACATTAAGCCAACTGCGATGACTGTATTTTGTGCTGCCATATATTTAGACACGGTGGGAGTACGAGGTTACACGTATGAGGATTAGTTTCCAGTTTTAGTTATCTTTGACATAAAATTGAGGAATTTTTGTCTATTAACATCTTTGCATTTACTGCCTTGATAGTTTTATTTATTTGGCTAATCATATTTGTGAAAAATTATCGGTCCTCTATATACGTGTGTGTATTATGTTTTGGTGAGTTGTTTAGTTAGTTATCTTTGTGCAGCACTAATTATGTCTTGTGTTCACCCTCTTTAATACATTAGTTTTTTTCCCAACCATGTTCACTTTTGCAGGACTTGTCAATGGCTCAATATCCGGTAAGTTTATCTCTTGCATTTCTGATTGTTGAAACGTTTTATAAAATGAGCTGCTTTAAGCTACGCTTATATTTTGCTGCATGAAGCTATCAAGAACTTGAAAGCAGGCGTCCCCTGCATATGGAAACAATTATCCTTGGAACTCATTTGTTTTCAGTTCTAATTGAGTTAAGAAGGATTTATTGATTTAAGAAGCTCTAGAATTTTCATAAGGAAAGTCAATTGCCTGAGTGTGCCTTCCAAAAAAGGAGTAGACTTACTGTCCTTTTTGCTTCATCCGCATTTCTGATGACAAATTCATGTAAAACCCATATCAGAATTGACTCATCTGTATGATGAAATTGCTGATGACAGTTCTTCTGCATATTATTCAATTGTTTGCAATCAATAACAGGAAAGACTTTTTTTTTTAATTGTAAGTGCAGATTGTGGTAAACATGATCCGGTTTTGAATGAGGAAATGAATAAGGATCTACTGACAATGCTATCTGAGGAGCTAAATTTGCAGAAAATTGTAGCCAACGAGACCTTGGAACACACCAAAAGGTTAATAATGGATGCCAGGAAAACCTTTTCACATTACCAGAGGGAAGCAGAAAAGTGCAACATTGGGGTGGAAACTTGTGAAGAAGCAAGGGAGAGAGCAGAGGCAGAGCTCATTGAAGAACGCAGGCTGACGGTGTTGTGGGAAAATCGAGCTCGTGAATATGGGTGGAATGACGGGAGAAGAACACAATTAAGGACTTAACCATCATTACATTACATTATGTTAACGCTTCATTGTAACATAACTTTTATTGCCAATACACAGGTCTCTTGTGATGATTTCAACCAGGTCAGCAATGCCATTGAAACAAGTTTTGCTGCTTTACATATAACTGGAGGAAGATAATGGCTTGATCCCTGTTTTCCTAATACATTTGCCACATTTTATAAACAACCTATGTCTCAAACTACCGACATTACCTCACTTTTTAAAATAAATTAATCACTAAACACACTTAACATTTTTAGCAAATGATAGTCTCAGATCCAGGACTGATGAAAAACGGTGCATTTCAATGATTTCATTCGGTTCAGATATTATGGTGGTCGGTGGATGCTTCACTGGCCACCTTAAAGTCACGAAAATGAATGTTAGCAACACTCACATATTCTTTTTATTAATGAATGAATTTCGTACTGGCCCACTAATAAAGAATGCACTCAGGTTATTAAGATCAGCACGAGATTTCCCTCAACAACAGAAAAACTACGTTAAAAAAACATGTTGCTAGCATTTCTTAGTTACAAATGCATTTGATCATCTTAATGTTCGTTTGAAGACAGACCTTCCATCATGGAAAATTCTCTACTCAAACCATTTCCTTACTTTCCTTCTCAAAACCGCCAACTCAAACCCATGCTAAAACAGCTTACAAAATGCCTTGCAATAAGAATGAACAGGTTTGAAGTTTGAACACTTTACCAGATATTATTGAATAGAATGAAACAAGTTTATGTAATTATATAACCTCCCATGCGAAAAGGAAAAAGAAACTACGCGGCGTCTGCTCTTTTTTCACTTTTTGCGGAGGCAGATAAACAAAAGCAAGAGACTTAAATGAAGATATCATTAATATGTAAACCATAACTTACGTAATGTTTTGAATTACCCTAATAACCTAAGGTGTTGTTGGCTCCGTCAGGTCATGTATACACTATCTAACACTGCAAAACCAGCTGCAACCCCACCTTCATCAGACGATGATATTTTTGTACGCATCAAATAACCACTTTGTTTATTGATGATAACCCTATCCTTGTTCCTGCAAATTCCAGTCCAAGGATATCAAGTTTATGCAAATTTAAACTCAGAACTGTCATAGACATGTGGCCAGGCAATGTACCTTAAATAAGTACCAAATATCCCAAGTTCTGAAATGGCACGATCCTTATGCCAGCAACCATTACGCATCAAAACTGCTCCAGAAATAGTTGGAAATATCCTCTGCATAAGGATATAAGCTGCATCTTCTTGAGAATCTGCTTTCTGCAATTTTAGGATGGTTTCCCTCACATCATCACCATAAATATTGTTTCCTGAAAAGCAATTGTAGTTCGTTAGAAAAGTTTCTTCCCCACTCTCTTTTAATTTTCAACAAAGTAGGACAGTAGGTTCAATCAAAGTTAAGGTGGTATAAGACCTCCTCCTTCTCTTTGGGGCTTCATCACAAATAACTCCGGCCTTTCAATTGCTTTCCTAACAATATTTGAGTCATCCAAACTCCACAACCCAGCAAAGCATTTACGCAGTTTGGCAATGTCATCTTTGTTTTCGAGGAACCTGCTTACAGTTTTGATTCAAGGATTTAGTCATAGAACTGCTTGTTTCCTAAGACAAAAAATACGCATTGGGGGGTTGGGGGGGTTATTATAATCTGAACGTGTTTAGTAAATACAATAAACTTGTAATTCCCTAAACCAAAATAAGAAGCATGAGTGTAGCTCTGAGGAGACATATGCATTTTCATCCAACATGTATTTCCTTCTCTTTTGGGGGACAAAAGAAGAACTGAAGAAATATCCTTAGAAGAAAAAACTAAAGTTGCAAGTGTAGTAAGATATACTCCATAAAAAAAATGAAACATAAAAAGCAAAAAAAAAGAACAAACAAGGAAAGCACATCAATTCAAACCTCCCCCATCCTAATTTCCTGATTTCCTCTGTTACCATCTATCTCCCAGATCAACATCTAATCTTTCCTGCAGCTACTCTAGGAAAAATATTGAATTTACATAACTATCATTAGCACACTCAATCCATGACTTCTTCTTCCAACTAGTCTACTTTTTCATCAAAACCTTGAATTAGGACCTGCTCTATAGACAACATGTGCTTTAGATGGCAAATTCCCTCCTTTTAATCCACTTACATTTTCATAAAAAAAACCTCACAATTCCAAACCTTCAACTTTTCCCTCAACAAAGTTCAATATGATTGCAAACTTACAAGCATCCAAAGATCCCAATCATTAACCATGCATTCTTGCCACCATTGGCGAACAATGGTTGCAACCACACTCTGAACGATGCTACTGGATCAGATAACTTTTTCAATTTACTAAGGGAGTCCTACCGGCCATTTAAAACAAAAACCTATCATTCATAGAGGGTACAATCATATCATGACCAACCGAGCAAGGCATGGATGGGAAAGCAAATCCACAGATCCTGAAGGATAATCTCACTTTGCATGATAACTCGCAATTGTTGATTATACGCTTTCTTTTTAAATATAGTGTCTGTGAATTGATCAACCGCTTTCAATGCATAAAGGATGAAATAAGCTTGGATGATATAAAGAATATTAGAAGATACATCTCAAGAACACCAGGCTTTGCAAGTTCCTGTTGAATCTTTTTGGTGCCCACCAAATGATAGGATATTGAAGGACATTTGATAGCAGAAGATTGTTCCATCAGTAGCCTAGCTCTCCATTCCTACATAGGAGCAACATATACCAAAACCATAAGAACTCATAGTCAAGCTAGAAGGCTCACTAATATTACAGGATAACATAGGCGTAGCAGGAAACAATATTTCGGTAGAATATAATCCATAGAATAGAAAGGAGGAGGCAGAAAACCGGATTATGTTAATTTTAGAAAAAAAAAAAAAAAAAGGTAACCTAAATACCTAAAAATGTAAAACGATAGAGAAAGTCTTTACATAGTGATGTCATGAAGAACCCATATTATACTGAACAATCACCAAAAGATTTTGTTTATGGAACCCAACTATTTTTAGGGCCAAAATTAGATATTAGATATTATTTAACTTTGTAAAGAATTTAATATTTGTAGGGCCCAAAAAGCTAACGACAAAGCAGCCAAGTTACCTCACAAAACAAAAAGAGGTGGCTCACACATTCAATGTTCCACTTGACCATATCTCAGAAGTTGCATCAATTTGTATTTTTAAAAAAATACATAAATGAAATAGCATTCCAAGTAAACTAAATAAAATCATAAAGATTCATATTTAAGTAGACTCATTCTCTTCTATTTTTTGGCAGTGACTGTCTGTTAATTAACTAGGCTCTATAGAATAAGTAAATAGGTGCCTGATAAGTTTGAAAGGATGTTGACCTCTCTGGCCAGCTTGACTTCACTTGATAGGTGGTCTACAAGTCCTTTGATCATGTGAATCTTATAAGATGTTTACTTCGCAGATAAAATATTAATTGACAATACAGTACTATTTCCTAACGCTAGTGAGTTAGAGACACCCATTTTGCCAGAGAGGTCATACCAGATTCAGTGGCCTAACCTTCCTAATGCTTAACAAAAGAAGTTTAAGTAAATAGAAAGCAGAACAAATGTTTTTGTTGAAAATCTAATTCAAATATTTTGCATTTATTGTATAACAATTTTAAGGCATGTCATATATGATTTATAAGAACAAAATCCCCTATGATTATTTGTATTTATTATAATAAGCCTATATAAATCAACTCTATGGTGTCATTCAAACACACGGTTTCCAGCATCTTATGCCTTCTATTTCTTCTTTTCAACATGGTATCTGAAGCCTAATAGGGGCATCCTTAGGAATCGTGCCTACCTGATGGACCCACTGTCCTTGGTGACAAAATTTCCTTTTTTTTCCAGCAAAAACCTCCCACCATTGATCCCACCACCGGGGCTACCGTTCAACATTGCCAACGGTAGCGCCATCCAAACTCTCACACGCCTTCATGTGCGTGTTCAAGATGCGCCAAACAAACACCATCACTAGCACGTGACAGCTCCTTTTTGGCCGTTTTTACCAGCATAGCGGTCGCCCTTCCTTGCATAGCAAACCCTGCTCACCCCTCCTCCATCCGCACACTGTTGTAGGTACCTCTTGTGCTTGCTTCATTTTAGGTATCCTCCTTTTTGACATTATTGCCCCCCCTTTTTTTTAACCATGGATGCTTCTGGCTCTACAGATCCTCCTAAGGCAAATGCTCCTCTTCTCTCCAATTTCCTTCTTTCTACTAAGAAATTGGATGGTTCCAATTACGCCACTTGGGCCTTTGACATCACGTTATAGATTAATGGCCAAAGGTATAAGGACCACCTCACCACTACCGCTGATTCTATGATCACAGCAGATAGTGCCAAATGGAAGAAGACTAATGCCCAGCTATGTAGTATTATCAAGATTACCCTCCATCAAACTGATTTTTCTACCCTCATGTCACCTTTGAATCAGTTTGGTCTGAGGCTCAAACACTCTACACCAATGACACTCAACACCTCTATGGCGTGTGTCACGATTCATAGCCCCACAAAAGTTTGATGGTCCTATGTCAGCCTATCTTGGTAGAATTCATGCTACCCTTCATGACTTTAATGAACTTTTACTTCCCGCCATCACTAATTTGACTAAAGCTAAGAAGGAACTTGAAAATTGTAGCACCTTCTTTATACTTTTTATGCTTTATGGCTTGCCTTCAGAGTATTCTGCCATTGATGACCCAACTTTTGGGGTCACCCATGTTCCCCACTATGACTATGACGTCTTCTACTCTTCTTCAAATTCCACCTAAAGCAACTACTGAGCAGAATCTGGGTGACCCAGAATCTGGTCAAGGGTTGCATAATACTTCGGAGGCAAGCCATGAAGTGCAAAGAGCATAAAGAAGGTGTTGCGGTTTTAAAGTTCCTTCTTAGCTTCAACCAGATTAGTGGTGGCTGAAGGTATGTGTTCATTAAAGTCATGAAGGGCGGCACGAATTCTACCAAGATAAGCTGACATAGGACCATCAAACTTCTGTGGGGCTATGAGAGTCATCAAACTATGAGACACGCCATAGAGGTGCTGGGTGTCATTGGTGTAGAGTGCTCAAGCCTGGGACCTAGTGTTATCAGAATCAGACCGGTCATCGAGGATCACTAGGTCAATGGTCAAACCGATGAGTCGTTGAATCGCATGAACTGGTGTAATAACATGAATAATATATAATATATATTATGTTTGTAATGTATAAAATATATTATGTTTGTAACGTGTATACCAATATATAAATGTGGTTCAGTGGAATGCTAGCATTTGTAGTACAAGAGGTTTAAGGTTCGAATATGTTTGTTGGCTGATATGTATCTTTTGTTTTACATTTTGGCTTAGGTGGCTGTGACTGTATTGTATTGCAGGTGAGAGAGAGAATGAGTGAGACACTTTGCAGACCTCGAGAACGTTTGATGTGTTGAGGGTGAGAGAGTGTGAACGAGACACTTTGCAGATTTTGGGGAACGTAAATGCAGTATCGTAGGTGAGAGAGAAAGAGTAAGACAGCGGTTTACAGACAAAGGAATATAAAAGGTAGGTGAAATTAGAATTCAAAGTGGTTGCATGCGATCGAATCGAAGCGATTGCACCGATTAAATCCGATTTAGTACCGGTTTGATGACGTAAATACCGGTTTAATAGCAACACTAATTAGATGACTAAACCGACCCAGCTATAAGGCTGGTTTCCAATCCAACCGGTTCGACTGGTGAGGCCAAGCCAGGTTTAATAACACTGTTCAGACCAAATCGATTCACAGGTGACATGAGAATGGAAAATTGGTTTGATGGACAGATGGAGGATAGACTTTATGATACTACATAGTTAGGCATCAATCTTCTCCCATTTGACACAATCAATTGCTGCAACGGAATCAATGGTATTGGTGAGGCGGTCCTTATATCCTTAGCCACTAATCCATAACCTGATGTTAGAGGCCCAAGTGGTATAAATAAAATCATCCAATTTCTTAGTAGAGAGAACAAAATTAGAGAGAATAGGATCTTCTGCCTTAGGAGGATCTGTAGAGCCAAGGGAAGCCATGGTTAGAAATAAAGGGCAAAAACGTCAAGAAGATGATACCTGAAATGAAACGAGCACAGGGGGCGCCTGCGGAAGTGCGCAAATGAAGGTGGGGAGGGGGGCCGGTTTCGTTGCGCAAGGAAGTGTGACCATTGCACAAGGAAGGGCGACCATTGCATTTATTATACAACAATTTTATAGGCAAGTCATATCTGATTTATAAGAACAAAATCTCCTATGTCCTATGATTATTTGTATTTATTGTAATAAGCCTACATAAATCAGCTCCGTGGTGTCATTCAAACACACGGCTTCTGGCATCTTATGTCTTCTGTTTCTTCTTTTCAACAGTTTCTACATTGGAAAAAGCACGGTTCTAATGAGCAGCAAAAAACTGAATTCAAGTCACTCACTGATTCTGAAGGATAGTCAACTGGTGTATAGCCAGCCCGGAAATAAATGACTGAAATTGCTTGTCCATCCCTGCAAGTGCCAAGAAATTATATTTCTCTACAGTCAGAAACATAATGTAATTAAGCCACAAACCCCCAGCTGAAATTCAGTTCTTTTATGGCTAAAGGCTACATACACAGAAAGTGTTCCGTCTGGTAGAATTTCCCCTTCTAGATCAACTTCTGCTAACGTTTTCCGTAAAGTTGTAATATTATGCGTATTATAAAGTTAAGGACAATAACAACCCAAAAATATGTAGTGAGTATAAAAGCGACAGTAGTTTTCTTTACATAAAAGCATCCCTTTATATCCTTTGATATCACATTTAATTGCACAAATTATACAAATAAAAGAGTTTGCCCTGTATGGGAATAAAATGAACGTTTTTCCTTTTGTATTGTAGTTAATTGTAACTATTGAGAAAAGGATATCTTTCTCGTAGAACTGTAGAAACAAAATGCTGGTCGTACATGTTTCGTTCTTCAGCCTGAACCACAATCATAATCACAGCCCTGCATGGATACATAAGAAAATATAGCAGAGAACCAAAAGCAGCAGCAAAACTGCAAAAGTAAGTTAAAGGGATTTTTTTTTCTCTGAACTGACCTGGGGTTATTATACTCACTCCAAGCTTTAGCCAATGCCTCTGCATACTGATTGACAGCATTGTTGGCAGGAATCCTTTTGGAATCTAGTCCAAGCAATTTTCCATAGCGAGAAAGTATGTATCTAGAAAATGTCCAACTAAATATAAAGACATTTCTTCAAAAAAAATTTCCTTAAAACGAAAATATATCACCACCAGATTAATATGATAATTTCAATCATAGTTAATTAGTTATTAATCCTGTACAAAATATAGGGCACCACTCACACCAGGACACCATATATATATAGAGAGAGAGAGAAAATCTCTAATGAAATGAAATAAGAATAGCATAATAAAAAATCTGAATTGATAATTAATACTTGTATATACATATATATTCACATTTTTTTAATGATATGAGCCCCGCAAAAGAATATTAATAGACACTTTTTATAACAAAAGAATTTGGTTTCTTTATAAAAAATCCCAAAATAAAACAATGAAGTTATATCTTTTATATTCACCTTCTTAAACCAACTTTTTAAGTTTTTTTATGATAACAAATACTACAAGAAAAAAATGAGAGAAATTATTTTTTAATATTTTATATTATATTTTAAGTTGACTTTTCTAAAGATTAAAAAATAAACATTATTTTTAACAACATTAGTGTGTGTCCATCAATATGAAAGTGTTGTCTCAAGTGTTTGAGCCAACAAAATAATTTTTTAATTAGACACTTATTGAGAAGTGTCCGACATGTGTCAACATCAAAAATGTGTTTGACACTACAACATTTAACACAGGAGAAGTGTTTACACTTCGTAGGCTATTGCAGAACAACAGTTAACTGTTATATAAAATATAATATATACTAGATAAATATTTTATACCGTACATACATAAGTTAAAAATAAAAAAATATAGCCAAAATTTAAGACATTCATAATTAATAATTAAAAGCCTCATCCAAATACACAA
Organism: Spatholobus suberectus; assembly: GCA_004329165.1. Lineage (NCBI taxonomy): Eukaryota > Viridiplantae > Streptophyta > Magnoliopsida > Fabales > Fabaceae > Spatholobus > Spatholobus suberectus. Next base: position 5,458,878 of record CM014732.1, read on the forward strand.
TTACCATCAATATACTGCCAATATAGTACTAGTCCTTTTATATAACTAACAAATTGCTAAATCATCAAAATCAATAAAAGTAATTAGGTTAGTTAATTTTAATTAATAATTATATAAATTTAAATATTGTTCCAAAAATATCCTTGGAATGAAATAATTTAAGGGTTGGCTATATTTAATGTTGTTGCTTGTAACTCAAGAACTACTTCAAAATTTAAATTAAACTAAATGGCAAAATTGCTAGAAATCATGATCTCCAGCCAAAATTGCTAGAAAACAAGGCTGATGTATCCACTTATATGAGAAATTGGTAAGTGTCTTGTAAATAGATTTTTTAATAAATTAAGGGCATAAAAAGAATTGAAGAATTAATATATTTAAAAAAGAGTCTTTGTTTCTTATAATTATACTAAAAAAATGCATCTATTTGTTGCTTATATAAAGAACTGGAAAGAGTAATTAACAATCAGAGGAATGAAAACATAGGTATAAAGACCAAAAAAGAAAAATAGTAAGGAAGATGATGGAATTAATAGAAGAGAGAGAGAGAGAGAACTGCCACTGAAAAATTAGTGGAATGTGAGGAACTATGAAGTGTTAAGAACAAACTATACAATCATTTAAAAAAACAAAGATATAATTATATTTTTAATCCCTTCAGTTCAAATATGTGTATTTTAATTTCTTAAGTTTTTTTCAAGAAAACTAAGTCTCTCTAATTATAAAATTGATCCTTCCATCAACTTTCTTCTATTTAAATGCTCAAATTACCATATTCTACTTAAAATATGTACAAATTGAATTAAATAAATTATTTTAAAACTTCTTTTGCTCAAAATTTACCAACCAAAATATCAAATTTATCCCAAAATAAAAAATGTCATTTTTTTTCTTTTTCAATCTTTAATCTCAAATCATATTAAAAATCCTTCAAATTTTATTGTGACTTCATAAACTTTTATAAGTATTTCAGATCTTAAATATTTATCGTAAATGCCAAAACATTTAAATAAAAAATGAGCATTTGAAGGTTTTGTGGAAAAAAAGTCAACAAAGGGACCAAACTTGTATAATTTTAAAAACGTTAACATTGAATTTTAATTAGATAAAAAATTTTGAGAAACTAAAATCACATATAATCCAAACTAAAAGAACCAAAATCGCAATTAATTCAAAAAAGAAAGGGAACAATTGAAAAAAGACCTGTGTGTACACTGAACAGAGTCAATAACTAGCTGCATGGGTGAACAGGTAACAGACGTCAATGAGCAGTGGGTCAGAGGGTCGGACGTTAAGAACTAAAATCAGAGGTTGGAGTTTTTGCATAATGATTGAGAAAGAAGGGCTTCAAAACCTTATGGCTTATGCTTTGGTTGGTTTAGGAAAAAAATTAAAAGGAAAAAAAGAGAAAGAAAAGAAAGGAAAAGAAAAGAAAAAGAGTAGAAAATGAAATGATTTGAAAAGTTATTTGGTATACAAAAATGAAAAGTAAAAAAGTTAAAAAAAAAAATTCTTTAGTTTAATTGTGTAGAAAGTAAAAAACAAAAAAAAAATGTAAATAAAACAACATAAATATTCTTAATAAAAAAAGAAGTATAAAGGTAAGACTATTTTAGTTTTTTCAGTGCACCAAAACTTTCTCTCTCTTTTTCTTTTCAAATTAGAGAGAAAACAAAATGCATTAGTCCTGCATAAATTTTATTCTTTCCTTTCATGTTAGAAAAAAAATCAAACAAGGGAAAGAAATATCTTTTTAATCTTTTCCATCCTTCTCTCTTTCTTCCTTTCTTTTTCATATCTTCCAAACATACCATTAATGTTTTCTAATACTAAAAAGAGTAATTATAAACGTACACTCTATTTTTTATGTATATGAATGGAAAGAAGACAGTGATAAAGAAAAAAATAAAGGAGAATGAAAAGAAAAATAAGAAGAAAAATAAAGTGAAAATAAGATAGAAGAGAATGTGAGTGTATGTTAAGTATTTTCCTACTAAAAATACATGCTAGTAGAAATCTAGAGAGAAAAAGAGATAAAAAAGATAAAAGTGCAAATATATTAAATTATATGATATGAAAAAAAAAAAAAACGTAGATGTACTATTAGAGTATCCAATAACTTCTCCTAAAAGCTAGGGATGAGTAAGGAACGGGTTTGGGATGGGTTAATTTTTGTCTTTGTCCAGCTCGAAATTTTAAGTGGATCGTTTATTTAAACCCGAATCCGACCCAAAATATATGAGACGAGACCAAATCAATCTGACGTTTGAGCATAATATATTAATATTAACATTATGTATAGTTAAATTGTAGAATAAAAAAATATAAAACTTAAATTAAGGTATATTTTATAATATATACATTAAAATAAATAAATTATTATAAATATAATATTTTGTTATACAAAATATTACCTATTAAATAAAAAAGTTTAATTATCAATACATAATTATTCAAAAAAATGTATTTTTTAAAAGAATATAAGACACTAAACCAAATTGAGACGACCTAAAACATAATCTGAACCCATCTTAAAAAATACATCGAATCTAATTTTAAAATCCGAACACGTACAAATCAACTTCCGACCGAAACGGATTGTCCAAGGTCTTGCTCGGCCCTACTTAAAACGCACGAGAATGACCCAAAAGAAAAAGATTGGAAAACTCATAATTCAGGGGAGAAATATGGGTTTGTATCCCTGTTCACGGCAGTGGCCATGATCTTGGGTGCGACAGTCGGTGCCCAAAAACGTGATATGACTGCACTCCTGCAGCGGCCACCTGCTGCGATGCCACTTGACAGCGCTATAGCTTTGTTATCGTGCAACATTGACCACCCTGAATTTTCCACGTGGACAAATATACATTAAAATATAAGCACATATTTTATGATCTCCAAATAAACTCTCATTTCAAACCACTTCAAAACTTCAAACGTACCCCTAGAGATATAGCTACACATCTCTATCAACAATGAGAGTTCAGGTATTTTGACTTAAACAAACCCATGGCTACAACGAAACAAAGACCTCTCAAAACAATTATAAATTAAAGATGATAGGCAGCATAGTATGTGTAATTTACAGCAACACTTACCTATGAAGTTCAGTCGCAAGACTACTAAGACTGGCAAATGAAGAGGAAATAGTGTTCAGTTCTATTTGCAAAAGTGATTTAGTCTTTTCATCAAGCATATAATCTGAACGATGTAACCCCAATCGTATTTCCTATTAAAATTTCAGCAGAAAATAATATCAGTAAATCCCTTTGACTCACTTCATCAAGAAAAGTAAAGAGGAGGAGGAAAACTTTATACCTGTACCCTCAATCTTTTGATAATGTAAAGATAAATTATATGTAAGATTTCTGTTTTCTATAAAACGTTTTGCAACAAACAAACATGTAGTGATGTTCTAATTTCTAAAACAATTCCCACTCTATCTCTCAATCAGAATATGAGCACAAAATGAGTTTCTTTGAACTAATATTTAAAACAAATAACATAAACACTGATCCTCTCGTAATACTATTGGCGCTACATTACAAATGTCATCCTAATACACACTTACCTCTTTTTTGTTAATCTCTAGCATCTTGGAATGAATATCCAACAGTCTAGAGGTGAATTCATCCGCTTTCTTAGTCCTGCATTTAGAAACAGAAGCATAAGGCATATTATATACAATCAAAAGCACAAACTACACCGAGCAGAAAGAAAAAAAGAAAACCACTTATTTATTATATGCAGTTGAAAGTAACTACAAAATATATATGATAGAACAAAAGATATAGAGGGTTAACTATTGAAGTAAAAGACAAAAATCTTAATACACCCTACACTACTTTGTGGTACCAAAAATCAAGTAGGACCACATGCATGCACAACATAACAAGGTTTTTTTTCCAATATTTTTTTAAAATATTTATCAAAATAATATAGAAATTTTCTTTTACCAGTTTAGAGTGGTTTTTGCCACACAGCATGTAACATATGGAAGGAAAAGCATAAGTGTTATTAAAAAATACCTAACCCAAAGTCGCCTTCGTTTTTTCATATATTTTTAAATTCATGTAGTAAAATGAACTGAACTGTATATGTAGATACCGACATGCCATTGGTCTGAGTGAAATTGAACTTGAATTTTTTAAGTAAAGTCTCGAGTTCAAGTTTTGTGAATAAAAAAAAAATGGTTGGGATGAGAGATCCTACTAAAAGTGACCGGTCAAATTCTTTGGCGAATATTAGTTATCAACAAAGCTAGTGGATACTCCGTATAATGGTGACAAAAAAAAAAAAACTGTATATATAGATATATATAGAAGAGATTATTACCGAAAATGGCTGAAAAAATGCGTCACTGATTTTTTATTATTTTATTTTAAAATTAATGTATTGCTGAAATATAGTGATATTAAGATAAATATTTGAAATATTAATAACATAATATAATAATATAGATTTTAAAATATTAATACCGCACGCAACTATCCCCCCTCCAAATCGTATCCAATGTCACTAAAATAATCCAAAACGAGATAAATTGTTTCTTTTATATTATTTTAATAAATACTTATTTTTTTAATATAATTTTAAGAATAAATTGTCTTGAGGAGGGAGAAATTATTAGGTAATGTATATGATTCCAACCAATGTTAATAGATTTAAATTTTACAATTTATATAAAAATAATAATAATAATACTTGATTATGTGATTATATGTGATAAGAAGATTAGTTGAGTTTCAACCGGTGACAGATCGAACAGAAACAAGTAGAGGCCTTGGCCCTTCCTCCCTCATGACTCTTTGAAAATAATATTTTGTTATTACTTAGATTTTTAAGTGATTGTTTGATTATTTATATTAAGAGAATAACTAAAGTTTCATATATATATTATTGTTGATCAATTTTATAATTATATTCACAACTTAAATTAAAGGATATGATATATTTAACTATTATGATTTAATGTTTATTTAATATTTATTATTAAAAAGTTTTTTCGACAGTCTTTAATAGGTTTCTAAATCCGTCCCAGCTGGTGAAATGCAATAGTGCGGATAAACTTAGTAATTTCTCCATAAAAGGAGGGACAACGGCACAGAATTTTGCAAGTAGGGCACCTGGAGAGTGATTCCTGGAGAAACGTTGCATCCAAGCTGATCCGATCAACTAGTTCGTTGAATATAGGGGCCAACTCAGACGCTTCTGTCCACTGCTTTTCCGGAAATGGCGAGGGTAACAAGGCAAGCGGTGCATGCACCAACCCCACGCCAGGGACGCTTCCTGATCTCTGCAATCCGAAACGCACCGATCCATCGTTACATCACGGGCCATTTAGGGCATGATAATGATACATTGTAAACAAGCAAGCAACGGAAAAATAAATAAGAAAGGGGGGAAAGAGTGACCTGAACGGATTTATCGCCAACAAGAAGGCCATGGAGAGAGCTCCAAACGAGGGCGTCGTAGGCGATGCTGTGGAGGAGTTGTTGATCGAGACGATGGTAATCGAAGAGGGTGAGAGGTTCACGTTGAGACATGATGCTGAGTTTGGGAGAAGAAAGATCGAGAGAGATTGTTTGTGAGTGACGGCTGAAGGTAGAGAGAGAAAAAAAAAAGGAAAGGGTGTGAATTTGTAAGTGGAAGCCCGCGCCCATTTTGAACTCTTTTTGTCTTTTCACCTTTTTTTCATTTACTTTTTGTCTTTTTTCTTATTCTGGAAAGAAGGAATCTTCACGTCAGCGACTATAACAAGTAACAACTGCTCCTTTTTTTTTTCGTCGCCCTTTCAGTGGACCATGGGCTGCCCACAAGCTTTACAAAGAATCTACACGTAAAAGGTTTTACGCACATTTCTTCTCTTGTAAACTCTAATAAAAAATAAATCTATTATCTTTATCTATTATTAATTATCTATTATAAAAGAAGATTTTGCCAAGTAAGCATAGGCAGACCTATATAACAATGAGGGTGTGCAAAAGCACCCCCTCACTTTGAAAAAATTACAAGTAAATATCTTAAATTTTTATATTTTATCCCTCCTTATTTTATGTATTTGAACTCATTGCCTCAAAAAAAAAAAAAATTTGGTATACAATGGTGTCACTAAAGTTAGAACTTATGACCTAATACATATTATCCCAATTTTTATTCATCTAATGTATTTATTATTTTTTATTTAAGTATTTAATTTAATGACCTGTTTGATGGTTAAGATAAGATAAAATAAGATATAGAATATGAGAGTAGAATAAGAGTAGGATAAGATAAGTTTTAATCTTATCCAATATTTGATGCATACTAGTCACTGCACACTAGTCACCAAATAACATTATTGTGTTATATAATTTTTTTTTATTTATACAGTTACTTTTCTTAAAATTATAAAAAATTATATATATATATATATATATATATATATATATAATTTAAAATTATAAGAAAAATATTTGAATAATAATTATTTAATTTTATTTTTAATTAAAAATATATTTAGCAATGATTTTGCTTGTTGCCACAACAATGGTAAAAAGAGCCTTTTTGGCTCTGAAAATTGTAAAAAATAGGTTGCATAATCGAATGGGAGATGCATGATTATCTAGTGACTTATAGTGAGAGAGATGTGTTTAATAACATTGACAATGAGCTGGTCATTCAACAACTTCAAAACATGAAATCACATAAAGGAAAATTGTAAGGTATGTAATTTATTTGATTAGATATATTAAAATTTTATGATTTCAACATTTATGTCTTTATCTTTCTATGTCCATCACTACACATAGGCAAATGTCACATGGCATCATCATAGTCAATTTTTTTTGCCTAAATTCATCAATTTTTTTAATTCATAAAAATATATTATTACATTTAATTATAGTAATTGTACCAAATGTATATTTTGATTAAATTAATCAATTAAACTATTAAATCTTAAATAGATTTTGATTTTATATAATATGGTAATCAATTTTTTAATTTTTATAAAATAATTTATAATTTATAATCTATTATCTATTATACATTATAGAAGAATGTTTTGCCACGTAGAAAGATGCCATGTGACATCACCATATTCATTCTTTTTTGTCTAAATTCATCAATTTTTTCTGCTTTTTAATTCATAAAAAATATTATTATATTTAATTATAGTAATTAAGATAATGATAACAAGTATATATTTTGATTAAACTAATCAATTAAATTGTTAAATTTTAAATAGATTTTGATTTTATATAATACGGTAATCAATTTTTAAAATTTTATGAAATATTTTTTTTATAATTATGGTAATTTATTGTTTATCATCATGATTTTATAATAATTTACTATAAATAAATATGTATCATAATAATAATAATAATAATAAATTGTTATGTTATTTTAAATACTAATTTAATGAATAATAATGATATTTACGGTCATGTTTTATATTTATTATCATTATTTATCCTAAATATGTATCATCATAATCATATTGAGAATAAATTATTATATCACCTTAAATACTAATAAATAATAATAAATTTACGATCATGCTTTATATTTATTGTTATTATTTTATAATAATTTACAGTAAATATGTGGCAACATCACATTGATTCTTTTTCCACTCAAAAACTACTAAAATTTTTTATTTTATTTTTAATTCATGAAAATATAGAAATATATAAATATAAATATAGTAATTGAGGTAATATAAATATAGTAATTGAGGTAATTAAGGCAAGTATATATATTCCGATTTGAAATTTTTATAATAATTTATGGTAAATATGTGGCGACATCACATCGATTTTTTCACGCTGAAATGCAGCTGAAAATTTTTATTTTATTTTTTAATTCATAAAAATATATCAATATAGTAAAAGGTTTTACGCGCATTTCTTCTCTTGTAAACTCTAATAAAAACATAAATCTATTATCTATTATAACTATTATTTATTATCTATTATAAAGAAAGATTTTGCCACATAGGCATGGGTGGACCTATATAACAATGAGGGTGTGCAAATGCATCCCCTCACCTTGAAAAAATTACAAGTAAATATCTTAAATTTTTATATTTTGTCCCTCCTAATTTTATCTATTTGAACCTATTGCCTCAAATATTTTTTTTGGTGTACAATGGTGTCACTAAGATTAGAACTTATGACCAAATGCATACTACCCTAATTTTTTATTCATCTAATGTATTTATTATCTTTTTTTGAAGTATTTAATTTAATGGCCCATTTGGTGGTCAAGATAGGATAGAATAATATATAGAATATGAGAGTAGAATAAGAAGAGGATAAGATAAGTTTTAGTCTTATCCAATATTTGGTGATGCATATTAGTCACCAAACAACATTATTGTGTTATATAAAATTATTTTTTATTTAGACAGTTACTTTTCTTAAAATTATAAAAATTTATATATATATAAAATTTTCAAAATTATAAGAAAAATATTTGAATAATCATTATTTAATTTTATTTTTAATTAATAATATATTTAGCAATGATTTTGTCTGTTGTCACAACAATAGTAGAAAGAGCCTTTTCTGCTCTAAAAACTGTGAAAAATAGGTTGTATAATCGAATGGGAGATGCATGAATGAATGATTATCTAGTGACTTATATTGAGAGAGATGTGTTTAATAACATCGACAATGAGCTTGTCATTCAACGATTTCAAAACATGAACTCACATAAAAGACAATTGTAAGGTATGTAATTTATTTGATTAGATATATTAAATTTTATGATTTCAACATTTATGCATTTATCTTTCAATGTATAATAATAATAATTATTATTATTATTAATTTTTATTTTTTAAATAGATCATCCCCACTGACTTAGGGTTTAGAATCCGCCACTACACGTAGGCAGATGTCACGTGGCATCATCATATTCATTTTTTTTTGCCTAAATTCATCAATTTTTTGTTTTGTTTTTAGGTCATAAAAATATATTATTATATTTAATTTTAGTAATTAAGATAATTATAACAAGTGTATATTTTGATTAAATTAATCAATTAAACTATTAAATTTTAGATAGATTTTGATTTTATATAATACGGTAATCAATTTTTTAATTTTTATTAAAAAATTTATAATCTATAATCTATTATATCTATTATATCTATTATACATTATAAAAGAATGTTTTGCTACATAGAAAGATGCCATGTGACATTATCATATTCATTCTTTTTCTGCCTAAATTCATTAAATTTTTCTATTTTTTAATTCATAAAAACACATTATTATATTTAATTATTTAATTATAATAATTAAGATAATGATAACAAGTATATATTTTGATTAAACTAATCAATTAAATTGTTAAGATTTTGATTTTATATAATACGGTAATCAATTTTTAAAATTTTATGAAATATTTTTTTATAATTATGGTAATTTATTGTTTATCATCATGATTTTGTAATATTTACTATAAATAAATATGTATCATAATAATAATAATAATAATAATAATAATAATAATAATAATAAAATTGTTATGTTACTTTAAATACTAATTTAATGAATAATAATGAAATTTATGGTCATGTTTTATATTTATTATCATTATTTATCCTAAATATGTCTCATCATAATTATAATGAGAATAAATTTTTATGTTACCTTAAATACTAATAAGTAATAATAAATTTACGGTCATGTTTATAATGATTTACAATAAATATGTGGTAACACTACATTGATTCTTTTTCCACTCAAAAGCTACTAAAATATTTTTATTTTATTTTTAATTCATAAAGATGTAGAAATATATAAATATAATATAGTAATATATAAATATAGTAATTAAGGTGATTAAGGCAAGTATATATATTATGATTTGAAATATTTTATAATAATTTATGGTAAATATGTGGCAACATCACATTGATTTTTTTGCACTGAAATGCGGTTGAAATTTTTTATTTGTTTTTTAACTATATATATATATATAGTAATTAAGGTGATTAAGTTGAATATATACTCTGATTTGAAATAATTAAATTAATTATGATTAATACATTTATATGTTTTAATTAAGGTAATTAAAATTATTTTAAATTAATTAGAACAATTATGATCAATATATATTATTCTTCCATTTGTTGTTTTTTTCTTCGACCACCCTTGCACACCTTATTAATTCTTCATTGCTTTTAATCCTATTGTTGGTCCTTCTACAAAGATTCACCATTGATTATGAAAATAGAGAAGAAATTATAGGTAAGTCAATGTTTTTCTTTTGTTTCTTCATTATTTTTTCCTTTCATTGTTTATTCTCTTATTAGATATTTTCACTTCTCTTTGTTATTTCTTTCTTCGACCACACCTTACATACCATTGTTTTACCTTTTCTTACCTCACTTTTTGCGGTTACCAAAGGTGAAACTTTGATGAGGAAAATGGAGAAGAATTGTGGGTAAATCATGTTATTTACTAATTTTTAAAATGGTGTTATACCAATTCATTCCTCCATATGTAACTTATGGTGTGTTTGGTAAGAAGGAAAGAAATAGGTGAGAAATAGAATGAATGAAAATAGAGAAGAGAGAAATAGATGAGTGGAAGATGAGAAATAGAGTAGAATAGAAGTATTTGATTTAAGAAAAATAGGTGAGAAATAGGAAAGAGAAAAATAAAAAATAAAAATAAAAATTAAATTCAAATTTTGAATTAAATAATAGATTATCAAAATATGATAATTGATTATCAGATTCTATATTATAGTATAAAAAGCCTTGTTAATCAATTATCAAAATCAGATAATTGATTATCAACGCTCCAATTTGCCATTTCTCAACGGTTTTGCACTAAAATTATTTTAGGTGGAACCCACCATTTTTTTATTTCTCTCTTCAATATTTCTCCTCTACCAAAGACATTAACTTTTCTATTTCTTACCCATTTCTCACCTCTCTCCCTTATTTCTTCACTATTTTTCCATTGCTAAACGAACTGTCAGTGTCTTTTTTCTTGGTTTTTTCCTCTATGGAGAGTTTTAACATCCACGTCGACTTTTTATTTAATTTTGTTATTTACTATGCATTTAATTTTTTTATTTAATAGGTGTTGATATCTTTGGACATTTGGAAGAGACATGATATTATCTGTTTCTCTTGATTATTTATATTTTTTTTATATGTTTTTTATTCAATATTTTGAATTATGAGTTACATTATGTAATAATTATCAAATATTGGATACTAGATTTTAAACTTGTGCTATGCACAGGTTTGTTTAAATTATATAATTTTTATATTTATATTTAGTATTTTTGTAAATATATTTACATAAGTAAAAATATATTAAGCAAAAGATTAAAGAATAAATACAAAGAAAACCACTTTAAATTGTTAAAAAAAGAGAGGGTTGATCAATAGAATAAAATTGTGTAATGATATAACAAAAAATGCTTACCAGTTAGGCTTAAATAAAGAGATAGCAAAAGTAAATCACTGAAATAAAAAAATAAATCAAAAATCACTAAAATTAGAATGAGAGGGACCAAAATGCTTACTTTCGTAGTATTTTGCTCTAGCTTATAAAGAGAATGCAATCTATCAATTTAATTGCCAAAAGTCAGAAAATGGTAATATAATATTAATTTTAATTAATAGTTATAAATAGTATTGAATGTAAAAACAGTTTCATTCTTTATTTTAATATCATTAAATAATAATTTAATATAATTAAATTCATTAAATATAATTAGGTCATTTAAATTTAATTAGATCCAATCCATGATTATTGTAAAATTTAAGTATCCATAAACGGCTCACATTAGTAACTAAATTAAAAAATATAAGGATATACATACACATATATATAAAGTCATTAGGTTTGAAAAATATTTAACTTTTTTTATAATATTATTTTAGTATTTATATATCTAAATTTTATCTATAAAATTTATACTTATGTACATAGATAATAGTTTATTTTTTAGTATACTTAATTATTAATTAAAATAAAATATTATGAATCATTTTAAATTTAATTAAATATTTATAAAATTATTAGTTTTGAAATATATCTCACTTTTTATAATATTATAATATTGAATGTTATTATTATGGTTTAAGAAAAAGTTTTGAAATATATTTTAAAGAAACTAATTCAAAAAAATTAATTTGAGCATAAGTTTTAATATAAAATTCAGTGTTATTATTATATTATTTATATATTTAACTTTTTCTACCATCTTTTGGTTTTAAAATATATAGGTATTAAATTTTATTATAATTATTTTTTATTTAAAAATATTATATATATATATATATATATATATATATATATATATATATATATAGATTCTGATGAAAAGTCATATATTTAATAAATTTATATTTTAATTATTTATTTATATGTTTATAAAAATACTAACTTAAAACATTAAGCGTTACATTAATAAATATCATTAATGTAAACAATTCAATTCATTATTAAATAAAATCAATTTTATTAAATTTTATTAAATTCAACGGCTATTATAAAGTTTTATTCTCTACCAACGACTTATAAAAGTTCAAGTCTCCTTTACTATATATATATATATATATATATATATATATATATATATTATATAGATAGATAGATTGTCTTACGGTAATGACAATGTGATGCATGTGAACCTTCTATTGATATATGTGAGATGAAAGATAATATAGTAGATATATTTATTATAAATATTTATTAACATTAAGAGTACCATACGAGTTGTGTCCCTCTATATTATAGACTATTATTAGACAAATAGTCTTCCTTTATATTTTCAAATATTATTAATGTACAACTTTAATCACGGGATATAAAAATGGCTTAAACCTTAAATATCAATTCGATGCCAATCAAAATATCACTTCCTATTAAACGCCAATCAATATTTGAAACATAATACAGGTTTAGCGTGAAATTGGTAAATGTTCTAATTTCAGTCAGAAAATCATTATGGTACTTTCAATGGTTTATATATATTTCTTCGAAATTTTTATGATCCAATTAAGCAATATATTGATTACTTTAAATATGAAAAATAATTTAAAAATTGCGTCTACAAGAGTATGTAATCTTGACAGTACATTTAACGATACATTTAATGATTCGAAATTTACTCCATAAAATCAGGCAAATATATAATCTGATGGTACATTTAATATATTATAGCTTCGACTTTACTTCAGGAAATCAGAATTAATGATTATATGTTTGACTTTATATTACAGTTTTACACCAATATCTTGGACATTTAGCCACAAAATTAATGACTCACGGTTTCAATTTATATTCTGGAGCATGCATATCATCAGTTAAATGTACCTTCGACATTCCAGTCTTTCAACTGGTAATTGATTATTTCCTTAACTGTGAGGCACAACATATCATTAGCAACTGCCAAGTCAAAGGTCTATTTAAATGTAATGTTACCGGTGACCGTGAATCCAAACAAAGTTGCTAAAACCAATTGTGTCATATCAGGTTAGTCACCAGACGTATGGCTCAGAAGATCTATTTGGTTTTAGATGTTAATACTCAAAACGCAGCATGCAAGTTGCTGGTATGGGTAATACAACTTCGGCCTGTATCGGATCCCAGTAATGACAAGCTGCTTTATTTATTATCTGTAAATGGTCCTAATGGACACCTAGGTTTATTGGACGTCCATTTTATTTGCTTAGGGAAATAAGACACAGGCTACTATTCGTAGGCAGTTGACTTATATATTTCAGAAGAAGTTGAAGGAGGGGTCTTTATTATATGATGAACTTCGAGGTGGCTTCAAATAAGGGTAATTATCGTAGTACACGCCACCAATACAAGCTACCATCATTCATGTTCAAGTTCAATACAAAAGTCAAGTTAACCAATAGTGATAGGGTTCCATCCAATGTTTTTTCATTCACTCCGCCGTCTGATGTGCAGGCCTAAGCAAACTTAGAAGTGAGACCTTTTTAAAATTAATAATAAATTACGAATCTTATAAAATATAATAGTGTTTTTCCTTGCTATAAGGTTCGAACCCATTCACCAAGAGAAAAACACACATTCGTTACCACTATATTAAACCAACTAATAATAAAACATAGAGTAAATTACAATGATATTTCCTGAGTTTTTTTTTCAGATTGCACACGATACTCCTTCCTTTTTCTATTTGTATACTAATTTCTTTAATTGTTTGAAGAATATTATATTGACACCCCTTATACATTATACTAACCCTCCTTAATTATTTGAAAAACATTATATCATGTAAAGGAGGTTATTGTAAACATTAAAAAAATAAAAAGATTATGTGCAATCTGAAAAATCTTAAGAAAGTATTAGTGTAATTTACTCTAAAACATACAAATATTAATGCTAAATAATTTTTTTCTAAGGAGGCTTAAAGCAAGGGCTTGAGTTACTTTATGCTTGGACCGATCCTATTGATGTGTTAAGCCATGATTACCAGAGTGAATACTTGGTGAGAATTTTTCAAATAAGTTATTTTAAGTCTACATGACATGAAAGCCACTTTCTTCTCAACCTCGTTTCAGAATTGGTCATACATGCCATTAGAATCCTCGCGTCTTATGGAACGGAAGGAAATTTATAAAAATGACCAGAAGTCCAAAATGATTGAAATTGGCCCTATCAATGACAGGTTATATTTCTTATTGTAGATTTACATTAACTTCAGTCCAAGTCAAATATTTATTGCAATATTGCTTTTGAATTATTCATTCTGCAATGTTTTAGTTTTCATTTCAAATGCTCTTTGTTTAGCACTTATGTGGATGAATAATACTCTTTCCTTGGATCCGGTGATGAAAAAATGTTGTTGTTGCCATTCTCTATGCTAAAGTTAAGAAATTCAGAGGTAAATTTTATTCTTTTCTTTTTTAATTAAATCTGATATATGTTTACCGTTAATCATTTCATTAATAATGATATCTAATGAAACAAAACAGTCTAGTCTTTCCTACAAAATTCATATATATCAACTAAGTTGCTATTCAACCCGGATTGCTAGGACACGAGGGCATTGTGAAGACTGAAGACAGTAAGTGTTAAAAAAATGCTTTATCTACGATATGGAATGCTTAAAAGGATTCAGTTAAGTAATTTCTAATTTTATTTTTGTTTCATCAGTATGGTTGTGCAGTCTGACTCAGGTTTGAACAGCTTACCAGATTTTATTGGATAGAATAAAACAAGTCGTTGGGTGCAGTTAAGGAAGCATGCACAGGTTATATATTTATATAATATCCAATAGGAAAAGGAAAAAGAAACTATGTGGCCTCTCCTTTTTTTACACTTCTTGCGGAGGCAGATATATATTAAAACAGGAGACTTAAATGATGCTATCATTATTATGTAAACCATTACTGACGTAATGTTTTGAATTACCCTAATAACCTAAGGTATTGTTGGCTCCGTCAAGTCAGGTATACACTATCAAGCACTGCAAAACCAGCTGCAACCCCACCTTCATCAGATGATGATATTTTTGTACGCATCAAATAACCACTTTGTTTATTGATGATAACCCTATCCTTGTTCCTGCAAATTCCAGTCCAAGGATATCATCAAGTGTTACACAAATTTAAACTCGCAACGGTTACAGACATATGGCCAAGTAATGTACCTTAAATAAGTACCAAATATTCCAAGTTCTGAAATGGCACGATCCTTATGCCAACAACCATTACGCATCAAAATTGCTGCAGAAATAGTTGGAAATATCCTCTGCATAAGGATATAAGCTGCATCTTCTTGAGAATCTACTTTCTGCAATTTTAGGAGGGTTTCCCTCACATCATCACCATAAATATTGTTTCCTGAAAAGTAACTATAGTTCGTTAGATAAGTTTCTTCCCCACTCTCTTGTAATTTTCAACAAAGTAGGCCAGTAGGTTCAATCAAAGTTTAGGTTGTATAAGACCTCCTCCTTCTCTTTGGGGCTTCATCACAAATAACTCTGGCCTTTCAATTGCTTTTCTAACAATATTTGAGTCATCCAAACTCCACAACCCAGCAAAGCATTTACGCAGTTTGGCAATGTCATCTTTGTTTTCAAGGAACCTGCTTACAGTTTTGAGTCAAGGATTTAGTCATAGAACTGCTTGTTTCCTAAGAAATTCGCATGGGCGGGGGGGTTGTTATATTCTGAAAGTGTTTAGTACATTCAATAAACTTGTAATTCTCTAAGCCAAAATAGGAAGAATGAGTGTAGCTTTGAGGAAACATATGCATTTTCATCCATCATGTATCTCCTTCGTTTTTGGGGAGAACTGAAGAAATATCCTTAGAAGAAAAAATGAAAGTTGTAAGTGTAGAGGATAAGATATCTTCCACAAAAAAATAAAACATGAAAGCAAAAAAAAAGAACAAACAAGGAAAGCACATCAATTCAAACCTCCCCATCCTAATTTCCAGATTTCCTTTGTTACCATCAATCTCCCAGATCAACATCTAATATTTCCTCAGCCACTCTAGGAAAAATTTTGAATTTACATCTCTATCATTAGCGAACTGATTCCATGACTTGTCTTCCTACCAGTTTACTCTTTCATCAAAACATTCTCGAATTAGGACCTGCTCAATAGGCAACATGAGCGTTTGATAGCAAACTCCCTCCTTCCAATTCACTGGCATTTTCATAAAAAAAACCTCACAATTCCAAACCTTCAACTTTTCCCTCAACAAACATCAATATGGTTGCAAACTTACAAGCATCCAAAGATCCCAATCATTAACCATGCATTCTTGCCACCATTGGCCAACAATGGTTGCAGCCACATTCTGAACGATGCCATTGGATCAGATAAGCTTCTTCTATTTGCTATGGGATTCCTACCGACAATTTAAAACAAAAACCTATCATTCCTAGAGGGTACAATCATATCATGACCAACCAACTGAGCAAGGCATGGATTGGAAAGTAGATCCTGAATGAAGGTTAACCTCACTTTACATGAAAACTCACAAATGTTCATTATAGGGTTTTCTTTTAAAACATAGTATCTCTGAATTGATCAACCGATTTCAATGCACAAGGATGAAATAAGCTTGGAAGATATAAAGAATATTAATTAGAAGATACCTCTCAAGAACACCAGGGTTTGCAAGTTCCTGTTGAATCTTTTTGGTGCCAACCAAATGATAGGATATTGAAGGACATTTGATAGCAGAAGATTGTTCTATCAGTAGCCTAGCTCTCCATTCCTACATATTGAGCAACATATACCTAAACCATAAGAACTCATAGTCAAGCTAGAAGGCTCACTAATATACATGTAATGCAGTCATAGCAGGAAACAATGTTTTAGTAGAAGGTAATCCATGGAATAGAAAGGAGGTAGATCGAGAAGAGGAAAGGTAAATCAGATTATGTTATTTTTAGAAAAAAGCAACCTAAATACATAAAAAAGTAGAACCGACAAAGTCTTTACATAATGATGTCATTATGAACCCATGTTATGCTGAGCAATGACCAAAAGATTTTGTTTATGGAACCCAACTATTTTTAGGGCAAAAATTAGATATTATTTATCCTTGTAAGGAATGTAATATTTGTAGGGTCCAAAAAGCTAACTACAAAGCAGCCAAGTTACCTCACAAAACATAGAGGTGGCTCACACATTCAATGTTCCACTTGACCATATCTCAGAAGTTGCATCAATTTGTATTTTTAAAAAGATATATAAACGAAATAGCATTTCAAGTAAATTAATAAAATCATAAAAATTCATATTTAAGTAGACTCATTCTCTTCTATTTTTGGCAGTGAATGCCTGTTAATTAACTAGGCTCTATAGCATAGGCAAGTAAATAGGTGCCTGATAAGTTAGTAAGGATGTCGACCTCTCTGGCCAGCTTCACTTCACTTGTTATGTGGTCTACAACTCCTTTTATCATGTAAATCTTAAAAGAAGTTTAGTTAGCAGATAGAGTAATTGAATATTAATTGACAATACAGTACCATTTCCTAACACTAGTGAGTGAGAGGGACGGAACCAGAAAATATTATTAGAGGGGGCAAAAATTTAACAGATGATAACCAAAATAATCAATGATTAATTTTTACAATTAATAATTGTCTAAAATTTAGTTTAATAAAAAATAAAATATTGTATTTCTTATGAAATTAAATATAACAATAAATCAAAATTATTGACTTCCTTTTTCTTAAAAGGTGGTTTATTAGGTTTACAAGTTTGTAGTAAATCATTGATTTCTTTCTTCTTAAAGAATGAAGAAAAGTTCTTTGAAGTTTGAATGATCATACTCCAACTACATTATAAGATTTAATTTATTATAACTAAAATTAATTTATCTACTAAATTCTAAATATTATAAATCCTTAATTAACAATAAATAAAATTATCTGCAAAACAAATAATTATTGCCTAAAGTATATCCATAAAAAAAGGCAATTAAAAGCATATAGGCAATCTAAATTCTATAACGTATATCTATGAAAAGCAATCCAAATTTAAAACAAAATTGTTGCAATGTTGCCTTACATATATTCATAATGTATAGGAAAAAAAACTTTAATGTATATCTTACCGTAAATAAAATTTTTATAAAACCAATTAAAAGCATTCCAAATTTTAAAAAAGGCATATTCTTTAAATCAATAAAATTATCTATAAAATCAATTAAAAGAAAATTAAATCCTAAAATAAAAAAGCATATATTTTAATTCTTTCTATTAATAACCATTGTTATAAATAAAATTTATAAAACAAAATAAAAACAAAACTGAAACTTAAGTTAACTGATACAATATTTGAAAGAAGACTCACTCACTACAAATAACTTCAAGGGGGGGATAAAAAAACTTTGCTTAGTTTATTTTGCTCCTAGCCTCCTAGTGTATTTGAAGATAAAAAAGGAAACAATACTTGAAAGAAGTGATAGCTTCTTATGAATGCCTAGACATTTTTAATAAATAAAATTTATTATTTTATGTGTTTTGACTTTTGAGTTTTAATAGATAAGACGTATAATTATTATATAAAATGGATAATAGACAACTTTTGTAAACATAAAAGTGTAAAAGGGGCTGCATGACAGTAAAAGCGGAGGAGAGGGGGGCCAGGACAGAAATTTTGGAAGGAAATAAATATATTACATTAATGATTTAGTACATATGCTCAGAAGATTTAGTATATTAGGAATTTGGTATATTTATCTTAACGTGGTTCCGTCCCTAAGTGAGAGACACTTTACGCAACGGAGCTCATACCAGATTCAGTGGCCTAGCCTTCCAAATGCTTAAGAAATGAAGTTTAAGTAAATAGAAAACAAAACAGATGTTTCTACATTGGAAAAGCACGGTTTTTATGGGCAACAAAAAATTGATTTCAAATCACTCACTGATTCTGAAGGGTAGTCAACTGGTGTATAACCGGCCCGGAAATAAATGACTGCAATTGCTTGTCCGTCCCTGCAAGTGCCAAGAGATTATATTTCTCTACAATCAGAAACATAATGTAATTAAGCCACAAACCATAGTTGAAAGTCAGCTCTTTTATGGATGAAGGATACATACACAGAAAGTGTTCCATCTGGTAGAATTTCTCCTTCTTGATCAACTTCTGCCAAAGTTTTCCTCACAGTTGTAATATTATGCGTGTTATAAAGCTAAGGACAATAACAACCCAAAAATATGTAGAGTATAAAAACTACAGTAGTTTTCTTTACATAAAAACATCCCTTTATACCTTTTGATGTCACATTTAATAGCACAAATTATACAAATAAAGAGTCTGCTCTGCTATCTGGGAATAAAATGAACGTTTTTCCTTTTGTATTGTAAATTATAATTGCTTATAACAATCAAGCAAAGGATATTTTTCTCTTAGAACTGCAGAAACAAAATGCTGATCGTACATGTTTCGTTCTTCAGTCTGAACCACAATCATAATCACAGCCCTGCATGGATACATTAGAAAATATAGCAGGGAACCAAAAGCAGCAGTAAAAGTGCAAGAGAAAGTTAAAGGGAATTTTTTTTTTTCCTCTGAACAGACCTGGGGTTATTATACTCACTCCAAGCTTTAGCCAAGGCCTCTGCATACTGATTGACGGCATTGTTGGCAGGAATCCTTTTGGAATATAGTCCAAGCAATTTTCCATGGCGAGCAAGTATGTATCTAAGAAATGACCAACTAATATAAAGATATTTCTTCAAAAAAAAAATCCTTAAAATGAAAAATATATTTCCAACAGACTTCATATAAATAATTTCAATCATAGTTATTAATCCCCTATAACAGCACAAAGTGAACAAGCCCATAACTGCTATTGCAGAACAGCAGTTAGCTGTTTGCCTGTTATATAAAGGATCACAGATATAAAAAATATATGTAAGAGATAAATAACTTATACTATACATACATAAGTAGTTAAAAAAAAAATTAGCCAAAAGTAAAGACATCCGTAATTAATAATTAAAGGTCTCATCCTATTACACAATCACCATTAATATAAGGTCTACATAGTAATTAACAATGACAGCAATGAAAACATAGGTATGTAGACCAAAAAAGAAAAAAGAAAGGAAGATGATGGAATTAATGGAAAAAAAGGGACTACCACCAAAAAATTAGTGGAATACGAGGAACTATGAAGTGTGAAGAGCACACTATACAACACAAAAAAGAAGAAGAAGCTTAGTTACACTTTTAGTCCCTTTAGTTTGGATAAGTGCAATTTTAGTTTCTTAAGTTTCTTTTGAGACAATTAAGTCTCTCTAATTTTAAAATAAAGCAAATTCGGTCCTTCCATTGATTTTCTTCCTCTTAAAATGCTCAAATTATCACTTTCTACTTAAAACATTTACAAATTGAATCACTTAAATTGTTTTGGAAAAAATCCTTTAAGTTTTTCATATTCCAACCGTAATCTCACATGGTGTAAAATCCTTCAAATTTTATCAAAGTTTGCTAAATTTGTGATTGCCAAACTTTTAAAATTATTTCATATCTTAAACCCCAAAACATTTGAATAAAAAATAACGATTTGAGGGTTTTATGTGGAAGAAATCATCAAATGGACCGAATTTGTTTAATTTTAAAAATATAGAAAATTAAATGTGAACAACCTTGACTAAAATCACTTGTAATTTAAACTAAGGAGACCAAAATTACTATAAAAAGGATATATTGAATGTTGTGTGTTGTATGCCCACACATATACTCTTTATTTATAATCACATATTAGGGTACAAAGAATCAATCTAAATCCCTAATTTCTAGCAATGGATATTTTTATATTTAGATGTAAATAATGAGCTTTTCTAACACTCCCCCTCAAGCTGGAGCACATATGTTACATGAACTAAGCTTGTTACAAATGCAGTCAACACGATAACTTTTAAGTGACTTAGTAAACATGTTGGCTAGTTGGTCACTAGAGCTAACAAAGTCAATTGTGATTTTTCCTGACAGCACCTTCTCTCTTACAAAGTGACAGTCTATCTCTATATGTTTAGTTTGTTCATGGAAGACCAAATTTGATGTAATATGGAGAGTGACTTGATTATCACAAACAAGTTTAGTATCTTGAATGTTTCCAAGCTTTAGTTGTTTTAGGAGTCGTCTAAGCAATGTAATCTCGCATGCAACTGCTATCATAGCATGGTATTCAACTTCAGCACTAGATCTAACAACTATAACTTGCTTCTTGCTTCACCATGAAATCATATTTCCTCCATAAGAACACAATACCCAAAAGTGAATCTCTTATCTGATGGTGATCTTGCCCAATCACTATTAGAGTAACAAATGATTTTGGCAATGCCTTTATCTTCATATAGTAGTCCATGTCTTGGTGCATTTTGTAACACTTCTTTAATTCTAAATATAATTCATATTAATTTAATTATTACTTTAAGTTGATGAAAATGTGAGTAATTTTTTTTATTCTATAATAGAAAAATAGAATTTAGAAATAAAAGTGAAATGATAAAAAATGGTTATGTATATATATATATATATATATACCCAACTGTATATCATGGTTTGGGTAATACATAATAGTCAAAGAGAAAACAAAAGTACATCAAAAGACATATATTACCTTACTCAATATATACATCAAAAAGATCCTATACAGAGTAGTATTTATCTACCCTATCCTGTAAGAAAATATTATAAACCAGGTCTACAATCTGGAGGAGTATTCTTTGGCTCATAAAATAATTTCTATATTTAGTTTCATATTATGAGATTTATGGTTTATTTCTTATAATATTTTTGCTAAACTAATTGAGTATTACTAAAATTTGATAATATAATAATTTAATTATTTATTATAACAGCTAAAAATATTTTTTCTAAATTTGAGTAGTATAACAGCTTAGTAATTCTACTATAGTTGTTTGAATTTGAGCAGTATAACAACTTAATAACTATACTATAGTTGTCTAAAATTGAGCAGCATAACAACTTAGTAAAAGCTTGAATTTAATACTAAACATTATAATATTTATAAAACTTAATAAACTTAAACATCGAAAGGTTTAGGGGAAAACCTTTCCTACCAACATGCAAAGTAATTGAAAATTAGAACCAACCCCACTCCCCCCATTACCTCAAAAAGTTGGTGAAGTTGTTGGTGCAAAGCTCCTAGGAAGAGGATTTTTACTGGTTATTGAAAAACTAGTAGAATTTTAGCATAAAAAATAAGTAAAAGAAATTTTTTCTAGAGAGAGAGAGACCCTCTATGGAGACTTATGGAAGAGAAGAGGAGAGGAATGAGAAATTAATTTAATTTGATGGCTATTTATAGGAAAAATTTAGAGCTTAGGTGTCCATTGATTGCATAAGCCATTATGTCAAAAATACAAATTTTGAATTGTTTTAAATTGAAAATTAGGGACACATATCCCATTAGGTGGTGAATCACCTCCCCTTTAAAGCTGCAACGTGGGATAGTAGCTGTCCCAAATATTTGCAATGTAAATTTTACCTATAATTGGGTTAGCCGGTACTGATAAAATCACCTAAATTTGAAAAAAAAGAAGTTTTAATATAAAAATAATTAATTTAAATATAAATCTGAAAAAATGTAATATTTTTCATCAAAAATAATTTCTAAAAATAAATTTTAATTTTTTATTATTTTTTTCGAATTATATATGTATATTTTGTGTATTTTAAGCTTAAAAAATTCATATTAAATCCATTTTAATTCAATAAATTCTCAATTTTTTATGAAAATTCTAAAATTATGTATTTTACCTAGAAATGTACTAAAAATATTATTTTCACCATTTTTCGATGTCAAACCAATACTGAGTTGGTTATCTGACAACTAGAGGTATTTTGGTCATTTTGTACAGGAATTTTAGAAAATTCCCAAAATTATATTTTAATACATATGACATGATTTTAGACTCAAATTGATATTTTAATGTCAATTGAATCTTTTTCTCATATCTGTTCTTAATATTGATAAATAAGGACAAAATCGTCATTTTCTAATTTCTTCGAACTTCGGTTCGAAAAAATTATTAAAAATCACAATTAGATAGTTTTTGATATTCTGACTTTAACCGTGGGGATGAGAATTTTTAGATTCCTTCTCGATTTTTCAGAATTATGGAATAAATAAATAAATAAAATAATTAATTAAGTAAAAGTGAGGGTGTTACACATTTTTGATGTATCAAAGAATATATATACATAATAGCATCCCAATAACTATCACAAGAGGCATTCAGAAATTGGCTTACTAAGCTAACTGTAAATGTGATGTTAGGTCTTGGATAGTGAGATTGTTAAGTCTGCCCACAAGATGTTGATAACTTCCCAGGTCTTTCAATGGCTCCTCCTAACTCAGAAGAAGCTTGACATTGGGATCCATTGGACTATGAATGGGACAATTGGCATTTCGGTCTCGGTTGGAATATCCAAAGCATACTTCCATTGGGTAATGGTAATACTAGAAGGGGATTAAGCAACTTCAATCCCTAAGAAGTATTTGAGAAGTCATAAGTCTTTCATTTGAAATTTGCTAAGGAGGTGGGATTTGAACTGTTGGATATCGTCCATGTCATCATCAGTGATGATGATGTCATCAACATAGATGACAAGATAAATGCACTGGCCTAGCAAAGAGTGAATGGAAAACATAAAGTAATCAGCCTCACAACAAGTCATGCCAAACTTTATTAGGGTCGAGCTAAAATGGCCAAATTAGGCATGAGGAGACTACTTCAAATCATATAGGGAATGACAAAGGCAACAAACAAGGCATCACATGAAGCTGTAAAGCTTAAGGGTTGATCCATATAGAAAACAAAAGGATATATCCTTAACAAAGGAAGGCGAAACAAAAGGAACAAAGACCAGTGTGCGTACACTAAACAGGAGCTGCATGGGTGACAAAGTTAGCAAAGGGTGTTAATGGATAGTGGGTCAATAGGTCGGACATTAAGAGTTCAAAACAGAGGTTAGGGATTTTGCATTAATGATTGAGAAAGAAAGGCTTCAAACCCTTAATGTTTTCTGATACAAAAAACGCATGAGAATGTCCTAAAAGAAAAGGATTCAAAAATCATAATTCAAGGAAAAAAAAAGGGTTTGTACCCCTGTTCACCGTAATAGCCATGATCTTAGGGGCATGACCCAAAACGTGACATGAATGAACACTAGTAATGACCACTTGTTGCGATGCCACTTGATGGCGCTATAGCTTTGTTATCGTGCAAGATTGACTAACCTGAATTTTCAACGTGGACAAAAAATTCATATCTAAGCACATATTTTATGATCTCCACATAAACTCTGATTTCAAACCACTTAAAAACTTCAAAATGTACCACATGAGATATAAACATTTGTATCAACAATGAGAGTTCATGTATTTAACTTAAACAAACCCATAGTTGCAATGAAACAAAGACCTCTCAAAACGTTAAATGATAGCATAATACATGTAATTAACAACAACACTTACCTATGAAGTTCAGTCACTAGATTACTATGACCAGCAAATGAAGAGGAAATAGTGTTCAGTTCTATTTGCAAAAATGATTTAGTCTTTTCATCAAGCATATAATCTGAACGATGTAACCCCAATCGTATTTCCTATTAAAATTTTGGCAGAGCAAAGACAATATCAGTAAATCCCTTTGACTCACTTCATCAAGAAGAGTAAAGAAGAGGAGGAAAGCTTCAAATTTGTACCCTACTACCCTCAATCTTTTGCTAGAGTAAAGATAATTATGACCATGTTTGGATAAACTTCTTCATAAGTATTCATAGAAGAAGAAAATAGCAAAATGAATCAAAATTCTTTCATGAGTTAAAATTAGCTTATGCACCTCAGTTTTTTGGAAAAGTTAGAAGAGAAAGTTTTTATAAAAATTAAAGTGCATTAGTTAATTTTAACTCATGAGAAAAGTTTAATAAATTTTACCTTAATATTTTTTTTTTCCTATAAGTACTTATGAAAAAATTTATCAAAACAAGACCTATATGTAAGATTTCTGTTTTCTATATAACATTTTGCCATAAACAAACATGTAATGATGTTCTAATTTCTAAAACAATTCCCCTCTATCTCTCACAATGAGAATATGAGCACAAAACGAGTTCTTTTGAAATAATATTTAAAACAAAGACATAAACACTGATCCTCTAGTCACACTCTCGGTGCTACATTACACGTGTCCGGCTAATACACACTTACCTCTTTTTTGTTAATCTGTAGCATCTTGGAATGAATATCCAAAAGTCTAGAGGTGAATTCATCCGCTTTCTTAGTTCTGCATTTAGAAAAAGAGACATAAGACACATTATATACAATCAAAAGCATAATCTAAAATGAATAGAAAGAAAGAGAACCACTTATATTTATGTATATATGTAGTTAAAGGTAACAACAAAATATATATGACAGAACAAATTAAAGATAGAGAGGGTTAAGAATTGAAGTGAATGACAAAAATCTTAATACAGCCTACACTACTTTGTGGTACCAAAAATCAAGTAGGACCACATGCATGCATGCACAACATAACAATTAACAAGATACCACAGCGCAGGATTTGCAACCTGGAGAGAGATTCCCGAAGAAACGTTGCGTCCAAGCTGACCCGATCAACAAGTTCATTGAATATAGGGGCCAACTCACACGCTTCTCTCCACTGGTTTTCCGGAAATGGCGCGGGCAACAAGGCAACCGGGGCATGCACCAATCCCACGCCAGGAACGCTTCCCGATCTCTGCAATCCGAAACACATCGATCCGTCGTCGTTTACGTCAAATTAAAATTCAAATTATTATAAGCACCGTTACAAATTAAGAGCAATTAATTAATCAGCATTCACAGCCAATTTAGGGTACTGAAGAGAAGAAGTGCGGGAGAGTGACCTGAACGGATTTGTCGCCAACAAGGAAGCCGTGGAGAGAGCTCCAAACGAGGGCGTCGTAGGCAATGGCGTGGAGGAGTTGTTGATCGAGGCGATGGTAATCGAAGAGAGGAGAAGGAGAGTGTTGGACAGGGGCGAGGGTGAGAGGTTCACACTGAGACATGATGGTGAGTTTTGGAGAAGAGGAGAAGAAAGACACGGATTGGGAGTGACGGCCCAAGGTAGAGAAAAAACCAGGGAAGGTGGTGGATTTGTAAGCAGAGAAGCGGGTAGTCCCGGAACATGCAACGCAACCAAAGCCAGCGTCCATTTTGGGAGTATTTATTAGATAGTCTAAAATTATCAAGTGTCTATGATTTCAACTAATGTATTTATAATACATATTTAACTTTTATAATTATAAAAAAAAAAATTTAATTACATGTCATATACAAATTAATAAGAATCATGTGATCCAAAACCACCTAATAACTTCTCTTATATTAGCCCCTTTTAGTCTTTTCACGTAACTATTTAATTTATCAGCTGACACCTTTTGGGATTTGGAGGGGAGGAATCTGCAACAACAGCGCTGACTAATAAAACAAATGCGCCCTTTTTTTTAATTATTATTTTTTATTCCTTCCGTACTTTTTATTTTAAGGAGGTACGAATATTTTTTATATTGAAATAATAAAAAACATACATTTAAGTCACATCATAAATGACTTAAAATTTAATTTTAATAATATTTTAAATTTTATAATTACAAAAAATTCCATCAAATAGAGATTTATTTCAATTTTTTAAAATTCAATATTAAACATAAAAAATATGTGAGTGTAAATAGAATGAACAACAAAAGTAATTTTAGAAGTAATTTAACGATTAAAAAATAACAAGATCTTAAACAATAAGTTATATTATCAATTTCATGTTATTATATGTTTATTATTTATTGTTCCATTCAATAAAAATATTGATACCCATTAAAATATACAGACACAGGTACCGTAAAATTTACCTTTTTTTTTGGTATCCTTTGAGTGGGCCATGGCCTACCTCTGCATTCGAGAAATTATTAAGTGGTCCAAAAACTTGTTAGAGTCAGTCTAGTAAGAAAGGTGTAGATAATTTACATAAGGTCTCATGTTTAAATTTTAATATTACCATTATATACAAAAAAAAAATCAGAATCATCATAATCTTTTATTAATTTTCATACAACATGTAATTAAGTTTATTAATTTTTTTCATAAATTAAAAAACTTAAATATGTGTTATGTAAAAATTAATTGAACCATAAATACGAAGTTATGGAACCACCTAATAATTTTTTCCCAAAACTTTACAAGGAATCTAGACGTAAATAGTGTTACGTACACTTCTTCTCTTGTAAACTCCAGGGGTAGGGCCTTCTGTCTTTTATGATTCGAATAAGAGTTCCAAACGGATGGCAAATCAGTCAACTTGTCTCCCTCGTTCCACTATTGCCAAAATTAGATTGGGGTGGACTGATCTATTTTGGGTAGGTGGATCAAAAAATATAGTTCGTTTTATTTATGGATAAGTACGTTAGCCTGTCAAAAATTTAAAAAATGAAAAATATATAATTAAATTTTTTTTCAAAGAAAACAATTTTAAGTTTCATCGAATTATTATTCTTTTTATTATTTGTTTAACCAATAGTTTTTAATTTCATTTTATTTAATTCTTTTGATTGCTTTGTCTTCAACACTAACAACAATAGCAAAAATTATGAAATATGTATACTTTTATTGATTATCTCCTAACTTAAACTCTTAGGTACTAAAGAGAGCACCGTATATTTTCATTAATTATTTCCTAACTTGAAATCTTAGGTACTAAAAAAAGCACTACTTTCATATCAAAATGAAACAAAAAATCCAATTTTTATTTTGACTAAATTGTACTTTTGGTTCCCCTATAATATATCTAATTAATCCACAATTTTGGTCTCCCAATTTATAATTCCACAATTTTAGTCCCTTAATTTTGTAAAATTTGCAATTTTGGTCCAATTGTTAAATGTTCATTTGTTGATTGTTAAATTGTAATGTTAACTATGATTTGACATTAAGTAGATGACGTGACAATTAATATCTAATAATATTTAGGTTAAATTACACTTTCTGTCTCCCTATAATATCTAATTTGCAATTTTGGTCCTCAATTTTTTAATTAGATGATTTTAGCCCCTCAACTAAATTTATGTTTTAGAAAATGATAAAAATAATTAAAGAGGATTTGAACCCATGACCTTTCCTTTTTTTTTTTTTTTCATAACCTAAACCACTAAGTCATTTAACTTATTTGAATCATAATATAAACACTATGTTATATATAACAAAATAAATATAAATTTTTTTAATAAATAAATCATATAATTTATTATTTAATATATTTTTTTGTACAATAAATATAAGCATACAACCACTTTGGTCTTTCATTTCCTTTTTTACACCATTTTCTTCTCATCTTTTTCTAACACATCACTAATTGTTAAAAGGATAATTGTAAGCCTAAAATAAATAATATAATATTAGTGATGCGGTAGAAAAAGATGAAAAGAAAATGGGGTAAAAAAGAGATGAAAAACAAAAGTGATTGTATGTTTATACTGATTGAATGAAAAAAACATATTAAATAACAAATCAAATAATTTATTTATTAAAATTTTATATTTATTTTTGTAATATAACTTTATTATTTATTATTTTTAAACTAGATTTAACATTATATAAGTATTTTAAAAAAATTTATATTTATTTTTGTTATATATACTATAGTGTTTATATTATATCTCAAACAAACTAAATGACTTAATGGTTTAGGTAGTGAAAGAGAAGAGGAAGGTCACGCGTTCAAACGCTCCTTCAATTACTTTTGATTTTATTATTTTCTAAATCATAAATTTCGTTAGGGGACTAAAATCACATAATTAAAAAAATTGAGGCACCAAAATTGTAGATTGGATATTATGGAGGAACTAAAAGTGCAATTTAGCCTAAATATTATTAAATATTAATTTCCATGTTATCTCTAAGTCATGGTTAACGTTACAATTTTAACGGTCAACAAATGAACATTTAGCAATTGGATCAAAATTATGAATTTTAGAAAATTAGGGGACTAAAATTGCAGAATTAAAAATTGAGAGACCAAAATCTCAAATTGAATATTATAGAGGGACTAAAAATGTAATTTAGCCTTTTATTTTTCATTGTCTTTTACGTAGTTAAAAAAAAAAAACTTGTTAACCTAGTGTGCTAGTTTGTCCTGTTGTAAACCTTTTCTTTGGCGAGCTAAAACAGAGCAGGTTAAACTAGTTGATGGGTTGAATACCTTCAACCCAACTCACTTGGGCCTGCTTGCTTTGTCACCTATAATGTGAAGGTTTTTTTTTACAATATATGGTAATATTATAGACTTTTGTAATAATTACTTTTAAAAGTCGTATGTAAGGTAGTTTCTAATTGATTGACCATGTAAAATCTTTAAGTTAGTGGTATATGCAAATTAAACTCATAAAAGTTAACTTGTGTGAGTTTAATTTTAATACATTGTAAATGTAAAAAAGTTGCACGTTTATTTAATTAAAAAACTATTTTATATATGATTTTGAAAACAATTATAATAAAATTAGTAATTTTTAATATATTCATATATTATAAATTAGAATACACAATTTGAAGAGTAGTAGAGTTTCGTTCTCCTTACTCTCAATTATATATTCTCAATATTCTTTTTTTTTTGTTAGCTTAATTGCACCTTTTGCCCCCCAAATTTTTTTTGCACATTTTACTCGCATATTTTCAAATTTTTGCAAATTTTGTCCTTTTGTTAATTGAACGTCCATTTTATTAGTTGACCACTAACGTGACAACGTTGACTATTGACGTGGCATTCTAATGATGACATGGCAGTACACATGGCGTTGACATAGATTGATGATGTGGCAATGATGTGGCATTTATATGATGACACGTGATTAGGGGGAAAAATGGGCAATATTTTGAAATTATAAGAGCAAAACATGTAATATTTTGAAAATATAGGGGGAAAATGTGTCATATTTTGAAAGTATTAGGACAAAATGTAAGAAAAATAATAAATGATAAAAATGTTGATATTTGTTGTTTTTAAACCTTCTTGAATCATTCTAACCTATAAACAGTACCTTCTCACAGACCAAACCATGTCATTGTCAATCACAAACCACCATTTGACCCCCTTTTAACCTAACCCCACCACCTAAAGCCATGAAATGGTACTATATAATTCTCAAAAGTTCCTTATTGAAAATTTCAATACCATCATATAGGTTCATCTTTAAATAAATGAACGTGAAATGTAGCTGTCATAGTTTCCTCTTCGAAAAAAAAAATGGAATACTTTCATCAAACTAATCCATTTTATGTCCTACAAATTGGTAATTGATCATTAATAAGACATCAAAATTTGTTGTGGTTCAAGGAATTCTATTTTTGAAAGAACAAGGTTTGCACAAGAAGGGGGGTTGAATTGTGCAAATAAAAACGAGTTTAAAAAGGAGTTAAAATAAGGATAGGGGAACAACAAAAACACAGAGAGTTTTTACACTGGTTTACTCAAACTTGAACTACATCCGGTCCCTTCGTCCTAAAGGTGTTCAACTAACCAACCTTTGGTTACACACAAATATTCTTCTCGATCTCTTCAGGCTTTACAATGCAATCTACCCAGATTGCTTAACCATCCAAGTATTTTTTTTTTATCACCAAGCCTATTTAGGATTTCACAACATAAAACTGTTGTTACAAATGAATCAACTCTCAATGTGAGAATATGAACGTTTAAGTACAGTAAAAGAGTTTTTCTACAAAGAGTTTGAAAAGAATTTAAGGTCATCTAGTAAGTGCAAAGTTCGTTATTGTTCTTTTCTCAATATATCTTTGTCTTCTTCTCTCCCGAGCTGATATATATAATCTTCAGAAAATGGCCATTGAAATATTTAGCTTCAATCTTCAAGAGAGGAACATGTGCGTGTATATCGAGCTTTCAATAGAGTTAGAAAAGTGACTTTTGTTCTTGCACCAAAAAGGAAAATGCAATGCTATGTTAGAGAGCTGCTTTTCTGAACATTCTTTATCTGTCTTGCCAGCTTGATAGGTTGACTTCTTTTTTTGCAACACTGCGCTTATACACTAACATATATCTGACTTTCATTTAATGCTTAGACATTTGAATGTTAGATCACTCTAATAGATAAAGTATTAGTCTCAAGATATTTATGTGAGAAATGCATAGTTCATATAAGCTTTAAACACTTAGTCGTTAGAGAGAGACTTACTCCTAGACAATAATCATACGAAGTCTTTTGGACGCTTGTTAAAACTAGCTCATTGGACGCCTTGATATAAAATAGGCATTGGACACTTCAGGAAATTTTTGCAACAGAAACTTAAAACTTAATAAGTTTGTTATCTTCAAAATTTAAGGGTTTAGATACTTCATACGTCTTTGGTTCTAACAATTTTGCTAGATTTGCTAGTCGTTGGAAGAAAATTAGGAAGTTTAAATAGGAAAAAATGTTAGACCTAATTTATAAATAATAATAGAAGATTAAGGGAAAGGTATTGTCTTCTATGGTCAAAAGCTACAATAGATGTAGAGTTTGTAATACAACAAAGACACTACTAAGAACCTACAAAAATTGTTTTATTACTTCTACAAATTTTAGTAATGTTTTGGTTTGAATATAGTCTTTCTAGAATTCTAAACTATTTCTAAATCCAGTCCAAATGCTTTTGAAATAGACTTAAAAATTCAAAATGAAATCTTAAAATGAATATAAGAAGATAAAAAAATTTAATACCTAAAAATAAAATAGTTTTAAATTAAATAACATTAATTAAATGGTGAATCATAGTTTGCACACCCAAAGTTTTTTAGAGAGTCGGGTTCTATGCATAATAAATGAGTATGTGTTTATGACTTTGGGTGGTAGGGTTAGTGAAAGGGGGTCAAATGGTGATTTGTGATTGACAATGACGTGGTTTGGTCTGTGAGAAGGTATTGTTTGTAGGTTAGAATGATTCAGGGAAGTTTAAAAACAACAAATACCAACATTTTTATTATTTTTACCATTTATTATTTTTCTCACATTTTGCCCCATACTTTCAAAATATTACACATTTTGCCCCTAACCACACGTCATCATGCTAATGCCACATCATCAATCAATGTCAACACCATGTGTACTACCACATCATCATCAAAGTGCCACATTAGCAGTCAACATTACCATGTTAGCAGTCAACTTACGGAATGAACGTTCAATTAACGGAAAGGCAAAATTTACAAAAATTTAAAAATACGAGGGGAAAATGTGCAAAAAAAATTGAAGGCAAAATTTGCGAAATCATGAATGAAAGAGCAAAGATCACACAAGAAGGGAGGTTGAATTGTGCATTTTTGAAAAACTTTTTCACTTAAGCAAAACGAGTTTGTAAAAACAGTTTGAGGGAAAGGATAAGAGAGAAAAAAAACACAAAGGTTTTATACTGGTTCACTTAAACTTGAGTTACGTCTAGTCCCTTCACCTAGAAGGTATTCATAAACCAACCTTAGGTTACACAAGTATTTTTTCATTGCCTCTTTAAGCCTTACAACATAATCAACCCATATTTCTTAACCACCCAAGTATTCTTTCCTACTAAGCCTCTCTAGGCTTTCACAACAAAACAGTTGTTTACAACGAAATTCAACTCACAGAGTGAGGATGTAAAAGATTAAGCACAATACAAAGCTATTTCAGAGAATATTCAAAGATCGTCTAGTGGACGTAAGATAGTAGTTTGTTCTTTTTGATTATGTCTTATAGTTAGCATCTCTGTCTATCACTCATCTTCATTCTTCTATCTTGATATATATATATATATATATATATATATATATATATATATATATATATAGAGTCTTCATAATAAAAGAGCCATTGAAGATGATTCAGCTTTAGTCTTCAAGAAAGAAGCGCATGTATCGAGCTTTCAGACACGTCAGAAAAGGCAACTTTTGAACTTGCACCAAAATGGAAAGTGCAGGACTGCGTTGGCGATCTACTTTTCTGAACATTCTTCATTCGCCTTGGCAGCTTGATAAGTTGACTTCCTTTTTCTGAATAGCTACGCTTATGCACCAAAAAGTATCTGTCTTTCATTTAATGCTTGAAATATTTGAACGTTAGATCTCTTAAAATGGTAAGGCATTAGTCTTTTAGATATATATGAAAGACATATAGATTGGACGAGTATTTAAAATACTTAATCATTTAAGAGCTTACGTCTGATGAGTCTAGTACAAGTGTCTAAGCTTAAGACACTTATTCTTGGACTGGTCATCATATATGAGTATATTGGATGCTCATTAAGATTAGCGCGTTGGACGCCATGGTTTTGGACACTGTAAGTTCATTAACTTTAAATAAAAACTTAAACTTTAATAAGTTTGTTATCTTCAAAATTTTGAAGAACTAGACGCTTCATACATCTTTGGTTCCAACAATGAAACTATGTGGACAAAAAGTGTAATTAAGCCTCTTTTTTTTTTTTGAAATGTACATTTTACACACTAATCCTGCCACTAGCAAAACAAATTCTCTCTCAATTATCTCAAACTATCATTTTTTTTTATCTTTATATACACACTTAATTTTCTTATCTATCTATCCCTTTTTAATATATTTTCTTTTATCTTTATCTCTAAATTAAATTTTAATAATTTTTTAAAAATTATCAATAATTAAAAATAACATTATATTATAAATTAGATTACATAAACCTGTAAACTCTAATATATTGTAAACTCCAATAACTCTAATAAGAAATTCATCATTTAGTGCCTCGTATATGGCTTTTTTTAATTGTGTAATTTGTTTCAGAAATTACTGAAATGACCTAGTTTATAAATATATTATCGATTTGGTCCAAGTTGCAGACGAGGAATAAGAAAAGATGACAAGTCATATTTCATATACTAATTTGTAAAAGCCAAAAAAGAAAAAAAAATTGAAATAACCGTGTAACATTTTTATTTTAAATAGAATAGATGAGTTACAATTTGTTTAACACGACTTGCTTTTCTTTTTCTTTTTCAAGGAAATGGCTTTTATGCGGAAGCAAAGGTTGGTGGCTGGCATTTTCAGACGCTTCACTTTCAGTCTTCCACGCTGCTTCCTGTGGTGCCCCAAGGGGTGGAGCGAGCTTCACTTTCTGACCTCCCAGACGGAAGGTGGCTTCCCCGTCAAGATCTTGTAAAAGGGTTCCTTCAAATTGAGAGCAAAGTTGTTTTATTTAATTGAATAAATTTCTCTATAAGTAATTATAGAAGAAAATAAGAAGAAAAAAATAAAACAATTTTTTTATATGCTAAAATTAATTTATACATAAGTTAAAATCAACTTTTGAGAAAATTAATATAAGAGAACTTCATTTCTAAAAATTAACCTATGCATAAGTTAATTTTAGTTTTTCAAAAAACTTATTTCATTTTTTTTTTGTTAGACTACATCACATCTTCACTCGAAACCATTTTGTTATTGTTGTGGTCTTTGTGGATGCCGAATCCCGTTTCCTTTCTTCTTCTTTTTTCTAATAAAAAATGCGTCATATTAATATTAATAATTTTTTTTATTGTTGAACACAGTTTAAGATTTTTACACTAAAAGTATAAAATTAGAATATAATTTTGAAAAATCATTCATGGACATTCACATATCAATAAACACCTAGAGAGAGAGAAAGAGATAAAAAGAGAGAAAAATATAAGTATAATCAATAATATAATGTGACACAAAAGAGAAATAAAGAAAAAAAAAAGTGAGTATCAATGAGGTGTTTGTACTATTGAAGTGTCCATATATAACTATTCTATAATTTTTAATTGGTTGAGAATATAAGAATCTTTAAGTATATTAAAATTAAATTTGTACGTACAGAATTTAATTATGATACAATCACAATTTAATGGTTTTTTTTATATTATCATTCAACAATGGATTGCTATGTAATTAAAAATTGTTGACTTTTGTAATAATTATTTAAAAGCTTATATATAGTGATTTTTAATTAGTTGATAACGTAAAAATTTTACGTTGACAATATATCAAAACTAAATTCTTGTGTAAAGAATTTAATTGAAATGCATTAACAATATAAAATTTTTATATTATCATTTAATTATAAATTGTTACGCAATTAAAAATTGTTAACTTTTATAATAATTATTTTAAAAGTCATATTTACAATAATTCTAATTTATTGACAATATAAAAATCTTTATATTGACAATGTCTCAAAATTCTTGACTTATTGTGTAAAAAATTTAATTGAAATATACTGACAATGTGACATTTTTCACATTGTCATTTAATCATAAATTTCATGCAATTGAAAATTATTTATTTATGTAATAATTGCTTTAAAAGTTATATACAAGGTGATTTTTAGTTTGTTGATAGTATAAAAAAATTTATACTAACAATATCAAAATCAAATTCTTATGTAAAGAATTTAATTGGAATACATATTAATGTAAAAGATTTTTTACACTATCACTCAATAATGAATTATCTTGTAAGTATAACTATGAACTTTTATTATAATTATTTAAAAAGATTTCTAGTTGATTAATGATGCATGCAAGATAGGACTGCTGACTTTGACCTAATATTAGCTAAAGTCGACTGAGATGAGCTTTCACGTGTCCAAGATCTATGAGCAGTGGTGAAATACTCCAGTAAGATTAAAGCTGTCAAAATGGGCCTAACCTGATAGGCTGGTCCGCTTAACTCACAAAAAGAGCTAGGTTGGGCTCGAAAAAAGATAGTCCAGAAGAAACTAGGCCGTTTTGGCGCGGGCCGGGCCGGGCTGGCTATATATATATATATTAAATAAAAAATATTAATATACATAAAAAATTTTAAAAAGAAAGGATCACACACGTTTGTAAAATGAAAGGCTAATATGGGTACTTTATTTTGTAAATAAAATTCGCTTAAAGATATATTTTTAATGAAACTATTGAGTAATTAAGTCAATTATATATGAATAAAAATATTCGTTTATACTAGAAAGTATGTAGAATTTAATTTTAAATATTTAATGTGATTTAAATAATTTAATTTTATATAAGTTTTAGTAGAAAAATAATAATTAAAATTGATAACAACATTAATAGGTCCGAAAAAAATTTAGGCCAAATTGACCTGATGGCCTGCATAGGACTGGGTTGGGCCAAAAAAAAAAGGCCCGGACACAAGCCAACCCGTTAAAGAACAATGGCCCGGGCAGGCCGGCCCACCAAATTTGACAGCTCTAAGTAAGATAGTGTGAGCATAAGGATAAGTACATGTAAAAGACATTTAAATTAGTAAAGATTTCACCATATATAGTAACAATATATAATAAATGTTTACAAATTATAATGAATTTTTATTGTATTTATAAAAGTTTGAGATGAGAAGGATTTCCCAACACCCAAAGCCTCTCTAGTAATGTAATGATAGAATAAGTTTACCCTGAACGATCATTAACTTCTTATATATGCTTAAGATTTAGGTTAAGATATAATTTGAATCAAGATAGTATATTGTATATTAGGCCCCGAACCCAATCCGAAATAATTAATATTATAAACAACTTTCCATGCATGAAAAATTAAATTCTTATCTAAACTATTAGAGTGGCATTCGAAGGTTGTGTCATGTGACATTTCAATTTCCTATCCAACTGTTTGATTTTGTTTTAAAGAAGATTGGTACTTGATTCCACTATCCTATACAGTATTTGACGACGAAGGATTGGAGTTTTGATGAAGTCATGAGTCTCACATGGTAAAGGTGCACATCAAGGATCATGAGCTCAATTTTCATCACTAATCATATATTCATGGATGATCTTACTTGGCACTGCTAGTAGAACAACGTCATTTCCTATCAATGGTAAAGGTACACATCCTATATGGCACTGCTAGTAGAACGACGTCATTTCCTATCAATGCACAGTGGATGATCTTACATTGTTCTTGTCAATTAAGGAAATTGGAAGGTGATGGTTGGTCAAAGAACGAAAGGTCACTTGCAAAAGGGAGGGAAAGTGGAACATTTTTTGCTCTCGGTGTTTAGGGTTCAAGATCACTAAGTGTGGAAGGAAGACAGTGAGTTGAAGGGAGTGGTTTGTGCAATTCCTACTAAAGGTACATTACGGTCTCTGTATTCTGTTTTGTTGTGTATTTTTGTTTGGTGCATGTGTGCTCTGTTATGATTGTCTGACATTGAATTGTGGTGGGGTTCGTTTGTTTTGAACATTGTTGGGTTTTTTGTTGTTGAAGAAGTGTAAGGTTTTTGCATGTGGTTGTTAGTTAGGGTTAAATTTTGGTCTATTTTTATGGCTCCATACTTGTGGGTTTTGGCTGACAAAAGTAGGGGTGTTTTGTAATTGAACCCTGTGCTTATTTGTTTCATGGATATTTGGTAATTGGTGGGACATGTATTGTTTAGGTGTATGTGCTCATATAACTGTCTTTCTGTGTGTGTGGGTGACTGTTTGATTGCTTGCATTTATTGTTGAAACGAGGAATGAATACTCTATTGTGTAATTGTTTTAAAACTACCTCACATTCATTATTTGTGTTGTAGTTTGCTAGTGTAGGGGTTGATTAAATGGATGAAACGTTTAATGTTGTGGTGTATCATAGGGGTAAATTTGTTAAACGTGGTAAAATGGAATATGTGGGGTATGAGAGTGAATGAAATTGTTTTGTAGATAGGTGGTCGTATTTTGAGGTTGTGGGTATCTTGAAAGACATGGGTTATCCATGTGTGGATGCAATGTGGTACAAGATTGAAGGGAAAGAGTTAGAAGTTGGGTTAAAGGAATTTAAGGATGATAAGGGTGCTTTGAAATGGTGGTAATAGCAAAATGTCAAGGGTTGGTACATTTGTATTTTGAGCATCCTGTGGATCAGGCTGAGGTTGTGAAGTTACTTCCAACTCCACAAAGTAAGCAGGGTAAAGCGCAAAATGATGTAGAGGGAGAATTTAGACCACAAGTTGAAGTTAAGGGTGTGAAGGGGTGATGAGGTGAATGTAGTGTAGGGTCAAGGGTGAGGATGTGGATAAGGTTGAGGGTGAGAAGGGTGATGATGTGAATGTTATCCAGGGTCAAGATGACGAAATGGATAAGGTTGAGGGTGAGAAGGGCCCAGGATGTGAATGTTGCGTAGGGTGAGGGTGAAAGGTTGATAAGGATGAGGGTCAGAATGTACAAGGTCAAGATACACAGGGCGTTAAGCTACCAAAATTTAGACCAATCAAGAAAATAGGAGACCAAAATCTATGCAACCTATTGATTCAATGTCTCCTTTGAAGTGATTTAAGTGCACATAAGTGTGAGGTTGACTATAAAAAATCTAAGAAAACCTTATGTAGTCTATGCAAGTCCTGAAGATATAGCTAATTATAGTGATGATGAAAGGGAGGAGACACATTTGAATGTAAATGAGCAAGACAATGAGGATCCAAGTTATGTTGTTAATGATGTTATAGGTGATAGTGAGGATAAGGATCAAAGCTATGTTGTTGATGAACAACTTGTTAGTGAACATGAAGGTAATGTAGCAAGATCAAATTTAGTG
This sequence comes from Spatholobus suberectus, assembly GCA_004329165.1. Taxonomy (NCBI): domain Eukaryota; kingdom Viridiplantae; phylum Streptophyta; class Magnoliopsida; order Fabales; family Fabaceae; genus Spatholobus; species Spatholobus suberectus. Next base: position 5,497,947 of record CM014732.1, read on the forward strand.
GTTCAAAGGAAGAAACTAATGATGCTAAAGGCTTTAATGGTGGACTTCTTAACACTGTACAGGCTGATATAAGGATAAAAAAAGGACAAAAGGTAAACAGACAAATATAGACCCTGCTAGTGTAATGGATGCACAAGCCCCTGATGATGTTAATTATCAGCCAGAGGAGTTGGAAAGAATGGAAGATTCAAATAAGGGTGAAGGGTGAAAACCATATACAAAGTATCCTGTGTTTGTTTTGCCAAGTAATGTGATTGATTATAAGTGGGAGGAAATTCGTGTATATTTGATGGAGAGGTGGAAAGCCAAAAGGTGAAAGGATGTTCTCTAGGATGGTAGTATTTTACCTAGAATCAAGAAAAGGTTGGACATGGAATCTAAAGGCACGAAATATTGGTTGACTAGGTATTTATAACTCTGGTATGTCATGATTCATGGTAATGTGTATTGCAATTGTAATAATGGTTGTCAATTGTCATGTGTAAGTAGGCAGGGAATCATTGGACTGAGGTTAGAAACATTGCCCAAACTGGAAACATATTCATAGTCAATCTATAGGCTAAAGAATGCAATGTAGGAAGTGGATGCTCACAAGCATACCATGTACACCTATTATTATTACCTGCATGAGGTAGATGAATATGAATCTTAAAGATTATATACCAAAGTATTACAGAAAGGAGATGTATGAAGCATGCTATTAGCTCATTATTATCCTGCCAATGACAAAGCCTGTGGAACATAATTGACTACACTGATGTGAACCACCACCAATCAAAAAAATGCCAAAAAGGCCCAAGAAAGCAAGAAATAAAGAGCTAAGAGAGAATAGTAGTAGTGGAACAAGGGTCAACAAGAAAGGAATGGTTAGCAAATGTAAAAGATGTGGACAACAAGGTCACAACAGAAGCACTTGCTCATTAAGCCCAATTCCTACCCCAACTACAACCCAACCCAAAATAGACTCCCAAACAACAACAACATCCCAAATCCAAACCCAAACCCAAATGTCTGAACCAACCCCAACCTAAACCCAACCACCCCCATCATCCCAAACAACCACCCCAACCCAAACTTAACCCACTACACTAACCCAAACACCACCAGCAGCAACATCCCAAACCTAACCCACTACACCAACCCAAAACCAACTAGTAGCAACCTCCTAAACCCAATCCACTACAACATCCCAAACCTGACCCACTACACCAACACAAACCCAACCAGCACAAGCCCTAAGCAAGCTCATTGCACCAACAAGATTCAGAAGGCCAAAACTACAAACAAGAAGGCCAAATAAACCAACTTAGTTAAGGTAACTTACATGGCTAGCTTTTTTTGAGGATTTTTTTGTAATTCAATAGTGTTTGATAGTGCATAGTTGCACTTGTTTTAGTCTAGTGGTTGCAAATGGATAATTGTTTTTTGGTATTAGTTTGTGCAAATGAAATCTTTTTTGTACAGTTATGTGCTGCTATGCACTTAAAAGTTGTAATTCAGCAAGTTTTAATGTCAATGAAGTATGGTATTATGTTAATCAATTGAGTTTCAATTTGTTCTTGTTTTCACCTTAATAGATGTTCGATTCTTACTGATTATGTTTATTAACATAAAATACCCAAAACATATGAACACAAAATAATGAACCATGTCACCGACTAAAACCGCTTTTCATTAATTGATAACCAAATACATAACATATCCTTTTCATGGTTATTGATTCAACTTCAGTCAAATGTACAAGCCACTGCTAGTACTACTTTAAATATATATGAATTGAAGAACCCTCTGCCATAGGTAAATGGAACAACTTAAAAATTAGAGTTACAATTAACCCTAACATCAAAATGCAAAAGAAAGTCATGATCATCAACCATATCCTACTCTAGCCTAATGAGTTTTGCAGAACCAAGATCCTTCTCCTCTATCTCATAATGACCTAGTCTTTTTCTTCCCTAATTTCATCAAAGTATCAATGGAAAAAAAACCACATCCACTCTTTCCGTTCTCTTTCTGCAAACAAAAATAGGTTTATCAATCAGAGAACTGTTAATGAGTCATAAACAATTGTCTTTGCAACAACTTACCACAAAGAATTTACATCCCCAAAACCTCCGCCCTAGGTTGCTAGCTATTTTAGCAGTACATAAAACCACATTCTCCCCACAATGGCAGAGAGGAGCCCATTTGCATGCACCATTCATGAACAAACTTTAGGAATCCATCCATGTTGATAAATTCGGCCTACATCTGCAACCAAAAGCACTTGAAACCATTGAATCAACTTCAAAAGAGGAACCCGAATTTTTCAATTGGGGGAGAAGGCTCCCTTTTAACATCGCATGCACAGGCAAATTGGCTTCCTTCCAATGTTCAAATTTTAATTAAAAAGAAATTAAAAAATAAAAATCCACATGTAAAGACCGGTTGGATGAGTAAAGAGCTAGGGTGGATTAAATAACAATGACATCAGCCACTACTAACATCTGTTAGTGCACCACTGACAAAAAGGACCAAAACAGGTCATTTTAAAAACATAAAGTATCAAAAAGAACTTTTTAAAAGATAGAAGACAAAAAAAGATTTCTTAAAAAGATAAAGAATCAAACTAGTAATTTAGCCAATTTTATTTTAACAACTTGCATGATAAAAATTGACATTCAAAATCAACATTAGTTACTACAAATTGAGACTCCAACTTTAATTAAAAAATACCTACAATAATGTTATCCAAATTACGCACGACATCCATCTTTGATTTGGTGCACGGACAATACCAGAAGGAAAAGTGACCTCATTCATTTGCTATGCTTACCAATTACCATGAAAGTTGGCGTTGCCTCTCTTGTCCTCGTTCATGCTTGCATCATTTTTAAAGTGTTCGTATGTGAAACAAACACTTCCACTTTTTCTCTACTAACCAATTCTGCACGACTGGAAGTTTGAATATTCATCCCTTTTTTTTTCTTGTGCTAAATGTTAATATTGTTCGTGTTCTTCACTTTTCTAATGTATTTTGCTACGTGACAATTCTCCATGTATTAATAAAAAAACATGATCTTTCAACTTTACGTCATATATAATTTATCTTTTATATATTATATTTATATAAATAAAGAGTTTAAGCATCAAGTGTAAAGAGTTTTTATACTACCATCTAATCACAAATAGTTATGTATAATAAAATTTTGACTGTTATAATAACTACTGTAAAAGTTACACCAACGATGAATTCGGATTTGTTGACAACATAACATTTTTTACACTGATAATACAGAAAAATTAAGCTTTATTTATATTTACTTTTTACTTGTTTTTATATAAAGAAAATGAAAAAATATGCAAAATTTAGATTAATTTTTTAATTATCAACTTCTGAAATCAAATACTGACACTCGAATTTTGATGTCAAATTTTTTTATTAAAAAATATTAATTCTACAAAAAAGTCATTACAAAAACATCAATGATTAGGCTTGTTAGTATAGTATTTTCTAATTAAAATTACGTTTTTAGTATAAACACAGTAAGACTATTGATGAGACAAGTGTATCGAATCATTGCAAGTAATAATTAAAACAGTAAGAGACCGAGTATCATTTTCAAACTCAAGAGTGATTCGTAATTTTACAAATACAATTATAATAGAAACCACAAAAGATTATTTATATTTAATTTGACTGAAGAAAACAAGAATTCAAACTAAAAGATAGCAATAAGTATTCAATTTTTCGGTTTTCTAATTTAGCAAGCAAGAAAAGCAAGAATGCAAAAGAAAATTTACTCAATTCAAATAAGGAAAACACTAGGATTATGGTTCATTTTATTTCACTTAAAATTTATAATGTGGGTTTTAATTTAATTTGATTTCTCACTTTGTCTATCAAATTTTTAATTTATTTAAATTTTAATTTTTTAGGCAATTAAATCTTTAGTGGATAGAATTGGAATAACAGCAAGATTAGTAAAAATATTTTTAGTGTATTTTGAATTTAATATGTTGTATTACAAACACACACTGATGCACATGAGATGTATCATGTGGGTGGACTGTTTCTATATCAGAATAAAAGAAATAATTATTAATCATTAAATATTATTATGAATAATTAAAATTAAAATGCATATATTACGTGACTTTTTTAGAAAGTTCATGTGATATTTTTAAGTCAGGGCTGACCTAATAATAAAGCAAGTAAAACCCTCGTTTTAAACTTCTCAAAAATATTTTTATTAACTAAGCAAATAAAAAAATAGTAATTGCTTGATAAATAATATTAGCTTATCAAGACTAACGAAATTTCCCCCTTAAAACAATTCCTTATTCGATTACGATATTCCCCTATTTCCATAAAAATGTCTCATCTATTTCTTTATTTTTCTACTAATTAATGTCCTCCATCTATACTATTTGTCTATCTCATCATTACACAATTATATATTTTTCTATGCTTTAATTGGATAAAAAGGTCACACCTTACTGTTTAGGCTGAAAATAGGAATATCAACCAAAATTAATTACGATAATTTAATAAATAATTTTGTATTTTAAAAAATCCATAAAATAAATTTTAAACAAAATCATAATAAATTTAATAAATTTTAGTAATTTAAAAATATCTTCAAATTTCTTTTTATGTCTAAAAAAGGTTAAATCAACCCTCCTTTAAGCATTGTATGGCTTTAAGTAAGCTTTAACGTTCACCTTGCACGCATGATTGTTGGCTAGTTAACTTTATGCAACACAGATTATGTTGGTAAGTTTATTTCTTTTGCATTTCTTATTGTTGAAAGTTGAAACGTTTCACAAAATCAGCCACTTCAAGCTTCTTCCTGCTGGCGCTCATATTTTGCATTTCTTATTGCTGAAAGCAGACATCCCTCCGCATGCAGAAACAGCGACGGACAATTTTTAAGGCAATACCGATTCTCCACGAAACTCATTCGATTACGAAGGATTTAATGATTAAGAATTACGAAACACCGGAATTTCCATAAGGAAAGTCATATATGTTTGGTTTTGTTGTGGACCTGGGCGTGCCTTCGAAACATGAGGGCTGATTACTGATTCAATTACGTAGTGTACAGTTGGTTTATAATTGTTTCAAGGCAAACGTTAAGGGGGAAAAAAAAATACATCTATTGAATATGCATGTGTCTAAACTAATCTCAATCACATTTTACATTGAAATATGTGAGTGACACAACACGTAACCAAACAAGTACTTAATCTCAAAACAACAGTTCTTTTTCACATTGCCAAAAGGAGGCAGAAAAAACAGGTAATCAAATATGTACTTAATCTCAAACAGTTCCTTCTCACATTACCAAAAGGAGGCAAAAAGGTGCAAATAATTAGACACCATTCCATAGGAAAAATTAAAAGAAACAACAGTGTCTCTCCTCTTCTTTCATTGTTTTCAGAGACATACAAAAATCAGGAGTGAGGAGACTTAAGGTAATATATATAAATCATGCATAATGTTTTGAATTACCATAACTCGGGGGTAGGCTCCATCAAGTTAGGTATACAGTATCTACCACTCCAAAACCAGGCAAAACTCCACCTTCATAAGATGATGATACTTTTGTACGCACCATATAACCAGTTTCGTTGTTAATGATAACCCTATCCTTATTCCTGCAAAATCCATGGATGTCAAGGGTATTGCAAATTTAAGCACGGAACTGTGATAGATATGTAGCCAAGCAATATACCTTAAATAAGTACCAAATATTCCAACTTCTGGAATGACATGACCCGTATCCCAATTACCATTACGCACCAAAATTGCTTGAGAAGGGGCTGGAAATATCCTCTGCATAAGGATGTAAGCTGCATCTTCTTGAGAACCTGCTTCCTGTAATTTAAGGAGGGTTTCCCTCAAAGCATCACCATAAATATTGTTTCCTGAAAAGTAATTACAACTTATTTAGTAAGTTTCTTTCTCCCTTTTTTTTTCTTTTTTTCAATGAAGTGTTGAATCAAAGTTTAAGTGGTATAAGACCTCCTCCTTCTCTTTGGGGCTTCATCACAAATAACTCTGGACTTTCAATTGCTTTTCTAACAATATCTGAGTCTTCCAAACTCCACAGCCCGGCAAAGCATTCACGCAATTTGGCAATGTGGTCTTTGTTTTCAAGGAACCTGCTTACAGTTTTGAATCAAGGATTTAGGAAGAGATATCAACCAGAGAAACAAGCTATAATTAGACAAAATGAACAAATTAGTCATAGAACAACTTATTTCCTAAGATAAAAATGAAAGGGGGATTTGTTATACTTCAGCTTCCAAATGTGTTTAGTACATATGATAAACTTGTAGCTCCTTAAACCAAAATAGAAAGTATGAGTGTTATTCCGAGGACACATAATGCATTTTCATCCATCATCCAGAACCTTTTGCTTCTGAGACATCAACCCTATATTCCTTTTTTTTTTTTTGCTGTCCTTTTTTGAGGGACAAAATAAGAAATATTATATGAAGAAAAAAATAAAAGAAGTAAAAGAGTATATGATAAGAAATTATCCTTAAAGAGGCATTAAAAAAATGGAACATAAAAGTAAAAAAAGAACAAACAATGAAAGCACATCAATTAAAACGTCCTTATGCTAATTTCCACTGTTAACTTAATCTCTCAGGTCGAAATATAATCTTTCTCAGTCACTAAATAAAGCTTTTTCAGTTTCGATCGCTGCCCTTGGTCCATTGAATCCATGATTTATTGCAGTTGTTTCCTCTTTCATCAATAGATCCTGGAATTCATTCTTGAAGATTATGCCTTTTAGATAACACAAGCCTCTAATAACGAACTCGAGGAGTGCTAGCAACACACTCTTTTGAACCTCTTTTCTATTGGTTGAAATATATTGGAAACCATAAAATCATGAGAGAGATTCATTAAATAATATGTGGGACCCACACTTTTTTGTGATTTCCAATAAATTTCACCAATAGCCATAGGAGATGATGTGTTCAAAAGAGTGTGTTGCTAGCTTTTCTCTAACAAACTCTCTTCTTCTGATCCATCTACATTTTCATATAAGCTTCACGATACCAAACCTTCCAACTTTCCCCTAAACAAACTTTGACTTTTTCACAAACATTAAGCATCCCATGTTCCTAACCATCAACCTAGCATTCTTGCAAGTTGTCAATATTGGCCAACTTAAAGATGTACAAGAAGGATGTTGTAGGTTCCAGCCACATTCTCAAGGATCCAACTGTGAGATAAAACCTTTTCAACTTACTAAAGAACAGAGTCCCACTGTCTATGTATAACAAAAACCTATTGGCCCTAGAGGGTACAATCATATCATGATTAACCAAGGCATGGACTGGAGAGCATCCTGAAGGACAAAATCTTCCTTAACACGATAACTCACTCACAATTGTCCATTTTACACTTTTCCTTTAGACATAGTATTTGTGAATTGATCAACTGCTTTAGAAGCAATGGAGCATAAATGATAAAATAAACTTGGAATATATGAGAATATTAATTAGAAGATACCTCTCAAGAACACCAGGCTTTGCAAGTTCCTGTTGAATCTTTTTGGTGCCAACCAATTGATAAGATATTGTAGGGCATTTGATAGCAGAAGATTGCTCCATCAGTAAGCCTAGCTCTCCATTCCTACACACATCGAGCAAGATATACCCAAACCATGAGAACTCATTGTCAAGATAGAAGGCTCACTTAAAAAGTAATGCAACTTAAGCAGGAAACATATTATGGTTGAAGACAATCCATGGTAGATGATAATCCATGGAATAGCAAGGACAAGGTAGGTAAGAAGGAAAGTAAATCAGATCTTGTTAGTTTAAGAAATAATTAAGCTAAATGTACAAAAAGTAAAATGATAGAGAAAGTTTATACACAGTGATGTAAAGAAGAACAACAAGCCATGTTGTACTGACCAATCTCCAATGAATTTGCTTTTGAAACACAACTTTTTAGGGCCCAAGTATTCAATGTTACTTTTCTTCATAATATGAAAAGAAGTTTGGTTACCAGATAGGGGAATCAAATATTAATTGCCAATACAATACCATTTCCTAACAGTAGACAGATATTCTTTTAGCCATAGAGGTCATACTGGGTTCAGTGGGTTAACCTTTACTAATGTTCAAAAAGGAGTTTAAGTCAAAAGAAAACAAAAGAGATGTTTCTATGTTGGAAAGTCAGTTTTTATGAGCAGCAAAACAACTGAATTCAAGTAGCTCACTGATTCTGAAGGATAGTCCTTTGGTGTGTAGCCAGCCCGGTAGTAAACAATTGAAATTGTTTGTCCGTCCCTGCGAGTGCCAAGAAATTATATTTCTCTATTGTCAGAAACAAAATGTAATTAAGCCACAAACCTATAGCAGAAAGTCAGTTTTTCAAGATAGAGGACTACATACACAGAAAGTGTTCCATCTGGCAGAATTTCTCCTTCCTGATCAACTTCTGTCAACGTTTTTCGTACGGTTTTAATATGATGCGTATTATAAAGCTGAGGATAATAACTATTACAACCCAAATATGTCCTGGATATAAAAACTACGGTAGTTTTCCTTACATAAAAATATCCCTATATATACTTTGATAATTGATATCACATTTGATAGCCCTAATATTACAAATCAAAGTCTGCTCTGCTAGATGAAAAAAACAGTAACATTTTGTTCCTTATGTATCATAATTATAAATAATAAGAAAAGGATATTTTTCTTTTAGAACTGCGCAAACAAAATGCTGCTCGTACATGTTTCTTTCTTCAACTTGAACCACGACCAGAATTGCAGCCCTGTACAGATCCATTCAGAAATATGGCATGGAACCAAAAGTAGTAGCAGAACCGCAAAAGAAAGTGAAAAGGAAACTTTTTTCTCCAAACTGACCTGGGATTGTTATACTCACTCCAAGCTTTAGCCAAGGCCTCTGCAGCCTGATGGGCAGCATTATTGGCAGGAACCCTTTTGGGATCTAGTCCAAGGAATTTTCCATATTGAGAAAGTAAGCTCCTGGAAGAAGACCAAACAACATCATGATACACATCTTCATAATAAAATTTCCTTAAAATGAAAATATACCATCAGAGTTCATGTGAATAATTTCGACATGGATAAATCATGCATTAATATCTAAGCACCTGTTTTATGATCTCCAAATAAACTTTGATTTCTAACCACTTAAAAACTTCAAATGTATTCCTAGACACATATATATCTGTATCAACAATAAAAATTTGGACATTTACTAAAATAAACCCATAGGTGCAATGAAACCAAGACCTTAAAAAACATTATTAAGAGATTATAAATTAGAGATGACAGCACAATATGTGAAATTTACAGCAACACTCACCTATGAAGTCCAGTCATAAGACAACCAATAAGAGCAAATGAAGTAGAAATAGTGTTCATCTCTATTTGCAAAAGTGATTTAGTCTTCTCATCAATCATATAATCTGAACGACTTAATGCCAAGCATATTTCCTATTAAAATTATGGCAAGAGAAAAATCAATACCAGTAAAAATTCCTTTGACTCACTATCAGAAAAAAAGAATATGACGATGCAGAAAACTTAAAATCTTTACCCTCAGTCTTTTGCTATAATAAAGATAATTATATGTAGGATTTCTGTTTTCTGTGTAACGTTTTGTTAAAAACAAACATGTAGTCATGTTCTAAATTACTTTCACTCAGTCCCTCGCAACTACAATACAAGCATAAAGAGTTCTTATGGAATGATATTTGAAACGAATAACACCTAGAGTAGGTACTAAAACTGATCCTCTCTTAATACTCTCGGACTCACAAATGTCCTACTAATATAAACTTACCTCTTTTTTGTTAATCTCTAGCATCTTGGAATGAATATCTAGAAGTCTTGAGGTAAATTCGTCTGCTTTCTTAGTTCTGCATTGAGATGAACAGAGAAATATTATATCTAATTAAAGGCATAAACTAAACTGAGTTAAAAAAAAAAATAAAAAATCTAGGCAACTAAAAGTAATCACAAAATGTATATGACCGAACAAAAGATTCCAACTAAATGTAAGTGCTCATGGCATCAAATGCAAGCAGCTGGTTAAAGGTGAAGTTGAAAAATGGATTCAAGAACCAATGGTTATAGTAAACTATGCTGAAGTATTTCAAAAGGAACAAGTCCCACATTGCTCATGTGAAGAGCCCTAAAAGTTATGTAAGTTAGCAATTACAGCTAATTAAGAAAAGGATTGTGACAGAATTGAGTTGTGCTGTGTAGGCAATGCCCCACCCCGTTTTTGTGGTGCCAAAAATCAAGTTGACTCCCTCGATGCATAATAATATAACAACACGAAAATATTACCTGGAGAGAGCTTCCTGGAGAAATTTTCCATCCAAACTCACCCGATCAACAAGCTCATTAAATATAGGAGCTAATTCGCACCCTTGCTTCCAATGACTTTCAGGAAATGGCCCGGGTAATAAGGAAAGCGGGAGATGCACCAAGCCCACACCAGGAACGGTTCCTGATCTCTATGATTGGAAACATTGATCGTCAACATCAAATTATGAGCACCACTCAATCATTGAAATTACGGGAAAAAAATTTACTAATTTAGTTTCTAAAATTACCAAATGATCATTGTAGTTCTTAAAATCATAAATATAAAGATTAAAATGATTGATATCTAGTAATTCTAAAGATTAAAATGATAATTTTATAATTTTAAGGATTAAATTAATCAGTATTTATAATTCCAAGTACTAATTCTATTTGGTTAGAAGTAAATTTAGCTTCAAGGTGTAATTTTTTGTCTTAAAAAGTAAAATTAATAACAAAACAAGTTAAATGAAGCACGCGTGGAGCTAATCATATTGTCTAAATAAATAAATAATTATTATTATTTTTCAGCTATTACTAACAAACTTCCTCTGATACCTCTCTGTTTTTTTATCTCTTCACTAACTCCTTTAATTATTTGAAAAACATTAAACTGAAATTCCATACGTTATTATATATTATATATTAGTTATATTCTACTAATACAGTAAAATGTTAAACCATGGAAAGAGTGTATTGGTTTAATGAGTTTAGTTTAGGGTGTGATAAGTGAGAAGTGACAAAGTTTAATTAAGTGAAGCAATCCAAGTAAACAGAAATAAGCAGTAGTAGAGTTTTTACCTGAACAGATTTGTCGCCAACAAGGAGGCAGTTGAGAGTGCTCCAAACAAGAGCGTCGTAAACCATGTTTTGGACCATTTTTTGGTCAATACGATGATGATCGAAGAAGGGAGGCGCGACCGTAGAATCATCGGCCTCTTCAACAACAGCAGAGCTGAGGGTCAAAGGTTGAGACATGAGCTTCAGAGGTTTAGGGAAAAACAGTGACTGTGGTTGGTGGCGGAAATTAAAGGAGAAAGAGGGAAAAGGGTACAAACGCCTAGTAGTCCCAATCCCAGTTACAGAACATTGAAAGCAGCCAGATCTACCACCCATTTTCGACATTTTCACTCTCCTTATATATTACTATATACCGCAATCAGCACTACAGCCACCCGTAGTGCTCCAGCTTTAAAATGGATAAAGACACCGACATTTAATTTTTATTTGCCTCTGAAATGTTGTTTTGGCATATATTTAAGCAAAGCACGCAACTTGCATTTAAATATTAGTTGTAGTTTATTTGTCAAAAAATATATAAAAAGGAATAGGTATATTTGGATCGGTACTGTAGCTCGATCATTTGAACAATATACATTGTGAGCGGTTAAAAATGAGGAAAAACATGGTTGGACATCCAATGATGAGTTTACCCTCCTTGGAGAAAACAACGAAAAGGAAAGAATACATAAAAAATAATAAATATAAAAAAAAATTATTTCGCAATAAGAAAAATAAAAAAAATAAGGGTGTGTTTCGTATAGTGAAAATAGAGGGGAAGAGGAAGAAAGAGAGTGGAAGTGAGAAGAAATTGATTGTTTGGTAGAATGAAAGTGTGAAGAAATTTTTAAAAAATTTTGTGGGACCTGCGTACAGTAACTTGCATGCAAAATTGAGAAAAAAGGCGAAGAATTACATCGATCCGCATGGAAAGCGCTACTGTGATGGTGTTTGGGGCAACTAAATCAATTTTGCTATAAATTGATTAGGCAAAAGCGATTTATTTGCCTTTCAATCTCATTATACTATTATTATTAAAAATAATAATAATAATAATAAATAATAATAATAATAATATTATTATTATTATTATTATTATTAATAATAAAAATAATATTATTATTATTAATAAAAATAATATTAATGATAAAAACAAATAATAATAATTAAAATAATCTTAACGTCCACTCTATTTCTTATCTATTTCTCTTTAATCAAACAACCTTAATTTCACTCTATTTCTCATCTATTTTTCTTCTCTTCTCTTCCTTTCCTTTCCCTCTATTTCTTTCATCTCTACCAAACACACCCTAAAATATGTCGATATAATATGATGTGATGCAATAGAATTTAGAGTGTGTTTGGTAGAGAGGAAAGAAATAAAGGAAAAGAAAGGGAAGAGAAGAGAAATAGGTGAGAAATAATGTAGAAATTAAGGTTGTTTGGTTGAAGATAAATATAAGAGAAATGAAAGGAAAGTTAATTTTTTGAGATTATTTTTATTTTAACTATTGTTATTATTATTATTTATTTTTATTATTAATATTATTTTTATTATTATTAATAACATTTATTTATTAATATTATTTTTATTTATTTATTTATTATTATTATTATTAACTGAGGGTGTAGGGTATTAACCGGGAAGGAAGCAAAAATCAGTTTGGTATTCAACCAAATCGATTTTTTGCTTTGCAATTAGATGGAAGAGCCCGTGTTGGTGTACAATTTCCACTACAATCTTTCCATTTCAGCAACGAAATTTTTTCATGTGGGGCCCACTTTTTTTTATAAAAAAACCCTCCTTTTCTACTGAACCAAATAAGGAAAAAATGCTATATTCTACTCTTTTCTCTTCTCCTCTCCCCAATTTCTTTGCAACCAAATAGGGCCTTAGATTCAATACAAAAAGAATGGTTGTATCATACAGCTTGCTAATTACAATTGTTGAATAAGGCTTTTTTTATCCTGCAAGGGTAGTTTGTGAAAAAAAATACCTAAATGGGTTTTTTTTTTTAAAAAAAATTAAATTAGGACAAGTTGTATATCTGAAATATGACTTCTGAAACAGAAGTCGTGCTTCGCATATAAGACTTCACTTTTAAATTTTTTTTTGTACGACTTCTTAAAGAAGTTGTATTTTTCAAGTGAGACTTCAGTTATATATATATACATACATACATACATACATATATATATATATATATACATACACACACACACACATACATACATACATACATACATACATACATATATACTATATATATATATATATATATATATATATATGTTACGAAAGATGAAGTTGTGTTTTGAAAATACGAAATTAGTTTCTTCTTCCTTTTTGGTAAAGTCGTGTTTGATTGAGACTTCCATTTTTTTTTGGGTTTTTTATTGAGAATTCAGTATTTGCTCTTTTTTTTTCTCTCTCTCTCTCTCTACATCGACACATCTTTAATCCTATGACTGCTCTGTAGGTGCAACACGCACACTCATATCCAATATCCAATTTTCTCTTTGTTGGCTTTTTTATCTTGAAAGGGTAATTTGTAAAAAAATTTACCCAAATAGGTATTTTTTTTTTAATTTCTAAATTAAGATAAGTCATGTATTCGAAATATGACTTTTATACAAGACTTTTCTTTTTTTGCCTTTTAGCTTTTTTGTACAATTTCTTAAAAAAATTGTGTTTTCTAAACGAGACTTCAATTATATACATATTACGAAAAATGAATCGTATTTTGAAAATATGAAATTAGTTTCTTTTTTTTTTGTGTGAAGCCATGTTTGAAAAATATGATTTCATTTTTTCATTTTTTTTCTAGGCTGAAAGTCGTAAGTGCAGACTGAGACTTCCTTTTTTTTTTTGGTTTTTGTTGAGAATTCAGTATTCGCTTCTTCTTCTTTTTTGTCCTCTCTCTGTCTACGCCGATACATCTTTAATCCTGTGACTGCTCTGTAGGTACGACACGCACATTCATATCGAATATCTGATCTTCTCTCTGTCTCTCTCTTTCTCTGTCCCACACAACACAACCATTTAATAATAATATTAATACTCAATTGCTGCTTCTACATTGTTCACGAGTCTTTATTTTAATATTTTTGTTATTCAAACAGTTAATTAAAATTTGTTCATACTATAATTTTTTTTTACTCTATCATTTAATTATAATTTGTTGTATGTAATAAAATTGTTGATTTTTATAATAATTATTTAGTTATTTATATCTAAAATGAATTATAATTAATTGATAATGTTTTTGTTATTTTAAGCCTCATAATTTTATGATATGAGACAAATCATTGAACGTAATTTTTCGGCTTTATAATGTTCTTTTAATTAACTCTCTCAACTTGTTTTTCGCCAGTTTTTTTCTTTAAATTTTGATAGAAGTTGAAAACGTTAATTAGGTTTTTTTTTTTAATTTCTGCACATACTTATTATATTATTTTTTACGTGCACATAAAAGTGTAATATAGTTTATAAACTGGTGGACACATTTGTATACATGAAAATAATGAAGACATAAAATAAAGAAGAATATGACTTCAATAATAAATAAATAAATAAATGGAAGTCTCAATCTAAACATACGACTTCCAACCTAGAAAAATAAAATAAAAAAGATGAAGTCGTGTTTGCCAAACACCACTACACAAAAGAAAAAGAAAAAAAAAAGCTAATTTCATGTTTTCAAAACATGACTTCACCTTTTGTAATATATATATATATATATATATATATATATATATAAACTAAAGTCTCATTTAAAAAACACGATTTCTTTAAGAAGTCGTAAAAAAAAATAAAATCGAATTCTTGTATTTGAAGCATGACTTTTGTTTTAGAAGTTGTATTTCGAAGGCATGACTTGTCCTAATTTGGAAATTTTTTAAAAAAATACCCATTCGGATAATTTTTTTAACAAATGACCCTTTCAGTGTAAAAAAAGCCATCGATTTAGATTTTAAGTTCATATTTTGAATCCAATTTAATGCAATCATTTTCAAATGGTTTCAATTTGTTAATTGCATTAATTGTTTTAAAGATATTTTTGTTTCTTTTAATATATCCTTTTTTATAGTCTTTATAAAATTATTGTTTTCGAGAGGTTTTATCTTCAAGAATATCTCATTTATTATAAATATTCTTAAATATATGATGGCCTTTGATTATCTTTTTTGTTTTAACTTTGGTGAGTTTTTAAAGTTCGAAGAAACTTGCATAAAAGAATATTTAAGCAAGTGTCTAAAGAAGTGTAAAGAATACTTAAGTGTGAGAATACATAGTGTGTAACCTGTGGTGGTTAATGAAATCTTTGTTATGACTCAAGGATTGGAGGTAGTCTTGATGAGTGAGATAAACTAGTATAAAAAAACTCTTGTATCTATACTTGGTTTTATTTTTATTGTTGCTAACTTACACAAAAAGGGCATGCTAGACTTGTGTTTAACAAATTTGGTTTTATAAAGAAATTATTTATTCTTTAAGGTTGTTTCTATTGTGAGACATTTCATAGGATGAAGACTCTGTCCTACCCCAAGGTGAAAATTAGTTCTATGCCTAGAGTCAATTTCTAATATTTTGAAACTCATGCTTTCAAAAATATTTTTGTAAAATATAATTCAACTCTCTTATGTTAAGCTCAACCGTAGAGGTTGGGCATCTTGCTATGTTAAAGAAAAAGATCTCATAAGACCATGTCAGGGCACACTAATCAGTTGATTGTTGGAGGAGCCTCCATCACCAAACCCCTAACTTTCTTTGGAGAAGATTACCGCTCTTGGAGGGACAAGACGGAGATTTTCATCAAATTCACTCACTACAATATTTGGCATGTCATAATCAATGGAGATTTTGAACCTCCAATAAGAGTCTAAGGAGTTCCTCTTATAAAGTTTGAATTGAGTTAGGAAAAATTCAATAGGATGAGGCTTAACGCTAAAGTCAGATATTTAACTAGTTGTGCCTGATCCATATTAGAATATAACAAAGTCTTTAGCTACAAATTTGCTAAGGAGATGTGAGACACTTTTACTTTCACATACGAAGACACCAAGACCAAAACCAATCTTCTTACAGACAACATGAGTTGTTCAAGATGTCTAATAGAGAAACCACTATCGAAATATTTAAAAGATTTCAAACAATTTTGAATAGCTTCACAGCACTTGGAAAGGAGTATACAATAGAAGAGAACAACATAAAACTCCTTAATAACCTTTCCAAAGAGTTGGAACCCAAGATCACCGTCACTTAAGAAGCTAGATAGATGAGATAGTCTGTTATCATTTTCTTTTTTTAATTATTATTACATAATTCACGGGCTTGGTGAATAGACTCAACAAACTGAAGGATATATATATATATATATATATATATATATATATATATATATATATATATATATATAAGTACATATGCAAACGGAAAGCAATTTACCATTCTCTTGACCGAATTCAGTAGCAAGTTAGTGATGCCGTGAAAGCAGGGGAGGCAGAGTAGAAATCGAGAGTGCTGAATGCAGACTGTCACGATATATAATTGAAGCTAAAAATTCTCCCCATAGTTCCTGGGGATACTGAGGGAGGAGGATGAGACAATAGAAAGTTCTGAACATTGCGTGCGTATCTACTTGTGAGGGGAGGAAGAGAAGTTGGTTAAGTTGGGTAGAACAAAACTACTACCTTAGCTTGCCCAGCAATGAGTACACTCCATTTATGTATACTTAAAAATAAAGACAGAACGAGGTATATGTATATTGTATACAGAAAAGAAAAGAAAAACTAGTGCAAGAAGGAAGCTAGCTGTGGAATTTTCAGCGCCACACTGTCCTCTCACCCTGCTGTTTCATAACATCAATTATTAATTAACATATTGAATTTGATTTGTCATTGAGATTAGAACCAACTTTCAGAATTGATCGCAGAGGCTTTGGATGTTCTTGTTGATCCAGAGAATTATACTTCTGGAAGGACTTGCTCCTTTTCTTACTTGGTAAAATGATCTCCTCCACGTTGTCATTGATGCTAACCATTTTCTTTGGAGCATGAGGTAAATCTCCCAGCACATTCTCTCTCGCCACCTCATTCCCATCAATATTGTTCCTGCATGGAATATTCTTCTCTTCGATATTTGGAGAAACAGAACCCCCAAAGTGACCTTCACACGGTGTCTCTGCCCGCACCACTTTATCTTCTTTAGTGCCAAACCCTCTTTGTGTAATCTGCACCTCAGTTGAGCTTGAACCGTAGTGTGAAGATCCCCCTAAAGTCACCGTCTTCATCGCCTGTGACGCCAGAGTTTTCATGATGAAAAGGTAGAGCTTATAGCAGATGCCCGGATGGAGTTCTCTTTGGTCCATCTTCTAATGTGGTGTGTGTCAATGAGTGGAAGGGATAGATAGATTAATCTCCCCGTGTGCTGAGAATATGTACAAGTTTTAACTTGCAAGTAAGTGAAACGCTGAAACCTTCGGAAGAGATTCTTTGCTTTTCTTTCAAGGGATGGATGGATGGTGGCCCCAAAATTTTGCAATCTTTTTATGAAGTTGCGCCATTTAATGTGAAAGTGAAACTTTAACGCAAGAATGCGGGGCGTTACTTGGTAAGATTGTCTTCATGTCTTTCCATGCTCTGATCATGGCTACTGCGTGGCAAGAGCAGGCGTCTCAAATACAAAAATCACTACTCATATAATTAATAAATGTCAAAGTTCGAGATACTGATTCTAGAATAAGTAGTGCGGACCCAATAGCAAAGTGTTAATTGGGCTTAGGTGTATATTAAAGATAGAAGTGTATCACTCAAAAGATCCGAACTGTAACGACCCTTTGCTACAGTACTACTCACATTTCTCATCATTTAATCATAAGTTTAGACATTAATAAAATTTGATTATATCCCAATTCATAACTATAAAATTTATACAAATCCAAAAGTATCATGTATAATCAAGATTACATACAATAACATAACTTCTTATAACTGGTCAACTATATAACAATTTTTACATCAAAACCAAAACAAAAAGGAAGGAGCTTCCAGAAGAGCTCCGCCCAAAAAGGGTATCCCAAAGTCTTCATCTAAAACCTCCTCCATCAGCTTCGAGAAGCTGGATCTGCAGACACCTCTTTTTCTACTCCCACGCCAAATGACGTGATCATCACAAGCACGAATTACACGTGCAAACAATACAAGGGTAAGCTTACTTGAAATAATAAAACATATATTTTAAAAGTAAAATAATAGAAAAATCTCCTCATCCCATATCAATAATCAAACAAACAAAAAAATAGCAGCAATGTCAACAACAAAGCATTATCCACACCTCTACTACCACTCCAACCATAATAGCAGCCACGACAATAAACAACCAAAACAACGATGCTACTTCCGCTACCAACACCCATTACAACCACAGCCATAATTACCGAGTAATCATAACAACAACAACAACAACAACACAACCATTACTACTAAAGACATCATTAATTATAAACAAAAACCTCATTTATATATATAAGAATTCAAATAAAATTTCATGATATATAGTCACATTCTTACTTGGTGATATCAATCACAATACCAATGCATCATACTCTCAATCTCCACATGTCCAATCCACAAACACAACAGCATGAGGTCCATCGACAGCTACCCCAGCTCGTCGTCTGCTACCTCAGCCGTCAACATATACATAAATGCATGTCTTTCAATACAACATCAACACAGTCACAACAAATCAACCACACAGGCGTAGGCACTAGGGTGGAGGCCCATCTGAGTTCCAACTCTGGCCACCCTTCAGCCCATCTGAGTTCCAACTCTGGTCACTTTTCCACTTTACATGCCTACCCACATAACGGCTTGAGGCCCACACAACCTCAGCCCACACATATGCATGTATGCATGATCCACAATAATAACTCAATTACAACAATCATCATCAACCCATGCAGGCCCAATCCAGCCTCTCGCATGGTCAACAAGTAAGGTATTTCACCATCACAACATATTACGACTAGTGGAGGTTCTACCTGAGCAACCTTCCACTTAATTACCTTTTTTCCACATTTTATCAAACCAATTCACAACAATAATAAAGAAAACTAAGAATCAAATTTAGAAGAATAACAACAACATGTGGAGGTCCTGTTTAAGCAACCTTCCACATCAACATATACCCAACAACAACAACTCAATCGAAATTATTCATTTATATCCACATGCATATTTATTTATATGTCACACCATCGCACCACAATAGCTTGAGGCCCACATAATCTCAGCCAACAACATATTCATTCAAAAATATATATATATATCTTCACGGTAATCAACTCAATCACAATACACTGCAACAATAACAAAGTTCATACTTTCATTTCACATCAACACCAACTTCACTCATGACCATTCATTATATAACGACACAAATATCATCTACAATCAAGTATAAAATATGAATTTGTCGTTCTTGTGGAGTTTAAACATTTTTCCAAAGTTCCCAATCATCACACCAAACATTAAACTAATAGCATTCAACCCCATCTTTATGTTTCTTACAATTTCAACTTTAATGGTCCATGCATAGCATCACAAAATTAACACAAAGCATCTCAAAAACAGGGAAGAATCAGGGATTTTGTAGCCCAGCGCCACAAACTTGTCGCCCAGTGCCAACATCCCCGAGAGCATCAGTGAAAATTAGCGAAGATGTCGCTCGGCGCCACTTTTGTCGCCCAGCAACAAAATCCGTCACTAAAATAAAATTCTGTCGCTAATTGACAGCATTTCAGACAACATGTTATTAGCTGTCGCCCGCGCGACATAAACTGGCGCTCCGACGCCGAATCGCAATTTCTGCAGTTGCAGGGAAGACGACTCACTACTGTTCTTGACAAAATCAATCCATCCCAAGTATCACAAAACAATTATAGACACATTTGATACATTTCTAACTGATTATACAACAATTTTTAGCCATAAACAACCTCAAATCTCAAAATCCCTTCTTGAAACCCATTTTTCCCCCAAACTTACATACGCAAGATTTTCACCAAAATCAATCAATTCCAAAGCGTTAAATCAAACATATCAACAACCACAAACATAAAATCAAACAATAGTAAGCTTCCTTTACCTCAAAAGCTTCCAAATTTGAAAGTTGGGAAGATGAGAATATGAGATAAAAGACTCTTGAGCCAATCTTTCAAGAAATCCACCCTCTGCACTCAAGAACACGAAATCAAGGTTGAGAAACCTCTAACACCCCTAACTAACTTGAGAAATCTCGAGAGAAATAGAGAGAGATGAAGAAAGAGAGAGAAGGGATGAGAGAGAAACTAAAGAAAGAGAAGGAGAATGAGAGAATGAGGGTCTCCCCCCTTCTCCTCCTTTTATATCCGAACCTACCAAAGCTCTCACACTGACTTTTGGCCAACTGAAGCCTAAATCTCACCAAACCACTGCTCTTATCCCAAAACTGATTTAACTCAACTATTTTCTCTCAAAAGTCCAAAATCACTCTCACAACATATCTAGATTGGCTCAAGCACATATCTCAAATTCCCTAAAATCAAACCTGAATTCAAACAGATAATTCACCACTTTCACCATATATAACAAACCATACACAATGACAATTCATTTCTTCCTTTTAATCACCTAGATTACATATCTAAGTTGTTGCTTTTTAGTTATTAAAACACTTAATCAGGTATTAGGAGAAACAGGGTGTTACACGAACCAATTGGATTTGATCTTTTTATCCTTATATACATTTTGACTTGATTTTATTTATCTGATATCGGACTTTAGTTCTCTAACAAACTAATTGGGTTTGATCTCTCTATCTTTATATATATTTTGACCTAACTTTATTTGTCTGATATCAGACTTTAATTCTCTAACAACTGATAATTTGTATAGTTAAGACAATATATTAAATAGTATAAATGTAATTATTTTTTTGTGATTTTGGTAGGCAAATAAAAGTAACAGTGTAACACTAAGGAGAGTATATTGAAGAGGATATAATGGGTACTCAGACCCATGTACAAAATTTTGAAGAATTC
This sequence comes from Spatholobus suberectus, assembly GCA_004329165.1. Classification (NCBI taxonomy): domain Eukaryota; kingdom Viridiplantae; phylum Streptophyta; class Magnoliopsida; order Fabales; family Fabaceae; genus Spatholobus; species Spatholobus suberectus. The sequence goes on from CM014732.1 coordinate 5,519,168, forward strand.
CAAGGAACTTAACCAGATACACACACAAAAGAATTAACAAGCTAATCCGAAAAAAATAAGATTAGGTAACATTGATACTAGCTAAAATATAAACCATATCAAAAGGGGGATTTTGAAAAATAATTCTGTTTCTAATCAACCACAAAAAACCAGAGTTACATGCTAGAAAATAAACCCAACTCTCTTCCTTCTTTCCTTTAAATAAAACCCCACCAGAATGAGGTAAAACTACTTCACAGCCTGAGAGGAGACTGGGAAGTGGGCAAGAGAAGATTACATGATTTGTATCCTCCAGAGATGAGTTGCATAAACAACATGTGATCGCATATCTATAAAAGATAGCGAGCGACCTTAGATGGTAAGGTGTTTAAAATCAACTACCGGGAGAAAGCCAAAACACTATAAACATTATGAAAAAATCACCTCACAACACATAATTTTGTTAAAATAAAATAAAATAAATGGACTTAACAAAAAAAACACATGAGAACTATCCAATAATTATATTCAACTATTAGATTCTTCTTTGCACAAAGAAACTGGTGACAATAAATTACCAAGCACATTTTTTTCTTAATTCAAGAGTAACTAAGAATCTCTTCTCAGTATATGTGGCTAGATGCTTGGTTAATTACAATTTAAAAGGCTTTGCTTTCATATAAAATTTCATGTGTAGAATTTACTTAAGCGGCTAGAATTCAAAATATGTTTAAAAGAGAAATTGAATTTGTACAATTAATTTAATATATATATATTATAAAATAGAGAGATAAGAAGAGTATAAAAAAAGAGAAATAAAAGAGAAAATAATAAAAGTATAAGATAAGATTATTGATGTGATAGAAAGAAAGAGAAAAATTATGTCATAGAAAATATTGTTACAGAGCGCTATATAAATAATGCTAATTTAATTTCCCGCATTACGCACAGTTTAACAATCATTTTACCTCACTAAAACTCTAGATAATATTCATAAGAAATTTCTCGCAAATAACATTAATTAAATACAAATATAACCTCAATTCGATGGTTTATAGTTTTTTTTTTTTTGGTACAAATGATTTATAGTTTATATGTATGCAGAATCATTATCAAAATAAAAATTTTATATAAATGATTATACACAAGTTGGGAGAGAACATGCAAATTGACAAGACAAAATAGGCTGAAAAAATTAGCGGCAAAAAATATTCAAATGAATAAGAAAAAACATACAAATGAACGGAAAATGAATGAAAAAAAATCATGTAAATAGGTTAAAAAAAAAGGAGAATAAAACATTCACATAAGCAGGAAAAAAAATTATGCAAATGAGAAAGAAAGTTAGGAAGAGAATTACACAAATGAGTGAGAAAAATCATGCGAATTGACATAAAAATGATTAAAACTGGCAAAAAAGATTCATTGAAACAGATAACAAAATTAGCAAAAAAATAAAATAAAAATCATTCAAATGGTCAAAAACATATGGAAAAAAGCATGCAAATAAAAAAAAAATGGGAGAGAAGATAGATTATGAGATGAACCCTCTCAATCATTATTTATATAGATAATAATAAGATATTTATAACAAAATATTTTATAAAACGATGATAAAAAAAATTTGTTACAATTTTTTTATTTCATAGATTATAAATACTATTATATTATTTATTATAACATAATATATAGTTATATTATTATAATATATGTAAATTTACTAACGTACACACACCTGTTTTTTAGTTTGAGTACATTAACAAGTTACACCATAGGTTTATTTTAAGATATATTATAGTTATAGTTTACTAACATACTTCAACTAAAAACAAGAATGTATACGTTAGCAAACCCAACAAGCATTTGCTAACGTACACACACTTATTTTTTAGTTAAAGTACATTAGCAAGCTATACCATGATATATTTTAAGATACATTGTAGTTATAACTTGTTAACGTACTCTAATTAAAAAATAAGAGTATGTACATTAGCAAATCCCTATATGTAAATAATATATTTTTATATATAATTTTATAAAAATATAATAATGTATGCGTATATTATTATTTTTATTATCATTATTATAACAGTGGTAGTACCAAATATTTTATGAAATAATAATAAAATACTTTTGTTATTATTTTTTATTTCATAGATTATAAACAATATTATATCATTTACTATTATATTTTAATATGTATAATTATATTATTATAATATAATATATATAAATAATATATTTTTATATATGATTATTTTACAATAATTTTAAAATATATGAGTATATTATTATTATTATTATAGTAGTCAATATCATTTTAATTTTAATATTTTATTTCAATTATACGCTTAAGATTCACTCCTCTCGCATTCTCATTTCTCACCTAATACGTTTTTCTCTGTGTATAATTATTTGACACCAAGTGTCAAATTTTATAAGATGTGTGTGTGATCATTCAACACCTAAGGGATGTTTGGTGGGAGAAAAAATTTCAGTTTCGAAGGAATCTAATGCTAGAAATGTTAGTTTCTCAAGTTTACTATGTAATGTTTAAAACAAAAATTAGAAAATATTGTTTTCTAAGAATGCTTTTGGTCCTTATTTCACAAAAAATGTTTCTATAGGAAAAGTGAGAATTCAACTTTCCTGAGATGCCTTCATTAGCTCCCTCAATATATTTAAACGTTTTGAAACATTTTATTATTAAATATTTTAAGAATAAAAATACTAATAAATATTATCATAATACTTATTATAATTTAAAAAATAAAAAATGCTTTTACAAAATATATAGTTTTAATTTTTTAAATACAATAAATATTTTACTTTTGAAATATTTTTATTTTTTAATTCTTTAAAAAATATCAAGTCACTAATTAATAAATTTTTTAAATATATTATCCAAACTTACAATATGATTAAATTAATTTTTAAAATTTATCTTATTTTACACACAATAAAACGTTATAATAAATTATTTATGAATATTACTATCTATATAAATATTTTTTTTACATGTTATCCGTGTAAACCATTTAAATTGACTAGTAATAATAAAATTTAAATAATTTATATAAATAAAATGCTAAATAGTTTACATAAGAAATGAAAATGAAATTCACAAAAATTTAATTATTCTTAAATTTAATTTTTATAAACAATTTAATTATTATCTTATCAAAATTGAATATTTTCTCAAATATAAGTTGTTGATGATAACTATTTTTTATTTTTTTTTGGTTATTGCGAGAATCTTTTTAGAGAATGATTTAGTCATGACAATTTGGTGATCCTTAACTTTTTCAAATTATGAAATATGGTTGTTAGTAATAACTATTTTGGATCCACTTATTGTTTGGTTGTTGTGAGAACATTATGTTTTAAGAAATGCTTAAGTCACAACCATTTAATAATTCTTCTGTTTTCAAAAACAGAATCAATAAATTTCCTAAAAATAATATTTTAATTAAAATTAATCAATCCACAAAAAATTTCTGAAGAATTATACAACTTTGATTTTCCATTGCACTTAGGAACACATAGGAGCAAGCAAACACTATTATAAAGTTAAAAAAAAATATTTTCATAATTTTTTCTTGTTTCATAAATAATAATTTTCTTTTAAATGATAAATATTCTTACGTGATAAATAAAAAATAATTAAAAACTTTAAATAATAAAGTTTTTAAGAAATGTATTAATGAAGTTATTTGACAAAAAGATATTTCTAGGAAAAACACTTATATTTTATGAGAAAACATGTATAAACATTCCTAAAAATATTTATAACTAGCAAATGGATTTTAATTATTTTTAAAAATCATGACACCAAGGATTATAATTTCTAGGAATCATGATTCTCAAATATGAAAAAAAAATTCCCCTTTCTAAGTGTCAAAATTTATAATACTACATTGTTAAGAACTTAACAAAATTTAAGTTTCATCAATTAAATAACTTTTACACCTTCAATAACTTTTTTTAATCAAATTTAAGCTCAAATATTTTTTATATAATTTCACTTATAATCTTTTATAATAAATTTAAAACATAAAAAAAATGATTTCAAATCAAATTAAATAAACTCAAATATGTCCAAAGAAAGAAAGAAATGTATTGTATTTTTGTTTCTGGTCCATAAGAAATGCATTGCAGTAATTAGCAACGTGGTAAACTACACCAATAGTTAGGCTTGTATCAAAATCATAAAGGGGGCGTTATTCCTACCCGCCCCCCCCCCTGCCTTTTTTTCCTCTTTTCAACCCTTATTTTTTCAAAAAAGTAATATGTGAATTTATAACTACGATGTAGCTAAAATATTGTTGGGTCATGCATATGTAGGTTGATTAAATAGTAAAGAAAAATCTTTGCTAGATGAAAGGACTAAAAATATCGTGAAGCTTAGTCAAATTTTGCTGATAATCAAAAGTTAAGATAAGACGTATGTCAGCACTATCAAAATCATATATAATGCATGACACATATATCGTCAACGTCAAAGGGGTCAAAGAATTGAAATGCAACATCTAACGAAATTGATGGAACGTGATAAATATGTCTATTGGTGTAGAAGGGTAGATACTAAAGATATTGTTAAAGATATATTGTAGTCACATTCAGATTCCATTAAGCTTTTAAATGTATTTTCCATTGTGTTGATTAGTGATTCCACTTACAAGATAAACAAATATCGGCTTCTATTATTGAAGATTGTTGGTATAAATTCTATTGATATGACCTTTTCTGTGGCGTTTGCTTATTTGGAAAATGAGCAAACAAATAACTTCACATGAGCGATTTTCAGACCTTGACATGCCTGAAAAAATCACATTAAAGACTAAAGTCTGTGAATTAACATTTCTATATACCACTTCAATGTGTCCTCCTATAGAGAAGGTAAAAATGAAGGAAGCACCAAAGTCTGAGAAATCCACTAAACGTCTTCCTTCGATGTAGGAGCGAGTTGATGCAATGCATGTAGGTATAGATAGTTCATCACCTCCTAACGTGACTCGTAAAGTTGCCCCGTGACACTAAACTCAAAAAAAGGTGTGCCATTTATAGATCAATTTTCAAATGAGTTGCATGAATATGTTGTTCGCACTGCTATTGTGAGATCAGAAGGAGATTGTGGTTATCGGGTAATTACAGCTTTACTAGGTAAGGGTGAGGACTCTTGGCTTCTAATTCATGATGATTTGATTTGGGAACTTCAGTAATAACATGTTAAATATGCCCAACTCTTTGACACAAAACAACGAGTAATTGAACTAAAAACCTCTTTGTATGTTGACTAGCACACAGTAGCAACTCATGATAAGTGGATGTCCATTCCCTGGCAGGGGTTATGTTTTTGCTAGTTGATATAACGTCATGTTGGTCTACTTATCCAAACTACGAAGTTGGACATTTTTTCCACTTAGGAGTCGACCCTTGTAGGACATCATCGACTTATTACTATTAGATTTGTTCACGGTTGTCACTTTGTGCATGTATACATTTTTCAATTATTTTGTTATTTAGCATTATAAGTATGTAAATTTATTCACTAACTTTATAAAATTGTGTCCTCATATAAGTTTATTTAAAGGATGAAGCTCCCTTACCTCCTATCGCACCACAATGACATAAATACTACTATGACAACAGTTGTTTATGGCAAAATCCATACTTGGACCGCATACAATATTTCAATTCCTTATTTCTATCTAGAGGAAATGAATATGTAGTGGATATTACTAGAGACTCATTGTAATCATATGATCATTTACTTTTTCATAACACACAGACTAATTATTGTTAGACTAATTTATTTTATGATAATCAATATAATGGTATTGATTTTTATTTGAATGGGTTGATACTGTGGTTCTATTTTTGTCTTTGATGCATATTGATGTAAATTGTGGTTGTTGTCTTTGATACTCAAGGGTGTAATCTATCAAGATACACAACGAAAACATGTTTTCGTTATATATAATATATAACAGAAATGCTTTTTCGTAGTGTATGGATGGTGTATTCCCTCTAACACAATGAAAAAATATTTTTGTTATGCACAATACATAATAAAAATACATTTTTGTCCGAGAATATTTTTTGAAAAAAAAAATTACAAACACAAGTTGGGATGAAAAAGTAAAAATTGTGATGGAAATAGCAAGCCCCAATCTTGAACTCGACCCAGACATAAGCCATTTAACTGCCATCAATCCCATTCTACTCTTTTCAAGTCTCAACCCGCTAAAGAAACGAAGAGAGATATATTATTACCTTATTTTGGTTCCCGCCATCAAAGATCACCCAAACTTCATTTCACTACGAGCAGGTTCTCCGTTCATCGCTATCGGTAACGTGGTTCTCTCTCTCTTTCCCTTCGATGAATGATGTTCTTTATTCCTTTTGAATTGGTTTTTTTACAGCACGGTATTTGGTTCCGGAAAAAATGTAAGAAGAAAAAGGCTTCCAAGTCTAACATTGTGGAATTATCGCTGGCGTTCCGTTTGAGACAAGTTTGCTTCATGCTTAATCGCGATAATTCAACTTCCAAACAAGTGTCTCTGTTAATGCATTTTCAAATTTATCCCTGATTCAATCCAAAAAGACTATATAGGAACCAGGAAGCCTCGAGAAATTCCACTACGGTCATGTGCTCTCTTCTGATGCATCGAAAAAGTGGAATAATGTCTAATGCAATGACCGATTCATGGAGTGGATAATCTTGTTTATTGGAAAACCTGACAGCTTCAAATTTTCTCGTCTCGATTCCGCATGGCGTCTTCATTTTTCCTTAGCTTACCGAGAAAACAAACATTAGATCGATGTTTTCAGGAAAATAACGTAGATCTGTTTTTAATTTCAGCTAGCTTCTAAATCTTTCTCTGGTTTCTTATTTAATGTATAAATATCTCTTCCATCGACAGGTTAAAATCAACAATTGCAGCGAAGTACGGTTTGCGGTGAAGCATCATGTCAAATATTACAGTGTGTGCGCGCTTTAGGCCTGCGAACTCAAAAGAGAAGCAAAATGGCAATGACTCTGTCTGCATTCAGTGCATAGACACCGAAACTTTCATTTTCAAGGTTTTCATATGTCAGATTACGCGTCTATTAATTTTGCCTTTTGTTAATTATTTACTTTAGAGCTGTGAAATTCATCACTCAGAAACAAATAGTGCATCACACATTACGATGGATTGCCTCATAATTTTGAATTAATTTTGGTCAGGATGAGAAGGATGAAGAATTCGTGTTTAACTTTGATAGAGTGTTCTACGAAAAATCTGAGCAAGCTGATGTCTATCAGTTCCTAGCTCTTCCCATAGTTAGAGGTACAACTACAGAATTCTCACTACAAATTTATATCTCAATGCAATGCAAAGATTGAAATCTTCCTTAATTTGAATGGCTTTTGCCTCCTTATGAAATGACAGCTTCATTACCGCCAAATAGTGCAACAACTTCGGTTATATGAAAATATTTATCCTTATAGTTTGTTTAATGCTGATATATGTCTGTACGATCCTACATTTTCATTTTAAAAAATCTGTAATGTTTCTTGACAATGAAAATTGGGAAAATGACACTTGCCTAAACTATAGATTTGTTTTTTATTGATATCACGCTTTACATTTTATATGTATTCCCATCAATGAAACAGATGTTGTTGATGCAATCAATGGGACAGTTATCACTTATGGCCAGGTAAGATATCATATAACGTGTCCCCAGTTTGCCACAAGCTTTTTGCTTCTTTTTGTTCTCCTCGTGTCACAGACAATTACCAAATCATGCATGCGAGGATATATGTGGTTTTTCTCCTCAAGCATGGCAGCTACGTGTGCGTCGGGAATTTTGAAAATTACAAGAGATATTGCATCATACGAGCTTTGCTGAACTATATGATCCATAGCATTAGCTGAGAAATACCTCTATTCGAATTATTTTTGGTTATGTTTGAAGGGGCAAAAAAAAAAAAAAAAAACGAAAAGGAAACGTGTAGATGAAACGCGTGAAATATTTAAACTGTTATTTCACGGTGTATCCGTGTTGAATTGAATGCTAGCTAATCTGGAATTAAAGAAAGGGCGCATGATGCAAAAACTAGACATTTTCGCTTCTAAATATTTAGCAAAGGAAATTTATAAAATCTACAAATACTGTTAAGCTTACAGTTCTGCTCATATTAGTAAATCGAGCTTCTAATTATGATTAGAATCTCAATAATATTCAGGAAACTCCTCTTGGGCCGTTAATCTTTAGTTTTTACTACTGACTTAAGAGAATATGCTACATATGTTTTCCAATAGGAGGGACGGCTGCAATTATTATTAGATTTTTTTTTATTTTCAGAAGAACTTGTCAACTGTATTCATGAATCCTTTTTTTCTCTGGACTATAATTGATTAAATGTTTCGTTTTTCTACAATCAATTGCAGACAGGAGCTGGGAAGACATATAGTATGGAGGTGGAAAATTATCACACTAAAAGTATCCTAAAATGATCTTGTTAAAGTTAAAATACAGCAATGTAAATAACTACTTCTCTGAAGCAGGGACCGGGTATACTTGAATGTGATGAACAGAAGAAGGGGCTGCTTCCAAGAGTTGTAGAAGGACTTTTTGATTCCTTAAATCCTTTGGATGAAGACAAAACTTATTCAATTAAATTGTCAGTGGTACTGAGACACCTACTAATTAAAACCACATCAGACTGGCAAAATCATCTGGTTATAGTAAATTATTTGTCTGATTCTGTTTATGATTTGTCCAGGTTGAAATCTACATGGAAAAAGTAAGGTATGCATAGAAAATGCAAGTATTTTTCCCCCAATATATGTACTTAGAGCATATTCTATCGGTTTATGATTGGAAAATTTCTTAACTTCGTTGGAAAAGCTAGCCTTGATGTGAATTGGATTTTTGAAGAGTTTCAGAATAACTCTATTCTCTTATATAGGGACCTATTTGATTTATCAAAAGATAATATACAAATTAAGGAGAGTAAATCACGAGGAATAATTTTACCTGGTGTTACAGAGGTGAGCTGTTTTTTCGGGAACTTTATATCTCATTCTCATTCCATTCCGATTATTCTTTTTCTATCTGAAGTTACTCTGTTGTTCACAATTTGATATACGGTCTTTTGTATAACACCAAGATGTGAAATTTCAATTTTGAAACTTGAATCCTACCTATGCCCTAACATTAAAAAACATAGGTGTTGCCGTGTTGGCTTTATTTGGTTAGCATTTTTCTTAGGATTCATGAACTTAATAGCCTGGCCTATGGTGCTTATAATGACTGTAGTCTCTTAATGTGATTCTAAGAAACTTCGAGGAAATTGTACCCTTACTATTAATTATAACTTTGGTCTAATTGTCTCTCTTCAAAAGAAAAAAAAAAAAAAAATTGGTCCAATGGTAAAATTTGATTTTAACAAGTGATATCAAAGGGATTGTTGCCTTTATTTGGGTTTGTGGGCGTAATGTCTTGGCCTATGACCCAAGTAACAAATGACCTTAAGCTTGATGCAGATTTGAAAAACTTCAAGGAAGTAAAGTTGTATCCTTATCTCGTGCACTTGACATTTTGACTCATGGTGCTTGTAATTGGTATAGCTGTATAACCCTTTAAGCTCGATGTTATTTTCGAAAACATTAAGAAAATAAAGTTCTACCTTTTCCATTATTTATAACTTTTGGGGCCTTGGCCAATCCAACAGTAGGTGTAGAATAAGCTTATGTACTTGCGTACACGTGTGCTTTAAGTCAAATTAGTAAGGTCTCACTCCATGAGCTGATTCAGCAAGTAGAGTAGACTGGAATCATTTAGTATTTATATGCTACAAGATATTTGTTTTACCAAAAAAAAATAAAATAACTGGTGATTCAATTATTGTCATATAGTACTAACAGGACCCTTTGAGTTTTTCCTTCAGATCACTGTACTAGACCCTGCCGAAGCATTGCAAAGCCTATCTGTAAGAAAAAACAAGTTGAATAGCAATTTTTGGTTTGATTTTACGATGTATTTTGGCTTCTAATTCTGATCTCAAATATGTAGAGGGGGATCGCTAACCGGGCAGTTGGTGAAACCCGTATCCTGCATTGACTCCCTTATCCCATCATTCAGTATTTTTATTTTTTAGTTAAACTACATAATAGATTAGGATAAATTCCCTGTTTTCTTGAGGGAGGAAAGTAGCGGTAGGAAGGTCACTTGCCTTCTGTAACCATCCTTAACAAAACATGTAGAAATGAACGTGGCCAGTAGCAGAAGTCACTGCATTTATATGTTCACAATTCAGCAAGAATTTTCCAACGATAAAAGGTCTTGCTTCTTAAATCTCAGTGGTACTGCTTTTGAATCATTGTTAAACACCGAGTCACTGAGACTATGAACAGGATGAGGTCCGGAAAACTAATTCTAGTGGACTTGGCTGGGTCAGAGAAAGCGGAGAAAACAGGTGCTGAGGGAAGAGTTCTAGAAGAAGCTAAGACCATAAACAAATCCTTGTCTGCTCTTGGGAATGTAATAAATTCTCTTACGTGTGGTTTGCAAGGAAAAGCAAGCCATATCCCTTATCGTGATTCCAAGCTCACTCGAATTCTCCAGGATGCACTTGTCAGTTCCCCCACCCCTTTCCCTTTTATAATCTTTCAAATCATACCCATTGTTCACCAAATCAGTATCCTAGACGTGGTATTTCTTATTCGCAGGGAGGAAATGCTAGAACTGCATTACTCTGTTGTTGCTCCCCCAGCGCTTTTAATGCATCCGAGAGTCTGTCCACTCTTCGTTTCGGTGCAAGGTATGTCATCGATGACATCAAAGCATTTGAGGCACGGTCTTTTTTTTTTTTTTTTTTTTCCATATGCTACGTTTATATTGACGTTAAGGGATTAAAAATTAAAACAGCTTAGAGTGGAACACTTGATTTATCTCATTCCATTTAATACTTTATCTAATTCAAAATATGCAATAAGATGGGTTTTTATTTATTATTTTTATTATTCCAAAAAAGGGAATGAAAAATTTCTTCTGTGTCACAATAAAATATGTAAACAATATTAGTACCCATTTGATGTTTGAAATGGAGTATATAGAGTTTGGAATAAAAATTGATCATATTAATTCTAATTTTTATATTTAAAAGTAGGATTAGGATTATAATTTCATGAAATTACAAATAAATAGTTCAAGTCATTTTTTAATTATTAATTAACATCTTAAAACTGCAAATTTTACATATAAAAGAATTACAGCTAGAGGTAAACATAAGATTTGAATACAACTACTTTTTTTTTTCTTTTTACATTTTTTCCAATTTTTTAAATGAATGGTTTGAAAAAGTTTAAATTTTTATGCAAACTAATGACTAGATCGAGACTAATGTGAATTTTATTGAATTAAGGTTGAAGGTAAAATTTTCTCAAAAAATATAATCTTATTTAATTGTCTTGAACTATTTTTTTTTTTTTAACAAACTTCACACATAATCATGATTCATGACTATCTTAATTAAAAAGTGTTAAAATAATAACTAGTTCAATTAAATTATTATTTTAAAATAATATATTTAAACTATTTAATTATTGCTAAAATAAGTGAATTTTTAATAAGAAATTTGTCATTAATTCAGTTTTAAATTTTAAATCTTATATGTAAATAATAAAATTGAAAAATAAAATTGAAGTTTACACCTTAATTCTTTACATAGCACTAACATGAAATCTATAATTTTAAATTAATTCTAATTATGACAAAAATAAAATTGAAATTGAAATTTTAAACAATAATTCTAATTTATTCACCCAAAGAATATTTATAGTAATTTATTGAAATAAGATTAAACCATTTTTATATGAGTTGTAAGATGTTTTCAAAAAATTTCTAGAAAAATTATTGAAATAAGTTAAAAACAACTTATAGATATAAATTATTTTCATAATTTTTTCTAAACACTTAATACAAATATGTATATAATAAGATTTGCTCAAATAAGTAGTAAATAATTTCTTTCGAATACACCTTTTATTCTATGACAAATAAATATTAAATAATTGAAATCTGAATTTCTTACTTCAGGGAAAAAAAACGGTTAGGTTGGGATAAAACTAATTACTTGCACAGCAACGAGTTGAAGCTGTTGATCTTATTGAGATTAAATAGGCTTAAAACAGTAATAACATTGGGTTTTCGATAATTTTGATAGACCATACGAGGTTGATTTGCAAATTGCAAGTGAGGTTTTTTTTTTTTATCTGTTCTACACTTCTACTGACGATCCTTGTTCCATTGTGGTATATTGTGTTGAATGTTGATAGCAGGGCGAAACATATAAGGGCGTCGCCTCGTGTCAATTACAATGAAGAAAAATGCGACACAAGTTTCAGTGCCTTCTTCTCCTTCTGGCGACGAGTCAAGTGCTAGAATTTTGTACAAGGTGAGAATATTGTTGTAGAATTCTTTTGTAATTACAATTTGTAATAAGACTTCTGTTTATACAGTTGAGGGGAAAATTTAATGTTGAAGATGTGAAGTTACTAGAGGAATTGTTCATACAAGAGGGCATTCTCTTTGATCCTCCATCAGTAGAAGAGTCAGACATAGAAGACCTTACCTTGCAGACAATATCCTCACTACAAGCAGCCGTGGAAAAGCTCACAGCTATTGTTGATGAGGTACGAATGAGAAAAATGTACTAGAAATAGTAGAACCTTTCTCTCACTTAGACAATATTGTCTTAGTCACTTAGAAACTTTTGGACTTTTTTTTGTTTACAAGATTATCACTAGGTTTGGTTAACGAATGAAATGACAAGAAAGAAATAATATAGAAATAATAAACTTAATTTCTTAATCTTTTGTTTAGTTTTATAAACATTATAAACTATTTTACTTTAAAAATAAAAAAATTATCATCTTTTCCCTTTTCCTTCAAAACTTCACTACCAACCATACTATAAAAGTTGTTATTTTTTACAATGCTAGCATAATTATCCGATTATGATATGAGAAAGATGTGAGAAACATGATTAATGTGGTAAAGAGAGATAGGAAAAAAAAATAATGTTAAAACTTAAAAGTGTCTAAATAAATGTTCTGTGAATAATATAAAGAAAAAAAAACTATGCATTAACAGTATAAATATCTAATCACAACCTATTAAGTATGATAAGTTTATTGACTTTAATAATAACTATCTAAATGTCACACTAAAACTAATTTTTGATTAGTTGATAATATAAAAGTTTTTATAATAACAGTACATAGTAATTAAACTCTAATATAAAATGTTTATTCTGTTGCACATGTAATTCTACAGCTTAAAAGGGAGAATGGCATTCTCAGGGCCAAAGTTGATGCCTCTGCTGAATCTCTGTTCTACAAGGGAGCAGAGAATAGTTCCATTTTTCAAAATATGATTTCAAGTATCCTAACTTTCTTCTTTCACTGGTTGGGTTACACTTCTTCAAGATGATGACAGTACTATTCATTCATACATCATGCCTTGCCTGCCTTTAAAATAGTAATGGTACGTTTGTGGTTACAATGGATAGAAATAATAAATATGCCTCATGCTGATTGACTTATTGTTGATTTGTTGGGCATTTTGGAGGCTGGCTAATAGCATAATATATGCTGACAAGGCCGATTCCTGAACTTCAGGCCATTGATCACAATCAAAAGAATCGTCTGTGAGCCTGTGCTTGTAACCCGAGAATTATATGAATAATAATTTGGCATAGATGGCTGTCTTCCGAAACCTCTCTCCAATGAATTCAACCAGATCAAATATAATTTCTCGATGATTACAATGTCATCGGTTTGGCACAGTAGATCCATAAATTCACGAGTAGCCAAAAAATAGGGCTCGATAGGCTTACAGCATGACACCAGACCATTTGGACTACTTGATTTTTACACAGTCGTAAGCAGTAGCTGCAGGGTAAGAGGCACTGGCACTGGATTCCCTGGCTGTGATTTGTGCACCGGTATGCAATGTAATCTGGAGCTGGATTCCTTACAATAAGACACAGCATTCAATCAAATAATCAATAACGTGCAACATCTTGCATCATGTAATTCGTCGCAGTTATTTTGACTGCGGTGTATCCAGGCGCTGAAATCTGCCTTATAAACTATGCAGAATTATTTCAACAGAAGGGAAACATCTGTCATTAGCCATTATCAATCTCATATCGTCGCCCATCATATATCTTGCTTAGGAATACTTATTGTGGAGTGTATACATTCACGACAGGCACCAGAAGATGGTGAGGTGAAGCAATACAATCCCGTGGAGATGCAAGTCAAGCCACAAGCGCGCAATCCGTCAAGAAAAAACCATCTCCTTGCTTTTGCATTAATGCTTTCTCAAGTTTCCGTTACCCTTTCTATCGTTTTCCCAGCGTTCTTTTCCCCTCTGCTGGGCAAATTTTTATTTTATTTTTTCGGTACAACTCCCCGGGGCAAGTTTTAGTACGAATTTAGGTCTCTTAAGGGAAGGACTTGCACTCACTGCCTTGCGTTAATCAATAATCAGTTAATCTAATAGCGGTTGACTGTAGTGATAGAAGGACAACATGGTAATTCAAACTCAAGGAACGTTTTCCTTTTGGCTTTCAGTTGCTTTTCCACCGTCTAAAGCAAGGGTTTTATTGTTTTTTAGGTGGGATTTCACGTCAGCTATTTGAAGCAACCAATTGGGCGTGCACATATATAAGGCACGGAATCATTCTCCATTATGACAGTGTATACAGAGCTATAATTGGTATCAGCCAATCTAGTTGGTAGTTGATTCCATTGAACACAAGTGAAAACTACGTGCCATGGCTTCCAAGAATGTAATTTTTCAAGTTTTCTTATTTTCCATCTGTTTGGCTATGGCAAATTCGACCGTGTTCAATTACCCAGCAGTTTTCAACTTCGGTGATTCAAACTCGGACACAGGAGAACTTGCAGCAGGGTTGGGCTTTCAGCTTGCCCCACCTAATGGACAGGATTACTTCAAAACTCCATCTGGGAGGTTCTGCGATGGTCGTCTCGTAGTGGACTTCCTAAGTAATTTTTAATTATCTCTTGAAATTATATTATTAGTAAATTACACCGACATTCACCGTAATTTCTTGACATTACTCATAATTTCTCTGCCTTTTTAATTCTTATAGTAATCTCTTTTAATTATTTGAAATATATTGCATTAACATCTCTTATTACTCAAATGACATTTGTTATTATCTAAAAGTACTTTACACCTATATCTTGTAAGAGGGTAAAAACTAAAAAATAGAACTATCGTGTGCAATATAAAAAAATAGAGAAGTTCGTATAATTTTTTCTATATTATTTATAGTTATTGTTATAATAATTACTCAACAAGTTTTTATGCATGAATATAAATATAAACAGAGTTTAATGGTCATGCATTGACAGTATAAAGTAGTTTTACACTATCATTCAATCACAAACTATTATTTATTATAAGTTTGTTGACTTTTATAATAAATATTTTAAAAGTCATGTTAATGGTGATTTTTTATTGGATGATAGTGTAAAACTTTTTACACTGACAGTGCATGACTATTAAACTCATATAAACAAATATTAAAAAAAGCTATTTTTGGAAAATAATTATAATATCATATGCCAAAAATAATTAAGCTAAGTGCTAGAGGATAAATAATTTCCGGCTTTATTTTCACCGAACTGACTGGCTTCCTAAATGTAGCATCAAATTTTTAGGGGATTGATTCATCTTAACATTTTGCTTCCTCTTCAACTTTCTGCCACATTCTCCATATTTAGCTACCCATTAAGAAAATGGTTTGACTTTCATCTTTACAAAATTTAATTTTGGTTTAGTATAAAACTTTATTAAATTATTATCCATTAACATAGTATTACGTCATTGAAATAATTTGGTAATGCACACAATTATATGAGAAATAAATTGTTTTACTAATATATCAATACAAAAATAAATAATAGTGTAAAAAAAAAAGTTAAATTTGACTCTCTTAAAGTTAAAAAAATGTATAACGTAAAAAAAAAAAAAAAAGAAGCCTAGAAGGGTAGAATGAATTCATTTTTTATATTAAAAGAGTTAAGTTTATGAGATAAAGGTAAAAGTCTTTATATTAATTAATGATCAAATCAAATGCTACGTAGGGATTTAATTTAGAATTTAATTAGAATAGAATGATAATATAAAAAAAAATTATATTGTTATCCAATTATGGATTATTATATAATTAAAAATTGTTAACTTTTGTAATAATTATGTTAAAAAATTATATTTAATGTAATTTTTAATTAGTTGACAATATACAATTTTTTATGCTGACACTGTATCAAAATTAAACTCTTTTAATTTAACAATCATATTTTTACGATCTACCTGAAAATTAGTACTTTGGTTTATTAGATTATTATCGACTATTGATTGAAAAAAGAATGACTTACTTGAGTTGCTTCCACTACAAGTTATACGCACCAAACAAACAAACGTCTGGTGTTAAAAGTAACTGTTAGCAGATGTTTGAAACACAAGCAAAGCCAGGAAAGCTTAAAACCCCTCCTTACAATAGTAGTCAATAGCGATGGCCACCAACACATGTATCCTTCGGATTCTTACCATGATCATTGCCATCTGCATACCTTGTTCCAAATCCATCCACTTGGATTTTCCAGCAGTTTTCAACTTCGGTGATTCAAATTCTGATACTGGTACTCTTATTGCCGCTGCTTTTGAGAGCCTTTACCCACCAAATGGACAAACTTACTTTCAAATGCCATCAGGGAGATACTCTGATGGCCGTCTCATCATCGATTTCCTTAGTAATAAATCTCCATAACCTCTTTTTGTCAATGCCCACATGATCTATTTCTTCCTTCTCATTCCTGTTTCCAAGTAGATGCTTATGTCTCCCTCTCCCATATAAACAAATCTTGCTACTTATAGCTCCATGTGTTTTTTGTGTTTGATTGCAGTGGATGCTATGGACTTGCCATTCCTTAATGCCTATCTGGATTCCTTGGGTTTGCCAAATTTTAGGAAAGGATGCAACTTTGCCGCAGCAGCTGCAACTATCCTTCCAGCCACTGCATCATCCCTCTGCCCCTTCTCCTTTGGCGTTCAGGTGTCTCAGTTCCAGCGATTCAAAGCTCGGGCCCTTGAATTGATTGCTAAAGGTCTCCGCTACTAACAAAACTTACATACAGTTTCATGGGTGTGTTTGGTGTTATTCTCTAATGAGAATTAGAGTTCCACATCGGTAATCAACATTCATTTTTAATGCAAGCCTTTATTATGTAGATTACCGAGATAAAATTCTAATTCTGATCAAAGAACATAACTAAAAGTACCTATGAAACAGCATCTAAGCTTTGCCCTATGCTATAATTTATCTAATGTTTCAACTGACTTATGCTTCAGCGGCACAACTAGTTTGCTGTCTGTCTCATTCATTCATGTTCATAAAAATTATCACAATGTTTCAGGCAGGAAATTTGATAAGTACGTCCCAGATGAAAACATTTTTGAGATGGGATTGTACATGTTTGACATTGGCCAGAATGATCTTGCTGGAGCATTTTATTCAAAAACATTGGACCAAATACTTGCCTCAATTCCGACAATTCTTGTAGAATTTGAAAGGGGAATAAAGGTTGGTGTCAAATTATCTGCTTCTATTTTTTTTTTTCCACATTTATATTAAGTTTGGGAAATTTTATTCCAAAGCTTTCTTGAATTAATGAATTCCATAGGTTACATTCACAGTTTTACTGAGATTAACATAAACGAGTTCTCACTCTTTGTTGTTTGTTTGCTAGAATCTCCATGACCAGGGGGCTAGATATTTCTGGATACACAATACAGGTCCTCTCGGATGCTTGCCTCAGAATATTGCCAAATTTGGAACTGATTCATCAAAGCTTGACGAACTAGGATGTGTTAGTTCACACAACCAAGCTGCTAAAACCTTTAACCTACAGCTGCATGCTCTCAGTACTAAATTGCAAGGCCAATATCCAGATGCAAATGTCACATACGTTGATATCTTCACTATAAAATCAAACCTCATTGCAAACTATTCTAGATACGGTTAGTATCTCTGAGTAATTTTTATTTTTTTGCCACGTTTTAATTCTACCTATTTCATTGCTTTTGCCTTTGGATAACTATCGTTTCTTATAGTTTTAGATGTTAAAATCCGTAAATTTTAAAATTCTCAGATGGATTTGGATAATTACCTATTTTATTTATTTGCACATTGTATAACTATTCCTGGAAATTTATTTTTGTTGATCTTTGTTGCCTTGTTTTGTTAGGAGCCTCCTACCCTTTTCCCCTTTGATCAAACCAGTGATTGCAGCAAATATACTTTACAGTAATTTGAAATGCTAGAAGTGTATCCAATTTATTGGCTGATTAAGAACTCTGTATCAGCCATAATAACCAATTTACCTTCTATTCTATGATCTATCATAGCAGTACTTGTGGGAGGAAATCAGTTAATTTGTGTGATTACATGTTTGCAGGGTTTGAACAACCTATTATGGCTTGTTGTGGATACGGAGGTCCACCACTGAACTATGACAGTCGAGTTTCCTGTGGGGAAACAAAGACCTTTAACGGAACCACAATTACAGCAAAAGCTTGTAATGATAGCAGTGAGTATATAAGCTGGGATGGGATTCATTACACTGAGACTGCAAATCAATATGTAGCATCACAAATTCTCACTGGAAAGTACTCCGACCCTCCTTTCTCAGACAAAATGCCCTTCCTACTTAAGCTCAAGTTCTAAATACCCATTATATTTATTGTTATCATTATTTGATTCTTTATGTGCTGGTATCGTGAAAGCAATAGCTGATTGTAACTTTGAATGACAGTCAAGCTCTTACTAATGAATACGTTTTAAAGATTCGTCCAATTGACATGGTAACATGGTCTGTGTGATAATGTTCAAGGATTGGTAATTGAACACATTCAGGCTTCATGGTTCATTTGTATGCTGTATGCTGTTCTTCTTTGTCTTTTGGATAAGCAATTAAGCACATTTCGTTATGTTCTACTTTGTCTTTTTAAATTTCAGTTTTATACACGGTTAGTGCTTCATAATAATGCAGTATGATGATAACAAGATCCTTTGAAATGAATGTAGGCAGCAAGTGTAGACAGAAATTTATATGGTAGTCCAGTGCATTTACTTTGGAATTGCAAGCCAAAACTCTGATCTTATTCTACAACTTTCTCGAGCTCAATTGTAACATTAACATGACATTGGTTATAACTGCTCATTATACATCAAAATTTAAAAATGATTTCGAAGACATGTCCAAATATATAATTATTTTCTCACTTTTTGGATACATAAGCATAATATTGTGCCATAGGAACAATGAAGGCAATGACCAACAAACCTCCAACTACAAGAGTGAATTGTCCACGCTTCTCTTCTGTCTCTTCCCTGGATTTAAAGTTAGACTCACGTTTATTGTCTTTAAATTTGGGCCCACCAGGATCTCGAAGCCCATCAATGGCAGCAACTAGCCTTTTGGCTGTGCTAAAAATGGCTTCATTGTACTTCTCATCCGTAGCCAACACTGCATGTACAAACCAGATACTTTAATCAGGGAATTGGTAGTTTCATGCCCTTAAAAATAGGATATGCTCCTGAGGGATTCACTTTTGTTGAGTTAAAACTACTGATTACAGCTTCTTTTTATTGACAAAACCCCATAAGATTGACAACTTTTATAAATAATATATTCCTGCAGTGTACCAATCATTTGTATGCATTCAAATGAGTAAAAGTCAACCAGATGCACATGATGGTTTATGCCATAACCAGAGACTATCCAAAGTTCCCATGATCTGTGAACATAATTACAAAGTACCCAAAAAATAGGTTTTCTTTGGAAAAAAAATTAGTGGGGGGAATATATTACCAATTTGTGCTTCTCAATTGGGAATTTTCAAGATTGTATCCTAGAAGAATAAGGATTTCTGAGTCAGAAACTGGCTGCCTAGTTTATAAGAAATATACAGGTATTGCTTGCAAACAATGGGCAGATAGGCCCAGTCAGTTATCCACATAAGCATCAAGTCATCAACTGAACTGAAAGGAAGCAACTACTTTCTGTGATAGCTAAAATGGGATTTTTTTTTTCTTTCTAAAATATTGATTTCCTAGAATGCAAACAGCCACTAAACTATAGTAGGTGAAATCAGAGGAAGGCACATATGACTAGCTTCCATTGAAGGTTATTTAGAACTACTTATATGTTGGTAAATGGTTCACATTTTCTCATATCTTAAATAGCCTATTCTGGTTGCTCACTACAAGACTTAAGTTGAAAAAAGAAAAAGAAGCAATTGAAGGAGATACCTGGAAGGTTCTCTGAGACGGTGGCATCAAGGACATTTTCTCCAACGGCTTGCACAAAAGCTGGACCCCCAGTGACTGCTCCTTCCTTCTGACTCGTGACAAGAACCACGATACCTTTGTTGTTACCCTCTTCTATAGAGGGATACCAACGCTCCAAAACTTGGTCAGCATACTCAAAAGCATCAGCTTTGCTCTGCAAACACGCCATAAAATCAAAAGGCTCAGCTTAGCTTTTCGTTTTGCCATTCCCTACCCCACTAGTTGCAAGGAACAGAGAAAGACAAGCCTAAAGATTTTTGCATGTTGGAAAAACACAACAAATTTTTTGGTTTCCCACAAGTATCCTCTTTTGAAGGCTATCATGTTCGACACACTGTTAGACACTAAATGTACACACCTCTCTGGGAGATAATTCAAACCTTAATTTGCCACCTTGCGAAAGATTAACCCCTTCCGCTAGACTCAAGAGAAAAATACAAGACATTGTGATAGGGACTTGCTACTAGCCTACTCAATTCTTTCACTTTCTGTTAAACAACAGTTTACTTACTCAAACATGAGTTGCATAACTAACCGTGAGTTTTCTAACTGTAATAAAATTGATGTGGAAGTTCTTCCTGTTCTCCAAATCAGATAGCAACTGCTTCAAATCCGACTTTGTCACTTTGCTTAGCACTCCTGCATCATCAACCAAGTAAGAGTCTTTGGGTGGCCCCTCGTTGAGGACGTCAAACTCAGATGCTAGTGCATTGCCAGTGTGCAAGAGTGGGCTAAAGGTCAGTGCCAGGGAAATGGCCAAAGCTGCTAGTCCCTGCTGAGCATGGCTCAACCAGCTTGTGCATGAAGGCAAGGATGGTGTAAGGGATAAAGGTTGTTGCTTTCTGAGGCTGTAATTAATGGGCTTGGAACAAGAAAGAGAATTTGACTTGGGTTGGAGAGAGGGAGACAGAAGGACTTTTGAGGATGAAGCTTTGACGTTGAAGAGTGGTGAGAGAGAGTGAGGAGAAAAAATGGTTTCCATGAAGGAGAATTAGCAAGGCCGGAAGAGTGTGTGATTACAAACAGGACAAAGTTTCAACTTCCAACTTTCAAATGCAGAAAGATTTTTTTAACAATTTTCTTCTCAGTCCACATTTTTTGTCTGCATATTTTTGGTTCAGATTTTGGGTAGCCTGAGTTGGTTGTGTGTTTGATAGAAGATAGTTGTTATGGGCTCTCAATTCAAGCTGGGCTATTTTTAATAGGCCTGCTATTCCCACCTCTATTTTTCTTTTTTTACCCATTTCTTTTTTAAAATATTTAAAATTTAATATTTGTCCTCAAAATTTTAAATTCCACCCCTCCCTCTTCCCTTCTCAGGCTCCCCACCTCCCTCTCTCCTCTCCCATTATGTTCTCTTCTCACCCCGCGCCCCCTGCACTGCCACCCTAAGTCGTCAAAAGAACGTGAGTCATCTCCATTTGCGCCGCCTTACTCCAACGAGCTTGGCATACGCCTCTATAGTCGTCGACATTTCTGCCACGCCGTCGTCGAAGGTGAGTTTTGTTTATATTTTTTTACTTTTAGATTGAACGGAATTGCGATTTCGTTGTGTTGTGATACCTAACGGAATAACGGAATGATTATGTTATGTATCAGGTAAGGATACACAATAGAATTGCAATTTTGTTATGTATCTGGTGAGGATATATAACGGGATCGTGATTCCGTTATGTATCATTTCCAGATACACAACAGAATTGTGATTCCGTTGTGTATTCGAAAGTGATACATAATGGAATCGTGATTCCATTATGCATTATGTAATTTTTAAATTATATTTTTATTTTAATTATTTGTATGAATAAAATAATTAAAATTATTTATTTTTTAAATATTTTTTATATTAGTTTTTTGTAGGAATTAAATAATTAATTTTTTTTTCAATATCCTTTACTTGTAATTTTTTTATCGTCTAATTATTTATTTTATTTAAAATATTTGTTTTTAATTATTTTTTGTCTATTAAAGTATAATGTAATATGTAATTTTTTTGTGTTTTAATAAATGATTAATTTTATGTAATTCTTTTTAGAATAATTCTATAATAATGTTGATTATATTTGATATTAATTATTTTTTAATTGTTAATGTATCATTATTGTTTTAGATTCATTATGGCACGCACAAAATTTGGTGCCCATCGTCCTGGGTGAGGCCCTCTGCCAGATGATGAGGCAGGCACTTTTAGGCGCCCACGGCCGACTACATCGGCACGTTGGGCTAGATAGGCTGAAGCATCTAAGTAGTAGCAAGCAAAGATCGAGGTATCGAAGGTAGAGGCAAAGGTGCCTCTGGCTCAGCTAGCAAAGCTTATTATTGGACCTTCATTTCTAAGAGGTCCTGTAAACTTGTCCCTGCTCAAGTCCTATAAGGACCATGTTGTGGGACATATATAGCTAGGTTAATCCCATGATGAGCTGAGGTTGATCAGCCATGGGGGCAAGTTCTTATCGATGCCCTTACGCTCGTAGGTCGCCAAAATTATGCAACGTTTAAGGCTTGCCTTTCTTATAGAGGCACAGTATACTTTTCCAAATAAAGGCCTTATATATGCCTTTGTTGAGCGGTGGCATAAGACACTAGCTTTTTTCACCTACCAGTAGGGGAGATGATCATCACTTTAGACGATGTGTTATTTCTCCTACTCCTACAACCATGAAAGGAGCCTACGTCACCTTATCATGGCTAAGGGAGATCTACGTCGCACAGCAAGCAATTGGACAAACCATATTTGCAACGCGAGCGTATCTATTACATCTTGTCAGTTGCACGATATTCGCTGACAAGAGCTCAACACGCGTGCAAGTTTGTTACCTAAATCTCTTCCATGATCTCCAGGCCTCCAACGGATACTCTTGGGGTTTCATTGCATTAGTATTCCTGTACAATCAGCTTAGCATTGCCAGCCTTTGGTGTACAGCGCAGTTTGGAGGATACATGAGCCTGATCATGGTACTTTTTTTTTAATTTTTATGGATATGTGTTTAGTGATTATTTTCTTTATGTAATTTAATGTGTTAATTGGCGATTACAGACATAGATATATAAGCATTTCCCCACTTTGGAGCAGAAGCCCATTAGGGGTTAATCAAAGTAGCATCCCCGTTTGTGTTGGTGGAGGCTGACAAGGGACACAGGCTTTGCGTTGGGGACTAGGCAAGCGTAAGACCAGGCACAGTTGGACAACGTCATATGTGTTGCCATATGATGCACATCGGGTCGTCCGCCCGTTGGAGGCAATTTCATTCTACTCTGGCTTCATCAGGTGTGGTACCCATATGTGCACCCATCTACCGAAGATGGTGTTCAGGCAGTTTGGGTACATCCAGGAGATCCTTCCCACTCCACCTGTTCAATTCCTATCATTCACCAGCCAATTTAATGACTAAGAAGGCTAATAGTCTCACGTTGCAGGCAAAGGAGTTATTATGCTGCACGAGGCTCCGTGGACATGTGGTGATGGCTACCTAAAGTGGTTCCACCATATCTCTCACCTTTTTCTAATTCCTCCGGTAGAGGGAGATCTTCCACGAGGCCCTCCACGAGTTTTTGTCCCACAACAGCAGTTTGTGACAGATTCTTCATCCAACAACTCCCATTCATGCGAGGTAAATATCTAAATATGTACAATGTGCTTTTTACGATGCCATTGACACATTTTTTAATAAAGTTTCCATTTTTTTTGTAGGCATAGTGGGAGAGAGTTGTTGGCCTTCTAGAGTGCATGTTGCGCTTGAGGGTCATGCTTGAGGGCACAAATGATGATGAGATGATTTGGGAGGCATTGGCCATCGCTCAGTCAAACATGACCTCCGAGTACACCTATCACAGGAGGAGGCGAAGGAAGACAACCACCTCTTATGCTTGACCTTTTTTTTGTTTTTTCCTATTAGATCTTTTTTAGTATTTTATACATTGTGTACAGACATTATTGTATGTATTTTTGGATTTTATAGATGCTTTGGATTTTATATATGTTACACTTATTGCGTTGTTGGTATTACTAATACGTTGTTACAATTATAGCACGCGATACAAATAAAAACAAACAAACAAAACATAAGCAATATTATCCAAGTCATTAAAAGCAATGTCATGTGCGTCAGAAAAATAAATGGTCGATATTACACACAATAAATCAAGGGTTTGGATCACACCGATTCAAACGCGTGTCCTACTCACGCATTAGTTAACCATTAAAAGCTATACTCAAAATATAAATGAATTTAATAAATATAAAAAATTGATTTCAAAATACAGAACAGAAACACGTTTTTGTTATGGATCAGTTCCAAATACATAATGGAAACACTTTTTCGTTATGTATAAATGGTCGCACCCCCTCTATCATAACGGAAACACGTTTTCGTTGTACAAAATCACAACGAAAACGTGATTCTATCAGGGTTATTTTCAGAATAAAAAAATGCAAACATGACATGAGGTGAAAATAGCAAAAACTCGGGTGAAAATAGCAACACCTTTTGACTATCAGCCTGGCTGAAATTGGTTTGGGTCAATAATAGTGGGCCATACCAGTCTAATAGTAGATACAAACTTACAAGCTGAGCTAGTCAGAGGGTGATTTAAATAAAAATTAAAAATATAAAGATGAATTTAAAACTAAATGTTTAAAATTTGTTAATACGGTAGGTGAAGTCATATTTGTTAAAATTTGTTAAGATTCAACGTTCTTATATTTTTTGTATAATTGTTTGCAATATTTACGTTAATATTTTAAATAAACTTGAGTGCTTCTAAAGACCAGTTATCTTGATTGTATTGAAATTATACATTTTTTAGTATCACATCCAAAATGTTTCTAACTGCAAGGTTTTGGGAAATTTGTCACAATATAATTTTATTTTATTTTTTTATATTGAGTGTATCTGGTATAACTAGCTTATAAACTAGTTGAAAACTTATAAGCTATAAGTTATAAGCTAAAAAACTAAAAGCTTATAAACTAGTTGATTGAATTGAAAGTGTTTGGTAAGATTAGCTGATAAATGTAAAATGACATAAAAGAACATATTTAGTTATTTAATTTCTAAATTGAAAAAAAGAATAGAAAGATATTCAATTAAATTAATGAGAATAAAAATGAAAAAAAATAAAAAAAAGCTAGTAGCTTATAAGCTAGCTTCTTTTCATAAGCTAGTTAAAGTAGCTTATAAGCTACTAGTATAGCTTATCAAACACACAATCATTTGATCACAAACTAACATATATGCTAAGCTGTTGACTCCTATAATAACTAACGTAATTCATATTAATAATAATTTTTGGTTAATAAATAATGTAAATTTCTTTATACTGGTATATTAAAATATATCAAAAACATAAAAGGCGATTGGAAAAAGTAAAGCCCATTTTAATACGTGTGAGGCAGGATTCCCACCCTATTTCTTGCTAATTTCACTCCATACTTTTTTTTTTATGAAAATATCCTAGATGGAAACAAGTTTTTGTTGTATAAAATACACAACAAAAACATGTTTCCATTGTGTTATGGGGTATGGTCTCTATGCACAACAAAAACATATTTTCGTTATGTATTATACACAACAAATTTTGTAGTGTATAAAGGTTGTACCCCCTAACACAACTTACATAATACACAACAGAAACGTGTTTCCGTTATATTATTTTTAAAAAAAATTAACACAACGGAACATATTTCCATTTTGTTATTAATTTGGAATATAAGTTACTTTTTTAAAAAATTACCTTTTAATATCAAATCAATTATACAAATTAACTTTTTTAAATAAAATTAAATTTAGGCTTAAATATGTTTTTAGTCCCTGTAAAATAAGCGATTTTTGGTTTTAGTCCTTGTAAAAAAATTTCTTTGATTTTCATCCCTTAAAAATCTAAAATTATTATTTTTAGTCTCTACTATTATATGACACTTGTTAACTGTTTATATGTTTAACGAAAGGTCAAGTGACATCCCACGTGATACCCACTCTTGTATATGGTACCATGTGACACCTCTAAAAAAAATTTAGATTCTTAATATCAATGTTATTTATCAACCATAAAATCAAAGCAAGGGACCAAAAATAGTGATTTCAAATTTTGGAGGATGAAAATAAAAGAAAAATGTATTACAAGGACCAAAATCAAAATTCACTCATTTCACAGGAACCCAAAACAATTATTTCAAAATTTAAAAGGATAAAAAACAAAGAAAAAGTTTACAGGGACCAAAATCAAAACTCATTCATTTTATAAGGACTAAAAACATATCTAAACCTTAAATTTATTACAATATAAGTTACCACTTTTTATTGGTAATCCAATTAATAATAATACGAATTACCTTTTTTAATTGAAATTGAATTAATTATGATACAAGTTATCATTTTTAATAGAAATCATATTAATTATGACGCAAATTATCCTTTTTAATAATAATTGATTTATTATGATACAATTTTTAAAAGTTACAATACAAGTTACCATTTTTAACAAAAACAAAATTAATTATGATGTAAATTACCCTTTTTAATCGTAATCGAATTAATTATGATGCAATTTACAATACTGTTAGAAAGAATATTTTGCATCATAATTAATTTGATTATTCTTAAAAATGGTAACTTGTATCGCAATCAATTTGATTTCAATTAAAAATGATAATTTATATCATAATTGATTTGATATTAAAAGGTAACTTTGTGAAAAAAGGTAACTTATATTGCAACTTAATTACACAATAGAAATATATTTTCATTGTGTTAATTTTTTTTTTAAAAAAATAACAATTTCTGTTGTGTTAATTTTTTCGAAAAGGATTTACAACGGAAATATATTTCCATTGATATAGCAGGGGGTGAGAAGAACTAAAGAGAGAAAGTAAAAAGAGAGTGGAGATAAAATAGACTTTTTGCTTTTTTTTTGAAAAAACTGTGAGTGACAATAGTGAAAGAAGGGGTGAGAATAGCAGGGCGAGTGTGAGGCCCATATATTTGTTGGGACAGGAGCCCAAATGTGGAGTAACGCCGAAAGCCCGTGTAGGTGTTGAAAAAGAACGTTTCGAATCGGAAAGGAGGTTGATGCAGCGCAGTCGCAGTGAGCGGAAGTGGCGATGGAGGAAGAGTTAGATCGCTCTCTCCCTTATTGCCAGCATCTACTTTCTGCAATTCTAGCGATGGAACCTTCCGAGTGCTTAATCTCCCACGCCAGGTTTCTCTTCGCTTCGTCTTCGTTTTTCGGTTAACACTTGAATTGACACAGTTAAATATATGCAGGGCGTGTGGCGGAGGCTCAATCACGGAGCAAGTTCAACAATTCATCTGGGACCATTGCCTTTCCACTCCTGTAATCTTATATTACATTCTCCACTCTCTCTGTTTTTTTTTTTTTTTTTTAATTTGCATTTCGCTGTTTGATTGATTGGATAGAATGGTAAATGCAGGGTGATTTTCATGCTCCTTACTTGAAGAACTTTCTCAAGAAACTTATCAGTCGAGTTGAGTTCGACCGTGGCTGTGTGTTGGGCCACTTGTACGAACTCTATGCTCACTACATGACATCATTCAAGGTTTTGTTCTATCAACAACTTTCTCGAAGCTTCCTTTTTCTAGTTGTTTTTTCAGGATTTTGTTTTCCTTTTTTTTTGGTTAGGATAATAGTTTAGGCAAGAGAGATGCGAGGATCTGCAAAAGAATTTCGTTTCTTTTTCCTGATGGTAAATCGTGTTTCATTCTGGTGATGCTACTCTTGTCCGTTCATTCTTGTGATGTTGTTTCATTCAGCTTACATTTGGTTGGTAAACTGGTGTCTGTTAGGTTGTTCTGAACTACAAAGTTGTCCGCACTCGAGGGCACTGGTCTTTTCGTTGCAGTGTTCTCTGAACATGCTTGAAGGTGATACCGGGTATGCTCATATTTGATGTCTTACTCTGCATATAGAATGCAACATTTCAAGGTTGTTTTATGTCTTCTTGCTGACTGTGTGTAGTCTTGTTTGTCAATATGGTGTTGTGAGTTAAACTTGTGTACGACAGGTGCTTCTTCTAAATGATAATCTGTACTCTTGCTCCTTGAGAATGCAACTTGTATTGCATTGAATTCAATTCAATTCTGCAATGCCACTGATTTGGACATTTGCTGAATCTATCTACCGCTTCTAATATTTCTTCCCTCAATATGCATATGCCATGTGTGTGTTTGTAGAGCCTGCATTAAATTCTTAGAGTTGGTATTGGTTGGTATTGGTTGGTTTGCAGGTGCTCAATATGGCCATCAAGTCTCTTTCTATCTGAGTTAATACTTTCTCGTCCAGAATTATTTTCTAATAAATCATGCTTTGAGGTCAGTTATATGTTTAAGAGATTGTTGAATCTAGTAGCAATTTAAAATTTTTAATGTTATCCAATCGTGAGTGGCCTTGCATGCAACAATTATGTGATCATCCTCACTTATCAGAGAGGATCTGACATATAATTGTGCCCTTACAATGTTTGAAGTTTTTGTGTTCCGTTTATAAATTTTTGTCACTTCATTTGTTGCATTTTAGATTAGCTTTCTTTCAGCTGTTCTTATTATACCTTGGTGCACTTTCTTAAAATTTGAAATAGATTGGTTCAGGAGTTGGCTTAGTTGGATTATGTATAGCCCATGTGAAAGCTTCCAAGGTATGGACAACTATGCTTTATGACTCATGCATGAACATTTTGAATGATTGCATTTCTGCTATTAAAGTATGATGTTTAGTTAGAACAGAGTGAAATTTAAACAAGAAAAAAGTGGTATTTTTTTTAATTATTATATGGGTAATATTAGATGAGGTGATATTATTGTAGTTGAATTTAGTCAATTAGGAGTTTTGGTTATCGTCTATCAACAGGTGATCTTAAGTGATGGTGATCTATCAACTTTAGCTAACATGAAGTTTAATTTGGAGTTGAACCACCTGAATGTTGAAGCTGACTTGTCGCAAAGAGACAAAGATCCAAGCATGGTGAGTCTGAATTTGCATTGACTCTGCATTGGATTTTGCTTTCATATATAGAAAATGTAATCCTCACAGCATTCATTTCTCAGTTTTGCATATGACACCGAGCTTTTTGCTAAACTGATATAAATAATAATTTCCAGTATTTTAAATCTTGAGTTTCTACTTATCTTCTCGCAGAGCATATTGATGTGCTTACTCCAACATATTTCCCCGTCCCCTTGCTCATATTTTCAGTAGTTTCTAGTGCATAGTTCCAATACGTGATTGTGGATTTTGTTCAGGGAAGATTAATCTTTAAATTTTCTTTTTGAAATTTATTTTGTCCTTTTGGTCACAATCTAGTCTCTGTTAATAAAAGCTAAAATCAAAGCTGTCTGATGGTCTATATGGGATCTGCACGCTTTGATAACTTTTGTTTTGAAGTAATGGGTTTTTGCTTGTGTAAAATAGAAGAGAATATAACCTGAATTGTATGCGCCTAGGTTCTGTATTATGCACTGATCCATGTATCTCAGGTAAAATGCTTGTATCTGCCTTGGGAATCTGCATCAGAAAGTCAACTTCAAGATATCATGCCAGATGTTGTGTGAGAGTTCAACTGAAGTTTTTATTCAACCTCTGAGACTTAATTTCTTCTACCGTTCCTTTAAATTTGTTCGGAATTCAATTGTCATTCTTGTTATATTATTATTTCAGTTTGGGTGCAGATGTGATATATGATCCAGTTTGCATGCCACATCTTGTTCGAGTACTTGCCATTCTTTTGAATCAGATGGATTTGGGCTTTTGCAGACAGCGTCCAAGTTGCAAGGACCTCTCTCCAAACATAAAAAATGAAAATGGTGAACACGATCACAAAGATGCTATTGACAGATCTAATGGTAGATGCAAAGCAATTTATAATGATGGTAGAAATTGCCTGTCAAAGGAAGCACCGCTGGCTTATATTGCATGTGTTATCCGGAATATTGAAACTTTCAACTATTTTCTTTCCCTAGGGGAACAGGCTAACCTTGATATTGTGGACCTTACTAATTCATTGAAGCCAGTAAATCTTCTTTGCTACATGCAATCATACAATCAAGCCAGTGTAAGATTACTGCGTATCACTTGCAATAATATACAATAACAATCGTTTGACTTTCACATGTTATCTTTTCCTTTTCTACTTGGAAGGTCCTAAGACATGGTGAAGTGATAGAGAAGTATAGGCCTAGGTTTATTTGTATACTTACTCAGAGACTTGCTAAAGATAGAAACTAATGGTTTTAAATTATACTTTTTGTCTGCTCTTGACATACCTACTTCAATATTATAAATTAGAATTAAAATATATAATTTAGAGAGTAAGACTCTTACTCTTCCTACTCTCAGTTAAACATTCTTAACATTATCCATTTTTTTTTCTTTGGATGACATTTCGCACACTACTCATACAACTGGCTAAAAAACTTCCCTCTCACTCATCTAAAATTGTCTTTCTTTTATCTTTACTTGTATATTTGATCTTTTTAACCGTTTATCTTTTTCAATCTATTATTTTTTACTTCTAAATTAAATTTTAATAGTTTTTTTGAAAGAATTTGTCATTAGTTAAAAAAATCTTCTATCATAATTTAAATTATTTGTTATAAATCTAAAGTATAATTTATATATATAAATATTTATTTATTATGAATTTTAATTAGAATTTAATTTAAATACACTGACAGTGTAAAGTTTTTTTATATTATCATCCAATCAAAGAATGTAATGTATAATAAGATTGTTAATTTTTATTTTAAAACTCATATTTAATGTAATTTTTAATTGGTTGATAATATAAAAATCTTTTTCACTTACAATGCATATAAGAATAAACATGTATTTTGTACATTCCACATACTAAAATGCTAATATATTGTAAAGTATGTCCTTCCATGTTTGATTTTTAAAAAACACAAGAAACATAAATAAAGCTAGTATTTTAGTCTGTACAATATGTAAGATAAATGTTTATTTTATATAATTCAAGTTTATAATAAATACTTTTAAATATAATATTATAATTAAAATTTGTAGTAAATAAATATTTTTGAACATATAAATTATATTTTAAACTTATTATAAATAATTTATATTGTAATATATGGTTATTTTTAACTATTACTATTTTTTAAAAAGATATTAAAATTTAATGTAAAAATAAATATGAAACAGATAAATTGAAAGTGATAAAAATTAAGAAAAATATCAAAAATGTTTTTCTTAAAGAAAAAATTTTAAAAACACTTTTGTTAAAGAATAGTTTTTAAAAATTCTTTCTTTTAATATAATTATTCTAATATGATCTGTTCCGTTTTAACATTTTCACTAGTTTATGATATTTGCTCATAAAATTTAAAAGGTCAGGACAAGTTTGGGGGCGGAGGATTGGCCACAGATAGTGTATAACACGTATACGCAACGAATTAAGTGATATGTGTTCCTTGAAACTGAAGTGAGTTTTTGAAAAGGAGTCTCTTTTTTTTTTTTTGTCCTCCTCCAAAAGTTGCGACAAGGAAATTTTATTGTGATGTCTTACTTCATTAATAATATAGGGTATATTTGAATAAACTTTTTCATAAGTACTTATAAAAGAAATAAATAAATAAAAAATAAAAAAAGTATTTTCATAAATTAAAATTAGTTTATATATAAGTTAAAAATTAATTTTTGAAAAAGTTAATATGAGAGTACTTTTACATATTAACTTGAGTATAAGTTAATTTTAGTTTATGAAAAAAAATTATTATTTATTTTCTTTTCTTATAAATATTTATAGAGAAATTTATTCAAACAAACCCATAATAGGATAAGGTTTGGTATTTGGTTTTTGTTAAGTGGAAAATTTAGAAATAAACCTTTAATGAGAACTCATACGAAAAAGTTGTCTTTAATTTTTATCTCTGATTTGAATGGATATTAAA
Source organism: Spatholobus suberectus (assembly GCA_004329165.1). Lineage (NCBI taxonomy): Eukaryota > Viridiplantae > Streptophyta > Magnoliopsida > Fabales > Fabaceae > Spatholobus > Spatholobus suberectus. Next base: position 5,551,514 of record CM014732.1, read on the forward strand.
CATAATTTTATAAATCTGTGATTTTATATGTGGAAACATGATAGATTGCACATATATTTGTATAAACTCCAAAATCAGGTTTAAAGATAGGTGTAATAAATGATATCACAAAAGTAGTATGTGTTTTTATACATAGAAAATGGTACGCAAATAAAAGGTTAAATTACTTTTTTAAGTTCTTGAATTTCATTAAAATTTTTAAATAAGTTTCTATACTTTAACCCTATGCGTAGACAGATGAAAAAAATAGTGAGGAAAGAAAATTTTTAAAATTGGAAAGTTTCTTTTATTTGGTTGAAAAAAATAAAGATAATTAAGAGAAAAAAATAAACTTTAGGAAACAAAATTTTACCGTTGAATGCATGAATCAACTAATATAGAATTGTTTAAGTTTAACTAGTAGTTTCAAGTTTGAGTCCTGAATATATAATTGTGTTAAATACTTAAAAGGAAAGTTTTGTCGTCCATAATAGTCTTACCCGACTAGCACAAAATTGTCTTTCGCAGAGAATACCTATAATGTGAGAAATTCAAAAAAAACAAAAATTTAAATTTTTCTCTCCTTATTTTCTCTTTGATTTAAATTTTCTTTTCTTTTCCTTCATTCAAACATTCAAACAAAGGATAAAGGTTCTGTTAAGGTCCTGCCAAGTGTAAAAATCTAATTTTAAATTTTCAAATAGTTAAACACTTATTATATAGAGTTTAATAGCTATACACTATCAGTGTAAAAAGTTTTATATTATCAACCAATTATAAATCACGGTATGGCTTTTAAGGTAGTTATCTTAAAAGCCAAAAAACTTATCTTACATGGCAGTTTGTGATTGGATGACAATATAAAATCCATTCACACTGTTAGTGTATAGACTATTTTCTTTATTGTATAATCACAATGGCAACGTAATTTCTAAATGATTTAAAAACTTTTAATTAAATCTTTGTACTAACAATAATTTATAAATTTGTTGGAGATCCCACTTTGACTAGTGATATGGCCAAAATAGAGAATATAAGTGGAGGCAACCCCTACCTTACAAGCCAGTTTCGTGGGGTTGAGTTAGGCCATATTCCAAATTCTAAGATAGTATCAAAGCCTATCCTAGCGATTGTTGTTGGGATTATCAAGCCACCCTGTTATCGGGTCATTATTGGACCACCTGTAAATTTTCAGTCCTACAAACTTCAGTTCGATACGTCTAGTGCTTAACTTGAGGGGGTATGTTGGAAATTTCACATCGACTAGTGATATATATGACCAAAATAAAATATATAAGTAGGAGGCAACCTTCACCTTACAAGTTGATTTAGTGGGGTTGAGTTAGGCCCTATTCTAAATTCTAAGAAAAATTAGCAACAAAGTTACAAATTTTGAAAATATAGAAATTTGTTTAAAATTTCTCAAATTGTTAAAAGACATAAATTAGTTTAACTTAAGGAAAAAACTTAGGTGCAATTCCTTGGGTGCTTTTAGTGTTTTTCTTCAATCAAAATTAGAGTTTCACCTCCCTAATGAACAATTAGGGATGTTCATAGGTTAGACTAGTTTGCTTTTGCTTTTTTATTTTTTTTGGAAAATTATAACTAAACCAATTCAATTAAGATCAGCTAGGTTTGATTTGAGTCATTGGGTTATAATAAAAATAAGGCTTAAATATCTTTTTAGTCCTTATAATTTAAGCATTTTGTTTTTTTAGTCCCCATAAATTTATTTCGGTCATTTTAGTTCTAAATTTTTTTGTGTGTTTTTTTAATCCTTGCTATTAAAGAAGTTTCGTTAAATGATGATATGACAAACGGAGTGCCATGTCATTGTGCCACATGTCGCAATAGGTATATGTTTCAAGGACTAAAATGACAAAAATAGTTTTCTGTGGACTAAAAAAATAAAATACCAAATTATAGGAACTAAAAAGATATTTAAGCCAAATTAAAATAAGAAGAAAATAAATTCGCCATTGTTGTTGCAAACCCTCTATTTTCTACTTCCACCATTTATCTTCTCCTTCCACCATCCCAACCACAGAAACCACCTTATTGAGCAAGCTAGCCTAGAACCTAAACTCACTCGAGACAAAACGTAACCCAAAACCATGAGCTATTTTGGGAACGACTTTGGTGACACTGTGTGTTCTCTAAGACACGTCGCGTTCTTTGATGTGACACGTCGCATGGTTGGTGGAAACTACAAGTCACGTTACTAAAAGAACTCATGGTTTTGGGTTGTGGTTTGGTTTAAGTGAGTTTAAATTCTAGCTTGGCTTACTCAGTGTGGTGGCTTCTGTGGTTGGCATGATCAAAGGAGAAGACAGATGATAGATGGAGAAAACAGAGGGCTTGCTACATGGACAACATATGGCACGGTGAAATGACACTTTGTTTGTCACATCATCATTTAACGGAACTTCTTTAATGGCATGTACTAAAAAAACACAAAAATATTTCAGGGACTAAAATGACTGAAATAATTTTATGGGTATTAAAAAAATAAAATGTCTAAATTATAAGAATTAAAAAGATATTTAAGCCTAAAAATAAATTATTACATTTTTTTTCAAGTTTTTACTCCACTTATTGTCTATTTTATTTAAATTTGTAGTTTTATATTAATGTAAAGTAAAAGTATTATGTATTGTTTAATATCTAAATATTTATTTTATTTAATACTATTTAATTTTGTTTTCTATAATTGTCACTTTGCATATTTCATCAATTTTTTATCTAAAATATAATACAAAATTTACATAATAAACATGATATAATTAAGACACTCAATACCATATGATAAGATCATATTCAAATGAATGGAAAAGAAAGAAAGAAAAAACAAAAGTAGAAAAAAAATATTAAAGTTTAAAAAGTATTCATTTAAAAATTAAAAAATAGTTGATTAGTCATTGGGTTGGTTTGGATTAAAAAAATAAATCTCAAAATCGAAATAATTATAATTGGTTTAATTCAAATTTGAAAAGAAAAGAAACAATTAACCCACAAATCTAAACTAATTTAATTGATTTGGTTTGGATTCTGTAATTTACAAGTTCAATCCAATCTGAACAATAACTCAAGAACATAAGGTTGATTATAGAATCAAATCTTCCTATTAATCTTTCTAATACTTTAGAAAGTATTCAACACAAAAAAAATGTTAAATTAATCTGTTGGTTCTTATAGTTTAATGTAGCTTTTAATTAAGTCTCTATAGTTAAAAACACTTTAAAAAAATCCTTATAATTTTAAAAGTTTGTAATTAAGTCCCTACACACTAACATCGTTATGACTTCGTTAATTTATATTCGAGTTAACTTCATTTTTATCCTTTGAGTATCATAATTGTGCAGTTTTAGTTCCCTAACTTTTCTCTTATTTACATTTAAGTCCCTCCAAAATTAATGAAATTTCAAAAATGAAAAAAAAAAATCAATAAAGTATTGAAGGTGGGGATTGAGCCCCTACCCTTGAAGTCTATCAAGGATACTAAAATCACTAGACTAACAAATTTATTTGATATATAAATGAAAATTATATTATATATAACTTAACGGGAGACTAGAATTGCATATATATTTACTACTACTAAATTAAATAATATTAACATTATATAAACTAATAATATTAAAATTAATGTTAATAAATATAAATTAATAATATATACTAAGGACCAAAATTATACATATATTTACTACTAGTAAATAAACAATATAATACTATAAAAAAACATTAAATTATACTTTTTAATGCATATATCTTAATTATAACTTAATCACTCTATTTTAAATAATTTTCTATTTTTATAAATTGTGTTTTTTTTATTTTTTTATTTTTTTCTTTGCATGTTTTAGTGACTGAAATAAGATATTATTGTCGATGTAATAATTTATTATATATTTCACTAAAAAAAATATTTCAATTAATCTTTTTCTGATATATTTATACATATATAATATATTTATATTTCTATATAAGTTTATTAATATATACTAATTTATATATATTAGTGAACTATGGGGGTGGGGGTTCAAACTCTATGCATGCTGACAAATATATATAATTAATTTATATTTATTAATATTAATATTATTAATATCCAATAAATATATACTAATTTATATTTATTGATATTATTTTTAATATTATTAGTTTATATAATGTTAATATTATTTAATTTAGTAGTAATAAATATATGTGTAATTCTAGTCTCCAGTTTAAGTTATATATAACATAATTTTCATTTATATATCAAATAAATTCATTAGTCCAATAATTTTAGTATTGTTTGTGAACTTTAAGGATAAGGGTTCAATTCCCACCTTCAATACTTTATTAATTTATTTCCTATTTTTACAAATCTATTAAATTTGGAGGGACTTGATCATAAATGAGAGAAAAGTTGAGAAATTAATATTGCATAATTGCAAGACCTAAATGACCAAAAATATAATTAAATCAAATATAAATTAATGGAGTTATAACGACATTAGTGTGTAAGAATTTAATTATAAACTTTTTAAACTATAAGTACTTTTTTTAAGTATTTTTAACTATAGGAACTTAATTAAAAACTCTATCAAACTATAAGAACCAACTAATTAATTTAACAAAAAAAAAAATGTATTTATAGTGTGTTTAGTTGCAGATAAGAGAAGATTGACATGCGACGAATTGAAGCAAATTATATTACCTTTTGCATCAGATGTATAAATTGGAGGTGAAATTTTTAACAATACGTGCGTTATAGAAGCCTAACCAGCGCACATTTAATGTCTTAAACATATATAAAAAAAACATTTAATACTTACCTTATAAAACAAATAAAAAGATTAACTGGAAACATAAAATACATTAAATTAAATACTAATACAAAACAAATAGTGAGTATTAGAGTATACTGTGATAAGATTTAGAATTGGAAAAAGGTTAGTGACACATTTTTTTAAACACATTCTCTATTATTCATTAAAATTTATCGGAAAATATAAACTTTGATGGGTTCCATTTCTTGTTTAATGAGTTTCACTCAATTTTATAATTTTTAATAAATTTTAACCAATAATAAAGAATATGTAAAAAAAATGCGTTAAAAAAGATGTTAGTAGAACTCCTCTTAGATTTATTCAATGTGAATTGCTTCCGTCAAGATAGCTGTAGGCTTAATAAAAAAAACAACTAGAAAAGTTATTTTTTCACGTTACAATACAAGAATCATTGGATAATATGCATTGGAATTTGTGTCACAGTAGTCAAGAAACTAAGATTCCAGCACATGACGCAGGTCTAGTAGTAAAGCCTTTCTCATCCATTCTATCTTAACCCTTTGGAACATTTTTGCCTAGTCTTTGTTGTTCTAGTCATTGCATTCTATGGCCTTTCCATCAAAGCACCGCTTATGCAATTGCAAGTGTCAAGTCGTGGCAACCACAAGACAAAAATTGTCCCGCTCGGACTCGGATCTCCATCACGTGTCAGCCTCATCTAACTAACTTTAAATTAATTACCCGACCGTACTTCCGTAGTTACCATGTTTCTGTCGCCTTTCAGAGGTTAAAAATTCAAAAAAAGTAAAATATGTTTTTAATTCCTTTAAAATTTGTTAAATTCAGTTTTAGTCTCTTTAAAAAATTTTGTCTTATTTTGGCCTATTTAATTTAAAAATATATCATTTTTAGTCTTCAAAATAACATTTAATAATAGTTATAAAGTGCTATCTAAATCATTTTGAAAACCAAAAGTGATGTATTTTCAAAAGAGAGAGATCAAAATAAGACAAAAAATTTTCAAGAGACTAAAACCAAATTTAACAAATTTTAAAAAGACCAAAAACATATTTTGTCAAAAAAAAAAAATGGTGAAAAATTTTACTACAATATTCTTTTAATTTTGAGATTCCTCGGAATCTGTTGGTTCCTGTTTAGAGATTTTGACCGATCTTTTCCGATTCTGTACTTTGATTCCCACAAAGAAAAGTGGCAATCCTATCGATGCCATCATTATCATTATTATTGATAACATTCTAATCAAATCGAATCAGAAAAAGGTTACCTTGGCCTTAGAGTGGTGAACTCAGATGGCGGAGGGTGAAGTAGAGGTGATTCACTCATGGTCTGCTCCGAGATCCCTCAGTACTAGTCTCATGTATTCTTTTGCTCAGGTACCTCACACACCTTTTCATGCCAATGTCTTTTGTTGGATGCAAACAAGGAACTAACATACTGCATCATTTGACCTTTATTCTATTTTTTTTTTTCTTTTTCATTATTCTCCTTTTGATTTGAATTGCGTTGAGTGATCCATGTAGCCGACTTCACCTGGTGGAAAATAACTTTTGTTGTTGTTGCTCTTTTGATTTGAAGACTGTTTTTTAGTCCGATCAACAAATGATTACCTAGTCTTCTGCTGATGGAGTAATGTGTTGTTAATTAATTGAGCCTTGGTATTGACGATTACCCGAAAATCCTGTTTCTGATGATAGTGTTTCCATGCTTATATCCGTGTTTCATTTGTGTTACGCAGAGGGATGACATAGAAGTGCTTGATGAGCCCCTCTATGCAAATTTCCTTAGAGTAACAGGTCTTGATAGGCCCTACCGGGAGGAGCTACTCTCCAAAATGGTATGTCTGTCACAAAATTACCTCCTTCGTTACCTCTCCTCTAATCTTCTTATACTTCATGCTAAGAAGTAAGTACTAGGCTGATTTGATTGTGCTATGATTACGGCATTGTTATTTTGTCAGCACTTTAGCTTATCTCTGTTCACTCAATCACTGTTTTGGCATCCTGGTATATTTAAAATGGTTAGCTATTATGCTCTAAAACTTTCTTCTTTGTTTGTCTGGTGGGGAAAAGAAATCTTTTGTTAAATGTGGGTGATGTGGTATAGAATGAGAGAATTCTGAAAATTTTAAGCCTCTCTGAACTAGACTGAGAGCATATAAGCATTGGCATTTGTTTCTCTTCTGATCAGTTCAGGTATACTGTATTTTTTCTTGTATAAAAGAGATATGAAAAGCCTAGGTGCAGTTTGTTCTGCTTCATGATGTTAAATGGAATTAAATAAGCCTTCACGATTCAGTATTTAGTTATTTTCTTAAAAAAATTCAATTGCTTTTAATAATCTGGCTGGCCGTTCTTTTTTAACTTGAGAATTCTGAAGATTCTGTCTTTTGAAAGTTCTACACATTGAACTCTAAAATTCATTTGCAATGCTTCCGTAGTTATCCTTTATTATAATCATTCCTGTGCCCTTGTCTCTTGTAGGATCCTCTTCCTATGTTTCATATTGAAAAATGTTGGTGTTTCAAATGTAACAGGAAGCTGATGGAAATAAGGTCACTAATGACATAATTTTTGGTCCAGGAAGGAAGAAATATAGATTCTGTAAGGTAAAGAACATCTCTTTTGACATATGCATTTTCTCACAAAATGTATATATAGAGGAACATTATGACTGTTTACTTCAACGACAGGAGATATTATAACTATATCATTGACTTTTTATGGAGGTGAAAAAAGTTTATATTCCTTTTTTCTCGTGCTAATTTTGTGATGCAGTAGCTCTGCTGTAAGTCAAAGAAACTGAATTGAGGGGCTTCAATTGTCACAAAAATCAACATCTTATGCTATTATGTTCAAAATAAGGCTAGTAGTTATGCTGGCTAGGAATTTTTGCTTTTTAGGGAAGCCCAAAGTAATCGTCACTGTGGTCTCCATGAGGAGGGGAAAGGGAACCGAGTGCACTGTTCCAAAAAAACCCCTACTAATTAGTTTATCTTGAGCTTTTGCAATGTATTATCAAAATCAAGTTTGTTTTCTTCTAATTTCATTATTTATCATTACTTCACTGTTTACAGCATATATCAAAGCAACGGTTACAAGGTTTGACTGACGATCTAATGAAGAAAGGAAAGCACTTCATTCTGATAAGAAATCCTCTTGATATATTGGTAAAATGTCTTTCATTTATTACTTATTTGTCACTAAATCAACAAGCCAGTTCAGCATGTTGTTTCTCATACGCCCATGTAATAGTAGTCCAAAAGCATACAGATCTATCGTCTATCTACATAAAAAAACGTTGGCTTGTGAAAAAGCCTATGACTATGAGCTTCATGTTTAAGTAATGCATATAAGGTGCTGCAAATATTTCATTAATTTTTGTGATATTTGGTGGTTATCTATTTCTCTGGTTACTGCCTGATTATTCTTGTCTACCCCACCTAATTGTGTATGTCCAGCCATCCTTTGACAAGGTTGTCCCTCCATCTTTCTTTGAGTTGGGTTTGGCAGAGCTGGTTTGTATATACAACGAGCTTTGTGAGATTGGAAAGGCACCACCTGTTATTGATTCTGCAGAACTTCAACAAGATCCTGAGGTATTATCTGAGCTTTCTGAGCATGCTTGATTCTTATTAGTGAACAAACCATAAATATAAGACCACTTTTGTTTATTTGGAATAGGCAAGATAGAATGAGCTAAAAGTTTGTTTGGAAGTCAATGAAAAGGGAATGGCCATTGGAGGGAATCATAATTCCATTACATCCGTAGTTATCTGAATTACTATTTCCCCGTGTATTTACTTGAAATACATAAATACATATATATATATATATATATATATCCTCTACCACCTCATCCACACTACCACTACTTGCTGTTGCATCCACAGTTCCACTATCACCACTTTCATGGCCAACACCAACCCACTACCATCCCCACCACCACAGTTGCCGCCATTACCATCATCATGGATGTTATTGTCATTATATAAATATTGAGGTCTAGATGATAATATTGACAAACTAACTTAAAATAACACTTTAAATATATTTTTAATTATCTTGCATCAATATGATGGATGATCTTGTTGATTTGCAGGCTACTCTTCGTGGTCTCTGTAATGATTTGGAGATTCCTTTTCAACCTGCAATGTTCAAGTATGCAGATTTTTTTTGTCCCTTTACAAACTTGAACACACCCCCCACTCCCCCCCAACCCAATTAAAACAAAGAGGAGGAGGGGGGGGTGGTTTACATTAATGCACCTGTAAAAGTGAAAAACACAATGCTTGTAGATGGATGATCTGTGCATGGTCAAATTTGTCTTCCTTTCTTTAATGCTCCAATATGCTGTTAATAATAGTGACTTAATATTCTATATTTTCCATATGCATATGGTGACTATCTAAATTCTGTTTACATTCAAATTTGTTGATCATGTAAAAAGAGACCTTGTGCTACTTTTTATGAATTCCTTTTTCAATTTTTGATCATCTGAGTTGTGGACATTTTTGAGACATTTGGTAATTGGAAACTTTTGTAGGCATTCATCAAGTTACTATTTGGCATACATGCAATACAAGAATATTCCTGTTATTCTTCTCCTGCAACAATTATTTTGTAAACATACATAATGAGTTGACAATTCAAAAACTTTCCAGGTGGGAAGCAGGTCCAAAGCCAATAGATGGCTTGTGGGCCCCTTGGTGGTATAAGTCTGTACATAAATCTACTGGTTTTGAGAAACCAAGAAAGTATCCCCAGGTATGTGGTTGTTTTTATCATTATATGCTTTCAATTTAGTTTCTGTTATGGAGAATCCAGGCTGTTATTTTGTTTGAGTTATTTATAGTATTTTTGGCATTGTTTGGTCCATTGTTCAATTACTATTATTGTTTGATCTAATAGCAATTGGATGCAAAATTGGGTGTTTATTGTGAAATGTGAACCCATGTTTGTCCTATGTTTGCTTTTCACATAAAAATTTGGAGGATACGGAAATGAAGAAGACGAGAGTTTTTCTTTTTTCTTTTGGCTTAATTGCACTTTATGCCACCTAAGTTTCATTATTTTGTGGATTTTGCCACCGTGTTTTTTTGCTCTTGTATTTTGTTACCCTATTTTTGAAATCTTGCAAATTTTGGTCAATCTTGCTAATTTTAATTTGATGAACAGTTGATGGTTGGGCAAAATTTGCAAGATTTCAAAAATAGGGTGGCAAAATGCAAGAGAAAAAAAACACAGTGGTAAAATCCATAAAATGATGAAACTTGAGTGGCACAAAGTGCAATTAAGCCTTCTTTTTTTTTCAAGTGGAGTGGGGGAAGGTATCTTGACTGGCATAGGTGACAAAAAACCTGACTGTGGTTATGCTGTAAACTTGTCTTCTTTTCAGCCATTTCCCTTTTCTTTTTATGATTTGTTGGAGCAAAGTCTACCCTTGTATAATATGCTCCGGCGCCATGTGAAGAAAAAGTCATCTCTCCTTAGTCCTCCTTTACCTACTCCCAATCTTCCTGTTCCTGCAAATGAGAAATTGCTTGCTTGGGTTGGTGATGAGATCGCGCCACGTGATAGTGCTAAGGTATTTATTGTATGACACTTAAAGGTCTGCTGTATGCTGTTGATATAACAAAGCACCAAATTTATGTGATTGATGTACAGATTCTTATGGTTTGAAATTATTACCCTGTCATCTATCAGGTTTCTGTGTTTGATTCAGTTGTCCAAGGAGGTGACTCAGTTTGGGAGGGACTTCGAGTGTATAATGGAAAGATATTTAAGCTTGAGGAGCATCTAGACAGGTGATGTCACAAAACTAAGAAATTGAGTAGTATATGCTAGTGCAGTCATTTTATTCCAATATTGTTCTAGCTGATTTATTGAAATGCATAAATTGAATTAGTAATGCAATAAATTAAATTAAATGAGTATAAGTAAATCATAGACTGCAGGAAAACTATAACTATCACATATATTTACCAGCTTTTGCAATTTGAAATAGTTACTGTCATATTCTTTTGGATTTTCAGCAATCAATATAGACGTACTTCTTCTAATTTCTTCTTCATTTGCATATGTAGTCTCATAGTCTTTTGTACATTCATTTTAGACATGCAATATGTAATATGTGTGCAGAATTTGCTTCTCTTTTCCCATAGAGCATCCTTACCTTTTGACATCATGATTATAGTTTTTGTTTATACTCCTGTGAGTCTTTCATATCTTCTCATACTGCACACACACATCTTGTGTAATCTCCAATAAATCATTGCTCAAGGTACAAAAAATATGCTTGGTTGCATTTTTCAATGAATAATGCTATTTCATCTGAAGTAGAATACTGCACCAAATCAATTTGTGTTGAAAACCACATTTGCTCATCCATGATTGTCAGAACTGCAGCACTCAATCTTTTCCAGACAGAATGCCATAGCAGTTCGGTGGGTTTTGGAGATATTAATGGCTGGGTCGTGACGTGTTTTTCATATTCAGTTTAGAAAACATTTTCGCAAAAAAATTCTGACAACTATATGAAAGACATAAGAATTATCTGACTGAACGTATCCCTAATTTCTCAAAGCTTTTTTACCGAGCACTGTTCAATCTAACTAAAAAGTTAAATTATTACAAATATAAAATTAATAAAACAGCTTTGTTCCTAGGGAAATCCTTAGTGTATTTCTCATCAATTCATGATTTATGAGTGGGGATGTTCTTCAGTATGTGTTATGGTTTTACATTTTGTTAGTTTAAAACTAAACCTGATGGTCATATATTCTGTATTCATAATATGTTTCATTTCTAAAAGATCTGCTTGTCATCAATGTTGTTGACCTAATGTCCTCTTACATTTCTTGCTTCTTACTTATCAGGTTGTTTGATTCAGCAAAAGCTTTAGCTTTTGAAAATGTTCCTACTCGAGATGAGGTGAGTCTGAGATGCATTCAGTTCATCTAGCATGTGTCACTTAAAACGCAGCCTCACTTGTTATCCCAATAGGCTTTGTGTCAGATGGTACTGTTTTTCTGTGAAAAGCAAAGCCCTAAATGCTATTGTCTTCAGTCTTGTTTAGGTTATCACCGTAATGAATGTTGTTCCAAAAATTGCAGATTAAGGAAGCAATTTTCATATCTCTAATTAGGAATGGCATGTTTGATAATTCACACATTCGGCTTTCTCTAACACGAGGGAAAAAGGTTTTACTCTCTCTCATTTATCATTTCAGCCAAGTAATTTCTTCAAAGCTACTAGTTCATCGAATTATGTTCCATCTATCATTCACACGCCAATGTTCAGCATTATATGGTGGCAGCTTCATAGTTTTAATAATATATTAGACTATATGCACAAAAAAGGCTCTCAACATGTTTCTTGAATTTATACAGTGCCCTGATTATTATATTGACCAGAAATCTCAATTATAATAGAAAGATTCAAAGGGGGTCTGCTGGTTAGATTATTCAATGAATCTAGTGTAAATATGAATTAAACTCAATTAAAGTCTGTTTCATGAGTCATAGCTATATATTTAACAGAAATTATGAAACCATTAAACATATGTAATTCTGTGGAGCAATCCTGTTTTAACTAATGTAAAAGGAATATTCTGTTTCTCTAGGTTACTTCTGGGATGAGCCCTGCATTCAATCTTTATGGATGTACATTAATTGGTAACTTCCTATCCCCTTGCCAAATAAGTAACAATGATGTTAGTATCAAAGTCTTTATACTCCTGAAAGAATTTTTGGATACCAATATTGGCATTATTGAGCAAATTGAAGTTTTCAAATTAACCCAACAAGATCTGTTGTATGATTTCTATTTCTTGGAAATGATCACATTGATTGCATTCATGACTTTCTATTTAATGATATTAAAAGAAGAAATCACACCACCCTATGGCTGTATTAAATCTGTGATGGCAGTGATCTCGGGAACATTATTAGGAAATTACTTCTTGTTTAGATGCAATTATCTTTGTAATAATATTTTGTAATGGATTATTCATTTTAGAAGTCATATGCTTTTACTGGGTGAGATTTATCTGAGTATACATGGTGGTTAGTTGAGTTGGTAAAAGAAGACTTGAGAAGGGGATTGAATCAAGCCTTTCCCCATAAGGACCTCTATGCAAAAGCACTAAAGAAAACAAAACATGATACAGAATAGAGAGCTGACAAAAAGAATGAATGATTATTGATTGTTAAAAAAGATTATACTAATAGCATATCAAACTCATAAGCTTAAATATCAGTAGGCAACAGAAAATTAAAGAAGGGATAAAAGAGCTTGCATAGGGATTTTTATGCTGGTTTTGTCTCCAACGTGCAGTCTACATCCATTCCCCACCAAAATGTGTGATTTTCCACTATCAAACTCAAGCGTTCTTTGATCCACCTGGCCTATCCAAGCTAGAAGCAAGTAGTTTTCTTCAAAACTAGGCTCCTCAAGCTCGGATCTGAGTAGTTTTTCTCAACCTTATCCTCTCCAAGCTAGTAACAAGTATTTTACTTCAACTCTAGCCTCTCCAAAGCTAGCAACAATTCATCCCCACAGAAATTTTACAGTAAAAACAGAGTGTACCTCTCAAATATAGAGATGGCTATACAAATATAAACTCAATATAGAGTTACAAGAAGAAACTCCAGTGAAAGCTCAAAGCTTGCTGTCTTGTACATTTATTTCACTTCTAAGTAGATGGAATTTTATATAGAAAGGAAATAGTTTTGCAACCCCTTTGTCCAGCTGTAAAGGGACAAATTAAAAAAAGAAAAAAACTGTCTTCTTGTGAGAGATATTCTTCTCTTTGATTTCCTATTGGTATAGCTATCATTCTTATCATCTTAGGCCTTTTTTTTCTAGTTTCCAATAGGTATCATCCATAAGAGGCAATCCTACTCAAGACATGGTTTGACACTAAATGTGGACACCTTTCACAGCAAGGATTTGATTTGTGGTTTGCTATTTTGTGGGAGACTAGCCCCTTCTGCTAGACTGACTCTCATTTGCCCTTGCATAGGGTTTTTATGAAGAAATTTTCCTTGCAGCAGAAATTTCTGACAAGTATCAGCTGACTGATCTTGTTCATTTGTCATCTTACAACAAAAATTCGTAGATTTTGATTCAGCAGACCTGATTTCTTTTCTCAAGAATCCTCAACTTGTTTTCTTTGAGTTGGAACATCAAAATGCTAAGAAGCACAAATAGTTTTAAATAGTAGCCATTTGTATCATAACCGTATTAGATACATATCGATATCGGATACTACTTGATTACTTCAAATACTTTTACTTGTGTTAATATATGTTGAGATACTATCCTTATGTTATTTTGATTCTATTTCCTTGTTTCCTATTTTATTTTAGTTTCCTTAGATAGTTTGATCACAATCCCTAAATTTTGGGGATCGATTAAGATTTAAGACTTTATGTATATAAGTGTACAAATCACTCAACAATATAAAAGAGAAATCATTCCTTTTATCTCAATATTGTATTGGAACGTTGACATCCACCTTGAAAAGAGGTTTTTCCTTCTGCTGCACAAGACTCTCAGAGCTCCCCTTTTTCTTTTTCTTTCTCTTTCTCAACTTTTTGTTCTCATCTCTCCTACAAATCAAGATCTTATTCTTTGCCATGTTTCAGTGCCACAAATCTACCATTCTGAGGTTGTCAAGATCTCAAACGTTGCTTCGATTCAAGAATTCTCCTGTCGTTTGCCTATTATGGCTGTTCTTGAAGACTTGGTTTTGACTATTTGGATATTATTTGCTTCTGCCTTTAGTGATTTACATGGTGGTCAAGCCTCTCTCAATTAATGAGGTTGATGACTTCTAAAAAGTGGTTAAGTTAGCTTCTACTTATATGGTTAAGTCTTGTTTGATTTACTTCTACAAGGTGGTTTAGTGGTTAAGCATTAAGTGTTGCTTATGCTTGGTGGTTAAGTTTGTTTTTCTTCTTTGCCTAAGTTGACCTTATTGGTTACTCTCGCATTTGGGATTTCTATTTTACCAATTTGATTACAGTTTCTATTTGTTCCAAGGATCATCTTGTTCACATCTTCACTAAGTCTTTATGGGACCCAGGATAGCATACTTATGTAGCAAGTTGGACACATATGATATATATGCTTCAGCTTAGAGGGGAGTGTTAAGATATGTTGAGATACTATCCTAATGTTATCTTGATTCTATTGTCCTGTTTCCTTTTTTCTCTATTTTATTTTAGCTTTCGTAGATAGCTTGATCATATTCCTAGTTTTCTTACATAGCTTGATCATAATCCCTAAACATTAGGGATTGATTAAGACTTTGTGTATATAAGTAAGTGTACAAATAGCTCAACAATATACAAGAGAAATCATTCCTTCTATATCAATAAATTGCATTTTTATAATTTTATACTTTTATTTTTAAACTTTTATACCAATATTTATTAGAATACTACAATAGTTAAATAAACTTTTGTATTTTATTGTGTTTATAATTATAACGACTTATGCTCATTTTTAAAACATGAATTTCCTCTTGTGATTTAAAATTTTTATCTCATGTTAAATTTAAATTAATTTTATATATTATATTATAGATGTGTCATGTCCTATAACTTTTAAAATTCGTTGTATTCTGTGTCTATGTTGCATTGTATTTGTATCCCATATTGTATCCGTGCTTCCTAGTCAAAAATGTACCTTTATCTTTGTATGGCCTTCCACATGTCATGTTTCAATCTTCTCTTGAAAGCTTGATTTCTTTCTTTAATTTTTGATGAATCTTCAAATGGGATTCATATCTTTTTTTAAGCTTTGATAAATGTTCACACTAGTCTTTAAACTAAGATCAAGCATAAGCATGCAGTATTAAGAATATTAAAATGTTTGGAATCATCACTTAATGAAATGCCAAGTTGGATATCTTGGGCTAACAAATTGATCCATTAAACAGACTTGACATGATAATTTGTAAGAGCTAAAATTTGGTTGTTTAATCCTGTATAATGTGAAAACATTGTGATTCTGGAAGAGTCATTTGTGGAGAAATACAAGACAGTGTTTTCATATGGGTTTAATTTTAACTTGCAAGTTACCTTGACTATCTCTGTGCTTTTCTAATGGATAGACAATTTTATACTAAATTGATTCTTCTTTAAATATGCAGTGCTTGCTGAATGGAAGCCCCCAGTATATGATAATACACATGGTATAGTTCTTGTAACTGCTACAACACGCCGGAATTCACCAAATGTAAGTTTCTGATTTGTATACTTGTTAATATGGGGGTTAAAAGGGTGCTTTTTTAGAAATATGTGTATGTTTGAGTTACTAGTAAATTTTTAGTCCTATATCAACTGATAGTAAACATCCAAGCTTTTCTATTGTTATCATCGTAGTGACATCACTGTTATAGAACTAGAGTTTGGGTATGGATATATAAAAGAGGAAAGGTATTATTTGAGTTAGCAATGGTGCAAATTTAAAATCTCCAGAAATAGAATGATCAAACTTGATGAGAGTCAATATTTCTTAACTATATCAAATCAAACAACTTATTAGACTCCTTGTTATCATGGTTTTCTTTCATTTTATACATTGGAGAGCATTTGATTGACATGGTTTTTCCATCAGTTAGTATGATACTAGAATCTTCACATGCATGGATCTGCTTTTATTCTTTCCCAGAAAGAATTATAATCATATGGATAATGGAGATAGTGAGAAAAAGAGACGTGCCTAAAAGAAAGTTATAATCATATGGAAAATGGGGGGAGTGCATAGAGGCTGAAAGAAATACAAAGCAAGTAAACTGAAAGTATAAAGATGTGTAGTGGTGTTGTCACTAAATACATTGTCCCGTTCTGGTTTGAGTTGACAAAGAAAGATTTATAAAGTATTTAATGCTATTTAGTTGAAGAACTTATTGCCATTATAATAATAATTAAAAGCAGCATGTGATAGCCTGTCATATAGTTGTAAAAAGGAATGAGATTCATTCAAACCAACAAAGTTTCTATTTGATTGGCATACACCTTTAGTTCGATCAATTGACTTTGTTCCATCCCCTTTTCTTTTGTTTTCTTTACCAGAATTTGGATTCGAAGATTCATCACAATAACCTTCTCAATAACATACTTGCAAAGGTATTTTTCCATTCTCCTCAAGATATTTTACATGTAATCAACCAAAATGTGTTAAATACTATTATTGGAAGTGGATGATTTCTATTGTAACAATGATGATTGTAGAGTTAATTTGACAGGTTAATCCTTAGAGTAATGTCAATATAGAATATTGTGGATAATATTATATGGGGAAAAGAAAATGCAGTTTATGTTTATTTACCCCTGCTATTATGATTTACTATATGCAAAGAGACACATGGACGATTAATTGCCGCAACTGCAATTACAACATATTATAAATTTATAATTTATAATTCAATTGACTGTTACAAGCATGATAGAAATCATAACTTCGTTGCATCTTGTCTTACTAATATCCTATCTCAATGATATATCTTACCACATTACTAAAATATTATTATTGGCCTAGTGCAGATTGAAGGCAATAATGCAAAGGCAGATGATGCAATCATGCTCGACCAAGATGGTTATTTATCGGAAACCAATGCAACTAACATTGTAAGTCCTCAAATTTGCCCTAGCTGTCAGGAGGGTCTTTATTCTCGTTTTGCTAATTATCTGCTAGGGCTTACTAGGTAGCAGGAGATATTTCTTGGAGTCCAACTCCATGCTCTGGACTACTGATATACACAAAACTAAATTTAAAAAAAAGAAAAAAGGGGGGGGGGGGGGGTTAGCATGGATAACTTTGAGCTGATGACAAATTAGTCAACTCAATGCATGGCTCAAAAAATGTGAAATCATCTCCTTGTAAGATGTAAGAGGAGACAAATATATTGTTGGTTCCTCTTCACCTTGCAGTCTCAGAGGAAACAAAATCTTGTTAAGTCTCCCTATTTGAGAAGGATCACAGGGTTTTCTTTTTGTAACAAGGTCTACTTGCAGCATAGAATGGTACATAATCTAATGATTTGGAACACTTCGACTCATTTATTGCTCTTCTTTCTGCAGTTTGTTGTTAAAAAGGGCCGTGTTTTGACACCTCATGCTGATTACTGTCTTCCTGGCATTACTCGTGCAACTGTAAGTTGTGTATACTCACCGATATTTTTAAACCAATTTCTGTATATATTGTAGCATTTATGTTGGGCAGCAGGTATAAGATGACACCTGCATATCAATTTCAGCTATAAGTAGGTACTTTTATTAAGCATCTTATTTTAATTACTAGAGTGCCATTGTGTTGGCAAAGAATTTTTTTATTTTTTTTTCTTTTGATAGGAAATGGAGTAGATGAATCGACAAGATTAGGTTTATAATTTCAGTCAACACGTGCCAAATTGTTTTTCCCTCTTGAGATTCTAAATTATGTTTATCAGTGAAGTGTACTCTGGCATTGATGGAACTCTGCTGCGTTGCAATTTTAGGTAATGGATCTTGTGGTGAAAGAACAGTTAATCCTAGAGGAGCGAAGAATAAGCCTGTCAGAAGTGCATACTGCAGATGAGGTTCACATATACAATTTCAAATATCTTCTAAATAAAAATTGCTAATATATATATATATATATAAACTTACACCGTTATAAGTTATATTAACTCTTATACTATTCAATAATTTTTTATTAGATAATTTTATCTCAAAATCTATGATCAGAACGGAAGTTCTTAATTCTTATCATATAAATCATATCTACAAAATTTATATTAATTTAAAATTATTTAATACTCCATTGATATACATCAAAATTGACATAATATATACTTTTAAAATATATAAAATAAGAACCATTTTATTATATAGTTACAGTTATTCAATTTTGAAAAATTTGACACAAACAATTAAGGAATTATATAGTCATAATTCAATAATCGGGTTGATAAAAATCACATTCTATATAAAGTTGTTGATGGTGTAAGAGTTGTGTAATTTATAGCAGTGTAAGTTGATCTCTACTTGTATATATATGGACCAATTTATGTTTGAGTTATAACTATAAGACTTTCTTGCAGGTATGGACGACTGGAACAATGGGAGAACTAAGCCCAGTAAGTTCCTTATTATGCCTTATCAATTGAATCTTTTTATACATTGTGTGAATGTGCTGCTGGGTATGCATCAAGAATATTACCTGATTCCTTTCATAATCAATTGCAATAATGATTGTCAAACCTGAAAAGAACGTTCATTGTTATATATTACTACGATGGATGATTTGTGTCTAATCAACTCTTGAATTTTGAATTTTGAATTTTGAATTTTGTGTGTTACTGGCAAGTCCTCAGAGCAAATTAATCAAGGATAGGACAAGCAAAAAGAAAATTGGTTAAAACCAGATACAAATTCTAGACTTTGCCATTTAAACTACGATGGTTACTCAGCATAGTGCCTTTAATTCATTTGCTCCTTTGGAATATGTTATTTCCAATTCCTCTGGAACTTGATAAGCATGCCCATTGATAATTCATCTGACCTGACTGCTTTAGATTTTTACTGTTGCTATCAGCACATGAATGAGAATATTCAACTAACTTGGCGTCTAGGCACCTATTTAGATAATAAGAGTAAGATGGTATGAGATTAAACTTTATTGGATATCTTCCTTAGGTAGTGAAGGTTGATGGCCGTACAATTGGCAATGGAGAAGTAGGACCAGTCACTAGAAGGTTGCAAGCTGCTTATAAAAAGTTGACAGAACAGTCTGGTGTACCTATACCAACCTACCTTAAGACTTGAAAAGGTATAGCATCTTTTCTCTTTTGCTCTTCAGCCAATGCAAACAATTTTTAGACTTTGCCATACCACACTTTTTGGTCTTAATGTTTTCCACAATCCCTACTTTCTTTTCATCTCTTCCAGACCACAGTTGGAACTTAGAAGTGAGCGAAAATTGCTGCTGTACATTACCGAAAGCTACATATATCGAAGCATTTTTCCCTCAAACAGAAAAAAAAAAAAAGGATTTCTCGCATTAACAAATTAGTAGAGAAGACCATTTCTCTCTTTTTTTAGGGAAAAGGGGGGGTGTATTTAAAAAGTCCTCATTCCATTAGAGTTTGTTAAATAAATATGGTTACAAGTTGCAAATTTAAAAATGTAATTTGATACAAGTTTTATCATCATCTCTCATTTTTACAATTTTCGAAAATAATATCAATTATCATGCGCTGTATTTCAGAGATGCAAGCGATTGGTAGATAATGGGGATATATATTGTGATAGAGAATTCTGTTTGATGTGCTAAAAACTGTAGGAGTAGTGGATAGGACAAAAATATTTGCTCCTTGTTTGATAATTTGATTATAAAAATGACTTAGAATAACACTACAAATTGTTATTAAGGATAGCATGCGCAATGTAACTTAAGTCAAGAGTACCCCAAAATCCCAGACCAATACGAAATCCAACTACAATTAACAAGCTCAAGCTCATAGATACATAGTTTGCGTTTTTGCTTTTCTGGATTTTTTTTTTTTTAATTTTTGTTCATTAATTTTTTATCTGAAAGTGTAATAAAAACATAAAAATTTAATTTTCACAACTCCCTCTTTACATTTTTCTATAAAATGTATTTTCGACCTTTTTATGATTTTCTCAATGAAGAAACGCCATTAGTTCAATAGAAGCCTGTCGATATTCCAGTTACAAATTGGCATGTATGCAGTAAGGCACTATGGACTATGGCGAGGAGCAACTTATATTTGAGAAGATAAAAGGTTTTTTTTTTTAACGAGTTGTTTATTAACGGAATTTATTTTATTAGTTTATACCATTTTTTGATATGCAATTTTAATTATGTTTCTTTTTTTTTACTTAAAAGTTACTATAAAATTAAAACTTAAAATAAGAGTTTTAAAAATAAAATAAAAATTATTTGATATTTTTTATTTCTTTTAATTTAAAAGAAATGATTTGAGAGAGATGAGAGAACAAGGAGAGAGAGGAGAGGATGGAGACAGAGAAAAGAAATTAACTTTTTAAAAAAAAAATATCTAGTTTCCTTTCTTTTATAAAAAATAAATTAAAAAATATTTTAAGATTTTTTTAGAAAATGTGTTTGACTCAATTTTTCCTTTTAAAGAGAAGAAAAACTCAAAAAATTGGGTGCAATGTTCAAACTTATAACTTTCTTTTTTTGTTATAAAAAGTTTAGATTAGAGGAAGACATGTCTCTTTGCAAGTTCAAGGAAGACTATCAACCTCAATGAGAATTTATAATGAAATTTACATATCGTCTACCAATAGAAAAAATTTGATAATTCAACTCAAATCACAATTAGTGTGAACACAAAAGACTCGACTAAATATGTCTACTCCTATTGATATTTGAACTTATAAGTTACTAGTTTTTTTTTTATCTTCACTCATTAAAATTCTTCATATACCCTTCGTGTTTAAAAACTCTTTAAACTTTCTCTTATCAAATATTATTTTTTTATAATTTAAAATCATCAAAATTATAGTATAACTTCATTTATATTATTTTATTTTATTTAATAATTTTTTTTAGAAATGATAATAAAATTGAAAAGATATCATTCTAAGTTTTAAGATGATAAATTGTATGAAATAAATTAAAATTTGAAAAAAAATTAAAAATATATATAATTACTAAATTCCAAGCTAAGGCCAAATAATTAAATATAATTTTTTATGTCATTTTACAGACATTAACTAGTTTAACAATTAATTTTACCAAACACTTTTAATTTAATAAGCTAACTTAACTACTTTTAGCTTTCAATTGATTCTTAACTTTTCGTAATTTATCCAATAATTTTACTGAACACACCCTTACATGATTGGAATACTCATTACTATTTTGGAAGTTTTAGAAATAATTAGAGATGAATATAACTGATTATTTTAAAAGAATAGCTATCCCAAAATTGTTGGAAATACAAAATGTTGATAAATTAATTTTTTAATATTGTTATGTTTTTATCTTTATACTTTTATTAATTTTATAATTTAATCATTCTAATAAATATTTGGCTTAATTACACATTTAGTCTTCTTATTATAGTCATTTTGCAAATTTGGTCTCCTCCCCCCCTTTATTTTTTTGGCAAATTTAGTTTCCCTATTTATTTATTTTTGAAAATTTAGTCTCCACTATTTTTTAATGAAACAAACTTAGATGCAATACCATAGATACTGTTAGTGCTGTTCTTCAATAAATTGGAGTTTTATCTTGATAATCTACATAATAAATGATTCCATTAAATGTCAATGCGTATTACCGAAATAAAACTCTAATTCTGATTGGAGAACAGTACCAACAGTACCTATGGTACTAAATAATTATTAAAGAATTATATAATAATAAGTATTACATGCATTAGGGATGATGTTTGCTCCGAAGAATTTTTTATTTGATACTTTTTATTTTAGATTCTTGATAAGTATTTTAATGATATTCTTTAACTGGCTATTATTTAATATGAATTAATATTGACTGCAAGAGAAAGTGCAAGGATTTCTATAAAAAAACAGAAAAGGCATTGCTCTACCTGCATTGCCTGCAGATAGGACAAGGATCAAAATGAAAGGAACAAGAACCTATAACCATCGCAGTTTTATAGAGTAAGGAGTAAGAGTTTAAATGAAATAAGTTATTCATAAATTATTTTTTAATCAAGTTAGTTTTCTTAGCCTGACAAATAAGTTAAAATCTTGAATTTGAGTTAAACTATTTAAATAAATTAAGCTTAAGATTGATATTAATAACTTGTGTATGTGTGCATTATCAAAGAGTGTTATTTTATTTATTACGTGTTACTAAAAATTGTAATTTATTCATTACTATCTTATATATGACCTAGCTCTAATTTTCAATAGTTGTATCTTAGAGAAGCGACATGAACCTTCTTAAAAAAAAAAAAAAAACTACCATTTATATTATGATATTTTTGTCTTTCACTTTGAAATCATCTTTATAAGTACAAAATTATATTTTATTTATTATTTCCTAGTACAAAGATTTTTAGTAAATACTAAATTAATAAACTTAAAAAATAATTTTTAAAAAATGATAAAAAAAAAAGTAATCACACGAAAAATGAACTAAATTTGAATTTCGTATTTTTAAATAATTCAAATTTAAACTTTAAATTTATCCTTTTTATATTTTTGTTATTTTTAGGTGAAGAGGAATGCTAGTGTCACTTTCTATAACATCTCTTTCTAATACTCTCCCTACTATTAGCTAGAATTTATTTGAAAATTACAAATTTTGGTAGATCTCACCTCTTATTTATTGAGTCTCTCTCTTAATTTAAAAGTGAAACTTGCTAAAATTTGTAATTTTTAATAAATTTCAGTCAATAATAGAAAGAGTGTTAGAAAGAATAATACTAACATTCCTCTTAGGTGAATATAATTTTGAATTTAACTTGGTTAAATAAATAAGTAACACTTAAACAATTTTTATTTTTATAAATCAAACCTAATTTTTTATGCTCCACCTGTTTAAACTGGGTAACTGGGTAAAAACCCAATAACGTAACGCATTTGGATTCTCTTCAGCAATGCTGTCTCTGCAGCAGTAATCTTGGCCGTTAGATTTACATTTTATGGTTATTAAAAATGGAAATATAAAAACAATATTTTTATAATTAATTACAAAAGATTGATTCGTTGTTGGAGGGTCGGAGAGAATGCAAACTCGTAACGTACTGAGTGATAAACAAACCACTATTAGTAAAAAAAAAAAAAATTCTCCCTCCAGGTGTACACCATTGGAGTATTTTTCATCCATTTAATAATGCTGTCCCGTCAGCGAATTCGACCTTCGGGCCCAACTGGTTTTGGGCTACAATTATTGAACTTTTCTGAAAAGCCTCATTATTACACAGCAAGAAAGGATGTGTTTGGGCCAGCCTCAGTTTGATTCTCTTTTGGCGTTGATTGTCATGGGAATGAGATCATGTATGTCATGCCTGCACAGCATTTAGCCAGAACTAAGTAATCAACACCTCTTTGACTCAATATTCTGTTGCCTTGCTCTTGTCCATTTTAGTATTTTATATTATTGGTATGGATCATTCTTCATATTGTTTCAATTCCAAAGATAAGGGGATACTTTTATTTGCCATTGTTAACAAGCGCATGATGAATTCAATTGCGACATTAATCTCAAAAGCCATTCAACTGTGTAACTTTCATGTGGACCAATTTAGTGTATAATCACATTCACTTCGTTCCCTTCAATTATTAGTGTCTTTCTCCACTTTTATGTCATTTCCTGTTATGGGGTGATTGTCATCGTTCTAATAAATAGCTTTATGTCTTTTTACTTTATTCTATTTTCTATCAAAGAAAGAAAGTCACTATCTCCTGTCTCCGTGCTAGTTCTTTATAGCTTGGCTTCAACTGTATGTTCTACGCTGCGAGGCACCTATCCTTGCAACTCTTTTTGTATGTTTTCTATTTCCCTCAAAGCTCCAAGCCCATTCTTTATGTCTTGGTATAAACGGTACTTAAGTTAACAACACTTTTTGGATCAATTTTTTTTTTTTTAAAAAGAAGTTAACAACCCTTTTGCTTGATCCACTTGCTTTTCCACGAGCGAACTTTTAAATAAGAGAAATGTCAGTAATAATTTCTAACACACTTTTTTTTAACATATTTTTTCATTATTATTAAAATTTTCTCTTTGAATAATACGAGAGGAAAAGAGAGAAATTTGGGTTGGAATCTATGTACGCAATGTTCCACGCAAGAGAACAAGAAGATGAAGACAAATCGGTGTTAGAGTTGGAATCTTCTAAAAGACAACCCTGGAGCTTCATCAACAACCAATGAATTATTATATTTATTATATATTTCGCTGGAGTTCACAAACGGACTCTTGTACGATTCATTTAGAATCTGACAAATAAAAATAGGGGACGGGACCTAACATATATTGCAAAGGACAGTAAAATCTGGAAAGGACATAAATCACACTATCATGATCTTATCTTTTACCGTGCTATGCTTATCACTGTTGTTTTCTTTTCTTTTTTTTTAATTTTCCTATGAAGATAATACTCATTTTCATCTGACACTACTTTATGCACAAAGTTCAAATGTGAATGAATTAGACTTCGTGTGATGGGAAATTGACGACTATATATCTTGATTCTTTAAAAATTTATTTTATTCATGTTTATTTTACAATTTGAAGGCTGAAGATTCTGTGAGGTTAAAGAAGCTTGTTTGAAGATTAAGAAAAGGCTTGACAAACTTGATTTGTAAGGCTATAAATTAATAGCTCACTGTACTTTCACAGTCAGTAATGAGAAACTCACTCTCCTCAACCCAATCACATGCATCTTGATACTAATGAGAAACATAAAGAACAAGTGATAGACGTTTTTTAAGTTTTGATTAAAACGGGCAAACTTAATTAGGGTTGGCCTAACTGTGGAATTTAAATAATTTGAACAAAATTTTAGGTTTTAATTTTGTTACCATCATTATATTCCAAAAAAGAATTAAAAAAGGCATACAAAGAGTTTTGAGCATGTCAAATAAGTTTTTTTTCTTTTTTCTATTGATTTTCCTCTTATAGTAAAAATATTTTATCCTTTATGCTTTGTTACGAAAGAAGTAGCGAAGAAGTGGAGAAAAGAGGAAAGAAGTAAGGAGAAATATACGATTTCTTTTCGTTTGGTAACTCAAAAACAATGTTGAAATATTTAAAATTTTAGTGGGGCTCACGCATTTTTTTATCCGCTCTCAAGTATGCGAAAGTGAAGAAAAATAGTCATATAGTCGATTATACACAATGTATATTCAATTATATGTACATATAATCGAATATACAATGTGTATAATCGATTATATGAGTAACCTATTTAATCAATTATTATCCCCCCCTAATCGATTATCCTCCCCTTCTCCCTCGACCCCCACCCCGCCCCCTTAATCGATTATCATATGCCGTATCTTATATAATAATAATAATAATAATAATAATAATAATATATTATTATTATTAATAAAAATAAATAAATAATAATAATAATTAAAATAATAACAATCTCAAAAAGTTAACTTCTATTTTATTTTTTATTTTATTTTTTTTCAATCAACTAATCTTAACTTTCACTTTATTTCTTTCCTATTTTTCTTTTTTTCTTTTCTCACATACATATTTCCTCTCCCTCTATTTCCTTCATCTTTATCAAACACACCCTTCAAGTGAATATAAGCATGTAACTTGTCAATTCTGTTGAATTTTTACGTTTTTGTACTGATGTTATCATGCTAATTGAGTCTGTCGGATGGAGCTATCATGATGGCTTTACGCAATGGGGAGGCGTGGCTTTAATCTGAATTTTCATTTTACTCTTTCACAATCATGATGACTTACTGACAGATACTTGATCCAGAACATCCTCTTGTAAAATTGGAAAACAGGTCGTTGAACTAGAAGATCCTTATAAAATTGGAAATATGAATGTATGTCACTATTATTTTGGATTTGAATGAAGAAGGAACTCTCACTTAACCAACTGAAGCAAAAGAACAAGTTTTTAAAATTGAGAAAATCGCATAGATGGAGATCATAGTTAAACGGCCATTTCTTAATAAGAAGCCAATTATAAGTCCAATATTCAAGAAGCAATCATCATGCTAACTCAAACTTCTAATACATGCAAAAAGTATTGAGTACAGAATTAAATAAATCAACGAGGGGAAAACACTTTAACCTAGACAAACTACTTTACTGACTCAAATCACATTTGCTAACTCAAATTATTCAAAATGAAAATATTAACCACAAAAAGGTCTTCGCTCGCTTTTTAACAATGGTTCAAAATATATTTGTAACTTAATATCAAAAATAAAATAAAAATTGTAACTTTATCCTTTTCATTCTGCCTTGAAGATATTCGATGACCCCACCACAACACAACTTTCTTTTATTTTTTTCACCTAGGAATTCGACTACGAATATCGTACAACTCCATGGGGGCCATTATTTTTACCTTCAATGCCCTAATCATTTGCATTTTCAAATAGTTATTAAAAATATTATAGACTCAGAAAGTGAAAAAGAATGAAGAATGATCCCTATAAGGCTACAACTCACCTACTTTTCCATAACAGTCACCATTAATCACTGCCCGCCTGTTTCTTTTTTTTGTCCTCCCGTCAACAGCTGTCATGATCATGTTATATTTCTGAATGTTATGTGAAAGTGGCATTTTTGAAAAAAAATTCCTTTACAAAATATAAAAATACTTTGGCTAAAATCACTATTTTTTTTAATTTATTCAACTTTGTCTCTTTATTATTAAAATGTTCAATGTGATCATCTAATTGTTAAAATATATGGAATGTGGTCTTTTTCGTCTGGTTTTTTACTAACTGACATTAGCCTAATCCAACAAAAAATGAACACTTCACTACCACATAGGATTAAGATAGACAAAAAGGGTTATATTACATATATTTTGGCAACTAAAGGATCATATTGAATATTTTAATAATAAAACCAAATTGAACAAAGTAAAAAAAAGAATAGAGGAACAAAAAGAGTAATTTAACCAAACACTTTTATCCCCGAAAATATTTTGAGTTACATTCTCTTGTAAAGTGTGTGTGTGTGTTTGTATTGTTACAAAAAATTTAGGAGGAGATAGTATTCCAATCTAAGGCAGGGAAACTCCTTTGAGCTCAAAGAGCACTTATAGTGTATATATAAAAAATAATATTATTTATATAATAAATTTTTACAATAATTTTATACAAGAGAGAAATATAAAGAAAAAAGAAGAAGAAAATATAATAAATAAACAGTGTGATAAAAAAAAAAAAAGATGAGTGTGTAAAAAATATTTATAAACATTTGTTATACGAATAACATTACTTTTTGTATAAAATTGTGAGATCCTTAATATAGTTGTTTACAGAAGCAATACCCTCTCACTCTCTCTTGGCTATTTCATTTGGGCTATAAAGATGACTTAAAGGGTTTTATTAATAAATAGTTTAAAAACATTAATTATAGAATCAATGAATATAAAATTTTTATTAAAAATTATAATACAATGTATTGAAAATTAAGCTGAGATAAAATTATATTGCTAACATTTTTTATAAAAAAAATATTTTAAATTTGTGAATGTCCTAAAGCACTAGTTAACATTCTTTATGCGACAAAAGGAAAATATATTGTGCGTAACAAAAATAAAAGAATAAAAGTTAATTCCTTTAATTTGGATAATATGTTTAAGATGTGAAAAAAAATAAAAAAAAAATTAAGAAATAAAATAATGGAATTGATATCAATTATTTAATATTCAAGTAATGGAAGTGCTACGGTAATACATCTACACTCAATGGAAACATTATCTGTAGATTCCGGGATTCAGTTTAGTAAGCTTCCTAATGATGATAAGGATGAAGCGTTCTTCGTTCTGTGTGAAACATGAAAAATCAACGCATGTGTGTAGAGCACACAGGTCTTCTTTCGCTGCAAGTCTACAACAGCCTCTCTTCTCCACAGCATAATGCAGAATTGTTTTATAATTATTTTTCATTTAATCAATTTTACAGAAGTAATGCTTGAGTCACATCATCAGAAATTCAGAATAGAAGCTCTGGTAAATTAATTACATAATTCAGACGATATTTGGAATTATATAGAATCTTCAGAATCTTATGTCTATTTTATTCCTTGCTTTGAAAGAGAAGCAGATCGCTAATTAATGAATATTGATTGATGTTTATCTTATTTCAGCTATTGTCCATAAAGAGACAAGAATCAATATCAGATTCGGGTTTTTTGTACAATTTTTTTTTTTTTCGTTTTAACTGGTAGTGGTTAGAAGTAAAAATTGTAACAACCAAATGAAAGAACAAAAAAATTAAAAATAGACTAAATACTAAATTGTATGTGTCAATCTCCTAAAATCTTTGGCTATCTTTTTCATTCAAAGTTACTTTGAGATATTCTGAATTTGGGCTTGACAATTTGGCTTGTGTTCAAGATTGAGATGGCCTACCGCTATTAAAGCAAGGTAGGCAGAATTGACCGAGCACTTAAATGTGTCTCAAGCACAATACACTGCAACCTTCTCCACCCCTACCCCAGCGAAAACAAAAAAGTACAGAGAGAGAAAAGGATCAAAAATAGCTAGCTAGAAAGACAATGTAAGAAGGAATAAACCAAAAACTTCCTCCAAGGAGCCCACATCGATCAAGGCGCTTCAGTAGATTAACAAAGGATGAACAGCCGTTGCAATAATTAGGTACAACTTGAAAAAAAAAAAAAAGCAAAGAAAAAAGAAATATAATAAGGTCTTGATCATGTTAAAAAAAAAATTGGGCCAAATTAGCTCAACTTCAGATCTTAATTCAACATGGACTCTTGTTGAATCCTATCCAGCAATTGGTATACAGCTGCAGCTATCTCATCCACTGATCCCAGCTTGCAATCTTCTTCTACCTACAAGAAAATTTTCAATTATATACACATTTCGGTGCTTACAAAATATATAATAAGGTTTAAAAAAATGTTCCATAATCACGATTTTGGCTGTAATGTTAACTTTTTGGGTTATTGCAACCATGATTGTGATTGCATCAACTGCATTTGTCTCCAATTTTTTATAATATCAAAAATTACAACGAAACAACGAAGAAGAAAAGAATTGCTAGAGAAGGTTAACACAAACCTTAACACTGAGAGAATAGAGGACAATTTCCCCAGTGGTGGTAACATTTAGGTGCAAGATTGTGAGACGCATGCCATGCAAACTGGAGACTATTTTCAAGAGTTGCTTTGGCCGTTTCTTGGATCTTATTTTGAGATTTGCATGGCTCTCTACCATTGTCACTTCTATGTCAGCAATGCCAGACTGAACCTCACCCTTTTGCTCGCTCATGGCTGCAGAATTGTCACAGCCACCACTGGCACTTGTTGAGTACTGTGGAAAGGAGAAGAACTCAGAAAAGGGCACATCAGATTTCCCCTCTTTCTCTTTCTGAGCACCAAGAAACTGCAGCCTCTGCTCAAGCTCCTTAACAAAGTTGATAGCACCCCCAATAATAGAAGCTTGATCACCCTGCATTCCCTCAATTAATTAAATCAAAACACAAACAATTAAACCCGTTTCAAGAAGTTAAAAAAAAAAAATGCAAATTTGTAGCTTAAAGCTTGGACCATATGTAATTTAGTAATGAGGTTTAAAAAGGTATATTTGGATCCTATTTTTTGGGGGGCTAATTTTTAACTAATTAGAGGCAAATTAATTACGGGAAGGTTATTTTACATATTTTAAAGACAACATGAAGTGAATCAAACATGGTACAAAGTTGAAGACATTAAATTGCAGATTTCCCTTTCAGGAAAGTGAAAAGCAGAAGCACGTTTTGGTGGAGGAAATGTGTAATTGAAGTACCCTTTGGACGTAAGATTCGGGCATTAGAGAGCGAAGAACAGAGAGATACTCGTTCATTTGCTTCCTTCTGTTGCGCTCTACAGCAATGTGAGTCATTCTCTGGTTCTCAATCTCTTCCTTATTTTTTCTGCTTTTGGTTCTGCGCCTTTTGGGACGAGCAGGGGTGGAAGTTGAGCTATCTAAGTTGTTCTGTGTGTTGCTGGTCTCTGAAGAAGGAGGCAACATCGATGGTGGAGGAGAACAGTTCCATTCACCAAAAGCATAATTCTGTGTTTGGTTCTCCACAAAAGTTACACAACCTTGCTCTTCTTTTTCAAGGTTGAAATCTCCGTAGCCCCAGTTGCCTCCACCACCTTCTAACAAATTGTTGTAGTTGTAGGGGTCTTTGACTCCGTAGCCAAACGGGTCTTGGGGTTGGGGATACACTACTGCTTCTAGTGCCATGCCTCTCTCTTCCTCAGGCAAACACATGCACAATATTTTTATGTGGGTGCCCTGAAACAAGACCAAGATGAAGATGAAAAATGCCAAGTTGCATGCTCTTGAGGAGTGTTTTTCAGCTTTTAAAGGCCTCTCAGTTTGAGGTGAAGGAAGATACAAAATGGACAGTGCTTTGCACGTGAAATGGAGTGCAACGTATGTATTAGGATTTTGCAGGCAAAAACAAAACGAAGAAAATAAGAGAACGCATGAATAATTTTATATTTCTATTGCACTTTTAAGCAATAATTCTTTTGCTTTGAAGTATATATAATAAACACCCATGCTCATCCTGTTAGAATTTTCCTATAAATTTTTGTGGGCTACAATCAATTATGATATTTTGTTTTATCAAAAACGGGCTAATATTATGATCCATTTAATAATATTTAAGCTCACTTATAATGTGATTAATTGCTGATAGACTTTGGATACCTAATACTGATCCATGTGAAAAATAGTGTAAGCCTAACCACTAGGCTCATAATGGGAGGTACCTAGAATTAATAAATAGCGTGGCTAGGTTCCATTTGCCGTCACCACAATATATAGTTGTTCTCTAAGTTTGTCCCATTAAAAACCTAGAATTTGAAACGTGTGATTAGACAAAAGACGGCTTGACTTTTGGGTTTCAGGAGGTTATAGAATGCACAAACAATCTTTACCACTCTTGATTATACCTTCAACAAGTAAGTAAAATTTATCAACATTATCGGTGTTCTAAATTCATATAAAATATGTTATAATTTTCTCACATTTGGTATAAGAGTCCTTCTTTATATGATTTAGGACCTGATATTGTAATTTGGGTTTCAATTATGCGGTGATAATTGAATTATTTTATATTTCAATTCACACCGGGTGATTTGCAATTGTCGCACCTACTGTTTCGTTGGATTTTTATTTTTTTTTCATTTGTTATTCCTTTTTTTTTACTGCTACTGCTGGGTATATTAATATATATTATATTATATATACAATTCAATGGGTATCGTTGCGTGATCACCACTGAATATTTCAAATTATTAAATTTTTGCAATTAATTATTTTCAATGGTTATATTGATTGATTGACTATATTTAATATTAATTGAAATTCAATTGCTATCGTTAAATGTTGCTGATTGCCACTACGTGAATTTCAATTATTTTGAATATATTTGAATTTTATTAAAATCATCACGCTAACTCACTGAGTATTCAATTGCTGTTAATTGAATTGTTAAATGCTGTTAAGCTGGGCATTGAAAGATTTTAATTATTAATGATTCTGATTACTGGATTGAGTAATGGGATTGCACGATATTTTGATTTGTTGCGTTGTGCACGTGTAGTAGCTCAACACTGCTGGCAAGTCGTTATGTTTATTTATATTGTTATGCTTGTGTTGCGTTAAATATGTACATCACTGTGTATTAATATTTGGAATATGTGTCTTTTTTGGTATGTTTCAAGATTATTATTTTTTTGGTTTAATTTCCGCTGTTATGAATTTATTTATTTAGTTGAAATTTAAAATTAGAATGCTTTAAATATAGCTTTTGAGACTTTTAAGTGCAACACTTGGGATGCTGTTGAAACTATATATGACAAATGCTCTTTGATAATGCATTGCCTGTGAGGTCATATTGACAGAAAATGATCTTGTGCAAGAATTTCATTGCTATAAGCGTTACGCATGGACCCTTGTATGGTTCATGAAATTTGTAATTTGGGATGCTTTGATCTTTGCAGTATTTCCGCCCAAAGGGGTTATTGTATGTTTAGGTTGAAGTTAAGGTGGATGGAGTTATTGGGGGAATGCATTGGGTTAAGGGATTTGTTTGCCTAAAGGGACAATTTTCTGAACTTAGTGCGTGCTCATGGATAACCCATCTAAGGTTTGACCTAGGCTGTGACCTTGGTTGTATGCATTCTTCCCAAAGGAAATGTGCTATTATACTAGCCTCACTGAGATAGCTTGTTCTGTTTTAAGCTATATCTTGTCTTGTAATATGTTTTAATGCATCCCTGTTTTGTCTTAACAGCGAACTTTTCTGTGAATAACTGTTCTGCTTCCATTGAGATCCTGCTCGGATTGAACTACAACAAATGGAAGCAAGATCTGGAATTCTCTTTGGGAATTGCTGATCTTGATTTAGCTTTACGCGAGGAAAAGCCTGTGATCAATGTAGAGAGCACACTTGAACAGAAGGAACTTTTGGCTAAGTGGGAGAGATCTGATAGGTTGAGTCTGATTGCTATCAAGAGGACTGTTTCTGAACATCTTTTGAGTGACCTATCGGAGAAAAGGACAGCTAAAGAGTTCCTTACTGCTCTAAGAGAGAGGTACTAAGTATTTGACAACGCTGAGTCTGGATGTCTAATGAAACAGTTAGCGGACATGAGATATGAAAACGTTGGGGTGTGAGGGAATTCATTATGAAGATGGTTCACTTCCAAACCAAGCTAAAATCTCACCAAATTGACCTTAATGAAAATTTATTATTGAACATGCCCTAAACTGCCTACCCGCTAATTTCACACAAATTAAAACTGCCTACAATACCTTTGGTCAGAAATGGAGTGTGAATGACCTTATTACCAAGCGTGTTGCTGAAGAAGAGAAACTTAAGAAAGAAAAGAGTGACCTAGCCCTATTGTCCGTCCATGGCAAACCTACTTCTAGCAAGAGAAATTGGAAAAATACAAATAATGTGTATCTAATGCTTCTTATAGATATCGAGGTTTAGGGAAACCAGGTAAGGGTCAGCACCACCATGTAGGAGGTCCTAAGCCAACTATCTTTAAGAAGAGTATTTGGTGCTTCTGGTGTAAGGAAAAGAGGCATAAGAAAGCTGATTGTGAAAAATTCAAAGGCTTGGCTAGAGAACAAGTAGAAATTAGGAGGTAATAACTTAGCTTTTGTCTGTCTTGAGTCTCATCTAGTTGATGTCCCTATAGATTCTTGGTGGCTTGATTGTGGTTCCACAACCCATATTACTGTGTCTTTACAGGGTTCAGAAACCTAAGGGAGCCCTAGTTTGAGGGAAAGCAAGCTAAGGGTAGGAAATGACCTTTAAGTCTTTGTAGAGAAAGTAGGAGACATCAGCCTAGTTTTAGGTTCTGGATTTGAATTGATTTTGAAGGATACCTTTTATGTACCTTCTTTTAAGAGAAATTTGATTTCTGTTTCTTGTTTAGATGAACTTGGTTTTAGTTTTACTTTTGATGGTAGGAAATTAAATTTGATGTTGAACTCCAAATTGTTGGTTATGGATCTTTAGTGGATGGTTTATATAAATTATCTTTGGCTTCTGATTGTATTTCTTCATCTTTAGTTGTTGAGAATTCTATTGCTAAAAGGTCTAGAGTTGAGGAAAAATCCTTTATGTTGTGGCATAAGCGCTTAGGTCATATTTCAAAGGAAAGGGTTGAGAGGTTGACAAAAGCAAACATTCTACCTTCCTTAGATTTTGATAATTTGGGTACTTGTGTGGATTGTATTAGGAGAAATTTTACTAAGACCAAAAAGAAAGGTGCAACTAGAAGTTTAAATCTTTTAGAGATCATTCATACAGACATTAGTGGGCCCTAACTCCTACAATTTGTGGTAACATATTTTTCATTACATTCATTGATGATTTTTCTCAATATGGCTATCTTTATTTGATTACAGAAAAATCTGAAGCACTTGAAAATTCAAAGTTTTTAAAATTGAAGTGGAAAATCATTGGGAAAAATGATCAAGATTGAAAGATTTGACCGTGGTGAGAGTATTATGGTAAATATAGGTGTCACAAGACAACATATGGGACCATTTGCTTTATACTTGCAGGATTGTGGAATAGTTTCACAATACACCATGCCTAGGAGTCCTGAACAAAATGGTGTAGCCAAAAGGCGTAACAGGACACTTAAGGATATGATGAGAAGCATAATGAGTAGATGCAACTTGCCAGAATATCTGTGGGGTGAAGCCTTGAAAACAGCCCTTTACATCTCAACAAAGTTCCCAGTAAAACTGTTCCCAAAACTCCTTTTGAACTTTGGATAGGACGAAAACCTAGCTTGAACCATCTTCGAGTTTGGGGTTGCCCAGCTGAGGTAAAAATTTATAATCCCTTGCAAAAAAAGACGGATGCCAAGATGAGTCGTTGCTTTTTTATTGGATATCCAGACCGCGCTAAATGATATAGGTTCTTCTGTCCTGGTAAGGAAAGCAGAATTGTGGAGTCCATGAATGCAAAATTTTTGGAGCTTGATGTACCGGATCATATTGTTTCATCTAATGAGACTGATATCCATCCACATGATGCCGTTTCTTTGCCGCTACCTGTTCCTATTGTCAGTGTTCCGACAGTTGTTCCGGTTGAGACTGTGGTTTCGATTGTTCCAATTGAGACTGGGATTCTGACAGAGGATGTAGCTAGCCCCCAAGCTAATAATGTGTTTGATCCTCCTACTGTGGTTGATATTCCACAACCTATTGAGCCAATTGTAGAGATTCCTTTGAGGAGGTCAACTAGACAAAGGCAACCTGCTATTAGTGATGACTTCATGGTTTATCTCAGTGAGGATGCATATGACATTGGAGATATTGTTGATCCGAAGAGCTATCAAGAAGCTGTTTCCTGCCTTCAGTCTGAAATGTGGAAGCATGCGATGAATGAAAAGATGCAATCTATGTCAGTTAACGACGTTTGGGAGCTTGTTGAGTTGTCATGAGAATTGTAAGGGCAATCGGTTGTAAGTGGGTCTTCAAAACAAAGAAGGACTCAAAAGGCAACATTGAAAGATTTAAGGCCAGACTAGTAGCAAAGGAGTTCACGTCAGAAAGAGGGCGTTGACTTTAATGAGACATTTTCACCTGTATCGACAAAGGATTCCTTTAGAATCATTATGGCTCTCGTAGCTCACTTTGATTTGGAATTGCACCAAATGGATGTGAAGACAGCTTTTTTGAATAGTGATTTGAGCGAGACAGTATACATGCAACAACCTAAGGGTTTCCATGTTGATGGTAGTAAGGACCTAGTTTGTAAACTGAAGAGGTCAATTTATGGCTTGAAACAAGCTTCTAGACAGTGGTACCTAAAATTTGATGAAGTGGTAACTTCCATGGGGTTTGAGGAGAATAAGGTTGATTAAGTGTATATATCTCTAGGTCAATGGAAGCAAATTTATCTTCCTTGTGCTATATGTGGATGATATACTGTTGGCTTCTAATGACCTTAGCCTGCTGCATGAGACAAAACAAATGTTGACTAGATCTTTTGACATGAAGGATCTAGGTGAGGCTTCCTTTGTGTTGGGAATTGAGAT
Source organism: Spatholobus suberectus (assembly GCA_004329165.1). NCBI lineage: Eukaryota > Viridiplantae > Streptophyta > Magnoliopsida > Fabales > Fabaceae > Spatholobus > Spatholobus suberectus. The sequence goes on from CM014732.1 coordinate 5,587,551, forward strand.
TCACAGAGATAGATCATGCCATACACCCAAGTTATCTCAAAAGGCTTACATTGATAGAGTCTTAAAGAGATTCAATATGCAGAATTGTAAACCCTGAGATGTCCCAGTCATTAAAGGTGACAGCTTTAACAAGGATCAATGTCCTAAGAACAAGATTGAGCGAGCAGAAATGAATGATAAACCTTTTGGGTGTGCTTTGGGCAGCCTTATGTATGCTCAGGTATGCACTAGGCCTAACATCGCCTTTATAATTGGTGTCTTGGGTAGATACCAAGCAAACCTGGGAATGATCACTAGATAGCTACTAAGAAGGTGATGAGGTACTTACAGAGGACCAAAGCATATATGCTTGTATATAAGAGAGTTGACAACTTGGAGATCATAGGGTACACAGACTCATATGTTGGTGGGTGCCCTGATGATAGGAAATCGACTTCTGGATACATTTTTATGATGGCTGGAGGTGCGATATCCTAGAAAAGTAAGAAACCGACTCTTATTGCCTCTTCTACTATGCAAGCGGAGTTCATTGCTTGTTTTGCTACCGCTACTCATGCTGTTTGGCTAAGGAATCTGGTGACAAAACTTCACATTGTGGACTCCATTGCTAAACCACTGAGGATTTTCTGTGATAATAGTGCTTTAGTGTTTTATTCAAGGAACAATAAAACTTCTAGTGAATCTAAGCACTTGGAGCTAAAGTACTTGACTGTCAGAGATCTTGTGAAGATGGTTCTATAATGGTAAAGCATAGTGACACAAATTCCATGTTAGCTGATCCCTTAACCAAGGGACTTAGGCCTATTGTTTTCAAAAGACATGTTGAAAACATAGGGATTGTGAGTTCTTTCGATGTGTTTGGTTAATAGGAGCTTTAGTTTACGTTATTTCCTTTTTTATGTTGTTGAACTTTTTTTTGCATTTAGGAAATAATGTATTGATGATGTTTCACATTTAATTTGATGAATTAATGATGAGATGAATTTCATTACGATATATTTTATTTTTATGTGCATGTTAAATGTGAAAATATTGAAGCTCGGTGTCCTTGGGACCACTATGCCGGTGGTCGACGCCATGTTGGAGCTGAGGTATAATATTGAAGCTCGGAGTCAATAGGACTACTATGCCTGTAGTTGACTCAGTTTTAAAGCTAAGGCATGATGGTTTCATGGTGAACCATGTGATTTCTCTGGCTTTTAGGCATTTGAGAGAAATTGAGGACTGACGAAGAAAATAACGGTATAACTGTCTAATCACACTGGCACGTCATTTTCTTGCTACACTCCACATTGATGACTAGTTGACAAAGTTGATGATATTTGTAACCATGGAAGGTGTTGCATCAATAAGGGATGCAGTTACTGCCATGATTTGGTGTTACATGGCTTTTGTTGGATGGAGTCTTAATTAGGTGTTGTATCTTGGGATCATATGTTATGTGGCCACAATATGTTATTAGCCCGAGAGTCTTTTTCGAAAATGTTTTTCAAAGTTAAAAAAACTACACAATTGATTTTGCCCAAGTGAGAGAATGTTAGAATTTTCCTATAAATTCTTGTGGGCTACAATCAATTGTGATATTTTGTTTTACCAAAAATGGACTAATATTATGATCCAGTTTGATGATACTTAAGCCCACTTATAATGTGATTAATTGCTAATGGGCTTTGAACACCTAATACTGATCCATGTGAAAACAAGTGTGGGCCTAACCACTAGGTCCATAATGGGAGGTGCCTAGGGTTACTAAATAGCGTGGCTGGGTCCCATTTGCCATCACCACAACATATAGTTGCTCTCTAGGTTTGCCCCATTGAAAACCTAGAATTTGGAGCGTGTGATTAGGTAAAGGAAGGCTTAGCTTTTGGGTTTCAGGAAGTTATAAAATGCACAGGCAATCCTTGCCACTCTTGATTATGTCTTCAACAAGTAAGTAAAATTTATCAACATTATCGGTGTTCTAAATTCATATAAAGTATGTTGTAATTTTCTCACACGTCCTACCACAAAGGAACATTCAAATTTGAAGATAAATAAGAACAAAGGATTAATTTGAGTTACTCTGATACTATATTAAAAGATTTTTTGATATCACATGCGTTCTTGTATTCTTTTCACATTAAAATGTACACCCGTTGTTGCTAGACATTGGATCACACACTATACGTTGAAGAGTTTTTGCATACAACAAACCACACACTAATGGGTTATCAAAGCGGTCGAACCACCCATTATTTGTAAATACATACTAAATTAATTTTACTTTGTTCATTTTCTCAATGCAATTTGCGCATTTGGGCAAGGCAATTAAAAAAGTTCATGAATTAAACTCTCTATCCAAAAGGATGGTCCAAATTACGGGGACGAAAATGATGCTCGTCACGAGTCACACGATTTCATAAAACAATTGCTTCTAGGGGATTAGACTCAACAGTAGCTTAATTGAAATCGTGAAATTGTATGGTACATTCGCGTGGAACCGGAATGCCTCACCATCAATGTTAAGTGTTTGTAAAACTGATTTCGAATGAAATTAATTTTGAAATGAAAGAGATTTATGTTTGAGTACTTTTATTCTATAAGTAAGTTAATAGTAAAATTCAATAGAATTTTTTAATCTAATGTAAAGTTATTTAAAGTTACTTCAACCCAAAATTAATTTTGAACTCATAATCAATTCCTTAATGTCAGACCAAATATATAAATATATAAATATTTACCTTAAATAATATTATATGATATTTTAACGTGATTTTAAATAATTTAATGTAAACACTTAACCTTCATGTTAGTAGCAAATCCAATGAAGCTAGAGTAATCCAACAACCAACAGCTGTTCTTATCTCTTCCTAATACGCCAAAATCAACAGCACCGGACTTACCCATTTTTTAATAAAAAAAGTAGATATATGTAATGTCATAGAATTTTTTTTAGCACTAGCTTGGGATAAAAAGAAAAGTATCTTTTTGATTTTAGAGTGTATTTTTTATATGCAAGTGTATGAAATGATAAATGCCTAGTATCAAAATTTTTGTTCCTTTCATTTCCATGAGTACTTTGATGAGTTGGTAGGCTAATAGCTTGAATATATTATTTGTCTAAAAACACTTTGACAATTTAGATTGATAGATCAATTTTTTTTATGTATTATTAGTGTAAAATTTTGTATACTGCAACTAATTAGAAATCATCTCAAGTATTTTTAAAATAATTATTATAAAAACTAATAAATTTATCATTAATTGCAATATGTAATTGAATGACAGTATAAAAAAATTTCATACTATCAATGTATTTTAATTAATTCATAGATACATGATCCTTTTATTTATATACTACTTTTTTTATTTTTTTCTTCAATTATGTGAGATCTCTCAAGTAGTTTGGTCTAGTTGTGATTTATCTTCAATTTGTAACTTGGACTCGTATTTCAAGTTTGAATTTGAGAAATCATTGGTCTTTCATTTATTTCATGAACTTTTGCTCCTTTTCCTAAGTTTTTTATATGCCTCGAATGATCCTTTTTTTATATTTGGGACCTTTTTTTTTGGCCAATTTCTTTTTTTGTTTGAGTTGTAGGCCTTCCCTGAATTATAATTTCTTATAGTATGTTAGAATTTTTGTATGGTTCATGTACAATAATTTGGGAGAATTGATAGATTTATATTCTTTTATTTGTATCTAACTCTTTAATATAGAACTACTTCTCTGAAAGTAAAAATAGAGATAATTATATACATTTTTTATGTTCAAATAATAAAACTATTACAATTTAGAACACCTTCACGTGTCTTAATTAGCATTTAGAATCCTAGAATCCAATATAGAAAAATGTTCACAAGAACGCCGCATAATTATTTTACGGGGCATTGACTCTCCAACAGTACAGAGGCAGACAGATAATTATTTTATGGCAAAATTCAAATTTTTGGCAAGGCAAAAAATAAATTAAAGAGGGAATCTTGTTAAATTATAATATATTGACCTTTTTTTATATTCACCTTATTATGTCATTTTATCAATTGATTGATAATGAGTGAATGATCATTATATTGTACAGTTTTTAACTACGTATATTATATAGGTCGTATTAAAAAAGAAGAAATTGATGATTTTACCACTGTGTTTGGATAAATTATTTATTTTAGAGTTAATTTTTTAAACAAATAAAAGAAAAAATTAGGGAAATGTGTACTTATGTCATTTAGTACAAAACTACGGCGAGTTAATGAAAGGGAACACTAAACACAGGAAAATGACATCTAATTAAACCCGATCGATGTATTACAATAAAATAAGAATTTGTTAAATTATTCACGATCGACTAATTAAATTATTTTACTCTTATTAAGCGTACTAATTAAATCCTAAAAAATCATGCATATATATGGTTTAATTAATTTTAAGGTCTCTATAGTTTTTAATTAGGTCCCTACAATTAAAGACACTTTAAAAGTTTTTAATTAGGTCCTTACAATTAAAAAATACTTTAAAAAAATTCTTATAATTTAAAAATATTGTAATTAAATCCCTAAAAGGTATTTAAGGTGGGAATCAAATTCTCACCTTTGAAGTTCACCAATAACACTAAAACTATAAGACTAATGATTTTATTTGATCTACAAATGAAATTTATATTATATATAACTTAAATGGGAGACCAAAATTGCACATATATTTATCACTACTAAATTAAATAATATTAACATCATACAAACTAATAATATTAAAATTAATATTAATAAATATAAATTAATAATATATATTTGTCAGCATTGGAGTTTGAATCCCCACCCTCGAGTTCACTAATATACATAAATTAGCATATATTAATAAACTTCTAGAAAAATTTAAATATATTAGATATTATATAAGTATATTAGAAGAAGGTTAATTGAAAATATATGATATAAATATTTTTTTAAGTGAAATATATATATAAATTTCTTTTATTGATAAAAATATCTTATTTCAGTCACTAAAATATGCAAAGAAAAAATAAAAAATTAAATAACACAATTTTATAAAAAAAAATTGTTTAAAATAGAGTGATTAAGTTATAATTAAGATATATAGTATTAAAAAGTATAAGTTATAGTCTGTTTTTTTACAATATTATATTGTTTATTTACTAGTAATAAATATATGTATAACTTTGGTCTTTAGTACATATTATTAATTTATATTTATTAATTTTAATTTTAATATTATTAATATCCTATAAATATATGATAATTTATATTTTTTATAATTATTAATATTATTATTTTATATAATGTTAATATTATTTAATTTAGTAATCATAAATTAAATATAATATAATTTATATTTATATATCAAAATAAAGTCATTAGCTTGGTGGTTCTGATGTTGTTGGTAAACTTCAAGATTGTGGGTTCAACTCCCACCTTTGACATCTTTAAAAGGATTTAATTACAAACTTTTTAAACTGTAAGAATATTTTTAACTGTAGGGACTTAATTAAAAATTCTATAAAACTATGGGAACCTACAAATTAATTTAACCTATACATATAAAATTTACTTAAAAATTCATATATTAATTATTGGAAAATGGAAAATGCATGCTTTATTTTTAGAGTGTATAGGTAGAAAGAAAAGAAAGATAAAAAAATAAAAGGAATAGAAACAAAACGACAGATAAATGATGTGATGGAAAAAAAAAGTAAAAAAAAGAATGGAAAGGATATACATATTAATTGTAACTCTTAATAATTAGTCATTTGATTTATTTTTTTGTCATCATGTTATAGGTGCGAAGTATTTATCGGCTTTCTCAATGACTAATCTTTGTTGAAGTGCCTGGTTGGTCACCTTTAGTAGGATCTTTCCTCCCAACCATTTTTTTTCATCTACAATAATTGAACCCAAGACCTTACTTCAGGGTCGGTCTTGACATTTTATGGGCCCTAGACGAAATAATAAATAAAAGCCCCTTATGTATAAGCATTTTAAAATGCAAACATATATCACATAAAAAATAGACACATAATTTAATTAAAAATGGTATGTTTTATTACATTAAACAAATAACATAATTTTAACAAATCTTAAATAGATGTATTATATTTTTCATTCAATTTTCTTATATATCATCATCTATCATCGACAAAAATATTATCGTCTTAAATTAAATTTTACATGTATTTTTGCTCTTTATTAATACTAACTTTTAGTTTTATCTAGTATTTTAGCTTAAGCATTGCACAAGTTAAATACTTATTTTTGTATAACTATAATTATAATTCATAATAAATAAATATTTAAAAAATTTAATTATATTATTATTAAATTTTATAATAAATAAATATTTTTAAATATATAAATTATATTTTATATTTATGATAAATAATTTAAATTATGATGTAATATTATTTTTAAATTAAAACAAATAGGTGATTAAGAAAATCAAACACACACACGCATATAAAGATACATGGAGGGTAGTTTGAGATGATTGAGAGAGATGTTTTTTGCCTAATTGTGGAAAATATGTGCGAAATGCACCTTTTAAGGAAAAGAGAGAAGGTGTTGAAAGTCTCTAATTGAGAGAGTGAGAGCTTTACCTTTGAAGTTAGGGATTTTGAATTAATGTGTAAGGGTAGATTCCTTTATAATTTGAGTTTTAGTTTACATTTTTTATATTGTTGAAAAAACAAAAACTTAAAGTCTATGCATTATCATATATCCACCACATGTTTATTTGTCACAATGAGCTAAAAATCCATTTAATATGAACTTATGAATGTAATACATCATAAAAAAATTAACAATTAAGAGAATAGTACTTTATAATCACATGTCACATTTTTGTTTAGATATAAAAAGGGAGACATGATAAGTGATAATAATTTCAATTTATTTATAAAAATAACATAAAATAATATAGAAAAAAAAATTATCACAGTACTATATAACTTCTTTTTTTTTTTTGGGACCCCTCCTAACCATGGACCCTAGGCCATTGCATCTTTGGACTAAGCCTAGGGTCGCCCCTGCCTTACTTAAAGAATCTGAGGTTAGTTCCACTCGAATCATTTTATAGCAATGTTTTTAAAACTGGACCGATCATTGAACCGATCAAGACACTGATTCAAGGTTCAATGGTTCAACCGAGGTTAAACCATAGTCGAACCAGTAATAATAATAATAATAATTAAATAATACATAAAAAATTAAAAAAATATAATATCATAACTTTATAATATTAAAAACCAAAAATAAAATATAATTTTATAGGTTCTTAACATATATAATACCTAAAAAAGTCCAAATTAAATATGTTATAATACTTAAGTCTAAGTTTTAATGATACACATCAATATTTATTAATAAAAATAAGTTTATATTTAGAATAAAAAAGAAAATGACAAATATTTTTGGTTGATTTTCCATTTTTTAAAGAAAAAACATTAAAATAATATTTTATTAGACATTTTTTATTGAACCACTACGAATCGGTTTTTGACCGATTTTAGCAATTTTTGACTGGTTTACCGGTTCATCGACCAGTTTTTTGCCTAGCCGATTTTATGGTTTAATTGGACCAGACACAAGACCGGTTCACCAATTTTCCGATTGAACCGGCCGGTCCAGTTTTTACTACTATGTTTTATAGCATGTTTGGTTTGGCTTTACTTTTTGCCAAAATCAATTCATGCATAATTGCTTCCATTTTTCTATGGTGCCACCATAATTTTGAGTCCCTTACCGCCAATCCAAACACACTATTAGTCATTTGATTTGCCCCTATTATTATACACTTTATCTAATGAAAATTGAATTATTAATTTAGACAATATGTATCTATATTAATAGTATAGTGTGCTGTATTAACATATTGACGGTATATATTAATTTCATATACAAAAAAATTATTTATTTAAATAATACATTATACTATTGATGTATATATTTTTTTGCTGAATACTATTGATGTATATTTATAATTATATTTACAATTTCATTTATATCAAACAAAATATATGTCAGAAGAGACAAATCTAGTACTATATAGAATTCTTTTTTGCAGTGTTTTAGTAACAAGTATATTAAAAGTACTCGTTAAAAATAAAATTACTGCATTATAATTTTAAAACTTTGCTTTTATTTACTATTTTTTTATTTTTAAGTGCAAAACCTTTAATATTTAACAAATGATACATTGATTAAATTAATTAAAATAAATGAAAGAAAATGCAATGGCACGTGAATCAGCAAGTAGGTTCTAATTTTATTTTATCCAGTTCCTGATGGGCATCCTTCGCTGCATTGATTATAACAGTAGAAGAGAAATATTATTTAACACTCTTTCTAACATTTTTTTTTATTATTACCTCCCTTCTCTTTTAAGTATCATTTAAGATTTTTATACACTAACCAAGAAATACAATAAACTTTTTTGTTTTTCATAAAATAGTTTTGAAATTTTTTATTGTGCCGTTTCTCATTTTTATTCAACAATAAATACATACTAATTATAAATGTGTAAATTAATTAAAAATTAGATGAGAAATAAGAGTATAATTGACAAAAAAGTAATTAATGTTATCTTAAACTTTGAAAATAACAGATAAATAGAAGCAAAATTTTCTAAAAACCAATAATTAAAAAAGAATGAAGAAAGTATTGGTTAAAATTTATTAAAAATTATAAATTTAGTATGTCTCATTTTTTATTTAATGAATCTCTCTCTTTATTTAAAAGTAAGACTCATTAAAATTTGTAGTTTTTAATAAATTCTAATCAATAATAAGAGTGTGTTAAAAAAAGAGTATTTGAAGAAGTGTTGCTAACATTGGTCATAGAAAATGTTAGAGTAAGTTATAGTGACATCTCTTGAGATTTTTTCAAATTATATATAATATTCTTAGTTTTTTAATATTTGCAACAAATTCTCTTATAGATATACACAATATAATGTTTTTTAAATAATTTAGAGTGTAATATTTTTCAAACAATTAAAAAAATTACTGTAGGAATAAAAAAAAAGAAATATCATATACAATTTTTAAAAAAAAAAAACTCAACAGTATAATTTACTCAAAATGCTGTAACACCCCCCTCCCCCCAAAACCCCAAAAAAAAATGAGAAGGGCAAAGACTGCGCGTGTACGTCAAAGATCGTTTTGAGCCTCAAGTTTATGGAGCGTGAGGACACGCGATTTTGAAGGCATGTGAAGGAATTTCAAAGACAAAAAGAGAGAGGGCTTCGTCATTTGGTAATAACACGGTTGGAAGTACGAGCACCACAAGTGCGAAAATGCAAAAAAGAAAACAAAGGCTGACGCAGTCAGAGATTCTTGCAAAGCTGAGAGAAAAAGGCTTAAGAACTTTGTCGAGAGCGAGAGGAGCACACTTCCATCCTCAGAAACTTGCAGAGAATCCATGTGCTTCAAAACTAACATGAACAACCAAAGTGTCCAAAATAGCAAATCCAAACCATGTGTTCCATTCTCAAACTCACTTGAGCCAAGATCAGACTTAGCCCTTTGTTCATAGATTATGCTGTTCCCCCCCAGCTTTGCAGCTAAAACTGACATTCATTTATTTTCAGTTAATTTTTTTTTAAAGAATGCCACCTTGCACTAGTACTATACAACAATATTAATTAATTAGCCTAATTATTGGTCATCATATAGAACCATTAAGAAAATTGTTAGACCCAACTGGCACGTACCCAATTGATTGATTCACAATTACTGTTACATAATAGATACATTGTGCATAAAGCCTTCTGATTAATTAACAACTAATTTCATTGGATAAACTAAAGGAATTGTCCCATACATCAGTGACGATTATACTTACTATTACATCAATACTTTAACAATATATATATAAGCATCTTGTCGGATGTCGATCATCATAATTATATTGATAATATAATCGAGATGCTTCTAACAAAGGGTGCTGTAGCGAACAAGAAATTACGCAACCCCTGTCGTCTTCGTCATTTTGGTGGGGTCATCCTCATTACTTTTCAATTTATTGTAGATTTATTAATTACTGTTATTTGGTGGATATAATTAATAATCATTAATTAGAACGCACTGGCTTTTCCTGGCTGTTTTCATGCAGAAAAACGAGAAAAGAAGCTTATATGCAATGTACAATGGGATTGTCTACCTTACTCCATCAAAGATGATTGGTATAATTTTTTATTTTGTACCAATTATTTTTAAGTATATAAAAAATTACACCAATTTTCTTTGATGAGATTGTTTAATCTCATTTTTATTTGGAGTAAGTTAGACAACCTCATGTATAATACATTAACATACTGGTATGAAGAAGTATGTGTATAATTTGCTTGCGAGAGTTAGTGCTTATGTGCGAAGAATATTATCTAAGGAATTAACATATAACACTACAAGAAAGTAGTAAAATTAATAATTGAGAAATTTAGCATCGGTTATGCCGTCATCGCTATTTGTGTTAACATAGTGCCGGTTAAATTGTTGTTACACTACAAATAATTATTTTAAGTGTCAGCCAAGTCAATACTAAAATATAAATGCTGAAAGGTTTAGAGTAATGTTTGCATCAATTAATGGATGCTAATGTTAAATTTAGGTTAAAGTCAATTAAGTTGACGCTAATTTAAACGTTTAGTTTACAATAAGATCAAGTTGTGCTTGGTGGCATTCAACGTTAGCTAATACTTGATTTAATGTTAGCATCCACAAGACCAATGCTAACCCTATGCTTGGCAACGAAGAAAAAAAAAGAGTGGATAGAAATAGAAAATAAATAAATAAAAAAAGAGAAAAAGATAAATTTATATTGGTGACTTAGGGTTTCATTTTTATATTCCAATTCTCATATTATTGACTGATTTTAATCAATCAATAATTTTATATTGATTTCATATCCAATTGTTTTCAAAAATAAATTGGTGTACAAATTTCATATTAATTTATGTTAGTAAAAATTCAGTGATATTTTATTTTATATTGAATATTTTAAAAATTAATATTCTTTAACAAATAATAAATTAGTATTTTCATTTATTAGCATTTTAATCTATTATAAACTACATAAATGTAAAAAATTATAAATTATTTATATAAATAATATATAAATAATATATATATATATATATATATATTTTATGTGTTAATTGGCAACATTAAGATTTCATATTTTATATTCAAATTCCCACATTATTGACTGATTTTAATCAATCAATAATTTCATATTCAATTATTTCCTAAAATAAATTGGTGTACAAATTTCATATTAATTTATCTTAGTAAAAATTTGTCATAGTCACAATATGGTGATATTTTATTTTATATCGAATATATTTAAATAAATAAGAATATTTTTAAACAAATAATAAATTAGTATTCTAATTTATTAGCATTTTAATCTATTATATATTATATAAATATTAATAATTATAAATTATCTATGTATAAATAATTATATATATGGAAATAAAAGAAATATTTTGTTACCATAACGTAAAAAGAGATGTGGACTCTGTTATATAAATAATAATTATAATTGTAATTAATTTAATCTATTATCTAAAATAATTATAAATATTTTAATCTATTATATAATCTACTATATCGTAATATAACATAATGTTTCAAATAAATATAGAAATATTACTCACTAAGTCATAAATTGACTTAGAAAGAGAGATAATTTCAAATTCCAACAATTTTTTATTTTATAATTTCAAATTGATTTTCTAGGGTATTAGTCAGCAACATTAGGGTTTATGGGGTATTAATTAACGACGTTAGGGTTTATGGGGCGTTAATTGACAACATTACGGTTTCATATTTTATATTCAAATTTCTTTATTATTGATTGATTTTAATTCATCAATAATTTCATATTGATTTTATATTTAATTGTTACCAAAAATAAATTAGTGTGTAAATTTCATATTAATTTATCATAGTAAAGATTCAGTGATATTTTATTTTATGTCGAGTATTCGTAAATAAATAAGAATATTCTTAAACAAATTATAAATTAGTATTTTAATCTATTATATACTACATAAATATAGAAAATTATAAATTATTCATATATAAATAATTATATATATGAAAATAAAAGAGATATTTTGTTAACATAACGTAAAAAGAGATGTGGACTTTATTGCATAAATAATAATTATAATGGTAATTGTTTTAATTTATTATCTAAAATAATTATAAATATTTTAATCTATTATATAATCTACCATAACATAATATAACGTAATGTTTCAAATAAATATAGAACTATTACTCTTTAAATCATAAATTGATTGAGAGAGAGATAATTTCAAATTCTAACAATCTATTATTTTATAAAGTCAAATTGATTTTCTGGGGTATTAATTAGCGACAGTAGGGTTTCCAAAGCATTAATTAACGACATTAATATTTTTGGGGGGTTAGTTTCATTAGTTTTTATAATCAATTTCAAATGGTAATCAATATAATTAATTTTTATTATGGGTCATAAAAATCAATTTGAATTTCGGTGTAAAATATATACTTTAAAATATAATATAAAAGTGTTGTGTGTTTGGCAAGCGTACCAATTTAAACAAGTAATATAGTGATCAATGAGTATCGTTTTCCCAAGGAACTTGCATAATACGTGACAATCTACTAAATTTTCTATCCTAAATTATTGTAACCAGAGAATAATAACAATTGCAAGAAAATAAAGACAATAACTTAAAAGATCAATAAGGAAGGACAATGTAAGATAAACTCTTTTTGACATTTCATCGAACACTTAGTATACGTAAACTGATTTAGATCAAAAATATGAAAATAGTTGGCATTTAACTTCATTAAGCCTTCCTACCATGTACTATATGAGTTACACATTCAGTATTTAGTTGCCAAGTTACCATCATCCTATTAAAATCATTTTAATCTTAATTCCTTACAATTTAAAAATCTAAGTTATTTGACTCAACTACCAACTTCTTGCATAGCTTAGCCAAATAACTTGCATTAAGAATAAAGGATAAAAGATGTCTAACACACATTAGTCTATTCCTAGATCTAAAATGTATTAGATGTCTTTTTCAGATCTAATCTTCAAACAATGTTTTCCAACAAGATTCAATGCTTAAAAAGAACAAATTAAGGTTGACCAAGCCAAAACAAGCATTAAGAGCAGAAGAAAGACATTAATATAGAACTAAATTGAATAAATATCTCAAAATAGGTACATGAAGGTTAGCTTAATTGCATTAAACCCTAACAAAGGGTGAATCTAGCTACACATAGCTAAGCAAAACAAGAAAACTTGGAGGAAAGAGTTGAAGAGATGAAGAGTTGCCATTTCAAAGCCAAGAGAACTCCCTTTTCTATTCTCTAACCCTAGAATATATTTGACTATCTTCTTGTTCCCTTAGCCTTTTGTTGCCTTGCTTAATGAATTTTGTCTTTTCTTCATTAAATGTCACATCATCGAACATGGCCCTGAGCTCCAGTATCTCCTCACTAAGCGCTAAAAGTAGCAAAAACAAGGGAATTCTTTATGGTAAGTTGGTGCTGAATGCCAACATGATAGATCATCTGGTGCTCTCTCTTATGCTCTTCCAAGCTTGGGCATGCCATGGAGCTCTCTTTTCTTCCTAGATCTCTCCTTCTTTTCTTTAACCTGCATAGATATCCAAAAAATAATAATAAAATTCTAAAAGAACTTGAAGTGCTAAACCTATATTCAAAAGTATGCAATTTGTGTATAAAAGGTGGTTAAATTTGAACATTGAGTCAACAAAAATTGATATAAGTATCAAAATATGTACTAAAAAGATAGGTATAAATAGCTAGAGCTGTCAAAAGTAGCGGGGCGGCTCGGCCCGCCTAGGCTATTGTTTGCTAATGGGTTTGTGTTTGGACCTATGTTTTTTTAGCCCAACCCAGCCTGATGCGAGCCACCGGGCCAATTTAGCCTGAATTTTTTACACACCAATTAACATTGTTATCTGTTTTAATTATTTTTTTTGGCCAATAATTACATAAAATTAAATTATTTAAATCATATTAAATATTATAATTAAATTTTACATACTTTTTAGCATAAACGAACATTTTTATTCATTTATAATTGACTTAATTACTAAATAGTCTCATTAAAAATATATCTTTAGGTAAATTTTATTTACAAAATGAAGTATCCATGTTAGTCTGTCTTTTTTACAAACATGTATGACCCTTTTTTATTTTTTTAAGTACATTAATATTTTTTATTTAATATGTATATATATATATATATATATATATATATATATATATATAATACCGGGCCCAGTTGGCCCGCCAGGCCAAACAAGCCAGGCCAAAATGGCCCAATTTCTTTTGGGTTGTGTTTTTCTTAGCCCAGTCTACCCCTTTTTGCGGGCAAAACGAGCCAGCCCATTGAGCTGGGCCTATTTTGATAGCTCTATGAATAGAACTTATCAAAAAGTATTATTTATTGCGAGTAATCATAATATTGAATATTATTACCCATAATATTTTCATTTTCAAATTGATTTATAATCAAATGAATATGAAAATACTACTCATTAAATAAAATAATTTGACTACCTTAACATAAAATTTGAAAATATTACTCATCAATTTCATTATATATTAAATCAAATTTAAAAATACTACTCATCAATTTTATGCTAGCATTAAATAACTATATTTAATGAAATCAATTTTCAATACTAGCATAGATTTGATGGTGGCAATACGATCTCATTAAACTAATACATTAAATAAAATTTGTATTCGAAATTAATATAAATAGACCAAATAAATTACTAATTTGGCATTAATATGTGGTTACTGATTAGGCATTAATACGATCACATGGCAGTGTTTATTTAGACCTTATAGACTTAATATATTTCATACTATTCTTATATTTCATACTCATTAAATCAATTATTGATTGATTGAAATCAATCAATAATGTCATATTAATTTCACATTAAATTATTTCCTTAAAAAAAATTAGTACAAATTTCATATTAATTTATTTACGTAATACTTTTTGAATTAATATATTAAATCAATTAAATACGAAAATAGTAATCGTTAGTGGTACTCGTTAATATAATTTATTTTTGTAATGAATTCCATATTAATATATTAAATCAATTAATTATGAAAATCATTTAAAGGAATGGTTACTAGAGCCATTTTTTCACCTAAAAAAAGAGTAAATATGGCATTTTAAATGTATGCATTTGATAGTGTTTTATTTGTCTTTTCCAATATTATTATTATAATTATAATTATAATTATTATAATATTATATTTTTCAAATAATAAAACTCAACTAATATTTTCAAATGGTGGTTTTCAAGAGACTTTTTGTTATTAAATGCTAGCATAAAAGCTTGCACCATTTCCAATTACTTTAAATTGGAAACTTGAAATTACCAGATAAAAGCTTACACCAATTGTTGCAAATTTACAATTCCAACCGTTGAAATATTTAATACACTATTTAATAACTCATTCAATGGACTATTCTTCATTCCCTAAAATAAAACATCATTTGGTTTGTCTTTGTTCTACCTTTCTTCTACACTATCTTGTGAAATGAAAGAAAAGCTCTTAAATAAACCTACTTCCAAAGAAAGCATTGTTTTGAGTATCCATCCCATTTGAGTGAGTAAGCATTGTTTATGCACAATTTTTCACTCATTTTTCTCTGAATATCAATACAAATTTACTAATATATGTTGTTCATTTTTCAAATTCTTATATACTTCTTTTCTCCCATTTTAATAGGCAAGATTTATCTTTATTTTACCTTTCTTCTTCAATAACAAAGGATACGACGAGTATTGTATTTTTTTTATAAAAGAAAAACAACTTTCTTCTTCTCTTTTTCAACCACGATTTGAGTGTCCTCAAATGTCATTACTTTTTAATATGCATCCATAATTTGAGCTTGAAAATATGCAGCATAAGCAAAGTATTATGATGTTCAGAGCCTTAAAACAAAGGCTTTTATTTTAGCCTGAAATAATTCAATCCAAACTGTTAATATTCCGGTGAGAAAGGTAGAAGAAAGACACCATTTTTCTTAATCTTTCTCTGAATATCACTACAAATTTCATTATTTATGTTGTTCATTTTCTAATTCTTAAATACTTCTTTTCTCGCCTTTTAAATACTTCATAATGACTTCCTACTCAAAACCCTAATGAAGCAATGGTACAGGGAATATAATAATATGCTGACTCATCATTATCTTTTTTGTTCATTAACAATGGTGTAGAATGAAGAAATATTTTTAATTTTATATTGTTGCCCTGAATTTTGTAGTCAAAGTATTAGACTTTGAGTGAGGATGAAATTGCAACTGTTGTTGAAATTGTTGCTGTATGGATATATTTTAAACATAAAGTTGGTGTTTAGAAGAGACTTGATCACCCAAATGTTAAAAAAGTAAAAACTCAATGTCACAAAAAAAAAACTATATAATTTGTTGATTACTTGAAAAAAAAGGCAATTAAAAATGAGTGATAATAAATATACAAAAGATAATACTATACATTATTATTAAATTAATGTAAAATAGAAATGTGAATTTATGGCAAGTGATGGGTGTAATTCTTAATTGTCTTTTATGTATATGTGTCTTTTAAAAATAAGGTAGTTAATTTATTTGATAATAAATAATTCTTAATTATTTTATTCTTGAAAATGAAAATAGTGTAGGATTTTTTAAATTAGAAAATATTTGTAGCACCATAATAAAACATATATTCAAATTTGTAATGGAAAATAAACACATTAACTTATCTTCTATTTTTTCTTATTAAGTAATGAATAAGTTCATATCTAATTGATATGGTATTATTTTATCATAATATAGTAAATTAAGTTCCTTATTACGGAAATTTTTATTGATTTTAGATCTTTTTTCAACAAAATAAGAAATTAACAAAATAATAAATTAACAAAATTGTCAATATATTTTTTATATATACAATAAAAAAAACCATGTGATTCACTCGTGCATCACACGGGTTCACGCTCTAGTTCTTATTTATTTAAGAATATTTGATATTAAATAAAATATCACTATGTTTTTACCAAGATAAATTAATATGAAATTTCTACACCACTTTATTTTCATAAACAATCAAATATGAAATTATTAATTGGTTAAAATCAGTCAATAGTAGGAGAATTTGAATATAAAATACAAAACCCTAATGTCGTCAATTAATGATCGAAAAATCCTAATGTTGTCAATTAATGCCCTAAAAACCCTAAAGCCACCGATTAATGCCCTAAAAACCCTATTGTCGCCAATTAATACTCTAGAAACCATACAAAACCTTTCTTTTATATGTATAAAGATAATTTATTATGTGTTTAAGAATATTCTTATTTATTAAAAGAATATTCGATATAAAATAAAATATCACCAAATTTTTACTAAGATAAATTAATATAAAATTTGTACACCACTTCATTTTCGTAAACAATTGAAAATGAAATCAATATGAAATTATTGATTGATTAAAATTAGTCAATAATAGGAGAATTTGAATATAAAATACGAAACCCTAATGTTGCCAATAAATGCTCCAAAACACTAATGTCGCTAATTATGCTCTAGAAACCCTAATGTCACCAATTAATACCCCAAAATCCCTACAAAACCTTTCTTTTACATATACTAGAACGTGAACCCATGTGATGCACAGGTGAATTGTGAAGAATAATTTTTGTAGGAAAAATCATAAATATAATTTCATAGATACTTTTAATGTTATTCTCCAATTAAAATTAAAGTTTTACCTCAGTAATCTATGTTGACCTTTAATGATAACCTTTATTACGTGAATTACCGAGGTAAAATTCAATTCTAATATGGAGAACAATATCAAAAATACTTATGAAACTACATATAAGTTTTGTCATTTTTTGTATGTATAAAAAAGAATATTAACGATTTTGTTAATTTCTTATATTGCTGAAAAAGGATATAAAATAAGTTAAAATTTTCACAATAAAGGACTTATTTTACTATATTATTATAAAATAATAAAATATCAATTAAATATGAACTTATTCATTGATAAAAAAAATAGAACATAATTGAATATCTTATTTTTCAATACAGGTATAAAGTACTATTTAATATATATAATCAGTTTTTATAATCAATTTCAAGATAATCAATATAATCAGTTTTTATTATACAAAAATTTAAATTGATTTTATAATTTTTGAATAAAAATTTGATTTTAAAATTTAATACTTGCAAAACACTAATAAAAACCCAAAAGAACCCTACTTAAAGTTACTAAAACCCTAATGTCACCAATTAATGCCTTTATAACCCACAAAACATTTCTAATATATATAAAGATTATTATAAAATAATAAAATATCAATTAAATATGAACCTATTCATTAATAAAAAAATAAAAGATATTTGAATGTGCTTATTTTCCAAGGTAGGTATAAAATACTATTTAATATATATAATCAGTTTTTATAATTAATTTTGACGTAATCAACAAAATTAATCAGTTTTTATTACAAAAAAAATTAAATTGATTTAACAATTTTTTAATAAAAAAATTAATTTTATAATTTAATACTTACAAAACACTAATAAAAATTCTAAAGAACCCTATTTAAAGTTGCTAAACCCTAATGTCACCAATTAATGTCTCTAAAACCTTACAAAACAATTCTTTTATATATATAAAGATAATCAGTTTTTATAATCAATTTCAAAGGTAATCAATACAATCAATTTTTATTACACAAAAATTTAAGTTGATTTTACAATTTTTGAATAAAAAAATTGATTTTACAATTTAATGCTTATGAAAACCCTAAATAATCCTATTTAAAAGTACTAAAACCCTAATGTTGCCAATTAATGTCTCTGAAACACTACAAAACCTTGCTTTCTTTCTTTCTTTATATATATATATATATATATATATATATATATATATATATATATCTAATTTTACATTTTAAAATAATATACTTACCTTAAATTATTATAATATATAATATATACAATCTTTTTCTAGATTTTCATTACCTTATTTTAAAATAACAATCATTACCATAATAATAATTATTATAGTATTTATTATACTATATACCAATAGATTATATAATATACTAATATAATATATACTTTAAATATAATATAAAAGTACTATTTAATATATATAATCAGTCTTTATAATCAATTTCAAAGGTAATCAATATAATCAATTTTTATTACCCCAAAATTTAAATTGATTTTATAATTTTTGAATAAAAAAGATTTTATAATTTAATGCTTACGAAACCCTAACGAAAATCCTAAAGAACCCTATTTAAAGCTACTAAAACCCTAATGTTGCCAATTAATATCCTTATACAAAACCTTTCTTTTATATATAAAAAATACAAATTTCTTTAATTTTTCATTTTAAAATAATATACTTGCATTTAATTAGAATTTTAATTATTATAATATATACAATCCTTTTGTAAATTTTCATAACTTTATTTTAAAATAATTACCTTTATTAAAATAATAATTATTACCATAAGTATTATTATTAGACTATTTATTATACTATATACCATTAGATTATATATTATACTATAATAATATATACTTTAAATATAATATAAAAGTAATATTCAATATATATAATCAGTTTCAGAGATAAACAATGTAATTAATTTTTATTACACCATAGTTCAAATTGATTTTACAATTTTTGAATTAAAAAATTAATTTTACAATTTAATGCTTAAGAAACCGTAATGAAAGCCCTAAAGAACCCTATTTAAAGCTGCTAAAACCCTAATGTCGCCAATTAATGTTCCTGAAACCCTACAAAACCTTATATATATATATATATATATAAAGATACTATTTATTATATTATATACCAATAGATTATATACTATACTATTATAATATATACTTTAAATATAATATAAAAGTACTATTTAATATATATAATCAGTTTTTATAATTAGTTTCGGAGGTAATCAATATAATCAATTTTTATCGCACAAAAATTCAAATTAATTTTACAATTTTTGAATGAAAAATGATTTTACAATTTAATGCTTACGAAACCCTAATGAAAATCCTAACAAAAACCTTGCAGAACCCTATTTAAAGCTGCTAAAATCCTAATGTCGCCAATTAATACTTTCAAAACCTTACAAAACCTTTCTTTTATATTTATAAAGATAAAGATATTATTTTTTATACTATATAGCAATAGATTATATATTATATTGTTATAATATATACTTTAAATATTATATATATTACATTTTTTTATTCAAAAATTGTAAAATCAATTTGGTCAGATATTATTTATTATACTATATGCCAATAGATTATATATTATATTGTTATAATATATACTTCAAATATTATATATATACAAATTTTTTTTATTCAAAAATTGCAAAATCAATTTGGTAAGATATTATTTATTATACTATATACCAATAGATTATATATTATATTGTTATAAGACATATTTTAAATATAATATAAAATATTATTTAATATATAAAATTAGTTTTTATAATAAATTTCATAGGTAATCAATATAATCAGTTTTTATTATACCAAAATTCAAATTGATTATACAATTTTTGAATAAAAAAACTGATTTTACAAATTAATACTTACAAAATGCTAATGAAAACCTTAAGAAACTTTATGTAAAACTGCTAAAACCCTAATGTCACCAATTAATACTCCTGAAACTCTACAAATCCTTTCTTTTATATATATTAAGATAAAGACATTATTTATTATACTATATACCAATAGATTATATATTATATTGTTAAAATATATATACTTCAAATATTATATATATCAAATTTTTTATTCAAAAATTGCAAAATAAATTTGGTAAGATATTATTTATTATATTTTAAATATAATATAAAAGTACTATTTAATATATATAATTAGTTTTTATAATCAATTTTGAAGGTAATCAATATAATCAGTTTTTACTACTCCAAAATTCAAATTGATTTTATAATTTCTGAATAAAAAAATTTGATTTTACAATTTATTGCTTACAAGACTCTAACGAAAACCCTAAAAATTCTATTTAAAGCTGCTAAAACCCTAATGTCCCCAATTAATACTCCTGAAACTCTACAAAACCTTTCTTTTATACATATAAAGATAAAGATAATTTATTATTTGTTTAAGAATATTCTTATTTATTTAAGAATATTCGATATAAAATAAAATATCACCGAATTTTTGCTAATATAAATTAATATGAAATTTGTACTCCATTTTATTTTTGTAAACAATTGAATATGAAATCAATATGAAATTATTGACTGATTAAAATCAGTCAATAATAAGGAAATTTTAATATAAAATATGAAACCCAAATGTCACTAATTAATGCCCCAAAAACCCTAATGTCATCAATTAATACTCCATAAACCCTGCAAAACCTTTATTTTATATGTATAAAGATAATTATTTATATATGAATAATTTATAATTATTTATATTTATATAATATATAATAGATTAAAACACTAATAAATTAAAATACTAATTTATTATTTGTTTAAGAATATTCTTATTTATTTAAGAATATTAGATATTAAATAAAATATCACTAAATTTTTACTAAGATAAATTAATATGAAATTTTTACACCACTTTATTTTTGTAAACTGTTGAATATGAAATCAATATGAAATTATTGATTGATTAAAATCAATCAATAATAAGAGAATTTGAATATAAAATACGAAACTCTAATGTCATCAATTAATGCCCCTAAAACTCGAATGTAGTTAATTAATGCCTATAAAACCCTAGTGTCACCAATTAAAGTCCAAAAAACACTGATGTCACCAATTAATACCTCAAAAAACCCTACAAAACCTTTCTTTTTATATATAAAGATTAGCCAATTCACAAGAATTAAATAACTTACTTTCTCCCTGTCCCATAATAACTGTTGTCTTAGGTGCTTTTATATAGATCAAATGAAGGAATTAAATAGATGAAAGAGAATAGCAATTTTACGAAATCAACCTTATTAATCTTCTTTGCTAAAATGATACTACACAAAAACATTCTAAAAAATATTATTAGGGGTATAAATGAAAAAAAAAAGTAATTAATATTACTTTGAAAATCTAAAATGACACTTACTTTGAGAGTTATTTTTTCTTCTTACATGATATTTATTATAGGACAGGGGAGTAGTTAATTTAGTTAGTCGCATTAAATTTGTCCAATTTTTTTTCAAAATTATCCTTAACATTAATGAGACATATTCTTATTCTTTTTTAAAATATTTTTATTGACTTTAATTTTTTAATCTATCTGACCAGTAATATATTTAGGACAAAACTGAAGTATAGTTCTTTAGGTTCTTTTGGCGTTGTTCTCCAATCAAAATTGAAGTTTCACCTCAATAATATGCATGCATTAAAGATCAATACAAATTATTGAGGTAAAACTCCAATTTTGATTGGAGAACAGTACCAAAAATACCTAAGAAATAACATCTAAGTTTTTTTCATATATTTATTGCTTTTTATTTTATTGGCTATGTATGTGAAAGAACAAAGTAAGGTTTTCATTTTATTTTTTATATAAGACAAAGTTAGAATCTCAAAAAGCCTAAGACATTAATGCATCACATTTACTATTTAATGAATTCAAAAAAATAACTCATAATTAATGGTATTTTTATAAAAAAAATAATTAATACAATAAACATTCTAGATTAATTCTTATGAAAAGGATCAAACTAAACCTCTAATTTAATTTTTATAAAAAGGACCAAAGGAAGTATAGTATTAATATTAATAATTTTTGAAAGATATTAATGCACCCCACTTTATTCTCACTTTCCCTATCCAATTCCTTCTCTCTCTAGCCCTCTCTCCTACCCATTGACTCAGTAGATACATTTGCTTGTAAGTATGAGGTAACCCCTTTTACAACTCCACGCCTTATGTTTGTGATTTAATGTTTTTAGTATAATGTTCTTTTTATTCAAGTGAAATTTTGCTTTGCAATGGGTAGAAATTTGAAGCAGGTTAATTGATAATTAAATATGCTAATTTTCATAGATAACATAAGAAAATGCTAATTACTTTTGTTGTCATTTATTTTTGTATGAGATGCAAGATGCTAGCTATGTTCTATGCTAATAATTAGAAACTATGAATATGTTTGTTTGATTAATGTGTTGTTTGTTAGTGGATAACCGAGGTAAGTATAGTGTGACCTTATTTGAAATACAAGATCACTAATACAAAAAAGAGTTTTTCATATGGGTTGTTTTCGATTTTCTAAATCGATTTTAGGAGAATGTAGAATTAGTTGTTATAGAAAGTTAGTATTTTCTAAATCGATTCAGAAAATGATATAGAAAGTACTTTCTACATTGGTTGTGGGCATGTGGTGAGAACCAATGTAGAAAAAGGACTTTCTATATAATGTTCAAGTCACAACCGATGTAGAAAGTCAGTATTTTCTACATCAGTTTTCACTGCAACTGATATAGAAAGTGTTTTTTTAAAAAACAACTAGACAACTTCCTTGCATTCATGCTACAACTACAGAAAAGAAAACAAATATAGAAAAAATGTATAACAATTTTATGTCATTATTTATATAAAAGATACATCCCTCTCCCTCTCCCTCTCCCTCTCCCTCCCTCTCTCTCTCTCTCTCTCTCTCTCTCTCACACACACACACACACACATATCAAAATAAAAGTGTAATTTCCCCATTACAAATACTAAACTAGGTGTATACAATTTCCTTATTAAAATCACTAAACTCAAAACAATGTATTCGAAGGAAAAAAAATATTATCATCAACTTACTTATGGAATTGTTTCCTTCCACAAACAACAACAAATATCTTTTTCTTTGGATACATGACTCAAATGCAAGAAATTTGATTAGTCCTTTTTTATTTCATTTGTTACAATAGCAAAACTAATTTCTTCCTCAAAGTTAGTTCACTCTTCTTCTCTCTTTTGTTCCATAATTCTTTGATCATAAATTTGTCACTTGAGAGATATTCATTCACCTTTGCTAAAGCTTCTACATATACTTTGAAAGGAAGCTTTAATATAAATGAGTGAAATTAATTTTGAAGCAAAGAGATTTATGTTTGAGTATTTTTATTCTAAAAGTGAGTTAATAACAAAATTCAATAAAAAAATTAATCTAACGTAAAGTTATTTAACGTTACTTCAACTCAAAATTAATTTTAAACTCGTAATCAATTCCTTAACATAAGACTATATATGTAAATATTTACTTAAAATTATATGAACTGGTATTTTAACGTGATTTTAAATAATCTAATGTGAACATCAACATGTCGTTGGTCCGAGTTGCACAGGACGTCTCCCTTAAGTAAGGTTTGAGGTTTGAGCCTTGTGAATGAAAAAAAATGTAATTGAGAAGAGAGACCGCACTAAAGGTGGTCAAGTAGGTTCTCTAGTGAAAACTAGGCATCGACAAAGTCAATAAATACTTTGTATTGATAACATGGTAAAAAAAATAAAAAAATCTAATGTGAACCCTTAAACTTTACGTTAGCAAATCCAGTGAAGCAAGAGAATTCCAACAACCAACAACTGTTCTTATCCCTTCCTAATACACCAAAATCAACACCACCGGACTTACCCATTTTTTAATAATAATAAAAAATAGATATATGTAATGTCATAGAAATTTTTTAAACACAAGTTAGGAAAAAAAAAATCATCCTTTCGATTTTAGAGTGTATTTTTTATATGCAATTGTATGAAATTATAAATACCAAGTATCAAAATTTTTGTGCCTTTCATTTCCAAGAGTACTTTGATGAGTTGGTAGGCTAGTAGCTTGAATATATAATTTGTCTAAAAACACTTTGACAATTTAGATTGAGAGATTAATTTTTTATGTATTATTACGTATAACAAATTAGAAATCATCTAAAGTATTTTTAAAGTAATTATTATAAAAAGTTAATATATGTATTATACATTATAATATGTGATTGAATAACAATATAAATTTTTTTTATACTATCAATGTATTTAAATTAATTCATAGATTCATGATCCTCTTCTTTATATATTATTTTTTTATTTTTGTAACCAATTAATGTGAGATCTCTCAAGTAGTTTGGTTTAGTTGTGATTTATCTTCAACTTTTAACTTGGACTCATTTTTCTAGTTTGAATATGAGAAATCATTGGTCTTTCATTTATTTCATGAAATTTTGCTCCTTTTCCTAAGTTTTTTATATGTCTCGAATGATTTTTTTTTTTTTTTAATTTTATGACCTTTTTTTTTGCCAATGTCTTTTTTTATTTGAGTTGTAGGCCTTCCCTTAAATATAATTTCTAGGTTTAAATATTTTTTTGTCTTTGTATTATATATTTTTTATTGGTTCTTATAATTTTTTTTAAATGGTCCTTGTAAAATTTATCTTTTTTATTTTGGTCCTTGTTATTTTATTTTTGTTCTTGTAATATACTCATTTTCTTTGTTTTTGTCCTTGTAATATGCAAATAATTTGTTTTTAATCCCTACCATTTGTTTTTCAAAGGGACTAATTCAAAATAAACAAAATATTATAGACACCATACTATAGTGAAAAAAGTAGATATATTATAAGGACTAAAACAAAATAATAAAGATTAAAATAAAAAAATTACAAAGACCATTAAAAAAAATAAAAATTACAAGAACCAAACTCAAAAACAAGTATATTATAAAGACCAAAAACATATTAAATCTAGGACGCCAGAAGCACCAAGACCTCTTAGACTCCATCCCTCAACTCCATGCCTTTTCACACTCTCTTTTTCCCATCTCCACCACCCTTTACTCCTTTAGCTCCTTCCTCTTCTCCAGCCTTGTCTCCATCACTCTCAAACACACCATTTGCCTTTCCAACACCTCCTCCGCATCCTTTTATTACCCTGCTATCGTCGAGCTCCTTGTCGCTCATGTCAATCGTATCGCCCTCCACGTCAGCATGCTCATCTTTAGCGTCGGCTCCATCACCGATTGCGGCTTCTTTATGCTCGCTCTCGTCAATGTCGCATAAATCAAGCTCGAAATCCTCATCTACGTCTCTCTCATTCCATACACTTCTCCTCGCTAGATTTTGTGTGAATGTAGTTGTGTTCAACACGACTGCTTTGTTTGATGCGACTAGCTAATTTATGTGTCTTTGTTGCAATTGTGAGGGATAGATTGCATGTGACTTTGGAGGTGTTAGGTTGTTAGTGTGATACTATTGGAATGATCTCGAAAAAAAGAGAAAGTGCACAACGGACATCACGTTTGAAAAAAATGAGAATGAGCCAACCTATGTAAAAGAAAAAAATTACTCTACTTAGAGAGTGCTTCCTCAAAGTAACATTTTTTAAGTGTTAGCCCTTTTTAAAAGCACTGTCTGAGCATAGAAAACAGGTGCATAAAAATCGCTTTAAAAAAGTTTTCTAATGACAAAATAAGCACTTTCTATATCAATTTTTGAGATAATGGGCCAGTGTCCAAATACTGTGAAGCGTTAGACCCAGCCACGTTGAAAGACCTGAGATAGTGAGTAGGTAAAGCCACACAAATTACAATCATAATTAATTAGGAGTGGACGCGGTTAGCGCTATGACATTGTTTAGGCATTAGGCCGGCTGGTTGATCTCAGAGCCAAAAGGCTATATTACTGAAGTCGACCCGCAATAATGAAGCGAAGATGGTCTACGCATACATGAATTATTTGTTTAAATACAGATCTTTTTATTTCACCAAAAAAAAAAAAGTAATGTCATGTAGTCATTTTAATAAAAATAAAAATGCTAAAATATACTGATAAAAATGTTAATGTCAAACCTATATATTTAACATGCATGAGGGATAGATACAAAAATTAAATTTAATGTTGTCTTTTTAAATTTAACACGCAAGGATTTATTATCCGGTTATATATGAGTATAATTTTGATATATTGGCAATATAAATTTTTTTATATAATCAACCAATTAGAAATAATTGTAGATATGACTTTTAAAGTAATTATAATAAAGTTAATAATTTTTAGTTATATGATAATTTATTATTAGATGACAATATAATTTTTTTTTACAATGTTAGTATATTTCAATTGAATTCTTCCAATTATTTTGAAATTTATAGAGTATCATTTTAAGGTTTTGTACAATTTAGTAAGGTATCTAATAAGGTTAATGCTAATTCATGTAATCAATTCTATTGAGTATTCTTAATTAGTACACTTGTTAGAATATTAAAAATAAAATATTAAATCATTTTTAATTTTTTAATGTATTAAGTGTTGTGTTTTTTATTAAACGTTTTTATTTTAATTCCTTAATAAGTATCTTTAAAACACTCATTAATTAACAAGACCATTAATTTAAAGAAAATATAAATTCGTGCATTATATTTTCCTTACATTATTAGTATTTTCTCATTTTACTTGATGAAAAATGTTAATAGACAAACCTCCCATGTATGCAAAAATTAGATCTTTAATATGTATGTATAAGTTCAAGCAAATCATCCAAATATAAAAATAAAATTTAATGAATTAGTTGGAATCGATTATCATTTGTTATCAAGTAAATAATGAGCTATTCAACATTTTTTTTTTGTAATTCATTGACAAGTAGTAGTTCACATTTCATTAGTTGAGTATAGATTTTTAAGAGGAGTCTTGGACATTATAGTATTTGGATATAAAATATGTATAAATATTAAAATTTATTTATAAATATATATTTCTTGAAAAAAATATAATATATGTTAAATGGATGGTTTGAATATCCATTCATAAAAATTAAGAGAAAATAGGCTACGCACTGATAGTATAAAGCAATTTTCTACTATTATCCAATCACAACTATTGTGTATGATAAGTTTATTGACTTTTACTATAAATACTTTAAAAGTCATACCAATGATGATTTTGATTGGTTGACAATATAATTTTTTTTTACACTAACAGTGCATATCTATTAAACTCAAAAATTAATTAATAGATAGATCGGACATTTTTATTTGTGAAAAAAATTATAGTGTGAGAATTTGTAAATTTTTCCATTTAAAAAATTACATTGTAATATTGTCCATATTGCATTTAATCTCTTCGACATTATAAATATTAATGTAGGCAAATTGAGTCCAATCATATTATTAGATTATGTGTGATTAGTATGGTTTTTTAAATATTCTAATCTTCACTCGAAACGGTGTAAAAAGAATGTCTTATTTTCCAAAAGAGACATACAATGTGGTAATTTGCTTGAAGAAAATTAAGAACAGGTGTATGTATGCAGTTGCAAGAGGTAGCTTTAATAATATTATATAGACTAGCTAGACACGCAATAAATTCTTATATATGTTGCGTAAATACACAAACTGAAATTACATGCAAGGTGCAACCAGTTAGGTTTACGTATATAGATATAGACTTCTTATCATCCATGTTGGCCAGTTCTGATGCTGAAAATCATGGTTTCGTTAAGAATTTAATTTTGGTTCTGTATAATATGCGTTATCTCTTACACTAACAATATATCAAATCCATTCTCCGCACCTCCGAGGGATTCGGTAAGATTATCAAAGTGACTTAGATGATTTAAGTCTCAGCGTTGGGTTCACACATGAACATGTATAGTTATAGTGATATCGATGACCGAATTTGATGAATGGTTTGATTAATTCATTAATCTTATATAGCTAAAGATAGCGAAAAAATTGTCTATATCCGGCTACGTATCTGGGATGGAAACAAAATGGGGTTTAATTTCAAGGATTTAGATTTTGTTGTTGCCCAAGAATGACGAAACACACAGGCAGCCCGCAGGTCTAGTACGAGCTAGCCTTGTCCCTTATGAATGACACCCTATACATAGATATTAAAATCACACGCATGTTCATGGATCATGATCTATATAAGTTTATCCTAGTGTATAACAGCTCACCCTCCTGTTAAGCTCCATGTTTCATGTGAAATTAATTGTATTAACTATCATCACAGAAGGGCTTAACATGTAGGCTTTCTTTGGTAATTGGTATCCGAGAAATAAAAGGGAAATAGAAAGGAGATAGAAAAGAGTGTGTGTTTGGTAGTGTGGAAATAGAAGAGAGAAATAAAAAAGTGTGAGTCTCATATCTTTTTCTTTTTTTGCAAAACACCATGAAAAATAATCAATTATGTCTAGTTGATAATCGATTGTCATGGTGTATCTAATGCAAAAATAATTGATTCTTAAAAAGGATAATCGATTATTATCCGTTTCAATTTTCAAACACCTATAGATAACTGTTATCATACCATGATAATCAATTATCATGGATCCCATAACAAATAAAATCAATTATCAATGTTGTATAACTGATTATTTTTAATTAAATAAATTGTTTTTTATTTCTCTTTTTTTTATTTTTATTTGCTATATTTTTCTGTCCTATTTTTATCTATCTTATTTATCATATATTTCTTTCCTTCCTATCAAACATAAGGTTAAACATTAAACTAAACAGACATATCATATTATATATTGGGTTAGTAATAACCGTTTAAGTAATTAATCTTTGGCATAATATCCAAAAGTCTTTATAACTAAATAATAATAAGTTCAGTCCTTACCTTAAAATGTTCAGAAAGTTATTTATTGACAAATTGAATTATATTATCCAAGTTCCTTTTTCTAGTTAATTACTTAGACCGAGCTTATACATTAAATGTTCCAAGAGTTTAGGATCTAGTTGAAGCCAAAACATGGAGCATGTAACTATTATAGAATTATTCTCTCTAGGAGCGGAACTACTTCATGATTATTAAAATTATATTCTAATAAAAATAAAATATTTTTTTTACGTTTTTAAAAGTTAATGGCCTATTGCCTCCCTCTTCCCCAATATTTGCAGCCCTTGATCTGTTCTTACTAGATATGATTTTTCTATTTGTTAAGACTTACCGAACCTAATTATTTTATAACATAAACGTACACGTACAAAAAGTTTTGTTCATACTAGAGTGTGTGTGTGTGTGTGTGCGACACTAACTATCTAATCACATTTTCAAATGATTTTATCTAATCCAACTACTATAGAATAATAACTCATAATTTTATCTAATCCAACTGCTATATAATAATAACTCATATGACATTCATTTAGCAAACTAAATTGTATAAATTTTTTAAAAATATTAATATATATGAATGTTTTTAATCTTATGCACCAAATTAATAGATTAAGGAGCATTAAATAGATCATTTTACACACTTTAAATTATTTGAATAAGTAACCATTAAACAGTTTTTATGTTTTTGTACATTAAACTCTTTCTTTAACAATATTTTTTTATTTCTTATTTCTTTAATAAGTGTATATGGTCCATACGATTAAAAAATCGCATATGATAAAGTGATGAATATTTTATTTATATTTTTAAAATTAATCTACATATAAACAGAAGCCAGAAGATGTCACATTACAATAGAATGCTACTAACAAAAATATGTTAAGCATTAAAACTGCCCCTATTAGTATAACTTTTATTTAATAGAAATTAAACGGTTTGTATAGACATTATAAATTTATACTAATAGTATGATTCATTATATACTAATTAATATATGATGCATCAATACTATATATTAATGTTTTATACCAACGAAATTTTCTTTTTGGAAAATATATTGTACTGTTAGTGTAGATTTACATTAATGTTTATAATAAACAATTTAATCTTTATTAAACGAAAATTATAGTGATAAAAACAAATCTAATACTTAGTATCAACTGGAGTTGACACATCTAGTTAAGTTTTCTATTCACATTAGTTGTGAATTGGGATCGATTCTTCGATATTTTTCCTATTACTAGGCAATTTGTGAATTCTACTATAAATTTTCGCTAAAGTTGGTGGTCTTTTCTGACCTTACAAGGATATGTGCTTTTTCCTAATCTAAACTTTTCTCTACCAAAAAAAATATAATACTAATTAGTTGCTAAAATATATGACATTTTTTATAGTGACATTCGCCCTTTTATAAACGTCGTTAGCCTAATGTATGCAGGCAATTAAATTAAATGAACCGAAAGGATCTAGAAGAAGAAAAATAATAATGTAGGGTAACTGATTACGAAAAGAATAAGGCCAGGGTTGAAAAATATTTTGGAGAGAATAATTAAATATAACGAATTAAAAAATAGTAATATGAACACACATGCAAATGAAGCACGGACATGCATTGTATTGTTATCATGTTTGATTGTTCATGTCGCATCCTAAATTAGTTGATCAGTGGAGTATTGAAGTGAACTCCCCTTTGTCTTATAGCTGGCTGTCAATATATTAATGCATAGAATAAAATATAAAGCACAAAGCCTCATAATGATATTTAAGTTTTACTCAGGGAAGTCACTGCCTTGTTCTTTCTTCACTAGCTGGCTTTCCTGAACCGTACATGTGGAGGCAAAAAAGCATTTGACACATTATTCAGGAACAAAAACTTAATTATTATCACTTTTGATCCTTTCATCATGTGAAAACACTCCTTGCTGTGGGTCTTCTTAATCAATGCTTTATGTATTCCCTCGTATGTGAGTGTGCGTATTAATTTCAACCCACAATTTCACTAACAAATAAATAAATCACGAGTTCATGAGCTGCCAATGAACCAGAGCCACATGAGTCGATTTTAAAAACCAATTCAGCGAGGAAATCAATAGCAAAAGGTAAAATCTTCCTCCACAAATGTATAACCTAATTGATGTAGAGGCAAAAATCAATTATAATTTATTTAAGCAAAAATTATCGGACCGCCCACAATCCTCACCTACCCTTCTTCACGTCACCATCCGACATACCTTTGCATAATCACTATGATTCTCACAGTGAAAGTTCATCCACCTCCAATCAAATTCTTCTCAAGGCTCTTTTTGGTGATCTCCAGGTGAAAGAAACCTTTCTCCAGTTTTCTAAAACGTAATTATTCATAAATGAAATCGTCAATATTTGTGTTAAGACTATAATTAAGCTCTTTCATTATATGCAGATCGATCACACTGTGAGCACACGTTGCCACCAAAACAAAACCTTGTTGGTAGGTACATACGTAGGTTTGTTGTTTTCACTTACCACACCTAAACATATATAGGGAACTATATATATATATATATGTGTGTGTGTGTGTGTGTGTGTGTGTGTGTGTGTGTGTGTGTTCGAAAAGTCGACCAAAATTGAGAGGGAAGAGAACAAAACTAAAAAAATAAAAAATAAAAAATAAGATAATTTTTTATTGGACTCACCCACGTGAACAAGGGCGACAGTTTCTCTTGTTCATCTTAATTTGTTGGAATGCCTATATATATATATATAGCCGTGTGTGTCATATTATATACGTGCCATCGTGTTTTTTAGGAGAAGTAAAAATTCCCCATTTATGTATATGATATGTATAGTGATAAACATCGAAGCCAAATCCAGACACAAAACCCTAGAATGGAAGCACGATTTAAGCAAAGGTTACTACGTGTGTGTATATAACTATATATTATATATTATGTATATATACGGGGGTAGTGGTGGAGTGTTTGGGCTTTATTCAGGACAAACTTATCTTTAACTGATTTGCGATTCCTCTAGCCTGTTCGATTGGACATAAAGGACTTTGTCATGATGCATTTGGAATGGCACCTAAATGTGGACTCATCTGGGTCATACATGTGTCTCCCCTGTGACGCAACTGTGCCATACATCACACTACAGTGCAACACGGTACCCTCGAGTAGCCATCAAAACAACGGCTCCCAATAAAAAACCACTTTCCGAAAGTTGAAAGCGGTTTCGACGTTCGAATTGGCACAAAGAAGAAGACAAACAAACAAACACGTTCACACTTTCGCTGAGTTTGACAATGAGATTGAGATTGATCCTTGACATGCATGTTTCAGAAAATTAATTGAGAACGATACCATGCGGAATTTATACATTTTTATAATAAAAAAACCTATATATATATAAAAGAAGAAATTAAATTACACCCTTATAACTCTTAACAATTATTATACTTTTAATAACTTTATATAAAGATAAATTTAGTTAATCCAACCGTTGAATTATAATTTTATATTACTATGATTGTTTGTGTTAATTTTTGTTAAAATTGAAAAACAATAAAAAAAGTGACCAAATGATTCATATTTTAATATATTTTGTAAAAATATATATTATGTCAATTTTGATATGTATAAAAGAGGAATTAAATAATTTCAAATTAATTTAAAATTTTGTATATATGATGTATGTGAATTGAACTTTTAATCTAATGGTGAGTTTTGAGAAAACATTGTCTAATTGAAAGTTATTAAATGATGTTATAGTTGATAAAAGTTACACCGGTGTAATTTGATAATTATCTTAAAATACACGACCTAAGGTGTAACTTGCTAAGGTAGTTTTTCTAAATAATAAGTGAATATATGTTAGCAATATACCTACTTGTTTTTCAAAATGTGTATTTTAACAAGTTATAACTACGACTTTTTTAGAATGCACCTAAGATGTAACTTGTTAATGTACTTTTTTAAGAAAAAATAAATAGGTATATGTTAACAAACCACACATACACGTATAGGATGTATTAAGTGAGAATAATTCTCGTTATAAAAAATGTTAGAACTGTAAATCTATGTCAAGATTAAAAATTATTTAATGTGCCACATGACCAATTATGTGCATTTTTCTTTTAATCTTAATCATTTAAATAAGATCTAATGATCTATATTTATAATTTTTATTTTTTACAATAAGAAGTATTCTCATTTGATATGCTCCATATATATATATATATATATATATACGGGTATTAAGTTATTCCAAAAGTAACTATTGTAAAGTTACTCAACTCAATAACTCTTGATATAAATTAAATTTTAATCATTAAACCACTGAATTTAAAGATTTTATTGAGTAAATCAAGTCTACAAATTTTTATAAAGTTTAAAAATTATTAGATATTTTATTAAGTCACATTACTTTATATTTTAATCTTAACTTTTCATAATTTGATCAAGGGCTAAGATTCACTTCTTTCACTCTCTCATAATAAAAATTCTCTCACTTGTTATGTTCAATATATATAGGGGGTGTATCAAATGAAAACAATTCTCATGTCAAGAATGTGATAACTTTAAATATGAGTTATATAGTCATACATGGATGATCAAGATTAATAGTTATTTAGTGATCACATAACCATTTAAAAAAATCATGTGCATTTTTCTTTTAATAATAACCATTTGTATAAGGTTTAATTGTCTGTATTTATAATTATGATTTTTCACAATAAGAAGTGTTCTCATTTAATTGTCTATTCAATAACATTCTTTTAATTCATATATTAAATTTTAATAATTCAACTATTGAAATGTCTTATTTATCTAAAATTTAATTTAGCTTTCATGATCATTGAAATAATATCAAAATATTCAACGGTAATATTATTAAAATTTAATACATAAAAAGAGTTATTGAACATAGAATTCTATTAAGAGTTACTTGAGGAAATGTAATACCCACAATATATAAAGTGATTTAGTTACCATAAGTCATATGTAACTTATTTCATTTAATGACTTTTCATAGATGTTGAATTTCATTAATCCAATTGTTAAATAAGAGTTTTCATTACGTAGATAAAATTTTAAAAATTTATTTAATTCTTCATCAATTAACTTTACTTTAATGTATAAAATATTTTTAAAAAGTAAATGTCGTCTCACGTAATTCAATGGTTAGGTTTATTAAATTTGTATTTAGATAATCTCTCTCTCTTTCTTTCTGTGTTTAGTAAGAAAGTTATTTTTATATGAGAAAAAGAAGAGTATATCTAAGTCATATATTTATATATATAGATGATAAAAATTAATTAAAACATTTTTAAAGTCACATAATCACTTAAAAAAATTATATGACTTTTTAAAAAATTTATATAACTTTTGTATTTAATTTTGACCATTTATAACAAAATCTAATAATTAATATTTATTTCTGTCACTCTCAACTACGAATGTCACGCTCTCTTTTTCTTTTTTCTTTTGGTAAAAGCTCTTTTTTTCTTTATACGTAGAGACACAAGCTAATATATATACTCTCACTTTTCACTATAGTTAACAAGATATACTTTGATAGTATTTAAATTTAATAAAAATTATAATTTAACATGTTTTCTGAATAATTAACAAGTTAATATATAATTTTGTGCGCATATGTATAAAATGTTTTTCTTTTTTTATCACAATAAAGAATATTTTTATTTATTTATTTGTTTATGGAGATGAACTATACGTTATATTACCAAAAGGATGCACCTATCACTGACTCAATACTATTTCTAAAATATTATAATTTGTTAAATATAAAATTATTTGTTAATTTTTCTTGATAGTTTAAGTTTAGAGAAAAAAAAGTTAATTTCTGATATAATATTAAAAATTTTATTGCCACAATATTATGCGCTAGTGCATTGCTTTAAGGATAGGTTTCTTTTCTTTCTCTCTTTTATAATTACTTGATTAATTTTCTTGTTATTAATTATTGGTTGGTTAGCTGTTGATAAGTTAGAGATATATGATCTTAGGCTCGGGGGGGACTGGGCCCCCCGGCTATACATTAGAAAGACAATACTATATGAGGTGTTGTTCAGAAAAAATTTTAAGAATTTTATTTTATTATATGATATAATCGTTTAAATTAAATAAAAATTAAAAGTGTTTGATAGCGCAAGTTGTTCATTTAAACTTTAGAGGTTTTCTTTTAACTTAATTATTTTAATAAAGTTAATGATAAAACTTATCAAAATACTTATTTAATTAAGTACTTATAAGCTTTCATGTATCGTTAACTCGTCAAATAAGCATTTAATTAAATTATTTATATAAATAATCCTAAAATGAGTTGCTGCATATGTATGATTAAATATTAGATTTTATATATTTTAAAATATTAATAATATAAACATTTTATATTGTCTCGTTTAAATTTATTATTAAATATTTACAAAGATTGATTTTGCCATCATAATCTAAAAAATTTAACACTTTTAGTAATGCATCAACACAATTTTTTTATCGGAGTGTAAGAAATTTCAATAATGTGTGTCAGAGTAATTTAAAAAAAAACATTTTTTATAATTTGTTTAATTGTATTAGCTCGTTATTGTCTTTGTTGCAATAAAAATATTGTAATTATTACATTGTTACAGAAATACTTCTTCCATCACAAAATGTCACTTTTTCAAGTTTTAATTTGTTTTAAATTATTTTTTTCACTTTAGAAAACTACAAAAACACTAGTTACAGTACTTTTCGCAACTTGATCTTTATCTTTTGGTGTTTTCATGACTAGAATAATAAAGCACTAATAAAGTTAGAGGATAATAACGTCTAAAAATTATTGATATATATATTTCTCGAAATTTAAGGTCTTAAGCACTTTATTTATTCATTTTTTTTAAAGTATGTTTGGTAAAGTAAATAAGTTAGTTTTAATTTATTTTACTAGCTTAAAAGCTTGATTAATTGAATAAAGCTTTTTATTAAGGGAAATTAATTATTTCACTAGCTTGAGGTGTTTTTATAAACTCTACTTCATTTAACGTTTGAATTTATAAGCTTATAATTTTTTTTCTCATTTTTATCTTTAATATCTTATTAAAATTTCTCTTTTTATCTTCTGTTACGTTCATTAATCTCTAACACTCTCACACATCAAATAACACTTTTTATAATATAAAATCGTGACAATTATAATATAAATATATTTGTCTTATCTCATTTTATTAAATAAAATATTTAAAATGAGAATAAAATTAAAAATTATTATCGTAAATTTTAAGATCATAATTATTTATAAATTAAAATATGAAAGGTTATATATATATATATATATATATATATATATATATATAATTACCAAATTTCAATCTATATCCAAGTAATTAAAAATATGCTTTTATATCATTTTATAGTTGACAACAGATACAACACCTAATTTTACCAAATAATTCTGATTTAATCAGTTAGCTTATCAGTTTCTAACTTTAGCTAGAGTATCCACTATATTTTCCTTACATACCATTAATTAATGTTTCTTTTCATTTAATATATTAATAATAATTTTGTTAGCTAGAAAAAAATTATATTTTCATTTATCTGATATTTTAAAATTTTAAAATAATATTAATGTTATTTTTAAGTCATATCATTATCTTTATCTAATTTTCCTTATTTTTAACATTTATCATAACATCAAACAATAAGTTAATTAAAAATCAAATGTTGAAAATAGGCCCAATGTAAACTACCTTTCCACTTGATTTTATAATCTCAACTACTTTAGATATTATAACGAACCAATAATACTAAAAGTTGATTGTTTTTGCTAGAATAATTAGTTGGTCTTCTGAAGATATATGATCAATATCTGTGAGGGTCTCCCATGTTCTGTTCTTCAAGTCTCTTTAAAATAGTCAACCGATTAGACATCTCGCCGTGTAACGAATCAGTGTGGATTAATGAGTTTTTATGAAATAATAAGATGAAATTTAAATCATGGAGAAAACAAATTACAATCTTATAAATAAAACTACAAATGACAATGGGTAAGGTACTATAAGATTCGTCTATTACTATATTTGACTTTGAAAAAAAAAATACTCGTATTTGTACGGATAACAACTTTAATCTTCATTCTCGTACTCGTTGGGTACCTATATACTTATATATGCATCCACTACTTGCACTTTACTTATGTATAAAGTCAATAAACTAATAAAAATATTAATTAAAAAAATTGTTACAACTAAATTGAAAATTTACTCTTATATCATTCAAACACAAGTCATAACCAAACAACATTAGAAACATAATCACCTAACTTAATAATTCTTAAATGTAATGTTTAAATTATTTAACATAATCATTAGACACTTGAATATCATGTGTTGGTACTTTCCAAGACTTGCCAAAAAATGATACATTAACACTAATTAGCTTATAATTATATATTATAAATTCAAAACAACAAAAATAGATACTTTATTTAACCTCAGAGAATTAGAACTCCCAAACAAAGAAACAAAATTGGGGTTCAACCATTCAAGTCTTTAATAATAATTATTATATCTTAGTAATTAAATTAATATATATATATAATAAGTGCGGGTATGGGAATAGTATCTACTTTCACACTCATCCCTATTAAATTTTGATGGTAAATACCTGCCCCAAATCCATTCCCAATAAGCGAGTATTTACTTTACCCGTTTGCGAATATTTTTGTGAGTATCCATATGGTCTAGGTACACTTTATCATCCATAAATAAAACTGCTTATATCCATATTGGTTTGTTAAATTAGATTTGATTGATTTTCAAAATTGTTCCACATTTAGTTTTTTGGACCTAATATAGGATGTATTAATTATCCCAGTCCTTTATATAAACAACAATAAGAGTATTTTTTTCCTAATTATAAGCAACATAAGATGTAGTAATTGTTATCTTCTTTTTATACCCTTAATTTATTGTAAAGCCTATTAATGAGATATTCACTCATTCTCCATGCAAGTATATGCATTCATCGACATATTAATAATATGAATCACACTCATAGGTGGAGAAAATCATTTCTTAAATTTTGAGTAGTATCATTAAATATAACTACCACTTAAACTATTTAATTCTATGGATATTTCTGAAATAAAATTTAAATTTTTTACATTATTAATTAAAATTAACTAACTTAACTATTTTTATTGGCTTTGATGAATTAATTATTTGTTGTTTATATAAAAGATAGAATGTAGAATTAAATTGCATGTAAAAATTAAAATCATAGTAGAAAAGTAATAATCTAATAATGAATTTAATTTTACTCCTACATCTAATTTTAGTCTTAATTATTCCTCTATTCTTTTTTAATTGTTGGTTTTTTGGAAAAATTTTGTTTCTGTTTATCTATCATTTTCAAAGTTCAAAATAACATTAATTATTTTTTTGTCAATTATACTATTACTTCTCACCTAATTTTTAATTAATCTACTACGCATTTATAACTAGTATGCATTTATTGTTAAGTAAAAATACGAAATGATACAATAAAAAACTTCAAAACTATTTTATGAAAAACAAGAAAATTTATTGCATTTCTTGATTTGTGTGTAAAAATCTTAAACGACACTTAAAAAGAAGCAGAGGTAGTATAATCAAAATAATGGGTTGTATTTAATTATGCATTACTTTAGGAAGAAATGACACTAATTTAAATTCAAAACATATTAAAAATTAGTTTAAAAATTAAAAAAAATCACTCTAATTCGTAATCAAGCTGTATATATATATAAACGTGATTAAAAGTTTATGTATATTTAAAATAATTTAATTATAATGCACTAATAATATAATAATTTTTATACTATTAATTAATTATGAATTATCATATCATATATTAACAATTAGTGAGTTTTATGATAAATATTTTAACGGGCACATTTAAGACGTTATCTATTTGATTGATAATATAAAAATTATTATTTTAATAATATATAAAAATTAAATTATTATTTAAATATACTAAACTTTACATAAAAATTGTAACAAAAGAAACATTTATTTCACACAATTTATCAACCTTTTAATATATAAAACTGGCAACATATAATGTAAATCAAGTAAATTTCTCACAACTTTTTTTTTTAAAGAGAAAAATCTTACAACTTTAATTTTCATACAACTTTTGGGGTAAAAAATTAATGATTCATATTAACATAATTTTAATATTTGTGCATTTTATTAAACTTAATATTTTAAATTTTTATTTAATATTTTCTCATCGCCACAATAGTTGTTTCCTATTCCATGTTTGCTTATACTACGTAAAATAAAAAATAACAGGTGTGTTCATTTTAGATAGCTCAATAATTCAACTGCAAAACATAAACTTAAAAGTATGCAAGTTTGGCTTTTCACAATGTTTTTTTTATATATATATATTTTCTCATTTCTTTCTTCCTCTTCCTTATAAGATTTATTATTAATTTTCTTGTTAAACTGAAAGAAAAATGACAGACAAAAAGAGTGGCCTAATTAACTCTTATTGGATCGGTTTTGAGCCAAAAGTCATCCGATCTAAAGACTAAAATAACTTATAGCTCGGTTCGGTTTGGATTGTTTTCTTAAAAGAAATCTAATCCAATAAATTGTGATTTGGATTGGATTGGATAATTCGGTTTTTACCGGTGTATCCTTATCGATATTTTAATCTCCTATTTCTCTCTAAATATTGATCATTATTTTTAAAATAAACATAAAAAAGAAATATATTAATCAATCGAAATGGTTTCTTTTTCTTAAGGAGACAGGAACATATATATTCAAAATAAAGTAGTGGAGAATGAAATATATATAGTTCTACTATGTTGGTTGGATACATGAAAAAGCATAATAAAA
The DNA here is from genome assembly GCA_004329165.1 of Spatholobus suberectus. Taxonomy (NCBI): domain Eukaryota; kingdom Viridiplantae; phylum Streptophyta; class Magnoliopsida; order Fabales; family Fabaceae; genus Spatholobus; species Spatholobus suberectus. The sequence continues at coordinate 5,628,122 of CM014732.1, forward strand.
ATATTGGTGAAACATTAAAAAATATAATAAAATGTATAGAAGTGCATGTAAAACGCATAATAACGTATGTATATTAAAAAATATTGGTTCAATTTGGATCGGTTTGATTTTATAAACACCAATCGAAAGCCTATCTGAACTGATCAATTATGTAAAAACATGATCCAAAAAGATCCATAAAAAATCGGTTTTCAGTTTTTTTTTTTTTATCTGTTTATGGTTTTATTTTTGATTGGATTGGATTTGAACACCCCTAACTCCTAGGAGGTAAATTAACAGTTTTAAACTATTTATTGGGAAAAAAACATATGTTCCACATGAGCTTCTGTTTTAAAGACAGATAACTGCCCTAAGTACCTAATAAAAATATAATATGACGTGGTACCAAAAACATAAAAGTATGAACGAATGCTACGTACCAAAGTAATTTCTCATTTGCTAATAACCTTTTATATTGCAATAGTATAGTTTCGTACATTACATAGTAAAATTAAATTAAAAATAAATAAAAATAAAATATTTAAAAGTATCATACTCTTAAAAATTAATAAAGGGATATTATTAAAAAATTGATAAAATATAAATATAAAAGGAAAATTTAAAAAGATTAAATAGATATAAATTATTTTAGAAGTGAAATATAGAACTATTATCAATTATAATACAAAATTAGTTAAAATTTTATCATTATTAATTATTTTAGAATTGATATTTCATACAAAATTTCACTTTAATTCCTATAATGTGATTTTTTTTTCTTAAAGAAAATTTAAGAATAGTAACTAGTTCAAAGTAATTACACTTTGTAAATATTATTGAATCAAAGTAAAAATTATTAAATTTTTTAGAAAAAAGCAAATCTTATTTTGAATATAGATCATAAACTTTTATATTTGACTAATTGATGATAATAAATGAAAATGAACAATTTGATTGATAATAATAAATAAAAATAAACAATTTCCATATTATTTATATTATTTTTTCATTGAAACATTTATTATCTTTCATATTAACTATTGATCAGGAGCTTAGGCTCCTTTCCCTTTAGCAAATAAAAAAAAATCATATATATATATAAATTTATTTGAGATGATATGGCTAAAAAGGTCGAAATAACATAAAAATGAGAAATAAGATTTAATAATATTATTTAAAAATGAAAACAAAAATAAATCCAAAAAAGAAATAAAAAGTTTAGGTATATTAAGATTGAGAAAATGATTTGCAAAAATAAAAATATATTTTAAAATATTTCATAATTATAGAATACTAAAAAAAAAATCAAACAACAAAGAATTGTATAAATAACTATTGTTGGAGATGAAATAATGCCTTTAAAAAAAGAATAAATTTAGTAAAAATTAAGAATAAAAAATGATATAAAATCATTTTATTAAAAGGAATATACTTAAAAATTAATATAATTAACTTTATGGAATATAAAGTATTCTATCATAATATTATAAGTGTTAGTATAAATGTCATGATAGAGGTAACACTTAAATAAAAAAATTTCTAATCAACTTTTTTAATATGTAACTAGTGTAATATATATAACCCGTTTTTTATATGTATATTGTTAAATTTATAAACTACAAAATTTTATATTATTATGATTTTTAATGTAATTTTTAATTACTTGTTAATTATTTTTTAATATTATATAAATATATGTTAGTATATATATGTATATAAAAATTTAAAATATATATAAAAATAATTATGAACATTGATATATACATATATAATTTTAATTCATACTTATCTTATATCATTTTAATTTATATAAATTTGTTTTAAAAAAATTATCTTTATAAATATATTCACCTTTGTATATAACTTGGATATACACATAATTTTAATATGAAATGTTACTAAGAAAATATATTTTAAAGGCTTAATTATATTTTTTTGTCTCCTAAATATCATGATTGTGCAATTTTGGTTCCCAAGTTCTAATTACGCTGATTGAATCCTTCAAATTATCTTTCATTTATAATCATGTCCTTTCAACATAATTTCATCAAATATTTAAGTCATTAATTTGCTAAAAATGGAAAGGCATTCCTTTTGTTATTTATTGTTGTCATAAAAGCAATAATTTTCCTACAAGCATTATCAACACGACAACTAAGTCAATACAGTCATAACACTTTCTTAAGTCATTGTAGTTCAATAGCTAGTACATTGTATTTACTCACTATCATGCCATGCCCAACTTGCCATGTTAGTTGATTTTGTTAATATTAGATGAAACCAAGATGGAGGCAACTGATTATAAATGAGAGTAAATTTGACAGACCCAATTAGCGCAATTGGAACGCGGGAGACCAAATTGTACAATCATGATAGTAAAAGACTAAAAATGCAATTAAGAAGTATTCTTGTTTATAATTGTATAGTTGGTACAAATTTATAGTTTTCATTTCTTCCTTAATATGTCTCTTACACACACACACACACACACACACACATGTATAAGTGGTGTATTTAGTGACACACACATATCTATAGGGGTTGTATTTAGTGAGATTTTTTTTTTATATGAGAATGAAAAAAATAAATATTAATTATTAGATCTTTTAATAAATGATCAAGATTAAAATAACTAAGTCATTTGAGTGTTTTGAAAGTCATATGACTCTTTTAAATGATCATGTGACTTGTTGACCATCTACATAGTTATATAGCTCAGATTTACTCTTCTTATTCTCACAAGATGATATACCCCTATATACATATATATGATCAAGATTAAAAGAAAAATACACATGCCTTTTTAAAGTTGTCAAACTTTTAATTTTGACTTTGTAGTATGATTGCGTGTGCTTTAGATTTGTAATTCTCATTTCATACGAAGAGTTTTCATTTAACACATCTGTAATATATATATACACATATATATACATACACACACACACACACACAAATACACACACACACACACACACACACACACACACATATATATATATATCTTGAGATTTTTTTAATTTGTATATTCAAATAATGAAAATCATACTAATCATAATTATTTAAATTTTTGGTTGAGACTATAAGTATTTTTTACAGAAGATAGAGTCAGGTAAAACCACTATTGGTGACAAAGTTTTTTTTCTGAGTATTTATTGCAGCTACATATCTAAGATTCAAACTCCAGACTACTGGTTAAGTTAGAACAATCCTGTACTAGTTGATCTACATGTTCGATGACATTAAAATTAATGTAATTAAATATTTTTATGAATTAAAAATATTAAAAAAAACACTTATATTTGGGCGATAAACAAATGAAGAAAATGTCATCATGTGTCATCTATATATCTACCTGAGAAAACCTTCTTTATATGTATAATTGAAATAATGTATATGGATTTTTTATTTATTTATTTAAGCACGGTTAAAAGAAAGAAATGAATGCTTCTTTTGTCTCTACTCGTTTACAAAAGGGCAAAATAAACTACTCTCAATGGGCTGAAATCTAGGCACCTTATTTGTCAATAATCTCACATAATTTAGGTTCGCAAATTAAGCACAACTTGACCTCTTTCTAAACTTTCCGAGTAGAAATAAACTATCAAATGGATAAACAGGATTTATAATATTAAGAGTTTAAATTTTATAATTGTTGAGAGCAATAGAGTTTATTTCTATAATATTTACGTTTTTGAAAAGAATTAAATTCGGATAATTAAGTAAAAGATATCTTTAATGCACACGTTTTCTTTTTTCTTTTTAACCTAAAATCACTCTTTTTAACATAAGGGGTTGAGTTAATAAACATTAATTTTAGTGCAATCAAACCATCATTAAACTCAAAGCCGATGAAAATAAGATATAAAGTAAAAAGAAAAATGATTCAAGCTTAACATGAGACCCTTGTCTCTTGCTTGGATCATTTTCAATATAGTGTGAGACAACCGGCTCCTCCCTCAAAATGCTGGGCAAAGGGTCAAGTACCACAAAATTATTTTTGCCAATATATGGGACATTTTTCAAAGAATAATATTTTTATTTTATTTTATGGGGGATTTCCTAATCACGAGAATTCATTTAATTAAAGAAATGGACAACTTGTAGTACTTGTAGGTTTCATATTCAAAATTCTATCATAAAATAGGTAGGGTACGAAATTTAGAAAAACAAAAAAGTACTTCCGAAACCTTAAAATTAGATCTGCGTAGTGGTTGATACATTATACGTATTTTGTGCTAATTATGAACTTTTAAAGGCTGTCTCTTTCCCGATTCTAGGTCCTAAGAGCAAGTAGTTAACTTTGTTTGGGATTCTTCTATGGATGACATTTCAAAGAAAATGAGTAAAACGGATAGGGTTCAGCAATTACTATTTATTTATTTCTCATCACGATTATAATGATTATGATAATAATTATTGCTTTAAACCTAAACAAAATTCCAAATTGCATAGGAGCTAAATAAAAGTGGCCTAGAGGACGCTTTTTGGATATTCATGTCCATTCGTTTATCTTGCATGCTTATTTTTTGGGGTCCCATAATAAAGTCGACATTGAAAACATTATCTTCGTTTTTCTTATCTTTTTTTACTTGTGGATAATTTAGGGTCTCCCTAGGTAATTTAAAGGCAAGGAAAAAACATCAAATTCAATTAAAATATGAGAAAATAAGTTATACACTAATAGTGTAAAACAATTTTATACTGTCATTCAATTACAAACCATCATGTATGGTAAAATTGTTAACTTTTACTATAATAATCTTAAAAGTCATACCAATTGTGATTTTTAATTGGTTGACAATGTAAAAATTTTTACACTAATAGTGCATCGCTATTAAACTTAAATATATAACTTAGATTATATATTACCTATGATCAACAATATTCTTAGGTTCCAACCAAACTCGCGTGATTGTCATGACAAGAAGATCAACTAAGGGAAGTTAGGGAACCAACTCCTATTGACATTTTTATTTTCTGTTGCATATTTTTGAGTGATTCCATCCAGCTGCAAAATTGTTCATGTAAGTGAAAAGGCAACTGTGACTGCATAGGGTTCAACCATCTTGATTTAATTGGTTCATAATACTATGTGATTTAATTAAAGGACAAAACTTAAGTATAGTTTTTTGGGTGCTTTTAGTGTTGTTCCCCAATCAAAATTGGAGTTTCACCTTGGTAATTTGCATGGATTAAAGATCAATACATATTACCAAGGTGAAACTTTGATTTTAATTGAAGAACAACACCAAAAGTACCTAATGAACTGCACCTAAGCTTTATCCTTAATTAAAACCAGTCCTCATGCAGCAACATAGCGAGTTGAACAATGCTCTCCCTATAAAGGTTTAGCTTATGCCTTGCTAACAATTGTGTTATCGTCGCTATAAGTAGAGTGCCCTCCTAGCCTTATTTAATTTAAGATGAGAAATGATATTTATACAACAAATTGTACAATCAAAAGAAAGAAGCTTGAAATATAATAAATGACGTGATAGAAAGAGATAGATATAGAAAATGATGTTGTATAAATTGTTGTAAGAATTATTGTACATGTATCATATCTAATTTAAGATTCAAACTCATAATAAATGAATCTTTATGAGATGTCATATACTAGTACATATAACATTTTATATAACATTATTTTCTGTGTCTATCTCTCTTAATCATATCATTTATTACATTTCAAATTTCTCTCTTTTTTCTCTCTTTCTCTTTCTTAATTGTAAAATTTATTGTACAAGTATCATTTCTCAATCTTTATAGATCTTATACAATCATAACTAAATTAAGAAAACCCATGTCACCTAATACATCAAACCACTATTTTTTTTTGTTTTAACTTCAACACATGGTTTATTACTAATTTAAAACGTCTACTTCTTTGAAAAAAAAAAAAAGGTTATTCTAATACTAGCTATCAATACTCTGATAATATGCATAATATATCTTTTCTTCTTGTCTTTTTATATGTCGTTCCAATTAAATTATGAAATGTAATTTAATTAGAGATATCATATTCATATAACAAATTTATATAATTTTTTTTTTCAATTTTTACTCATCACATCACTCATATAATCCTTCACTTCTTTTTTTTCTTCACATCTCTCTTATTTATAGAAAGAAGAGTTGTGTAATTTTGTTATATAAATAGAATTTCTCTTTGCTAAATGTTTTGCATCCTTTAGGTCTTATCATTCGCTACACACAACTCCCCGATCTCTACCTTATCCAAATTAAAAACAACCTTTCTTTTCTTGTTCTTTTACCCCTTGTCAAATGCTTTGTCATGGATCCAAATCACCTATCTTAATTGTGTCTCAATTCTTGTCTCACCAATAAAAAAATTGACATGTCATCTAAAATTTCTTCATGTATTTTCCATTTTTATCACATTGTCCCACCCTAACATCGTTCATAATCCAATTTCTCCCTCTTTCGTCATCCTTCTTCGCTCTTGGGTCATATCTATTGCTATATAGGCATCATGCAATTCTAATTTGCATTCGCACAAGAGCTAGGAAGCATTATTTTGTTGGAATAATAAATAAACAAAGAGAGAGAGAGAGGGAAAAAGTGTAACTCAATTCCCAATTGTGAGACCGTAGGGATAAATCATTTTCATTCTTATTTCTTTAACAATAAACAAGAAAACAACTTATTGGCTTTGACATAGAAGAGTTTATTGAGAGCGCCATTGCTATCAGGATTCTAAGTAACGGTGTTGTTGTTGGGGTCGTCATTACAGCTTTAAATTGGTAAAATTTATTTTTATCCTCTATTTTTAAAAAACTAGAACAAATTAGCATTCTTTTGAGATGGAAGTTCTTCAGTGGTGTCCATGACTTTGCAATTTTCATATTGCATCAGTGATTTATTTGTCTCCGAGGAACCTACTCTGTGTAAGGTTTAGCATTGAGTATCTTTAATAGAGTTTTACAAATTCCAATTCTTACAGTCAAATTTTGAAGTCCCTTCCTTGATTAAGGTCTAGAAAATATATATATAGATAAATTATGTTATCATTGTTTTAGAATTGGATGTTCTTTATATTAATCTTAGGATGGGGAGTGAGATATGTAGCGCATATTAAAGAATAAGTGTCACGTAAACTTGTAGGGGAGAATTTATTGAGTGGATTTATCAAGTTCAAGCAGAAGCATTGATGAGTCCATGACAAAATGCCTTTTCTGTTCTATCACTGAAGAATTTACTGGAACAAGCATTTTTACTTGTTAAACTATGTACAGTATTCCAACTTAAACAATTGACTTCTCTTTATAATGCCATTAGAGGGTCACTTTACCGAAACACCAAACTTGCTATAAAAGCATAAAGGTTTTCTCTGACCTAAAGTCTCAAGCGTTGACGAACATTTCATCTTTGTCGCTCGAGTTGGTAATACCATTTTTATTTTTTATTTTTTTAACTATAATTTGGAGGTATAGCTTGATATATAGGTTGCAGTCCACGAGTTAGTTTGCTTACCCGCAGCTCGCGCATGCCTAAGCCCGGTGAATCTGTGGGCTAGCCCATTTATCTCTCAGGTTAAATGGGTTTACTTTGTGGGCCTGTGAAAAAAACTCATTAATTGTTTACTAATTGATTGCAAGATTTATATTTAATATTTGGTATTTATTTTGTTAGGACTTGAAACCATTTGATACTTGTTAATTGTTATTATCTTTTGATATTTTCTTTATAATTTTTTAGTTTTTTTATATTATTAGGTTTTTTCCATTTTTTATTTAGGCCAACGAGCTAGCCTGTCAACCTGCAGGTCAGTGAAAATCAGCCATTGTACTGTCCCATTTATGTCACAAACAACCCAACCTATTTATTTGTGGGCCTATGCAAATTGGGTTGACCAATATAGTGTAACATCCTCTCTTTTTCTAGTTTTTATAATATGAAGAATATAAGATTATTTTAATAATTATTAGTATTATTGATGTTTGCAACTCTTTTTAGAAATTATATTTTAATAAAATAAGAAACTTAAAAAACTCGTATTTATTTAAAATAGAGACAAATTTATATTTATATACTTGAACAAACTGAAATTGGAGCATAAAAATTTTAAAAAAATATAGTAAAGTTGAATAATAATATGATGTCCTCTTTTTCCTATTCCTCTTAGTTATATAAATAAATAAGTGAGAGTTTTACTTCATGCTATTATTTTAATTAATATTGTCTTTTCTAAATGTATTTGCAATTATAATTAAAATAAATTATAATTAATTATTTTTGAAAAAATATCATGGACTTAAATTACAAATATGTGTGTAGGAATTAAGATAAGAATTTGTAAGTTGAAATGTTTAAAATGTTATTTAATAAAAATATATGAATTATTGTATGTGTGTACAAATAATTGGAGGAAAGTTAAATTAGATAATTAGAAGAGTGTACGATTAAACTAATTAATTGAGTGAGAGAGTTAGTATTAGATTTGATTGAGTTAGTATTTGATTAGGTTTCTTTTTTGTGTATAATGGTCGCACTAGAATTAAAATCTATGTCAAATGCCTACTATTCACATCTCTCACCTCTAAGCCGACTTTAGTGGGTTTGATTAGCTGGATAAGTGATATACTTTTATTTTTCCCCTCCTTTCTTAAGCCCAAAAACCACATGGCCGGTAGTGTAGAGTTGTATAATCTTTTGACTCTTTTCTTCTCCGCAGCGCCACGTACATGTGCTGTCCGAAGCTGCTCTTTTCTCCGTTGGCTGGAAGCCCATTATGCTTACACCTGTAGTGCTAATCGTGCGGCTAGGAGGGCTGAGCGAATGAGAGCCGTTGGATGAGAGATGGTGGATGACACCTCTTCCCCACTTGCGTATCACTCACTCTACAGAAGGACATTTGATTTCTAAGAGTGAGGGAATTTGTGCGGTTTCAATTGTTTTTCCTTTGCAACCCATGGATCAAATGGTTTGGCAACGTGCTATTTGGAGAAGGTGGAGACGCCACGTAGCGCATGTTCCCGTCCTCTCTGGAGAAAGCCCGTTTGGACTCAGTTGAGCTTGAGAGTGGAAAACAAAAACGTTTGGCTTCCATTTTGGCCCATAAACCTTACACCATGAACAAAAACTAACATGTGAAGCTAAATTGTGATTTGGGCTTTAGGTCCACCCATCATTAGTGAGTGCTGACCCAAAACAGGAATAACGTACAACAAATTGTGATTAATATACTTAATTTAGTAATGAAGATATAAAACATAATAACCAAAAAATCACCAAAAATACACCAAAACTTGAAATATATGTCTAATTTTTTCTTTTGAAAATCACCCTCATTGTTGAAGGGGATGAGTCCCAATATATATTCATCCTATGTATTGGGAATTCAACAAGCTAAAATATCTCTTATGTAAACGCAAAATGAGCATAGTGCAGAAGTAACAAAAAGTGTAGAGAGAAGAAGAATAACACTAGAATTTTTATGTAAAAACTTTCTTAACATGAGCAAAGAAAAACAACAAGACCTAGTCTCGCAAAATATCTCTACTCTTAAATAAATGTTAAAGAATTTGTATCCCTTTCTCAAAAGGACCAATCAAAGAATCCCACATTCTCATATGGTAAACACAAGTTCTCTCCACTCCTAACTCTTACCAAAAATGATATAAATATCACTGTATCTTACTCTCAAAAAACATTTTTGGATGGGATGATTCAACTTCACAAGTCCTCCCTTTATATAAAGAAGGGATATGTCTTCATTCGCAAATGCAACTCTTCCTGAGAAAATGGATATTAGTTGTCCATCGTCCAAATGCATGCACCACCTTCCATCATCCTTTAATGGTAGTGTTGATCTTCAATAGTTACACTTCTTGGTATGTGCAATGGCTAATTATCACTTACTTCATTATGGTATTTCATAAGAAGGAATTCCAACACTATGCTCATCGTTTCCCCTATGCAAATCCTAATTGTGATTTATATCTTCTCCATCGATGCACACAATTCCTCAGCTTTGCCTCCAATTCTTCTTAATCTCAAGGAGGCAATGCAATTTCCAACGTAAGGCCATTAGGAAGGAATCATTTGTTGTGGCCACTAGAGATATCATCTTAGGGCTAATGTCGCAATTGATTTAGAGACATGGCAAGGGAAACTCTATAGATGATTTAGGTTCAATGGCTTCTATTTTTCTTAGGCTAGCTTCTATTCGATGGATTTGTGTTTAGAGCTGTTGGGTGATTTGAGGTTGGGAGGATGGAAGGATGGAAGTAAAGGAGAAATGGTAAAGGAAAAAACCAACCTACGAGATTGTTAAGACTAAAATGGGGAAATGGGAATATGAATGTCAAAGATCTAATGCTTCTATTTTTTATTTTATTTTTTACCGTTTGCTATATTGTAGGCTATTATTGTTTGTTATGTCACTTGTGCCCCAATTTATCATTTGAAATATATTATTGTGATGAAAAAATAATTGAAATAATTTTGTTATATTTTTAATATTTTTTTTAACATATTTATTGTTTCAAAATTAAAATACAAAATAGTTATTATTTTAAGTTGAAATAAAAAATATAAATAAAAAGTATAAAGATGTAAAATAATATGTGAGACATTTTAAAATCTTCTATGGATGCATAAGTGTTGGAATGAAAATTGATAAAGTTCTCAAATCTGATTTGAAATGGTAAAATCCACCAAAAATAAGTTAAACAACTCCACTTGAATTAGTAATGCTCAAAAATATGTAGAAGATTTCACAATTAGGAAACATGAATACAAGACACAATCAACTTTTGTTTGAAAATTACTTAAAAAAAAAAACATATTTGTCCTAAATTGCCTATTTAGTTTATATATATGTATGTATGTATATTGTAGTTTAAATCATCACTAATGAATGAGGAATTTGGTTGCACTGAACTCCTTCAACAACGGGGATACTTTAGGACAGAGGTGTTGGTGTTATTACTCTTAGTAGCTCCAAGTAGTGGAATGCGAGGTTAAGAATCTAAAATTAAATTCCAATATTTAAATCAAGGTTTATTCCAACAGAGTAACAATGTAAGAAGAAAAACATACCTAATTTATAAGTATCTTATTTATAAGATTGGGAAGAAAGTGACTCACAAACACGATGGCTTAAATAGGTCCTACATCGTGTGATTTAATCTCTTTGCCATAAAATATAGGTCTTAGGCTTAGAATTTAATGGATAAAATATTTAAAACTTCCAATGTAAAGGGAATGTCTTTCATATAAGGTTAGGCAAATCCCAATAATTTGGGTCGAGTCATTAGTTAGTTCGAAAGAGAACTCTTGTAATATTTTAAATTTGTGAATTCAGTTGGGCCGAACAAATCCACTTTGAGTGGTAACATTTTTAAAGATGGGTCAACTTATGAGACTAATTTCTAGATTAAAAAAAAAAAAGGCAAACAAATTTTGTTCCAAATATAATTTACAAAATGGGTTTTTATCTCTTATATTATGAGCCTAATGTATTATTTTTTACGTCTTATATTATTTATATTTTAAAGTAATATATATTTTTTAAAAAGTTATTGTATACACGAATTATTTCGATAAGATAATTTTATTTAATAAAAATATTTTTATAAAAAGAATTAAAATATAATTATAAATTCATTTAAGTATTTAAATAAAATATTATAAAAAAATAATTAATATTTTCTTAATTTTTTAAAATAATAAATATTTTAAGACAAATTAAAAAAATTTAAACATATAATATTAATAATTTTGACTTAGTTTTATTTTCTTAAATTTACTAATCACATGACATATTTTCTTAAATTTACCAATCATGTGACATGACTGTTGCTTGTGTTAGGTCACTCACATCACATTAACACTCTCTTTGGTAATAGAGAAATAGAAGGGAAGAAGGGGGAGAGGAAGGAAAAGAAACAAAGCGGACAAAGAGTGGTCATTTGGTATGATAGAAATGCAAGGAAATATTCAAAAAATTGGGATGGACCCACGGAAAAAACTTCCACTCTAGAGAGTGAAAATTTGCATGGAAACGGTGATGAATTTGTGTGTGTGTGTGTCTAGTTTATGCTCATGGAAAATCAATTATGTGTTGGATTATAATCGATTATGCATGAATATGGTCGCGAGTCTGGTTGTGCTTTCTGACTGTTAATCGATTTTGCTCATTAAACAATATATTTTGTACCTATTTGTCAAATCACATTTTAGAGCACAACATTTTAAACAAATTAAGCCCAAATTACTAACTTACTGTCTAGGGGTGTAAATGGCCTAAGTTTGGTTAAGTTCACCCTCATTTAAGACCCGACCCAATAAAATTTAATTGGATTGAATTGGGCCGGGTTTGAGGTTTTTTTTTTGTAGTGACCCAACCTAACTATAAATTGGGTTGGGTCAGGTTGAATGAAAAATCTGGAATTTTAAAAACATTCAGAAAAAATCTTTAAAAAAAAGGAGTTGATTAGTTTAACTCATCTAATGCATGTTCAAATTAAATTAAAATTTGAACAACTTAAGTGAAATGTGTTAAAAATATGTCAAGTAATATAATATATATATATATATATATATATATATATATATATATTAAATAAGAAGTTGGGTTCATCGAGTTTGAAATGCCCCAACCCATGACCCAACCCGATTTTAACTAGGTTTGCTAAAATGAACCCAACCCAACTCGCAAAAATGTAATTAGGTTGGGTCGGATTCGCAAGTTAGGTCGGACTCACTTACACCCCTAAATACTATTCATGGTTTGAAACAAAACCAAGATGAGAAAAAACTATGGATCATGTTAAATTAATGAGAACCACAAAATCAATTTTGAACCTACTGAATTGATTGTGGGACTGGGAAATATATAATGTTATATTCAAATGTTAATTGATTTTAAACCATAAAATCGATTATACATTTTAGTATAATCGATTATATTGCCATATAATCGATTATACTAAAACATATGATTGATCACGTAAAAAAAAAGTATTATATTTGTAAAGGTAAAATGGTATAATATAATTTTCTTTATTTTCTTTTCTTTCAAGCCAAATAACCTCACAAACTTACTTTTATTTTATTTATTTTCAGCCAAACAACCTTAACTTTCATTCTATTTCTTATTTATTTTTCTCTTTTATTTTCTCATCTATCCATTTTCACTCTCTCTATTTTCTTCCTCGTTACCAAAAAAGCGTAAAATATTTTAACTGTCAAGCATCATAAGCCATATCTTTATGAGCAAGAGTGAGATTGCAAAATCGTCTAACGAATGTTAGCAGTATATTCTTTTATATCTTTTTAACATATTTTTATTATTAGATAAATTTTAATATAGATTAATCCAATAGTATAAGTTCAATACTTTGTTAATAGGCTTTATATGAATTTTATTTGATAATAAAGAATATATAAAAAAAAATATTTTACCAACACTTTGAATAATTTAAAAATTAAAAAATCTATTAACTTATTCCAAGCTAGCTAATTTTTAGGTTAGATGAAACTGTACTGAATATATACTTAGCCAAGACTTTTAAAATTCATTCTAGTTTTTAATTTGAATTAATTCATGCTTCTAGAAGTCATGTGCGTTAACTGTAGTTATTCTATCTTCCGCCGATTGCCGTCTCCTCCATCCGTTTATTCAAACTTTCGTGTTTTTTCCCATTAAAAAAATTTGTTCAAACAAACCCCAAAGTCTAAGCCATCGGAATTTATCTCCTCGCTGATGTCCTTAACAAAATGTAAACATCACTGGCTCTTACTCTTCCCTCTCAAATACTGGAAGCTAGATAAAACGAATAAAAAATACCTTATATTACTTCATAGTTCATACCTCAACGAGCCACAAAAAGAAAACGAGATAGAGAGAGGAAGTAGGGGGTGAACGCTAGGAGCCTAGGACTTCGGACATAAGAACTTCTATCAAGAATTTTTATATTATTTGGGTGTGAAATTAATGATTACAGCGTAATGTGTAGTTAGTGAAATTCTTAAACACTTAAAATTTTTAACTCTTTCAGACCAATTTCTTTTTTGTAATAAAGATAAATTTATGTGTAACATCCTCAAAAAGAGAAAGAAAAAACAAAAAATTGAGGTATAACCAATGTTAGTCAACGATGCTGGAGAAGTAACAAAAGTCCAATGGCACCACACCTGTCACGAAGGAAATTTTTATTGCTGTATTGCATACGTAGTCAACGATGGTTTATCCCTTGACTATGGCCTCAAGGAGTTTGATTTTTTCATCTTGCTCTAGTGCTCTGTTTCTGTTCAGTTCGTGTATGAATTGACAGCCAACTGCTAGGAGTTGTCAAAGTTTAGTTCGTGTAAATAATCAGTATCTTTAAAATATTAGTTAAGGAATTAAAAATAAAAATATTTAAAAAACATTATTAATACGTTCCATCATAATTTTAAATGCATTCTTAACATTGTTTTCATAAACAAGCAAACTTTCTATTGTTGATTACTTGACCAATATACTTCACAAGAAAAAACAAAACATCAGCGACGCAAACAATATTTCTGTAACTATCCAAGCTCAAGAGTTAATGGACTGATTTTGATTAAGTCAGAAAATAGATTAATTAAGTTACACGTTAACAGATCCTGACAGGATATACTGCAATAAAAAAAATTATAACCACTAATACTGTAATGTTTATTAACAGCAAACCTTCACCACACTAATTCCATGGTTAATGAACTTTTTTTTAAGAGATGATTAATAAACTTAATTCTACGAGATTTGGTCAAACTTCACGGCATGTTATTTTTAGGTTAAATTAATCTAAAGGTCTCTATATTTTAAAAAAAAATTAATTAAGTCTTTACAGTTAAAAACACTTTAAAAAAGTTTTTATAATTTAAAAATTTTGTAATTAAATCCTTATACACTAATGGTATTATAACTCTATTAATTTATATTTAATATAATTATGCTTTAGGTCCTTTAGTTATCACAAGTATGCGATTTTAGTCTTCAACCTTTATCTTATTTATAATTAAGTTCCTCCAAATTTAGGCGAAGATGTGACGTGCTAACAACATTGAGCTAGTGACTTTATTTGATATATAAATAAAAATTATATTATATAAAACTTAAACAAAAGACTAAAATTATACATATATTTACTACTACTACTACTAAATTAAATAATATTAACATTATATAAACTAATAATATTAAAATTAATATTAATAAACTTCTACTAAATAAATAGTAATAATATTAAAATTAATAAATACTAATAATATTAAAAGTAATATAATAAATATAAATTAATAATATATACTAAGGATCAAAATTACACATATATTTATTACTAGTAAATAAACAGTATAATATTATAAAACAAAACAGACAATAACTTATAATTTTTAATATGATATATCTTATTTATAACTTAATCTCTATTTTAGATAGTTTTTTATTTTACAAAATTAGTAAATATATATGCAATTCTAGTCTCTCATTTAAGTTATATATAATATAAATTTCATTTGTGTACCAAATAAAGTTATTAGCCTTGTGATTTTAGTATTATTGGTGGCCTTCAAATGTGGGGGTTCGATTCCGACCTTCAACACCTTTATTAATTCCTTTCTTATTTTCACATACCACCTATACTTGGATTTGATTGTAAATAAGAGGAAATTTAGGAGACTAAAAGTGTAATTAAATTAAATATAAATTAATAGAGTTATAATACCGTTAGTGTGTAGAAATTTAATTACAAACTTTTTTAATTATAAAGAATTTTTTAAAGAATTTTTTACTATAAAGACTTAATTAAAAACTCTATAAAACTATAGGAATCTTTGGATTAATTTAACCTTATTTTTATTTTTAGGCGTTTATAGGAGTTTTTTATTCTTGGGACTTGGGTTGTAGCCAAGACTCTGCCCAAAGTCCTTCCTTGCATTAAAAAACAAATAAATTTTCTTATAAACTCTTATTTAGAGTATTTCCATATAATTTTTTTTTTAAAAAAAGATGATTATTTAAAAAAAAATAATGAAGTTAATGCAAATAAATAATTTTTTAAAAATAAGTTGGACGAGTGCTACTACTAGCAATACGTGCTCTAACCTTTTCTTTTTAATACATACTTTATTATTAGTTAAATTTTATTAAAAATTATAAAATTATAAGCAAGACTCATTAAATAAAAAGTGAAACCCACAAAAAATTAAGATTTTCAATAAATATTAACTAATTCTAAAAGAAAGTTACTCCCACCATTCTATTTTGTTTGACATTTGGCACAAGAATTAAAAAATACAATTAATAATTTAGATTTCAAAACAATTATTATGAAAATTTCTAATGTACCTCTTATCTTTCATATCAATCAGATTCTCTTTTCTTTATATTTTCTCACTTCACAATAAATGTTTAAAGATATAATAGGGAAAAAATATTTAATGCTTCATTGATATTCTAAAATGACAATTAAAATGGGACAATTTTTTTTGCTACTAAAACGTCAAACAAAATAGGACAAAAAGAATATTTAAAAGTGTGTGTTAGAAAATACTACTATATACTAGCATTTCTCAATAAGTTGAATCAAACATGCATTTATTAGATAAAAAAGAATTAAATGCATTTTATATCTATAAAACATTAAAAGCAATAGCTTTATTCATTAATACTAGTTTTTAAAATATGTTAAAGATCAATAAAAATATTTATTAAGAAAATAAATAATTCAAAATCCTCCTACTATATATTTTTTTTACTAATTCTCTTACTTTTTTATATGTTAAATGTAAAATAAAATTTATATTTTAAAGATATTAAAAAAATTATAAGTACTTGAATTCTCTTTTATCTCTACGCAGGATGTTTCTATAAATGAAATTTTGATTGGACATCACATTCTCCCTCCCTATCAATTACTACCTCTTTTTAATTATTAGTTTTTTAGAAAAAAATTATTTCTATTTATGTATCGTTTCAAAATTTAAGATAACATTAATTACTTTTTTGTCAATTATACCCTTATTTCCTACCTAATTTTTAACTAAGTTACACTTTTACAATTAGTATACATTTATTGTGGAGTAGAAATATAAAAGGCATAATAGAAAACTTCAGAACTAATTTATGAAAATAGGAAATTTTATTACATTTAGTAGTTTGTGTATAAAAAACTTAAACTACATTTAAAAAGAAATGGAGGTAGTATCGTGCAATGACTAATTATTGATTAATGTCTGAAATTTTGTTAGATGTTAACTAGACGAAAATAAAACAAAAAGCTTGAGTTCAGAATATAGTACTACTACCAACGGGTTGGGTTTAGCGGAAGAGACTAATTTTCCACAACGTGGTGAACCAATGTTCAGCTCCTTAGTGAAAAAGGTGTTCACGTGTAGTAGCTCGAATAGGATTGTCTCCGAATGAAGATACTTGTAGAGAACCAAAAAATATAGTACTACTCTTTCAACAATAAGCACTTATATATCCTACTTGTTCATTTAAGATTTATCATTATAACAAAATACTCATTTATTTAGATGATGTTTTTTCGGTTTTCCACAAATATCCTCTCTCTAAGACAATTTTGTATGAGGTATTGTAATGCACTAAATGTGAATACCTCTTTCAACGAAAATTCGAATCGTGGTTTGTCACAGTGTGAGAGACTAACCTCTTCCATTAGACCCAACCCTGTTGGTTTATTTATATGACGTTGTGAAAGAATTTAGCATAAAATTAATTTAAAATTTTGAAACACTTACATTATAATATAAGGTCATATTAACAAGTATCTTAAGGATATTAGTAAAGATATTAAAAATCGAATCAAAATGTTATAAACCATTAAAATGATCCAAAAAGCTTGAAAATTGATCAAATCAAAAAATTAAAAAAAAATCGCATAAGTTTTTGCAATTTAGTTTTGTTTTTAATTCTTATTGTCAAAATTTAACCAAACCAAATTGACCTGCACATTATATTTATATTAATTTTATTTAATGAATGTTTAACATTATGTAATTTGTTTTAAAATTTTATTAGTGATAGTATGTGATTTATAATGTATTTTTTTTTAATATAAGAGGAGTGTAATGTGTGGTTTTTGTTGCTCTATTAGTAATAAATATTGAACTAATTTATAATGTTCTATTTGCTTGTAATTGAAATGCACAATTTACTTTTATATATTATAGATAGTGTGTATTAATGTTATTAAAGAATAATACTAAATAATAGGTGATGCACAATTTACTTTTATGTTACAAAAAAAGTGTACTAATATTCTTAAAGAATAGTGTTAAATAACGACAAAGTATTATTTTTTTAAACAACATAACACAATAATTATGTAAATTTAGTTATAAGATTTTGTATCGTGTTAATAAATTAAAAAAAATAAAAAATTTAATTTGAATAGTAAAAGATCAATTTATTTTGGTTCAAATTTAATGTTGCATTAGAACCAAAATGAACCGCGGGTTATTTTTATGTTTAATTTAGATAATTTTTGTTGAAAAAATGAACCAAATCACACCACAAGCACCCCTTAATATTACTTAAAGCATTAACAAATAATAACAAATAAAAGATGAGTTTAATGGTCATGTACTATCAGTGTAAAAAGTTTTACACTGTCATCAATGATGGTTTGTGATTGGATAACAATGTAAAACTATTTTACACTATCAATGCATGACCATTAAACTCATAAAAGATTATTAATAATATTAAATGTAATATTATTTGTTACATTTTTTAAGAAGAAAATTTACATTTGATTCTTTAACTAACATAGCTTTACTGTTTTCTTTAAGTATTATTTTTTTATTCAGACCACTTATATTGTAGATATTATTTCCATACATAATACTGGAATCTAAGAGTTTATTTAAAGGAAATTAAACACGTATACTACTTGAATCAATCATTCATTAATTCTCCTAACTATGATTTGTATATGAATATATAATTACAAGAATATTTGGAAAGCATATTAATTAAGTCTTACTTGTTTAAAAAATAATTTAAAGTATTATTTTGTAATAATTTTAGAACTATTCATTAACTCTCTTATCAAAAGTAATTTTAATCACCGTTAAAGTAATTTATCAATCACATTTGCCAGGATTAATTTATTAATAATATTATTATTAATAAATAGACTAAATTATTTTCTTTTTACTACCATGTCTTGAACCTGGCACGCAAGAGGTTTTTTTTCTTTTTTTGAGAATGAGTTAATTTTGAATGAATATAATTAATTAAAAACAAAACATGAAAGAAAACGATTAGTTATTATGATATAAAACATGTAAAAAAAAAAAAAAGAGATGTAATACACATACAATAATTTATACAACAATAATTTTTGTGTTTTTTCCTCTCTATTATTATGAGATGTAATAAATGATGCGCAGAAGAGAGATAGACACACAAAAAATTATACAAACTGTTATATAAATTATTGTACAAATAACATTTCTCAAAAAATAATATGCGATAAAAGTAGGTTTGAAATATAGTTTGGCATCTGCAAATTAAAGTTTATCCATAAGTAAAGTGAATAAAATAAGTTGAATTACGTATGAATATAATTGGAGTTTTACAGTTGTAAAAATATTTCTTCAATATCATATTATTTGCCACTTTAATAAATTTTAATTTATTTTTAAATATTTAACACTCTTGCTTATTAATGTTTGACATAAATATTTAATTAATGCACAATTATATTCTAATTCCTTTAATAAGAAAATTGTCGTTAAACAGATTTATTTGTCATAATAATTTATATAATTAGAAGTATTTTTTAAGACATGTATAATTGCATATTAGTTTAAAAACAAATAATGAGATAAAAGAGTATTTTCTTCGTTGGATGAAATCATACTTTACTAATTATGATAATCAAAATAATAGTTCTAAATTATTTTGGGTAGTATCTTTTTACAAATCTTTTTATTGACTAAATAAGTACAGAAATGTTTTTATGTTTTTAAGATGTTAAACATATTTATATTTTATTTAATACCTATTTTATAAAATATTAAAAAATTAATAAAAGATATAATAAGATGAAAGGATATAATTATCTAATAAAATGTATATATTAAATGTGAGATTTTTTTATTGGTAACACACTAAATGTTGGTATTTTCTTTGTTAGTAGTACAAATTATTTTATTTAATTTCCCAATTATCACAAGTGTAATTTTTTTTAAAGTATGCTTAATTTTAAGAGAAAACAAGTCATGCACTAACAGTGTAAAGTAGTTTTACACTATCATCCAATTACAAACTACCATTTATTGTAAGTTTGTTGATTTTTATAATAAATATTTTAAAAGTCATACCAACAGTGAATTCCAATTGATTAACAGTGTAAAACATTTTACACTAATAGTGCATAACCATTAAACTCTAATTTTAAAGGTATAAGTTCATATGCATTTTTTTTTTCAAGTCGTGATACGAAATCAATTTTTTGGTTTAATTATATTTTATTTTCTCTAATTTAAATTATATGTAATTTTGTTTTTCAATTTTTTTGAACTGATTAAGTTTAGTGATTTGTAAAATTAAGTAAATGTAATTTCTTCATTCATTTTCTTTTACTTAAAATTTTCATTTTCTACTCAAAATATTTATAAGTTGAATCATTTAAATTATATTTTGTTTAAAATTAACTAACTCAAACACCAAATTTTGCTCAAAATTAAGAAAAAAACTTAAAATATTTTCTCCTCAAACCCTAGTTTTACGTCTCATAAAATCTTTTAAATTTTATTAAATTTCTATTAAATTTATCATTTCAAAACTTTTATAATTATTTCATATTTTAAATTCATTGTAAACTCTTGAATATTTAGATAAAAATAACAATTTGAGAATTTTAAGTAGAAAAAATTGAGCAAAAATACTTTTATTTAATTTAAAAATAAAAATTTTAATTAACTCAAAAAATTGAGAGACTAATCACACACAATTTCAAATAGAAGAATAAAAAATGCAATTAAGACTTGTTTCAAAAATTACCTTAAAAATTGATTTCTCTATCAGCGACTTCCTAATGTGTACTTTTTAATCTTTATTTAACGTTTTTTCTTATGAAGATTTTTTGAAATTTTTTAAACAAAAGTATTTAACTATGATTTTTAAATTTAAAATAAATATTTTCAAGTTTAAGAGTTTTTAATTTAAAAAAACAGAAAGAATATAAAAAAAAGGCTAAATGAAAAATAATAATGCGCGTTGATAAGTTAATAAAATTACAACATGCTCAATTTGATTTTTGTTTCAAAAACATAAAATTACAACGTGTTGAGAAACGGATTTCCTAACACAACTTAAAAAAAAATAAAAAATGCATTGGTAAGTCAGGTCTCCCAAACTGACTTTTATTTTAATGACTCTAAAAACAAACACATTTTGAGGGGGGAAATTACACTTTAAAGTAATTTGGGATCTAAATTTAAAAATATATTAAAAATGTAAAAAAGCCACCTGCGCATACTAGCTGGTTTTCTTTTGTTTTACACCGTCATTATTTAAATATTATATAAGTTTAATGGTTATGCACTGTTGGCGTAAAAAGTTTTACATTGTCAATCAATTAGAATTCACTGTTGGTATGACTTTTAAAGTATTTATTATAAAAGTTAACAAACTTACAATAAATAGTTATTTATAATTGGATGACAGTATAAAACTACTTTACATTGTTAGTACATGGTCTGTTTTCTCATATTATATTGAGCATCTAATTAATTTGAATTGACTTTGAAACATTATGAACTAATGACTCGTTTAGTGGTCAATATATGATAGGATATGACAATAAGATTAAAATAGAATAGGATAAGAATAAAATAAGCTATAATTTTATCTAGTATTTGGTGCACATCAGATAATGATATAATAAAATATAAAACATGTTTAAATTACAGAATTACTATTTTGTTAAATATACATATAATTCTTTAGAAAGTAACTTTTACTTTAATTTTTTAATTTAAAAATATATAATTTTAACTAAAGTATATAATATTATTTTTATTTATATAATTACTTTTCTTAAAATTATAATATATATATATATATATATATATACACATGTATGTATAAGATTTTTAAAATTATAATTATTATTCAAATATTTTTCTTTAAAAAATATTTAAGTATTAATTATTTATTTTTTAATATTTTAATTAATAATATGCTTTAAATTTACATGTCAAAATTATTATAAGTATATATATATATTATAATATAAATCATCATATATTATATATAAATCTTATATATATTTTTCATAATAATATTATCTCTGTTTATATATAATTATATATAACTATTATATATATATATATATATATATATATATATATATAGATAGATAGATAGATAGATAGATAGATAGATAGATAGATAGATAGAGAGAGAGAGAGAGAGAGAGAGCTTGTCCTATCTCATTGCTTCTTAACTCAACTCTCTTTTAGGATAAGAAATACACTGGGATAAAAATATAGGATAAAGTGTAAGATAATATTATCATATCCTATTGATGCAATAAACAATAAATTATAATAGGATAGGATAGCTATCTTATCATATCCTGACTACCAAATGAGTCTTAAAAGGTTCAAGTTCTAAATTTTTAGCATAAATACATTTCAATGAGGTTAAATTTATGTGAACCAAACTAAACTTAACTACATGTTATATTTACATTGATTTTTTTTATATTTTTATATAAAATTTCAATATTTTAATCTAAGTCACAACTTGATTTTGACAATTACAATGTGATTCTATATGTATTAGATATTTTTAAATCGTATTAATTATGGGATTATGACATTGACAATATATAACTAATTGACTATGAATAATTTGTAATGTATTTTTTTATAATAAGTTTGTATTGTTATTATAATGTGTGATTTTTTTGTTATTCTATTACTTATAGTTTTGTAAATGTCATTTTTAAGGATTCATCATCGCTTAATTAATTATTGGATTCTATATTTTGTTATTTTTCAAATTAAAAATAATTTTAAAAGTTACATAAAAATAAATTAAAAGTTTTAAAATTTGACAAACTAATCTAAACCAAACTGCAAAAGTTCAGTTTGGTTGGGTTCAAATTTAATATTGCATTCAAACCACACTAAATCAAATGATATATTATTTTCATACTTGGTTTGGATGACTTCTTTTATCTAACAATCGAACCAAACTGCAATACAAATATCATAACTGTTCTAAATTAAACCAAACCATTATAAAACTGCTAAACTGGTCTAAAAACATAAAAAACAATGAAATTGAAAACTGAAAAGATTGCACTTTTTAGGTTTGGTTCAATTTTTTGTTCTTGTTATAAATATTGAATTGAACCAAATCGAATAGCACATTATATTTATATTGATTTTACTTAATGGGTGTTTAGCGTTATATAACATTTTTTTAAAAACTTTAATAGTAATGGTATGTGGCCTATAATGCATCTTTTTAAGAGATTTGTAATGTGTGATTTTTGTTGTTCTTAATAATAAGTATTGAACTAATTTATTTGAGGTGTACAAGTACAATTTACTTTTATATGTTAAAGAGTCATGTTAAATAATAAGTGATACACAATTTACTTTGAGAAAACAGGTCATGTACTAACAGTGTAAAGTAATTTTATACTATCATTCAATCACAAACTATCATTTATTGTAAATTTGTTGATTTTTATAATAAATATTTTAAAAGTTATATCAATGGTGATTTATGATTGGTTGACAGTATAAAACTTTTTACACTAACAGTACATAATCATTAAACTCATTTACTTTTATGTTATAAATGGGCATGCCAACATTATTAAAAAATAGCGTGAAATCGTAGCAAAAAGTAATATTCTTCAACTAAAATATTTTAAAAAGAATATAATTAAAAGGAAATTTTTATTTGTTTTCTAAAACAATATTTGTTTTTTAAAACAATATAACATAATAATTATGTAACTTTAGTTATTTGATTCTACGTTGTGTTAATAAATTTAAAAAACTGCCCAACCAAACTACAAAAAAATAGTTTGATTTTTTGGTAAACAACAAGTATTCTTCATTGATGGCAATTTTGCTCGAATTAAGTAAGATCATTATGGGGACAAAGCTTTTCCTCCAAAAATCTCACATCAATTGATTCACACACTATTTGATTTAATTTAAATTTAATATTGCTTTCAAACCAAACTAGTAAGTGAGTTTTGTGTGACCGATTCAATAGCATGTTCACTATGTTAATTTTGTGTGATACATTCACTAATGGTGTTTGGTCAGAAGGACTAAAACATGTTTTTTTTTTTAAATTACAGAAATTAAAAAAATTAATTTTAAATAAATTTACTCTAAATTTGAGAAATTAAAAATATACTTATATTTATTCATGAGAAATAATAACAACATATTTTCTAAAATATTTTTAACACACTTTTTATTATTAGATAAAATTTATTAGAAATTATA
Organism: Spatholobus suberectus; assembly: GCA_004329165.1. Taxonomy (NCBI): domain Eukaryota; kingdom Viridiplantae; phylum Streptophyta; class Magnoliopsida; order Fabales; family Fabaceae; genus Spatholobus; species Spatholobus suberectus. The sequence continues at coordinate 5,652,617 of CM014732.1, forward strand.
TAATTTTGTGAGTTCTACTCTATTTTAAATCAACCTTATTTATGATTTTATAATTTTTAGTAAACTTGAAAAACTGTAATAAAAAATATATTAAAAGGAATTTTATTTTGTTTAATTAGAAAAGGAATGCGTTACTATTAACATTCCTTATTTACGCATTTGCAGCGGTGCGCGTTGTAGCGAAATGCGAAATTCAAATAATGGTGTTTTCTATGTTCAAGCTGACCAACGAATATTTTTCCACTTTCCGCGGAAGCTTCCTAGGCTAGGCGAGCTGTAAGTTGGGGCACGTTTGCTGTTTGCACACCGCCTATGACCATTAGGACCACAAGGAGGGTGGTGAGTGGTGACTTCTCAATCCCGATCCCATTCACACTCTGTCTCTCGCCCCAAGCATCTAAAATAAAACCCCACTCTCTCCCTTCTCGTCTTCTCTAATCTCCTCACTCACTCTCTTCTTTCCATAAAATCACGCTGCACAATGAAAAAAGACACGGCCCTGTTCTTCCTCCTCGTCTTCCCAGGAATCGCTATCGCCTCCGCGCAGGCCCAGTCCCAGCCCAATGACTACTCCGACCCAAACCTCAACCAGTTCAACCCATCCCTAGCCATAATCATCATCATACTAGTCGCCGCGCTTTTCCTGATGGGCTTCTTCTCCATCTACATACGCCGCTGCGCCGACTCCCCGTCCAGCAACGTTGGGCCCGCGACGGCCGCTCGCTCCAGGAGGGGCGCGCGCGGGCTCGACCCGTCCGTGATCCAAACGTTCCCGATCCTCGAATACTCCGAGGTTAAGGTCCACAAAATCGGAAAAGAGGCGCTGGAATGCGCGGTGTGCCTGTGCGAGTTCGAGGAGGCCGAAACGCTGCGTTTGATCCCCAAGTGCGACCACGTGTTCCACCCCGCGTGCATCGACGAGTGGCTGGGCTCCCACACCACGTGCCCCGTTTGCCGCGCCAACCTCGTTCCCAGCGAGTCCGAGGCTGGTGTTCCCGTTCCCGAAACGCGAGACGTCGAAGCCCAAAACGACGCCGTCGAACCCGCGCCGGAGCAGCAAAACGCGGACGCGGACCGGGTCCTGCCCGAGCCCGAGGTGGTTTCCGTGGACAAGACGCTGAACCGGAACCGCACGCGAGGGTCGCGGTCGAGCCGGCCGCGGCGGTTTCCGAGGTCGCACTCGACCGGGCACTCGCTGGTCCAGCCGGGCGAGAACACGGACCGGTTCACCTTGAGGCTGCCGTTGGAGGTGAGGAAGCAATTGATAAACCGGCAATTGCAGCGTGCGAGTAGCTTGATCGTGTTGCCTAGGGAAAGTAGCTCGAGGCAGGGTTACCGAACCGGGGAAGGGAGTAGTAGAGGGAAGGTTTCGAGGCGGCTCGACCGGAGTACGAAATCGGACCGGTGGATTTTCACCATGGCTGCGCCCTTTTTCGCGAGGGCCTTGTCTATTAGGTCGCCTAGGGTGCGTAACAATGACGTTGAAGGGACGTCGTCGTCTTCCTCCGCGCCTATTATGCCGCCGACGGCCGTTGACTCGGCTCGGCCTCCGGTTTAATCCAAGTTTGACCAACCTCAATTTTTCGTTGTAATTTTTTATTTACCCTTTTCTTTTGGGGTTCGATTTTGTTTTGGATTCAAATTCAAATTTTGTAAAGTGTGTATAATTAATAAGTTAGCATGTTTATTTGTAGGCCGGTATTAAAAAATTACTGGATCGTGGTAAATTGATAATCGCAGAAGCCTAATCTACTTAGTTGAGTTTAAATTTTAATAAAATTGCAAGTGAAAAAAAAAAAAAGAGTAACGCAAAACTGTCATTGTATATAAATAAAGAAGATGAAAAAGATACAGCAGCAATTCACCACAGGAAAACGAAAAAGATGCAGCTGCAATTTAGCACGGGAAAATGTTCCGTGTTGAAATCATTAGATGTCTAAATCTTGAGAGAGAAAGAAATGGAAGAGAAATAATAGTTGTTATAAATATTATAATTTGATAAGAATAGAGAAATGATAAGTGTTAGTTGAATGTTGAAAAATGTTAGTACTACTTCTTCTGGTTTATTTTATAAGAAAGTATGATTTGGTTTTTTTAATAAGAATTAATTTAGAATGTCTTGTGATTATTGAGTTTGTAGATTAACTAGCGCAGGATTGTTTTAGTTTAACTAGTGTTTTCAAGTTTGAATCATGGATATGTAATTGCATTAAAAATTTAAAGAGAAAGTTTTGTTATTCATAGTGGTCTTACTCGATTCGAGTAAGAATGTCTTTTGTGAATGATATTTGTGGTTTAAATAAAAAAAATTAAAATGTCTCATGAATTAATTTTTTTTTACAAAAGTATTCTTAATTATATGTCTTTTTTCTTATATTTAATAATAATAAGATATATTAATGTTTTAGACTTTTTGAGAATCTAATTTTTGTTTTGTATGGAGAAAATTTTAAAAATCTTATTTTGCCTTTTCATATTCCCAATAAAAATTAAGGTGATAAATATATTACTAATGAGAGAAATTAAAAGAATTAAATATTTTTAAAAAGAATAAAATTACAATTCATTAATATTAAGGGTAATTTTAGAAAAAACATGTAAATTTAAGACAAATTTAATATTACTAACTAAATTAACTAATTTCTTTAATCCTTGTAGATTAGTTAATTGGGTTTATAAAGGCAAATGCTAACAATGTACTTAGGAACTTTTTTACTGAAAAGTGTCATTAATACATATTTATTGTGATTTTCAATGCACTCCTAACATGAATTTTAATAAAACTTTCTATTTTGAATTTCTTAACCAATAGCAAGACCCTTTTATAAAAGAGAAATACTATAAACACACTTTTTTATATACTGTTTATTGGTTAAAATTTATTAAAAATTATAAAATTTTGTAAGTCTTACATCTTATTTAATAATTCTTTCTCATGTTGTATAGACAACATCGATTCTCTCTCATCATGTTGTAGTTTTTAATAATTTTTAACCAATAAAAAAATGTATGTTAGGAAGAACATGTAAGAGAGTGTATTATTAACATTTCTCTTTATAAAAAGGACCGAAGAAAGTACATTTTATCCAACATACTAGTACTTTATTTTATTAGATAAAATGTATATAGGCTTCATTATATGTGTGTATCTTATTTCCTATTTAGTAGGTTCTATTTCCTAATTAATAACATCCACATAAACTTCAACGAGAGAATGTATCTGAAAGAAAATGGTTACATACTTACATTATTAAGTTCTCCAAAAAGATATTATTCTTCAATAAATGTTATAAGTAAACGGGCAGACATTGGGGTTAATGTTTAGGACAAAATTTAGTGTTGTTTATCAATTAAAATTGAAAATTTACTTCGATAATCTACGAAATTATTTAATACATGCTTTTATTATGCAGATTATCAAGATGAATATCTAATTTTGATTGAAGAACAGTACCAATAATACCTAAGGTACTGTCTTTAAGTTTTGTCCTAATGTTTATTATATAAAAATCATAAAAACAAGAGAGTGAGATAAAAAAAAAAAAACCAATAATAATAGCATTAAATAAAAATAGCAAAAAAAAGTCTACTTATTACATAAAAAAAAAGTCTGTTTATTTTTTTTCTTCATAGACAAATAACATGATTCCTTTTCAGTGCGTGACACTTTGTTTAGGTAAAGAGAGGAGTAGAAAAGAGATAAGTAGGTGAGAAGAGAGAATGAGTAGAGAATATGATAAATTTTTAAGGTATTTAGATTAAAAGTAAGAAAAAAGTAGAAGAGGAAAAGAAGTTAGTATACATTGTAAAGACATATTTATCCTTAATAACATATTTACATAGTTCAAAATTAGAGGATAAATAAGTCATTTTTATTTTTTAACGGGTCTCACAATTTTTTTTTCACTTTTTCTCAATCTCTCGTTACCTAGGGATAGTTTTTTTTTTTTGTGAGTCCCACCATTATTTTCTCTCTTCTCCCACTTCTCTTCTTTTCCAAACAATCAAAAATTTTATTCTCTCTTACACTTTTTTCTCTCATACTTCACTCTCTCCAAAATCTACCCAAAGAAACGATACGTCTAGTAAAAATTTAAGTTTGTTTTTAATTTAGTTGATTAATTTAAAAATTTGTTTGACTAAATTACGACTATTTGATAAGTTGAATTTAAAGTGCCTCTCTTGTACCTCCATTATTGCTGCCGGACCACCTCGGTGCATTCTAGCAGATCCTTATACGTAGCATACCACCACTCCACAGAAAACATTTCATTCTTAAAGCAAACCGAATCAATCACCAACCTTTAAGTTTATGATGCGATTAATAAAAAAAAAAGGTAGGGAAATTTTCAAGAAGAAAGGATATTAACCCATTCCAACGTCAGGCATGCCATAATACTTATGGTACTATTGACTAACTTACATAATTAAAATGAAGTCTCTGTAGCTCTGCCTAAGACCATAACTTACAAATGCTCCCTCAACTTCTTGGTGATTTTGCTCACTTGATCGGGGATGATAACATGAAGTCCTTATACCCTATGTCCTCACATTGACATCTTTTATTTTTTTGGGTTGCGTCCCCAATCCTCTAATTAAAACAAACATATTAGAGTATTAACTTAATTTAGCGTATTTTATTTTATTTAAAAACTTCAAATCATGTTTTAAATAAATTTATCTCCTACAAATTTGTTTAAAATATAATTTTAAATTTTTAAACAAAAAAAATCAAACATGTATTTCATGTTAAACTGAATTTTGCATTACTTAATCTTCCCCAAAATAAAAATAGTACATCAGTTATATTTTTTCGTTTTTTGGTCTTGACATTCAATACAACATAAATTTTCTTGATTCTGCTGCACTCACATCAAGAAATTTAATTTGTTTATCAATAGAATGCATAATAATATGATGGCTAAAACTTAGGTGCAGTTCTTTAGATGTTATTTTTTAATTAAAATTAAAGTTTTATCTTGATAATTTATATGCATTAAAGATTAATACAAATTACTAAAGTAAACTATAATTTTGATTGAAGAAAAAATATCTAAAAAACTGTACCTAAATTTTTTTCTGATATGATTCCGTGAATTTTCTTTTCTTTTGTCTTTTTTACACTTATTTCTCTCTCTTAGCTGGTTAAGAGAGAACATATTCTGTTTGCCTTGATGTTTGCCTTTTTGTGTTTCCCGCATAATTGGAGTGACTTGGCAGGAACGGATTTTTTCCAGTTTAAAAAAACTTAGAAAGTGTCTAGTTTTCAATGTCCACCATTAGTATATACTATTTTAATATTTTATATATTAAATTTATTAGATATTAAAATAAATTAAGGGTTGAGATTTTATCCAGTAAAATATTTACTGGAGAGATTGGTAAGAGAATCGGTGGCGCTTTGATTAATGCGTTCGCAAAGGGCACAAGATCCCGAAAATTGAATTACACGGTTACGGATTGGTGTTTTTATTAATGAATGCATTCTTTGCCTACAAGAATCGAATTCCTTTTTTTTCGTGCTTTAAATTGAACTATGGCAATTGCCAAGCCACTTTCCTTCCTTATATTGGTTAGTCTTCTTCTATTTTTCATTTGGAAAAATAAAAAGAAAACTAGCTGCTTTTCAATATGCTATTGGTGATTGGTTTTTGAAATCAGGCTAGTACACACGTAATATAGGTAGTAGTATATTCGTTTGACTTTGGTGTCAATTCAATTTTTTCTTTTCTTTCCCTTTTGTAAATAAACTTTTCTCTTTTTATCACCTCATCGCTTGCACAAAACGCAATATTTTTTTTCTGGCATCTTTTGATGACGGTCGTTAATTTAGTAATTTAAGCTCAATGAAAAGATTCTTAAATTATTTACTTTGTAACGCTCCCTAAATAAATTACCAGTCATAGTTGGCGATGAGCAGCTCTTGCCTATTATTCTTGGACCAGTTCAAACTTCACAGTAAAGGCAATTTTCAAATCATACTTGATTATATATAATTATTTTTATTTTTATATTTCTTACTTGTTTTATACATACGCCTCAAAAGTACATTTTAAAATTAAAAAAAGACAACAAAATAATATCCCATTTTAATGTTCATCTAACATTTTCCAAAAGTTTTTTCTTTTTAAGAATTTCGAAATTATTATTTGATCAGAAGTTACAATAAATGAATTTTCTTCTAAATTATAATTTGAAGGTTTTTAATCAAAATCCAAACATACTAGCAATAGTACTCTTAATGCGACAAATATTGCTTGAAAAATGTTTAATATTTTTTAAATGTTTTTAACGCATTTTTACTATTTGGTATATAATTTATAAGTCTCATTAGATAAAAAGTAAATTTATATATATATTATTTAACAATCCCACGTACAATTTTTTTTTTACACCACGTACAATTTATTTAATAAAGAAAAATATATGCAATAAAATGTATTAAAAATATCAAAAAAATGTTACTGGCACATACTATTCTTGATTGATTTAATAAAGTTGGTTAAAAAAATTATTAATTCTTAATCATAAATCCAAAAGTTAATTTCTTTTGTTAAGATTATAATCAAAGATTATAGTCTAAATTATCAAATACATTTGAATAGTAACATTAACAATTTTCTTTTTTATCAATCAAATTATAATCCTTAAAAACAATTTCTTCCAAATATATTACTAGTATTAAAATGCATTTCATTAAGTTCCTTTCAAGTTCAGAAATATTATGTATACATAATTGATGTACACTGCATATAAATAGCGGCCCAGTATAAATGCATTCCAATCTTTTTAATGCAGCCGCCAACATAATTGTGGTTGCCTTTGATAACCTTTTCTCTAATTAAACTATCTTTTATATCTACACTACCTCATGAACCCGTGCGATACGCAGGTGAATAAATTATAGATGAAAAATTGCATAACAAAAAAGCAAAAAATATAATGTAAAACTAATTGAGGAACAATGTTACACAATATAACAGCTACTAAAACATAGTAGCATCAAAACTAACCAACACATAAACAAATTGAATAACATAAGGACTAAAAAAATAGACTTGTCTATGAGACCTGTGACTAAACAAAGACAACAACTGTATATTTTTCAACAATAAGAACAAGGGTAACTAGGAAACAATAGTGTGTCTTCCAAAAATCAATACCGTGTTTGAAAGTGTTCCTACACTTCTTTAGGTGGGCCAGCATAAACAACCTGCAAAACACAAATGAATTTCAAGTGAATGATACTAACAATTCTGGAGAAAACTTTATATTCATTGTACAACATCTAACCCTCTCTAAATTAAAATTCAACTCTCGTGTGAAGACCTCTTTCAATTTTAGGTTCCCAATATTTTGAAAATAACTAAGATAAAAAAAAATATAGGAAACCACAACCTTGAATGCAATATGCAAAATCAGGTTTGGTTTTGTACAGTCCATATCACAAATAGTACTATAACTTTGCTACAAACGAAATAAATACTTTGACCATCCATAACACGTGTCTTTGAATGACAGAATTTTAATACTCAATGTAATTTTGTGAACAATCAAAATAACTAATAAGAGGTAGGATATAATGCTAAAACAATGACGACATATAATAGATTAAGCACGACTTACCTATCTCAAACTCTGAAAGACTTATTTGTAACTTACATTCGTAGTCACGTTGGAAACCTGTCCTTCATTATTACATATAAGAATTTCCAAACTATCACGTGAAGTAACCTTTGAAATGACAACATATAGTTGTCCATGTGAAAAAACAGGTCATTGAAGATATATGACAACATTTCTAAGATATTTTCCTTAACTTTTATTAATAGTCATTACAAATGAGATGACGACAAGAAATTGTCTGCGTTGAAATTTGAAAGGAATTCTGGGATTAGATGGAGTCAATGACAATCTTAGGATGTATACCTTCTAGCTAATATTACTTCTTGAGATGACCTTTGCTTCAAGCATATAATTGCCTATTTGGGTGATTATAAGTCGAGTATCATTGCATAATCCCAAAGATTGATCAATATTCTTCAATAACATTATTGGTACACCGACCTTTAGTTTTAAATCATGACTTAGAAGTCCTGAAGAATTAATGATGTTTAGAAATTTTAGAGTATGAATACCATCTAGCTTATCAATATTTACATTCGTTGAATAGGGACTATCAAATGTTCACAACAATTATGTTTCTTTGATCATATCTAGACACACCAAATCGAATGACACTACTTTTTACATCTCGTTGCTCTTGCAAATTGCTTCCATTCAAAGGTCAAATAACATTCTTTCCTTGTTTGTCTTGTCCATATGAGGCACCATGACCACCTTTTCCCTTCATCATCCTCTAAGGTACAACCTTTGTTTTAGTTAGGGAATACATATAAACAAAATTCAGCTTTCAAATGCTGAGAAAAGTTTAAGTAGTTGAATGTTTAGCATGCAAAAAAATGATTTGTTAACCAATTAAAATAGAACTAATAAGTTAGTACTTACTAATGAAGAACATTTTGCCTGATAAGACAACAATCTTTTTTCCATATAATAAGGAAAAAACTACAATATCTAGAACAACATGTTCATCCTCTAGCAAATCAAGCATAGGCAGTGCATTATCTAGCTTATTAGGCTTAAGAAATGTATTATCTGGCTCAACAGGGGTAGTAAGTCCATTGTCAATCTCAAAAACTCCTTCATTTTAGTCCTCTATAACTATTGGATAATTAATTTTGGTCATATTGAGAGGAAAATATTTTCATCTCAAACTGGTTATTTCCTAAATAATGTAGCCAAGCCACATGAATTGTTTTTAGCTGATAAAACTCAGCTATATTCAGCACACTAACAAAAAAATTGTCATACAACTTGGGTCTTCATATAGTTGGAGAAAACACAAATTTCCTTTGGGATTAATCTTATGGCATTGCCAACAAACAAATCTTCTTTTCAAAAAAATTAAAAGTACCACCATGCCACTAAGTGTCTTGCACATAGGTACGAAGTAACATGTGAGTACAACATTGCAAACAATTAGTATAAGATGCATATTATCATACATATTGAAAATCATATTATAAACAATAAATATACCTCAATAGAATTCAATTGTCTTTATAGTCTTGAAAAAGCTCCCTAAAACCACATATTGTAGAAGTCTGACACTCAGATCCAAAATTGAGTAAACAACATCAAGAAAGTTCATGTCAAAAATCTAAATGTCAAACAAATTATCTCCTATATAGTACATTGCCACAACATGATTTGTCTCTAAGAAATAAAATTCAATTATCTTTAAGGCACTAAATTTAAAATGTGGTTTGCAATGCCTTGTAGAAACCTCAAAACTCATGACATTTCCATTTGGATCTATTGCGTATGCTAATCTAGGTGTCAACCATCTATCCAATAGGTTATTACTGATTTATGTCACAGTCTCACTTGAAATAATAGGTTATTTGAATGAAATTGTTGATATTTGTGTTATTTGATTTTAGTTGTCCATCTTAATAATATCAATAATGTTATTAATGTTAACTAATGTGAAGAAAATTATATGTTTTCGTCTCCTGCAATGTGTGCTTGAGCCTTATAATGAGTTACTTTATTCACAACCATTTGCCTCATTTATTGCTACAATGCTACCAGTTTGAATATCAATCAAACTTGAGCTAGTAGACTTGTAAAGTGATAATTTTATAATCAGGGGGTAAGGATTGGGCGAGGAACACCTAACCCCCAACGAGGGCTAGGATAGCGTATCAAATTTCATCCTTAGCATATATTGGGGTCAAGGTCAGGGGTATGTTGGGTAGTTGGGGAGGATGGAAAAACTCGTGTCTGCCCTTTGCCGTTAACATGCCTAAATAAGTGTGAGCGGAAAATAAGAGCAGTGGTTGTGTTGTGAGCCTATGATAAAATAAAGAGAGGAGAAAAAATATCATGGATGGCGAGGTTAAGTGATGAAAAAAAAAACGAATGGAAGGGAATGAGCGTTGCCTTCTCTTAAGATTATCATGGTTGGTTATTTTAGTGAAGGATAGGAGAGTGAAAGACTCTTAACTTTTCTATTTGCATAAGTAAATGGCTATCTCCTTGCTTGTGGAAAGTTTTGAAAGAAGAAAATAGTATTGATAACATTGAAACTTTTTCCCTTTTTGAAACTAGTTTTTGAAAGTGTTAAAATTTTAACATATTTGAAAAATTAATTTTCAGAATGTGTTGAAATTTTATTATTTTTAGAATTTAGTTTCTTGAATGTATTTAATACATTTCGACAACGAAATTTGGAAACATTTACATATTATCCAAAAATACATTCCAAAAATTAGTTCTTGGAAATAATTTTCCAAAGAAAATACAAAAATGCAAAAATAGTGTGTGAATAGCAAAATAGCAAGGGTGCAAACCCCTTCCTCCTATATCTTAATTAAAGTAGGGTATAAGGACAACTTGGTTTGTATTGGTCCACAAATAGAAGGGTCGAATTGGCCCATAAAGCAAATAGGCCTAAGAAATAAGTAATATGAGTTTGTCTCGCTGTGGCCTAGTGGGTTGGCAGGCTAGCATGTGAACCTAAATAAAAATATTTAAAAAGTTGAGAAAATTGAAAAAAATTATAAATTATAAATAACTTAAAAATTAAAAAACAATAGAAAAAGATCAAAAAATTATTTATGCAAGTTAAACGAGTTGGTCCACAAACCCATTTAACCTTTGGGGTAAATGCGTTAACTCGTATAAATATGCATTTAAGTTGGCTAACATCACTAGGTTTAGGCCTTGTGGGTTGCTAGTTAAATGAGCCAGCCCACATATTTTGTCTTATATACTCAACTCTAATCTAGATGCAACTCCCATTTTCTAGTAAGTGCTTTTATCATTTTAACACATGATTCTCTCTCTCTCTCTCTCTCTCTCTCTCTTCTAGTATTTATTGTTAGGATAATTATATTGGTATACTCACTTTTTCTTCCATCTCATTTTTCACAACATTTTTTCTTTTATCTTCATTTCTTTCTCATTACATCACTTATCATATTTTTCACTCCCTCTCTCTTCTTTGACCCCTCTCTTTTCTCCATGTATCCACCCTAAAACTGGGATGGACATTGAACCTTTTCTTTTTCTTTTTTCTTTATTTTTCTCACTTGTATGTTATTTATCCTTTTGTTTTGTGTGTGTTTTGTTCTTTAGGGTATGTTTGACTTTATTTTATTTTATTTTTGGTTTAAAAGCCACTTTTCAATTAAAGCTAAAAGTAAAACCTTATAAAAAAAAGTAGAAGTTTTTTGTTCGTTTTTATTTTTTTTTAGCTTAAAAGCTCTTTTTAAATTAAAAGTTGTTTGGTAAAAGATCTTAAAAGCTTTAATTTTATTTAAAACTAATTATCTAGTTCAATGAAAAAAGTATATTTATAAAATTAATTTAATTAGCATAAAATTATTTTAATAATAATAAATATAAATAAAATATTAAAATACAAATATTTAAAAATTTTAATTTTAAAAATGTCAAAAATTACACTCAAGTTTCGGTAGTGGTGATTTTTTTTTTCGCGCTCTTTCCTTCCCTTAAGGAAAAATCAAAAGTAAAAAAAAAAAAAAAAAGTGCAAATGGGATCTCCGTTGCCACAAAAAAAAATGTAGCCTCAATATACTTCCAGTAGCCACAAAATATGTATGTCAAGATTCGGAGATGTGTTTCCCTTGATAAGCTAGCTAACCTGTGTTTAGATGAAGAACTTTAAGAGGATAATTTATTTTTATAGGAATTTAAAATGCTTTGTAGTGAAATATGTTGTTTAGATAGAAAATTTATTAAGAAATTAAAATTATAGTAATTTGTGATGATATTTTGATTACTTAAAATTATAGAATTTTAAATTCTATCAAAAAACTAAGAATTTGAAATTCTTTATATTTATTTTCACTCATCTCTATGTTTATTTTCTCTCTCTTCTCTCTCTTTCTTCTCTCTCCCCTTCTTCTCTCATTTCTTTTTGTTCTTTATTTCTCTATGGCCTCTCTCTTTTATCTCTCTCTTCTCTCTCATCTCCCTCTCTTCACTCTTTTTCTTCACTCCTCTTCCCCTTCTCTCTCCCCTCTATCTCACCTCCCTCTCATCTCTTTCCCATCTCTCTCTTCTTTCTCTTCTCTTTATCAATATTAACGTAAAAAGTATTAATATTTATATTTTAAAATTATTATATTATTTAATATTAGAATTATTTGTGAATTATTAAATATTTAAAAATTGACTAATGTTTATTTTTGATAAAGTTTAATATTAAAATTTCAATTTTTAAATATATATTTAAAAATTAAATTTTGTATATGGTGAAAATAAAATGTCATATTCAAACTTAGAATTTGAAATTTAAAAAATTGAATTGATTTATCTAAACAAAACAATTAATAAATGAAAAAAATTCAAATTAAAGCAATTCAAATTTCAAGCATTTTCAATTCCTTGAAATTTTAAAATTAATCCAAATACAACCTAAAAGCTTTCTAAAAGTTGCTAAAAGTATTTTTTTTAAGATCTTTTTTTATTTTAAATAAGCCCTTTTTATTCTAAGCGTTTTTGTGAAAATGTTTTAGGCTTAACTTCTCTTTAAAAGAAGAAGAAAAATCCAAAAAAAACTGGGTCAAACATTACATTAGTGTTACTCATGGAAACAATAATAGTGTTTCTTACACAGCCCAGCTTTCTTTTTCTCGCGGCCCAGTTCTTGCATTTCATGATTGCTGATGTTTGTTTGTGGTTTTGGGTTTAATTATAAGACCATGAAATCTCCTTTCTTCACTCAGCTAGGGCCATGTTCTCTTATTCTGTCACTCACTCATAATCTAATATGATCCACACTCTGTAGTTGCTGGGCACATTGGGCCGTAGCACTTCCACTTTTATGTTTGTTTGCTCCATACCATGGGTTCGACCCATGACGCTTTTCCCTTATGTCCGAAACCCAACTATTCCTCTTTATCATCTGCATGTAAAACATGTAATAAATTGACAGTATAATCCCATTAGTGATGATAATGAATAAAAATCTAATGAAATTAATTATTCAAGAAAAGAATATTTATGCAGAAAAAATAAAATTAGCATTCTTTAAGATTTTTTATCTTTATTATTTTTTTGTTACCAATATGAGGTCAGTTGAGTGCATGATTTCTAAAGTAAAAGTAAATATTTTTAAAAAAAGTTCTAGTAAAAACGATTTTAGATGTATGCATTTTTTGTTTGGTTATAGCGATCATTTTATAATTTAGGAACGTCCGAATTGTGATAGTTAGACACTCGTGATTTCATAATTATAAATATTAATCTTTTAAAATACCGAATGGATTAGTTGAAACGGAACACCTTGTTAATCTAATTAATTAGGAGTATCATATTAGTGACAGCATGACACTTCCGATTTCATAATTATAAATATTAGTCCTTTTAAAATACATAATAGGTTAGCTTAGATGTGGCATATATTAATCCAATTAATTATGGACATTTTTACTGTCACAGCTTGATGCTTCCGATTTCATAATAAAAAATATTAATCCTTTTTAAAATACATAATTGGTTTGTTAAAATGTGACATCTTGTTAATCAAATTAATTAGGACATTTAAATTGTGATAGTTAAACATTTCTAATTTCACCTTCGTCAAAATTATTAATCCATTTAAAATATATAATAGATTAAATAAGATGTGAAATTTGTTAATTCAATAAAATTGGCACACTTAAATTGTGACAGTTTAGTGATGTCAAATTTAGTTTAAAATCCATCAACATACAAATATTTTAAAAAAGAACTACACATTTTTAATTTTTTCATTACACTCAGAAATAAGTAAAGAATGAGGATCACTCATTGTCAAGCTCAAAAATAATTTTCATACATATATCTCCTTCCCTAAATTTGTGAGTAAATAATTTTTTAAAATAAAATATTTTGTTAAAAAGTTAATTAGCGACAGGTTAAGATAAAACTATTATTAAATTTAATTTCTGATTGCCATTTGTTATCCGGTTTATATTTCAATTCATCGTTTCATCACGATTGCAGTTCTGACACTAGATAAAATAATATTAGGTGTCAAACTTTGTATAATGACATTTTAAATAATTTTTTATTAAAAATAAGTTTTATCAATTCAATCATTGAATTTGTTTAAAATTATTTTGGTAATCACACATTGAAAATTTTACTCAATTTAAACATTTATAAATGTCATCTAATAGTAGATATTTACTTATATTTTAAATAACATATAGTACTTAAAATAAAGTGGCGCGGTAAAATATTTATTTTTAAATTATAAAAAATATTATAAATTTAATATAGTTTAGGAGAACTTTAATTAAATTAACTGGTTAAATTGATAATTTTTTTATAAAACATTAGTCTATTTATCAGTGTACAATACTCATTGTGGAATCGGCATTCAATAAATATTAAAATTTTCGTTAAGAGTACAATACTAAATAGTTACTAGTTACCATAAGAATGTAATAACTTCGGAAATGATGGATTGTAAAAAAAAGCTTTTGCACGAAATCCTATAGGAATGAACAGGAAATATAATTTAGTCTGGGTTTGAAATAAATATTTATTTTATATAACTAAAATTTATAATTAATATAATTACAATTTGTAATAAATAAATATTTTTAAATATATAAATTATATTTTAAATTTATGATAAAAAATTTATATTATGAAACTAGGTTAATTTCAATTATTGATATTTTTAAAAAGAATATTGAAATTTAATTTATAAATAAGATAAAAAGGATAAAGTACAAAAAAAATAAGAGGTTAAAAAGAATCTTAAAAATGTTCTTGTTGAATAAAAATACTTAAAAAAGTTTTTGTTAAAGAATAATTTTAAAAACACTTTTATTTAAGATAATTATTCTAATTTATATATAAAGAGGATATATTTCTTTGGAATATGAAATTACTAGTTCGTATTTAGGTTGAGAAATTATACTTGTATAAAACTTTTGTATAATTTTTTATGTAATTAAAATATTTATTATAAGATGATTGATGTAATAAGTAAAGATAAAAAATAATATTATAAAAAAATATAAATAATCTAACACAGTTTAGGATTATCATATAACTTGCGCGAAGTTCATCCAAAAAAACAGCAATTCTCTAATAACTTTCATTTTTTCAATTTAACAAACATGCTTATATTATCTAAATCTAATTATAGTTGTAGTTCATTTTCTGCACACTACATTACGTGTATTAGGTCATTGTACACCCAGCATAAATTTGACATGAATATTATGCATTTTGTCTAAACTTTAATTTAAGATAATTAACAATTAAGACTTACACATTAAATAAATTTTAATTACTTTAAATAGAGAATTATATAATTTATAAATCATATAAAAGTACTAATACTATTGCAAAATTAGAATCAAATACATATTGATACAATATTTTTCTTAATTTGGACATCATTATAGGTTTATCATTAGAGTTGGATAAACAAGTGTGAACTGGTTAATATACCCCATTGTGTGTATTTGATCTAAATTATATATTTACATTAAGAACCCTTATACCAATTGTGTGTTTTTTTTTTACTAAAAAGCATGAAAACTAATTTTTTAACTTCAAAGCTAGAGATCCCATGACTGTGTGCTTCAACACAAGAAAGAATAAGAACCCTCGTGGAGCTCTTGGTCCTCCCTTCGATGCATAAATTTGAGACGCATCAGGGACGATTTTGCAATTTAAAAGAACTATATATACATCATTAATCTAAACTGATATTAAATAAACAAATTACAGCCACAATTTTAGACTATTATATCTAACGGCTAAAACTTCTTGTGCATAGGTACACCATCTATGAGCTTGTGTACACCCCAGAACTTCCCATTTCAAAGCTTGTTAGGGCATCTCTAATGCAGTCCTTCGAAGGGTTGTTTAAAACATTTGGTGCGTTGCTTAACAAAAGTTACCATTGGAGTATTTGATGTGGCGTTACTTATACAAGCAATGTTGCTTGTATAAGTAACATTGATTAACCGTTATTTTTGAATAAAAAACTTGCTTTTCAGTCCAACAAGCAACAGAGGAACAGAGGGAAAAAAAAACCGTTCATTCATCATCCTCCAACAATAGTTTGCACAATGAAAAAATGACATTCACAAGCCAAAAAATGAAAAAAAAATACAAAAATACAAATCACAAAAAACATATCTGAACCAGAAAAACAACAATTTGAAAAGAAAATAATGCAAAAAAAATAAAATCACAAATGCATCAAGCTTTCTCGATCAGCACCGACCTCTGTCAATCTACGTAGGACTCCGTCGATCTGTGCTGGGCTCGTCGAAAACCCCCGACCTGCGACCTAGATCTGCGTTGGCGTGAAGAAGGCGACGGTGACGCCAACGAAGGGGAATGGGAGGGAGAAGGGAAGAAGCGAAAGGGCTGGGAGGGAGAAGAGTAGAGGTGGAATGGGAGAGGATTGGGATGGACGAGAGTGAAAAATAAGGAAGGTTCCAGAATGGGCTGGACCTTCAATGTGTAATTGCATATGCTAAGTTCTCTTCTTTTACAATTATGGCTTAATTTAGTAAAAATTGAACTGTTTAAAATTGTTAGCCGTTCTGAATTTCACCTTAAAGTGGTAACAAAGTTACCGTTAAGGTGAATTTGTCCCTAATGTGAGTGTAAAAATTTTCTATAAATTAGTATTATTCTATTTTTTTTAATTTTTACATATTTGTTATTTAAAAATTATAATACAAATAATATTTTAATCTAAAATAAAATATATAAATATAAGTATTAATATGTGAAGTTAACTGTAAGATCCACTAAAATAAGTTAAGAACTCACTTTAAGTAACTTTAATATTAAAATAAATTTTTGAATAAAATTCTTAAACGTAAATAATATTATAGGATCCACATATTTAATATAAGCAACTTATATAAATACCTTATAGTTGGAGATGTTCTTAGTAGTTTCCCACAGGGTAACGACATGTTCAACGATTGAGAACTAAAGATGCCAATTAGCTGTACGGCCACGAAAGTACAAACAAATCATCAATGGACATATGTACCCAACGCAAGTGCAGATTCATTCGCAGCGCTATTTAAATAGTCCAAATTTTTTGTAAGCAGAAACAGAAAGTGGGGGCAATATGATTAATGACAGCTATGAGGCCAACCGTGCATCCTACCAAAAGAAGAAGGTTTTTTTACCAAAATAATATAAAAGAAAACATTAATTCCCAAACTACCTCACATGTAACAATATTTCCTAAAATACCTCAATTTACTGTTCACGTGATAAAGCAAGCTTTCCCATGTTTTTTTTTTTTTCTTCATGTAGGGATTTTTTGCCAAAATATATAATAGTTTTTTTAACAATATATATAATGGTTTTTTTACCAAAATAAATTAAAAAAAAAACAATATTTCCCAAAGTACCATACATGAAACATTATTTACCAATCTACAGTAATTTACTATTCACCTAAGAAGCCTTTTCTTCAACCACCGAATTCTCTCTTTAGTTTTGCAAAAATTTTGATATTTGCCTCATGAAGTTTGGGTCTCCAAGACCCGACTTCTTAGAGGCTTTTTTTTTTTTTTTGCTTTTCAATTTTGGTGAATATACTTAATCAAATTTTATTTTAATTACAGGTTAATTTAAATGTCCAATTTTTTTTTTGAAATTATGGTTAAATAATATATTTAGTGGTTAATTAAAATAAGTACAACCACAAAAAAATTAAATAAGAAGATTTCTATTAATTAAAGTTATTTAATCAAATTAAATTAATTACTATGTTTATTAGGTTTGTTAGTTTAGGAAAAATTAAGACAAAAATAATATTGACAAATGTAATTAAAATAATTACTATGTTTAATTTTAATTATGAATTAATTCTATAAAAAAATTGAAATTGTGGTTAAATAATACATTAAGTGCTTAATTAGAATAAGTACAATAAAGGAAAAAATTAATAAAAATAATTAAATTATTTAAATTTTCTTAATTTTATTATTTTTGTTAAATATAAATTTAATTTAATTATTGTTATAATTATAGGTTAAATAATATGGTTAAATAATACATGTAGCGGTGAGGATGACTGGGTTTGGGCATTCAAACTTTGCCCCCTCCTTGGATCGAATAATCTGGCCATTGTAGTAGATAATAAGATTAAAGTTGGATGAAGTCATGACGAAGGTGGAGAGTTTAAGGTTTTTGGCTGAGAATGGATGTTGAGTGAGGATATATTTCTGGTTTGCAAACTGAAGTTGAAGAAATTTTTGCAAAACTAAAGAGAGAATTCGGTGGTTGAAGAAAAGGCTTCTTAGGTGAACAGTAAATTACTGTAGATTGGCAAATAATGTTTCATGTATGGTACTTTGGAAAATATTGTTTTTTTTTTAATTTATTTTGGTAAAAAAACCATTATATATATTGTTAAAAAAACCATTATATATTTTGGCAAAAAATCCCTACGTGAAGAAAAAAAAAAAAAAGCATTGAAAAGCTTGCTTTCTCACGTGAACAGTAAATTGAGGTATTTTGGGAAATATTGTTACATGTGAGGTAGTTTGGGAATTAATGTTTTCTTTTATATTATTTTGGTAAAAAACCAAAAAGAAAGCATTTTAATTTTTTTACATTATTTTTTAAGATATTCCCGTTGGTAGGGTTCCGTTTTGTCACACCATACACATACGGATTCCTTTTACAACTATCTTTAATTTTGAAAATAGATAAAAGAAAAATGATATCATTTTTTCTCGATTAAAAAAATGATATGGGTGCAGAGATTTTATCACTATGTCGAAGATCATTGTTCAGAATGTTTTGTTTTAAAATAGTACAGTATCTGGACTCTACTGATTGGCAGTATATAAACGTATGTCGGAACCATCGCAGTGGATGTTGAGAGGTCTTTTCCTTGCTTTTACACAAATCCAAATTTAAAATTCATAACAAACATAACATCATATAATATAATCTTATTCGTTAATTTAAAATTTCTATAAAATTAAAATAATATTAAAATAATTTTTCTATTATGTTATTTATACTTTATTGTATTATAGCATATAAACAACTTTGATCTTCTGATGGTCAATTGTAACTATTTCAAGAGTGAAGAATAAATTACTATTTTAGTTCGTTATTTTTTTTTAAATTATATTTTATTTTTTATCTTTTAAAAGTTTTGTTTTAATTCTTTATGTTTTTAACTTGACTCAAAAGTCCTTTCGTGAGTCTAAAAATAATATCGTTAATAATTTAAAAATAAGAGAAATTCTTTGAATACACTTTCTGATACATTTTTTTTAAATACATTATTTTTTATTGGTGAAAATTTATTAAAAATTACAAAATTTTATGAGCCTCACAGCTTATTTAATTATTCTCTCTCATGATTTTTCAGTTTTCAATAATTTTTAACTGATAAAATAAAGTGTTTTAAGAAGAATATGTTAGAGAATGTGTTGCTAACATTCTTCCAAAATAATAATGGTTAAAAATCAGCATTAAACAATCTTTTTTTTTTTTGGCGTTTCTCTTCCTTCTCTTTGTCTCCCCCCCCTCTCTCACTTCTCTCTCCTCTTTCTTACCCTTCTCTCTTTCCCCCAACAAGATGTATGAGATCCTTCACATGGACATTGAATTGGGAGCCGAACTTATTGTTTTTTATGTTTGAAACTCCTCATAATGACGCAATGTATAGGCAATAGCAGTGGACTAGAGATGCCAAGGGAAGGAGGAAGGGAAGGCTCCCTGTGCATGCGCCTATGGCAACGACGCTATCGTGTGTGGGTGGTGGCAGTGCTGTGTGAGAGAAGGGGTCTAGTGATGATGTTGGTTTATGGGTCTCTCTCTTCTCTCGTTAAGAATAATTTGAATGGTCCTTGTCTCAGACAATGTG
This sequence comes from Spatholobus suberectus, assembly GCA_004329165.1. Lineage (NCBI taxonomy): Eukaryota > Viridiplantae > Streptophyta > Magnoliopsida > Fabales > Fabaceae > Spatholobus > Spatholobus suberectus. Next base: position 5,672,586 of record CM014732.1, read on the forward strand.
CTTGCCGCCTCTCGGTTGCAAAATCACTAGTTGCCAACAATTTGCGACCTCAGAAAGTTGCTCTACACATAATTACAGATAGAAAGGCTTACTATCCAAGGTAGGCTTGGTTCTCCTTGCACCCTTTATCACATGCTATAATTGAGGTCAAGGCATTACACCATTTTGATTGGTTTACAAAGGGAAAGGTGATGGAAAAGGATCAAAATGTGCGATCGCAATTTAGAGGGGGTTCATCAGCTATAGTTACAAATACTGCTGAAAGCTGAATGTAATTGCCGCAAAGCTACAAGCACTTAAACCAAATGGAGGAAGACAAAAGAAAAAAAAACAAAAAAAGAATTGTTTTGCGATGGTTTTTAACCGCTACTATTTTTTAATTATTAATAGTATTAATTTTAGAATGATGGAAGGATAATTTTGTGCTACATCAAAAACATAAAAGACAAAAAGGAAACTTTTTAAAAATAAAATGACCAAAATAAAATTGCCTAAAGAGATAAATGACTAAAACAGTAATTTAACCTACTTTATTGTATTTCAACATATAAACAACTTTGATCTTCAACGTAGCGATTTCAAGAGTGAATAATAAATTTGGCCTAAAAATGATAATTTGTGAGAAAGAAAATCAAAGTTGTTTGACAACAGAATATATTATATATAAAAAAATGTTCCAAAAACTATAATGTAATTTATACACTTTGTTTATATTTTTCATTTTTTAATCTTATTTAAGATTTGTTGTATTCTTGCATATTAATCTTGTTAGTATTCTCTATAATTAGAAATGAAATTAAAATTAAAATAGATATAGTGCATAGCACAGGTGGGAAACTAGTACATAATAAACATCATTCTTAGAATAAATAGCATGTCCTTTATCTTTGTATCATTGTTATCAAAATCAAACTAAATCGATCGATTAGACCCATTTAAATGGAAATTAGAGCCATAGTCGGTTTTGTTAAGCATTTAAATTGTTTTTGTAGTCAACTTGATAAGAACTAGTCATATAATGATACATGACTGATCAAGATTGTTTTAATTAGTTTTGATTTAAGTCATCCATTTAAATTATATGGTTGAAATTTGCTCATTTAATGCTTTTCATTTCTTACACGATATGCTGTATGCATACGTACATAATTGATTCATGTACAAGAACATTACCTTGTATAATCATCTAATTTCTGATAATTAAACTAGGATTATTATATTTGGCAAACAATTATCAATATTTTTAACTTAAATATGAGCTCATATTTTATGTATGTAATGCCAATTGTTGGATTAATTTAATTTGGACTAGCATAGTTAGCTTTATCTTATCTAATACTTGGATTAATTTGATGTCAAATATTAGAGCATATTGTTAGTCTCAATTATGTGATCACTAATATTAAACTTATCGTAACTATTGTTGTAAAACACTAATTAATAAATATTGATGTGGTTGGCCTTGTGTGGGCTTACTATGATGGGTAAATGAGCCCATATCATTGTTAACTTAGGAAAAGGCCCCCTTTTCTTTTTACTCTATTGCGTTGCTACCCCATTGAGATATCACAGAAGATTTGAACATAGTGAACTAAGAATAGTTTATTTCCCCACTCAATGGATCAAATATCTTTAGCATACCCAAGTAATTGGAAAACCCTTTTGTAGTATTATACATGTTACAATTATAAAATGGGATTATTAAATTAGGGATTGATAATATATTATGAATTTTATCACAAATTTCATAACAAATATTTTACTATTGTTGGGATGTTTTCATTTATATATCTTTATCCTTTGATACAGTTTTCTTTTGGTTATTTTCTTCAAAAACAAAAAAGTGCATGAGCTTCTAGGCTGGGCCAGGGTTAGTGGGCTGATCAACCTGATCCATTGTTTAAACAAAAATATGCAAAGTTGGCTATTTTTCAAATATATAAAGGAAAAGGAAATTTTTACGAAACGAAAAAGATGCTTCATTCCTTCTCTACAAAAAGAAAAATAAATAAATTAAGAATCATAAAAGATACTTCCACGTCTTTGTACCGTTTTCAAACAGTACGTGTTGATTATTGTGTCATTTCATTACTTATGTCTGATCTGAAATTAATTTTAATACATGTGAGTTTTAAAAATTAGACTAAATGATTTTTGAAAATAAGTTTGAATTATATTTTAAGTTGTCTTACCTCGAATTAGTGTGCTATATTATTTTAAAATTTAGAGGAGTGTTAGCAACATACTATTCTTAACACACATTTTATTATTGTTTAAAATTTATTGAAAATTATAAAATCATAAGAGAGTCATTAAATAAGATGTGAACTCACAATTTTTTGTAATGTCCAAAAAATTTTAACCAATAAGAGAGAGCGTGTTGCTAGCATCTCTCTAAAATTTAATACTACATCCGTTCCTTTATAAGTTTCGTTTAATGTTTTTATATACAAGTCAAGAAATGCAATAAATTTTCTTATTTTTCATAAAATAGTTTTGATGTTTCTTATTATCGTTTTTTTTTCATTTCTACTCCACAATAAATAAATAGTAGATGTAAATGTGTAAATTAATTAAAAATTAGGTGAGAAGTAAGTGTATAATTGACAAAGAAGTAATGTTATCTTGAAATTTGAAAATGTTAGATAAATAAAAACATTTTTTTTTCTAAAAAATCGACAAATAAAAAGGAATGAAAAGAGTTATAATTATACATTAATAATAAGACTTGTTAATTTAATAGATATTATTTTACATAATATTATATTATATTTATATTGGTATTAGTTATTTTAAAATATATATTAATTTTAATTTCATACTTCTTTAATTACATAATCTAACTATATGTAAAGTTTAAAATTATATAGGATAAATTATATTTTTGGTCCTCCTATTTTTTCAATCGGCAATTTTGGCCCTCCTAATTTTTTTTAGAAACATTTAGTCCTTCTATTTTTAAAAATATGTAATATTGGTCATTCTATTTTTTTAAGAGACATTTAGTCTTCCTATTTTTAAAAATCTTCAAATTTGGTCATGTTGTCAAATCTCTTGTATTGACTATTTGTAATTTAATGTTGACTCTGACTTTGACAGGTCATTTAAGTATCGATACGTTAGAGTCAACATTAAAAAACTAACGATCAATGCAAGAGATTTGACGGCAAGATTAAAATTGCGGATTTTTAAAAATAGAGAGACTAAATATCTCTAAAAAAATAAAATGACTAAAATTACAGATTTACAACAAAAAAAGACCAAAAATATAATTTATTCAATTATATATTATATCAACAAATAAGTCAAGTTAACTTTTCAATGTAACTTTAAAGCCAGTAAACAACCTAGTTTTTAATTTTTATAAAGTGTCTTGAGTGGAGGATTACCTCGTCAGTTAGATACTATTATTGTTTCTGTCGTACAGGTTTGGCCAATATTACTGAATAATATTATCCAATTTATTATTAAAAAAAAAGTCCATTCTATTTCATATATTAATTTTGAATTCAATAATTTTGGATTTTATAAATGATTTTATTTAAAATTTGTAGTAATCAAAGTTAAGCCTGCCAGAATCCGTATTATGAATATCCCTGCTTCACTGTCTACACATGATTATACCTGTTATGAATGTCGATAAAACTTATCAATATGCTCGTTTAATATTTTTATCATAAAACCACTTTCTGTATATATTTTAAAATTATTATTCTTTTAACTATTAAGTGTATGAAATAATAACAATTAAAAACTATTATATTTTCTTTTTTTTTATTAATATTTTATAAAATATTCATTAAAAAGGAAAGTATTTAATGCTTTTTTATTTAGTAAACCAGAAAAATTAATAACAATATATTTTAAGAGAATTTAGAACTATTTATTATTTTTTTAAAAATTATTAATATCATGACAAAATTATCAATAAGTGTTGGTCACTTGGTTTCAGACTTGCAGTCAAAGTAACTCAAGTTTTCCAAACATGGAACCGTGTGAATTCAATAATGGCCTTTATCACTTTAACGTATCCTAGTTAGTAAGTACTGAGGGGATAAGTAAAACCAAAAGACAAAAGAATAAAATGACAAAATTAACATTGAAAGCCTCAAGTGGCTTTAATAATAGAGCATGTTATAAAACATGAAGTGGGTGATGGGAATTAAGTATTGAATATTGTTTAATGCAGCTTGCAGGTTGAAGCTTCCGCGACCGCCTTGTCTGTGAACGCCAACTCACAGGAAGCTATTCTTTCGGATCCGATTCCCAATTCTTTGTTGTTTATTACTAAGCTTGACCGCCTTGACGCTTTGTCTATAAATAGACGTGTGTACGCGTCACTCCCTACACACTGTACGGAAACTTGAGCAACAAGTGTTGTGGACAGGGCCTCCTAACCTAACCGCCCCTTTACAATATCTTAAACTTTCTTTGCTACTTCTCTACTCCCAAATATCTCCCACACTCAAATCTACTTTCTCTCTGTTTTGTGACTTCCGGAGACCAGTAATTTAGGATGAGTAAGCAAGACTTGTTGAAAATTCAGGTACACACTGCATGCTATTGCTATTGCCACGTCTCGTGGTTGTGAATCAATTAATAATTAAGTGTATACATTTATGTTCTTCCCTTGCGTGTGTGTGTGTAGTTTTTCTTTCTTTCTTTCTTTTTTGGGGTTTCTGAAATGTTAGCTAACTGATTTGTGCTGGCCTTGGTCTCCTTGCAGAGCTGTATTCTCAAGGTTAATATCCACTGCGATGGCTGCGAGCAAAAAGTAAAGAAACTGCTGCAGAAAATCGATGGTACATTCTTAGCATACCCTTCCCTTCCCCTTCTCTTTTCTTTTCTTTTGTCAAAATTTCTTTTTATGTTTTGATATGCTTCATCTCTCAATTTTACCCGATGCCAATTAACATGCCCCATTTTTTTTGTCTTGCAACTCTCCTTAATTAGATATGTTCAACGACTTAATATATATGATGTATGATGTATTCTTTCGCGTCTTTAACCTTACTTTGTTGTATATATGGTTTCAATTGTCGTACGCTAGATTAGATTTAGTTGCTTGATTTTATTTTATTTTATTTGGTTGTTGTTAATAATAATAATAATGGATTTTTTTTTTGGTTGTTGTTGTTGTACAGGGGTGTATTCTGTGAGAGTAGATGCAGATCAAGGGAAAGTGCTAGTGGCAGGCGATGTGGATCCAGCCAAAATCGTAAAAAAGTTAAATAGGGCAGGGAAGCATGCTGAGATATGGGGTGGCCAGAAAGGAATGATGTACAATCAAAACTATCCCATCAACCCCCAATTCCAGAACTTGCAAGTTGATAATGGTAAAGGTAAAGGAGGAAAGGACAATAAGTCTCAAAATCACAAGGGTCAGAAAGGTGACGGTGGTGGTGGTAGTGGTGGTCAAGGTCAACTAGCACACTTCCAAAATATTAAAGGGGCTCAGGATCTCAAGGTACCTGCCAAGGAACACAAATCTGTCAAGTTCAACTTGCCAGAGGAGGAAATTGATGCAAGTGACGATGGTTTTGATGAATATGAGGACAATTTTGATGATTATGATGAAGAGGAAGAGGAAGGATTTGGCCATGGGCATGGCCATGCCCATCCAATGCATAACAAGATGATGCCACTGATGGGGGATGGCCGTGGGCCTCATGGGCCTCATGGGCCTCATGGAATGATGAATGGGCCTGCCATTAATACCCATAAAGACAACGCTGGTGGGAGTAGGAATAATAATGGAAGTGTCAAGAAAGGTGACGTCATTGATCAGGCAATGCTAATCAAGGGCAAAGGTGGAAATTACAATGAGGCTAAAAATAGCAATGGCGGTGAAAAGAAAAGTAACCAAAAAGGTGAAAGCAAGAAGGGGGACAAGCCTAAAGGAGGCGGTGTAGGAGGTGATAATAAGAAAAAGAATGGCAAAAGTGATGGTGGATTACTAGGTCGGTTTCTAGGCTTTGGGAAAAAGAGCAAGAAGGTGGAAGAAGCAACTTATACCAATAAGAGCAAGCACCAAAACAATGTAGGTGGAAATAATAAAGGCAAGGAAGGGAAAAATGGTGAAGGGAAAATGGAGGACCACGGTAATAATAGTAAAAATGACTTTGATTTTCAAGATTTTGATACCCTTACTCAGCACAACAATGGCAAAAGCGGGAAAGGCCGTAGCAATGGCAAAGAAGGCCAGCAGATGGGCCCAAGCCCAATAATGGGTAATTATCCAATGGGTCAGATGGAGAATATTCCGGCACTGCAAGGACTTCCAGCAATGAACGGTGATGGTGGGTATTATCAAGGTATGCAAATGCAACATGCTCCATATAATAACCTTCAGCAGCAGCAATACATGGGTATGATGATGAACCAGCAACAACATCAGCAAGCAAATATGAACAACATGTACCCAACAGCCATGATGTATGGTAGGCCACATCCATCTATGAACTACATGCCACCACCTCCGATGCCGTCTCACCCCATGGCCGATCCTATTACGCATACTTTCAGTGATGAGAACGTTGAGAGCTGCATTATCATGTAATTACTAGTAGCAACTTGCCAGCTTTTCAGTTCTATGTTTATGGTCATTTGGGAGTTCATGAAATTTTGTGTAGGACTAGAAAATTTGTAATATTCACCAAAAAAAAAGAGAAGAAAATATGTAATGTTTAGGATTATATTATATATATTATAAATAATATAATATGTTTGTTCATTTTCCTCCTGTCTTGATTAGAAAATTTTAATTATGCATATTTAATTTTATAGTTTTTAGATTATTAAAACAATAATTTATTGCGATTTTTTTGAAATGACAAAATTAGACGGTTATCATTTTTTGAAACATTATTAATGGGACATGGAGATGGAGTGACAGTGTGCCACAGCCAGGCACCGACAATCAGTCACGTGGCCTGCTGAAGTTCTATTATCTAAAATAGCGTGAGGTAAAATCCAAAGCTCTAAGTCTGTGCTAGATTGACCAAAAGTGGAGCTTCTATGAAGCACAGCATTAAAATACTTGACTGCGAAGTACACCCCACTGTTAATTAGTATAATATTGTATATTAAGTTATATTTAAAAGCTTTTGTCCTTTTTCTACCGTGGAGTGAAAATAAAAGTTTCAGAATAAGTGGGTAATGTTGAGGGTGTCTTGGGATGGGATGGTTTTGAAGGTAAAAATTTAAGGAATTTAATATAATTATATTTATAAATTAATCGAATTGTACGCGTTGATTTGAAATATAAATTTGGTTTAACTTAATTAAATTTAAAGTGATTTGAATTATATTACTATTTTAATTTTTTTATAATTTTTTAATGAGTTTTTTAAATATAAATTTACATTAATTTATTACAATATACTAATATATAAATATAAGTTAATTATTGTTATAATATATGACCATAAAATAAAATTTTATTTGAAGTATAATATATGTATAACTAATAATAAAGGCAATAGGAAGTTTTGGTTTCTACTCTTTACTAAATCGCTCTTTAACTGCACATTTTCATTTTTTATTTAATTTTTCTCTCTCTTTTTTTTTTATTTTATGTTTTATTTTAAAAAAAATGTAGAGAGGTACATATTGTCTCTCTTTCTCCTAGTATGTATAATTTTCATTTAGCTTAAATTAATTTTAAATTTTAATTTTAAACAATTTAATAAGTCAATTTTGAAAATTGATACATTATTTTTATATTGTTTTCTGTTCCAAATGTGTTGCAAAAATAACTATAAAATTAAATTTACTGTTTTATCCATTTTTTATACAGATGAGTTCTTTTAATAATTACAAATGAAAGTAAATTTACTGAAAATGAAAAAAATAAAGTGAACACCACCTAAAATTTTGATTTAAGTTTTATTATAGATATACCAATAATTTTAGACATGATTAATCACAAAGCATATCCTAATCGGGGATAGCAATAATTATATGGATCGCATAAAGTATTGCTTTCTGGTTAAAGCGAGAAAAATGAAAGGAAAAGAAGAAGAAGACGCAAAAGCAAAGGGGAAGAAACAATAAAAATGATACACATTCATTCAGTTTCAGATGGGGCAATCTCGTATGTTGGTTTTCTCTAGTCGCCATTCAGTTGTTTTATTATATATTTTAAACTTTAGTCATCATAAATAATTGTTTAATTGATCGCAAAAAGCCACTACTTTGCACAGACATAATCAATACAATTGATTCAAAGGTTCGTCTCCTTTAATATGAAATTAACAGTTATTTTTTCTTCTACTTTATATAAACAACCAAGAAACTTTTTTTGACACACGATATTGATTGAAAATGCCTAATGGCACTTGCAAAAGCACTTTATAGTTTTTATAAACAACCAAGAAACTTATGTCACGTATATGTTAGAACAGTTTGGGCCTTTTACATCCTGTGACTCAGTGGACTTGGGTTTTTTGATCAATTATATGCGAATACTAGTAAGAAGGCTCCATTCTAATAGTAAGAAGGCTCCATGCTAAAGTTATTAGAGCCCAGCCAAAAATAATAATAATAATAATAATAATAATGTAGTTCGGTTATATTATCTCTATTTTTTTTCAAGTGTCATTTAAAATTTTTATATATAAATAAAAAAATATAATAAATTTTCTTGTTTTTGATAAAATAGCTTTGAAGTTTGTATGCTATAATAAACTTAGCTTCTTTCAAGTTGCTCGTGTCTCTCAAACTATACCTATTTATAGCGCTGGAATTTGCGCATTGTAACGTCTCGTATGCACCACCGACGAGAAGGATGTCCATTTGGTTCTCTGGTTGATTTTGCACCAGACTCAATGGGTCGTAAGTCAATAATTCTTGATTTTCTTGATTAGTTACTTCCATTCAGTCATGAATATTTGATGCACTTATGGATTTCATTGCTTATTTGTTTATCCATATTTCGAGTAGGAGATTAAGTTGGGAGTTCTGCCCCAAGGTACCACTATATCTGTAACAATCATGATAATAAGCATTTGATGGACTTAGCTAAGTTGATGGGGGTAGAGGTAATTAAATTGTTGTAAATTGGGGCATGCATTAAAGATGATTGCAATCTAGTTTTGATCCTTACTGAGCTTCTGTTTGTTACCGACGATGAGCGAACAGAGGATAAGAAAATTTTGAATTTTCAAAAATCCCCTTTGTTTGGTTCCAACAAAATGTTGCAGAAATTTTTAAATTTTTTGGTGGGTTTTACTATTTATTTCTACTCTATTTCTCACCTATTTTCATTCACCTATCTATCTTTCTCCTTATTTCTCATATATTTCTCAAAAACCAAACAACTTAAAATTTTAAATTATTTCTTATCTATTTCTCACCTCTTAACTTATTTCTTATTTATTTTTTCCTATCTATTTTTCTCCTCTTTACCAAACAAACCGTGAGAAAAGAATGAGAATATGATAAGAACTGAATTAGGATAGAAAATAGGGAGACCAAGCACCTTACACAGGTAGTCCTCTGTTAATACTAAAATACAGAAGAAAACAGAAAGATAACTATGGAGATTGTGTAGCCGAACAGAATACTTCAGCCCACTCAAGCCTTTCCACCTCACTCCATACTTTCTGTGTTGTTACAGACTTACAAGCCTTTATATTGATGAATTTGGTTCTCAAACTTTAAAAAACATGTAAATTTATTCTCTCTTAACTTTAAAAATATGATGAATTCTTAGAGAGGTGGGACTAAATTCACATGTTTTTTAAAGTTTAAGAACTAAATTCATTGATATGAAAGTATGGAGATCTTGACCACATTTGTCTGAAAGTATAAGGAATAAAAACATATTTTTTCCCATAAAAAAATTATATTTCAGATATATGGAAGTCTAGAAGATAATACATAGAGGAGCACTTTCTAAGTTCCGAGGTGATCAGTCCTCATTGATGGGGATTTCAAACAAAAGTACATATAAATATAAAAAAACTCACAAAATAGCTAAAGAATTTGTAAATATTAATTTGCTTTTACAAGAGGCATTTGATGGACGAGATGTAATAAGATAAAAAATTTGATAACTTTGCCATATTGAATAACATACAAAAATAAAAAATAAAAAAACTCAAATTAATAGTATAATTAGTTAGTCAATAAAATTCTTTTTAACCAAAAGAGGCACTTGGGATGTAGTTATAAAGAAAAAATTAAATTTTATTTATTTAAGAGACAAAATAAAAGTTTTCTCATTAAGTATCATAAGGCAAAAGGGGTCAAAATATAACTTAAGTAGAATATTAGGTTGAGAATGAAATAAAATACCTATTTCGTTTGAATTCTTGACAAACATAGTCAAGCAATTCAAATTGGCTTCAAAGCCTAGAAAGAACAAAGGAAAAAAAGGAACAAATTTTCAGCAACCATACTTCGTAGCCATAGTCAAGCAGTTCAAATTGGCTACAAAGCCAAGAAAGGACAAAGGAAAGAAAGGAACAAATTTCCAGCAACCATACTTGGTAGCCATAGTCATGCAGTTCAAATTAGCTTCAGAGCCTAGAAAGAAAAATGAAGAAAAGGAACAAATTTTCAGCAACCATATTTGGGAGTATGAAAACAACTTTAAACATATGTAAGATTACAACAGAAACACATTAAAGAAATTATAGAATATGCTAACTCTCCCCCAAACAACAGCTGAGTAAAGGTCTAGGATTATACATTGTTGCCTTTTAGTTCTACAATTTCAAAATAGTTAAGGATGAATGAAATCGACAACTAACTTAGAAGATATAAGTTATAACATATAAATTATTAGACAATATCATGTGAATAGGTCAAGGGAAAAAAGTCTAATTCAAAACTCTAATTAAATTGGTCAGTTCTAAGATAGCTACAACTAAACAAAGTAAAAAAAATTCTTCTCCACACCAGTCATGAATTCATTATGAAGTACATACTGATTAGTGATTGTCATGTCATCAGGAAACAATCATAAACTACAAATATATTATTAATTTATTATATTTAAAAAGAGAGAGGAGAAAAAAAAAAAAAAAAAGCACACCAAGAAGCAACGATCTCAAAGTCACTCACAAAAGTGTGAGAATATACCATGACTGCCAAGAGTTTGATATCCCGGTCCTCTATCTCCTCCACTGTTGGGAAGGAATATTTGCATACTCGCATGATCTCATCAGCGACTACATGCATCATGTATGTTCATAAGCAATTTGTTTTAGAGGCACTTAAACTTTAAAAGTAGGAAATATTAGACATCTCAATGTAAGAAACAAAAGTATGATGCTATAACTCTATACCCACATGTTTCGTGGTATTATTTTCTTCAGTTATGACAGTCTGAGCATCAAACAAGTAAAGTACAGAACCAAAAATATTGAAATAAATTAGAACATATTTAAAAGAACTTGTCACTGACAAAAAGAAATACAAAATCGTAATTTAGATCAGCGAAATTCATCAACAATATAATTTTTATTGTGCATTACAAGAACCATAAAATATAAAATGAAAAGGATTTGAAAGATACAGAATTACAAAGCCATAAGCTAACAAGATCAAATTAATGTCAAAAATTTAAAATCATAAGAGAGGCCAGTAGTTCTCTTACTTATTTTGGAAATGAGTTGACAGCTCTTGCTACTTTATCATTATGTAATCAATTTTCTAAATACTATAAACCATGCAGGGTGTGAATTGAAGCAATATGGCATGGGAATAGCGCAAATAAAAAAGGAAAAAAGAAAAAGGAAAGATGCTCACAGGAACTGAATCGAGCAAGTGGCTAGTGGGGAGTTACGAATTATTTTATCAAACTTGGTAATCCTAGTGAAACGAACAACTATAGGGTCTTAAGTGGGATTATGCAGAGGATCTTGAATGGGATTATGTAGAGGATTCAAGTCTCCAAATTGGACCTCATTCTCAACATCTTATCCTTCCTTAGAAAGTCACCTTTCTTGTTGAAACAATCACCTCCTCAACGGCAAAACCCTCTTATCCATCTTCAACAAAAGTGCGTCCTCTACCCCATTACTTGGATCGCCTTTGTCCTCACCTTCTCCTCCCCCACCATGTCATCTGAGCCAAACGCGCTGCTGTGATACTTTGCCGCCTCCGACCTAATAAAGGCTCTGTCTTTGTCCTCGCCGTCGATGGAGTCGTCATTGACGAAATCAGAGAGGAATGAGTCGTATCGTGCAAGGGGAAGCGAAGGTGGGTGAGTGGGGATGATGATGCAGCTGTGAAGTGGAGGAGGAAGAGATGAAGAACTCTGTCCCCTTAGGGTTATAGCACAAATAATTTTGAATTGTTTTTTTTAAATTAATAATTACAAAGTATTTAATTTACAAAAACTTATCTGACAAGGACTTAAATGAAATAATTAAAAATTTAAGCAAGGACTTAAATGCAAAAGGATAAAGTTAATAAACTTAGGCTGACATGACATCACTAATTGAGATGTCCAAAATGTATTAGTCCATGTATACAAGGGTTCCAAAACCCTACCAAAGGGGAAGGCACACTAAAATTACTCTTGAAGTTTTTTATGATACCTTTTTTCATTTTTACTCCACAATAAATACATACTAGTTGTAAATGTATAAATTAATTAAAAATTAGGTAAGAAGTAAAGGTATAATTGACAAAGAAGTAATTAATATTATCTAAAACTTTGAAAACGACAGATAAATAGAAACAAAAATTTTCTAAAAAATCGACAAATAAAAAAGAATGGAGAGGGTATTTATTTATGTGTCCTTGATGAATAAAAACATAGTATTTATAATTTGTAATTAGTCTCATTAAATTAAAATAAGAAAAAAATAAGAGTAAAGGCCTATATTGGTCCTTAAAAAATGGAGAACACTCAAGACCCATTTATTTCTATTTTCACTTCTTATTTTTATTTTCTGTTTTCATTTTTTAATTACAAAACAACCACTTTATTTTCAATTTGTTTCTATTTTCAAAGATTTGTAAAAAAAGTTGATGTCACTATTTCATGTACAAATATTTAAAAGTAAGAGACAAATTAAAAACAAGGTAACAATTTTATAATTAAAAATAAAAAATAAAAAATAAAAATAGGAAAAAAAAACAAAATAAACGACCCTTAGGTTCTTAGAAAACAAAGTCAACTAATTAGTTCAACAATATTATAGACATGAGGCACATTAATTCTTTAGTCACTTCCCCTCCATTTTTAATATGTGATTAATTGTTAAAAATGGAGTCTCTCTCTCTCTCTCTCTCTCATTTTATATATGTGTGTGCTTGTGTGTATCACATCCTTTATGAGAAACAATCCTACTCAAGTCAAATAGGATAATATAAGTGACAAAGTTTTCTCCCTTCAAATATTTTAACAATCACATACCTAGGGTTCAAACTCATGATCACTGATTAACCTAAAATAATCCCGTATCAATTGATCCACGCATTTTGGTGGTTAAAAAAATATGGAATATATGCTATATTAGTTTCTAACAAAATTAATAGTAACCCAATTAGTCCTTAAAAATGTTAACTCAAATAGAGGGAAAGTATATTATATTTGTAATTTTTGAAGAATTAAATAGTTAATTTCTTGTTTTAAGGATCAAAGTGTTTGTTTGAATTTTTTTCCACTGTACCAGTTTTGGCATTTACAATAAATATAATAAATCATTTTCAATACTTGTTTGAAGTTGAGGTATTTTCGAGGGGCAAAGACTAATTCCTCGAAGTAATGAGATCAATTTGAGGGATTGACTCCTCCCAATAAACGCTCTTCATACACACGAACTTGGGGTTTAAACCCTTGACCACATGCTTAAGAGACATATGATCTGTTAATTATACTATATTATGTTGGTTCAGTACCTATTTTATTATATAATGTTACTCAGTCTTAGTTTTAAATATTTCAAAATAATTATCATTAACTTATAGGATTACACTATTCAAAACAATTTTATGTTATGAAAGTTTTATTTTTTTTATTACATGAATTGACTGGATAATATGATAATTTTTTTCAAATTTTTGTCAGTATAAAAAATATGTTTTATAGAAAAAATTAAAGAGTAGAATGTATTGTTAAACATGACAACTAATGAAAAAGAAAGCCTATTGTAGTTATGTTTTATCTTAGTAAAACGCATAATCAAGAGTATTGACACCCTAACGCGCAAGCGCGTGCGCTCACACATACACACATATAAGTATTTATAATGAGAGGGTGAGAGAAGTAAATTTAGACCATACAACCATACATAGATAGTTAGGATTAAAAGTTATTTTATAATTATATAACCACATAAAAAAGTAATATGACTTTGTGATTTAATCATAACCATTCATGTATGATTGTATGATCCAAATTCATTTCTCTCACCCTCTCATATACAAACATTTCTCTTACTTGATATGTCCACACACACACACACACACACACACACACACACACACACACACATATATATATATATATATATATATATATATATATATATATATATATATATATATATGTATATAAACCATTTTGTTTAAATGGTTAATGGAGATCCCGAAAAAATTAATAGCATTATATAATATTTTGATAATATGTAAAAATGTGTTTCAACGAGGACCGTCAAATTAAATAGGTTGGCTCCAACCTACTCAATTAGCCTAATATAAAATATAGGTTAGATTAATAAAATTTAAGTTTGAACTTAATTTTTCTTAAAGAAATATGGTGGCAACTTCTAGGTTTAGCTCGTAGACCGACTCAAATTGATAATTTTAATTTCAATACAACTTTCATATATAAATCTTAGTGGTGCTTTGATGCTTAAAAAATATATAAAAGTTTATTTTAGTAAAAGAATAAAAAAGTTTAACATTCTTTTTTTGCATTAACCTTATTTTACATTTCTACAGAGGATTTGAATTGAATACCAATTCCATTAAACATCGAATAATTGATACTATATGTGAAATTATGTATTATTATCAATATCTCTAGTTTGTTTTTTATTCTTTTGGTATAGACAAATCATAAAAATACTCCACAAAATTAATGTTGTGTTTGGTTTCAATGAATTAGCGTGGAAACAAGGTGAAGAGAATAGAAGAGAAGTGAGGACTTCTCTCGTTTGCTACAGTAGAAGTAACATGGAGATTTTCAAATTTCTTGTGAGGCTTGTGTTTGAGAATCTCCATTCTAAACTGAGCAGAAGTGCGTGAAAATGAGGTGATGAAAGTTATTTTACCAAAGTTACCCTCAAATCCTGACATCAAAATTGATTATGTGTGTGATATATATGTACACATAATCCATTATGTGTGAACACAATCAATTATGTGTGTATTGATGTATTCACATAATCTAATTTTTTTCTTTTCTTTGAAACCAAGCAATCTGTTTATTTTATTTTTACTTTATTTCTTTAAAACCAAACAACCTTAATTTTTACTCTATTTCTTATCTATTTTTTTCTTCTTTTCTCACCTACTCGCTTTCACTGCCTTTATTTTATTCCTCTCTATCAAACATAGCGTAAAAGAAACAACTTTTGTTATTCCACTCAAAACATTTTCCATTGAAAATTCGATAGGAGACATGTAAGTTTGAAATGGAAGAAAGAAATGTGAAGAAAGTCATGTTAAAAAGTCATAATTTCATAATATAAGATTCTTTCTTTTACACCTAGCTAGTTAAATACTTAGATATGACTTATACCTATCCTGTTAGCTAATCTTAAAAACCACGAGTAGTAGAGTACAAAGACCATTCTACATAGATATAGGAATACATCCAACTTAAAAATTATAAGATACAAAACGATTATAACATAATGTATATAATTATTGTAAAATTAACATAAAATATAAATCTTAAATCATAAGAAAAAAAATTATATTTTAAAAATGAATATAAGTCATTACAAACGTAATATAATGCTACAAAATATCAAATTATTGTGATATTCTATAGTTGTTTTGATATAAAAGTTTAAAAATAAAAGTAAAACAATGGTCAACTACAGTTAAAAGTATTTGAAGTACGTATTCCTATATAATTCGTGTCAAACACATAAGGTGTAAATAAATGTAAGATGTATATAGAAAAATGTATCGAGTGAAATGTTAAACGAAAAAGATAAATATACGTATACTTATTTCGCAAATTTTAAGGCTAATCATTTAGACTGGTTAAAAAAGTTACAATAGGATTAAGATTAATTCATAATTTATTGAAATTTAATTTGTAATTTTTTTTATGAGAATAAAGTTTGTACAAGTAACATCCATCATATGAACAAAACCAAATTTGTAAGAGTAGTGATGTGTGAGTACGATTCTTTTTTCTTTCTTTCTTTCTTTCTTTTTTTAAAGAAGGAATTGAAATGTTTTGATTTATTTGAGTCTATGCAATGAGTTGTCAATTGGTTGTGCATGACTCTCTCATAACACGGTCCTAACATAAGGTGGTCCGTGAGGAATGTCATGCCAGAAGTGCAGAACCGAACGGCTTACGATTACCTCTGGGGTGGAGGAGAGCATTTCAGTAAATGAATGACATGCTTGAACTTGCACATCAATATTTAATTTTGTGTGAATTGTTCAAGCGTTACGGGCCGATTATGTGTTTAATTAGAATAAGACCGAACTTAAGTGCGGGGTTAAGTTGCATCAATCAATGTAGGCTATCAACTTATCATTGATATACACATACTGTTACAAGAAGGCTTCCCTCGTAGCTAGCAAGTTATTATAAGCTACATCGATCTATATCTAAAAATATATAACTTATGGTCTCTAGAATGCCACTCTGATTGAGCAATCACATATATAGGTTGAGTACTATGTTTGGGGGACAAAATAAAATATGAAAGCCCGCGTTTTGAATTTCGTGTGTTAATACCAGCCAGCAGGGGCAGAAACACATCAAAATCACACCAAACAGTAGCATGTTGAGAAATTAATGTTGTACAGGGATACCAAGGCAAAAATCCAAGCCAAGCTAGCTAGTCACCAACGGCTACGCACGCAAGAACACCACACGGCTTCATTACAGAATTACAAACTGATGGAAATTGCATGCCATGCAAGTAAACATTGTTCTCAGCTGCCAAGTACCCCTCACACTCGCCAACCCTTTGTTTTTCTTACCAGTACTGTTATGTTAAGTTTATCCTATCGCTGACTCTGGGAATTCACAAGCCTCAACACACGTCCAATCTAATGAACTGGCTCTGTCACCAACACGGCCAAAAGAAAAGAGAATCTCCCTGCGCCAGTTCACCACGTGCCTCTCTCGCTTCCCAGCTTCAAAGGGGGCTATACTATTCGGGGATGCGCCAACCAACCTGCGCCAGTTCCATGGCCAATATATTTTCCACGATTTGGCTTACACCCCATTAAGCATTACCCCACAAGGAGAGTACAACGTGAGAGTCACCTCCATAAGAATCAACCAGCACACTGTGGTCCCGGAAAACAAGTTATCGTCAACTCTCGTAGGATGGTACCGGTGCTGGAGGAACCATGATTAGCACCTCAACTCCTTACATGGTTCTCCAACACTCCGTTTTTGTGGCTTTCACGCAAGTGTTTGCTCAGCAGTTGCCAAGGCAAGCACAGGTGAAAGCCGTGGCACCATTTGGGCTATGTTTCAACTCCGATAAGATCAGAGCATGTCCTAGCGTGGACCTCGTGATGGACAGGCCCAATGGGCCGGTTTGGAGAATCTCCGATGAAGACTTGATGGTGCAGGTACAACGTGGGGTCACGTGTTTGGCCGTTGTGAACGGAGGAATGCAACCTAGAGCTGCAACTACCTTAGGGGCGCGCCAATTGGAAGAAAACCCGGTGGTGTTCGATCTCGCAAGATCGAGGCTCGGGTTTAGCACTTCGTCACTGCGCTCGCACGGACTCAAATGTGCTGACCTCTTCAACTTCGTCGACGCGTGAGAGGGAGTTTATGCTTGTTATATGAAGTAAGCAGCTAGTATAGCTACTTGGTATGGTTAATAAAGTAAAGAATAAAATTATCAACGATAGTGAATAAAAACCTGAACTAAATAAATATGTGAACGCCACTTTGCGTTGTTGAATGAGAAATTAATGTTGTTAATTGTTCGTCCCCTGCTTTGCTTGCTAAATAACCCTGTATTTTTTGAGAAATTATTAAGTGGTCCAGGACTATCAAATGTCTATGATCTCAGTCAATGTATTTATAACATATATTCAACTTTTATAATTCACGAGGAAACATTAATAACACTTAATTACATGTTATATATAGATTAATAAAGGGTATGGTAGTGTAAGACCACCTAATAATTTCTAGTATTTTTTTTCTATTTTCACTTACACATTATCGTCCACCAGATACAGTGATTTTTAGGTCCGGAAATAAGATAAGTTTCTGATTTATACTATGTACAACGAAATATTAATTTGATACTCTCACACCCCTTATTTTGATAAAACTGAAAAGATGGGAAATTTTAATTGAGCTTTTGTGTGTTGTATAGAATAGTGAGAAGAATAAATATTAATTATTAAATTTTATTGTGAATGGTCAAAATTAAAATACATAAATTATGTATTTTTTTTTTCAAAATTATATGACTCTTTTAAAAGATCATGTGACTTTAAATTTTAATCCTTTATATATAATTATATGATCTAAATTTACTTTAATTAAATAGAAAGACTATGGAATAATTTATCGGTAAAATAAAATATATGAAAAATAAAATAATTATTGTATTCACTTTTAATATCATTCGCGCAATCTCACACACCTATCAATTATTTATTTATTTTGATAAAAACACACGTATCAATTATTGATTTGAAAGTCCAAACATAAGATATATAATATAATTTAACAAAATACCAGGCAAGAATTTTACCATTTTAAAGTGTGAGATAGCGTAAAAAATTGAGAATGTCAAAGAAACATGAGTAAATTACATTGACACTTTTTGAGATGTTGTCAAATTTCTTCCGATATCTCTTTTTTTTAATTCCTATACTAACTTTTCTTAATTGTTTGAAAAATATTACACTGAAATTCTTTATATATTACATTAATCTCCTCTTGATTATTTAAAAAATATTACACTGTGTATTTCTATAAAGAAGATTATTGTAAATGTTAGAAAAAAAAATAGGAAATTTTGTATAATTTTAAAAAATCTTGGTAAGTGTCAGTATAATTTACTCAAAAAACATTATTGTTCCTTCAGTTAAACAAAAAGACTACGGAATGATTTATCTGTGAAATAATATGCGTAAAAAATAAAATAATTATTGTGTTCACTTTTAACATTATTCATGCAATCTTACACGTAATGGAATTATTAATTTAAAAGTCTAAACATAATATATATAATTTAACAAATTCTCAAAGCAAGAATTTCACCTTTCTAAAGTGTAATGGAATAGCTGAAATAATGTGTGGCAGCCTCAATCAAAGTCAAGGTATTTGGAGCAAATTTTCGGAAAATATAGTAGTTTTCTTCTTTATTTTAATCTATAATCAATAAAAATTTAGTAAAGTTTTTATAATTTTAATCCTTCACCACTAAGTGAAGACTTATTATGATTGTTTTTTTTAAGGTCTAATCAACATTTTGGTTCATGTAAAATAATCGCCTTTTGTTCTAGTTTCTATAAATTTTTTACTTGATTTAGTCCTTGTAATGTCAGATTTTTTTGTTTTGGTCTCTACCCTTATTTTCCTTCTTCCATTAGTGCGACATGGATTACGGAGTATTACGTCAGCATGCCACATACGATTACACGTCATCATTTAACATAAGCATACTAATGTTAAGGAGTAAAATAAAAAATCTGATATTAAATAGACTAATTCAAATACACACACACACACGTGTGTGTGTGTTTATATATATATATATATATATTATAGGGACCATTTCCAAAAAAAATCTTATAAAGTTTGTTTGGAAAATGTTTGGCAATAATATTTTTTATAACTTTTTTTTTTCCTTAAAAGCTTCTCTCATAAAGCTGATAACATAAATACTTTTTTCATTGACATATCTCTCCTAGTGAATTTGATTTGATGGTATATTATCCTGTGTTTCTTTTTCGTTTGGCAAGTTCCTTTAGGTTCTAATATGGTAGAAATGTTTGACAATGTTGGTTCTACTTTTATTGTTCCATCTTATTGTACTATTATTAGCCTTAGGACCAATGTTCCTTCATTAGTATAATCCAAGTCAGGAAACCATAGAGGTTATATATCTTAATTGCAATGTACATAAGAAAGTTTGCGAGAACCATGTTACCTTCACTCCATTTTCAAATTAAATTTTGGGATTCTTTTGCACTAGCTCTAATATCATGTGTTGCAAAGGCCTCGTAAATCTTTGTATGCTCCACTTGTTATTGAATTCCAAGACTTCTCCCCCACTTTTTGAAATGATCCTTGTAATATATATATATATATAGATAGATATTTGAAATGGTCCCTATAAAATATATATAAATTATTCTTTGTTTTAGTCTTTATAATTTTTTTTTCCAAAATGGTTCCTTAATATATATATATATATATATTTGGTTTTTGATTTTAGTCTTTAACGTGACAATGTTGTTGCTAACATGACACTTGTAAGTCACGTCAACACTTGGGAAAAGGAAAGTAATGACAAAGACCAAAATGAAAAAATATGATATTAAGGGGATTAAATTGAACATTTTTTTTGTAAAGACTAAAAGCAAAATTTATATTTTATAGGGACCAAAATGTTGATTAAGAAAAAAAAAATGTTGTTAAAAGTACATAAAAATGACAATTGCACAATTTTGTTATAATTCCATTACACCTGATTAACGAACGTAGATAGAAGGATGAAAGTATAAAGAATTGACACATTTACACTATATTTATTTAGGGTGAAATAGGAAAGAGGGAGGAAGAGAGCTTTGTCCAAGGTTTTCTTAAAAAGTGAAAAATTAATCTAAAGTATTTTTCATTTTCTTTTTTATTCTATGTGTAACCTTATTATTGTTAATGAACATTGTTGTGTATCATTAAAACTTAGACTTACTTATTATGATATATTTTATTTGGACTTTTATGTGTATTTTGAATAATAAAAATCTATAAAATGTTGCTTTATTTTAATTTTGAATGTTATTAAGTAATTAAATTATATTTCTTTAATACTATTATATATATTATTTAATTAATATTGTTATTTTAATATCAGTTTGACCCACTATTCGTAAATAATTAAAGACTTAAATACACTTTTGATCTTTTATCTTTTAAAAAAAATCATTTTGGTCTTTTATCTTTTAAAATCATTAATTTAGTCTTATATCTTTTTAAAATGTTTTATTTTGGTTCTTTCGTTAGGTTAAAACTAATGACATTAGTGTTTTATGTTTAAAATAATTAATTTTAAACATAGTGACAGTTAAAAACTGTCATTATTTGCAGAACCCCTAAGAATAGCAAACTTCTACGAATTCAATTACTCACAATTGGAGCATTTTTTTTTTCAAAAATTGATTAGGGGCTTTTTTGTGTCTCTTAGAGGTGATCAAAAGCCCTCAAAGTTTGTAGCAAAATGTTTTTTGTATCAAGAAAATTTTACCAATATTGGTTGCTGGTGCGTGTTTTTAAAATTTAATAAAATAAAATAATTATAGTGGTGGGTCACTATATTAAAATTAATTATTTTAAAACTTAGTTCTTCTTCTTCATCTTTCCCATTTTTCTTTCCTATTCCTTCTTTCAATTGTGAATGCACAAAGTCAATTTAACAAATCCAACCTTAAAATCAATCTCAAAAGCAATTTTGCAAATCAAGAATGAGAAACCCCTCAACCCCATGCACAAGAACTGCTTTCCCTTCTCCTTTGTCATTAGTGGTTGCTGCACAAAACATATCCTTCCACCACCATTGAGCTAACAACGAAACCTATTCGCGAATTTGCTTAGAGTCGTCGCTGGGAAGTTGCCATTGGAAAATCAAATCCCTCGACAAACCCTAACCTCATCTCCATCACTGCTTGACTTCACTTTTCTGTAGCCATGCTCAACCACTGCGATGGGTTCAATGCTTTGTTTTTGCAATAGAAGAAGGGGATGGAAGTGAGAACCCTTAAATGGAAGGGCTTGCTAGTGAAAGATTTGGGAACGGTTGGAGAAGGGGAGAGAAAGAGTGGTGGTCAATGGAAAACATGGGATTATAAGAGAAGGGGAAGAAGACTTGGATGTTGACAATTGAAAGGAGGAAGAGGAAAGAAAAAGAGGGGGGGGGACAAAGAGATGGAATGGAAGAAGAGGAAAGAAAAAGAAAAAGAGAGATTGTTTTGTGGCGGTATTTAATTGCTATTTTTTTAAAAAAAATTAGACTCTTCGTTATCAAAGTTAGCATTGTTGACATAAATGACCAAAATGAAGCATTTTTAAAAAATAAAGGATCAAATCAGCGATTTTAAAAGATAAAAGACCAAAATAAAATTTTTAAAAAGATAAAGAATCAAAAGTATATTTAAACTTTGAATCAGTGTCTTGACTAATTCAATGCATTGATTAAAATATAAAAAAAGTATAGAAATAATAAAACATCAATTAAATGCATAATTTTGTCCCTATATGTGTTGCGAATTCTCAATTTGATCCATATACATAAAAACTTATAAAATTGGTCCCTATACATGTTATGAATTCTCAATTTGATTCCTGTCGTCATGACGCTGTTTACACATTATTAATTTGGTCTTTATACGTGCAGTACATTCTTATAAATACCAAATTAAGAATGCGTTGCACATAAAGAAACCAAATTAAGAATTTATAAACGGCAAAAATCAAATTGAGAATTTGCGACACGTATAAAAATTGATTTAATAAATTTTTTTGTATAAAGACTAAGTTAAGAATTTTTGTAAGTACTAAATTATATGTTTAACCTAAAATATCCCTTATCTATTTAATTTTTGAGAAAAGATAAGGGAAAGTCAGATGTAGACCTATAGGCATGTGATCCCACCGAGTGCGTGTTCCACCCAATGACAGAGCAGCAAAACGCGAACGTTTCTCTGTCTGCTTAATACAGTCTGCTAGTCTACCACTGCCGCTCTTTAACCCCTCTCTCGCTCTCGCTCTTTCCCATTCATTCTTTTGATCAAACACAGAACGCAGTCGAAGAAGAAACGAAATCCCCAAAATGCATTCATTCGGCTATAGAGCCAACGCGTTGCTAACCTTTGCCGTAACCATTCTGGCCCTTATGTGCGCCATGGCCTCTCTATCCGACAACTTCAACTCCCCGACTCCCTCAGCGCAAGTCCAGGTCCCTTTTCTCTCTCACTCATTTCACTTTTACGGATCTGTAATTTCAGAAGTCCCCCACCCCTTTTACTCACTCTGCTTTGTGTTTCCGGATGCAGGTGTTGAACATCAACTGGTTTCAGAAACAGCCCAACGGCAATGACGAGGTAATTCCTGTTTGTTTGTTTTCCTAGTAAAAACAACATGCTGATTGGTGGGCCTTGCGGGACCTGTTCATATTCGCTTTGTTGTCTGGAATCTCCTTCAGATTTAGGATCGTGTTTAAATGTTAGAATTTTTGTGGGTTTTCATTATATCATGGATTACGATTAAATTGAAATTTGTTGATTTTTGTAAATAAAAATACTAGGGGTGATTTTTAATTGGTTGACGAGGAAAAACCCTAAAAATCTTTATACTTGACAGTGTATCGAAATTAAACTCAATTCTATCACAGATGATATTTGTTTCTGTTACATCTTTGAGTGGTTACAAACTCGGTATAAATATTGATGCTTGGGCAGTTTATTCTGCAATTTTAGGTTTATGGTTATCATCTCATGTAACAATCAGCTTAAGTTGTAGATGTTGTTATAGATTTAGGGTTTAGGAAACATCCGATTAACAATGCTTAAACATGACAAAGTTAGCACTGAATGATCCTTGGTTGCAGCTTGCTAGAAAATACAGTTAAAACATGCCATGCAGGA
This sequence comes from Spatholobus suberectus, assembly GCA_004329165.1. NCBI lineage: Eukaryota > Viridiplantae > Streptophyta > Magnoliopsida > Fabales > Fabaceae > Spatholobus > Spatholobus suberectus. Next base: position 5,696,592 of record CM014732.1, read on the forward strand.
TACTTCTTATTGGTAGATTGTTAGGTCACATGGGAAAGAGTCTGAATAAGCAAACACAAATAAAATAAAAGAGAAGTAGTAAATGAATTCCACAGATTGAAGTTGCTTAGTATTAGTAAATGAGTAAAGTTGAGCACTTGAAGCTCTGATTTGTAAAAAAAAGATGATGCTCAAGCTTAGCTTATTTGTTTAAATGAGGCAAATTTAAATCTTAAGCTTGACTTGTTTAATAATATGACACTTGAGTTTGACTACTTTAGTTTGTCAATAGCTTGAATAGTTTCTTTCCCTTTATCAAATCTCTTCTTAAAATATTTATTAATTTTGTTTTTAGTATATATTTTCATGTTAGAAGATGAAGTTAAAATTTGAAGTGAAAGAGAGTAAAAGAATCTATGAACTAATTATAGTTCTCTAGATAGAATTACAATTTACAAGTAATAGACTTAGTCACATGGCTTGAGTTTGGATCATGTATATAATTGAGTCTAAAGCTACGCTTGGTTTTAGTAAAACAAACAAGTGTGATCATATTTAATGCATTGAGCTTGAATAGTTAAGAAATAGCTCAACTCATTCACATTCCGAAGGATACATATTACCTGTTCCAACTTCCAAGACTGTCAACTGTACCTGTGAACAATAATTTTACAGATTTTTCTGGGATTGTTTAAGGAATTTAAGGTATGATATGCTGGATATGGTGGAGGAAGAACAGATTTGTGGCACATCTTTAATATATATCATAGTTGGAGAGAACTTCATAGTGGTGCTGAAGAAAAGAATATTTGTGGTCATTGTCTTTCAGCATTATGCATAAGAGAGAATTACTTATGAAACAATGTCAAGAATGAAACCTTGCAAAAGTTGAATAAATTATTTTTCGTTTCAAGAATTGTATTTTCTTGTATATAGTCCTCTTGCTCATAAATCGTACTAGGTTCATACTGTTAGAGGGCTTTACCAAAAGGATGCTACTGGTTGAATCTTTCCTCATTAAATCCTGGTAGGTTTTGTTCTCACCTAAATGAGCCAAATGTTATGGATTGGTAAAAGATGCATACAAACTTAAGAGTTAAGATAGTAACTTTTGTGTGTGCAACTACTGAGATAGTGAAATGATTAACATATGTGATCATGATGATTGATAGGGTCAAATAAAATTTATAAATCTTAGGATACTTATATTCAGGAGTATAAATATTTGCTAACTGTATCAATGCTTTGTTGTCTAAACTGAAATTGAGATCCCTTTTTTTTTTTAACCTATGTTTCTGCCCAAATAAATGTGTATTTGGTGAAAAACTAATTATGAAGTCTCCAAATTTCTGCCGATTTTGTAGGTTTTCCAATGTAATTATTTCATATACTTGATGGGTTACATACAAGTGATATTTATGTGTGAATGAAACCAGTCAAGAACATAGAGAGATATGACTGGAAACATTATGATGGTTCTAGTCCACAGAAAGCAATTTTAAACTAGCCTAGCATGGCAAAATTTATAATTGTGTTGTGCTATTTTCTTAGAAGATCTAGTTTTACCATATTATGTACTGTATTCATGTTTCATGCTCATATTTCTCTGCTCATACTCTGAAAACTGCATATGATATTGTGTCATAAACCGGCTTGTTGTAATCCAGCCTGTTGTAAACCAGCTTGTTGTAATCCTTTTCTCTGATGTTGAAATGTCATCTTTATTCATTATTTAATCTGAAGTGGAAGCCTTTCTATTCTTGCAGGTCAGCATGACACTGAATATATCAGCAGATTTGCAGTCCCTTTTCACATGGAATACAAAACAGGTTCTTGACTTTAATTTGGAATTTTTGTTATAATTTTTTTTTGTCTTTTCTTCCTTTGCCCCTGAAAAGTATGGATGCTCTTGGTAGGATGGGGAAGAATGAAATAATTTTTTTTTTCCTTCCAATTTTTTGAGAGAGCTTTTGGAGAAAAAATGATTATATCTTGAAAATAATCCAAAACAAATGTGTGCTTGTTTACTCTTCTATGTCTCTCATGTCGCCCATCATAATGCATGCCTTAATGTTTAATTTGCCTTGTCTATTGTTATATCTTGTTTCATTGCATGAAATCTATATTTCTATTCTTGTCCTTTGCATTTTTATTGTGTACAAAATTGTATTTCCATGAAAATGTTGGAGCTGCTTAATATAACATATCCATGAGATCCTTATTTCTGATAAATTATTATAGACTGTTTGGAAGCTAGAAATTTAGTGCTGTCCAGGGACTTAGTTTTGTGTCATTTTGTATGGTTGCAGGTTTTTGTTTTTCTAGCTGCTGAGTATGAAACTCCTAAGAATTCCTTGAATCAGGTATGAATTGGCTAGTTTGTTTGCATTTATATTTGAAATATAAACAGTTAAATTGTAAGTTTTTCAGCTCCTTTTTATAAAGGAAAGAATAAAAGGAAGCCATAGTAATAGGTGGGTTAGTGGATCTTGAATTTTCGTTGGTGAGGCAGCGGCTTCAGAGTTTGTTTATACTATTCACGTCACTCAGACAACTGCACCTTTGCATATCATGCTGCATCTCTGCCATCTTTGGTATTTGTTGTGTCATGTATGTTGCTAAGGTTCTTGACATGCCATTTTACAGATATCCCTATGGGATGGTATCATTCCCTCTAAAGAGCATGCGAAGTTTTGGATTCATACATCAAATAAGTACCGCTTCATTGACCAGGTATACAACTCTCGAAAGATGTTATGACTAACTAATATGATTTGCTTCAGATTTCTTTAGGACTTAATTTTTCTATTTTTTCATGTGCAGGGAAGCAATTTGCGTGGCAAAGAATATAACCTGACCATGCATTGGCATGTTATGCCAAAGACTGGCAAAATGTTTGCAGATAAAATAGTCATGCCAGGTTACCGATTGCCAGAGGAATATAGATGATGCCTCGTCATGTTAATTTTTTTACTGTAACTTTAACCTTTTCTATAACGGATATAGAAGGTTAGTTCAAAGAACTAGAATCAGTAAGAGAATTTGTGTTTTGGAAAGTGAAATCAATAGCGTTTGAATGAATACTTGAACATCCGAATTTAATTGTGGTCTTCAGTTGTCTCTTGCATTGGTCTGAACTTTTTTTAATCCGCCAGAAAAAACATATTATGCTATAATGAACCCTTTACTGTTGAAACTTCTTGGGCAGGGTGCGCCCGGCCTGAAAAAGTTTGAAATTGTTACTCCGTTTTCTGGTAATTAAAAGGGACTTCTCTAGTACCAAAAACAAAGAAAGAACATGCCTCTGCACCTCGTAGAAGAAAATAACAGCTTATCCCGGATCAAGTAGCAACTATGAAGGTAGTATTTTTGCCACATGAACCAAATTACAAAACGCGACTGTGTACTCCTTTGTTTCATTTTTTAAGTATTGAAATGTTATGCTTTTTTAATGTTATGTCCCGATCTTTTATCTTTCCCTAATATATTAAACGCAGAACAAATTTCATATGTTTGTCTACCAAAAAACACAATCAGGCACGAAAATGGATTTGGACCAGTTACTTAATTCACATATTACGTAGTCATTAAATCAGAATTGTTAGACGAAGATTGAGCTGTTCAATGTATATTTTAAGTTTGATTTATTGACATAAGATTTGAATTGTCGGATTTTTTTAAATGATTTGGATCAATTTTAAGTTTGATTTATTGAGATAAATTTTGAATTGTTGGATTTTTTTAAATGATTTTGATTTGACCACTAGGGTGGATTTAGTGATGGAGGTTGAAATAGTTTGCACGAAATCATAGGTTATTATAGTAAAAAAAAACAATGATTTTGATTTGCAAATTGCATGAAGATTGCAGGAAATCTCAAAACAAGTGCTCAGCTGGTAGATTCATGAATTCACCTAGTTCTTGCGGATAATTCGTTTACAGAAATGTTAGGAACTCATTTTTTCAAACATATTCTTTTTGGTTGAAATTTATTAAAAATTATAAAGTTTTGTAGGTCCTACATCTAGGAGTGACAAAACAATCTATTTATCCATTATCCATCTAATCCATTCACAGGTAAATCCATTCAATCTATCTTTTACACACACAAAAATAATAGATTAGATCCAATCCATCTATTTAATTTTATTGATGGTTAGTAATCCATCCACTATTTTTTCAAAATCTATTGGATTACATTAAATAAAAAAATAAAATCCATTGGATAAAAAAAATAAAAAGAAATGTCTAATGAATTTTTAAAAAAATAATTTGTTTTTTGGTCTTATAATTAGATTTCCATTAAAAAAATAGAGTGGCCATTAAAAAAAAATAAAAAATTTCTAATCAGGTTTAATTTTTTTTTCTTAAATCTAAACGTTTATGATATAGCTAGTTGGTGATTCAAATCTGTATCCTGGCTATTATACGAATTACTAAGAAATGACATTTAAATTTTGTCGATTCTTCCTGCACAAAATTAGAGTTATTGAAATATGTTTTTATTTCGAAATATGATAAAAAAATTTCAAGTTTCTATATTTTAAAGATTCATTGGTAGTTGTTTTCTATTTTTCCTTGAACATAATTTCTATAGTAACTTGGAAGAATATTATTGTAACACGACATAATTGTAGAGAGAGGGGGGAGAAAGAAAGTGGAAGAGAGGAGAGAGGTTAGAGAAAGAGAAGAGAGAGAAGGGAGAGAAAGGGGGGAGAATATCTTAAAATAAAAAAATTTTAATTTTTAAAATATATTATTTTTGTGGATGGATTGGATATCCATTCATCAAAAAATTGTTAATGGATGGATTGAATTGGATTTTATTAGATGGATCATGGATAGATTGGATTTTTTAAATGAATTTTTAATGGATCAAAATGAATTATTTTTATCTAATCCATTATAATCCAACTAAGAATTTATCCGATCCATCCATTTATCACTCCTACCCAAATCCTATTTAATGAATTTCTCATGATTTTTTTAACTAACAGGAAAGAGTGTGTTAAAAGGAGTGTGTTGTTAGCACTCCTCATTGGTTTTAACTAGGAGTGAGTGACTACTAAAAACTTCTTGATACCATAATCTGTTGTTTGAGATAGATGATTAAAATCAAGGGAAAAGAAATGATCATGTTTAAGAAGAATCATTAGCAAATTGAGATTAATAATTGGCACGATTTATTCGTAAAATGAAACCATCTCAATAGCTAAAGGACCGGTCCATTTACTTTTGTTTCCATTTTTTGTTTTCACTTTTTAACTACAAAATTGCTACTTTGTTGTTAATCTGTTTTCTGTTTTAAAAGATTTATACAAGAAACAATGAAAAAATATATTTTTTTTTGTTTTTTTGTTTCCTGTATAAATATTTAAAAACAAGAAACAAATTAACAATAAGGTGAGAATTTTGTAATTAAAAAGTAAAAATAAAAATAGAAGCAAAGGCTATAAAGTTTAAATTAAGTAGCAGTAAACTCGTTAAAAAAAATCATCCACAAACCTATTCAATGATACAAAACACTGAAGAGTCCTGATTTTAAAATCCATTTCTTTTCTTTACATCCCTCATAAAATGTTAAATTACCGAACTTATGCAAAATTGTTTTAAAAGAAAGTGTAGAAGGAAAGTATATAAGATAACAAATTTACTATATTATTTCAACTTGTGCTTAGATGAGAATTTAAGATGACATACTTTTATAGTATGGGTACATATATTATTTAAAAGAATTCTACTGTGAGGAAGTATGTCAAGTGGTTTACGGTGGTCAAGTCTGACTTGTGTTAGCCGGTTTCATTATTTTTTTTTGGATTGTCCATGACAACATATATATTTTTTTTTGAAATTTTGTGAATGACCAGACAACCCTTGAGACAATTACCATAATACCCTCGTTATAACAAAATTACTGTAATACCTTGCTGCAATTACCGTTGTAACTAGGGATGTCAACGGGGCGGAGCGAGTACGGGTAGTAGCTACCTGGTACCCGCTCCGTCGGATAAAATTTATACCCATACCCGCCCCATTACCCACACGGGTATCTGTTAAGCGAATACCCGTGGATATTTTTAATATCCACAGGTATCCGTGGATATCAGCGGGTATTTTTAAAAAATAACAAATTTATTTTATGTGTTGTGGACAATTATAAAATGTTGCAAATATCACTTTGAATTTATAAATTTAAATTTATAAATTAAGGAGTTATAATTTAAAATAATCACTTTAAACATAAATTTTAATTATTCTAACAATTTTTCTAAAAAAAATATAGTTAAAATGCTCACAAATTTATGTTCTTTTTCTCTTGTAATATAATTGTATAAGATTTTTCTCGTAATGAACAATCTTTTTGAAAATTTTGAATAAATTTATGTAATTTTATCTATATTAATATGTAAGCGTATTTAAGTAAATATATAATTGCTAGTAGCAGGTATTCGCGGGTACGAGTACCATGATATCTGTACCCGCCCCGTTAATAAACGGGTAGCGGGTATACCCGTTTAGAATATCCGCGAGTATCCATTTAAAGTACCCATTTTCTACCCGTGGCAGATTTTATCCACGGATATCCGCAGGCACAGGTATTTTTGCCATCCCTAATCGTAACTTTGTTATAAAGACTTAACCCTGTCTTTGGCAGCCACAAGGGTGGCGCCTGCGTCGGCGCCACCATCCTCACTGGCAATGTCCCTCTAGCAGCCACCAGAGACATTGATGCCAACGCCATCGCTCTCTCCACTCTTCCCCTTTCTTCTCTCTCTTCCCCTTCTTCGTTCTGCCCTTTGCTTCATCTAGGCACAACTTCGACGTTTAGCGTTGGGGAGTGCACAGGCAGCCAAGAAATATTCTTTTCATCGAGTCAAAAAAACCTCACAACAGAAAACACATAAAAAAAAAAGAAGGAAAAAGATATTTTAGGACAAAGAACAAGGTTCTCAATTTTCAATTCTTTTACGCAGTAGCGGACAAACATTAAACAAAAACATTATCAGAACAATCCAAATCATTATCTAAACAAGGCAACCTAACCAACCAAGTACACCACAATCCACACCACACACCACTCACTTCACTTATAAAATCTCAATTCGTTGAAATCTCATTCCAGTATCATAAGATAAGATAAATATTCCAACATCACAAGGTAAGATCAAAAGGCTCATAACTCTGAATTTTCAAAAATTAAAAAATAAGAATAACTAGGGGCCCAAGATCTAGAGCAAGAGGTCGATGCTGTTGGACAAGAATGTGGTAGCCTTGAACATAAGGAAGCCATACACGATGATGAGGAACAAGTTGCCGACCACCGTGGTGGTACATGATAAGAATCCATACGTTTGCTCACTGGAGGACTCACCTATCAATGCCTTTAGCAGTCGGAGTACGTTCTCCCACTTCTTCCCCTCGTTGTCGTCCAGTGGTTGCTGGTAAAGGCGGCAGCGCTGGTAACTGTCAGAGGGTTCTCTGTATTATTGGACTCCTTTTGTTTTGGTTTTGATTCGGCCCTTGGGATAAATTAGTAAATGCAACTATGCTTAAAAAAAATAAAAAAAGAATTAATTTTTACAACAGGTCAACTATATATAATCTCAACCACTCCTTATCAAGGCATCGTTTGGTAGAGAAGAAATAGAGGGGGAGAGGAAAGAAAAGAGTGGAAGTGAGAAGAAGTGAGTTGTTTGGTAGAGTAAAACTGTGAATAAATTTTTAAAAAAATATGTGAGACTCACCGTGAAAAATTTCTTCGTAACTTAGCAAAGAATTGCGCGGAAATACAACTGGAACACCACCTCTCTTCGTCTGCTCGTGCGCTTTTGTTATGTGAATAGGCAGGAAAATCGATTTACTAAATTGATTTACTTGCTTTATAATAATAATAATAATAAAATAAAAAATAATATTAATAATAAAAATAAATGTTATTAATAATAGTAAAAATAATATTAATAATAAAAATAAACAATAATTAAAATGATTTTTTTTTAAAGTTAACTTTTTTTTTTCTTCAACCAAACAATCTTAACTTTTTTTTTATTTCTCACCTATTTTTTTTCAGTCAAACAATCTTAACTTTCACTCAATTTTTCACTTATTTCTCTTATCTTCTTTTCTCATTTCTTCCTTTCCTTTTCCTCTATTTCCTTTTTCTCTACCAAACACACCCTAAATTTATAAATCCAACGGCTAGGAATAAGTGGACCAGGGTCGTAGCCACCGTCTATTATTTATTGTAAAAGCAAATGATATTGCGAAGCAAATATTGTTAAAAGAAAAAGAAATTGGAGTGGTGAGAGAGGAGTCGTCGTCCACGGTCCAGCCTGGTGTAGATCTTAGTGTTAAAGCAAGGAACGCGGAATTGGGGTGGGGCCCGTCAATGGAGAGGCAGAGGCGAGGGTGATGGCGGAGGCAGAGAGAAAGAAAGGAGTAGTACAGGAATGGCAGTGGCGTCGGCACCCTCTCACACCTGGTTGAAACTGAAACCCAAACGCAAACCCTCTTCATTCTCACTAGTCCTCATCATCACTCTCGTTCTCATCTTCTTCTTCTTCTCTCCGTGAACACCCCCTCACCCTCACCCTATGTCATCACTCCACGTAGGTCACTTCTCCTGACCCCCTGCTCCAACAAATCCAATGGCCTCCTCAACTACCACTGCCTCTACCCCCAAGGCTCCACCCTCGCCATCCCCTCCCTCTCCCTCTTCCTCCTCCTCCACTTCTACGTCCTCATCACCACCGCGCAGCACCACTTCTCCATCGTCACCACCAAGCTCGCCTCCCACCTCAGCCTCTCCCCCAGCATGGCCGCCGTCACCCTCCTCTCCCTCGGCAACGGCGCACCCGACGTCTTCTCCTCGCTCGCCGCCCTCCGCGCCGGCCAGTACCGCACCGGCTTCGGCGCCATCCTCTCCGCCGGCACCTTCGTCTCCGCCCTCGTCGTCGGCTTCGTCGCCATCTACGCCGCGCCCTTCGCCGTCGATCCCGCCCCCTTCGTTAGGGACGTCCTCTTCTACCTCACCGCCGCCTTCTTCCTCTTCTACGTCTACCTCACCGCCGAGATTTTCCTCTGGCAGGCCGTCGGATTCGTTGGATTCTACTTCTTCTTCGTCGGGTTGGTGTTCTACATGGATTTCGGGATGGCGGATCGCACGGAAAAGAGTTCTTCCGCGGATCTCGAGGGGCAGAACGAACTGGGTTCCGACGTCAAGGTTTCGGGATCTCGCGAGGGACAGAAACGCGCTTCTGGATTGCGTGGGGCTATTCGATTGGTATGTTGTCTTAGTTTGCAATCACGTGATCCTGATTTTGTTCACTCCTACCATGGCATGGAACTACTTTGTTTATTTTAAGCTCTTGGACATGATTGAAATTCAAAAGAATAACGGATTCGAACAGAACTCTGTCTTTTCTTTTTTGCGGTCAGAGTTCGGTTATAATTGGAGGACCTAACGCGTTTTATATCTATAAGGCGCTGTGACTTACTTCTTTTCATCGTCGGAATACTCAGTTTTGCATGTTGTTTGCCACTTTTCATGTTCTCGTTTTGGTAATATGATGCGTTTCTGAAGTTGTAGATAGGAAATTTACGTGTGAGTTTTTTAAATAGAAGATAGTTATGAAGACAAAAAAAATTGATCATTCATAATTTTTCAATGTAGGTGGTGTTTTTGATTGAGTGCCATGATTTTGTCTTGGTAACTAAGTAGTAGATATGACAATAAGAAAGGTGGTGGAAATAATTTAATAAATGGGCACAGGATACCTTCACGCGATGACCGACTACTTCCAAAATGCACTGGGGGTAATGGAATAGTTTCCTGAGAGTGTTCATAACAGAAAAGAATGAAAGTGGTCTAATGTGGTGGTCGTGGGGTTAACTAGATTGATCCCTTTGTTATTAGACATTGATGGGGTTAACCTGTTAATCCTTTTTTCTTTCAACGATCCAGAAAGGAGGGTTGGGGACTTGGGGGAGGTAATTGATCTCTCTGTTGGTAAACGTTGAGTCTAGCCTAGCTGGTTACATTTTAAGATTCTGATATAAAATCCAAATTATTTCTGATTTTTTTTTTTATTTGATATATGAAATGAAAGACATGCTAATTACATTGACAGTTGTTGTAATTGATGCTACCGTGACCATTCTTTTAATTTGATAATAACTGTTTAATTTTGTTTGATAATTTTTCATATTCCTATGTAAAAAAATAATATACACAATTCTATGCATTGCATTGCATGGATAGGTTTCTAGTTCTTTACAATATTACTGGATTGTTCTACTTAAGGTTGTCCTGATTTTTTATCATTTGCTCTCTGCACACAGGTTTCTAAAGCATGGGAGCTTCCTGTCTCAACTCTCCTAAGGTTGACAATCCCTCAACCAGCACCATCACAGTGGAGCAGATTTTATGCATCAGCCAATATTGCACTTTGTCCGCTAGCCCTCTTGTATGCCTGCAACTCATTCATGTCATTTAATCATCCCATAGTTTTCCTCCTCCCCAACACTCACTTCCCCCTCTGGTCAGTAGTGCTCATGACAAGTTTCTCTCTTGCATTTCTTCATTTTGTAATGGAAAAAGAACCCCCCAAAACAGAGCACGTGCCTGTGGTCGTCATGGCATTTGTCATGAGCGTGTTTTGGATATCTACTACAGCTGGAGAGCTAGTGAACTGCCTGGAAGCTATAGGCACTGCTTCTCAAATTGCCGCCAGCACTCCTGGGTCTTACGGTGCTGGCATGGGGAAATTCAGTGGGAGATCTTGTTGCTGATGTTGCAGTTGCCAAAGCTGGTCATCCAGCTATGGCAATGGCCGGATGCTTTGCAGGACCAATGTTCAACATGCTTGTTGGCCTTGGAACTGCTTTGGTCATACAAACGGCCAATATATACCCTAGGGCCTATCAGCTTAATTTCCACGTTGGTATCATGATCGCATTTGTATTCCTGCTTTTAAGCCTTATGGGGTCTCTCTTGGTGATCACTTGGTGCAGATTCAGAGTGCCTAGGTTTTGGGGGTTCTGTCTGGTAGGCATCTATGTTGCTTTTATGGCAGCGAGTTTAGTAATAGCTATGTTTTCAGGGTGATCGTTCGTAGGTAGATTTATGATTTATATTCATAACCAAACCCAACCATAAGTTAAATCCACATAGATGATGGCATTATTGAAGGAAGAATTCAACACGTATAGTAAATTGACCACATAGCGTATGATCATGATGAGTTTTTCTTTTCGGTTTCTCCATTAGGTTTAGGTAGATAGAATTTTTTAGTTGGATCCTGATCACAGGAATTTATCGTATTGTTTTACAGTCCAAAGCAGTCCGGAATCGTCCCAATGCTTACCTATTTATTACCGGTCATGCTGACTGACTTTTTGTTCACAATTCTTTTTCTACTGTAAGTTAATTGGATTTTTAGTTTGGTACGTAAGGTGAGATTGATTGTTAGTTATATTGAATGAACTTTTAATCAGTAATCAAAATACGTTTTGGCATCTTATATTTGGGTTTGGATTTTTTCCATTTTATAAATAAGAAGCTGGGGTGAGTAGTTTCCACCTTAGTCTTACTAGTTTCCTTAGACCTCCTCTCTAGCGAGAGGTCTTCCTTACATCACAGGACAAGTCAAGAACACTTGCAAACTAAAGCAATTTGTCGCTTAGTTTTGTGATGAAATATGCCTTCTTCAAGATCAGAAACAAGAATATGTTCAACAATTTAGGAATCAAGATTCCCGTACCGTTACTTTCACAACTCTCAGATGGACATTCGTCATCTTTCCAATTTATTTTTTCCCAATCAACTAACAAGTAGGTGATTTGGAACTTCTTTACTCGTAGAAAATTACACTGATGTTGAAAGTCTGTACGTGTGGACAATGAGTTAGGCCCAGTTCTACAGGCCTATTTCAGTAGGAAGAAGATTCATTTACACCCAAAGGGTGTAGACACTCATAGAAAGATATGAAGGGAGGAGAGGAGAGATAAGTGATTAATAAGATTAGTGATGTGATGTTACAAGAAGAGAAGAAAATAAAAGGTGTTAAGTTGGTGTTTGCACAATTGGAGGTGTCGAAGAAACAACACTTGTGACGATTGGCTTCCTACTCTTCAGGGCATTCATTCTCACGAAGATGAACGAGTGTCGAGTTGTGTAAAACGTTTTCAAAGGCTAGGAATGTGTGTAAATGACAATGGGACAGGACAGGCATGAATAATAGCCTCTCATTGCCCATCTCATTGAATGAAAATTCACTTTATACTTGTTCGGGTATCTATAGATTTTATGAATATTAATAGGTATCCACTAGTATCTATAAATATTTGTTAAAATATATTTTTTAACAAAAAGTAAATAAAATAAAATTAAAAATAAATAATTTTTGAACATATGATTATATTAAAATATATAATTTTAAAAATTACATTTATATTAAAATAAATTAGAGTAACTTATTTTGTATATAATAAAGGCATTTAAGTAATTTCAAATTGCGGGTACCCTTAAGTACAAATAACTTACATCCAACTCCCACCTCTTTAATAAGAGGGTAGAGAAAAAAAATTTATTTATTTTTCCAACTGATATCCATTAAACTATTCATTTTCAATCTATAACGGGTTTTACTCATAGGAATATGCATGTACGAGTATTTTTGTCATCCTTAATAATGCACTTTGATTTTCATCAGCAAAGGCTTCTAAGCATGAAAAAAAAAAACAATAATTAACTATTTCTTAATAAACGTACTTAGTCTCTTCTTAATGAAAAAATGAAACATACTAATGATAAAAAAGAAAGAAAGAAAGAAAGACTAACAAGTTTATGTATTTCTTACTCCATAATTGGATGGAAAGGGAAAATGGAAAAAATAAAAAGAGAAAAAAAATAAGAAAAGTAAAGAATATTTTTGGTTTTTTGCTTCTTGTATTTGGTTAAAGATAAAAAGAGAGAGAGAGAGAGAAATAAGATAAGAAATAGGTTTAATAGATTAGTAAGTCCTTGAACTTTTTAGAAAATTTTAATTAGGTTCCTAAATTAAAAAAATTGTAATTAGATCATTGATCTTCTACAATTTTTGTAATTGGATCCCTGGAGCTAGTAAAACCGTCACAAATTATTATTTTTCTAGTGGTTTCAAACCATCATAAACTAGCTTTAGGGACCCAATTACAAAGATTGTCGAAGATCAAGGATTTAACTATAATTTTTTTTAACTAATTAAAAATTTTCAAAAAGTTAAGGGACCTACTGACGTAATAAACCTAAAAAATATTGTCTTTCTTGTTTGGTTTTATAAATAAATAAATATTTAAAAGATCTAAATGTCTTCATTATATATTATGGATGTAAATAATTTTAGATAAATTTATAATTTTGAATTATTTTTTTTCATACTAGAGAAGAAAATTTTTTAGTGGATTCCATCATCATTTTCCCCTTTTCTCTCCTTTAAAGGAAAAATGTCAAAATCTTTTTATTTGGTTTTTCTCATTTTCTTAAAAAACAAACACTTAAGACTAGAACGTGCCTAAGCATCTTCAGTTTGTCATCCTTCCTTCTCATATTTTTCTTTATATTTCAACCACAACTTTCCTTTGGTAGTAAAAAAGATGAGTATGAGGGGAAAAAAAAATGAGTGAATTTTTATATTATTATACATGATAAAAAATAGAAAAAAAAAATGAAGAGAATGAAATGTTGAGTCATCTCTCCACTTATTTCGTTAGATAAAAGGTAGAGAAAAAAAAAATTCTATTTAAAAGATAAAAATATTTGTAAGTATGGTTATAAATTTGCAAAGCCTACATCAATTTTCACACGGTCTTCTCATTTTGGAGAGAAAAAATTGAAGATGAAAAATTGAAGATAGAAATGTCTTTTTTTTTTTTTCCCCTTAGCTATTTACTTTCTTGTCAAGGAGAGATAATTTTCTTTTTAAATGTTTGTTTTCTATCTTCTCTTTTCTTTTTCTCCAACTTCTCCTATTCTAAATAAAGGGTAAGTTAAGCGAGAAAAGTAATATACTTTAGAATAACCTTAAAGCCCTTAATTAAATGCTAGTCAAGGCTTCGATTAAGCCACTATTTAAAAGGTTGTTTTAAACTTTAGGTGTGGCTCAAATCGCATAAAGCTTCTTTGAAAACTACTTTAAAATCAGATTTAGCTTTGAACTCTCTTGTAAAACATATTATCATATTCAATTGAATTTAATCTTTCCTTACAAGAGAGGACTCGAAAGCTTTCATGTAAATTCTCGTTAAAAGTAGTAATTTATTCTGACGTGTAAATGGAAAGTATTTCCTCTCAGCCTAGATTTTCATTATTTATTTATTTTTCTATAAAAGAACTCCAAATCTTTCCACCAAAGTGGCTACTAGATGAATGTTGGTAACGTGGTACCCTAGCCATTGCAAGTGAGGTTCGAATAATTGGTTACCAATAAAAGTTCATGATGGGTATAAAAAAGTCCGCACTAAATAGGGTAAAAAGTAGGGGAAAAGGCTATGGGGGTGGAGGGAAGAGACTTGTGCCACTAGTTTCGTATCTAGTAAAGGGCTTCCTCTGTTTTTGGTCTATTGACCTTTGGGAGTTGAAAAACACTACCTATAATCATATCACCACTGACTTATTCAATGGTTCTGTTTCAGCGAAAGGACAATAAATTGCCCTTAGAATGATGCCACTCGCACAAATTTCATATAAAAAACTACCATCCATAAATTAAGAGAAAATAAGTTATGTATTGGTAGTGTAAAAAATTTTACACTGTTATTTAATCACAAACTATCATATATAATAAGTTTATTAACTTTTACATTATCTTAAAAGTCATACTAACGATGATTTCTAATTGATTGATAGTGAAATTTTTTTTACACTGATAATATATAGCTATTAAACTCTAAAAATAAAATGGGTTTTGTCAAAGAAAAATGTATACTACTAGTACTTCCTTTTTATATGTTGTAAGGTTAATGCACATAGATTAAGAAATATTTAAAAGAAGTCAAATATTATTATATGTAGACTAAAATGTCCTTATTTAATGTCTTGATCCTTGATGTACACCACTAATAGTGGGACATTAAATAAAGGTATATTTAAAAAAAAAACATTAATTAAACTTTGAAATTCTAAAACATCAATTGTTATGAGATTAAAAAAAATGCTAAAACATCTAAATATAGGAAAAGGAGGTAGTAAAAGATTAAATAAAAATAGGAAAGCATATATATATATGTTGAATTAAATCATCTTATCGAATAAATCAAGTGAACAATTTTTATAAATTTTAAAACTATTTGATATTTAATACTTCATTAAATATAATTTATTTATTGTATAATATATTTTTTAAAATATCAATAAATATTGATTATAAGATTATCTAATTACAAAAATTTAATTTATCTAAAATTTGATATCATGGTTATTAAAATAATATCAAAATATTCAATTTAATATATTTCCACATGTCCTCTTATCTTTTCTTTTTTTTTCATATTTCATTGATAAGTGAGTAATTAATTTTTCAGGATATAGTCAGATGCTAAAGACCAAGTTTTTTTTTTTTCCCACACATAGATCTCAAAATCGAATCTTAAGACTATATGCTTTAGGAATTTGACTTGAATCAAGGCACATTTGGAAAATAGCTTAATTAATATTTTTTTAATAAATTTTTATTATATAAGAGCTTATGTTATAAGTAGGGATGTCAACAGTGTAGGACGAGTACGGATAATAGTTGTTTCATACCCTGTCCGTATTTATGCGAATACTATTCATAATTTTTATGTATATCTGCGAGTATTTACAGGTATTCGTAGATATTTGTTAAACTGTAAAATTTTAAACAAAAAGTAAAAAATAAAATTTTTTAAAACATATATTTATATTAAAAAATAATTTTGTAACATATATTTATACTAAAAATAAATAATTTTGAAATATATATTTATACTAAAAATAAATTAAAATAATTTACTTTATATTTAATTAAAGGTATTTAAATAATTCTAAAGTGCGAGTACCTGCAAGTACAAGTATCTTACTAGTTACTACTCATCTCTGTCCCGTCAATAAACAACTATCCATTTAATATCCACAATGAGCGTGGGTATGGATTTCTTTTGTCATCCCTAGTTATAAGTGGTTAAAATTCAATAAGTTAGTTGCATTTGGATATACATGTTAATAAGCTCTTACACAATTTTGAAGTGTTTGGATGCATTGCTACATAAACACTTATAAGATGTTATCTCATTTTAATTAAAAGAAAAAGAATCAAATCATGATTAAAAATAAATTAAAAATTTAAAAACTAACTATATAATTAATATATTAATCTTATATATATCACAAAAATATTAAAAATAAAATCACTAGTCACCATGTGCCTATTTTTAGTTTTTAAAAACAAAAATATAAATATAATTTTTTTAAAACTGTGACACACACACAAAATTACCATATACCTATCAATAATTTTAAAAATTAAAATATTTAATAATCATAACATGATTAAAATATAAATTAAGATATTAAATTAAAAGTATGTATATCAAAAATCATGATATAAGCTTAAAAAAATCACTATTCACATGTATAAATAAATATAAGTATATAAAAATAATAAATTATTATAAAAACTCAACCACTACCCACCATTGTAGAAGAAAACATATAAAAAAGTTACTAACAATGTATAAAAGAAATTATTATTAACATATAAAAATATAAATTTATTTAATTAAATTATATTTTTTTGTGAAAAAGAAAGAAACATATAAAAAAATTACTAGCAACAATTAATTATAATTTTTTTTGTATAGAAGTTTATATTTATATTAATTTGGGTGAAGAAACTAAAAAAATAAAATAAAATATTTAATTTGAGGGAAGAAACGAAAAAAATAAAAAATATGCACGCTCTATATATTTGGCTTTGGCAGGATTTGAAGTGGGTCTTTTTATAAGCTTCACATAAACTATTTCTATAAACTATCTTATAGAGTTTATGAAAATAAACTAAAAACATCTTATGAACTGATTATAAGATATTTTTATAAGCTCTTTCAAACATTCTTATAAACACTTGTAACATAAGATAAGTCCTAATAAGCTGCTTCCAAGGGCCCAATTCTTATTGGTATGATGGTATCCTTACACTTTTGATTATTTTTTTAATTCAAATTATAATTTCTAGTAAGTAATTTAGTTAATTTTTCAGAAATTAAAGAGTGTGAGCGCAATCAATTGTTCGTTGGAATGTCTAACAATATCACCTTTTTTATTTCACCCTGAAATAGTCACTCAAAATAAAAGGATTAATAGTTTACTTTAACCCATTAATTACAATTCAATTCAAATTTTAATCAACAACTGTTGACATGCAAGATAATGCAATGAATATAAATCTTATAATGTATGTACATATGTGTGTGTCTATATATGTGTGTGTGATGCTATACTTTTTGAATTTTAAACATTTAATCAATGTTGAATTATTTCACAAAATAAAAATTTAACAAGGCAACTAAAAATATTAAATTTATTTAGTTTTACTTGAGTAGCAATTTCAACAGTAAATATTTATAAGATATTACTTAGAGAGTATAAACAAGTCAAATGAATCGTGAAAAAAACATACTTACTTTGTTCTAATAGGAAATCATATGCAAGTTAGAAAACATATGAGGTGTGAGTATTAAAAAAAATAAAATCAGCTTAAACTCATCAATCTTACATGAATGATAAAAATTATATTTAAGTAAGATTCATTTTAAATATCAATATAACACAACAACAACAATAATAATATTAATAACAACAACAACATCAAGAATAATAATAACAATAACAATAATAACAATAAAAATAATAATAACAATAATAACAACAACAACAACAATAATAATAACAATAACAATAATAATAATAATAACAACATCAACAACAATAATAAGAAGAAGAAGAAAAAGACAACAACAATAACAACAACAACAATAATAATAATAATAATAACAATAACAACGATAAGAAGATGAGCAGTAATAATAGCAATAACAACAATAATAATAAGAAGAAGAATAACAATAACAATAACAACAACAACAACAACAACAATAATAAGGTCCCTCTTTTATTATAAAGTATTTTCAAAAATTCTTCAACGTTACTCTTTTCACCCACAACGATGTCGTTTTTGTCCAATTTTGCACTAAATGGCATGAAAAATGTAGTAAAAAACGATGTCATTTTAGACAAAAAGGACAATATTGCAACATTTGTGAAAATAGTAAGATTTAATTGAACCTTTTAATAAAAGAGGAACCTAATTGAATAAAATAAATAAATTAAGGAACCCAATTAATAATTAAACCATAACTCTTTTTAATTTTATTATTAATATTTCTTGAACTTTTAAGATTATTATTAATCAAATATATTATTTTGTACCTCTTTCTTAAACATTTAAATTTTTATCTTTTTTTTCACCACCATTATTATATTATCTTTTTTCTTTTCTCTTCTCTTTCAAAATTTTTACAATTCAAAAAATTGTAAATGCTAATTTGTTTTAACAATCAATCACGTAATTATATATATATATATATATATATTAGCATGTTGATTATAAATGCAAATTCAAATTATGAAAAAAAAAATAATTTAAGAATTTAATAAGATATTCACCTTACATTAAAGTTCTAGTCACATGGAACATATTATTACTTTGTTAATTTTAATTAAATGTATACATTAGATATATTAGTTTTTTATTTTCAATATTTTAGCAATACTTTTTTTTTTAAATATACGTATACATGACAATTATTTAAAAAATATATCATAAAATTTTATAAATAATGGATATAGTTATTTATTGCAATATAATATTTATAAGTTTTAATATATTTAATTTTAATCTTACAAATTTTAATGGAAAATATTTATATAGTATTAATTTAATTTATATTTTGATGTTTAATTAACAACATATTTTAATTTTTTTTGTTAAAAGTTTTTATAAATATATATAAAATAAAGATGAAATATGAATCTTATATAATATATATAAGATAAGATAATTTTTTAAGTTTTAAATATTCAATCATTGTTGAATTGTTTTATTAAATAAATACGTTTTCTTAAAAAATATAATTATAAGATACTCAAATTTTAATATTAAAAGTTAATTAAACTATATATTCATAAATATTTAGATTTATTTACCTATAATTTTTAAACGAAATTATTTGTATGATATTATTTAGAAATATAAAGTTAATAAAATAAAATCATATATGTTTTGTTCAAATTGAAAATCATGTCCAAGTATAAGAACATATCGGTTACAAGTATAAGAAAAATTAATTTTAACTAATCAATCTTACATGAATAGAAAAAAATATATCATAGATTCATTTTAAGTATCAAATTATATTTATATCTATGTATTATATTTTATAAAAAAGGTGTCTACCTTTCGGTATGTCATTTGAATTTTAACTTTGACACGACAAAAAAATTGTCACAAATTTACTTTGACACCTATAAAAAATATGTTAAATTTTTTTTTTTTGCTTTGAATTTTTTTGGATTATTATAAGAAAGACATTTTATCTCTATACATTGAACACAAATTAGAGTCGGCTTAATGGTGAGAAGTTTAAGTAATTTGCATGAGGTTTTGAATTCAAATTTCATTATTGTCATTATACACACACACACAAAAACAACAACATATTTTCTTATTTATTATACACAATATAAAGGACAAAGAAAGAAAAAATAGCTGGTTCTTCGAGTTTTAATATGAATTCATCCTATTTAGCATTACCAAACTATAAGTCACTAGACTAGATGAAAGCATAGTCCTCAAATTTGATATGGAATTCGTATCATATCAAAAACATCTTTCTTAATTTTTGAGTAAACCCTTAATTTCATTTTTAAAGTATGAACTTTTTTCTTAATTGGTTCTTAAATTAATAAAACTATATAAGTAGTCCTTTAAGTATTATAAATCATAATAAGTAGTCATCTAAATATAGAAAAATTCATCAAATTGGTCCCTCAACGTTAGTAAAAAAATACTAACTCAGGACTAAATTAGTATAACGATGATCCTTCTTAATTTAAATCATTCGCAAAAGAATTTGACATATCTTATAATATCAGTGGTTATGACAATTAATATGCTTATTATTATTAATATCAACCATTTTTGGGATAAAGCATGTCAACTTTACCACATTATTAAGTCACAATAATATTCCATAAAGAACTAATTAAAACCTATAATAGTGTAAATATAATACTAGCAATACTCTCTTACACACTTTTTTTGTTATTGACTGAAGTTTATTAAAAATCACATATTTTGATAGATTCCATTTCTAAATCAGAAGAGACTCATTAAATGAAAAGTAAGATCTACCAAAAATTGTGATTTCCAATAAATTTCACCCAATAACAAAAAGAGTGTTAGAAAGAAAGTGTAAAAAAGAGTGTTGCTAGTATTTCTCTTTTTACATTGTCATTTAATAAAAGTGTATCATGTATGTTAAATTTGTTGACTGTATAAAATTACTCTAAATGTCATACATAAAATAATTTCTAATTAGTTGATATTGTAATTTTTTTTTTACATTGAGAATGTTTGACAATTAAACTCTTTTATAAATCAATTTACATGTGATTTTACATATCACCAATAATTGAATAACTAAAAAGAGAATACAATTTTTTTAATATTAGGATAAAATCAAATCAACCGATTTAATTTAACACGTACTTATTTGTCTCATATATTTGATGCATAAATTAAAAGACATTACATACATGCTAGGAGTGAACAAAGATGACTTGGGGCAAGTTTATTTTGTTTTTATTCACTTTGACCTTTTTTTTGGGGGGTCATTTATTTGATTTCAAATTTGACCCTATCAAGACTCAAAATATATTGGACAAAATAGGATCAACTTCAACTTTTTAACGTAATATATCAATCTTAATATTATGTATAATTAAGTCATAGAATAAAAGAAGTATAAAACTTAAATTAGGGTATATTTTGCATATATTTTTAAAAAATAATATCATTATAAATATAACATCATGTTATACAAGACCTTATCCATTAAATAATTTTTTTATTATTAATACACATTTATTAAAAAAACTTACACTTTTAAAGAAAATACAAGATACTAAATCAGGTTGAGATTACTCAAAGTATAACTCGAACCTATCCTCAAAATTCATCAGGTTTAATTTTAAAACCTGAATCCGTAAAATCAACCTTGGGCCAGGCTAACTTAGTAGGATGGGTTAAGTCATGCTTATCCCTAATAGACACTCTTGAATACTTTTAATTATTTTAAAAAAAATATTAAATAATTTTATGATTTTAATATGATATTTTTTTTCTTTTTAACAATTTTTTATTTCCTTAACCTATACACCTAATATATATATATATATATAGGATAGCTTAATATATAAAGAAAATATCTTAGTTTGATTTTACAATATGTGGCGCCTTTAAGAATAAGTAAAGGGTCTAAAAGTTTTCATAAAAAGTCAAACAAAATGAAGACGAATCGTATAGTATAAGTATATAACTTAATGCTGTGTATAAGGAAGTTTTTCAAGAAATTATAATATATAATTTAATAAATATATTTATTTGTGATTTAAATTCAAAACGAGATTGAGATTTCTTTTAAAAAATTATACGTGTTTTACTGTTGTCGTAATACAAAGTAAAATCAGTTCAATTTTATTTATGATAGAAGATTAAAAATCATGTGATAAACTTTATATGCAAGGAAGACAATCCTATCTAGACCCTATGAATACCTGCAAAAAATATCTACAATGGATAGGTAAATACCTGTTCAATGGGAATAAGTCTAAGGGCGAATATTTACTAGCAAAATTTAACGGGGAAGGGTGCGAGTATGAATATTATAGTACTCATCCTGTCCTATAGCCGCACTTATATGTGTGTGTGTGTTATCTTTAATATATTAAAGATGAAAATCTCATATATAATATATTGAAAAGATAAGTTTTAGTGATTATTATAATATTAAAGATCTTAATTTATTTTGAAAAATAAAGATATTGTAAGAGATACAAACATAAATAAGAGTTCAAATTATATGCATCGTTAGCATAAAATATTTTTACATATATATTCAATAAGAATATACCTTATCGCAACATCATATTAATAAATATAGGATAATCAAATTTTATTAGACGTCTATGTAAAAATGTTTTGCACTAATATTGTATATAAATTAAATTTCAAAAATAATTCATATTCCACTAAAATAATAAATTATATAAAAAGATTATATTCTTTTTTAAATGCATGCGTTGCTTCTAAGATAATATTCATGATACTTATAATTATTGTTATAGCCGAATATAGTTTTTTTAAAATTAAAATTATTCAAATTTTATTTGACATTAACTATGTTAAAAAATATATTGAATGAATTTGTCTTTGTATATTTATAGTGAAATGTTAGAAATACTTAATTATAAAACTTAAATTAATAATTTTGTAGTTGATAAAAAAATAAAATGAGTTTTGATAAATTTATTATATTAAACATTGAATATAAATTTTGCCTAAAACCTTAGAATTTTATGCCACCGCTTTGCATTTAAGGAAGATGCAAGTAACAAGTATGGGATATAGGTACTTAGCGAGTACGTGGAGGGAATTAAAGTTGCACCTGCTCGAGTATGGAGCTAGGTACGGATAATTCTTTCAAATGCGGATATAGAGATGAGTAATATAGTACCATACCTAGACCCTACCAATTGTCATCCCTATTTATATGAAAGTATGATATAAATATTGATTTTAAAGTAATTAATAACTATATTTTTATTAATTTTATCATAATTATTAATAAATAATTATTTATAGATAAACACTTTTCTTATCACAACTATATTTTTTATCCAATGTTTCAATTTTCATTAGATTTTTCTTGTAATAATATGTTTTAGTACTAAATTCTAAAACATTGTGATTTAACACATTTTATATTTTTAAATTATTTTACCAATATGTTGTTGGTCTGAGTGGTATTGAGTTCAAATCCCTTAAGTAAAATTTTAGGTTCAAACCTTATACATGAAAAAAAGAGTGATTGAAAGGGAAGACCTTACAAAAGGTGGCCACACAGGTTTCTAGTGAAAATTAGCACTCATAACTTATTTACCAAAAAAAAATATTTGTAATTTAATTTCACCATATAACGTACAGATAATATATTAATTTATTTTAAAGGGCATGTAAGAAGAAACCCATGCAAGAAGCCACTCTACCAAAATCCCTCCTGAGGCGTGGATGAAATGAGAAGAGAAAAACAAAAGTGTTAATTAAAGGAATTAATTGTATTGTCGATTAAGTCTTTTAATTTAAATTATATGTGATTTTCATTTTTAATTAATCAAGTCTCTTTATTTTTAAAATTATGTGAATTTAATTTTTTTACTTTTTATCTAAAATTCTCAAATTTTATTTTCTATCTATATATTTGAAGATTAATAACAAATTAAGATATAAAATAATTTTAAAAGTTAAAAAGAGAGAAATTTAATAAAAAATAAAATTGAAAATATTTAGTAGAATACTAAATTAAAGTTTGAAGAAAAAAAATTGAAACCTCAAAGAATTGGTCGAGTGGAGCAAGACAAAGTCTTGTATTTGACAAGTAACTGGGTTTGAGTCCTTACTCGTCTCTTTGAGATGAGGTAAATGTAAGTACTTTTGTAAGCGTTTTTTGAATTCGGAGACTTTCCTACCTTAGACTAGGACACCATCGCTCCCCTAAATTTTCGTGACAAAAAAAAAGATGAAAAAAATTGAATTTTTCTTTTTTTATTTTAGGTAAGACTTGATGTCTTGGTCGGTAAGTTTTGATTAAAATAAAATTTAAAACAATGTAATTGATATAATTTGTCAAAATTTTGAATCGAAAATGAGAATTTCAAAATTTTAGATAAAAAAATTAATGACAGAACTACATTTGTTTAATTTAAAAATAAAGAGACTTATTAATTCAAATTAAAGAGATAAAAATATAATTAAGACTAATTAAAAAAATTAAATGAATGTGGTATTATTATTAGAGAAAAAAGGTCATACACCGACAGTGTAAAATAATTTTACATTGTTATCTAATCACAAATGATTATGTATGGTAAATTTGTTAACTTTTACAATAATAGTCTTAAAAGTCATACTAACGGTGAATTTCAATTGATTGACAGTATAAAACTTTTTATCTTGACAGTGTATGGTCATTAAACTCTTATTATTATTATTATTATTTTTGTATAAATAACAAAACAAAACTATATGCAACTTGCAACGCCCAACCTGAAAAAGCTCAAAACAAGCGTTACCAAGGTTTGAATGTGGGGCTTAAATTGATAGTAGAAGAAAAAGTGAGTGAAGTGAAACTGAAACGAGAAACGGTTTCAGAGAATAGAAACAAAAGAGACCCTCAAATCCCGCGAAAAGGCGATCCTCTCCCGTCTGCTCTGCCGTATAACGTCTTCTTTTGTCCAAGCGGTCACGAGACGCTCGAGTCTCCTCCTCAATCTCCTCCCCTTCAAATTTTTGAATCATATATGAAATTTTTATTTTTTACACACTTTATTTAATTAAAAAGACGTTACAGTTTATTTTAGTATTTTTTACCGACAAAATTGAACGCAATACACTTTATAGTTTATTCAATTAAAAAGTACGTTGCAGTTTATTTTACTATTTTTTTAACCGAAAAAGTTGAATGTAATTAACGGATTTAGTTCAAGAGAAGAAATGTACTTTGAAAGATAAAGTATAGTAATAATTATTAGAGTTTTTTCTAAAATGTGCATGTTTGTATATGTTAAAGATATTATTGCACTAAATAAATTATTTATTTTATTATTTTCTCTTAATAATAAAAACTAACTCTATCTCTTTCATTCCTTAAAATAAAAGAATATCTCTTTTATTATGTCTTTTCTCCCAATTATTTCTTTTTCTTGTCTCCTATTTTTGAAAAATTCAAACCGTCTCTCTCTCTCTTTTTCTTTTTTTACAAAAGCATGAAAGTCGTGATTTGCAAACATGAGACATAAGATTGCAACAATGAAGGGTTCAGGGTTAGTTTATGCCTTTAAGTTTCAGAGTTTAGGATTTAGGGTCTAAGTTTTTGGATTTAAGGTTTAGGGATTATGATTTATAGTTTAAGGTTTGTAGATTTTTTTTTGTAATATTTTAACCCAATTTTTTTTTATATATATGTAATTAAGTTAATGCAAATAAATAAAATTTATTGAAAAAATTATAAAAAACTATATACTATACATTTTGCATTCAATTTATAACATAATTAATTATCAACATAAAATTGTTTTTTTATAACTTAGTTATGTATTATTATAATGTTAAAAAGTTAGTGTAAATTTTTTATACTGTTGTTATCATAGATTGTTTTATACAATAAATTTATTGACTTTTTCTATAATAATTGCTTTAAAAGTTATATTTAAAATGATTTCTAATTGATTGATAATATAAAAATTTATATACTAACAATGCATGAAAATTAAATTCATTTTTAAGATTAAAATACATAACATGTATATTTTAGATCATTAATTTATTATTGTTAAATTATTGCAACTTTAAATAATAATTGCAAGAGTTAATTTTATAATAACATAATTATACACAATTAACTAATAATGTTTAAAAATCAATAATATTTATGATCATAAACATAATGTTACAATAAATAAAAATAAAAATACAAAAATAGTAAAACTCATTATAATAAGTAAACTTTTAAGTTGATCACTTCAAGTAATACATGTAACTCTATTAATTTTTTTTTTAAAATTTTATTCATTGAACTAGTTTTTTAAACACTTAAAAAAAATTATATTAAAGTTTAATAAGTATGGAATGTGAGTATAAGATTTTTTATACTTTTAACTAATAAAAAATTATTCTTGATATAATTTTTAAAACTATTATTATAAAAGTAAAAAACCTTACTATATATATGACAGTTATAATTAAAGAACAATGTAAAATGTTTTTACATTGTTAATGCATATATGATTTATTTTTTATATTAATCTTTTAGACTTTAATTTTAATGTATTGTATGTGTAATAAAATTTTACATTATTAATTAAACATTATTATAAATGTAATTTCTAAAGTGTTTATTACAAAAATAAATAATCTTACCATACACAACAACCTATCTCGAATAATTAATCTTTGGCTTTCGATTAGAAGATATCCTAAGTTCACAAAAAGAAAAGATGGTAGTATAAAATGCTTTTACACCATCATTATATTGTAAATAAATTTAATGTTATAAATATTTTATTGTAATATAAGTTGTTCATAAATTCTTTTTATCACTAATTTAATTTTCAATAAAAATATAATAAAGGTTTAAAATTTTGAAAAATTAATATAATATTTTTTTACCTTAAAAAAATATAATATTTTTAGAAAGTATTATAATAAGACTTTAAATAATTAAAAACTAATATAATATGAGTTTAATTTCTATGTAATGTTAATGTAAAAAAATTTATATTGTTAATCAATCAGAAATTGTTATTGATATAATTTTTAAGGTAATTATTATAACAGTCAATAAGCTTATTATATATAATAGTTTATAATTAAATAACAGTATAGAAAACTCTTTACATTATTGATACATATACTATTTACTCAATATAGGAAAGATTTTGTGATGACACGTTCGACTTTAACAAGTAAGTAGTAACTTGGAAGATCTAAATTTATGTAAATTTAAGAAAAAAGGAATGTCACATTGGGTTGAATAGTATGGGAAGGGTAAATTCGTCATTGAAAAAAATTGTAAAAACTTACCAATATAAGAGTTGGGTCCGACAATGTTAGTCAGAATCGATCACACAGCTTTTGTTCTCGCACTTCGCTGTCTGAGGTTCGTTCCAAAGAAAAACATCGTCAATCGTCACGACAGCTCTGCTCTGCTTTCTTTTGGTTTTCTATTTTCTTCTGAAACCCTAAATTTTTGTCTGCTCTAAACTTTAGGATCTTTCACACTTGAAAAAACTGTTTCTTGTGTTCGACCCACCACAATTCTCATGCCATAGATCTTTGAATCAAAGACAATTTCTGATATATTTTCTCTCTCTCTCTCTGTCTCTTTTTTCCCCTTTTGATCCCTTTTCAGGTTCTGGATTCTCAGTGTTTGCGGAGAGCAGCATCATCTCTTGGGGAAGGTAACAAGTAACAACTCTTGCTCTACCAGTGCATATATCTATGTGATTTTGTTCATGCATCTGCATTTGTTTAGGTTTACTGTAACGTGGTCTTCATGCTTTTGTCTATCTATTATTATATTTTTTTTGGGATAATTTTTATTGACCACCAATAATTCCATTTGCTGTTGCTTTTTTTTGTTTTTTCCTTGTTTTGGTTCCTTTGTTAATTTTCTTGTGGCGAATTTTCGCATATGTGAACTGACATGTCTTGGAAGTGAAGAATTCTCTTTGATCTTAGTTGTTAGAAAATATGGAAAATAAAAGCCGCTCCTTTTTTGACGATTCCTTGTTAAAATCAGGCACCCGGTTAGAATCCGGGGAAATCCTCATGATGGATGTTATGTTGAGTCATAAATTTCTTAACAGATTTATTTCTTATGTGAACCATAAAATTTCTTAGTTGAATTGGGTGATTGTCCTGTATTTTTGGAGGCATATGAAGCTTCTTAAATGGAAAGCATTTTGGTTTTTGGGTGGAGGAGAGATTTGTTCATCAAATTTGATATTTAGTATGCTTTCTGAACTGTTGGTTGGGTCACGCGTGTTGCTTTCACATGGGCGTTTCTAGGCGCCAAAGTTGCCTGCTTTAATGCTTTGTGCACACCAAGAAAAAGATACGCACGTTTCTTTCTTGCATGGAGCTCGTGCATTTTCCATTACATGATTGAGAGCACTGCATTAGAGGCCCAATTTTTCATTTCTTCCATGTTTTCATTGAATACTCTATTCATGCTATACTTACTAATATATCGACAAATTTGCTTTAATGATTGCATGATTTGTTGTTTTGGTTGTGTGTGAAGTGTAGGCAGTAGGCACTCATGTCATTGCATGTTTGATTTTTACCTGAAACAGAATGGATCATCAAGGACATAGCCAGAACCCATCTATGGGGGTTGTCGGTAGTGGAGCTCAATTAACATATGGTTCTAACCCATATCAGCCAGGCCAAATAACTGGGGCACCAGGGTCAGTTGTGACATCAGTTGGGACCATTCAATCCAGCGGTCAACCTACTGGAGCTCAGCTGGGACAGCATCAACTTGCTTATCAGCATATTCATCAGCAACAACAGCACCAACTTCAGCAACAGCTTCAACAATTTTGGTCAAACCAGTACCAAGAAATTGAGAAGGTTACTGATTTCAAGAACCACAGTCTTCCCCTGGCAAGGATCAAGAAGATTATGAAGGCTGACGAGGATGTTAGAATGATATCAGCTGAGGCACCAGTCATATTTGCAAGGGCATGTGAAATGTTCATATTAGAGTTAACCCTGCGTTCTTGGAATCACACTGAAGAGAACAAAAGGCGAACACTTCAAAAAAATGACATTGCTGCAGCAATCACAAGGACTGACATATTTGATTTCTTGGTTGACATTGTGCCTCGCGAGGACTTGAAAGATGAAGTGCTTGCATCAATCCCAAGAGGAACAATGCCTGTTGCAGGGCCTGCTGATGCACTTTCATACTGCTACATGCCGCCTCAGCATGCGCCCCAAGTTGGAACTGGTGTCATAATGGGCAAGCCGGTGATGGACCCAAACATGTATGCTCAGCAGTCTCACCCCTACATGGCACCACAAATGTGGCCACAGCCACCAGACCAACGACAGTCATCCCCTGAACATTAGCTGATGTGTCATGGAACCTAAGGTGAACTTCAGGCTCTCTCACTCCTTTTAATTATCTGTCCAGGGTTTGTGTTAAATTTTATGTTGAAATGCTTATTTCAGTACATTATAGTAAAATTTGATTCTGCAGGCCTTCAATTCCACTTTTCTTCTTTTTCTTAATGGATTCTAAATGTTATTCTGCTATAGACTGTTGATAGTTAAAAAGCATACAGATAGCTTTTCGTTCTGCTGTTTTATAAATGAGCTTTGTTGGAGTTTCAACAAAAATCTTTTCTCTATTTATTTAGTTATTTATTTACTTGATCAGCGTAAATGATCTTTATATTTTTATCTGTACTGTTATCAATCCCTGTTCTTTTGGTCTGATATTGCCTACTTTTCCTGGCTTGCAGATGACCGGGCACTGCAATCAGTTGTGAATGTTAAACTGAATGGTTGGGAAAGTCCATAGCGATCAGAAGGTGTAGCTGATAGTTTACATGCAATGCAGACTATAAACATATGTAGATAATGTGCTAGGCAAAACTTAACCTTATCTTTGATTTAGCTGGATAAAATGGTATTTTTCATGGTTTAATTTACAGGTCATCAGATGATAATTTTTATTTAGTGGTGCATAGCAGGATTTTTACTTGAGTTTAAACTTGGCTTGCGCCCACAATATATCCCATCTTCTCTTCACATCATTGGCTTCCTTATTATACCAGCGTATCTGTGGTTCGCTTTGCCGGAAAATTGAGTTACGTCACATATGATTTGCGTACAGCTTGTACGAGAGCACGTTTGCACAGTTTTTGTGACATGCACACCATGTTAATAATTCCGCCGACAAACTACATCGTCTTCTACCACGTCACTCATCAAAATAAAAGGGGAGAGAAAGAAGTGCTACTTAGTAGCTACAAGAGTCCGTTTTTGGTAAGCCAATGGAGAGATAAATAAGAGTGTGTAGAGGTTGAGCTTTTTCATTTCAGAGGAATGCTAGCAACATTAAAACACTTTTTCTAATATGATCTTTTTATTAGTTAAAATTTTAGAGACTATAAAATTATGAGCAAGTCTCGTTAAATAACTAGTGAGATTCGCAAAATTGTGATTTTCTAATGATATTTACTCAATAATATAAAATGCATTCAAAAGAGTGTTATGAAGAATGTTGCTAGCAGTTTTCTCTAACTTAAATTCATTAGCTGATTTTTTAATTAACAATTAAAATAAATGTTTTATCACTTCGTCTATTTGGCTTTAGAAGTCATGGTTACCCAAAATGTTTTTTAAGGAGGCTAACAACTTGCCGTTGGAAAATCACTGGGGATCTAGCTTGATGGAGCATTCAGAGTGAAAATGGAAAATCAGGTAAAGATTACGGCATTGAAAAAGCGAAAGGGGGTCAATCAATCGAGGAAATAATGATAATTGCAAGTATGTGGTGCTCACAACATGATAATGAACCAAACATGGGTAGCTAGAAATAGACAACTGAGGTTAGGTCCCCACCAAAAATGGAAAAGTTGAAGTAGTTGGTTGAGTCAGTCCAAGCAAGGTTGATCTTGATCAATATTCACATCATGGCCAGTTCAACATGAATGGAACGGAAAGGTATAGAGCGTGTATGCCAGTAGTATAATATAGAGTGACAAAAAATAAAATAAGACATACTATACAAAATTTTACCACTGTTAATTCTGAATCACATCTATTTGACTTGTTGCATAAATTTGGATCAATTTATATAAACTTTACTGGTGGAAGTAAAGGAAGGATTCTAATCAGAACTATCCTCAGTGTACGTCTCCCTTTCATGACAATTCCTTCAAGAACCCCATCAGTGCCAAAATCACCTGATAATTGACAGAGTATCAACTGAGCAAGGCAGCTGAAAGGAGATGGAGAATTGCCCTGGGGACAAAGGTTCTGAGTTTGCATTTCCGACACCTGAGGCTTAGAGTACATTGATACTCTCTTGCCAATTGTAGTTAATTCACGGATCAATAATTACATCATTTTAGACAACAAATCAATCTTATTATGACCATTAGCTTAACAGCTTCATTTCAACTGAACTATGACCAATTGTCTTTGTAATCCTTTTATGCTTCATAACTTTTCTAGTCACATTTACCTCTTCCCACCTGCCAGCCTTTGCATATATATTAGATAGAAGAACATAGACTCCACTTTGACCAGGTTCCAGTTCTGTTAGTCGCACTTTCACTTGATTAGCAACACACAAGTTTTCATGAATCTGACAGCCATTTAAAAGAGCACCCCATATGGCAATATTTGGTTGTACGGTCATTGTCTCCATTAATCTTTCTGCTTCTCTGAAATGACCAGCCCGACTCAAAAGATCAACCATGCAACCATAATGCTCTCTTCCTGGCATTATACTGTACATCTCTGTCATTAGTCTAAAATGCTTCTGAGCCTCTTCAACCAGTCCAACATGACAACATGCGAATAAAACTCCAATGTAGGTAATATGATCAGGGACTAGAGAACTATCCTCCTGCATTGTTTGAAACATACTCAATGCTTCCTTTCCATGACCATGCATGGCTAAGCCATTAATCATGCTAGTCCACATCACCACATCTTTCTTTTGCAAACTACTAAAGATCTTCTGTGCACTTCCTAACTCACCAGTCTTGGCATACATGTCAAGAAGAGCAGTTGCCAGGGCAATGTCTGTTGCAATGCCAGTTTTCAACAGATAAGCATGAACAGTTTGTCCCAATGCCAGAGCACACTGATGGGCACAAACACTCAAGACACTCAGAAAGGTAGCCTTATCAGGATAAATGTCACTAGTCCACATATCAAAAAAGAGATCAAGCGCCTCATGATGCCTCTCATACTGATTGTAGGCATTAATCATACTGTTCCAAGTAACAATGTTTCTGTGAGGCATTTTGTTGAATAGGTCTCTTGCTATCTTTAAGCTACCACATTTGGCATACATTTCAAGAATTGAACTTGAAAGAATGATGTTATTATTAGAAGTGGACATGAAAGGATCATAACCAGCCTTACGAATGCACTGGTGAACCCGTCGTCCGGTATCAATGTCTCTATTACGAGCACAGGCAATCAAAGCCTTCACCATGGTGATTTCGTTGGGCTCTACACCCCAACGGCCCATGTTTTCAAACACCTTCAAAGCTGCATATGGCTGGTTATTGTTCACATACCCAGAAATCAAACAAGTCCAAGCAACCACATTCCACTTGGGAATATTATCAAACACTTTCAGTCCTGACTTCATATCTGCACATGACACATACATACTGAGTAACGCAGTAGCAGTATAGGAATCAGCTTCAAACCCAGATTTGACTATGCAGCTATGAATGCATTTTCCACAATCTTGATCAGCAATTAAACAACATGCTTTGAGTACAAATGGGAAAGTAAAATGATCTGGGGAATACCCATTTTCTATCATTTGTCTATACAGAAGCATGGACATTCTTGGATTGTGACCGTTAACAAAACCTCGTATCATGGAGTTCCAAATGTAAAGGCTAGGGGCATCAATTTGGCGAAATACTAAGTCTGCGTAATTGATGTCCCCAAATTCTGAATCCACACAGAAGTCAATAAGCTTGCTCAAGGGGATTATGCTTTTAATAGTTGGGGTTGTGACTATTAGCCCATGCAATTTTTTCAATTCACTCATACTTCTGCATTTTGCTAACAGAGAGAGAATGGTGTTTTGGTGTATCATCCTCAATTATTTGGTTGGTTAATAACGATACCTCCTAGGCCCTTATATTATTAGGGGTTGTTGTGGTGCCCTCTAAAATAAACCAAGATTACATGGGGGATATAAATCTACCAGGTTTATTCCTGAAAAATCATCAACTGGTTTTATCCATTTCTATTAGGAGTAATGGCATACCGTCATCACTTCAAAGCAACCATAACATTTACACACAACAAACCACGTAACGTTTGCCACCAAAATTGCCATTGAAATGGCAGCCACTAAAATAAAGTATTTCCTTGCTTGTTATCATCTCTATTATCCATGAGGACCATGTTACTACAGTCACAATTTCATCATTTAATCATAATTAAAAGAGTAAACTATCAATTTAGTCCTCGAACTATCAACCTCTCTCCTACTTAGTCTCTCAAGTATTGAAAATTAATAAGTAATCCTTAACGTTTTGTTACATCTATTCCGTTAGTCTTTTGCATTAATCAAACGGCTCTTGAAATGCTAATAGGAAGAACTAACGAGACAGATGTAACAAAACGTTAAGGACTACTTATTAATTTTCAATACTTAAGAGACTAAGTAGGAGAGAAAATAATACTTTGAAGACCAAATTGATTATTTAGTCTAATTAAAAAGATTGACAGTGAATAGGATATTATATATGATTTTTTTTTATCTCTCAATTTTTGTGTTTTTGGGGTATACACTCATCTCAAAAATACACTCCAAAAATTAAAGGGATAAAATTTTTGTTGTACTATTTTGATGATCACAAGAGGTGGCATTTGAGTAGGAAGATATACGAAGTCTTATCCTCTAAAGCGAAGAGACAGTTTGGACATGTTGAGTGAATGCTTGCCCACGACCATGACACTGCAATCTACAGTCTTTTTTTTTTTTTTTCCTTTTTTTAGTTTTCAGATTTGTAATGGTAAATGAATTAGGAAGGAATACAGTCCCGGAAAATATAAAATACGAAAAATTCATTGCATTCTTGGTATGTTTAATGTAAAGATTATTTCCTTTTGGGAAACTACCTACAGTGAATAATGTTTCAATTTGAAAGAAGTATGGGAATGAATACGGAAATAAATATCAGAGACATGGAAATGTATTCATTCTCCATTATCTGACTGTAAATGCACTCGAAGATTAAGCCAAAATTTTCGATCTGGAAGCAGCAAAAGATGAATAAACTGCCAGAGATGTATACTGATGATGATATCTGATTTGATGATTATCTGAATTACTTACCATTCTTTGGCAAAATAGTTCCAAACGATATATTATTAAAGAGTTTAATAGGTCAATTTAAAAGTTTTTACGCTCTCAATCTTAAAATAATTAGAAATCATCCTTAGTATAATTTATAATGTAATTATTATCAAAATTAATAAACTTATCGTACAAAGCAATTGAGAATAGATGACAGCAGGACAAGTATTATTTATTCTTTAATATTTTTATCAGCAAAGAGAAATAATTAACCAGCACATACACGTTTTGGGTGAGTTTGGATTCTCTGCTATCCTGTAGCCCCTCCAGCAACATATCAATCTTATGTAATTAATTATAAAAAAGTCCTTTTATATTTCCATTTTTAATAACCATCAGATATAAATTTAAAGGCCAAGATAACTGCTGCAGAGGCATGATCGCTGCAGAGGATCCAAGTGCCACGTGTTGTTGAAATAGAATGTTTGTAAACAATGATTACCTGACTAATTTGTGTTTCTTTATAGATGGCGCATGAAAGACGAAAATGAATCTTTAAGTAATCAGTACGTGTCTCGGGCATATATATGGCACAAGACATCATTAATTTGCATTTCTGTAATTTGTCAGTTCCTATAGACAGATAAGCCTGAGTTTGGATTCAAAGAATGAAGTACTAATAATAATCATTCCATGTCGGAATATTGTAACAGCAAGTACACAGTTGGTTGAATAAAAACAATTGCACTTATTACCATAACTGGCACTGCCCAAGGACGAAAGCAAAATCCAATTAAGGTAAGAACATAAACGTGAATGACTAATGAGTTATTCAGGAAATCCATGCACATTTGATGTCAAAACAAGGGGCATTGGCAAAATGCAATGCACACTATATATAAAGAAAGAGATTATATTATATTGGCCTAGCTATTTCTCATATCATTTCATTTTATTGCTGTTGCCGAGTCATTTCCTTGCTAGAGAAAACGTTGAAAGTGGGCATGGCCATTGTCACAGAGTGTAGCCATAAGAGTACTCTAAAAATCAGTGATCCGTGGCCATTTAGAATCAAGCTTACAACGGATCGTATGCGCTGGGATAGCCTCAAGATCTCACCTTCTAAGGAGTTTGAAGAATACATTCTAGGACACATGAATGAAAGTAGCCGCAAAGCTTTGGAGTCATGGATTCCGGTAAACATATTGATTTATGATGTTGATACTTGTGAAACTTATGATGCTAAGTTGTCCAAGAAAGAGTCGTTTTGGTTTGATCCTATGCCTGTTTTGGGTGAAAAGCCAAAGAAGGGTGAATGCCCTTGTTCTTTTAAGACGGCCATGAGGGAGCCACCTTGTTACAATTTGGCGAAGGCAAGGGAAGAGTTTGCTTATTCAATTGAGCCTTTTAGACACATTATAAGGAAAAGAGATCTAAAATATGATCAAGAAATTGGACTTCGCTATTGTGGTGGCAAGTGGTAGTAGCATTCGAGTTTTCGGTTCTGCGTTCCTCACTTTTGGATATTCGTTGCTTTAGGGTCTAGATTGTGACTTTGTATAGAGGTAAGCACATATAGATGATGATTGATGAAGCACATCGCAAGGGTTCGTGTTGCTTTCATATGATCAAGTTGTACCTATAACTAGTTGTATTTTCGATAGTGGCTTTTGACTCGATGCTACGTAGAAATCCATAAATTTTTCACACCTAAGTTGTTTCTTATTCATACGCATGCATTAATTTAGTTAAAATTTCTATCCTTGATCATTATAATTTGTACCTTATTTTCTAAAGGGCACTCTTCGACATAAAAAAGGTCAAATCCAATATATATACAAATTAAAAATTAAATCATGTATTGTCTCGTTTTGTCCCCAATCCTATTCATAATAAAAAGAGGAAACATGCCATGTATTGACAGTGTAAAGTAGTTTTTTTACACTGTCATCTTATCACAAACTACCATTTATTTTAGAATTGGGCAAGGACCTGTAACTTGACCCAAACCCGTGTAATTCGAAATTAAAAAACTAATTTGGGCTGATTCAGGTGGGTTAACGAGTACATAAGGTTATTTTTTTGGGTTCCAAAGGGTTCATGCAGGCGGGTTCAATTTAAATTTTGCAAACCCATCGGAAACCGACTCGCCCAAACCTAACACAATCACATGTATATTCAACTAATTTAAGCCTTGGCCCATAACGTGAGCCCAATATGTTCGTGCCTGAAGCTAAAGCCAGTTGACCTGGTCTTTTTTCTTCAAACCTATTAGCTTAACCTAAACACATACACATTCACTCGAAAGTCGAAAGTTTGAAACCCTAGCAGAGGAACGATGCTCTGCTCTGTGCTTTCTCGCCTCCCCGTAACCCTAGCAGAGCACGCCTCTGCACTCTACAATTTGTGGTTTGTGTTGCACAAGCACAGCTCAGCTTCGGTCCATCATCGACACTTCATAAGGTCATGTTTGTAAGTCTCTATTCTTTGTCAGAGTTTGAGTCCCACACCTTTCTCAATTTGTCACCTTTTTCTCTTTGTTACCTTCTGATGATCTCTTGTAATGATCTCTTTGTTACCCTTATACATTGCAACTTTTACGAGTTGTTTGCTATTGCAAGCCTAGTTGATATCATTCGGCCCTTATACAGGTATACATTGTAAATTTGTAATTGTTTTATAGAGTGCAGAATTTGTTCATTTTATTTTCAAAAGTTTTCTGATTTACTTTGGTTACAAATGAACAAAGTCATGTTGATAGTGGAAGGAAATGCTAATATTACTGTTTCATGTGCTGGTGTAGGTGACGAATGTTTTCTGTAAGATGTGTTTCTTTATGTTGCTTAATAATTAATATCATTATGCTGCTGTGGGTGATTGATGTTTTTTCTATAATATGTGTTTCATGCTTAATTTCTGCTGACTTAATATCATTAATAATTTAATAGCATTTCTTATCTTTTGAGTAGAAAATCATGCAACCAACAATTAAATATGCTAGCATGTTAATTACAAGGAGGCACGATAGTAAAGTATCATCCTGTAGGTTCCTTATATTTGATAGTGTTACCATGCTTAGTTATGAGAAAAGTGTGAGATACCTATTGACAGCATCATTCTAAGTTTTGTTTTTTATTTAATTTTCAAGATCTATTGATAGTGTTAACCAAGATTTAAGCTCGATCTAAGCCCTTCAAAAGGATTTGCAAGACCAAATGGATCCTGAAACTGGTAGAGGACATGGTAACCTTTCTTTGTGTTAGTCTTCCTTATTCTCTTCCTTTGTGAGTCATATAATTGGATGTTTGCTATTAGATGTTCATAATTATATATATATATATTATTTATTTAGTTCCAAAACCTAGTGTAGACATTAATATTTTGGTTTTGTGGTCATGTGTTAAAAAATGAATATAGAGCTAATAAAAAAATGAAGTAAATAAATATGCAACAGTCTTTGTTTGTAGTTTTATTATTTTTTTTTAAGTTGTTTGATTGAACAATGAAACTAACAATAGTAACTAAACATACACCAATAATTTAATGACCAGGGGTTGCAAATCCCACCAGTTCTGTACTAAATGCGGGAGGTGGTGGTGTAACATAGCCTACTGAACAGCCAGTAGCTGCAACTAAATCTACAAGAGCTGACCTTAATAATCGACCTAAAAATAATAAGAGGAGGAAACCTAATGCAAATGGTCCTCGTAAGACTTCTATTGTGTGGGACTTGTTCGTAAAATTACCAAAAAGTGAAGCCCCGGAACCATTCGCAGTATGTAAATATTGTGGTACAAAATATTTGTGTTTTCCGAAGATACATGGCACTTCCAACCTACTTTCCCATATACCACACTGTCCCAAGAAGCCAAATGCCTTAGTAAATGACCCTAGCTAGGCAACCCTTACTTTTAGGGCTGGAGAAGGTAGTGGTCTTGTTGTTGCTAGTCAAAGATTTAATTTTGAAGCTTGTAGAAAGGCATTGGCTTTGTATGTAATTGTTGATGAACAACCGTTTATGGTGGTTGAGGGTGAGGGTTTTAAATATCTTTGTAGACAATTGCAGCCTCAATTTAATGTCCCCTCAAGATATACCGTGGCTACGGACTGTTTTAAGCTTTATCTTGATGAGAAAATTAGGCTAAAGAGTTTCTTTAGATATGATAGCTGTAGGGTAGTGCTTACTACAGATTGTTGGACATCCGTTTAGAACCTTAATTACTTGGCCCTAACAGCACATTTTATAGATAATGAATGGAGATACCACTCAATAATCCCCAATCATAAAGGAGAGACTATAGGTTAAAAGATTAAAGAGGTTTTAAGAGAATGAGGACTTAGAAACTTGTCCACAATAACTATTGATAATGCATCATCTAATGATGTGGCTGTGGAATATCTAAAAAAGAGAAAGAAGAATCTAAATGGGTTAGTCATGAATGGGGATTTCTTGCATATGCGGTGTTGTACCCATATCTTAAATCTAATAGTTAATGAAGGTATAAAAGAAAATCACAGTTCTATTGCAAGTGTTAGGACTGTTGTTAGATTTGTGAGATCCTCACCCCAAAGGCTTGCAAAGTTTAAAGAACTTGTTGAATGTTCAAAAATTGAATGCAAGAAATTATTATGTCTTGATGTGCCCAGAAGGTGGAATTCAACATACATGATGTTGGATGCATCCCAGAAGTTTGAAGCTATTTTTAAAAAGCTAGAGTTTGAGGACTCAAGCTTTGTGGCCTTCTTTGGGATTACCGGTCCCCCTACCAAAAAAGATTGGGACAATGTTCGGGCATTTGTTTCTTTTTTGTAAGTTTTCTATGAGGCCACCAAGGTCTTTTCATCATCATTGCATGTGAGTATTCACAATGCATTTCACCAATTAGCCTTAATCCATGATGAAACCTATAAGTCTACCATGAATCTGAACACTGTTTTTACAACTATGGGTTTTGATATGAAGGGAAAATATGACTAGTATTGGGGTAATTTGCATAACATTAATGCACTATTATATTTTGGGATTATTTTTTACCCTCATTACAAGTTAAGCTATTTGGAGTGGTCGTTTCATAAAATGCATGCAAGTGCAAATTTGTTGACTAAGGTGAAGGAGAATCTGTTTAAAGTGTATAACTAGTATAGATCTGTGCATGAGGAGCAAAACAGATCTGCATAGTCATCTAATGGTCCTTTTGAGGGCATTCCAGTTGCTGAAGCATCTGTTCCTGCTGAAACTCCATCACATTTAGCAAGGACAAATGCTTTTAAGCGGCACTTGAGAGAAAAAAATGAACTTGATAGATGAAATGAACTTGAAACATATTTGAGTGAATCTAATTTGGATGGTGATGATAAGTTCGATATTCTTGTTTGGTGGAAACAAAATTCTTCTTGGTTCCCATTTTATCAACCATGGTGAAAGATGTGTTAGCCATTCTAGTTTCCACCGTTGCTTCAGAAAGCACATTCAATACTGAGGGTAGGGTTCTAGATACATTTAAAAGCTTCCTAAACCCAGAAATGGCAGAGGCACTGATTTGTGCTCAGAACTGGTTTAGGCCATTTTTGAACCAACTGAAACACATAAATGTGAATGAAGAGTTAGAGATATCTGAAAAGATTATAACATGTAGCAATTTACTATTTTTTTAATCTTTGAATTTCTTTACTATTTGTGCCATTTTTAATTCTTTTTTACTGTGTATGTTTCAAACAATTTCTAGTTAAATCAACAAGTTTTGGAGGAGCTAGTAGAGCAGCAACAACAGCTGGAATTGCAACTGGATGTGGCCCATCATCTTAATCACATCCAACTACTGTTGGTTGTGGTTGAAAATATGTTCAGTATTTGTTCCTTCTCTTTTACTAAGTTGCTTTTTCATTACAAAATTGTTTCAGTATTTTTTAATTCAGTTATATGTTTATTCTTTACTATTTATTTTGTGTCATTTTTACAACTTTTTGCTGCTTTTTTGGTTTTTTGGAGTCATTGTAAGATATGACTTAATGTGGAATATATTTACTGTTAGTTAGTTGACAAATCTATTCACCATGACAATTAGGGACTCTTTTTTTGGGTTTGTTGTTCACTTATATAATTTAAATTCTTTATTTTTCACTAATGACATATAAATTTAAATTACATTTTCATTTGTTTCTTTTATTTATTTTTGTAGGTACATTTTTTTGAAGAACACATTTGGAACAAATCAAGGATGCAATGGTTTTTTGTCTCTACTTTTATAGTACTGTGTCTAGTCATTTATGTTAGATTTGCTATTTGAATCCCTTTTTTAGTTTGTGTTTGTATTTTAAACTTAAGTGCTAATGATTGTTACAGTGTTACAGGTTACAGGATTGAAGAAGCATTTGAAGAGGCTTAATGCTGCTAAGCATTATATGCTTGACAAATTGGGTGGTGCATTTGTAAGTGAAGTTTCCATCATTTTTTGACCAGTTTTGAGAGTAATATTTTTAAGACTGATGTGAACTTTTTTTTTTCATCCTGTATAGGCATTAGGCACCTAAGCCTTAATATGGACTACACAAATCGAGGGAGTGTCTCCCCTTCTTACTTATCCTTCGAAACCGGTTGAAGTATGCTTTCACATACCGTGAAGTCATTGCTTTCCTGATGCAGTGACATGTTCTTGTTGATGGCAAAGTCAGGAAAATGCGATCATGTTCTTGGAGTAGCGGGTGATTGTTCATGGTATGAGCCTCGGACACACCTATCTTTCCTATCTTGAATTACTAAACCAAACTTAGTTGTTGGTCTGGAATTGGGTTCTCATTTGATTTGTGGAATGCTTATAGATTATCCACTACCTACATTTGTTTTGATTCATGCATTTCATATTAAAATCTGATGCATTACTAGTATAGATAATTTCATCCTGTTATTGAACTATAGCGTCAACTATTTAAAATGAAATTTTAAAACTTTTTTGCAAGTGAAATATTTTAATTATGCTTTTGGTGTGACACTTTATTGTTTAATGATAATGTTTATTTTATACTAAATAACGATGATGGACTAATTTTGAACTCTTATAATTTACCTCTTGTAGAAATCGGCTTTAATATTGTTTTATCTCTAACAACTAGAATGGTTTGGACATTTAATGGTTCTGTTGTTCATGTGAGTTGTACTTGCTAATAAGTATCTATTTTGTCTTATTTCTCTCTTTGTTGTTAACTAAAATGTTTCTTTGTTTGCTCCTATTACCAAAATAAGGTGTGGGCTATTGCAGATTCAAACCGACAGGGATATCTTGGTTTCACTGAATTTATCATTGCTATGCAGGAACAAATGTTATGATTTTTTTGAAGATTAATGTTGATAAATTTTTGAAAATACTGATAAATTAATCATTGTTATGCAGGTAAAAATGTTAATGCTAACACAACAGTATTCATGTGCGGAGTATCATTTCTTTTCTGTTGCTGACCTGCTGTTGCGAGAGGGAAGTGTGGGTCTTATGAAGTGTAGAAAAATTCAGTTGTCTACGATGGAGAAGAAGTTTTTGCAAGTTTATCTTAGTTTTAGATTTACTTGTATTTTATTTGGATCAAATATTTATGTACCAAATTGGTCCCACTTGTTTGATTGCCCTCAACATTGGACTATTGGAGGACCAAAAAGTAATTTCTATTGTGAAGTTAATTATCTTAAATGTCATTAAATTTTAGAGAAAAGGATTTTGAGGTTAAATTATTTTAATGGCCAAAAAAACTAGTTAAACAAGTAAAATGGGTTAATGGTTATTATGTATGTACATATTGACCCATTGAATATAATATTGCTGTTGGGTGCCAATAGAACAATTCCAGTTACAGCCAAGAACATTTTTAATTTCATAATTAATTAAAATATGGATATAATTTGGCCTTTGGATTATTGGTTTTAAAATTTTAAATAGTCCAATTTTATAATCATGACCCATTTGCCTTTTAAGATACTAAAATTCTAAAGAGAAAAAAAGTCAAAAACTTGATGAGGCCTAAACCTTTTGAACCCACCTGATTGACCCATAAACCGCTTTAATCGTAACCCCCGCCTAAACCGATCATGAAAACGGTTAGAAGTGGACTAGTAATTTAAGAGGTTGGTTTGGTTCGATTGGGCTTTTTGGGCTCGAATCCAACCAAACCTGACCATAGCCCAGCCTATTTTATTGTAAGTTTGTTGACTTTCATAATAAATACTTTAAAAGTCATATTAATGGTGATTTCTGATTGGTTGATAGTGTAAAACTTTTTACACTAATAGTACATGACCATTAAACTTTAATAAAAAAATATTGCATTAAAAATTTGATCTATACACCATACACCATTTCCCTTGTTTTAGTTTTGAGTTTAATTTCTATTCATTGTCAGTGTAAATAATTTTACATTGTCAACCAATTAAAAATAATTGTTGATATGACTTTTAAGATAATTATTATAAAAGTCAACAAACTTATTATATATGGTGGCAGCGGTGGTAATGTTGACAGTGACGGTTGTGGCGATGCCGACAATGATGGTTATGGAGGTGTCAACAGAGGCAGTTGTGGTAGTACCGGTTATGATCGTGGCGATGCCAGTGGTGGTGGTGACGATACCTGTGGTGGTGGCGGCGGCGACACTGTTGGTTGTGGTTGTGGTGGTGGCGGTGAAGATGATAATGGTGAAGAAGCTTGTGGTGGTGGAGGCGATGCTGGTGGTCATGGTCGTAGTCGTAGTCGTGGTAGTGGTGGTGCCGGTGCCAGTAGTCGTGGTGGTGACGGTAGCGGTCGTAGTGGTGGTGACGGCGCTTGTGGCAATGGCAGCAACAGTAGTGGTGGTGATAATGGTGGTGGTTGGGGTGGTGGTGGCGAGAAAGGTTATTGTCAAATATAGTGATATGTATTTTTTTTAAAAACTAAAAACCAAATTCACAAATCCTTTTTTCTTGGTTTTGAAAATGAATGTAAAAGTGTTTTGAAATTGAGTTAAAAACCATTTCAGCCAAATGCGTTTTGTTTTGAAAATTGCATTTGAAAACCAAAAACTAAAAACTCGCAACCATCCCAATCAGGGGCTAAGAAAACAGTGTTATATATAGGATTAAAAATTTTAATTTAAGTAAAATTTTAAAAAAATAGTACTGTAGTTATTATTATTATTATTTGCTTAGTTTGTATTTTATAAGATGGTGAGATTTGATCGGCTTGTACAGAAGTGCCTTTATCGAAATAGTGTAATTGACAAGAAAAGGAAAGGCAATAGTTGTAATTATTAACAAAATAGGAAATTTCAAGAAGACAAAACTTAGATACAGTAGTAGCTTAGATGTTGTTGATGTTGTTCTTCAATCATAATTGGAGTTTTACCTCGGTATTTTGTATAATAAATATATGCATTAAATAATTACGCAGATTACCAAGGTAAAACTCCAATTTTGATTAGAGAACAACACTAACAACACTTAAGGTACTGTATCTAAGTTTTGTCCATTCCAAAAAAATTATAAAATATAAACCATAAAATAAAATACTTAATTGCAATTTTGATTCATTTAATTTAAATTATGTGATTTTAATTTTTCATTTTTTTCAAACTAACTAAATCCTTATATATATATATGAGTCAGGATCCATTGACATCAGGTGTCAAAATTAGTCAAATTACACCTTCAATAACTTTTTGTAAAATGCAAATTTAACTAATCCAATCGTTGAATTTCATGTTCTTATTAATTAAATTAAGTATACAAAATTTCATACAATTTCAAAATTATTTAATATTTTATCTCATCACTTTATTTTAATGTACAATATGATAGTAAAATATATTAAATATACAATGTTAGATAGCGTATCTAGCAAAGTCCAAATGATGTGAAATTTGATAAACATGTTTATAAAAATAATATCACATAATTTAACGGTTAGATTGATTAAATTTGCATTCTAGAAAAAGTTATTGAAGGTGTAATTTGACTAATTTTAACACCTAGTGTCGACGTATCCTGACCCTATATATACATACATATATATATAAAGAGAGAGATAGAGGATGTATCAAGTAATAATGTATTTTCTATGTGAGAATGAGAATAATAAATTCTATAAAAAAATGAGAATAATAAATATTAATTATTAGATTATATTATGAATAATAAAGATTAAAATATACAAGTCATATGATTTTTTTTTTAAAGTCATATGACTCTTTTAAGTGATTATATGACTTTAAAATTTGACTATTAATTTATAATTATATGATTCAAATTTACTCTTATCATTTTCACATATAAAAATCATTTTCACGCTCTTATATATGTAACCATTCAATGATGATACTAATATAACCACCACTTAAACTATTTGCTTTTATGAGTATTTCTAGAATAAAAT
The DNA here is from genome assembly GCA_004329165.1 of Spatholobus suberectus. Lineage (NCBI taxonomy): Eukaryota > Viridiplantae > Streptophyta > Magnoliopsida > Fabales > Fabaceae > Spatholobus > Spatholobus suberectus. The sequence goes on from CM014732.1 coordinate 5,740,934, forward strand.
TTAAATTTATGAAATTATTAATAAAAATTAACAAACTTAACTATTTTTATTGATTTTGATAAATTAGTTATTTGTTATTTATATAAAAGACTAAAGGTAGTATAAAACATGCGACTCCAAGACAAATTTAGTATTTATCTCGTAGACCTCAGCTCAAACAATCATTATTTACTTTATAATATATTCGAAGGTAGTGTAAAATATTTATTTCATATAAGAATAAAAATTTATATTAGAATATATATATATTTTTTTAAAAATTGAATAAAACTATAATAATGTTAATAATTTTTTTTGAGTTTAATTTCTATATATTATCGGAATAAAAAATTTTATACTAATTATTATCATATATCTTAATTTATAATTAAATAACAATATAAAGACTCATTCTATTACAGGTGCACACACTATTTCCTCAATATTTTTATTAATTTTTTTTTTTAAAAGCTCGCCTAAAAAGCCGTTATAAACCTAAACGTTGGGCTGGCCCTGAGACAATGTAGTAGTTAATAAAAAAATACCTCACGCATCCCACATGGACCCTCCAGTCTGGACTGGACTGAAATAGAAGACGAGACAGATTGCAGTGCAGCCAGCCACCGAAAAGAAGAAGAACAAAAGGCGAACGAAGCAGCGATGAGGTGGGAATGGTGAGCCAGAGTGAGTGAGCGAGAGAGATCAGAACAGAAAAAAACACATAATAATATATATATGAAATGGAGGTTAAGGCCAGAGCCCCTGGCAAGATTATCTTAACCGGCGAACATGCTGTGGTTCACGGATCCACCGCAGTTGCCTCTTCTATTGACTTATACACCTACGTTTCTCTCCGCTTCACCACTCCTTCCGGTACACTCTCTCTCTCTCTCTCTCTCTTTAATTCCATTCCAACGTTATCCACTTCGCGATGCGAGATGCATTTTATTTTATTTTATTTTATTTTGTTGACGTAATAATTTGGCTAAAAGTAACGTTGAGTGATTATGATTATGATGATATTTGGCAATAGCGTGATTGATGCCGTTTTAGTTGAGGTTGAGATTCTGATTCAATTAGGATTTTTGGTTTGTGTAAAAGAGGACGAAGATTTGTTGAAACTGCAGCTGAAGGACACGGCGTTGGAGTTCTCGTGGCCAATCAGTAGAGTAAGAGGAGCGTTTCCTGAATCTGCGGGTCAGCTATCTTCGACGCCTACCTCATGCTCTGTCGAGAATGCCAAGTCAATTGCGGCACTCGTTGAAGAGCTTAATATACCAGAGGCCAAAATTGGACTTGCCTCCGGTGTTTCTGCGTTTCTCTGGTTGTACTCTTCTATTCAAGGGTCTGAACTCTGAGTCCATTTTGTTCTATTTTGTATTGTACTTCAGAATTCAGATCCTTTTCTTTTGTGTGTGTGTGTGTTGTTTATGTAGTTTTGATTCTGTTTGGCTCTTTGTGTAGATTTAAGCCGGCTACTGTGGTTGTCACTTCTGAACTTCCTCTGGGTTCAGGCTTGGGTTCCTCGGCGGCGTTTTGTGTGGCGCTGGCAGCTGCCTTGCTGGCTTGCACTGATTCTGTTTCCTTGGATGTGAACCATCAAGGATGGCTCTCTTTTGGGGACAAGGATCTTGAATTGGTAAATAAATGGGCTTTTGAAGGGGAGAAGATCATCCATGGAAAGCCGTCTGGGATTGACAACACTGTAAGCACATATGGTACGCCACGGCCGTTTTTCTACAAAATTCCATTAGCTTTTGTTGATTTTATATATATATATACATATATTATTTGGAACATGTCTTTCTGCATTTTTCTTGTTAGTGATGATTACTATTTGAATCTTTTGTGTGACTGAATTGAATTGGAATATAATTGGTGGGTTCTTATCTCTTTGTATGATAGGAGTCTGGAGAGGATGAATAAAATGCTTTTTGTGGTTATGAAAAGCTGTGGGAACAAGTTGTAATTCTCTTTTACTGGGTCTGTTAATAATCTCACCTAGAATTACTTATAATTTATGAGACACAGCTGGAGGAATAATTTAAGGTCATGAGCTACTGGTTTGTGGAAGTGAATTGAGAAATGTACAATAGTGTTAGGTGGGAGATCGATCATGTGAAAATTGTGATTTGTTTGGAATGTTTAATTATTATGTTCTTTGTTTACATGCGTAAGTTACTGCCATTGAATCTGCAACTCACTCGATAGTGACCATTATCAGGTAACATTATCAGCTTCAAGTCAGGTAACATTACGCATATGAAGTCAAGTGTGTCACTTAAAATGCTCATTACTAACACCAAAGTAGGTAGGAACACAAAAGCATTGGTGGCTGGTGTTTCAGAGAGGATGCTAAGGCATCGAGATATAATGGCTTTTGTGTTTAGTGCTGTTGATTCTATTAGCAAGGAATTGACTACCATTCTCAAGTCACCCACACCAGACGAGCTCTCTGTAACTGAGAAAGAAGAGAAGATAGAAGAACTAATGGAAATGAATCAAGGTCTGCTCCAGTCTATGGGGGTCAGTCATGCCACAGTAGAAACTGTTCTTCGAACAACATTGAAGTATAAGTTAGCTTCCAAATTGACAGGAGCTGGTGGTGGGGGCTGTGTGCTGACACTGCTTCCAACATGTATCCTCTTCACTTATTGTTCTTTTCCTTGTGCTTCTAATGTTTTCCGTTACATCTCTGTTTTTTTTTTTTTATTATTATTTTTATTTTCTTGTCTATGTTTAGCTGATGGCCTATGTTTGCTTCTATTAATCTGTTTGGTTCAAAAGAGGGGAGGGAAAGGGAAGGACTCCTTGTTTGGTTTGCAAAGGGAGGTGAGGGAAAATAAAGTAATATACTATCCTACTCTTACAATATACAAATAAAACCATTAAGTTAAGTATTCAAACTAATAATAATTTAATCAGCACAGTTTACAAACTTCAAGCATTTTCCCTCTCCTTCAAATCCTCTAAATTTTGGAGGAGAGACAAAAATAACAGGGAAGGGATTTTACCTCCTTATTTCCCCTCCCCTCCCTTTCATTCCCCTCCAACAAAACACTACGTTACTTTCTGCCAAAAAGGTTGTCCTGGAAGTTCTGATATTTATGTGCTGCCTGGTTAAATATGCATGCAGTTTGTGTATATATACACATAAGGCATTTATAAAACCCTAAATAGGCCTATTTTGGATTAACTTTTAGCTCATGGGAATTTTTCAATTGAAATAAGTATGAGGGAGCTCATAAATTTGAATTAGGTGCATATGAAGAAGTTAGATGAGAGAACATATGGAGAGGTTAAATGAGGAAGCTTCTTAAAAGGTTAAGGATCGTAAGTACTTATTCAGAAATTTATCCATTAGTGAATGAGATGCTTAAGTGCTGGTTGAAAGTTAAATGAGGAAACTTCTTGATATGTTTTATTTTTATCTCCTATAAGTGGTTGTTAAGATATCGGAACATAAGCATGGCTAGAACACCTGCAAGTGACAGTGAAGACTTGTTTTTTTGAGGACACTCCACGCATTCATCTATTTTATCTATCTGACTCACTTTTGCTCCCCGCAATGTCAATCTACTTCAAACATATCACAATTTTCGTTCTCTAGATACTCTTTAGGTGATTAAAACACAATTTTTCTGGTGGTGGATGATTTTTGTCTTTATAAAAATAGAAACCTAAGTTGTTTCCTGACTCCCTGCTGCCCATCATGGATTTTATAGCTTTTAAGCATCTTGAATATAATTTTTAATCTCAGTTTCTTGTATCCCTTCCTTAACATGCTGTAATCAGTGCTATCAGGCACCGTTGTTGACAAAGTAGTTGCTGAACTGGAGTCATGCGGATTCCAGTGTTTCATTGCCGGAATTGGCGGGGGAGGTGTTGAAATTAGCTTTGCGGTGTCATCTTGATTTTCTATTTTTATTTTTCCAAGGAGCGACATCATTGATCAAAAGCATCAGATCCTCAAACAAGCAGCATAAAATATATGCTTCCCGTTTACATCTTGTGCATCAATCTTTAACGTTTTCTTTTTTCTTTTTTGAATTAATGTAAACATTTTCTTATTCATTCCTGAACGGAAATTGGAGGATATAAACTCTCATATTTGGATAGAACATGGTTGTTATCGAGATCGTGGAGTGGCGTCTCCAAGACTATATTTCACAAGACATATATCACAAGGCACGCACACTACATATATATAATTTACTAAAATTTACTTTTTATTAGATAAAAAGTTCCGGCTGTATTAAGTGAATTTCTGAATACGTTTTAGAAATTGTATGAAAGCGTTTTTGAGTGCTACAATGGGTGATTCAGATGCTAATTACCGATTTGTATGTACTATGTAGCCTAGCCATTTTGAATATTTGTTTGGTGGATACCCGACCCAGTTATATTGTTAGACTCGTGAGAGATGACTCAGATCCATTTTCTTGACCCAGGGAAAAAAAAAAAAAAAGTAGATCCCTTGCATAAGGGAGTTGGAAATCTGGTAACAATGATATGTTCTCTTAATTACACAAGCTACTAATGCTCAGTTTGTTTTGTCAACGAAACCCACTCAAACTGTCGGTTGGGCTGCAGCCTTTGGTGCATTGGTAGATGCAATTTCTTTATTTCTATCGAGAAAAATGTAAAATATTAAGATAGAGTCTTCATTGCCATAGAAGCTAATTACTTACGGCTGTTGTCCCTTAATCCTTGTCTTTGTTTAAATAAAATGATATATGTTTTCAATTTCCAGGACTATACACATCAACTGGCACATTCAGAAGATTCCTTTGTTATGTGACGGTTAAAATGGCCATACACATTGTAAAGAATCTGACTTTTTATTCCAAAACAAAATATATAGGAATTCAATTTCTTTTTGTTCCTGAAGTAGCGACAAATGGAAGCATAGACATACAAAAGATTCACACGAAGAACCTAATAGATGTCTTAACCAAGCTTGAAAATACTAACAAATTTCAATAGTGTAGATCCTCATATGACTTATCAGAAACATAAATAATGTAGAGATGACAAGTGTGGAATAAGCATTAAAGATGAAAATGTACGAAGAAATGATTAAAAAGTCTTCAAGTAGGAGAAAGATAAGATCATTAATTAAGTGCTAATTAAAAGATGGTCAAGAATAAATAGTGATCAAGTAATGATTATGTTTCTTAAGCAATTTCTAGCCACATTAATTTGTGGCCGTTGAAACTTATATAAGAGAAACGAGTGTTATGATTTTAATTTTTCCATTTCATCTAATTTCTTCTCTTATAGTTTCTCTTTATAATTCCTTAGCCTTGTGTTTCGATGAGGAATTTTAAGAGGGTAATTCATTTTTATAGGGAAATTAAAATACTTTGTGGTTAAATATGTTGTTTGGATAGGGTATTTAATAAAAAATTGAAATTTTAGTAATTTATAAAGGTATTTTAATTACCTAAAATTGTAGAATTTCAAATTTCACTAAAAAGGTAAGAATTTGAAATTCTTCATACTTATCTTCTCTCACTTTTATGTCTATTTTCTCTCTCCGCTCTCCGCTCTCCCTCTCTCCTTTTTCTTTCTTCTCTCGCTTCCCCTGCTTCTCTCCCTCTCTCTCCTCTCTTTTCTCTCTCCTCTCCCTCTCTCCTTTTTTTTTTGTTTTCTATTTCTTTATGACCCCACTCTTTTATCTCTCTCCTCTCTCTCATCTCCCTCTCTTCACTCTCTTTCTTCTCTCCCCTCCCCCTTCTCTCTTCCCTCTGTCTCATCTCCCTCTCTCTCTCTCCCATCTCTCTCTTCTTTCCCTCTTTCTTTTTTTTCTTTATCAATATTGACATAAATGTATTAATATTTATATTTTTGAATTATTAAATATTATTTAATAGTAAAATTATTTGTGAATTATTAAATATTTAAAAATTAACTAATATTTATTTTTGATAAAAATTAATATTAAAATTTTAATTTTAAATATATATTTAAAAATTAAATTTTGTATATGGTGAAAATTAAAATGTCATATCCAAACTCAAAATTTAAAATTTAAAAAATTTGAATTGCTTTATCCAAACAGGCATTTAATGAATGAAAGAAATTTAAATTAAAGCAATTTAAATTTCAAGCATTTTAAATTTTTGAGATTTTAAAATTCCCCATCCAAACACAACATAAGAGAAATTATAAGGTGTTTTATTCTTATTGATAAGAAGAGTGTGTAATTATTATATTGTTTCTAATATGATCTATCTTACATTTATATTAAATGAATTAAAAAATTCTTAATTTTTATTTTTTGTATTTCTCATTTTATCTTTTATTATATATCAAATTATGTTTATCTTTAAATATGAGGATAAATGTATTGAATTTCCACGATTTTTGCGTCAACTGTGTGACTTGGTATTTCTCGTGGATGAATAAAGTTAATTGAGAATCTCACGCGACAAGAAGTTCTATAACCACACTTAATTTTGTTATATAAAAATAGTTACAAACAGAGTTTTGATAACATCATAGTGACGGTGGCTACGGCAACCGCATCAAACTGCAATTGAGGTCTACAATGACCGCATCTGTCCACAACAAATATACAATAGACTTGGCTTAAAACCTTGCTTACAAATATATGTGTATATATATGTACGCTTACTTTCAAGTAGTAATTTATTAGGTTTATACGTTTGAAAGCAATACATACGCTTGCTTTCAACTAGAATCTTCAACCAGACATATATATTCACCCATTCACGTGGGTACTGTGCTAGCTGCCATAGTTCGTATCATAGTTGACGTAGACAAGAACCACAATGACATTAAATATACCAGTCTCGATTAATGAGTGTCATTTATCCTTCATCAAGTGTTCACAATGATTCCACCTGAAAAGAGAAAAAAAAAAATCATAAATGAAAAGAGTCAGAAAAATAGCCCAAGCAACGAACGAACAAATTCTGATTAATTATGGTGCAAAATATGTTATTAGAGTATATGTATCAGACCGTTGGGGTGGAGGACTTGGCCAGTTACGTAAGAGGAGCATTGGTTGCTCGCAAGAAACACATAGGAGGGAGCAACCTCAATAGGCTGCCCAGCTCTCTTCATTGGCGTCACATCCGAACCAAATCGAACAATTTCTTCCACCGTCAAACTGGCTACTTGTAACGGAGTCCAGATGGGTCCAGGTGCAACCCCGTTCACTCTTATTCCTTTCCTCACAAACTGAAGCGCCAGGGCCCTCGTAAAGCCCACAATGGCACCCTTCGTGGACGTGTAGTCCACTAGCGTTGCGTATCCCTCGTATGCAGTCACCGATGTCGTGTTGATAATGCTGCTTCCTTCCTTCATGTGCTTCAGGGCATGCCTATATTATATATATAAAAGCTCGCTTAAACTTACGTCTATATCAATGGATCCTTCATTACTTTGTTTTCAAGATGCCAATGCCAAATTAATTTGTCACTTCAGCGCCTACTTTAACGTAATGAAATTAAAAACATCAAAATAAATGATGTTGTGAGACTAACTAAATAAATTGAGACGCGGTTAGTTATAATTTAATAACTAACATAAAATTGAAGGAGAGGTTTATGTGTTTACTTAGTCATGAAGAAATAGGAAAATATATTAGTTCGGAACACCCTCTCGAGTCTTGGCTCATCAATCTCTTCCAGTGAATCACTCTCGAACTGCACAGCTGCATTGTTGACCAGAATGTCAATGCGGCCATAAGCATTGACCACCTCGTCCACCACTCTCTTGCAATTCTCTTCATAACCCAAGTCAACTACCGGTATAGCCATTGGATCTTTGGCATCCGCAGTCTTGGCCTTTCTTATAATTTCAAGCGTGTCCCTTGCATCTATGTCTTCTTGTCCCTTCACGTAGGTGAAGATGACAGTAGCACCCTCTAATGAAAACAAATTGCACACTGCTCGTCCAATTCCAGAGTCACCCCCGGTTACTACGGCTATCCTACCCTGAAAAATATAAATGATTAACTACATTGAAGGAAATAAAAAATAAGTAATTATAGATAAGGAAAGGTAATATTTAATTAACGTTATATTGTATATATACTTGAAGTTTATTTGACGGCTTGTATTCGGGGTTGCTGTATTGGGGTGGTGGATTCATGAGATACTCTTTGCCAGGCTGTGTGTCTTGCTTCTGAGGGGGAAATTTGTATTCACCGGAAGCCATTCTTATGAACAAGCTTTTGGGAATAAAAAAAATGGCCGAAAATGTGGTTTTGGTTAGTCCTGAGGTGGAAGCGGATTTTGAATACAGAGCAAGACACGGAGATGTTTTATATCGTTACAAGTGTTAATTAAGGCTGTAGCGTATATAGGTGCGTGATGGCGATGGAATGCAGATAGATGCACATGTTCCGTCATATAATTGCTTTGGGACATCGCATGGTTACCCTACTTGTTATGCTATCCTCTGTATTTGGTTATCCTTTATTGGGTTTGGGTGGCTTTCTTGTCAGTTTAGTACGTGGTTATCATGAATTTTGGAAAAACTGTGTCGCACTATCCTTCCTTGGGTTGCGTCTTTATTAAGAAAGTTATTTTTAAAAGAGTAAATATAAATCTTCTTACAATATTTTCTTTCTATTTTTTTATTTTCTTTTTATATTATATATTGAATACGCTTTATATTTTTAAGATATTAAATACATTTATTTTTATTCAATATTTTCTTATAAAATAATAGGAGAATATAACAGCACTTTTCTAAGTCAATTATACTCGAAGATTATAAGCATAAATCTAGACCTAATCTATCCTTAATTAATTGTCTTATTTGACACTTTAACCAATTTAATCACTTACTTTAATACCCTGTCACCTAACTTAATCAATTTAACACAAATTTCAATTCCTGATGTCACAAGTCACATGGTAATGAGGGCGAACCAATTGGAAAATTCAAAGCATGGACCAAACACCAACAACAAAAGTCATGGTTTCACACATGGAAACAACAAAATCATTATTCCAACAGCATGTTTCTATGTAGTCGTCTTAAGACTTGTTCTTGACACACCTTGCGTTTAGGCTGGTCACTTTGCAGTAATAATTAATATTAATGTTTCGCCTTTCAAAAAAAAAAAACTCGGTCACATATGTCTTTAATGACCGTAAGTGATCAGCCTGGTATACTTGCTAAAACATTTCACTTGATCCTTACCATGGTAACACACATAGAAAGTCAAAACCACTTACTAAGGGCTCACTTGAGGTGGTTTTTAGTTGTGAGTTTTGAAAATTTCAAAAACTGCAATTAATTTTTAGTTTTTAAAAATTAGTTTTAATTTTTTTCAAGTTTTTGGTTTCAAAATAAATTCATTTTGAAAATTTTTTCATGTTGTTAAAGTTATTTTAAGGGTATGTTTGTGTGGTGGCAATAGTGGTGGTGGTGGTGGTAACGACGACAATGGTAGTGGTGGCGACACTGATGGTGGTGGTGGTGATGGTGATGGTAGTAGCAGTAGTGGTGGCAATGACAATAGTGTTAGTAGTGGTGGTAGGAAATAGGGGTGTTCAAAAAAACTGAATTGAACTGAATTGTTTGAGAACTAAACCGACCTGACCAATAAAAACTAAACTATTTTTGTAAAAAATTGAACTAAACTGTTTTTATAAAAACTGAACTAAACTATTTGAGAACTAAACCAAACTATTTGAGAACTGAATTGTTTAGAAACCAAATTGAATTAAACCGAACTATAAAAACTGAACCATTTTTATAAAAGGGTAAAAATTCTCAGTGCAAAAAAATAGTTTAGTTCGGTTCAAACAGTTCAGTTCAGTTGAAAGCACAATTCAGTTCGGATTTGAGAAAATAGTTCGCCAAACAATTCAGTTTGGCTCGCTTGAACTATTTTTTAGTTCAGTTCAGTTTGATGAATTATTTTTCTAGTTTAGTTTAGTTTTCACATAGTTTAGTTCAATTCACCTATTTTGAACACCCCTAGTAGGAAGAGCCATTGTCAAATGTAGTGATGTGTACTTTTTTAAAAACTAAAAACTAGATTCATAAAACCTTTTTTTTTGTTTTAAAAATGAATGTAAAAGTGTTTTAAAATTGAGTTCAAAATCATTTCAGCTCCATTTTAGCCAAACGTGTTTTGTTTTAAAAATTAGATTTGAAAACCAAAAGCCAAAAACTCACAACCACTCCAAACGGCCTATAAGAAAACTCACACGCCCATGTGATTCAAATTCTCAGTCATTTTTGCTACAAACAAAACCGTTTGCTTGCTACTCCTTGTTTAGGGCAATACCATTTACATAAAATGGTCTAGTTGAGATGGAACCAAAAGGACTACCAACATAGTTGGAGACCAACCTAAAAGACCAAATTAGACTTGAATTATAACCAATTGTCATCATGCTTTGGAAAATTAATTTAACCATGGATTTTTATAAGGTAAAAACCGTGCAGCCATCTTCTGATCGAACCCATGCCCATTCACGTGAAAGAAATCATAGGAGAAAAACAACTAATCTAAGCAAACTAATTAAGGTAAAAGTAAGTAACTTAGGTTAACTACCAAAGTTCGGCTGATTGACCAAAGTGGGTTAGTTTTACAAATTATTACCAATGTAGGGTTGTTTTAAAACATATTACCAAAATGGGGTGGTCAAATTCCACGTCAATATTGTTAATATATATTTTTTAATTTAATTGCAGAAATGACCAGGTTGACTGCCACGTGGGATACCTAGTGGCAGTAGCGTTTTTAGAAAACACTACTGCTACTAGGATATTTTACCTGGCAACCACCTGGCACACAACTAACAGTGTTAGTGGACACGTGTGCAACATGCTAGCACTACTAATATTTTCGCTTTTAATTTATTTTTTTTAAAACGGAGAAAACCACAAGTTTTTAAATTTTAAATTATTAAAATTTGGAAAACGCTAGTATTACTAGCGTTTTTCATTTTTAATTTATTTTTTAAAACTGAAAAAAACACAAGTTTTTAAAATTTTAATTATTAAAATTTGGAAAATGCTAGTATTAAAAATTACTAGCATTTTTCATTTTTAATTAATTTACTTTTTTTAAAATAGAGAACCCAAATTTTAAATTTTTATTTTTATTTTTTTAAATTTGAAAAGTGCTAGTAGTACTAGCGTTTTTTATTTTTAAATGTTTAATTTTTAAAAATTTCAAAACACTAGTATTACTAGCGTTTTTTTATTTTTAATTTATTTATTATTTAAAAACAGAGTGGTATATTAGGAAAACGCTACTAGTAGTAGCGTTTTCCCTTTTTCTCTTACATCCCATTGATGTGGATGCATGCTTGTGTCCATGCTTCACATCGGCAAAATGTCTCAGGTTGCAGACTTGCTTCCATCAATGGTTCATAAATTTTTAAATTTAAAGATATAAATTTACTGTCAACGGTTCATAAAATTACTAGCAACATACAACTTTTAATGTCTTGTAAATTTCAGTTACGTGGTTTGACATTATTATTCATTATTTAATGTCTTATAGATAATGATTATTAAGAAATTAATAAATAAAAAATATTAAAAGTTACAATAAAGATTAATATAAAAATTAATATAAAAAATAGAAAACTCTAGTACTACTAGCGTTTTCCAAATTTTTAAAAAAAATTAAAAACTATTGTTTTGTGTTTTTTTTTAAATAATATAAAAATAGAAAACACTAATACTACTAGTATTTTTCAAATTTAAAAAATAATAAAATTTTAAATACTATTGTTTTGCATTTTTTTAAAATTAACATAATTAGCAAAAACAGTGTTTTCCAATTTAAATAAAAATAAAAATAAAAAAAGCAAAAATAGCGTTTTCCAATTAAGAAAATAAATAAAAATTTAAAATAGAAAACTCTAATACTATTAGCGTTTTTGGTTTTTTAAAACAATTAATTTAAAATGCAAAAACGCTAGTAGTACTAGCATATTCCACATGTGTCACATTTTTCTTGTTTGTAAAAAAAAGCGGAAAGCGAAAACGCTAGTAGTATTAGCGTGTTGTACACGTGTCCACCAATACAGTCAATTGTGTGCCAGGTGGTTGTCACGTGTGATACTCCAATGGTAGTAACGTTTTTAGAAAACGCTACTGCCACTGAGATATCTCATATGGTAGCCAACCTGGCCCTTTCCGCAGTTAAATGAAAAAAAAATATTAACAATGCTGACATGGAATAGAAAACACTAGTTTGACTAACATTTTCCATCGTTGACCACCTCACTTTGATAATATGTTTCAAAACAACCTTACATTAGTAAATAGTTTTTAAAACTGACCCACTTTAGTCGATCAACCACCAAAGTTCTATTATAAATGCATCATTTCTTCACCTTATGCTCCTTTGTTTCTCACGGCAACCTCCAGCTCCCTAAACTTTCTTCATATGCGGACTTGACAGAAATTTCGTCGGCACATACACATACATAAAGATAAATATCTAAGTCAAGTAATAAAATTTCAAAAGTTAAAAAAAGAAGGAAAGTTTTATTAATTAGAGAAAAACTCTTAAAGTATGATTATTCTTTTACTTTTTGGTTACCTAAGGTATAATGGGATGGGTTCCAAACTCCTAGCCAATGGAAAAGGCAGTGACCATTGAGCCAAAGGCCACATTCTCCTAGCATAGCATACTAAATTATAATTGCCAACTGGTTGCGCTAATACAACCCAGTCTAGGTCTAGCCAGGTAAAAATGATGCTAATCATGCTCAATAATAATTTAGACAGAATCTCAAATCAAAAGCAAGAGGAAAATATTATTCAACCCAAACAATGCAGTAAGCAAGTATAAATTAGGGACTCCTGTTACGTCAACCAAGAACAAGCAGAGAATAATTCAGAAGACCATATAGTCAATATGCGGAAACTATAGTATTGTATACTAAAAAATAAATAAAGTCAGCACCTCCTTTTCAAGCTCCCCAATTGTGGCCTCTTATTCCTTGCATCTCTCTTCCTTGAGTCTGAGCTGCATTTTAGAAACACTTGAATACTTATAAATGATGTGAGTTCATTCACAACTGGGAGAATACTTTCATTCTCCTCCTGCTGCATATCAATACTTTCATTCTCTTCCTGCAGCATAGCAACCTGCAGGCTGCAGGTAGAGCAGAGATTTGTTTAAGTGAATTTGAAAGGGTGTGGCCCTCAATTATTAACACATTGAATTCTCTCCCATTGTAGAGATAAGCTGATTGGTTATAAGCATTCAGTTTAAGGGAGAGTGTTGCAGTCAGTTGCTATTTGTTTTATTTATTTTATCTGTTTTAATGATCTTCTGTTTATAAGTCCTATTATATAATAGGAATTTATTAGGTTGATTGAGTCTGTAGGTGCACTTCTGGTTTGTTTTGATAAGATTTTGTATCCCACGTTGTGAGTGGTGGTGGTGGTAGTGGTGTAACGTTGTTTAAAAGCCAGTTATCTTTTTGATTCAATAAGAAATTCATTCTTTCAATTATACAGTTTTTTATCAGTTTCAACATCCACTATATATAACATGTTTTTCTTTGTTGTCGTAATCCCGTCATACTGTATAAACTTGTGATTTGCTTAATGAAACACTTTCATGGATCTCGTATTACATAATATATAGTTCCATGACATTGTTGGTTGATTGTATAACAAATGCAATTAATTGCTTTGGGGTCCCAAACATGTTCCAGTCGAGTAGGGCCAACTGGGTTTGTGAATGGACCTCTACCGGCTTACACCCATGCTTCACGACATATAGTGTAATATTCAGGTGGATCATCAATTAATTACTGTTAGTTAGTATATGCCTTATCTTAAGCTATGTGATAACTGTCATAGCCATCTTTTCTGTTTTGTTAGTTATTGGGAGGTTTATTGTACTAGTTTTGTAACTGACTTGGGAGGGTTAGTTAGCAGCTTATAAAAGTCATAGTTTGGTGCTTCATAACATGGATGTAATTGAGTGAGTGATTCATGATTAGGATTTGTGAGTGCAAGTGAGGAAGAGCAAGGCTTAAGTCTGAAAATTCTTGTGCTGTTTGCTGTGATCATAATAGAAGTCTTTATCTTTGTATGGACGTAGGAATTAATTGCTCCGATAATTTTTGTGTTCCCTGAATCTTCTATGTTCCTTGCTAGTTGCTGTTATTTTTTCATTTCTTGCTGCTACAGTCTTGGTGAACAAGATTGGTTCGTTGCATAACATATAGAAATTTAATTAAGGTTGTTGTCCCTTAATCCTTGTCTTTAAATATATATAGGATAAATGTATTGAATTTGCAGGACTTTACATCAACTGGTGGGACATAGTATTTTTCATGGATAGATTAAATCAATGAGAGTCTCACGTGACAGGAAATTATAACCACAGCTTTGATAAATAATTAAAAAATAGGATGATGGAAAACTTACATCCTACTTTGGAATCTATGTAGTGAATGTGAGAGAAAAAGAAAAAAAGAAAAAAGGTGTTACGATGTAAAAAGAAAACAAAGTACAAAAGAGAAGGAAGAATTAAGAAAGTAGACAAGATGTTAATAATAACTCTTAAAAATACTTATTAACAAAGTTTTAATAACATCTCAGCGATGGAGACTGTGGCAACCGCATCAAACACGATTGAGGTGTGCAATGATCACATCTGTCCACAACAAGAGACTCAACCGAGATTTAAAACCTTGCTTACAAATATGTATGTATATACGCGCACGCTTACTTAATTTCTAGTATTTTATTAGGTTTCTACATTTGAAAGCAATACATACGCTTGCTTACAACTAGTATTTCCTACGTTCCTACGCGGAAAAGCAAAATCACATAGAAGCTGCTGGGCTACATATATTCATCCATACACATCGGTACTGTGCTAACTGCTGTTTTGCCATTCGTAACATGGTTTACGTTGACGAGAACCACAAAAACATCATATATATCTATCAGTCTCGATTAATGAGCATCATTTACCCTTCATCAAGTGTTCACAATGATTCCACCTGAAAGAAAGAAAAATAAAATGAAAAGTCAGAAAAATAGCCCAAACAACGAACGAACAATTTGTGATTAATTATGGTGTAAAATAATATAAGTTATTAATTAGTATGAGTGTATATATGAATCACGGTTGGGGTGGAGGACTTGGCCAGTTACGTAAGAGGAGCATCGGTTGCTCGCAAGAAACACATAGGTGAAGATGACAGTAGCACCCTCTAATTAATGAAAACAAATTGCACACGGCTAGTCCAATTCCAGAGTCACCCCCGGTTACTATAGCTATCTTTCCCTGAAAAATATAAGTGATTAAATAAATTGAAGGGAATAAAAAAAAAAGTAATTATTGTTGGAATTTTGTAGATTAACATTGTTTAATTATTGGATTAAATTTTAGATTATTAATATCAATTATGAAAAATAAAATTTATGATATTTTAATTTATGGATATTAGTTATTTGGACTTATTATGTGAGCGTGCCTATAATGGGGTGAGCCCTTACTTGGTGTCCACATGAAGGGTCCTTGCTCTTGTCTGGTGATTATAAAATTGTCGCCTCATTAGACAATTTTAGAGAGTGACACAACATTGAGTGAGAAACCCTAGCCGCTAGGCAGAGAGGAGTATCTCTCTCATTCCATGTTTGTGATTCAGTGAAAGTGATAGGCATGGATCACATATCTTCTTTAGGTATACATTTTTTAACTCTCTTATAATTGTTACTTTATATCATCAACATGCTATAACTATGCATCAATTATCCTTGTTTGAATTTATTTTTTTATTTTGATATCGTGAAATATTATAAAGTAATTAGCTTTAGAGTAAATTGTGTTTTTTTTCTATACATTTTAGTATTTGGGTGTGAGAATTTTTTGTTTTTGATCCTTATGTTATTAAACAAATTCAAGTCTATTGTACTCTCTCACACAAGGTATTTTATTTGACGAACTAATTTTGAGTGATTATGTGATTTATATAATTGCCTTTTGTGTTTTGTGACATATTTCATGCTTAATGCCTTGTTTAATTTTTCTTGTAAGCATGATTGTTATATTTTGAATAATTGCCATCTCACTTATCGTGGGAACAATTATACAAAATTTGTGTAATTTTTATGATTTATTTGTGTTTAATATTACATTAATAATAATTATACCCTATCGGTATATTGTCATTAATGTGATATGTGTCGATACGATGTATTTTGGTTTTACTTTTGTCAATTTTGTTCTAATACCCTATCGGTGTTGGGATTTTTGTGACATGAGTTTGTACATTGTATTTTTGCTATATTTCTTGTTCATTGTGGTTAGGGACCCATAGGCGGGATCGCAGTGGATAAGAAATTTTGATTGTTGGGCATATTTGTTGTGTATATTAAAGTAATTTTGTTGTTTTTCCACTAGTTACTATGCCCATTTCTGTGATAATTTTGAATGGGACTAATTATGAGGATTGGAAGGAATCTCTGGACTTGTATTTGGCTATGGCTAATGTAACATCCCGGGCGCTGACGAGGGTAGGGAGTGATCGCCGGTGCAAAAGAGATGAGGCACGGACAATGAGCGGCTCCTGGCAGGCTTCCAGCGGAAGAGGTACATGAATGAATCGAATACACACCCGAACGAGAGGGATCCAGAGGCTGTGCAGGTATGGGACTGTACAGTTGAGGATAGCTTAAAGGAATTAATAAGTGCTACCTATACCATCAAGATGCATCTACTTTTCGGTAGCCCATCACTTAAGAACTTCATAGTTAAGCGTGCTTAACTTGGAGCAATTTAGGGATGGGTGACCTACTGGGAAGTTTCTCGGGAAGCGTGTGAGTGAGGACAAAGCACACTGAAAATTTTTGCGTTGGTTTGTGGGGACAGTCACAGATCCTGCAAGCGGCCGGGCGTTACAGTTAACATTGACTTAGCTTTGAGGGAAGAAGAGCCTTTAGTTCTTACTGCTGAGTCTACTACTACCCAAAGGGCGTTTCGTGAAAGATGGGAGCACTCAAATAGAATGTGTCTGAAGGTGACGAAATACACCATGGAAAAGTCCATTAGACAAAGCATTCTAGATAATCGTTGCGCTGAGACTTTTATAAGTCCGTTGGTGAAAAGTTTAGGACTTTTGATAAGGCCTAGAAAAGTCATTATTTTTCCCTATTCGATAACACTATGTATGATGGTGTTAGTGGTGTTCGTGAGCATATGTTGAAGATGGTTCATTATTGTAACAAATTAAAGTCCATGAAATTGGATATTAATGATAATTACCTGATTTGGAAGATTCTGGAATCACTACTTCCTTAGTTTGATGTTCTGAAGACCTCTTATAACACTCAGAATCATGAATGGATCATTGATGAGACCATCACTATTGTTACTCAAGAGGAGGAGTCTATGAAGAGGGGTAAGTCTCACATTGTTCAGTTGCTGCTAAACCCTATAACGATAGATTTGCTGCTTCTGCATCTGGAACTAAGGATGTGAAAAAGGATAATAATGAGAAGTTCAATTATGGCAAGAGAAAGACAGGGAATGCAGCTTAGTATCTTGGGCCCAACAAGAAAATCTTCAAGGGGAATTGCAAATAATGTAGGGAGTATGGACATAAATTAAGTGACTGCAATATCCTTAAGAAGAAAAAGGAGAAGGATGGAGATCTTGAGCCTGATGAAGTTAAGTGAAGATGAGTAACATATCATTATGAAGAGTTTCTTTAATTCTACCTTTTGAACATGTCTTAGTTTTATGTTATCTCTATTAGGAGAAATTTGTGTTTAGTTTCAGCTTTGAGTAATTATAGTTATAATTGAGTTTGGAAATGAAAAACTTATTACATAATTTATTCTTGGCTTGAGAGTTTTTCATGATACTTATATGTGTGTGTGTGCGCGCGCGCGCGCTAAGTATGAAAGATATGTTTATTAATTTTATTGTTGGGCATAAACATGGATATAAGTATTTTGATCACCTCCATAGACAACTTCTTTGGCTATGGTTGGATTGATCTTCTTTGGTTGCCTTCAAGCCTTTTAAGGCTATTGTTGAATAGAAAATAGACAAGAAGATCAAGTGTGCAAGGTCTAATAGAGGTCTTTAAGACTAAATGTAGTTCAGATGATATGGATTTATGGTTGACTTCAATTTGAAATTACACCAGATAGATACTAAGGTTTTTTTTTTTCTAAATGGAAATTTATCTAAGGATAGTAGGAGCAAATTTATGATTCTCATCTTATATGTTGGTGACATCCTCTAAGTTCTAATGTCCTCATAATGATAGAAAAATAATTTAGATAAATAATGTCTCATGTGCTTTCGCTATTTTACGCTCAACTTTGTATTCATTCCAATATTTTTTTTTGGTATTAATACCTTGGAAAGATATTTGAGAAACCCAATTTTAGGTCATTATTGTCTTAAGACTTGTAGGGCACTACAAATTATATGCTGACCTATGTGAAGTTTGATAAACTTTAAGTCATTGTTTTTTACTTATTGCCCTAACGACCAAATTTTTTTCCTTCTTACTTTAATTTTATGTTGAGGAGCTGTTTCTTGAAAGAGTATTAAATAGACACTTACAGCTACTCTAACATAAAGATAGAGTATGTCGTTTTTGTGAGGCTACTTGCTTGATTATGTGGTTGATTTCTGGCTTCCGCATTGTTGAAAGTATGTGTAGGCCACTTGTGATATATTCATTATATTGCAACAATACTTCTACAGTGCTTTTCTCTCAAAATAATAAGAGATTTTCTTAACAATCACTACGTTATAAATTTGTATATACAACACAGTTTATACGACGCTTCAAAATAAAAGCACCATCTATACAAGTCGTAGGCAATAGACGGTGCTTATTTAATAAGCGCAGTCTATTGCAACGTATAGACAGTGCTTATTTAAATAAGCGTTGTTTATACATTTTTTTATATTTTTTCGTATTCGCGAATACACTGCGCTCATACTGATAAGCGCATTAAATTGGGTTAAAATTTCTTCGCTTTCACGCTCCATGTTGCTTTCTCATTCCCTCCTAAACTCATTTCCTTTGAGTTCGGGTTCATCTTCACATTTTCTCCTACTCGAGCTACCCTTTCACTCAACGTTTTCAATCACGAATTGAAGCTCCACTCATTTTGTTTTGTTTTGTTCGTTCCCTGCTTGTTCTGTTCGTATTCACCGTTGTGCTTCGTGTTCCTGTTCACATCCACTTGAGCTACACTCACAACCCCTCATTCACTTGCTCCTCTTGTTCGTGCTCAATGTTTAAGCTCCATTTTGACTCCTGTTGATGTTACTGTTCGTGTTTCAACTTCACGTTACTGTTCACGTCCCCTGTTGTGCGCTCTGTTTGTGTTACTGTGCACCTACACTGCTGCGTGCTACTGTACATCCCCTCTACTGCGCGATATTGTTGTTGTTCATGTTATCTTTGTGTTCGTTATTAATTTGGGTTTTTTTTCCTCTTCAATGATAAATACGTGTAATGTGCATCGTTAATGTCATTTTTAGTTTCTAAGAAATGCATGGGGCATGGTTTGTGGTTGAGGTAGTGCCTTATAATAATATAGACAATGCATTCTTATTGTTTTGTTAGTACTTTGTTGCATATTTGCTTTCAATCGAACTTAGATGGTGTAGCTTTGTGAATTATTTTCAAGTCTTGAATGATAAATAATAAGATCATTGGTGTTATTGGTTTATTGCAATTATCTTTATTAGTGACTTTGGAGGGAGGGGGTAATGTTCCTTACTATCCTTTTAAACTCACAAAATAAAATAAAACCACTATACTTGTATATATAGACAATAAGACAATGACACTAACTGGTGCTTGGTACTCCCTCTTGGGGCTACCTGTGACCACCCATTTTGCAATCCTCTTGCACATGGCACAATCAAGTTGAGAGATTTGAGGATTCCATCTATTACGGTGTGCGTTTTAGAAGTGAAAAGTTGTGAGAGAGTTAGGAACTTGGACTTCTCAAATGCTTTGGTCAAAACAAGGAAAAAGGTTGAGACATTTATCTACAAAGGTGTTGGTCATGCATTTCAAGTGCTACATAGTTATCAGCTTTCCCATTCTTGGACCCAAGTTGAAAAGCTAAGTTAAAAACCATAGTTTTAGGAGTCAGTTTTCTACGCAATTTGAGCTATAAGTCTCCAAACCATATGAGACTAAAAAAATATTTTATAGGGTTAAAATGTGACTTGAGTGAGTTGGTTTCACTCAAAAATCTCAAGCGGTTTGAAAATGGTGCAAGTCGAAAGTTTAAGTAAAAACCATAGTTTTAGGAGTCTGTTTCCTATGCAATTTGAGCTACAAGTCTCCAAACCCTATGGGACTAAAAAACAGATTTTATAGGGTTAAAATGTGACTTGAGTGAGTTGGTTTCACTCAAAAATCTCAAGCGGTTTGAAAATGGTGCAAGTCAAAAGTTTAGGTAAAAACCATAGTTTTAGGAGTCGGTTTCCTATACAATTTGAGCTACAAGTCTCCAAACCCTATGAGACTAAAAAACAGATTTTATAGGGTTAAAATGTGACTTGAGTGAGTTGGTTTCACTCAAAAATCTCAAGCGGTTTGAAAATGGCACAAGTCGAAAGTTTAGGTAAAAACCATAGTTTTAGGAGTTGGTTTCCTATGCAATTTGAGCTACAAGTCTCCAAATCCTATGGGACTAAAAAAAAGATTTTATAGGGTTAAAATGTGACTTGAGTGAGTTGGTTTCACTCAAAAATCTCAAACGGTTTGAAAATGGCGCAAGTTGAAAGTTTAGGTAAAACCATAGTTTTAGGAGTTGGTTTCCTATGCAATTTGAGCTACAAGTATCCAAACCCTATGGGACTAAAAAACAAGATTTTATAGGGTTAAAATGTGACTTGAGTGAGTTGGTTTCACTCAAAAATCTCAAGCGGTTTGAAAATGGCGCAAGTTGAAAGTTTAGGTAAAAACCATAGTTTTAGGAGTCAGTTTTCTACACAATTTGAGCTACAAGTCTCCAAACCCTATGGGAATAAAAAAAAGATTTTATAGGGTTAAAATGTGACTTGAGTGAGTTGGTTTCACTCAAAAATCTCAAGCAGTTTGAAAATGGTGCAAGTCGAAAGTTTAGGTAAAAACCATAGTTTTAGGAATCGGTTTTTTACGCAATTTGAGCTACAAGTTTCCAAACCCTATGGGACTAAAAAACAGATTTTATAGGGTTAAAATGTGACTTGAGTGAGTTGATTTCACTCAAAAATCTCAAACAGTTTGAAAATGACACAAGTCGAATATTTAATCATGTTTTATTTTGCACACTTTAGCCATGTTTTAAATAAGTTTTATGTGGTGATTTAAGCTTCAAGTGGTTACCATGTGGCTCTATATGTTGTATGTTATAAAAATAACTAATACTTACTATGTTCAATAATACCTACTGTGTTTCATTTCTTGTTTAGGAATACTCCTATTTTATGCCCTAAATGATAAACAATAGAAGCCCAAACTTGTTTGTGCATTAGGGTATTGTCATTGTTTGAATTTGGCAATTCAAGAACCATGATTCTGTCAATTTTATGGTGACTGTTTCAGACTTGAAATTATGCATAAATTCATGAAATTAACTTGTTTTTGGCTGTAATTTAATGTTACTAAAGTAGCCAAGTCATTACCCTACTTGTATGGAGTCAAACCATGTATAAGTATGTGAATTTGAGTACATTTTTCTGCATAATTCTGCAGTGCAGACCAGCAGCATTTGAGGACCATAAAATCATGTTTTTATTGAGTGAAAAGTTGTTTAATTGATGCATTATGGTTTGTATATGATCCCTACAAAATTTGGTAAGCTTTGGACACCATTTGAGTGAGTTATGCCCCCTTGAACTTACCATATGAATAGTAATTTCGGGTTGCAGTACAGCCCCTCTGTTCTTGCATAATTGACACTGTTTTTATGCTTAAATCATGTTTAATAAGTTAACAATGGATGCCTAAACATATAGGAAAAAGTTCGGAAGGATTTGGACGTAGGTAGTCACAAAAGAGCATGTTTAGTATCATTAGAAGCTTGTTGTCTTGTTTCTATTTCTATGACAACAGAATCACTTTTAAAGTATTATTTTTGTGCAATTGAGTGTTAAACTTACTGGTTACATTTTGCCTTGTATTGCAAGAATATGTAACAATAGTTGGACGGCATCATTTTTTTTATCTTGCATTGCAGGAGTACGTATACAGCAAATAGCTCTAAAGTAGTTAAACTTATTAGTTGTGATAATTGTAAATACTTCAAGTAGCCAATGTCATATTTAGATTGTGTGCAATGTTTAGATTGTAAATAGTTCAACTTGGTAGCCTTTTGTAGAGTAGCTAAACTTAGCAGTTAATTTAACTGTAAATAGTTCAAGTAGCTAGTGTTATGTTTAGATTGTAAATATAGTTCAAGTATATATATATTTTGCATTTGTTATATAATAGAATCACATTTGGCAAGATCAATTAATGCATTTTGGTGGATTCATGTATAGTTCTTGGACTATTTCTATTTGTACAGGTTTAGGAAAAAATGAGAATGAATGAAACAGGTTAAAAAAAAAAGGGACATAGATGGCGCTTTTTTGAAAAAGCATCATCTATTCTAGACAGATAGATGGCGCTTCCTATAAAAAGTGCCATCTATCTATCTGGAATAGAAGGCGCTTTTTCAAAAAGCGCCATCTATTTACAGTTGAATATACAACGCTTTCCTGAATAAGCGCTATCTATTTGAAAGCACATATACTGTGCTTTTTGAAAAGCGCCATCTATAAATATACAGCGTCTAAATAGATGACGCTTAAAAAGGACCATCTATACACAAAAAAAGCGCTGTATATTAGCATTTTTGGAGTAGTGAATGTGCTTTGTTTTCATTCGAGAGAAAATCCTAGAGTCCTGGACTCAAATTGAGCACATTGTTATAGAGTGCATATTAGTAATTCCACTAACCAAAGACTTAACTTTTGGAGCTTTTGAGAATTTTGTAGCTCTTATGTGTTCGGCTAAGTCTTTTGATTTTTTGGGTTAGTGGGAGTTTGAGATTGTACATTTGTTTATTGATGAGATTTGAAATTTGATGACATCACTTTTGTTATCATATCTCTTATGGCATCATAAGGATGCTTGGACCATTTTGTTAGGATTGCATATTTGTCTTATCTAATTATGCTTTCCTTTATCCATCTTAAGTATGAAATGTGAGTTATTAACGTGTATGATGTTTGTTTCTATCGGATATAATTTTCTGCATTGTTAATAACTTATTATTTATTTAGACATAATTGATATTTTGTTTTAATAATCTTTTTTGTCTCCTATAATTAAACTAATGTTATCCAAGTGGGAGATTGTTAGAATTTTGTAGATTAACATTGTTTAATTATTGAATTAAATTTTAGATTATTAATATCAATTATGGAAAATAAAATTTATGATATTTTAATTGATGGATATTAGTTATTTGGGCTTACTATATGAGCATGGCATTGATGAGTTAGACCCTCACTTGGTGCCCGCATGACCCTGCTCTCATTTGGTGGTTATAAAATTGTCGTTCCATTAGACAATTTTAGAGAGAAATACAATATTGAGTGGGAAACCCTAGTTGCCAGGTAGAGAGGAGTATTTCTCTCATTCCATGTTTGTGATTCAGTTAAAGTGATAGACATGAATCACATATCCTCTTCAGGTACATGTTTTCTAACCTTCTTATAATTGTTACTTTATATCATCAACATACTATAACTATGCATCAATTATAGATAAGGGAAGGCAATATTTAAGTAATGCTTTGTACATACTTGAAGTTTATTTGATGGTTTGTATTCGGGGCTGCTGTATTGGGGTGGTGGATTCATGAGATACTCTTTGCCAGGCTGTGTGTCTTGCTTCTGAGGGGGAAACTTGTGTTCACCGGAAGCCATTTTCGTGAACAATTAATGCTTTTGGGAATAACAAAGATGGGTGAAAATGTGACATGAGTTAGTTTAGTCTTTGGCGGAAGTGGGAGTGAATTTTGAATACAAAGGAAGATATGGAGATGCCTTTTAAAGACGTAGTTTGTTGAGCAAGTGAGCGCGCGTGTTAAGAGTACAACATGTGGTGTTGATGGGTGTAGCGTAGTTGTGTGATGGAGATGGAAAACGGAAAGATATTGTTCCTTGCAACCAATAATTGATTGATTTTAGTGTGTCACACGGCGAGAATTGGCAGAAGAATGTGCCGACGTAGCGTGTCGGTTTCTTACACCAATGGCGTCTACAGGAAGGACCCGCACAGTTGCACACTGGACCAACGCAAGATTTGGCCGTTTGCATTGCGTTTGAGCGGAGTTTAGGATGTGGTTATCCTTTATTTTGGAACAACTGGCGCACGATCCTTGCTTGCGCTACGATTTTTATGTGAAATTATTCTTTAAAATGATTCTCGTGATTAATGTGATACTTTGATATTTGGCACAATTTTTATAAAGAAAATAGGTTATGCAAAAAAAGTGTAAAGCAGTTTAACAGTATTATCTAATTACAAATTACTATATATAATAAGTTTATTAGTTTTTGAAATAATTATCTTAAAAATTATATCAACAATGATTTTTGATTGGTTGACAATGTAAAATTTTTCGCACTGACAATGCATAACTATTAAACTTATTTTTATAAGAGAAAAAAGTATACATATTGGTGGTGTAAATTTTTTTACACTAACTTCCAATTACAAACTATTATGTATAATAAGTTTGTTGACTCTAATAATATTCACTCTAAAAATTGAGAAATTATTAGGCAGTCTTGAACCACACTATGATCTTCATTAATCTTCACATGACATGTAATTAAATGTTATTAATTCTTTTTCATAAATTATCAAATTTAAATATGTATTTTATAAATATTGGTTAAAATCATAAATACTTGGTAGTTTTAGACTATCTAATAATTTCTCCTAAAAACCACACTAAAACTAATTTTTAAATGGTTGATAAAATCTTTACATGATTCATATTCAATTCATTAAACTCTTTTTTAAAGAACTTTTCTTCACCCAGTAAATAATACGTATACTATGTATATTTTACACTATAATTCAATTACAAACCATCATCTATAACAATATAAAGAGAATATCCCTCTCTTTTGATTTTCACTTTTTTTTAGATTATTATATCCTTAATAATATTATAAATATAACAATTAAATGTTTTTTTTATCTCCACCTTTTTTTTTAGAATCCTTTTTCCCTCCACCACCTTTACCCATGTAATTTAGTTTAAGCCAGAGTTACTGCACACCCGTGTTCACATTATAGTTCCTATCTTCCACCCACCCCCCCCCCCCCCCCCCCCCCGCCTTTTTTCATTCCTTGCCTTCAAATCCTTTTTCTCTCTAGCTGTCGTGCATGGGCTTTCTTCCAACCCAGTGCACCACACCATACCACACCAACATATGCTATGCTCTCTTTCTACACCTATCTAGGCTCTGCTTTCTTGAAGTTCCTTTTTAGATTTTCAAAGGACTAATTTATAGTGAATTTATGATGATGGATTAATATGTGTTTGTGGATGTATTGGTAAATTGGTTAAGTATTTGGTTTCTTAAAATATTTTTGTCTTTTGTTTGTGCATTAAGAAATGTCATTTTATTATTAAGTAACATTGACATTTTCTTTCTATTCTTGGTTTGTTTATTTAATTTTTTGAATTCAAGAGGATTGTCCATAATGAAATGAAACTAGTACTTAGTATATTATACATGGTACTTTGAATGAAATTAAATTATAAGAGTTGATGAGTATTAAGATGATTTTTTTTTAAAAAATTTTGGCAAGTTTTTCTAAGTCAACTCACCATTTTATAGTCTTGCCAACTTGTCATAGTATTAAGCAACCATATTACAACCCACAACCCTGCCATTTAAGCGGGGTGAGATATGTTTCTCAACCCGCAAGCAAGTCAAGGGGGGATAGCCCACTTTGCCCATTCCTATCTAATAGAGTCCTCTATTTATAAAGGATTAACTAACAAACCTATAATGAAATACAACTGAATAAATAATTATAGTTGTCATATATAGTGATGAAAACCCAACATCCTAATAGACTCTATTTTTTGAAGACAAGTTTAAGTTATATTTCATGTCATCCTGACTCAGTCCACTTGAACTAAATAAATAATATTTTATATAATATGATATTATGTTTATATTTATATTATTTATCTTGAAATATATATATATATATATATATATATATTAAAATGTACCTTAATTATAATTTTATATTTCTTTAATTACATGATTTAATTATATATAATGTTAAAATTCATATATCATGTCAACAAATCAATTTAACTCCAACATGTCCCATATATTATCAGGTTTTAATCAAGTTAGGTTTGAATTTAAATAAATAATCTTATCAAAATTTTGGATTAAGTATAGACAAAAATAGACTCATCCCAACCTGCACCACAAAATATCCTTAATTTTTAAAATAATATCTTTAGAAATTTAGTACATAAAAATATTTAGAATTGGCCACATTAATCTCCAAAACATAAAAATATATTATTTTCATTTTTGAAAGACAAAAGTTTAAGATTTTAATTAAAATATACTAACAATGTTAAAAAAAGAATTATATTGTCATTTAATTATAAATTGGTATATATAATAAGTATATTAACTTTTATAACAATTATCTTAAAAATTATTTGATTTTTTATTAGTTGTGGATACAAAAATCAAAAGTGTATGAAAATTAAAATCATAGTTTAATTAATTTAATTCATTTTTCATATCAAATTAATCTTTAAAATGATTAAATTAATTGATATGTTTATCTTTCAAAGGAATTAGTCTGACAAATTTCAAATCTTTTAAAGATTAAAAAAGTGTTTCACTCATTTTAAAAATTATTGATTTTTAGGAAAGTAATACCTTTATTATTTATTTAATCTTTATTTTCGTGAAAAAAAAGAATATGTAATTTTGTTGTGAAAATATTTATTTTTCTTATCATTTAAGTTTTAAAAAAATAATTTTCAAAATATTAAAATTCTAATTAAAAACGTTGAATTCACTCACAAACATTTGTAGTCATAAATATTTCTACAAGTATAATATTATACTTTAAAACAAATGTGTTCAAATTATTAAATTCGTTTTTTTATTCTATAAATTAAAAGGTTAAAAGTGATTTTTTTTATTAAATTTAACAAATCGTTTATTAACTTGTTGACAATTATTTAAATACAAACTAAATTAAGTAGTTGTCTAATGGATACAATTAAATATAACTGAATTGATCGTTCTGCGTGTCATATTTTTTAGGCTATTCATACTAGTGGAGTAGGAGAGAATTGGAACAAGAGTAAAAGGTACATGTATTTCATCTAATGACAAATTGTTGTGTATATATTATCACTTTTTTGATTGTTTTAATAATTACTTTAAAAATCATAATTTTTGATTTATTGATATTTTTACAGTGAAAATATTTAAAAATTAAATTCTTTTTTTTATCAACAAAATGTAGAATATATAATATTGGGGTACAAGGGGTACCCTAACCCTTATACAAAACTTACATAACCTGTTATAAGATCTTCCCATCTTATGATCAATACTTAAGACTTATCACTAGTTATTCCAACAAAAAAGGACCACTTAAAAATTAAATTCTTAAAACAAAATCACAAACTAAATCGAACTCGTAATAGTGGACGTGTCATCGTATATTTAGTTGTATGCATCCAATGTAGATACGTAACTTATAGAAAAGTAGGAGGCTCCATCACGAAGCAAAAACTGAAAATAAGGGAATAAAGTTTGGTATATCATCGTATTAATTTTTAAAGTAATTTTTTTAAAATTAATAATTTTATTATATATCTCAATTTATAATTAAATAATAGTACAATTGCAAGTAGATTGTAATTAAATTCATTTACTTTTATATGATTTTTTTTTTGAGAAAAACTTTTATATGATCCAAATAATAAGAAGAAAGAAATTTATTTGTAAAGTTGGTTTGGATTTTGCTCGGTACAGCAGCAAGCAGTTGATCAATATTATCAGAACTAACCAGATCTCGGATTGCCTTGTTACCTTGCATGTCTGCCACGTGGAAGATCAAGCTCTTGAAACCTGTTAGCACTTTAGGCACCAATTTTTGCTGCTCCATCCCTTCACAGTTTAATTCATCAATAAGTGTTTTCCTTTGGCACTCAAACTCACCATGGACGCCTTCAAACTTGGCCTCCAACTTCTTGCACTCGTCTTTGCTTTCCTTTTCTTTGCTAATCCAGTGCTGTGCAATGGTACTTTCTCTCCATATTTCCTTCCTTCACACATGCACTTTCATCTGTTTAATTATTTTCATATTCCGTATCCCTGCTGTTAAAAAAAAAAAGAAAAAGAGAATTGTTTCACTTACTTGAAGTATCTTAGTTGTGCATGAAAAAATTAATCAAACTGCATTATTAATTCGGAGCTTAAGGGCTTTGATTACCATATTTCGTGCAATATCAACTATTTCAACTAGGCTCAGTTATTCTTCAAAATAAAAAAAAAAAACTAGGCTCAAGTTGGTCTTAAATTTGCCCCAATTTTGCCCCCTTACACTCTACAAATTTAAGCACGCATGAAGAATGACCATTCTATCTAATCCCAAGATATATGTTTTTCTTTGTTGTAATCCCGTCATAGTGTATAAACTTGTGATTTGCTTAATGAAACTCTTCCATGGATTTCATATTACATAATATATATAGTCCCATTACATTGTTGGTTTATTGTATAACAAATGAAATTAATTGCTTTGGTAGTTTTCATTAATTATTAATAGGGTTAATGGTGTTTTTCCTTCCTGTAAAATTACCAATTGTTGGTTTTTGTCTTGACTTTGAAAAGTCTTACTTTTCATCCCTTCATTTTCTAAATATCAAAACTTCGTCTTTCAGTCTAATTTTGTTCAGTTATTGTACAGTTATTTGGTGATCTTTCTTACCGGCATTCTAATCATGGAACACATGGATTTTGCCTCTTGTTAGACACATCATCAAATAGTTGTACAGTAACAAAGTTAGATTGAGGGACAAAAGTTCAGATATTTTAGAAAATG
The DNA here is from genome assembly GCA_004329165.1 of Spatholobus suberectus. NCBI lineage: Eukaryota > Viridiplantae > Streptophyta > Magnoliopsida > Fabales > Fabaceae > Spatholobus > Spatholobus suberectus. Next base: position 5,770,045 of record CM014732.1, read on the forward strand.
CAAGAGACGAAAAATAAACGTTTTAAAAGTTATTCACCAAAAGAAAAAAAAGTTTTAAAAATTAGGCGCAAAATTAATAGGACAAAAAATAAAAATTAGTCTAACTTATTTCAAATAAAAATAAGATTAAACAATTCATAAAAAATAATTGGTGTAATTTTTTATGTATTTAAAGATGATTAGTACAATATATAAAATTGTACCAATTATTTTTAATGGAGTTTTTAGCTCCATTTTTACTTTGAATAAGTTAGACAACCTAAAAAAAAAAACACCATTAACCCCGTATCAATTATAAAGGATCTTATATGTACATGGTATGGTTTGATTAGATAAGGAGGACAGTGTGTTCAAGGGAATCAATAGCTACAGGCAGACGCGGAACCTGCCATCTCTGAACCGAGTTCCCAAAGCAACTTGTTTGGCTGATGAGGTTGCAGATGAAATAGAGAACGTGCCCTGTGAAAATGTGAATCAATACTACCCAGCACCTGGTCCTGGTGGGAACCTTAAGATCCCCAACTTGCAGAAGCATATAGATAAATGTGACATTAACATTAACACCACCACTGATGGGGTCATTCTCCCCGTTTGTGTGTCCAAATTGGAACCCACCATTGTGCTCTCTAATTACACTCATTCTGATCACTACACACAGTTTCTCAACAATTCCAAGTACACAGGAGCGGGGCTTGGTTCTGAGGATGATTGGATGGTTCTTGTTCTCACCACCAACACTACCACTGGAAGTTTCTCTGCTGCAATTTCTCCGCGTGCTAATGCTGCTTCCGCGGAGTTCTTGCTCATGGCTTTGTTGCTTGTGCTGATCAACTATTAAGCGCTTTGATCTTTCTTCTAAGCTTCATTGTGTGGACACTTTAATTTCATTCCTCCTCTTTTGTATATGTAGTGTGGACTTAATTAGGAATCAATTTGTGTGTTGCTATTTATCTAACTCTTCTCTAATTTGGGTAATTTCTCAAATGACAATCAGCTTTGATGGTTTAAATGATCAGTGTACATTTCATTTTTGGTGTTGGGATGGGAAAGGAAAGGACGGGGGGAAAAAAAGATAAAATTTCAGAATTGTGATCAAGTGATCTTGCGTTACAAGTAATAGGGATAGAGAGGAAAATAAGGGAAAACAGAGGTAGAGATAATGTGTAAGAGTGTAAGTGTATGAATATTGTCGTTGATTAATCGTTAATATGCATGCTACTTGTTTTCATGTTTTATGATTTTATGAATAAGCTTAGGATATAAAGAGAAAACGAGAAGCAAAGCGAAAGTTAATTAAAGCCGCGGCTATTGATATCACTCGGCTAGTTTATATAAGCAGCATATCTGTATTAAGGGTATCCACCGATTTCACCCCCACGCTCTGTATGATATGACGAAATAGGGTGGAAGAGAAGGGAGATCATAAAATTCGTTTCATTTGGTACAGTGAAAAAGAGAAGAAATTTAAAAAAAAAAACGTGGGACTTACAGCGAAATTTTTTCACGTGAAAGTGCGAAGATTTGCAAAAAAATTATACAAGTTTGTGCAAAAAAGTAGGAAACTGTGTTTGCAAAATCAATTTTGTAACATGACTAAATCAATTTGTACCAGTGTTGTAAACCGAGGGTGTGTATTTTTATCCACACCAAATTGATTTTGTAAACAAACAAAATTGATTTGGTATATTGCTTTAAAACAATTTTGGCTTCACAATATAGCCTACCATATCAATTTTGCACAAGGTCCCATTATTTCACTTGTTTTTAATTATAATAATAATAAAAATAAAAATAAAAATAATATTAATAATAAAATAAATAATAATAATAATATATTATTATTATTAATAAAAATAAATAATATTAATAATTAAAATAATAATAATCTCAAAAAATTAACTTTCACTTTATTTTTCTTTAATTAAACAATCTTAACTTTTACTCTATTTCTTACTTATTTTTCTTCTCGTCTTTTCTCACTTCTTCCTTTCTTTTTTCTCTATTTCCTTCCTCTTTACCAAACACATCATTAGTTTTTTGGGTGACCACCTGGTCATCTTTAGTAGAGTCTTCTCTCTTAATCATTTTTTTTATCCACAAGATTCGAACTCGAGGCCTTACTTAAGAAATTCAGGCTCAGTAGCACTTAGACTAACAAAATGGTTATATATCTACATTAATATTAATTGTTGTTAAGACAAAGGACGAATTTATAATCCTCAAATATTTTGATAATAACAAACAGTTAAAAAGAGCTTTTCAAGCAATCGTTTGGTTACTTGTAATTCTCTATCGTCTAATTACTTAAGCATATATTGTCTCTATCTTTCGTTTTTAAGAAATTCAATAACAAATAGATTTTAGACGATGTTCTAACGATCTGCACACCAATTAGTTGTAAAAGCATAAACAACTTCGAAATAAATGTAGTCTACGTACCTACTTTCGAGGAAAGATCACTTTACGCATAAAAGAAGAAATGTGTATGCAGAGGTCAAAACGAAAAAAGCAAATAAGGTCACTGCTACAAAATTGAGTACAAGAATGGTAAAGATAAGTATATTATTTTATCTTATCAAGTGACAGGTTGGTGAAAGGTATTAAATACTACATTTAATGCCTCAACGACTCTTTTCCAACTGACGAAGGCTGTTTCTTGCAAGCACTCACAACGAATACTTTTCTAGAGATGCTTATAAATAGAAGAAGAGACTTCAGTCTCAAGAGTTGGTTGGTTGGCTAACTATTTTAAAATCTCTATATATCAAAAAAGCTCTAATATTGTAATCTTTTCATATACTCTGATTGTAAATTTTATTTGTACTTCATTGTATATTCGTCTATGAGGACGTTAAACCCAATGAGGTAACTCACATTCAACCTTTTCTTTAAAAAATTAGTAAAAGCCTAAAGAGACTTTAATTCAAAGAATACTTGAGTTTTTGCTTGAAAGACAAGTTAAAGACTACTTGGGTTGAGTCTGAAGAGGGTTGTTGAAAGAATACTTGTAACTTAGATAAGTTAATGGAACTTGGTTATTGTCAAGAACTGGATATAGTTTCTAGGATGAGACAAACTAGTATAACTCTTGTGTGCTTATCTGTTTCTTTTACAACATTTGTTGTTCTTTCTATAACGTGTTCTTTTAAAATCCCTTAAGTTATCCTTCAGACGATACGTTTTTTGAAAAAGGTTTTACAAAAATTTGTTATAACACAATTCAACCCCCCCTTCCTAGTGTTATCTTTATGTTCTACAATTGTTGGTATATCTATATTAATTTAAATAAACTTCGAAATTATAATTTTGAAAATATATAAATAGTTTCAAAAGTTTAACTTTGAAATATAAAGTATATTAAATTACGAGAATGAGCGTTCATTAAGAATAGTTAAAAAATAAAAGACTTAAATATGTTTTAAGTCTCTGCGAATATGATTCTGTCTAGTTTTAGTCTTTACAATTTTATTTTTTTTACTTTTAAATCCCTGACATTTTCTTAGTGTTCTTTTCTAATCCTTACCATTAACTCTAGTTAATTTAGTGTTGATATAGTTAACAAAGTAAAGAATATTAGTTAGATAATTAAGATAATGAAGAATATTTTAAATTAAGATAATTAGATTATTTTTAGGTGTGCAATTCAATTAAGTAATATATATATTATTTTATATAAATAAGGTAATTATATATAATTTAATTTTATAATTTATTTATAATTTTTAATATATTATAAATAATAATTTTTACTGCTTTTAATATTGTTCTTACTTTTTTTAAAAATTATAATTTACGTAGACATTTATAATTTATTTTTAATGTATTACTTTTATCTTTAGAGGCAAAATCATTGCTTGTGATATATTAAAAAAATAAATTATATTATAATTAGTCAAAATTAATGAATTATAATATAAAAATAACATTAAAGTAATATATTAAAAGTAAATTATAAATGTCTAAGCAAATTATATATATTTTTTTAAAAAATTACAATATTAAAAATAAATTAGTGAAATAAAAGGTAAGTAATTAAAAGCAATAAACATCACTATTCATAATATATTAAAAATTAAAAATAAATTATAAGATTAAATTATATGTAATTACTTTGTTTATATAAAATAATAAATACATTACTTAATTGAATTACAAACCTAAAAATAATATAATTATCTTAATTTAACATATTTTTCATTTTTTTAATTATCTTAATTAATATTTTTTATTTTTTTAGCTATGTTAACACTAAATTAAACTATAGTTAATGATAAAAACTAAAAAAATCACTAAAAAAATGTCAAGAATATAAAAATAACAAAATTTTTTACAAAGACTAAAACTAGTCAAAACCATATTTACTGAGATTTAAAACATATTTAAACCAACATTAAAATAAAAAAATAAATAAAAAAAAATAAAAAAAGTAAACGAGTTCTCCACGAAGGACCAATAAATTTTACCGGACACAAGAAGCTGCTTCCGGTTGGACAAATTTTTTTGAAAACAGCAAAACGATCCTAATTTAGGCCCTTCAATTGAAATTAAGTTGAGAACATGAAGCCGCATTCGGAGTCTGTGGGGATGATGAAGACGGAGCCACTCCGCTGCAATTGAGTTACCCCGAAACCATCAGCAATCACATTGATCTTCCAGGTCCCTCTCGGACCGTCGAAGCGGCATGCCCACAGCAGTGCTCAACAGTCAACATAAACCCATCTTCCCTTCCCTTCATAGCGGCGTCAAAGGCGGCGGGCCTACCAACGCCACCTCTCTCTTTGTCGAGCAAAACCAAAACCTAAGGGGGAATGTGCAAAACAACAACTACAGTAACACTTGAACACAAGGATCATAAATGTACAAAATAGTTTTAATAAATAAAGAAAAGTCTCCGCTACTAAATCTTCACCATCCAATATTTTATCAATAAATCCAATGCTCATTACATTCTTGTCCACCATAAACAAATGGCATTCTTCACCACCGTAAATGATGCAGGGGCAAGGCAATGAGTTCGTACTTCATGGGCCTAGATTGCTGCAACATCAATTTAAACTAGTATTTTGTAGGAAAGTTTTAATAATTTTATATTATATTTTTTAGTAAATATATTATTTATATTTCAGTAACTCGTTCTGTTTCAAATAAACCATGAACATGGAATGGAACATTTTTTCACTGCATTTCAACCATTCCAGCCAAGTTTTTTGGCAAGTTCTTGTATTTCTATTCCTATCTTCTCTTAATGTTTCTTAATGTATTTTTGGGTTGTTTTTTTTTTGAAGATGTAATTTATACTTTAATTCATATGTAATTTTAGTCCTCCTAATTTCAAATACTTACATTTAGGTCTCATAGTTTATAATTGTTCAAATTAAGTCTCATATTTCAAAATTTCATCCAATAATTAACAGAAATATATGGTGGCCATGTGACATCATTTATTTGTATAGATGAACAAAAAATATATAAATAAAAATAAAAATAAAACCAAAACATTTGGATTGTAACAAAAGCTATTTTTATTTAAGAATTTCATATACTTTTCCCTTTACAAATCTATACAAATCAATGATGATTACATTTCTCTTACATTTCTATAAATTATTGGATGAAATTTTGAGGCGAAGGATCAATTGAAAACTATAAAAATTAAATGCCAATCATTAAAATTAGAGATATCAAAATCGCACATAAACTATAATAGGGAGAATAAAATTGCAATTAAGCCCTTAATCTCTTACATCATGTCCTTTGATACATAATAGGAGTTGATCTAGCTAGAGATTTCTATTCTATCTCAAAGGGGATGGTGTTCGCTTTAATCAAGCCCTAATAAGCTTTTGCCTTGATTTTATTTTATTTTTGAGAAAGGAGGATACTTCATTGCTTACTCCTTTCTTCACGAGGAAAGATATAATATCAAAGTGTGCTCAGTTTATCAACAGGAGATGTAGAAGAGACTGACTCATCAACTGAGTCAACAAAGCGAGTTACAAGTTAGTTGAGTTAGTTGTAGAAAGTTGTCATAGCCAGTTAGCATTAGTATACAAATACTGTATCTGAACAATTTCAGTGTAAGAATGAAGAGATTCTCAAATCAATTTTACTTCTTCTTCAAGTCTATCATTTCAATTTTCTCTGTATTTTGATAGTATCAAAGCTCGAAAGAGCTTTGCTGCGCCATTACCCTAGATAATCATGCTGCGAAATAATCAAGGAAGCAACAACAATGTGAACATGAATAATGCGTTTTTGATGACGACGGATCCATCGTAGAACACATGAGGTACCTACTATTTGCATCTAGGAGAAAATCCTACAGCAGCTTTGGTGAACAAGTTGTTAACTCCAAATAACTATCATTCATGGGCGAGATTGAAGAAGTAAGGTTTGATAGGTAAGAGAAAGTTCAAGTTTGTTGATGGTTCGATTCCCGTTCCCAATCGATTTGATCCAAGCTATGATGCTTGGGAGAAATGCAATAATATAGTGCATTCTTGGATAATCAATTCGGTTTCGCCATCGACATCAACAAGTGTGATGTATGCAGAAAATGCATTCGATGTATGGAGAGATCTCAAGGAGCGATTCACACAGGCAGATCGTGTAAGAATTGCAGCATGAATTGTATCAATTCAAGCAAGGAACATTATCAGCCACAAATTTCTTTACTCAATTGAAAGTGATCGAATTGTACATGTACAGTCAGGTGTACTTGTGAAGCAATGCAAGATTCAAGAAGGTTTCATGAAGAAGATTGTGTCATGAGGTTCTTGAAGGGATTAAATTATATTTTTGCTATGGTAAGATCTTAGATCTTGACGATGAATCCTTTCCCTACTCTGAATACTGCCTTTTCTATGGTAGTGAAGTTCGAAAGACAGAATCGCTTATGTCCAAATAATAAGGAGGAACAAGTGATGATTAATGCAGTTAATGGAGCAAAGCAATTTGGAAGAGGAAAAGGAAATTTTAATAAATCTAGAGGAAAAGGCTCATCCAGGGTTTGTACGTACTGTGGAAGAATTGGGAATACTGTTGATACTTATTTCAAGAAACATGGGTACCCACCCACATTTGGGCGTGGAACTTCTTATGCCAATAATATTGGACTGGAAGAAAATATAGAAAATTCAGAGGAACAATCATTAGCAAAGACAGAAGAGGAGGTTGGAGTTACACTAATACGAAATGAGTATAATGGTTTGATGAATTTAATACAGCAAACCAACATTGATAGCTCAAGCAAAGCAAGATCAAATTTGATAAAAGGAGGCAGTTCGGTCAATTCAATAGGTAACTTATATTCAGCAATTTACAGTTCAAAATTAATTGGATGTCATTGGATATTAGACACAGGGGCAATATATCATATATGTTCTTCATTAGATTGGTTCACCTCATATAGAAAGATTAATTCAATATTAGTTACAATGCCAAATGGTACTTTAGTCGAGGCACATTTTGTTGTGTCTATTCGATTAACAGATGATTTGCTCATAGAGAATGTCTTACTCTTACAACAATTTTCATTCAATCGGGTTTCAGTATCTAAGTTGTCAGCTCAACTTGGATGCATGTTGATGTTTGAGTCCGATCTATGTGTTTTACAGGAGCAGAAGAATTCGAAGAGGATTGGTTTAGCAAAATAAGTTGATAGACTGTATTACCTACAAGTAAATAAACCTGTTCCAGGGAGTTTATTGTACACTCTCCGTATATAGTTTGAATGCAAATTTGTTACCTTCACCCATACTTTGGCATTTGAGATTGGGGCATTTGTCTCGAGATAGAATGATTTGTTTGAATAAGAGATATTCATATATACCAATTCCTGTACATTCAGCTTGTGATGTGTGCCAAATGGCAAGGCAAAAGAAATTATCTTTTACTAACAGTAATAATAGAGCTGATGATTTGTTTGAGCTAATTCATTTTAACATTTAGGGCCCTTTCTCTACTCAATCTGTACATGGCTATAGATATTTCCTCACAGTAGTTGATGATAAAAGTCGATATATTTGGGTTATTATGCTTAAACTAAAGTTTGAAGTATCCAAACATGTGATGAACTTTGTTGCAATGGTTGAGACACAGTTCAATAAAAGAGTGAAAGTGATTCGAAGTGATAATGGTGGGGAATTTTTACTGAAGGAGTTTTATGATGCAAAGGGAATTGTACATCAAACCAGCTATGTGGCCACCCTGCGACAGAATGGAAGAGTTGAGAGAAGACATCAGCATATACTAAATGTCAACAGAGCACTTATGTTTCAGTCGCAGTTGCCCAAAGTTTATTGGAGCTATGCTGTTCAGCATGCTCTGTTTCTGATCAATAGGATACCCACAAAGATTTTGAGCAATGTCTCACCTTGTGAGGTTCTATAGCATGAGTTGCCAAACTTAAGCAACCTCAAGGCATTTGGGTGCTTATGTTATGCTTCAACCTTGTCATCTCATGGACACAAGTTTGCCCCTTGAGCCAAGAAATGTGCATTCTTGGGGTACAGACATGGCATGAAAGGTAGCGTTATTCTAGATATACAAAGTAGAGAAATAGTAGTCTCAAGGGATGTTGAATTTTATGATTTCGAGTTTCCATTTCATAATAACCAGCCAACCCATCATTCTTCACCACACATCTACATTGATCATACCTCAAGCAATCCAACCCTGTACACAGACACAAACATTTCTTCACCACCAAACACTTTGTAATCACATGACAACTATGGTGTATCCCACACAGCACCAACAAACCTACCTACTGACCAAACTCGAAAATCAACTAGAATCACACATACACCTTTATACCTCAATGATTATGTTTGTTACACTACCACTACCACCTCACACCCCTTATCCTCATACATATCCTATGCTAACCTATCTCCTACACACCTCAACTATACCTTAAATTTCACATCTGAAGGCTGCAAGTACTAACCCAAAGTGGGTTGAAGCAATGCAAGCTGAAATTGCTACCTTGAATTTCAACAAAACTTGGGAGTTTGTTGATTTACCACCAAACGTTGTTCCTATTAGGAACAAATGGGTTTACAAAATTAAATGAAGCGCTGATGGGACTGTTGAGCATTATAAAGCATGCTTAGTTGCCCAAGGTTTCAATCAAAAAGAAGGTTTGGATTATTTTGAAACCTTTTCTCCTAAAGCAAAGTTGTCCATTATTAGGATTCTTATTCCTCTTGCTTCCATTCATCATTGGCGTCTCCATCAATTAGATGTCAATAATGCCTTCTTACATGGGGATCTTCCTGGTGTAACTCCAACTAAACCGGGGCAAGTCTGCAGATTGCTCAAGTCACTGTATGGACTCAAGCAAGCTAGCAAAACGTGGTTTAAAAAGCTTGTTGGGTTCTTACTTTCCCATGGATTCCAGCAGGCACAAGCTGATCATACACTCTTCATCAAATCCACAAATACCTCTTTTACAGCACTTCTTATCTACGTCGATGATATCATCTTAGCAGGCACTTCATTAGCAGAGTTTGATGCTTTAAAAGCTGCACTTCATGCTGCATTTCAAACTAAGAATCTGGGCAATTGAAATTCTTCTTGGGACTTGAGGTTGCACATTCTTCACGAGGGATATTGTCTGGAGTTGCTTGCTAATTCCAGATTACTTGAATGCAAATCCACCAGCACACCACTTGATCCAGCCATCTACTTACATCAAGACTTGAGTACTCCTATAGCTGATGTTGCATCTTATAGGAGACTAGTTGGTCGGTTGCTTTACTTAACCACCACAAGACTTGACATAACTTTTGCCACACAGCTACTTAGCCAATTTATGGCTAATACCACCGAGATTCATCACAAGACTGTTTTACGAGTTCTTCGCTATCTCAAGCGTGCACTTGGCCGCAAGTTGTTCTTCCCTCGACATTTTGATCTTCAAATATTTGGGTTCGTTGATGCTGATTGGGGAGGTTGTTTAGATACCCGACATTTTATATCAGGGTATTGTTTCTTCATTGGACGTTCCCTTGTCACGTGGAAGTCCAATAAGCAAAATACAGTTTCATGTTCTTCTGTAGAGGCAGAATATCACGCACTAGCCGCTGCTACTCGGGAACTAGAATGGATCACCTACCTTCTCCATGATTTGCTTCAGGTCCTTACTCGGAATGCTGTCTTATACTACAACAATCAAAGTGCTCTGCATATTGCTTCCAATCCCCTCTTTCACGAACATACCAAGCATTTGGATATTGATTGTCATCTAGTTCGGGAAAAATCTCAGGCTAGTTTGATGCGTTTACTACCTATTCCTTTAGATTCTCAGGTGGCAGACATATTCACAAAAGCTAGTTGTCATCTAGTATTTCATGATTTGGTTCTCAAGCTTGGAATGGTGGATATCTTCCACCCTCCAACTTGCGGGGGGTATCAACAGGAGACGTAGAAGAGGCTGACTCATCAGCTGAGTCAGCAAAGTTAGTTACGAGTTAATTGAGTTAGTTATAGACAGTTGTCATAGCCAGTTAGCATTAGTGTATAAATACTGTATCTAAACAATTTCAATGTAAGAATGAAGGGATTCTCAAATCAATTTTACTTCTTCAAGTTTATCATTTCAATTTTCTCTGTACTTTGACAGTTAGTCCAATTTGATGAAAAACTTTACAAGGTAAATTTCATAAGTTGATGAATCAATTATTTATCTTTTTATTTTATTGTCTAAATTACAAGTATTCTCTAGAAGAGATAATCCTATTTAAGATAAGATTATATATAGCATGATAGGACAAGTGACCAACTTTACTAGTAGGAATTTTTTTTCTATTTAAGATAAGATTATACATAGCATGATAGGACCAACTTTACTAGTGGGAATTCTTTTTTTTTTTCTAGACAAGACTCCAACTGTAGACTTTGCTTAAGAAAAATCAAACATGTACTACTTTGAACCAAGTACCAGTTGGTGAATCAATTATTTATCTGCTTGAACATCAACAGTTTGGTGGTGTGGTCTATGGTTGCTGCCTCTACATGCAATTACAATTATTTGACTCAACTCAAGTAAATCAGTTAAGTGCATGTCTGCATCTGTTGAATCTAGTGTAAATCTTTGGGTGCCGATTTCCCTATTTTATTGCGACATTCAAAATCGCCAAAGCTTAAAATTTTCATCTCAGCTTATCTGAGTATTTATTATGCAGGTAACTGGTGAAGGGGATAGCAAATATCTGATTGCAACATCAGAGCAGCCCCTTTGTGCTTACAATTCAGATGATTGGATCCACCCTTCCCAGCTACCCCTAAGGTAATATGAATTTGAGATGCATGGTAAGTGGTAACTTTGGACATATGCTTTTTGTTGGCACTTGGCAGGCATGCTGGATATTCATCATGCTTTCGAAAAGAAGCTGGATCTCATGATAGAAATACTCTTGGAATATTCAGAGTTCACCAATTTGAGAAAGTGGAGCAATTTTGCATTACTAGCCCAAACGGCAATGATTCATGGGACATGCACGAGGAAATGCTAAACTCTGAAGATTTCTACAAAGAAGTATGCTTCTGTCCCTCATTATTCATTAAGCCACTAGGATATGTTTAATACCTTTACTCTACAGGAGTTCAAATTTTAAGTAGCTACATAATTTGAGAATAGGTACTGATTCCCAGGCTACTGTTCTATCATGTGTGGCAAATTTCCAATATTATTTCTTTTAAACTTCAGATGTGTAGGACTTTAATTAAAATGTAATCGCGCATCTGTATGCTTGTTATCGTCGGGCAAGTACTCTAAGGTTGGCCTCATCTCTTTCTATTTTGTGTATGTGTTATATACTATTGTATATACATTGATGCACTATTGTTGTTTCCTCCCTAAATTAACTGCTTTCTTCCACCTCTTTAAACATTCCATATCAAAATGTTGCCATTGGTGCTGTGCATGCTGCTGCTGCAAAGAAGTATGATCTAGAAGCATGGTTTCCATATTCTCAAACTTAAATAGAGAGCTAGTGTTCTGTTCAAATTGTACAGACTATCAGACCAGAAGATTGGAAATTTTATATGGGCAGAAGGTTAGTTATGTCAAATATCATTACCAATGTAGATTTTATTTTTTTTTTGAACATTTTTCAACAACTTGGTAATGTCAGATTTCATTTTCCTAGCCTGATAAATGACAAATTATATATGCAGTAATCTGAATTTGTGATATCCATTCTATAATGTAATTTCTAAGAGCATATTCCTCGAGTATATATATGAAAAGAATTATTTCAGAATTGAAGGTTAGGCGATCCCTGTTTTATATCCATCATAACCTGTCTCCCTTCCCCTCCTTCCTCTTCTTTCCCTGATAGTAAATAATCTTGAGATGCGTGCACGATTCTGTGGAGAAATGGATGGAAATTCAAACTACAACGTCAGTTACTAATTCGTAAAAATGTTGCAACAGGTTCCTTTAATTGGCTTATTATGTGTAACCCATTAGTGTATAAGCATGTATTTTGATTTTTTTTCCCTTGGTCCAATGTATGGATGTGTATGGTGATTTTATTCAATCCGCGAAGATGATGTATCCCGGCGGTTCTAATGTGCTAGTTTTGCTTGGAAGCGTAGGAAACCCAAACCATTTGCTAAGAGATTCTGCGCCATGGTGTTTGTTGCTTTCTGGGTTGCAGGGCATTGAAAAGTGTTTAATTCTAGCTAGCTGCATTCCTGACTTTATTTAGATAAATTTCTCAATAAATACTTATAAGAAAAGAAAATGAAAATAAAATAAAATAAATTTCTCTCGTAAGTTAAAGTTCTGCACAAGTTAAAATTAACTCCTAATCCATGTAGTTAAACGTATTACACAGCCCAATTAGTGGTTAATTCTTAACTGCTAATCCATGTAGTTTGTCAAGAATTAATGATTGCATTACTCTTGCTTAAAAAAACGCAAGTCATCATCATGATTAACCTTTTAAACGCTGCAAAATATAAATATAACCCAAGCGTCAACCTCCGGACCAGATAACCTGAACAACCCTTCTCTATATGACTATATCTTTGCTGCATAAAGGACACAGCTCTTTAACACTTGACAAAAAATAAAATAATAGGATACAATTCTTTAGGAGTGATTGATTATTGAAAAAACATTAATGACAAACAGATTATATATGTATGCTTTAACACTCGAAATAATATAAAGGGAGAATAATAGTTATTTTTCAGAAAACAAAACTGTTACTCGTCCCATACGATGTAGCGACTCTTGTAAGGACAGAGGATTCAGTGGCTAGCTAGAAGAAACCACCTACCTGTTGTGCAAGGGATCAGGAGAGGAGGGAACTACTCTATTAGCTGTAGCATAAGAGCCTCCATTTGTTTCACTGCTACTAAAGCTTTTCCTCCATACTGCATACTTGTTGAGTACATGTTCCACTTCTTTAACATACCGAGCACCCAATACTTGATGGTTCATAACTGAAATACTTAGTAGTATCAGCAAGAGACACCCCACTTGAGACCTTGAAATTGACATCACTTCACTACAATTGTCAATGATGATTACTAAACCTCTTCTGGCTTTCTATATTTGAACCAAGAAAGAAAAAATTAAAGATCAAGAATAGGTGTGTGGCACGGGAAGAGAAAGGGAAGGATTTATGAGACTGTCATGGACCCATGAAGGTTGTGTTGTGAGTTATGACTTGTGACTCGTTTAGTACGCCAAGTTTGAAATGGAGATAGTTGTTTCTCCACCTCCGTGTGTAAAACATTGCATTATTCATAGTAAAGAAAGGGACCAGGGAACTGTAGCGAACAAATGGTCAGGCTCGTGTTTCAGTTGATTAGTAATATTGATTCCAATATCGATCAGGTCAGAGTTAATAATGTTTGACCATCTATTATGTGTCGTACTACATAGTCAGTGTCCATGTAATTAAACAAGACCCGACATATAATATAAGGACGTTTCAGAAATCAGAACTTCGAGAGTTTGTACATTGATGGTGAAATATGTACAGTATTGTCTATTGGATACCAACCAACCATTCCTTTATCAATTATTAAACATTTGTGGTCAAAGATATTCGTTTAAGTTAATTAATGAACTCCTTATCCTTCCAAAATCACCATAACATTGTCAATAATAGAACCCCAATTTCAGGATCAGGACTTGACTCTTCGTTTAGTTTATTTTATTTTGTTATTTTTCCGCCTTTAAAGTCCAAAATGTGCTTAATGTCTTCATGCCCGGTCAATGCTTTTTTCTAGGCTAGTATGACTTCTTGTTACTTTTTCCTATGGCATCTTCATTTTTCACAGTACAAATGTCTGACAAAACTGAGTTATTTGCTTGTTGAGGAAGCTAGAGATTTCAATAAATTGTAAAAGGCATCTGTTAGCTCATGTTTTGTTGGGCTTAATGTTTCTTTCTTTCTTTGGACTAGTTTGTGGCAGCTTTTACATTCTGTAGCATCTTTTCTTTAATCTAGTGTAGGGATTTGTCTAGTTTCAACCTTAGCAATTGTAGTTGTATCAGATAGTTGTATTTTTTTAAAGTAATCAAGTGGCTCATAAGTTGTGAACACGAGCTTCATTTCAATTAATTTATCACATCAAAACCTGTGTGTTTTGGCCGGTTCCTATTAGTCATCAAAGTTCTCAAGGGCAAAGTATTATTTCTCGTCTCTAACTTTAGTTGGCACCAGCCAAAATAAAATTAGGTCCTAGATAATTGCCAAAGTTTGACGTAAACACTAAGCAAGATGAAAGACTTTTATGAGATTGTGTTGACTTTTTACTATCAATTGCTATTGGGGTCAAATTTTGGAAGCAAAACTATCGTATGTTAATTTGATACGCTGCTGATAGATATGATTAATGCCTCTAAAAATTATTGAAGCACACAGATAAAGTCATTGCATGGTTGGCATTGACATTGAGCATTTTCGTTGTCTATTTTCTGCCTAATATCTGATTCTTTGTATTTTGACTATTTTCAATACAAAATCATATCCAAGCAGTGCTAAAGTTGACAATGAGCCAAACATAATTATGCAGTCTAAATTTAATCTACTTTCATATTAAATTTTTTACACTAATGTGTTGGTAAATTCCGCCTAATCTCTTAGCTCGAACATGATTGTTACCTGTAGGAGATATTGTGGTCTTTACCTAAAAAAAAATAAAAATTGCCTAATCTTTGTAGTTTGGCTTTTTTCAGGATCATATCATGTCCAAACAATGCTAAAGTTGATAATGTATCAAACATAATTACATAATTCAAAATTAATCTACTTTCATATTAAACTTTTTACACTAATGTGTCGACAGGTTATTTAAAAAGTTAGAATCTCATTTGGTAAAAATATACAAATTTGACCTTATTCGAAAAACCTACATTAACTACACTGGAAAAAAAATACTACATTACATAAGGGTCTTCAAATAGGATCAGAAAAATATTTTTCAATGTTAAAATAATTACATCTGTTAAAATCCTATGGGATAAAAATCCTATAAGGAGAGGACCTTATCAATAAGGCTCCCTGCAAGGTTTCTCTTTAGATTGTTCCAGGTGTTAATGATGGTATCAAAACCACTTTCAATTGTCACTTTTCTGACTCCACTGTATGCTTGTTTGGTTCCACATTCCACAGGTAAATATGTGCACGCAGGAACATGGAAATCCAAAGCTAATTGTATAAGCTTCTGCGATGAAGGTAAAAACGTGATGACTTTAGGAGCAAAATAACGGGGATCCGAACAAGCAATATTTCAAACAATTTGGATCCCCGTTAAAACAATCCAAAGTTCTACAGTGAAGGCATTGCATTTCCCTATCGGACGGGAGAAGCCTCTCATCTAATTACCACTTTGATTTTGAGGCACACCACCACCACGTAGACACTGCATTAGCTTCTTGAAACCCAACTCCATTCATCCTAGCGTGAGCAACGGTTCTCACATAATCCCTTATCTAAAACAAGATGTATTTGCAGATATCGTTTGGTTTTCCACAAACTTTTCCTGGTTCCTCCGCTATATCAACCGAACAATTGTCATAAACAGATTTGTCACTCACAGACAATTCTGAGCAAGACTCAGGTTTATCCAAGAGGAACTGAACAATCAGAACTGAAGCAACTAATTGAATCCAGACACATGCAGCTAAGGGATAGTCGCAAAGAACGTGAATATCACAGGACTTCACAAAACGGGGAAGAAGAAAATGAGTGACTAAAATTTTAATGCTCTGTAGTAATGAAAACATTTTTCACCACCCGTTTAGAGATCTGTGTGGTTTATGTGAAAAGAGAGTTTGTCTATATATCATTACCAATTTGGATAACATTTTACAAACCAAGGTTTTAAATGAGACTTCAACGTTAGCAATGAATCATAGATAGTCCGAGCTTCGACTAGGAAAGACACACGTCCAAAACTTGGCCCAAATAATTAATCATAGAAGCTTTAATTTACAAACGTAACGAAAACCCACAGAAGCACGCGTTATAACTTGCATTAACAATGTCAAAGACAAGTGATTGTAGTTATGATAATCACAAGTTATTCGCCTCTATATTGCCACAAAAGAATGAATACACGATGGTTTAATCTGTGAGTTATATTTCAGCTACAAATTGTATCCATAAAAACCTAAAATGCCAAAAAGCTCTATCTTCGTTTTATATATTTCATTCACACTGTCCAGTTTCCTCTTAAACCGATACTGTGAAGAGGTACACCTTTAGTACAACAGCTAGAGCCAACTGCAACAGAAAAATGCCAGCAACAATCAAGAACCACCTTTCACCTGCTGACTGGATATGTGCCCGGAGGTTCAGTGCCACAAATGTTGCTGACATGAACCCTGCCACACCTGCAATCACCCATCTAAATATCTCCAGTGGCACAATGGACATACACTGCATCAAACAAAAGGTTGGACTTTTGAGGATGCAATACAAAGCAAATGTCAAATTTCCTACTTCTTTAAAACAAAAGGTAGAAAAATTAAGAGCAATAACTTACCAGAGCCGGAATAAAGACAAACAGGGAATATCCATATAGACAGAACAGTTGCACAAGGCCCGCCGGTGCAGAGAAGTATTTGAGGATTACATACAGGCAAAGAGGAACAATGGTAACATAGCCGTAAAACAAACCAGCAGACCAAGTCACCAGATTTATGTCATAATTCCATTCCTTGCTCCTCAGTTTGTGTGCAATATATGTCACAAACGTGCCAATAGATGCTGCTACAAATATTAAGGTAGTGCAAATCCAGAATGGACCATACCTGCACATATTTATATGAACTCAAAATTACATGCACAAAATTCACTCCCTTTTATGGAAACTTTTATAAGAATAAAAAATGGTGAACATCGTCTTCTCCAGACAACAGTATTTAAGTAGTAAGAGACTAGGCCACAGAAGATATTTCCATAAAATAAGAAATGAAACAAAACAAGCAGATAATTAAATAGAGTATAATATAGTAGAAAAGAGACAACCCTGATCACGAAATAAAATTGATGCAGGAGCAGCCAAACAGGACAAAAACTATAATTATGTATTAGCCCTTGGATGATTTTATTGTAATTATCATAGTGACTATATTGGGCTGTTTTACAACAAATTTTGTCTGTTATCAATATTATTTTGAGAATTTTCCCTATTTTAAATATATCTACCAAGTGAATTCTAAGTCATCTACTGGAACAAAAGAATTAAACTTCCTCGTTCTTTCATTCTTCTGTCCTGCATTAATTGGCATTAGAGCCCAGTTTGTCCACCTCTGATGTGGATGGACCACTCTTTCCAACCTGACAGAGTGAAACACATAACTCCCATTTAAAGTAGCGGTTCTCCACTATCGACAGTCGAGCTCTTATGAGTGGGTTCTCTACATCAAAAACAAATTTACTGCTAATTGTTAACCATTGGCATTAAGTTCACTTCAACAGTTAATAGGGATCAACTAGACAAGCCTACCGCTTATACAAAGCCATCTCCTTTAGATACAAAACATAACTAACAGATTTATTTGTTATTGGGAAAAGAATCATAGTTTATATGCAGGTACAAAGCATGACACTGTTTAATATACTTGTTTCAGAGATATACTTCAAAAGTCAATCTTCAGTCTCACAATGAGAAAATGATGCACAGAATAAATAAATCCACCCCCTCCCTCCCCCAGAAAATTGTAAACATAAACCCAAAACTAGTAAACCACTAGTATATTATAGTTCTTCATTTATGTCTTACACATGACTTCTAGCATTTTAAAACTGGCCACAACAATTTAGATACACCTTTTTTTCATAAAAATGATATTTAACAATATGCATGTCATAATTTGAAAATGTCAGAACTCAGAACCAAAAATTTGTAGTTTGCTCAGTCAATGAAGCAACAGACAAAGTCAACTCACAAATCAGGGTTGGTAGCAGTTTTTTCATTAAAAGTTCCTCTAAATGGAAATAGTGAGTCTATAATCCTCTCTATAACATCTGAAGTGTCAACATCAAAGTATGGTTTATAAGCAGCAATTGTAAAACTCCGAAGCCAACCACCCTGCTGGGGTTCATCAGAACCAGATACAGGTTTTGAAAATGAATCTGCATAAAATGAATCAAACAATTTAACACAAATATGTCAAACAGATAGCCAAGAAAAATAATTAAATATAATAACTCCAACCATAAAATTGCCAGAAGTACAGAAGGCAATCTCATAAGTTATAAGCATCAATCATCTCCTAGAATAAAAGAAATAAGTGCAAGATTCAAATTAAAAGAAACATGACGGGGGAAAAAAAAAACTGCCATTTTATGAACTGGTCTTGTCTCTATGTCTAACAGTCATCTTTTGTAACACAATTGTACAAAGTAGGTTAATAGGTGTTGTTGAAAATCAAAAATGAATATTCTATATTTATTGTAATAATTATGATTTATAGGTATGTAATCTTTGATTTAGAGGAAATAGAATATCCTCTATTTATGTATAATTAATGTAATAAGCCTATGTAAACATACATCCGTTGTGTATTTAAACACACGGTTTTCAGTTCAAACATGTCTCTGTTTCTTCTCTTTTAACATGGTATCCACGGCCTGACAGAGGCATCTCAAAAACCATGTTCTGTCGGTGGACCCACTGTCCCCAGTGACAAAAATTTTTTGCAAACCGTGTCCTACTCCAGTTTGCTTTTCTCACCACTTCTCTTTTCCGAACATTTTTCTAGTCATTATCGCCACCCCGGCGACTTTTCCAATGACCTTTCAGGCGGCCACCCACCCCATCTGGATCACCCTTAGCTAATCTACACAACCCTTAAAACCGCATCCCCAACCACCCCCTCACGCACCCTCATGCGCATCATCTCTGTCGTGCGAAACAGCAAACCAAATCAACGAGTGATAGCTCGTGGCTGCTCCGAGGTCGCCCCCTCGTGCGGCCCTACCCCCAATTTTCTTCTCTATCCATGGTTGTTTGACGGTACTTCCTTTGCAAACAAGGCGTTTCTGGTACTGTTTAGTTCGTTTTTTTATGGCTTCCACAAGTTCTGCTCCACCTAAGGTCGATGCACCCATTTTCCCTACCTTTCCCTTCTCTACAGAGAAGTTGGATGCCTCAAACTACTCCTCTTGGGCCTCCGACATCACCTTGTGGATTAGTGGTCTTGGCTACAAAGATCATCTCACCAGTACCGTCGATTTTGTACTAGCCATTGCTCGTGCACAATGGGAGAAGATTGATGATCAATTATGCAGTGTGATCAAGTCCATTCTCCACCCATATCTTAAACCGATTTTTCGACCCCACACCACCTGTGAATCGGTTTGGATTGAGGCGCATGCACTTTATACTAATGACACTCAGCAATTATATGGGGTTTGCCATGACTTGATGACCCTTATTGCCCCTCAGCGTTTTGATGGCCCTATGTCTACATATCTTAGGAGAGTTCATGCTGCCTTGCATGACTTTAATGAATTCTTACCTCCCGCCTGCCTCCATTCCCGCTAAGGCTAAGAAAGAGCTAGAGAATCATAGTGCTTTCTTTATGTTCCTTGCCCTTTACAACCTGCCCCCAGAGTATTTTGCTACTCGTGACCAAATTCTTAAGTCCCACACAGTCCCTAAAATGACCTCCACCTCCTTTACACTTCTTCGAGTTCCACCGAAGACTCCTACGGACACCCAGCTCCTATGCTAGGTGACTCCTCTGCTTTTGCCTCCCAGAGCAATGATTCTGGACACTCTCGGACTGGGACATCTCAATCCAAGAATCGTCACAAGTGCGAGCATTGTCATCAGCACAAGCACACCATTGACCGTTGCTGAAAGCTGCATGGTAAACCCCCTCATCCAGCCAATGCGGCCCATACTACCCCCGCAGAATCCACTCCGCCTGTTAATCAATCACGAGTCACCCCTGCTACTTATGAGGACTTTGTCCAGTGGTTTGAGCGTCATCAAAACCCTGGTACCACTGCTTCAATTGCACACACTAGGCAATTCGATTGCTTGCATCTCTCACTCTCCTTCTCTAGGTTCTTAGGTCCTTAACTCTGCCGCGTCTGATCACTATCTCTGGTAACAACTCTCTTTTCTCTTCCCTTTCTACTTCTAGTTTTTTACCTGCCATTACTTCTGCTAATGGTTCTCAAACACAGTCCAAAGGAATTGGCACTGCTCACCCCCTTCCCTCTCTAACCGTCAAGCTGTTTTATATGTCCCTGATTGCCCTTTTAATCTCCTCTCTTGTCCATTGTCTTACCCAATCTCATGACTTTGTCATTACCTTTACTAAAGATTCCGTTACCTTGCAGAACTAAACTTTGAAACGGATGATTGGCGTCAGATGTGTCTCTCCGTTACACCACAAGCATGCTCTACCACAGTCTCTCTAATGACAATCCATGCTCAGCTGGGACATCCTAGTTTACCAGACATCTAGTTACCGAAACTTTAGCAGTTGGTTCCCAGTCTCTCCAAATTGTCAACCCTTCACTGTGAGTCGTGTCAATTAGGAAACACACTCGTACTTCGTTTCCTGATCGAGTCAATAAACAGGCTACATCCCTTTTTGTCTTAGTTCATTCAGATGTTTGGGTCCTTCTCGTCTTGTTATCCCATCTGGTTTTAAGTATTTTGTCACTTTTATTGATGATTTTTCTCATTGTACGTGGTTAGGCTTAATGAAAAGCAGGTCTGAATTGTTTTCCCTTTTTGAAAATTTTTATCATGAAATAAAAACCCAATTTGGAATTCCTATACGCTCTCTTCGTAGTGATAATGCACATGAATTTTTCTCTCATCAGTTTCAGCACTTTATGGCGTTGAAAGGCATTCTTCATCAAACATCCTGTGCTTACACCCCTCAACAAAACGGGGTGGCTGAACGTAAGAATCGACATCTCATTGAGACCACTCGAACTCTTCTCCTCCACGATCATGTTCCCCCACGCTTCTGGGGTGATGCTGTCCTCACAGCTTGTTAGCTCATCAATCGCATGCCATCATCTGTCCTAAATAATCAAGTTTCCCATTCTGTCCTTTTTCCTCATTCACCACTTCATACACTTCCTCCTCGTATCTTCAACTCCACATGCTTTGTTCACAACCTGACTCCGGGACTTGACAAGCTCTCAGCCAGGTCCATCAAATGCGTCTTCCTAGGTTATCATCGATCACAAAAAGGATATCGCTACTTCCCGCCTACCCTTCAACGGTATTTCATTTCTGCTTTTGTCTTGTTCTTTGAATTTGTCCCTTATTTCGAGTCTGCTCCTTCTCCTCCTGACGTGTGATTTTCTATTCTTCCTGATACCCCTACCCTTGTCCCCCTTCCATCTGTTTCTCGAATAACCCTGAGGTGAACCAAGATGTTCCAGTAGCACCTTGGCTGTGCAACCCCTTCAGACATATCAATGTTGCCCACGCCCTACAAACACTACACCAGCACTTGCTCCGACTCCTGACAATATAATAGAGCCCATGCCAGACTCTTCCCCAGCGCCATGCTCTTTACCGGATCCGTGCCTGCCACCTGACATTGATTGGCCCGTTGCTCTCCAAAAAGGTACTCGTTCTACTCGCAACCCTTCTCCTCACTATGTTACCCTTAGTTATCACTGTGTTTCTCCTTTGCATTATACTTGCCTCTCTTCTTTGTCTTCTGTATCTATCAATAACTCTCCAGGTGAAGCCTTATCTCACCTTGAATGGAGGTAAGCAATGATTGACAAGATGTGTGCCCTACAGAGCAGTGGTACCTGGGATTTGGTTCTTCTTCCCCCTGGCAAATCAACTGTTGGCTGTCATTGGCTATACACACTTAAAGTTGGCCCTGATAGAACCATCGATTGTTTCAAGGCCCATTTGGTGGCCTAAGGATACACCCAAGTCTATGGGTAGGACTACACTAATACCTTCTCTCCAGTGGCTAAGATGGCTTCTGTCCGACTACTACTATCCATGGCTGCCATTCATCACTGGCCTTTCTTCCAACTTGATATTAAAAATGCTTTCTTACATGGCAACCTTGATGAAGAAGTCTACATGGAGCAACCTCCATGGTTTGTTGCTCAGGGGAGTCCTCTACTATGGTTTGTTGGCTTCGTCGATCCCTGTATGGGCTTAAACAATCCCCCCGAGCCTAGTTCAGCCGCTTTCTTACTGTTGTACAGCAGTTTGGTATGACTCGCAATGAAGTCAACCATTTTGTCTTCTATTGCCATTCACATCAAGGATGCATCTATCTCACTGCTTATGTGGATGATATTGTCATTACAAGCAATGATCAGCATGGCATCCTCCGTTTGAAACAGTACCTCTCACAATAGTTCCAAACTAAAGACCTTGATAAGCTTCCGTATTTCCTAGGTATCAAAGTGGCTCAATCCAAGGATGGTGTGGTAATCTCTCAGAGGAAATATGCTTTTGACATCCTAGAAGAGACTGGTCTACTTAATGCTAAGCTAGTAGACACTCCTATGGAACCTAATGTCAAACTACTACCCAATCAGAGGGAGCCCTTATCAAATCCTAGGAGATATAGGAGACTGGTTGGAAAGTTAAACTATCTTATAGTCACTCGTTCAGATATTGGCTTTGCTATGAGTGTGGTGATCCAGTTCTTGAACTCTCCCTACCAGGACCATTGGAATGCTGTAATTCGGATACTGAAATAGATTAAGAGTGCTCTAGGTAAAGGCCTCATTTATGAAGATAGGGACATACTCAGATAGTTAGGTACTCATATGCCGATTGGGCCAGTTCATCCAGTGATAGGCGATCTACCTCTAGGTATTGTGTGTTAATTGGAGGAAACTTGATATCCTAAAAAAGTAAGAAGCAAAATGTTGTAGCAAGATCCAATGCTGAAGCAGAATACAAGGTCATGGCTTTGGTAACTTGTGAACTCATGTGGTTGAAGCAGCTTCTCAAAGAACTCAAGTTTGAAGAGTCTATACAAATGACTCTAATTTGTGATAATCAAGCGGCTTTGCATATTGTAATCTAATCCTGTCTTCCATGAAAGAACCAAACATATTGAGGTTGATTGTCATTGCATCAGGGAGAAGATCGAGTCAGGGGACATTACTATGAGTTTCATCAACTCTAGTGACCAGTTGGCAGACATCTTCACTAAGTCCTTAGGGGGACCAAGAATTGGCTATATTTGTACCAAGCTAGGCGCATATGATTTATATGCTCTAACTTGAGGGAGAGTGTTGAAAATCAAAATGAATATTCTATATTTATTGTAATAATTATGATTTATAGGCATGTAATCTCTGATTTAGAGGAAACAGAATATCCTCTATTTATGTATAATTAATGTAATAAGCCTATAAAAACATACATCCGTTGTGTATTCAAACACACGGTTTTCAGTTCAAACATGTCTCTGTTTCTTCTCTTTTAACAGGTGTCATATCACATCCATCCATGTTGCCTGCATGGTTTCCTATGTAGTTATCAACCTCGAATAGCAACACATTGCAGCCAACCCCAAAAACATTATAGTGAGATAACACATAGCATGATGATGGCTATTTTGAAATTTTTAATAGATCAAATAATTTATACCATATACATATAAATGATCACAAAAATTTAAAAAAAAGGTTAAAGTATAAATTGGTCCTATAACTAACACCATTTTTCGTTTTATTTCATAAATGAAAAAATCCTACATTTGGGTCCCTATATGAAAAATCGTTAATGAATTAGTCTCTGTGGTCTGCCATTTATGTTTAATCTCTATACAGAAAAAAATTACACTTAATTAGGAAAAAAAAAGACTCTACATTTTGGTCCCTACACATGATATACCGTTTTTTGTTTTGGTCCTTACATGAAAAATACTTTAACATCATCATAACTTCAATAAACAATGGGGATCAATGTGGAAAAAAAAAATCATATAGGGACCAAAATGTAGAATTTTTTCATGTAGGTACTGAAAAAAAAACATGACAAGTGTAAGGACCAAAATTATAATTTCACCTTAAAATATTACTCAAAATTCATGACACATTCATAATTAACAATAAAAATTGATAGTTCTTAAATAAAACATACAAGTAAATAACAACAAAATAGAACAGAATTGAATTTGGTTAAGAGAAAATAAATAGAACAGAATTCAGACTAGAGAGAAAAAAAATCTAAAAGTCATAAGTTACTCTATTCTATCATCTATCATTGATATTTTTCAAGCAATTCCATTGCCATGCAATATCAATGTTTTCACCCATAGGCTTCTCCGGCACACAAGAGGAGGTTGATTAAGTAGCACTCTTTTGAGTGGGTCCTTCATACAATGTCATGGCCATCATACAATGTCATGGCCATCGCATGAAGAAAAAGAACAAAGGAGGGTGAGGGTGTGCATCAGAGTTCAGAACAGAGAAAAGAATGGGGATGGGTGTCTGCCAGAAATACTGCCAGTGTGGTTGCCCCACAGATGAGAGAAGTGTGGGGAACTACACACAATTGGGGTTTTTTGAGTTCTGAATTGGGGAAGGGAAATCTCAATTCCCCCCACCCCCACCCCCCCAAGACAATGCAGTTTCAAGGGCAAATATGGGTTTTCAAGATTCGTCATTGTAGTGCCACTACAGTGCTGTGAAAGGCTGCTACATTGGCCATGATTGCAGCCATCACAGCCACTGTTCAAAAATGGACTGTGATGCAAGCTATACGCTGCTATAGTGTGCTATTGATAACTATAGTTCTCTCTTCCAGGCACATCTTTTGACATTCCCATTAGACAGTCACATGCATAATTTAATATGATATATTGCATGCACATATCAGATAAAATAATAAAAATTATAAGGATAAACAAGTTCATAAAATTCAAAGCTAGATCAGGGGAACATTAGTACAGCAAGATTTTAAAACGTTTCAAGTATCACCATTGTCTATAAACCCCCAAGTTCCTATGATGTCATCCCCTATATTAAGTTGTTATCTTAATCATTGATCTAAAGTCTTCATGGCCCCAGGCACAGCATCTAATAGACTATTACCCATTGCCATTGCACAACGGCCATCATGGAGCAGTAAAAACACATTCCCACCCACTCAAACCAAATCTAGGATTGAAGCAACATAACAGGAAAAAAAGGGAAGAGCCACTATTTTAATTAGCCCATAGCAATAAAAAGCCAATCACTGGGAAGCTTTTAACCTATATGAGAAGATATTCAAAAATAAATAAATAAATAAAATCGAGGGATATTGAGATTAACAGCAGTTAGCACATACCATCAGCGTCGCGAGGAGGCCCGGAAGCAGCGGTAATCTTCCCCTGCTCTCCAGATGGAGGAAATGTCTGAAGATTTGAATCTAAAAGACAAACAAATCTATCATTAGATCGTGGCTAACAATAAGAGAATGAAATGATTCCGAAAATTGAGAATGCAAAGTCATCTAATTGGCTAAGAGAGAGAGTAAAAAGGGAATTGAACCTGCAAATTTGACGGTGACGAGTCCTGGATCTGGAACGGCCTGAAAGAAAGGAAGGAGAGTGAGATGTGGAAGGCGTAAGAATAGAAGAGTTAAGGAACGACAGATTTGGATTGTGAAGAGAAGACGAAGACTCACAGGAACAGATCCCTGAACCTGCTGCGCATCAATCGACGTATATTTTCCGGACATCATCTTGACCTCACCTGATCTTCCTTTCCTTCTGCTGCCCCTCCTAGACCGCTCTTCTGTTTAGTGTCAGGGACCGGAAAGCGTGGCGTGTTCCTTTTATATTTTAAAATTTATTTTTTGTTTTAAAAAATAGAAAAATTAAAAATATATATATTTGAGAATAAAAAGTTTTAAAAAGAGTAAATAGCATATGCATGCAATTTTTAACATAAAAACTTTTTACACTATCCTTTAATCACAAATCATTATATAAATAAATTTATTGATTTTTATAATTAATACTTTAAAAGTCATTCTAACGATTTTGCATTTTTGTCTAATATTTAAGGACTATATTATAATATATAGAAATAAACTTGACTTGAGAAGAAATATTAATCTAGAATTTAAGATTGAAGTTTAATAGATATGCATTGTCAATGTACAAATTTTTACACTGTTAAAATCAACAAACTTATCACATAAAAACTTTTTAATCAACAAAATTATCATACTTTACATTATCGATGCACTAGTTGAGTTGAGCATGAGCAATAGGCTATAAAATAAAATAGGCTCTATTTACGAAGAACTTATGTAACAAGTGGTTCACCGTGCACCACATTGAAAGTATTTTTTTATTTTAAAATAAATATTTTTTATTTTTTAAAAAATGCTTTTTATTTATAAAAAAAATAAAGTTCTTTCTTTTTATTTTTTAAAAACAAATATTAAAAAAGTATTTTATTTAGCTACCGTAACCACTTTTCTTACTGCACTACCGTGAACCACTTGAGGGACTTCTTCACCTTAGAAGCCGCCAAATAAAATAATGTTACATTTGGATTCCAAAAAAAAAAATATTGTTACATAATTTACCTAGGAATTGTGTACTAATTTGTAATATATATATATATATATATATATATATATATATATATATATATATATATATATATATATATATATATATATATATATATATATATATGTGTGTGTGTGTGTGTGTGTGTGTGTAATTAGAACCAATATTATAGCATTTCTTGTCTATAATATCTAATAAAGCGCTGCACAATGTATTGTTTAACCTGTCGCACATATTTTATTTTTTAATAATTACTATAATTAGGATTTTAACTCTCCGGTAAAACCCTGAGGTGTTTACCACGAGTTTTGGTTTTTTGGGTTGATTATGAAACTAATCCTCAATCCAAAGCTTAATCACACTTAAATCTCATCAGCCCTTCCCAAGGATGTGTCACACATTTAATGAATCTGGAACTAATTTCTCCTTTTATTCCTATTATTTTCATTAGACCAAACCTTGTCCGTTTACATGGTAACCCCATACAATTAATTAATTGAGAAATGTTAGTAACACACTCTTTTAAATAAATTCTCTATTATTAGTTAAATTTATTATAAATTACAATTTTTTTAAGTTCACTTGTTATTTAATGAGTCTCTTAATTTTGTAATTTTTAATAAACTTTAAACTATAATAAAGTATGTATTAAAAGGAGTGTATTGCTACCAGCATTTTTTTTAATTAACCACACACGGATTTAGAGCTACAACCTGCACTTCAGAGGTGAATTTACTTCTTGACTAATCTCTATTGGTCATATTTCACTTTGCTTGATGACTAATGGGAACGGCGAATCTGATAGTGATATTCTCCAACAACTCATCTGCCCTATCAAGCCTCGCACAATATTTCAAGAACTCTCTTGTCACGAAGAGTCTGAATTCCAGATTAAACAAAAACTCTTATCTCCAACCTAGAGGGTTTCTAAGCGCCAGGGACTTTGTTGCATCACTCACATGTACTTCGGAATCTAGTAAGGGCTCACGCCCTTTTGATAACTACTATCAAAACAAGTCCTATTTAAATCGCTGACCTTGAACTTTTCTCAATAATCTCTAAACCTTTTAGCAATGTTACCAAACTGCAAGTCTCAAAATTAGTTAGAGCCCCTTCTGTAACTAATGGATTCAATAGTTAATGACTAATGAGAGCATAATATTCGATGTTCTGATAATTTGAGTCAAGTAATTTCAACGAGATAAGTAGATAACAAAGATGTTCTGAAATTTGACTGTTAAAATTTCAAACGAATACAAGAATCTAGCACTTCTTCCAAACCCTACGCACATCCTCAAAAAATCATGAAAAATCTATATTCATGATAAAACTGGAACTTATTTGTAACACCTATAAGATTCAACAGTACTCAACAGTTGGCTACTCACATAGCAGATGGATACTACAGTACAGAGTTTATTGAATTGAATTTCTTCGATGCTGGTTCAGATGCCCATTGGAAATTAGTGTATCCGGTAAAACTTCATAAATAAGGTGACACATCCTTTCTAGTTCTTGAATTAGCCAGGGGTTTATGCTGCTAACTCAAAATATTTCATAATTTTGAAACAATCTTCACTCCAAAACAAACCAACATAGATTGTTAAATGTGAAAAACAACCAATTTTGCTCGTGGAAGGATCAAATGGCATCTGAAACATATTTACACCAGCTACTTCGAGTGTACTTGGTAACACCTCCAAGCATTGATCACATGAGATTACTGCAGCAAAATTGGATCTAACTAACACTTAGTCTCACAAAGATACATCGATTTAAATCATAGAGGAGACTTCCAACTCTACTACCTAATGTCTCGGCATCTACATAAACCAGCTGGCATATGGTATATGGATGAAAGAGATTGTCTATATAAGTTTTCTTCCAGCAATACCAGTTGAATAACTTATGGGCAACAATAGTATTAGAAAGTGATTTCTCACTACACTCGACCAAAGGTTTGTTATAAACGACTACTACATTAATCAAGAGATACATCTCAATCATACAAACTTCTTGCATAGCATACATACATTCCACGGTGAATACCAGCACAGACACACCTAAATTTGCAACTTAATTACAAAGAATATATAGGAAACAAGACAAGCAATATCATGATCAAAGCTGACGGTGAAACCAAGCCAGTTCTTTCTGAAATTAAATGGCAGAATGCTAGTTTCTGTCCAAAATATCAAAACCATGGAACATGAGAAATACCATTGCAACACAAGTGAAAGAGAGAACCACATATGGTTTGGTATTTTGTTAATCATTATTATTAGCCTAAAACAAACAATTAGCAGAAAAGAGAGAGGGAGAAGCTAAGAACACAACATTAATGGTTCCTAATTCACCTTTTTTCAATCATAATTCAAGACATACAAATACCCAAACATTCAAATTCAAGCACAAAACATAGAAATAGACATGGAAAAGAACACTTAGAATGAAATTGACTCAGGTAACATAGAAAAAAACCTTAGACCTTAGAATTGCAATAATAATAATAGTGTTAAAAGGAAAACCCTAGAAGTAGAAGCAGGTTGAGAGGACTGACAAGTTAGGGAAGAGCATTGAAGTGCATTTCCATTCAAAGACGCCAATAAATGATCCTAAACTACAGAGGAGAATATTTGAACTTTGACTATGCATGATATTTTCCTAGCTTTCAATTTAATTCTGATTTTCTTGTAGATCAAAAATAGGAAAATTCCTATTGCTGGAGAGAATCCTATTCCTAATGTAATAGGGAAAGAAAAGATAGAAAACCTGATTCTACATTTTCAGTAAATGCTATTCAGTGTATACATACACAATTGGTGACGCATACCAAATTAAAATTTTAGCCAATCAGCGTGCAAGTTTGCCACTGTCCATTCTTTTACCCATTGAAGAGAAATCGAATAGGGAAATAGATTTCTAAATTCTAATATTTTAAATCCCATACCAATGATTCATTACTCATATTAGTACACCATTCAGAGCAAAATGTATGGGTACGATATTCCTATGCCAATAACAACTATAACATTTCCAATATTTAAAATCTGACAGATTGTCCCACCATGAATATATCAATGCTGCTTGCTCAAGTTTTAAAATACTAATCTTCATCAGAACTACTATCTCCAGAAGTCTTTCCAATGTCATCTGATACATTTTTATCCTGCAGGTATGCAAAATGATGAGTGCAAGGTATCTGTGTAGCATAAAAGTAACTTGCTACAACTTCAAAGGATACTTACAGTTACAGGCATTTTGTCCCAATCCTTTAGTCTTGAACTTGTCAGCATATAATTATCTCGTAATGGAGCCCAAGCAGGCTGTTCATCTTCTACCCTGCCAGTGCTTTCCTTGGACTGCATATCAAAAACCCAAACAGTTTGATTTTGACAATTTAACAACAGATGAAAGCTACCTCATTAAGATATATTTGTTATAGTTTATTGAAAAAAAAAAATTGTATATGGTAGCTAAACATGGTAGTGGAGATCTAAAACATCTATCTTATTCTTCTAATAAAATACTTGGAGGCACTGGTTTAAAAACATCAAACCAAAGTCAACCAGATTGACAATTTTAAGAGATCAAATAAAACATAAAAGTTCAAAATTGAAGACCAAATACTAATATATTTAATATTAGTGGTTAACTCCAACAATCGTATGGCTAGAATTTTTCCATATTCAGGTATTTGGGGCTAACAATAATAAAATTTGGGAGGGTGAACTGGTCAAACTGAGATTGAAACAGTCTGAGCATTTTAAAACACTGCTCAAAATTATCGAGTTGTTAGCTAAAAGGACCCAACCAAAAACTGACACTGAAAGAGAATGAGCAGTAACAAATCACCTTTGCAGAGGTCCCAATTGCAGACAATGATGGTTTCCCTAACTCTGAAAAGAATACTTCTTTGGTCCGTTTTCGTATCTCTGGCAGCATACACAAATTAGATAGTTAGAATTATGCATACATTACCAAGATTGAATATGTTACGATCATCCCATGAAAATAGAACAGATAGGAATGAACAAAAGAATAGAGTGAACAGAGAATCAAGAATATATTCACTGTAGTACTATAATAATAATAATAATAAATTATTCTGAATATTTTTCTAAGAAATACAGCAATAAACAACTTACCTTTTGCATCCTTAGTCCTTGAGGGGTCCAATCCTTTCTGGGCAGTTTGTGCCTTATTGACCTGCAACAGGTGTGAACAAAATCTCTGGTTCAATAATGATAGAGATACAAAGCAGAAAAGAGACACAGGTAGAAAAAATCTAGGAAGAAACCAAAATTT
Source organism: Spatholobus suberectus (assembly GCA_004329165.1). Classification (NCBI taxonomy): domain Eukaryota; kingdom Viridiplantae; phylum Streptophyta; class Magnoliopsida; order Fabales; family Fabaceae; genus Spatholobus; species Spatholobus suberectus. The sequence goes on from CM014732.1 coordinate 5,801,375, forward strand.
GGTTAAATGTTAAGTGAAAACTTACAGCATTGAACAACTTGACCACTGAAAGTCATCCAATTTCATGTGTGGTAACAACAATAGTCCAAATCAGTAACAGGAAAATGCAAGTCATCAAAAAGAATAAAAAGGACATAGACTTTTATTGAAAAGAAAATTCAACGTATTTACCTCCTTTTGTAGCAACACTTATTAGAAACTTTTCATGTGAGTCCAAGTATGTAGCAGGTTTGACATGCCCCTTTTCTGCTAACTGTAACAAGCAATAAGATAACTACTATCCAAGATTGATCCCTGACAGGGAAACTTTAGGGTGACAATAACTGATGATACAAATAAAGTTTCAACACTACTTTGGATAAAATTAAATCAGTCAACTTGAAATTTAAAATTACCATCTGCTTTTCCTTTTTTGACTCTCTCTTGATCTTGTGTTCTGCTTCCTCTTCTGCAAGTTTGTCTATAACAAGTTTCTTGTGCCCTGACAATATTGGACCCTACAGAGTTATCCAAGTCTTAAAAAATCAGTTTTCCAATGCTCTGTATAAACATAATCTTGTTGTATGATCACCTAACTTACCAACATGTCATCAGAAACACTCTTCTTCATAATATTCCTAAAGGCCATCTTGAATGCTCTACATCCTTCATTGAATTTTGTAATTCCCGGCTGAATTTCATCATCATCTTCTCCTTCATCATCAGAGCTGTGATTATTCATATCAGTAGCATTCTTATTCCATGTTTTTTGTTGTCCTGCTGCTCCTTCATCTTCAGACGGATCTTCATTTTCTATATCATCCTCCTCGTTTCTTTTATTGGCGATAGATGCCAGATTTCTTACCTCTGAGGTGGGAGGGACAGTGGCCTCATCTTCTTCATCATCAGAATTATACTCTCGTGCTCGCTTGCGGAAAAGTTTCTTCATTTTTTTGTCTATTTTAACTTTCTTCTGCCCATGTAGGGGTGGCATCAGTTTTGCTTTCTTACTTGACTTTTTACGGCCTTGCTTTTTAACAAATTTCCTCTTAGCCCTTCCAGGTTCTAGCATTGTCATTTCTTCAGCCATGGACTGTTCTATGATTCAACTTCAACCTGTATATGTCACGAGTAAAGACAGGTAACATTACCAAACTGCAGCATTCAGCATCCACCCAAAAATAAAGGGTGCAGCACAGGTACTTCGCAAGGAATGTGACATTGGTCATAAAAAGAGTGGAAACAAAACCAAATAAAGCACCCATAGCAACACAATACCATTCCCAAACCAGTTAATAGCTAATCAAATCGATTTCATTATATCAATGACTTTAAGAGAAGAATATCTCAGTTCAAACATCAATTCACGCTCAATACAGTATGAACAATCCATAACTAGGTTCAAATTTCAATTTAACACCTCACAAGCAGGACCAAAAGAGAACTCACATACTCGTTTGTCCTTAAATTTCAAAAAAGATGAAAAAAAAAAAAAAAGCACCACGAAATCACTCACAATCAAGCAAACGCTAATGATAAACCTATGATTCAATATAAATGGGTCTGCACTTTATCATGGAAAGACGAGACCTCCGTGTGCCAGTAACGAGTACTCGAAGAACATCGAGAATACATTGAAATTCAACTTCTAGAATATAAAAACCGCAACAAAGAATAAAATTACCGAATAAATGGATGCCTCTTACGTCGAATAAATTGGGCACTGAAAGAATTGACGAGCTCTCTCTCAGGGAAGGGTTTGAGGTGGCAGAGTGAGCCAAGCGATCATTGAGAGCATGCACGGGTCAGTGAGTTATGTATCGGGTAGGGTGATGGATCCTAGTTCATTTGGGTCTGCTTTTTCTTCTTCTTTTTTTATCCAATTTGAGAATTGAGTTGCGCTGAAATTAAATAAAACTAAAATAATAATAAGGCTTAATTGTTATATATGTCACTCAAGTTTTATTATTTTATAGATTTGTCACCATTTTTTTTTTTCACATTTTGTCACCTTATTTTTGAAATTTTGTGAATTTTGAGAATTTTTATTTAATAAACAGTTGATGATTAGGCAAAATTTACAAGATTTCAAAAATATAGTGACAAAATGCAAGAAAAAAAAACACAATGGAAAAATTTGCAAAATAATAAAACTTGGATGACACAAAATGTTATTAAGCTTAATAATAAAGGATAATACATGTGTAGATCCCAGAATTTTTAGGTAAATTTTAATTCGGTTCCTATTATAAAAATTTGTAATTAAGTCCTTAATCTTTTAAAAAAAATTTAATTAGGTCCTTAGAGTTAAATTGTTGAAATATTCTGTGAACTTGGACAGAATATTTCCTAATAAGGAATCAATTAAAAAAAAGTATAGGGACTTAATTAAAAATTATCTAAAAGTTCAGGGATTTACTTAATAGTTTAACCTTTTTTTTAATTTTTTTATCTTAATTTTACTTTTGTTTTATTGTAGAAAAAGGAAAAATTATAGAAAGGAGCAGAAAGCATCTTTCAATATTCAAATGTTGTTGCATTATTATTATATAACTAAATTACATTTTTGGTCCTCTTATAATTCTCAATCCGCGTTTTTAATCTTCCTATTTTTAATTTCGCAATTTTAGTCTTCCATTTTTTAAAAATGTTGAATTTTAGATCCCCTATTTTTAATTCTACAATTTTAGCCTCTCAAATTTTAAAAATCTTTAATTTTGGTCTAACCGTTAAATGTTCATCTGTTGACTGTTAATGTCTTGACATTAACTATGACATAACATTAGTCTATTAAATATTGTCCACCACATATTCAGTCTAATGCTATATCATAGTTAACATTGAGGCATTAACCGTCAATAGATTAGCATTTAAGGGTTGGACCAAAATTTCATATTTTTAAAATTTGAGGGACTAAAATCTTAGAATTAAAAATAGGTGTGAAGTGTTTACTGGTTTTGTCGATGACTAATTCTGCCAGAGAATTTGGCTAACCACTTTTTTGAAGTATCTTCTCCTTATTACCTTTTTTTATCCACAAGGTTCAAACCCAAGACATTACTAAACTAACATAATGTTAGTAAATTAAAGGTTAAACTATTGAATAGGTCCCTAAACTTTTAGGTAATTTTTAATTAGATTCTTGTATTATTATTTTTTAATTGAGTCCTTAATCTTTTATTTATTTTTTAATTTGGTCCCTGGGGCAAATGACAATCAAACGAAAGTTAACCACAAGGACTCGATTAAAAAGATTTAAAAGATCAAGGACTCAATTATAAAATTTTATAATATAGGGACCTAATTAAAAATTACCTAAAAGTTCAGGAACCTACTGATGTATTATTCCTAATAATAAACTTTTAAAGATTTTTTTGTTTTTTATGATAAAAAATAATTTTTTCAAATAAAATTAAATATTATTTTTTTGAGGATGAGATAAAATTAGATATTTGCACATATGATTCTTATCAAATTAACTACTAAACTCCTATATAGATAATATGTAATTATATTTTCAAAGTAAGATAAAGGAAAAATATTTTTTATTTGTTTAATCATTTGTTAAATTTGTGTATTTTTACTCTTATGTAGAATAATATGAAATTATAACATTAATAAATATATATTAATATAATTTTATATATGAAAATAAAAGATGAAATGTTAAATTCTTATCAATTATCTATAATAAAAAAAATTCTTATCAATTATCAATTATCATTATATATTATAAAATAAAGTTTTACCACATGAGCAAATGTCACATGGTATCATTATATTCATTATTTTTTTGTCTAAATTTTATCATTTTTTTTTGTTTTTCTAATTCATAAAGACACACTGTTATATTTAAATATAGTAATTAAGGTGATTATAACAAGTATATGCTCTAATTAAATTAATCAATTAAATCATAAAATCTTAAATGGATCTTGATTTTATATAACATAATAATCAATTTATTAAATTTTAGGGAATATTTGTTATAATTACAGTAACTTCTTGTTTATTATCACAATTTTATAATAATTTATCATAAATATATATAATAATGACAAAAATTTGTTGTGTTATCTTAAATATTATTGTAATGAATAATAATAGAATTTATGATCATCTTTTATTTATTATCATTATTTTATTAGTTTATAATAACAAGACTTAAATATTTTTTTAGTCCTTGTAATTTGCGCATTTTGTTTTTTTATTCTCCATAAAAAAATTTCAGTCATTTTAACCCTCAAACATTTTTTTTTGTATATTTTCAGTTCCTACCTATGTTCGGAAAAGCAAACCAGACCAGTCAGTCGGACTAGAAAAATCAGTAAATTGGTCACCTGATTGATTCAGATAAACCACAGAATCAACCTAAAGAAAAACCGGTCAAAGAACCAGAAAACTGGTCAAAAACTGGTAAAACAAATCAAAACCGGTCAAAAACTAGCCAAAAATCAGTTCAAAACGGGTCAATGAAAAATGCTTAATATAACATTATTTTAATTTTTTTCTTAAAAAAATAAAAACAACCTAAAGTATTTATCATTTTCTTTTTATTTTAAATATAAAATTTTTTTTATTAATAAATGTTGATGTGTATAATTAAAACTTATACTTAAGTATCATGACATATTCGATTTGCACTTTTGCAGGTATTGTACATGTAAAGAACTTATAAAATTATGTTTTGTTTTTAATTTTTAGTATTACAAAGTTATGATATTATTTTTTTAATATTATTTTATGTATTATTTAATTATTATTATTATATTATTATTACATGTTCGACCATAGTTCAACCATTTAACCTTAAACCAGTACCTTGACCGGTTCAATGACCAATCCAGTTTTAAAAACATTGGTTCCTACCATTGGAGAAAATCAGTTAAAAGATAACGTGGCAAACAAATGGCACATCACTACACCACGTGTCATCCACGCAAACATGTTTCAAGGATTAAAATGTCAAAAATAATTTTATAGAGGCTAAAAAGAAAAAACCCAAATTATAGGGATTAAAATGACCAAAATAGTTTTATGGGGACTAAAAATACAAAATACCCAAATTATAAGTACTAAAAAGATATTTAATCCAAATTAAAATGACAAAAAAAGGAGAAAATTAAAAACCATTGTTCACCACCACCATTGCAAACCCTCCAAATTCCTCTTCACTATCCTAACCACAAAAATCACCACACTAAGTAAGCCAACCCAAAACCTAAACTCGCTCGAGCCAAACTACAACCTAGAACCATGAGCTTTTTCGATAATATGATCTGCAATTTCCACCAACCACAAAGACTAGAGACAAGAAACTGATAAGATAAGAGTTCCTTAGTTTTTGCATTTATCATTTGGTAGTAACAACGTTGGCTACATGTTATGTTCTTTGATGTGACATGACAAGTTCTCCAATGCGACACACATCGTTGACACGCCACCACTGAAGCAAAATTGTCATCACCACCACATGATCAAGCAAGGAAGGAGAAGAAAGAAAAGGTCATGGTGTCTTTTCCCCTAACTTCAAGAAGGTTTTAAAAGACATTGAACAATTGCTCGTGACTTTATAACGGAAAGATGATGATAATAATGATAACATCAAAGGAAATGCATAAAACTTTAACATCCCTGGCTTCAAGGAGAAGTACTTGAATCTGGTGGAAGAGAAAATAACAAAGTACGACATAAGTGAAGGCAAAGCCAAATAGGGAGAGGTGGTCGAGGAAGATTCGTGGTTGGTGAAAACCACATACTACACTACTAAAAGAGCTTATGGTTATGGGTTGCAATTTTTCTCGAGCGAGTTTAGGTTCTAGTTCGGCTTGCTTAGTATGGTAGCTTCTGTGGTTTAAGATGGTGGAAAGAGAAAACAGAGGGTTGGTAACGATGGTGGTGAATGAGGGCTTTTAATTTTCTTTTTTTCTTATTTTAATTTGGCTTAAATTTTTTTTTAGTCCTTGTAATTTGGATATTTGGCTTTTATAGTCCTTATAAAATTATTTTGGTCATTTTAGTCTCTATAATTTAGGTAGTTTGTTTTTTAGTCTTCATAATTATTTTTGTCATTTTAGTCTCTAAAACATATGCCTACATGGACAACCCATGGCACTATGATGTGACACTTTGTTTACCATGTTATCTTTTAATGGAACTTCTTAAACGGCATGGACTAAAAAAACATAAAAAAAATGTTTCTAGATTTAAAATGACCAAAATAATTTTATGGAGACTAAAAAGACAAAATATCTAAATTATGGGACTAAAAAGATATTTAAGCCTTATAATTATTTATAGTATTTATGTATTATAATGATAGTTCTGATAATAAATTATTATATTACATTAAATATTAATATTAATATAAAGAATAATAATAATCAACATATATACATATATATATATATATATCTATATATATATATTCTAATTTGAAATAATTAACGTAATTATGATTAAATAATAAATATAGGTAATTAGGATTATTTAAATTAAGTTAATTAAAATTTTAAATTAATTTGAATAATGACTATCAATATATATTCTTCTTCTTTTTGTTTTTTTTTTCCTTCAACCACTTTTTACACGTCTTATTTTAAAAAAAAAATTGACTTTATTGTTGGTTTTTTTTTTTGTAAAAGTTCATTATTAATGACAAAAATAGAGAAGAAATTATAGGTAAGTTAATTTTTTTCTTTATTATTTCTTCTTCTCATTGTTCACTCTCTTATCAGGTACTTCTATTTCTAGTTCACCATTGTCACAACTATTCTCTTATTCGTCACCATTGTCCCAACTACTATTTCCTTTTTCTTTAAACTAGGATGAAATCTTGCACATTAGTGAGATGAAATCTCACTAAAATGTAAATATTTTTATTTTTAATTTAAAAAATCATAAATATATCAATTAAATTATCAATATTAAAATTATTTTATGAAAGATATTTTTAAAATTAACAATTCACACTTCAATTAATTAAATTTAAAAATATTTTTCATAAAATAATTTTAATATTTATAATTTTCTTTCTTAAGTAAATTCATGTTATTAAGTAATTCAAATCAGAATGTATACCCATTATCAATTTAAATGTTCAAATCATGAAAATCATTTTAGTTATAAATACTTTAAGAGAAAACAGGCTATGCACTGACAATGTAAAACATTTTTACACAATCATCCAATCACAAACCACTAGAAATGGCAATGGGTTAGGTCTGGGTAGGGTACCATAGTACCCATCCCAATATCTGTGTTTTGAAAAAATACTCATACCTACTCCTATACTAGCACTGGTAGTAACTTTAATCCCTATTTTCATGCCCGCTGGGTACCTATATACCCATATCTACACCCGCTACACGCATTTTACTTGTGTGAAAAATCAATAAAAATATGTTAATTAAAAAAATGCTACAACTAAATCGAAAATTCACTCTAATATCATTCAAACATAACCTTAAATTATCCAATATATAACATTAAAAGCATTCAAACATAACATTAAATTATCCAAGCATAACATTACAATTATTCAAACATAACCTTAAATCATTCAAGCATAAGTTATTACCCAATAACATTAGAAACATAATCATCTAACATAATCATTCTTAAATGTAATGTTCTAATTATTTAACATAATTATTAGAAACTTGGACATCATATATTGATACTCTCCAAGATTGGCCAAAAAACAGGACATTAACTCTAATTATCTTATAATTATATTGCCTATAATAAATAATTATAGATTATGGAGTATATGGACAACCATAGTTGTGCACAAGCACACCCAAAGTTAAAACTTGTATATACCACAAATATAGCAAATAATATAATGGTTTCAAACAATTTAATAAGCACAAATAATTAAATTATTAGCACATAATTAATTCATGTCTTCAATAATCAATACTATGTTTTAGTAATTAAATTAATAATTAATAATATATATATATATAAAAGATACTTTAATTAAATTATTATACAAATAATAAGTGCGAGTATGGGGTGGTGTAGGTACTATAATATCCATACCCGCCCGCACCCATCCCTATTAAAATTTGTGAAATACCCACCCCCGGACCCGTCCCCAATAAGCGGATATTTACCTTACCCATTTGCAGATATATTTTGTGGGCATAGGGTTTGGGTACACTTTGCCATCCCTACAAATCACCATGTATGGTAAGTTTGTTGACTTTTACAAAAACTACCTTAAAAGTTATACCAACAATAATTTTTGATTGGTTGACAGTGTAAAATTTTTTACACTGACAATGTATAGGGATTAGAGTTTTACTTTAATTAATACGATTATGATTTTTTATGAATTAAAAAACAAAAAATATTTACATTTCGACAAGAAAATCTGAATGTTACATAACTAAATAAAGTTTATGAAAAGCTATAAAAAATGACTTAATAAAGTTGATAAAAATTCAAAATTTTTAATTTGAATTAAATTTAACAAAGTAATAATTTTACATAACAAAAAATAACAATCTACATATATAAATAAAATAGAAAATATCTCTATTAAATGCTAATTGTGCTCTTCCTTGATACCTATACAAAGCTTATTAGTCAATATTTGTCCATCATCGTTAATTTCACCAACAACCTTAGCGTAGACAACCTTTTAGGTCTATTGGATGAGAGAGTTCCAAATTTTGAAGAGTTCACCTAACTCTCAATGTACAAGATTCCATCCTAATTTAAAGAAGAAAATAATAGTTGAGACAATGGTGAGAAATAAGAGAGTAGTTGGTACAATGGTGAAGTAGAAGTAGAAATACCTAATAAGAGAATAAACAATGAGAGAAGGAAATAATGAAAAAAGAAAAGAAAAACATTGACGTCCCCACAATTTCTTCTCTATTTTCATCATTAATAATGAACATTTGCAGAAAAGCCAACAATAGGGTCCAAAAACATTGAAAAATGAGACATGTAAGGAATGGTCAAAAGAAAAAAAAAAGAAATATATATACTAATTGTAATTATTTAAATTTCACACACACATATTAATCATAATTACCTTAATTATAATATATATATATATATATATATATATACACACACACATCATTACTATTCGTTATATTAACATTAGTATTGAATATAATATAATAATTTGTTGCCATAATTATCGTTATAATAGATAAATATTATAAATTATTATAAAATAAGTCATATATAAGTCACCATTTATTTATTTCAAGTGATTTCACAATTTATATGACTTATTTTATAATGTTTTTGACTTAGCAATCCTTATTTCTCTATCAACCTCACATAGACACATACTTTACATATATCAACGTATCCTCAAATTTGTCCTATTTATACAATTTGACAGTTCTTGGTCAGTCAAATAGACTAATTGTAAGTTGTGTCATCACTCAGTTCAAGTGTTTTTGACTCTTTTAGCATGATCATAAAATAATGTTACATTTGGATCCGGCAAAAAGATAAAAAAAAATAATATTACATAATTTACCGAGGAATTGTGTACGAATTTGAAAAAGAAAAAAAAATTATGTACAACTAGAACCAATATAGCATTTCTCTTCTATACTATCCAATAAAGCGCTACGCAACGGATTATTTAACCTGCCACACATCTTTTTTAACCTGGGGCTCTTTTCTCTTGTTATTCTTATTATTTTCGTTAGGTAGACACCGAAACCTCGTTTGTTTACATGTTAACACCGTACAATTCAGAGGTGAACTTACTTCTTGACTCATCTCAGTTGGTAATTTTTCACGTTGCTTGATGAATAATGGGGGCAACGAATCTAATATTCTCCAACAACTCAACCGCCCTATCAAGCTTCTCACAATATTTCAGGAACAGCTCTGTTGTCACGAAGAGTTTAAATTCCAGATTAAACAAAAACTCTATCTCCATTCTATTCATCTCCTCTGTGCCAACTCCTCCCACTTTAGCGTAGTAGGCATTAGTATAGTACCTGTAAATTTTGCCAAAAAAATTACTTGTGGAACATTCAATAAATTAAAAAACATTTATAACATTAACGATTGGAAGACAGTATATTCTAATTAAATTCAATTTACAAATCATTACTAGTAGTCATGTCGCATGCATAATGCTAGTTATGACAAGTACTTACTTGTCATCAAGAAATTTTGCAGCTACTACAACGCTTGTGATGAGGAGGCGGTGGGCATTGAAGGAAGTGAGATGTCCGCCCCTCTTCTGAAAAAACCTGTCCATGTATATTTGTGCAATCACAAAACAAGAAGGGCTGCAGTGACAGTACTTGAAAATGCGCTCCATGTATTGTGTAACGCTCAAGTCAGGTGCTTTCGAACCGTGAAAGATGGTAACGGGATCATTCTTTCTCGTTGAGAGCAACAATTTCTCATTCTTCAAAATGGATCTCTCCCAAACGGAAGACAAGTTGAGCAGAGCTAGGGGTAGGGGAGTCCCTGAGGCATGATTCTTATTAGATGCACCCAATTCTAATGATTTATAAGCCTCTGATCTGATAGCCATGCCTTTGGATGTTGTTGCTGTCTCTATTTAAGTGCTACACCATCCCTGTAAGTGTGCCTTAATCATAGTATTAGCAAATAGCAATTTAGTATATTGCGGTTTGTTCTAGAATTGTAGGGTGATGTTTGCTTTTGTTTCTTTCTCGCAGAATATTAAGAAAAGTGTATTCTTTCCTTTCGGTTGGAGATACGACACCCCAAAGAATATTGTGGTTGGGTCAATTTGGGCACAGCACTATAGTTCAATACTTAGTGAAGCTTTCATTTTCTTCAAGCATCAATAAATTCCAAGCGGGTATTGTGCCTCAGGTATAAATTAAGTATAAACCAACTAAGATACTTGTGGAGGATAATATGTGCGAAAGCAATGTGAGTGCCGTGCTTGTGTAATGAGCTTATTTTTGAAAAAGAATATATTTTTTATTTTTTAAAATAAAATAATTATTTTTCAAAAATAAGTTTCCCAAGAATAGTGGCTCATTGATCTTAACATTTAATTAATCTCCACAAATGAGTGAGGTAAATATTTTTTATACACAGGCATTTAATTATATAAATTAAAATGATTTTATTATATTCTTTCAATGAATTAAATTAATATAAAAATAATATTTAATTTGATTTAAATTTTAAAATAATAGTATAATTATAGTAGCAATACTTTAAAGACAGTAAGATTTGTTAGAACATAAAATAAAATAGGATTTAATTAGATTTTAAAGATAATAACATACTCACTCTCAAAATGAGTATTCAACTTTATAATATAGTATTTTAGCATGTACATTGTATAGGACAAATATTTTATTTTTATATAATTAAAAATTATAATAAATAAATATATTTGATTTGTAAAGAAAAATTTAAATTATGATATAAGGTTATTTTTAACTATATATTGATAATTTCTTTCAAAAAAGACTATTGAAATTTGTTAGAGAAAGAGATAAATGATGATAAATTGAAAGATATAAACGGTTAAGAATATCAATTATACAAACAAAGTTAAAAGGAGAGTAGTGTGTGATAGTTGAGAGAAATTTTTTCTAGCTAGTTATGAAGAAAGTATGTAAAATGCACATCCAAATATACGATAGATAATATTGATAATGTCTAATTGAGAGAATGAAAAAATATACATTCAAGTCGTGTATTCTAATTTAAATATAAGAGTAGATTGTTTCTATACGGGTTCTACTAGTTGGGTAATCATAGCACTAATTTTAGTTGGGCATGATGGAGCTTTGAAGTACTTTTTCTACATTTGATACATGCATATTGGTATTATTTTGGTGTTTTGACCATAATTTGAGTTGCAAATTTTTATTTGGATGTTCTTCATATTCTAGGAAAGTTGATAAAGAGATTTACAAATTTTATGAAATGTCAACTGGGTCAATTCAAGCATTTTATATGCCAAATCCATCCATATAGTTATATGAGAGGTGTTGTTGCACATATTGAACATATTCTCACCATTTTGAGCATATCTCACTTATTTTAAAACCCAATTAAGACATGTGAGTATTTCTTGAAAAGCTTATTTCACGAGCTATTCTTTATGAATTGGGGTAAATTAGGAATTATGAAAGAAATGTCAATTATGAAAAGTGAAATGCAAAGTGGGATCAATTTATTTATATAGTTTATCTCTTTTTGGATCCAAAAATCTCTCTTCTATCTTTTATATTTTCCTTAAGACTTTTCTAATGGTGATTGACATGGAAGACTATAAAAATCTTATCAATATAAGGAATTCAAGAATTGTGGTTTGAGTTTTGAGTTTATATGCTTAATCTTTGCTTTGCATGCATGTTATCTGTAACACCCTCACTTTTACTTAATTAATTGTTTTTTTTATCTATTTATTCTATATTTAATTCTGAAAAATCGAGAAAGAATCTAAAAATTATGATCCCCACAATTAAACTCAGAATATTATTTAATCGTGATTTTTAATAATTTTTCTGAGTTGGAACCCAAAAAATTAGAAAATGACGACTTTATCCTTATTTATCAATATTAAAGGGTTGACATGAGAAAAAGATTCAATTGACATTAAAATGTCACTTTGAGTTTAAAATCATGTCATATGTATTAAAATATAATTTTGAAAATTTTATGGGAATTTTCTAAAATTTTTGTGTAAAGTGACCAAAATACCTCTAGTTGTCAAATAACCAACTCATAATGGTTTGACATTCAAAAATGGTGAAAATAATATTTTTAGTACATTTATAGGTAAAATATTTAATTTTAGAATTTTCATAGAAATTTGAGCATTTATTGAATTAAAATGGATTTAATATGAATTTTCTAAGCTTAAAATATACAAAATGTACATTTATAATTCGAAAAAATTAATAAAAAATTAGAATTTATTTTTTGAAATTTATTTTTGATGAAAAATAATACATTTGTTTAGATTTGTATTTAAATTAATTATTTTGATATTAAAAGTTAATTTTTTCAAGTTTAGGAGATTTTATCAGTACCGACTAATCTAATAATAGGTAAAATTTGCATTGGAAAACTTTGGGGACAGCTGGTGAACACGTCTAGCTCTAGAAAAGGGGTGATTCATCCCCTACATGAATATGTGTCCCTAATAAAAGAAATTAAAATTAAAATTTTGACATCATGGGTGACATACCTCCATGGATACCTAAGCCTAAATTTTTTCTATAAATAGTCATTGCATGGGACTTCCATCTTCATTCCCTTCCTCTCCCAAAGCTGAACAGAAGCCACCATAACCACCATCTTCTATATGATTTTTTTTTTTACCAAAATTCTACTAGTTTTCATTAACTAGTAAAAATTCTCTTTCTAGGAATTCTGCACAACAACTTCACTAACTTTTTGAGGTAATGAAGGGAGTGAGGTTAGTTCTAAATTTCAGTTACTTTGCATGTTGGTCAGAAGGGTTTTTTCCTAAACCCGTTTAGGCTTAAGTTTTATTATTAATATTATTGTTATATTGTTTGATGTGAAACTTTAGTTTTGCTAAGTTGTTATTTTGCTCAAATTTAAATTATTAAATTATATTTGCTAAGTTGTTACTTTGCTCAATTTTAGAAAATTAAAATTCACTTGCTAAAGCTGTTACTCTGCTCAATTTTATAAAATTAAAATGCATTTGTTAAGCTATTACTTTGCTCAATTTTAGATAATTAAAATACATTTATAAATAGTTATGCTGCTCAATTTTAGACAACTATAGTATAATTATTAAGTTATTATACTGCTCAAATTCAAACAACTATAGTAGAATTACTAAGTTGTTATATTGCCCAAATTTAGATAAAATATTTTTAGCTGTTATAATAGATAATTAAATTGTTATATTGTCAAATTTTAGTGATACTCAATTATTTTAACAAAAATAGTAGAAGAAATGAACTATAAATCTCATAATATGAAACTAAGCACAGAAATTATTTTATGAGCTATTTATGAGTTTATTTTTAGAAAACTATTGTAGAAATTTCAGTTTAAGTTTTTATCGTTCAGGGAGGGTCTAGACACAATTATAGACCATCTGTAAAAAAATCATAAATTTTAAAGCTTATTTAGTACTTTTAATTGTGCTCTATAAGTGCTCATAGATACATTTTTCTTAAAAATACTAAATTTCAAAAAATTTCGAAAATTTTCTAAAAATTCATGAAAAAATTCTAATTATTTTTCTTAGCTTGAAAATTATTTTTATGAAATTTTTTGACTATTCTATGATTTATTTCTTAATTATCAGTCTTTATTTTAATTTGTATGTCTTTATTTTTATTAAATTATTGATTATGTGCTTTGATTTAAATTATGAATTATGTGAATGATATGTATGGATCAAATCTCTATAATATAAGACAGAGATATTAGTAAAAATTATACTGGTGCTCAAATTTTTGAGACCAGAGTGAACATTTAGAAATTAATAGATTAGTGAGTAATGTAAAGTAAGGGACATGCAGTGGCATGACATCCTGTCAGGGAAGCTATAGTTTGATACGCTAAGGAATATGAAAGGCAGGGACCCATTTGAGGAGGTGTTGGGGGTAGGCATCGAGTGGTGAAAGTCCCAATGGTCAAGATAACACCCGTGAGCTGGGATATTCACCGGACCAAACTCGATAATCTTGACAACTGCTCAGTATTCCGGGATTGGTTTGAGAGTATATCTCTATAAATGGATGTCTTGATTGATATTTGTTCCTCATTGATGATGAGAACTGTACCATGTGATGATGTTGATGAGGTATATGTACTCCCAGTCACTTCCCAGGTTCTGTTAAGCACTAATGGTAAGTATGGATCCATACCAAGTCAAGGGTAGTATAACTTAGAATAAACCCTAGGTTTCTTTCCTTAATTGTATTTAAATTCTTACCATACATGTGAAAGTAATTTAGAACGAATCACCTCACTCCGTTATTTTTGTTATACATATTCAATCGTGATTTTTGAAGATGACGGCAATGCTTGATGATGTTGAGGATAAGTCAGAGGATACTTCTCTAGATTTGTAGACCTAGTTTATAATATTTTCTTAAGGGATAAGGTAGATAAATACTGTTCTGTATATGATCTTTTTTATATATATACTAGGTTAGGTAGTATATGTATTTTGATGTATTTTTGTTTTTTTTTTTACTATTATGTATTACTTAAACCATAATGTACAGTTGGATATATGGGACAGGATCTGTTGATACCAGGTGTAAGGGTTAATCAAATTACACCTTCAATAACTTTTTGTATAATGCAAATTTAACCAATCCAACTGTTGAATTTGATGTTCTTATTAATTAGATTAAATATACAAAATTTCATACAATTCTAAAATTATTTAATAGTTCATTAAATCACTTTATTTTAACGTATAATGTGATATTAAAATATATGTAAATATTCAATATTAGATAACATATTTAGAAAAGTCCAAATGATGTGAAATTTGATATACATAATCATAAAGATAATATCATCAAATTCAACGGTTGGATTGGTTAAATTTGTATTATACAAAAAGTTATTGATGGTGTAATTTAACTAACTCTTACACCTGGTGTCAATGGATCCTGTCCCTATATATATATATATATATACATACATACATAAGCAGTTTTTATCATTTCACTTCTATTTCCAAATTCTGTAAAATTAAGAATTTCTAATATGAATTATATTTAAAATTAAAAGAGTGTTACATTATCCTCTCTCTCTTTCTTCAATTATGGACTTATCTTAAACATGATTATGTTTCAACTAGGTTTGATTGAATTTAGATTTCAATATCATAATTGAAATGATAACAAATATTATTGATTAATCCAAAATCTAATAGATTACGTTAACTGATTTTGTAATTTAGGTTAATTGAATTAAGTTAACATTGATCTAAGATTGCGATTGTACATCTTTTGTAGATTGAATTCTCTTTCTATATAAATTAAAATAACTATTTTGGATGAGAACGTTTTTAAAAACTATTTTTTAATGAAAGAATTTTTAGAAGTTTTTACATATTATCTCTTTCAATCTATCATCATTTTATCTCTTAACATATGTTCTTCTATATATGAACCTAGATACAGGAATAGAGGGATGGGTATACATAGGGGGTGTTTGGTCCCCTGACTTTTTTTTTTTTTTAAGAACTGTAAATCAGTATTTAATAATAATAATAATAATTGGATGTATAATTTTTTAAAATCTAGTCATATATATTATGGGCTTGACCTTTTTCCCTAAGTTTTTAAAATTGTAAACCGGTCAAATTTCAATTGTTTGTTTTTTTCTCTGGGCTTGTCAATTAGGTAGTATTATTACCTTCTTTATGTTTACACCGCACAAAAATATAACAAATATTTTTTTCTTTTAATTTTGTTATAAGTCTCGTTAACAATTTACAAATTCCCTTAATTATTTTTAATAAAAAAAATCCTCAAACACATATTTTCTTTATTAAATTATATTTGAAATAATCGTTAAAAAATATTTGCTTTTAGTTCCTCATAAAATAATCATTTTCTTTTGATTCCCTGTTTATGAAAATGTGTTAGGTGTGATATTGTCCTTCACAAAAAAAATCATTTCATTATAGTCTTTTGAATATGAAAAGAGGGACTACATACATATGACACGTTTCTATACATGAGGAATTAAAAGGAAATATTTTTTTAGAAACTAAAAATAACATAGTTATATTTACAGAGATTAAAAATGTATTTAATCCATAAAATATATTCATACGTTTATCTATTTTTGCATGAGAAAATAGATTATGCATTGATAGTATAAATAAATTTTGCATTGTCATCTAATCATAAACCACCATGTATAGTAAGTTTGTTGGCTTTTATAATAACTACCTTAAAAATCATACTAATAATAATTTTAAATTGATTGACAGTGTAAAATTTTTTATACTAAGAGTGCATAGCTCATTAAACTCTTTTTGTATACTGCCTAACTAAAATTTTCTAAGTAATAATTATCAGGTCCTGGTAAGTAACGTTCTGATTCAAGAGAATTTAATAATATTAAATACTTTGAATTATTTATATAAAATTTGATTATCATAATAATGATAAATGTTAATTAGTATGTAAGAATATTTATTAAAAAATAAAAACAAATTTTTTTATTAAAAATGTTTATTATATGAGAATATAAAATATTTATTTTTTACTTAATTAAAAGTATTCAAATAATATATTTAATGCTCATACACCCCTACAACACATCATACAAATTGATAAACGATTAAAATAAAATCCTTAAAAAATTTTCTTGCAAACTTTTTTTGGGAACTTAGGTATCTAGTTCTTGATCAAGAATAAAAGACTAATTCTTTGAGATATTAAAATTCATTTAAGAGACTGATGTTAAAATTGAACCTTAAATACATACTTAAAAACATACTTATTTGCCAACCATACCAAACTTGTTTGTTTTTGTTTTGGTTTAATTGCAGTTTATGCTATTCAAGTTTTATTATTTTGCGAATTTTGTTACCGTATTTTTTCTCATATTTTGCCATCTTATTTTTAAAATCTTGTAAAATTTGTCTAATTTTGCGAATTTTTTTTAATGAATAGTTGATGATTGGGCAAAATTTGTAAGATTTCAAAAATAAGATAGTAAAATACAAGAAAAAAATATACGGTGATAAAATCTACAAAATAATGAAACTTAAGTGATACAAAATGCAATTAAGTTTTTGGTTTTCGTGGACAAGTTGCCCCCAAACGTATCGTCATGCAAAACTATCATTTAAAACTTGTTGACTATTATGCCTCTCCCTCAGGAAGCCTTCTTGTCAATTGTCATTAACCAAAGCCACATTCACAAAACTGAAGAAAGAAAAAAAAAATGGCTTCTAATAAGTCCTCTCCCTTTCGATCTCATTCAAGGCGAAAGCGTTTTCTTATTTGTCTCTTGCTTGTGTCCCTACCCCTCTGGGTTTTTGTACTTTCTGTGAAGCACGAAAAAGTCACCAACATGCTTCAGGTGGACCCGAAGCCAAGACCCGCTTGGTTTGATGTCATAGCAAAAGGTATCAATAACAAAAAGAAAATTAAGGTAGGCCTCGTTAATATCGATGCTAGAGTGGATGGTAACCTATGTGAACAAGTAGATGCACTTCACCCTCAAGTAGAGACTGTATCTATAGATTTTGATCGTGTTGATAAGAATCTGAAATGGGAAGAGATTTTTCCCGAATGGATCGATGAAAGCGGGAAATGGGGTCGGCCCAAGTGCCCGAACATGCCAATGCCGGCGTTGGAGAATTATAGGGACCTCAATGTTGTGGTGGCAAAAGTTTCATGTGGGATTAGGGATGTGTTTAGGTTGCAAGTTAATTTGGTGGTGGCTAATTTGGCTGTGGAGAGTGGGTGGGTGACCAAGATCGAGAGTGATGATCATAGGAACGTGTATGTTGTGTTTGTTGGGTCCTGTGGTCCCATGGTAGAGATTTTCAGATGTGACGACCTTTTGATGCATCGGGGGGAATTTTGGGTGTACAAGCCTGATTTAAGCAGCCTAAAGCAGCAAACGCTTATGCCTGTTGGTTCATGCCAGATTGCTCCGGGTTATGCAGAAACAGGTACACCTTATTTAGAATTATTTCTATATTATTTAATATTTACTATATGCTCTATATTTGTGAAAAAATAAGAAAATCAAACAATGCTAACTATAATAGAAATCTCTTTGCAATTATGGAAGGTTATATAATCTTCCTTAATTAGTCTTAATTTCCAAATCCACACACATCCCTTCCAATTAATATACTCAATTACTTCATCAGCCATATGATTGTGATGCTGGTCCAGGCCGGTTTTAAAGCTCTCCTATATTCAATGTTCATAGAAAAGGACTCTGAAGTATCTGAATGCTTGTTCAAATAACTGATAATTTGAAAGAATTAGAAATCAAAATTAAGCATCATCTTTTAAGAGAAAGAAATACAGTGAGTTTAATTTACATTGCGTCTCTTCAAATCTCAACAAATTAATTTCGTAAGAGATAAAACATAAGATGGGGCCTGATGATCACTTCATTCTCTTATTATTTACTCTTTTGAATTAGGTAAGAATTAGATATCTATAACTACAATAGGAACCATAAGAGACATTAAGTTATTTGTGGGTATGTAATACATATTTTTTTAAGGATAAAATATTTTTTAGTTCATACAAATATGATTATATTTGATTTTTTCCTTTCAAATTTTTTTCTTATTTTTTGTCCTATAAATTTAAAAATTTTTAAAAATAATTTTTATAACTATTTATTAATAACGTGACATGTATCTAGTTATGTCACATCACTTTATCACTTTAGTACTAACATAGCATGAATAGATGTATATAAATTTTTAAATTTGTGAGGACTGGAATTGACAAGTTGAAAATTTTAAAGGACCAACAATGAATTTTGCCATATTTACAATATTCAAAACTTATTTATGCATATTTTTTATATAGTTCAATTAAAAAAAATACACAATATCCATGTAGTTATAATTTTAGTAAACTCATATCATTAATTTGATCGATTGAAATAAAGTTTTAAATTACATAATACATAACGTGATGCGGTTTGATTGACCACTAGAATCATGAATATTTACACATTCCAAAGCATGAAATGGAGAAGCAAAAATTTATGTCATTAACCTTAGTTTCAACAGGTAACCAAACACACTCTATGTTGTCATTATAAACTGCACTTTCTGTAATTTGTATTAGTACGCAGATGCTACAATGCAATTAATTATATTTGTCTACAACCACAATTTAAACTTTGAGTTAGATAAAAAAAAAGGGTACATAAATAACAAAACTATACTTGTAGTATACCCCATTTTAGACATCTAGTCTGTTAGTTTTGTGAAAAAATTGAAGAATCTATATTACATGTTTATTGGTAGAGGAAAGGCATAACTTAATCAAGACGTGCAAAAGAAGTTGGATATATGTAATTTTTTCTATAAGCAAATTAATGAAAATATTATATTTAAAATAAATAATATAAGCATCTAGAATATAAAAGTTTTTTACATTATTATTTAATTACAAATCACTATATATGATAAGTTTGTTGATTTTTATAATATCTAGCTACCTTAATAATTGCACCAATAATAATTTTTGATTGGTTAACCATATAAAAACTTTTAAACTAATAGTGTGTGTCTATTACACTCTTATATTTATATAACAAATTTATAAATAATTTATACAATACTCTTTTTTCACTCTATCTATTTTCATCACATAACCCATTTTATCTTTTAGGGTCCGTTTGGTAGAAAGGAAAAAAATAAGTAAGAAATAGAGTGGATGGAAATAGAGAAGAGAGAACTAGGTAAATAAAAATAGGTGAGAAATATAGTAGAAATAAATGTGTTTGATTTAAGAAAAATAGGTGAGAAATAAGAAAGAGAGAAATAGAAAAATGAATAAAAAAATCGAGTCATGGGCCAAATAGTCGATTATTATGTGTTCATAATTTTGAATAGTCGTCTATCGTATTCTGTGGCCGTTTAAAACCGTAACATGTCAAAAAATGACACTTTCTGATGGTTTTTAACGGCAAAAAAAAAAAATCATTGCAAATTGTTGAATTTCGCCTCTCCTCCCTACATTTCCTAGCATCTTAGTGCAAAAATACAAAACTATAGAACCCACCTCGTTTTTTAGTACATTTCTCTCCTCTCCCTCCTACCAAACAACTACACACTTACTTATTTCTCACCTCTCTTTCGCATTTCTAACCCATTTCACTCCTACCAAACATAGGGTTAATTCTTCTTTTATTTCTCTTCCTTTCCTATCTCTCTCCCATTTATAAAATTTTTTTATAAAATTATTGTAGAAATAAAATTTATCTAAATAAATTGTTTTTCTAACAAAGTCAAAGGTTTGAGCTCCAGGGATGTCACATAAATAACAAAACTGTACTTGTAGTATACCCCATTTTAGACATCTAGTGTGTTAGTTTTGTGAAAAAATTGAAGAATCTATATTACATGTTTATTGGTAGAGGTAAGGTATAACTTAATCAAGACAGGCAAAGTTGGATATATGTAATTTTTTCTAGAAGCAAATTAATG
Source organism: Spatholobus suberectus (assembly GCA_004329165.1). Classification (NCBI taxonomy): domain Eukaryota; kingdom Viridiplantae; phylum Streptophyta; class Magnoliopsida; order Fabales; family Fabaceae; genus Spatholobus; species Spatholobus suberectus. The sequence goes on from CM014732.1 coordinate 5,822,508, forward strand.
AAAATATTATATTTATAATAAACAATATAAGCATCTAGAATTTTTTATATTATTATTCAATTACAAATCACTATATATAATAAGTCTGTTGATTTTTATAATATCTAGCTACTGTAATAATCACACCAATAATAATTTCTGAGTGGTTAACCATGTAAAAACTTTTAAACTAATAGTGTGTGTCTATTACACTCTTATATTTATATAACAAATTTATAAATAATTTATGCAATACTCTTTTTTCACTCTATCTCTTTTCATCACATAACCCATTTCATCTTTTAGTTCTTCTTTTCTTTCTCTTCCCTTCCTATCTCTCTCCCATTTATAAAAAAATGTTATAAAATTATTGTATAAATAAAATTTCTCCAAATAAATTGTGTTTTTCTAACAAAGTCAAAGGTTTGAGGTCCAGGGATGTCACTTATAAGAAAGGTTTGACTAATTATTACCCTGCTCATTCGTAATAACATTCTGAAAAACATAATATAGCACCATTTACATTTTAACATTTCTACAGAAATTTTTTGCCATACTTATTTTATCGGGGTTTAAATTAATTACTATGCAAGCATTATTATATATTGTTAGATAAATTTAATTACAAATTATAACAGTAGCTAGCAGTAACTAGGTTCATATACATGACTCAAAAGGTATAACACCATATTCAACCATGGTCGTTGATAACGAATGGTTTGCAGGTAAAGAGGTATGGAGGGCTTACTTGCCACAAACATCAAAGCCAAATCACACCATGCGCGTTCCAAAGCTAGCCTACGTAACTGTCCTTCACTCCTCAGAAGCTTATGTTTGTGGTGCAATAGCACTTGCTCAAAGCATCCTTCAAACCAATACCGAAATCAGGGACCTACTCCTCCTAGCTGATAAATCCATTGGTCCCGAATCCATAAGGGGTCTAAAAGCCGCAGGATGGAAGATCAGACGCATCCAACGCATCCCAAGCCCCTTTGCCAAAAAGGGTGCGTACAACGAGTGGAACTACAGCAAGCTACGAATATGGCAACTCACCATGTACGACAAAATCATCTTCATAGACTCCGATCTCTTAGTCCTCAGAAGCATCGACCACTTGTTCGTGTACCCTCAATTGTCAGCAGCACCTAACGACAACACACTATTCAACTCCGGGCTGATGGTAATCGAGCCATCCCAATGCATGTTCGAGAACATGATGAACAGAACATCCAAGGTGAGTTCATATAACGGGGGCGACCAAGGTTTTCTTAACGAAATCTTCACGTGGTGGCACCGTTTGCCAACGAAGCTGAATCACATGAAGTCTTTTCGACGGCAGAGAGGGAACGAGAAGCACGAGGTGCCTGATGACGTGTACGCCATACACTACTTGGGTTTGAAGCCGTGGATGTGTTATAGGGATTATGATTGTAATTGGGACATGCAGGATCGCCATATTTATGCCAGTGACTCGGCTCACAAGAGGTGGTGGCAGGTTTACGATGCCATGCCGAAAGAGTTGCAATCTTATTGTGGACTCACGGAGAAAATGAATCAAAGGATTGTGAAGTGGAGAAGAAAAGCAAGAAATGCCAGTTTGTCTGATGGGCATTGGAAGATTAAGGTGGAGGATCCTAGAAGGGAGCATTATTATTCAGATTAGAATTAATATATACTGCGCTGTATATGAGGATGAGGTTAAAAACATTTTTTTTTTTCTCTAAGTTTATTAGACATCATTCTAACAAAAATTAAGTTCAATGTGTTTGGAGATATACATTATTCTGGTATTTCATTTTCTTTTATATTACATTTTTTTAATTAAGTTTAGATTGAATCCTGACACGGTTCGTGAATATGAGAATCTTTAAAATTACCAAAAATTTGGAATAAGAATAATTGATAGCATAAAACTTAAGTATATATAGCCAAATGTTTATTAAAATCATTATCAATTAAATTACTTTTTAATTTTTTAAGGCAAAATGAATACGAAGAAACAGGTTATGCATTGACAGTGTAAAGTAATCACAAACTACCATTTATTGTAAGTTTGTTGACTTTTATAATAAATACTTTAAAAATCATATCAACAGTAATTTCTGATTTATTGACAGCATAAAACATTTTACATTGACAGTGTATGACCATTAAATTCAATGAATATTTTGATCCTCTTATTCTAATTTAGCTCAATTTAGTTTTCTAACTCCTTTTTGGTTTATATTGTATCACAAACTTATACTTTTATCAACTTTCCTTATAAAGATATTAAAATTTGTTGTTAGTTTGTCAAATCTTGTGAAAATTTATGCGATCTTCTCTCATCATAAATTGAATTTCTATACTTTTCATACTCTATACTTTCTCTCTATCTCTATACCGTTGCACAATTCCATCAAATTTTGTGAATGATTTTATTATTTTCTAATTGATCTCTTTAAAATAAAAATATCGTTTTTGAGGTCTACTCGATCTAATTAAAAAAAAAAAAAAACTAGAACAATACTCATGACTTGAACAAGTAAAAAGGTTATAAAATATCGAAATAAATTGTCATTTATAATAAAACTACAACAATGTATGTGACAATTTCTCATACACTTCTGCTATAAATATGACATAACCTGAACGCATTTAATTATCTTGAGAGTGTAGTTTTTAGAGGCAAAAAAATTGTGTTTTTAAATTAAAAATTATATAATATTTATAAAAATAAATAAAATATTATCACATTAAAGTGATATTAATTTATCATTTTATTTTAAAAATATTAAATTACAAAATATTTATTAAAAATAAAAAATTATCCTCCTTTTTTTTTAATTCAACTCCAAATAAATCCTAATATTTACCCTAACATCACAATAATTAAATCCTATCATTTGAAGTAGCAGTTAAATGAATTGACAAAATGGATCAGGCTAAGCCAAATTCAATCAATAAAATATAAAATTTATACTTTAAATTTTGAGTTGGAATTAATTTCATATTTTTTAAATTTGATTTAATCAAATTTATCTAAGCTTAATTTGTAAAAACTCACAAAAAAGTCCAAAAATATTAAGCTTTTATCAAATCTATGCATCATTTTAGAATTGAAACCAAAATTAAATCTATATATATGAGGTCGGGAAAAATTATTAAGTATTCATAAACTATTATGATCTTCATTAATTTTTACATAATATATAATTAAATATTATTAACTTTTTTTATAAACAGCAAGATTTAAAATTTTATTATATAATCATTGAGACTATAAACACTTAATAATCTTGAAATATCTGATAATATCTTCCCACAGTTTAAATTGGCGTGCATAATCCATTTTGCCACATGTACATAAGCCGAAATTTCCACGTGTGCCAGATAACATATAATGCTCATATACGTGGCATGACCAAAATTCCACGTGTGTTACATAAGATAAAATGAGTATCTCCCCCTTTCTTAATTTTTTGTGTGCGCTTGGAAGAGTCCAGCAAGGAAGAAGCCTCTCCGGCGATCTAAGGTTTCCGATGGCGGAGCAACCCCGCAAGATCACGCTGGATTCGGGGTGGGTCGCAGCAAGGTCCACTGAGGTCCAATTCACCGGAACACAGCTCACCACTACTCACCCTCCAACTGGTCCCACTTCCCCGTGGATGGAAGCTCTCGTTCCCGGAACGTAATCGCAATCTCCCAATTTCCCTTCATCACACGTTTTCCATTTCATAAATTTATTACCATTTTTGTTATTTTATTCCATACAAGGTAGTCTTTAATTTGTTGACTTGATTCCACATAACATAACAGTGTTCTGGGGACCTTGGTGAAGAACAAAGCCGTGCCCGATCCTTTTTATGGACTGCAAAATGAACACATCATAGACATTGCTGATTCTGGAAGAGAATATTACACCTTCTGGTTCTTTACCGCCTTTCACTGCAAGCTTGTACGTCTTGGAATTGTTCTTTCACACATTGTACAAATTTAGATTTTCAAGTGGCGCCCGCTGATTTTAATTTCGCATTCCCCTTTTTGGCTTATGTTGATATTTTATGCTTTGAGTCTGTGAAATTAGTTTTCGAAACATAGAGACCGATACCCAGTATCCAAGGTTTTAAATTGCGATTGCAGTCACAGTTTTGTCATGATCCTTGATATTGAGAAAAATTGCGGACAAAATGTGGCTGATGTGGCCGCTATTGCAGTCGCAAAGTCCAACAACCTTGATGTTGCAGCCGCAGTCACGGTTGCGGACCAATTTTTAAAACCTTGTCAAAATCTAAATAAAAATCTTTTTTTTAATATGTAATGGTGGTTTCTTATTTTGATGAAAGGGACATCACTAATTACTTGACCATTTGCATTTGCAGTCAAGCGATGAGCACTGTGATCTGAACTTTCGTGGAATCAATTACTCTGCTGATGTGTATTTGAATGGCCACGAAATCGTCCTACCAAAAGGGATGTTTCGAAGGCACTCCCTTGATGTCACCGATATTCTTCATCCTGATGGTACAAACTTGCTTGCTGTTCTTGTTCATCCTCCGGATCATCCTGGGAGAATTCCTCCTGAGGGGGGACAAGGCGGTGATCATGAGGTTGGAAATTAATTTTATGCATCTGATCCGTTAATTTTATCCTTTTTCAACTACTTAACCTTCCTATTTTATGAAGGCTTTAAATATCAATTTCAAATGTTTCATAACTTCTGGAATCAGTTAGGACTACAGTGAAACAGGAAGAGAAACGATGCTTGTGGTTGCGGGATATCTAATTCATTCTCTCTTGTTATTCTGTAGATAGGAAAGGATGTGGCCACACAATATGTTGAAGGTTGGGATTGGATGGCTCCTATAAGGTGACATTGCTAATACTTGTAATTAAATGATTGGCTTTCTGTTCCAAAAATAATATATTTATTTTTTTCTTAATTCTTTGAACTAAAATCCTGTCATTCTTTTTCTAGAGCATTTTGGGTATTACCTGTTGACTGTTTGAAATTTGAAGAGAATTGGAACAATGGAGAAGCCATGTAGAGCAAAATGTATCTATGACTAATGCAAGTGTTAAATATGATTGCAGAGATAGGAATACTGGAATATGGGATGAAGTTTCTATTTCTGTTACTGGGGTGAGTTGCATTAATTGTTTTAGTTCATGCCAAAGTCTTCACTATTATTCTTTTTAATCACTTAAGGATTTGCCACTGAGACCAATTATGGAGGCTTTTCATTTCCCTTCCTGTTCCTTCTGTGTTTATTGCATTGTTGATCCTAACTAATCCTTTTGTAGTTCATGGATAAATATTGTTGAACTTCAAATCCACTCATATGTTGGCTTTATCAAATATAGTCTGGGGAGTCATTGAGATGTCTGGAAAACAAAACCAGGATATTGCAGAGGCATGAGCTAGACATCAGAACTGCTATGTTAATTTTAGCTTTTAATGCAGTCCATACGATCAACATCCTGATCAAACATTCTGTAGTGTTGATTTTCTTTCTTTTATAGACGATGGTGCTTCCAGCTGTTCCTTGGTGGGATGATTTCAGTGTCTGTGTTTGGTGCAGCCAGTAAAAATAATTGATCCGCACTTGGTTTCAACATTTTCTGATGATTATAAGAGAGCATATCTACATACAACAACTGAGTTGGAAAACAGGAGCTCCTGGACTGCTGAGTGTTCTTTGAGCGTTCAAGTGACAACAGAACTTGAGGATAGCATTTGCTTAGTAGAGCATCTTCAAACTCAAAATCTCTCAATTCCTGCAAAATCACGGGTGCAATATACATTTCCTGAGGTCAGTGACTGCATTTATTATGCTTATGACAAAGTTTAGTCCATTGTGCTTAGAACTTTAACACATTTGAAGAACTTAATTATTAATCCAAGACAGGTTGATCAACAAATTTGGCAATTTTAAGAAATTTGTTCAATTTCACACCCCTATTTTCTTGGTTAATGTTCTTGGACAGCTTTTGTGCATGTTTGTCTATATGGATTACATCATGTGTTTGTGCAATATAGGTTTGTCTAACTTTTAGATAGCTCTAATTTACTGTAATTATAATTAAAGTTAACTATCATATCTTGAGCTTGTACTGTAATCAGACAATCTTTAATACACTGCTGATTATTTTAGGTTCAAATTACCCTAAATAATAAATTATAAATGGATCTCTTATATTTCCTTACTTACCTAAGGAACAAAGGTTCAGACACGATTGGAGAAATTTGATGAAGATATATTAGCAATTGTCAAGACATTGGCATCCATAATTTGTAAATTATTACTTAATGTCTTTTTTTACTGTTTATGCTAATATGTATGATCCGAAGAAACAAAGTTGACAACAAAACGTTTAAAGAAGCCAGGTTATCATAAAGCAGCCAAGTTTTCATAGGGACAATCCCCCTTTTTTACATTGAACATAAACAATCCTGGATAGATAAAGCAATAAAGCATATAGAACAAGTGATCATAGGGACAGCCCTTTTTTTTTTTTTTTATGTTGCACACATGCAATCCTGAATAGATAATATTTTGTAGCATCTTTTTTCTACTGACCCTGTTAACTTGCATGTGTTGGGGTTAAAGTTTCAATGCTTCTTTTCAAGTGCTAATGGTCTGACATAACAGCTTTTCTTCTCCGAGCCCAATTTATGGTGGCCCAATGGAATGGGAAAGCAATCTTTGTACAATGTGGTTATTAGCATTGATGTTAAAGGATTTGGTGAATCTGATTCATGGAGCCATCACTTTGGATTCCGCAAAATTGAGAGCTATATTGATGATGCTACTGGTGGAAGGTATGGTGGTTTTTCAGATTTCTTCAGTGTTATAATATTTTGACCTTTTACTTAGTAGAATTAATTTAATTTTTAAACTGTTTCTGTATATGTTTTGTTGCATACATCTTATATTGTAGGTTGTTTAAAGTCAATGGAGAACCAATTTTTATTCGAGGGGGTAACTGGATATTGTCTGATGGACTACTGCGGCTTTCGAAGAAGCGGTATAATACAGATATCAAATTTCATGCAGATATGAATTTTAACATGATTCGTTGCTGGGGTGGTGGACTAGCTGAAAGGCCTGAGTTTTATCATTACTGTGATTATTATGGCCTTCTGGTAAGCTGCAACTGCTACCAGACCCTTATTTTTGCTTATAATTGCATGTCAACATGGTAGGATCCAATTGCAAGGTATGGGACTTGAGTCCGACTTTAGAAGTATGGAATTTTGATGTGGGATTTATAAAGCCTTGGGCTCTCCAACTACAATGGCTAGCTTTTGTTGTGTGGTTCTCCCAAGGTTTTTATCATAGTATTTTTCCTTTGTTATATTTTTCAATGAATTTATTGGATTAATGCTGCTCTGCTGTGTGCACGTATGGTTTGTTAGGTTCTCTCATTTCTGAGTACTTTTGTGCGGATATAGCAGTTTGTATTAACTTGAATGACTCCACCACCATGCTAAGAGCAGGTTTATGCAGTTCATCCTTGTTATTGAATATTATTTATTATTCCTTTAATTTTTGGGTCTTATGTTGGGCAGGGCCGGGATTTGATTCCAATCTTCTTTTTCTATAATCCATTGTTTGTTTGAGGTTTCTTGAGAGTGATTTTAATTGAATGATTGCTTTGCATTATGAGATGTGGTACTTATCATGTTGTTGGGATGTCCAGACCCTGTGTTTCTGGAAAGTGACTTTTAAGTGCTGCTCCTGCCACAGCTAGACCAGATGGCCACTGAAGGTTTAACTGGTTTGAAGCTTAGACAGCTTTACCAGATAATCCTTGGTCCCATCCAATATCTAGGTCCTTTATGTTTATATTACATTAGTGGTATTGGTTTTGAAAATTGATCTAGTTGCTGGCTTAAATTTTGTAGGTATGGCAAGAGTTTTGGATTACTGGGGATGTTGATGGACGTGGTGTACCCAGTATCTAATCCAAATGGTCCACTGGACCATGACCTTTTCTTGTTTTGTGCAAGAGACACAGTCAAGCTTCTAAGAAATCATCCTAGTCTTGCCCTCTGGGTGGGGGGAAATGAACAAATTCCACCAGAAGATATAAATGCTGCTCTGAAAAATGATCTGAGGCTTCATCCTTATTTGAAAGTGTGGATGAAAACAGGAAACCTGTAGGAGACTTGTCCCCATCTTCAAAAGATCCTAGCCAGTATCTTGATGGCACACGCATTTACATACAAGGTTCAATGTGGGATGGGTTTGCTGATGGGATGGGGAACTTCACTGATGGTCCTTATGAAATTCAAAAGCCTGAAGATTTCTTCAAGGATTACTTTTATGATTATGGATTCAATCCAGAGGTTGGTTCTGTGGGAATGCCAGTTGCAGCTACCATAAGAGCAACGATGCCTTCAGAAGGATGGCAGGTACCAGTGTTTAAGAAACTTCCCAATGGTTATGTAGAAGAAGTTCCAAATCCCATATGGGAATACCATAAATATATTCCTTATTCAAAACCAAACAAGGTTCATGATCAGATTCAACTTTATGGTGCCGCAAAAGATCTTGATGATTTTTGTTTGAAGGTAAGAGAAAGTAGAGACCTTCATCCAGTTGGCTATTCATTGTGCATTTTTCATCGTCCTATTTTTGTTGATCTTTGCTTAAGTTAATGTTTAGTTTTGATGCTATAATCTTCTCAGGCTCAACTTGTTAACTACATACAATATAGAGCTCTTCTGGAGGGATGGACTTCTCGCATGTGGAGTAAATATACAGGTGTATTAATATGGAAGACACAAAATCCTTGGACTGGTCTGAGAGGTCAATTTTATGATCATCTACTTGATCAAACAGCAGGTTTCTATGGTTGTCGATGTGCTGCAGAACCGATTCATGTACAGCTTAATCCTGGATACATATTTGATTGAGGTAAGTGTATAACGAGTTCTAGTTTTATGAGTAGGTAATGAAAATAGAGAAGTCATTTTACCAATATGATAAATATTTTCCCTTATTCTATGAGGTTAGAATTGAGATAGGAAGGCAAAAGTGGCAAGTTAAAAAGATTAAAAGGGTAATGAACTTGTGAAAATTGTATGATTCACAATTCTCTTTGCAATTTATGCATATGATCCACTTATGAAAGAATAGTTCAGTAAAGGTTCTGTATCCTTTTATCTTCTTTCCCAAAACAGGTTGTTAATACTACATCAGAAGAATTGTCTAATGTCGCTATTGAGGCTTCAGTGTGGGATCTTGATGGGACATGCCCATACTACGGAGTTCATGAAAATCTCACTTTGCTGCCAAAAAAAGTAGCACCTATTGTTGAGATGAAGTATCCAAAGTCAAAAAATCCAAAGCCAGTCTACTTTCTTCTTCTCAAACTCTATAACATGTCAGATCATAGAATTATATCCAGAAACTTTTATTGGTTGCATCTTTCTGGTGGAGATTACAAGTTATTGGAGCCATATAGAGAGAAGAAAATACCTCTCAAGATAACATCAAAGATTTCAATTGAAGAATCCATTTATAATATTCAAATGTATGTGACAAACACATCTAAAAGACCAGACTCAAGAATTTCAACATTTGAGCACAGTTCAACAGCTAGGCTAAGTGATGGTTTTTATGGCACCCCCTTGCTGGAAACTCTGCATTGTGGTGTTGGAATAGAACAAGAAACTTGTTGGTTTCAGAGGATACATAGATGTTTTGCTGGAAAAAGTGATGGTTTGAAAGTTACCGAAATAAATGGGCCTGATGTGGGCGTTGCTTTCTTTCTTCATTTCTCTGTTCATACTTCAAAGACGGACTACAAGGAAGGGGAAGACACAAGAATTCTCCCGGTTCATTACTCAGATAACTATTTTTCACTGGTCCCAGGAGAGAGCATGCCTATTAATATATCTTTTGAGGTCCCTCAGGGGGTCACTCCTCGAGTTATTCTGCACGGCTGGAATTACGATGAAGGTGAAATCATTTGTGAAGTTGTATAATTTTCTCCCGCAACCTTGTGAAATGATCAATTATGTGTGTGTATTTTACCATTAATAAATGCATCAGAAAGAGAGACCTTCATGATTTTCATTTTTATTTGTTGGCTTACTATACCTTAAAATCGTGACAACATTTAAAGATTAATCTTTGCAATGTATATCTAATGGTAAACCTGTGCAATTAAAAAATAAAAGAATGATGAACATGAATTCGAGGTACGTAACTACAGATCGTATTCTTGTAAAGATTGGCTAGCAACTTTGGAATGGCCTAGAAAGTAAAAACAGCAACTCGGTGAACATATGCCATAGGTACATAAGCGATATGCCTCTCGTGATTTCCCCTCTCATTGATTCTGTCATGGTAATGGGGTAACGAGGGATTCAATACGCTGTTCCGTATTTGTATCTCCCTCCTTGTTTGCCAATCAAAATTTGACACCTCATTTAAAATGATACATAGATTAAATGACACGAAGTTATTGGTTAAATCAATGGTTTGCTTATTGAACTACTTAAAGTGATATAAATTAAATTTTAAATTTTATATTAAAGATAGTATATATAATATATTTATCTTATATATAATAAATAACTAACCTTGGTTTAGTGCCATTAATACTTTTAAATTCTTATTATCTTTCACTAATACTTGTGCTCTTGCGATGCAAGGGATATTTAGGTTGTGTAAATAAAAATAATACTTATTAATTTTTTAAAATTATATTTTACAATTTATTACTTTAAGTAATTATATAATAAAATGAGTAAGAATATGAAAAAAATGAAACATCTAAATAATTTATTACAATATATTAATCAATTTGATTCTTTATGCAATTAATTATAAATTAATTAAGTTTAAATTACAAAATTAGACATCTACACATTTTAGTTTTAATCTTGTGTATAAAAATTTAAGCCAAGTAAGATTCTAATATCTCAAAATAATAATAATTTTATTAAAAATGTATATAATGTTCTATATCATATTACTTGAATAATTTGAATCAAAAAACTCTTTTAAAAAGAAATATATAAAGGTTAAAACAGAAAGTTATTTATGTATTTATGTTATAAATGATTCATAATAGTTTATATAAAATTAAAAAATGTTTAACTTAATCTTTTGTCCCTAAAGAAAGGTGAAGAATCATAGACATGCCTCTAAATATATTTATAAATTCATAATAGTATGCCAATTATGTACATTTGATACATTTTGTGAACAAAAATTATGAAAGTTCTTTTAGCCCAAAACTACCCAATATTATATGTGTAATAAGTAGGGGTGTTCATGGATACGGGTACTCGCAAACCCAAACCGATCCAATCCAATCCAAACACTTTAGTTTTTTTTTTAAGTTATTCAAGTAGAACCCAACTTAATCCAATCAAACCCGTTGTTGTTTGGGTCAAGTAACGGGCTTTATTGTTGAACCCACAAACCTAACCCAACCTAATGAAGTGACAGTTTATTTTTTAATTTATTATTTTTGTATGTTTTTTCACTCAAACTTAGGTAACATCTTAAAATAAAAAAAAAATGATAACACACATAAGCAGTTGATATCTTGCTTTATTTACTGTATTTTTTGTTTATTAGATATCTTACTTTATTTATGTGCTATATTGATATCAACTAAGCATTTTTTAAAACCATAAGCAATACGAGATTGATATTTTACACTGCTCAAATAAGTCATTCCTTAACAAATAGACAAAGTATATGATTCAAGTGTACGGTGTTAATTTGTCTAGCTGAAGAACAAATATCAAAATGCATATTTTCAGCAAAAAAAAAATTTGACTTGGAAAGAAAAAAGAAAAGTCATATACAATTGTTCGAATTTATGGATAACCATATTTATTATAATTATATTCAATGGAGTAACATTTTTTTTCAATTTTATTCCCATAGTTGTTTTGTAAAATTGTAAGAAAAAACTATAAATTTTAAAAAAATTTAAAATAATTTGTAATTTTATGTACTTGAAGACCTAACCCAACCTGTTATTGACCAGTTGGTTCGGTTTGATTTTGATAGAAAAATCACACAAATCTAACCTAACCTAACCCAAACTATTTTGATCGGTTTGGGTAACGAGTTTAGCAAAACTCAACCTAAACTTACCCGTAAACACCCCTAGTAATAAGTAAATATAAAAAATAGCTTATATATACATGATTTTATATTAAAATACTATAAATTAAAATAAATTTATATTAAATTAATATGTAAATTATATTGGAAATTATTTATCAAAGTAATTTAATATGAAATTATTGATTGATTGAAATCAGTCCAAGATAATTTTCTATTTGATCTAAAATAAAATATCTCTAAATCTTTACTAAAATAAATTAATATAGAATTTTTACTAAAATTTATTTTGGAAACAATTTAAAATGAAATTAATATAAATTATTGATTGATTAAAATCAATCAATAATAAGGGAATTTGAATATAATATACGAAAATAAATTTGAGTTTATAAAATAATAGATTGATGAAATTTGAAATTATCTCTCTCTCCCTCTCTCTCAGTAAATTTTGATTTAATGAGTAGTATTTTATATTTATTTGAAACATTATGTTATAATTGATTATATAATAGATTAAAATATTTATAATTATTTTAGATAATAGATTAAAATAATTACAATTATTATTTATGTAATAGAGTAAACATTTCTTTTTACGTTATGGTAAGAAAATATCTATTTTATTTCCATATATAATTATTTATATATGAATAATTAATAATCATTTTATATTTATATAATATATAATAGATTAAAATACTACTTTATTATTTATTTAAGAATATTCTATTTGTTTGAAGATATTCGATATAAAATAAAATATCATCAAATTTTTACTAAGATAAATTAACATGAAATTTGTACATCAAGTTATTTTCAAAAAAAATTGAAGATGAAGTTAATATGAAATTACTAATTTATAAAAATCATTCAATAATAAGAGAATTTGAATATAAAATACGAAACTCTAATGTCGTCAATTAATGCTCCAAAAATCCTATGTCACCAATTGATATCCCTAAAACCTTACAAAACCTTTCTTAATAAAGATAAATATTTATATTTATATAATATATAATAGATTAAAATAATAATAATTTAAAATACTAATTTATTATTTGTTTAAAAATATTCTCATTTATTTAAAGATATTTGATATAAAATAAAATATTACTGAATTTTTACTAAGATAAATTAATAGGAAATTTGTACACCTATTTATTTCAAAAATAATTGAATATGAAATCAATATGAAATTATTGATTAATTAAAATCAGTCAATAATAAAAGAATTTGAATATAAAATACAAAATCTTAATATCGACAATTAATGCCCTAAACACCCTAACATCACTAATTAATACCTTAGAAACCCTAACCTTGCCAATTAATACTCCAGAAACCCTATAAATCCTTTCTTTCATATATATAAAGATTTTAAAATGATATACTTACCTTTAATTATTATAATATAGAGGGTTAAAAATGTTTTTTGTTCTCAAAAGATATGACAGAATTAGTTTTAGTCCATAAAAATTTTTTTCTTGAATAAAGTCCCTCAAATATTAAAAATACCCTAATTAGATCTTTACGCTAAATTTTGTTTAATTGTTTTGTTAAATAATGTCACATTAGGAGTTATTTAGGGGGGACAGCCCTAAATATACCCACAGGCTGTGGCTGGGATTATAGAAGAATGCAGATATCTGAACAATGAAACACGATCAAGAGGGGTGATGTTTATAAGAAGATAAGGCAACAGAGCTGCCCATATACTTGTTTCTTTGTCTTTTTCTTTGCATAATAGGTACTGGTTTGATGAGGTTCCTTACTAATTGGACCTCTTAATTGTCAAAGATGTATCTGACTCAGTTTCTTTGGATGAATAAATTACCAGTATTCTGCTTTCAAAAAAAAGGTGAATTTAATGTCATTTAACGGACACATAGAATAGAATATTAAAAATAATAATAATAATGGGATTGTATAATAAAAAGTATATTAAAAAATATGAAATGATCTGAATTTTCTCTAGCAATCTCCTCTGTCCAGCCTCTCTGTAATCAGTAATCACACATTCATATATGTTAGAATTATATTGAACATTATGAGATGGGAGCTGGATTCATCAATTATAAAAGTTTTGTGAGCTTTTATAACCATTTTATTCTAACGATAGATGTCTCTGCTTCACAGGCAAGACCATTGCAAAAGATCCAAAACAGTTGAAAAGAGTGTGAGCATAACATTTCTCAAATTAATAAGAGAATAAATTCAGAAATAAAACCAAAATATGATTTTCAAACAACTGAAAAGCAGTCAATTTTTCATTAAAAGCGTAATAATAATAATTAATTATAAATCAACTGTTGATATTATAAATATAAAAATCAAACGGCTGAATAGCAATCAATTTTTCATTAAAAGCGTAATAATAATTATTAATTATAAAATCAACTGTTGATATTATAAATATAAAAATCAAACGGCTGAATAGCAATCAATTTTTCATTAGAAGGGTCTAGTGTTGAGTATATCTAGAGTTGAGTATAACAAAGCAATGGTGAAAGAAAACAAAAGGTCAAGGAGAAATAAATATAAAAAAAACAATACAATGGTTTATAATTTCTCCTCTTTTGTGTTGGTGTTCCTTTTATTTGGGGCATCGTCCTATGCAATCTCAGTTGGCGAAGTGAATGATATTTGTAAGCAAAGCGAAAATTCTTCATTTTGTTTTACTCTTCTCAACTCAAATCCTAGTACAAACCTTGTTACCCTTACCCAATACACCATTAACGTGGCACGTGTCAATGTCACCAACACAATCAAATTAATCAAATTGTTAATTTCACAAAGTGCTGGTGATCCCAATGCAAAAGACCATTACACATCATGTTTGGTACATTTCGATTACAATGAGGGTGCCCTTGGTGCGGTTGAGGATGCTCAAAAGTTGTTACAGAAGAAAGATTACCAAGGTGTGCGTGTAGCTGCCTCAGCAATAATAGCATTTGTTTCATCTTGTATTTCAGGAGAATCACCATCTGATCCTCCTTATCCTGATCACTCTATGCTCCCAAAATATGCATATGTTGTTAATCTCGTTGCTGATATTATTCTTATTATATCTAAATATTTAGTTCATTAATATTTTTTCTTTAGTTCTGTTGTGAACTCCACCTATTCAAGAGCTTGTTGTTCACTAAATGGTTTCTTGTTGGATTTATGATTGTTCTCTTCTCATTTTTCACAAAAGAAAATTCCAATAATACATTATCTAACACACTATTTTAAACATATTATTTATAAAATTTATTAAAATTACAAAATAAATAAAACCTAAAAAACAGTAAAATTCTCCACAAAGAAAAAGACAACAAAAAAAGGCATTATGTTACATATAAAAGAATGAATTGGTATGACACTTTTTGGAAAAAAAACACAATTTTAAAAATTAGTAAATAATATGGATTTATCCAAATATTCTACATATATTTGTCTTTAATGTTTTACCTTTGTTAAAAGTTGGAAAAGGTGACCCAAAAAAATAAAATAATGGGACATGTAAGGTGTGGTCGAAACAAGAAATAAAAAAGAGAAATAAAAATATCCTGTAAGAAAATACAAAAAAATGTTTTTATTAGTGGTAAAACATTATTGTTTTTTTCTTCCCTATTGTTTTTATTAATGGTAAACCTTTGCATAAGAGTCAACCAGGAGTAAAAAAAAAGTACAAAAAAATAGCGTGCAAGGGGTGGTTGAAGGAAAAGAAGAAAAATATATATTGGTCATAATTATCCTAATTAATATAAAATAATATAATTATTTTAATTTAAAATAATTTAAATTACCTTAATTAATATATATTACTCCTAATTATCTTAATTAATTTAAATCAAAGTATATATTGATTGAAACTGCATACGTGACAAAATCTTATTTTATAATAACATAGTTGCATAATAAATTGGAATCAAAATTTATATTTGTGTAATAATTATATTTGTTTAAAAAGAAAAGTATAATAAATTGATTACATTATTATCAAAAATTAAAATATGTATAAGTTTTAATAATTTAATTGATTGATTTAATCATAATATAATCGTTGTAATCATCTTAATTACTATAATTAAATAATTAAATAAAATAATGTGTTTTTATTAATTAAAAAAAAGATGAAATTTAGGCAGGAAAAAAATGAATATGATAACGCCATGTGATATTTGCTTACATGGCAAAACTTTTTTTATAATATGTATAATAGATAATAGATATAATAGATTATCATAATTACTATGATTATAAATAACATTCAATAAAATTTTAAAAATTAATTTTTTTTGTTATATAAAATCAAAATCAATTTAAGATTTAATTATTTCATTGATGAATTTAAGTAAAATATATACTTATTAAGAATGTCTTAATTACTATAATTAAATATAATAACGTATTTATATGAATTAAAAAACAAAACAAAAATATGTGAAATTTACGCGGAAAAAGAATGAATATAGTGTTGCAATGAAACATCTTGCCATGTTATAAAACCTTCTTTAATAATATATAATAGATAGTATAGATTTGTAAAACAACACTTTTTGTGTCTATCTCTCTTCCATCATTATGAAATATAATAAATGATGTCTAGGAGAGAGATAAACACAAGAAAATACTATTGTCCAAACTGTTGTATGAGTTGTTATGCAAATAACATTTTTTTAAGGCAAAATTTTATTGATAGCTAAAGAGCATAACGTGAGCACAAGGTATGCCCACGACAACCCCCAAATTACGAGAAATTATTAGGTGGTCTGGGACCAACATAGTCCTTATTAATTTGCATATAACATATAATCAAGTGTTATTAATTCTTTTTCGTGAATTGTAAAAGTTGAATATGTGTTATAAACACATTGCCTGAGACCATAGACACTTGGTAGTCTTAGACTACCTAATAATTTCTCATAAGTTACACATGGTAGCACTCCAACAAATGTGATCCACACGCCTTACCCCGAAACAAAAGGGAAAAATACAAGCCTTGGAGAATACGCAAGCACCATATCAGTATAATGCTATATCCCTGTGACCCATGATCTACAATTATATGCGCCCATCTATATACTGCACGAGACATAGCACAACTCCTTTGCTCCATTTACACAAGAGTACTTGCCGGTGCCTGAGTGTATCTTAGATTTGGTTAAAGGACAATATGCACTGCATTATTTAATATCCACTGCAACTTAGAACAGAAAAAGCGCTCCTAGCCCCCTGCCTTTGTCAAAAGCCTCCTAGCAACCTTGGATAAAACATGCGCAGCTTCCGGTCCAAAATTTACACTGTATGGACGCCAGCTTTTCCACCATTTCGAAAACAACATGCTGCTGCCAACAAAATGTTGCAGACTGATTTACTCATAATACCACAACACATAGCTACCCTCTCCAACTATAAGGCTATGCACTACTTGTTATAACCAAGCCATCGCAGCACTATAGTCTTAAAAAAAAACCAAAAAAACCATGTGCCATAATCACTGCCAGGAATTCCCATACTGCTGCACTATTCCACTGCAACTTACAAAACCACTCCAAGATTACCTACTTGAAAACTGCTAAATCATCCTTAAAGGGACGGATCCAGAAGCCTATTAAAGGGGGGCCAAAAAATAATAATAATAAATATTAAATAAACATTAAATTATAATAATTAAATACATCATATTGTTATTTAAGTTGTAAATATTGTTTTTTTAAACCTATTTTTTATCATCTTTATAGTTAAAAATGATATTTTAATTATAATAATTAAAACATAAAAAATTAATCTAAAAAAATAATATAGATAATTTTCAAAGAGTGAAAGAGGGGGGCGGGGGGATATGTGACATGATTCATACTCGAGACAACATCAAAAATATCTAAGAATATACATCTAAGTTTTGTTCGTAATAATAATAATAATTTATGGAATAATTTGATTTAATTAATTATTAATAGCATAACTAATAATTTGTGCATTTGTATTTTAATTTATGTAATGTCCATGTAATTTTTAATATTTTAATCTTGTAATAAGTTGCATAAATTTCAAATTTTAAATATATTAAAATTAATTAAATAAAGTATTTTATTCATTATTTTGATCACTTGGTAATTAATTACTGTAATTATAAAAAATATTTCATAAATTTTGATTAAATTAAATGATTTAATCATAATATTTAATTTACTGAATCAATTATGCTCAAATAAGTATACATTTCAAATACAAGGTTGAATAAATTATTTTACCATAATTCTTGTTTAAGTATATGTTTTTAAAATTTTTATTTTGTATTTATAGTAATTAATTACACATACCATTTTAAAAAATTAAACAAATTGAAAGTTTTAAATATATTATGTAATATTTTGATATGAATCTAATCTTCAATGACAAATAAATTATTAAATTATTCTTTTATTAATCATTTAAAAGATGATAAAATAAAAATTATTTTTAGAAAAAAAATGGTAATGATACAGAATATGAGACTTGAAAATTAAAATTCTTATAAAAGAATTTTATTTTTATTAATATATTAGATTATATAATTTGAATTCAATTGAATATACAATTAAATATAATGATTAAAATGAATAAATGTTGAAAAATTATTATTTTTCACAAATTATTTGTTATTTTTAATCACATGAACTAATTTTTTTTTTACTTATTTATATGAAATTGTATAATTTATGTGTGAAATTTTGAATATAAAATAATATGATTAAAATGTAATTTAAATCAAATCAAAGTTATTAACCAATTACACAGTATAATTTATTCACATAGTTAAATAAAATTATTTTTAACTATTTGTTTACGTCAATATTCTTAGTTATTTTAGAATAAGTAAACTTGTTTAACTAATGAAACAATAATTTGAATAATGTGTTATAAAAGACCATAACTTAATTTTTTGTTTGAAGGATTAGTCTCATTATCTACTGTATTATTTTTCATCTCGCACATATCAACAAAAGATTCACCTTCATATTTTATTATATAAAAAAAAATCCAACACTTGATAATCATTACATAACTTAACCCATAACTCAAAAAATTGAATAAAAACATATAAAGAAAATAAAAATAATTAAGAAATAAATAAGATCATGTCCAAATATGTAAATGCCTATTAAATTAAAAAAATTAAATTCATAATAAATCAATAAAAAAAAATAAAAAGTCACAAACGTTGAAAATCTACACGAAGGAAAAAACCAAGAAAAAAGACATAAAGTTACATAGGAAGGAATAAAATTAGTGTATAACAACATTTTTAAGGAAAAAACACAATTTCAAAAAGAGAAAATAGAACATGCACTAACAGTGTAAAGTAGTTTTACACTATTATCCAATCACAAACCAACATTTATTGTAAGTTTGTTGATTTTTATAATAAATACTTTAAAAGTCATATCAACGGTGATTTCTAATTGGTTGACAATGTAAAACTTTTTACACTAACAATGTCTGACCATTAAACTCTTTTAAAAATTAGTAAATAATATAATTTACCTATGATTTTTCTCCATTTTCGCCATAAAGGTTTCATCTTTACTAAATACAAAAAGAATAAGGTCAAAAACAGTAAAACAATAGGATACACATGGTGTGATCGAAGGAAGAAACAAAAAGAAAAGCAGAAATACCTTATAGGAGAATAAATAATGAGAAAAATAAATAATGAAAAGTTAAAAAAAGAAACATTGACTTATCTATTATTTCTTATATATTGTTATTATTAATGATGAACCTTTGCGAAAGAGCCAGCAATTGAGTTAAAAAATACTAAAGAATGGGGGTGTGCAAGAGGTTGTTGTAGGAAAAAAAGAAAGAAGAAGAAGAACATATACTAGTTGTAATTATTCTAATTAATTTAAAATAATCTTAATTACCTTAATTAAAAAATATATATATATTGATCATAATTGCCTTAATTATTTCAAAAATCGGCATATATACTCATTGTAATTACCTTATTTTCTAATTAATTTAAAAATATCCTAATTACCTTAATTAAAACATATATGTGTGTATGTGTATATATATATTATACACTTATTAGAAACACTTTAATTATAAACATATTAATTACTATAATTACTATAATTATAAATAACTATAGGTGACAAAATGGGTCGGTTAACCGGGTTGGTCTAAATTCGCCCATCAAAATATAGGGCTTGGGCTCTAAATTTTGCTTTTGAATAAAAAGTGGGCTTTTTTAGCTCGATTCAATAAAGCCTACATCAAAATCGGGCTCAAGGTCGGGCTAGCCCCGGTCAGGTTTAGGCTACCCCCAGTCAAGTTTGGACTACCCACTTCTTTTGAAATTTTATTGAGAGAAAATGAAATTAAGAGAAGTTTAGGAGACTAAAAATAGTTACTAATTCATTGTCTCAAACTTTCATTTATTAGACATAGGTTTTGATATTTGATTTTGACAAAGACTACTTATAAAGTTATATTACATAATTCCAAATTTTATTTTATCTTTTTGAGTTACATATATTTAAGATGCTAGGAAACTTTTAAAAATTAATTTATTTGACATATGCTACTTATAGAGTTATAATACATATGTTACTTTTTTATTTTTTGACTTGTGCATATCTATAATGGTATAAGACTTTTGCAACATTTACAAACTTATATGTGTAAATCATCAAATATACAGTTACTTTTAATGTAACTTTTATAAAATGATAAACGAGATTACCTTATGATATATAAGTATTTTTTGTATTAAAAACAATTATAGTGAATGTCATAATATCAAGTTTCAATCTTTTTATAAATATAATAATATAATTGTTTATATTTTATTTATTACATTAAAATAAATATGTCAATAAAAATAATTATCACAAAATATTTCAATATTTGAATTTTGAAGAAAAAATTTAACAAAAAAAGGAAATAAAATGGTAGGCCGCCCCGAAAAGCCCGCAACCCACATAGTATCGGGCTTGGGCAACAAATTAAAAGACCAAATAAAATTGGGTTTTTCTATTTATACTCCTCCTATTTACTAATACACTCCTCCTTTTTAATTTTTTTAGATAAATTACATAAATACCTTTAGTTTTTATCTTTTCTAAACATTATTTCTCACTCTTTTTTTTTTACTACACTCCCCCTTTTGGTCTCACCATACTCCCTCACCTATAGTTTCACCGCACTCCCTTTAGTTTCATTTAGAGCTGTCAAAATGGACCAGCCTGCTTAGCCTGCAAAAAAGGTTGGGCTGGGCTCGAAAAAAGACAGCCCAAAAGAAACCGGATCGTTTTGGCTCGGTATATATATATATATATACTTAAAAAGATTAAAAAGAAAGGGTCTCACATGTTTGTAAAAAGAGAGGCTAATATAGGTACTTCATTTTGTAAATAAAATTTGCTTAAAGATATATTTTTAATGAGATTTTTGAGTAATTTAGTCAATTATATATGAATAAAAACGTTCATTTATGTTAGAACATATGTAGAAATTAATATTTGATATTTAATATGATTTAAATAATTTAATTTAATATAATTTTTGGCAGAAAAAATAATAATTAAAATAGATAACAATGGCCCGGCTTGTTAAAGAGCAATGGCCCGGGCTGGTTCGCCCAATTTGACAGCTTTAGTTTCATTGTACTCCCTTACTTGTAGTTTTATCACACTTCCTCTCTTGTTTTTCTTCTCAATGTTTTTTGACAATTTTATTTCTGATTAGTAAAAATTTTATCCAAAATAAGAAGTCAAATACAAGTTAAGAGAGATGCAGAGTGCGGTGAAACCATAATAAGTTAGGGATTACAGTGAAACCAAAAAGAAGAGTGCAATGAAACCACAAGTAGGAGAGTATGGTAAAACCAGATAGGGTAGTGTGATGAAACGAGACAAGCAAGGGATACGTTTGAAAGAGGTAAAAAAATAAGGTTATTTAAATAATTTTATACAGAAAAATTAGAAAAGGGGAATGTATTTAGAAAATGGGGGAGTGTAAATAGAAAAGGCCATAAAATTTGGACCTTTTCGACCCCATAAAATTTGGACCTTTTTGACCCAGCTCATTATAGGCCGTGGCCCACATAGGGCAGGCCCATAATGAGCCGGGTAACCCATTCTGCCACCTCTATAAATAACATTCTATAATTTTTGAATATTGATTATCTTGTTATATAAAATCAAAATCTATTTAAGAGTTAATGATTAATCAAAATCACAAAAAAAGCATGATAATTATATCTTTTTTTACAAGCATGTATATTATCTCATATTACAATTTGTAAAGCAATCTGTTTTCTATCGCAATAAAAAGTTGTAATTTGACAATTGTATTGGGAGTAATTAATCAATAAATTGGAAATTTTTTTATTATATATTATAAATGCTTTAATTATCATAATAAAAATATTACCACAATTATCATAATTACTATGATTATAAATAATATTCAATAAAATTTGAAAAATTGATTTTCTAGTTATATAAAATCAAAATCAATTTAAGATTTAATTATTTAATTGACGAATTTAAGCAGAATATATACTTATATAAACACCTTAATTATAGATGCCTTAATTATAAACATCTTAATTACTATAATTAAATATAAAAATGTATTTACATGAATCAGAAAACAAAACAAAAAATTGTGAAATTTAGGAAAAAAAATGAATATAGTATTGCTACGTTATATCTTTCCATATTATAAAACCTTCTTTTATAATATATAATAGATTTGATATTTCTCATTTACACAATGATAAAAATCATAACTTTTTTAGTGATGTAACTCTTGACAATTGGTATATATACATACATATACATAAATATATATATATATATATATATATATATATATAATATATATAATATAAAAATAAGAAAGAGACAATAGATATAAAGTAAAAATACACATTATTTTAACTAAAGAATGAAAAACGAGTCATAAAATTAATTTTTAAACTCTATTTATATTTATCAATTTAAATGTGAGTTTAATGGTCATACACTGTTAGTGTAAAAAGTTTTACACTGTCATCCAATCAAAATCACTATCAATATGACTTTTAAAGTATTTATTATAAAAACTAACAAACTTACAATAAATGATGGTTTGTGATTGAATGACAATGTAAAACTACTTTTACATTATTAGTGCATGACTATTAAACTCTTTAAATATATTATATTGAGATACATTTGAATTTTTCTATTTTAAAATATATTTTATAAATTAAATTTTTAATTTTTGTCTTTAATAATTTGAATACATATTTTATTGAATAAATATAGTATTTAATGTTATTAGGTAGTCAATTTTAGTTATACTTGTATTAATCGTGTGTGTATAAAATTGAATGAGTATATTACATTTAATAAATATCATAATTAATATACTGTAAGTAAAATTGAATGAGATAAATTTATATATATTTATAAATTTATCACATTATTAACATTAACATTATATTAATATATATTTGAATTACTCTATTTCAAAATGTATTCTATAAACTAATCCTTTTAAACAATAATAAAAATAATGTATATGTTAATATATATATATATATATATATATATATATATATATATATATTGAACTTTGTAATAATTATTTTTTATTTAATTTTAATAAATATATTATATTCAATAAATACCTTAATTATTATTTTTATAAGATTGACTGCCTAATAACATTAAATGCTATATTTATTAAATATAATATGTGGTCAAATTAATAAGGATAAAAATTAAGAGATTAATGATTATATATATTTATATATTTATCAATTTATTAAATTTATATCAATATATATCAAATTTATTACATTTTAAAATATGTTTATCAACTAATTGTTTTAAACAATAATAAAAATAATAAAATTTTAATGTATTAAAGCATATATTACATTTATTAAATTTTATAAATATATTATATATGATAAATATTATAATTGATATATTAAAAATAAAATTGACTGCCCAAAAACTTTAAATACTAAATTTTCTAAATATAATACGCAGTCAAATTATTAAATATAAAAATTAAGGGATAAATTATTATATATTTTAAAATATTTATAAATTTATTAATATTATATTAATATATATTTGAATTTTTCTATCTTGAAATATTATTTGTAAACTAATTCTTTTTAAAAATAATAAAAATAATAGAATTTTAATATATATATATATATATATATATATATATATATATTATAAACTGTAGAATTAATCTAAATTAACAATTTGGATTTGGTATAAGTCTTTAATAGATCCTATCTCATATATATTAAAAATGGCTAAAATAGAATTTTGGTCCTTTATCTATATTTTAGGTTTCAATTTGGTCTTTTATGTTTAAAAAGTTTTACTTTTATCTCTTAAAGTTTCTCCGTTACACCAAATTGGTCCATCCTTCTGTTAGTTTATTACATTAATTTGATCAACTTGGTGACATGTAGCAAACTATGAGAGGTGTCATGTCGGCCAAAATTGACACTGTTAATGCCAAAAATTGACTGAAAGACCAATTTGGTTTAACAGAAACGCTATAAGGGACCAAAGTGAAACTTGTTAAATTTGAGAGATCAAACTGAAACCTAAAATGTAAATAAGGAATCAAAATTCTATTTTAGCCATTAAAAATTAAATCCGTTATGTATTTTCATGTCCTTTTTTCACTTGTTTAATTTAATCAATACCATAATATTATTTGATCATTAAATATCAATTTTACCATTCTCTCTAGCTTCATTAAAAATTACATTCAATTATTATTTTTATTCTTTACGTTATTTTACTAAATGATTTTTCTATACCATTGAAATAAATCCGCATCGAATACGCTTCACTCAAAACCATAAATTAGAAAATTAAATTTTAGGAAACCCACTGCTCCACTAATTAACTTTAATTTTATTAGTTGTTTTCTAATCAATAATTATTATTACAATTTTAATAGTTGATTATTATTATTATTAATTAGACAAACACTCAGAGGAGACAAATCCGAAAAGTTTATATTAAAAAGGAAAACAATTATAGTATAAAAATTATTAATATACTCAGTGGAGGCAATGGGATTCTGGTGGGCTTTACAAGTTG
The DNA here is from genome assembly GCA_004329165.1 of Spatholobus suberectus. NCBI lineage: Eukaryota > Viridiplantae > Streptophyta > Magnoliopsida > Fabales > Fabaceae > Spatholobus > Spatholobus suberectus. Next base: position 5,847,679 of record CM014732.1, read on the forward strand.
CTGCAGAGATGTCTCTATCTGATATTCTGATGCTATCTTTGAAACAGATTGCAAAAGAGCAGCTGACCTGTGGCTGGGATTATAGAAGATTGCAGATCTCTGAACAATGAAACACGATCAAGAGGTATTGTGTAACAATGAAACATTATGAGATGGGAGCCAGATTCATCAATTATAAAAGTGTTGTGAGCTTTTACAACCATTTTATTTTAACGATAGATGTCTCTGCTTCACAGGCAAGACCACTGCAAAAGATCCCAAACAATTGAAAAGCGTGTGAGCATATAATATTTCTCAAATTAATAAGATAATAAATTCAGAAATAAAACCAAAATATGCTTTTCAAACAACTGAATAGAAATCAATTTTTCATTAAAAGGGTAATAATAATTATTAATTATAAAATCAACTGTTGATATTATAAATATAAAAATCAAACGGCTGAATAGCAATCAATTTTTCATTAAAAGGGTCTAGTGTTGAGTATATCAAACCAATAGTGAAACAAAACAGAAAGGTCAGCGAGAAATAAGAAAAGACAACACAATGGTTTATAATTTCTCTTCCTTTGTGTTGGTGTTCCTTTTATTTGGGGCATCCTCCTATGCAATCCCAGTTGGAGAAGTGAATGACATTTGTAGGCAAAGCAAAAACTTTTCATTTTGTTTTACTCTTCTCAACTCAAACCCTAGTACAAACCTTGTTACCCTTACCCAACGCACCATTAATGTGGCTCGTGTCAATGTCACCAACACAATCAAATTAATCAAATTGCTAATTTCACAAAGTGCTGGTGATCCCAATGCAAAAAACCATTACACATCATGTTTGGTACATTTCAATTACAATGAGGGTGCACTTGGTAAGGTTGATTACGCTCAAGAGATGTTAAAGAATAAAGATTATCAAGGTATGGGTGTGGCTGCCACTGCAATAGTAACATATGTTGAAGATTGTATTTCTGGAGAATCACCATCTGATCCTCCTTATCCGGATCACTCTATGCTCCCAAAATATGCGTATGTTGTTGAGCTCGTTGCTGAGATTATTGTTTTTATATCTAAATATTTAGGTCATTAATAATTTTTCTTTAGTTCTCTTGTGAACTCCACCTATTCAAAGAGTTTGTCGTTCACTAAATAATTTCTAGTTGGACTTATGATTGTTTTCTTCTCATTTTTCATAAAAAATTCTAATAATACTATTAGATGATAGAGCTTTAGATAAAGATCATTATATCTGTTATGTTTGATAGATGATAAGAGTTTTACATAAAGATCATTATCTTACATCTATTAGGTTTGATAGATGATGGGAGTTTTTATCTATATTTGTTAGGATAGAGTCTTTATATTTTATTTTCAAATTAGTTGCAGATGATAGGCACACTTAGTTGTGGGCTCTATATGTAGAGAGAGTAGCCTCTGTACATCTACTATTAATGAATAAAATCAATTCTTCCATGTGAAATTTATCAAATACATGATCTAATACACTATTGAAAACATATTATTTATAAAATCTATTAAAAATTACAAAATTATAAATAAAATTCATTAAATAGGTAGCGAGCTTTGCATGAGTAATGCTCGTTAAATAGAAAATAAAATTGGCATAATTTCATGTTCTTTCAGTAAATTTTAATTAATAATAAAATTTGGATTCAAAGACAACGTGCCACTGATACTTTTATTTGCTAACGGGATGACTTAATCGATTTTCATTTTTTGCGATAATTATACGATTTTGGATTCGAATGTATGCTCTTCTGTGTTGATAGGTAATTTCTAGATTTTTATTTTTTTTTGTATTTTGAAATAGAAAAATTTCCCATACTTTAAACTAATTTTTTTTTTTCTGTACTTTGAAATGAGGAAAATCTTTCTAATCCTACTTTAATATCGGTTTGAACGTAATACCAATCAATTTAAATATTACATGATATTTTATCTTCTTAGCCGTGATTGTTTCCAGCAATTTAACAATCGATTTACTAAACGTTTTACCTCCAACAATCAGAATCATTTTTATAAGTTCTAAACATTTTATTTTTAATCTTTGTCGTCCAACTCTCGTTATAAAAAAGGTCATTTGCCGACGTCATGACAACGTCATCATGCACTACATCGCAAACCATGACGCCACGCTGATGTCATCACATGCCACGTCAGCACTATGTCATGTCACCAGTGCCACATCAGCAAAAAAATTGTCACATCATTGCTACAGTAGAGGGACTAAAAATTAAAAAAAAATTATAAAGATGAAAAATGAGAAAAAAAAATTAAATTGACTAAGAGAAAAAAAGTGACATATTTGTAAGCACAAACAAATATTTAAGCTTAAATATAATGTATAAATTTAATTTAAAATTAGTATAAAATAAAAACTTAAATAACAAAAACATCATTTTTAAATAATCATGCATTCTCTCAATCTTTCTTCGCCTTTTTTTTTTATCATTCAACACTACAAAATCACTCACACATTACATAAACAGAGAATGCATCTTAATTACCTGAAACCAATATCACTTAATTTTAGTTTTTGTTGATCCAAACACCTTACATACTAACTCAAATTTTAAGACTTTATTAAAAATGCTAGATTTAGGTTTTTTAAGAAGCCTTTTTAAGTAAAAAGGCCTAGTCTTTATTTACCTAAATTTAATATCATTTAACTACAATTTTTGTTAGAAATCACTAAGGTCATTGATTTACAGAGCATGAAAGGTACAAAGAGAAAAATAGTTGTGCGAAGGGAATAACTTTTCTGTTTTTTGGTTATGGGTATCATCCCTCATTTCTTTTTCCTATATTTTTATTCAATCAAATAATAAAATAATATTATTTTTATTTTTTCTCTTATATTTTAATTTATATAAACAAAATGTAACAATATTTTTTTCATGTTTGAAAAATTCAATTGTAATTAAATTCTACGTAAATCAATCTTTGCCTCCATGAGTTAAATTTGGGCAAACCCAACTTTATATTTTGATCAGCTGAAGTCTTTTGAACCTAATACCATGTAATATTTCTCAATTAATTATACATTATAAAATAATTTAAAATTTAATTTAAAATTATTCTATATTCATTTTAAATTAAATTTATACATTATATTTAAACTTTTTTTTCGTATTTGCAAATATGTCTTTTCTTTTTCTTTTAGTCCATATTTTCTTTCATTTTTTGTCCTATAAATTATTTTTTTTCATTTTAAGTCCCTGTAAATATTTTTTTTTATTCATTTTTAGTCTTTCTACAATAACAATGATGTGGCACTATTGCTGATGTGGCATTATTGATGATGTTTTGATATGCCACCACAAGTATACAATATCATCTTAGTAATAAATATGGTTCTTTCCACTATGTGCTTGGCTTTGTAATTATCGCAATTTAATATAAATTAAACAAAAAAATTTGAATTAGGAAATTAGGTTTTGAAAGCAAAGAATTAGAAATTTAATTAAGCAAACAAATAAAATTGATATTAATTTAGTAAAAGAAAACTTCTAGGTCGAGGTTCATCTTATGACGCTTACTAAATTAATTCCCTTACACTGTGCTCCTACTTGTTCTTCTTGAGGTTGAATTAACCTAAGATACCCTTTATTTCCTTTCAAGATATGAAGGGGTGTCTAATCAAATTAGCCTCCTACTTTTGTGGTGGTTGTGTTTAATTAGACCCAATAAACTCTTTGTCAATCCAACTAATCCCCAGAGATTTCACCTACTTTCGTGGTTTAGACTTAGGTTTCTTCCCTATAATTTCGGTATTTAAGTTCACCTTTCGATACTTTCTCAAATCCCTAAAGTTATGTAAAATGTGGCCAATTCATTTCGCATAAAAAAAATTAATAGAGAAAAAATCAAGAGTAAAACAAGCATCACACAAGGATAAAAAAATTACTTCATTAAACATTCATAGGGTTACGCCTAATCCTAGAATAAAAATGACTACTCTCACATAGCCATAGAAATCTAATAAGTAGAGAGAAAAACATTCAAACTAAAAGAGAAAAGGGAGAAGATTGTAATCCCAAGCTCTCGCTCTAAACCGTTAAGAACATAAGGTTCGAAATCACCTTATTCTTTAGCCTAAGAAGTCTATTTATGTCGCAAGTTACAAAAGGGTCAAAGCCCAAAGCAAAAAAGAAATAGAAAAATAAAGAAAAGCTGAGTTAGTAACGTGCCACGGGCGTGGCATTTACCACGGACATCCTGTGGTGCTCTCTAGTGTCTTCCTGGAATTTACCACGGGTGTGGTGTTTGCCACAGGCAGCCCGTGGCGCTCTTTGATAGAGGGATTCACATTTTTTTTATTATTTTCTTTAAGTATGGATGCTTGTGATCCCTTCTTTGCTTGCATAAACTTTCAACGAACTCTTAATTGTTTTTCCTTGACTTTAAATCATTCCAAGTCTTCACAACTAAATCCATTCATAATAAACTTCCCTTTAAATCTACAAACAAAACACAAAAACACACTTAAAGAGTTCTAAGCCAATGGCCTAAGGAAATTAAAGCTAAAATTATTCTTAATAAGTTAAAATATATGCAAATCTACATAGATTAAAATGCAAATTATAGTATAAAATGTTGTGCATCATGTGTCACTACTGACGTGGCACTGATTACTTGTCACTTTGTTGATGTGTCACGTGATGATATCATTTTTGCTGATGTCAACAATTTGACTTTTTTGTAACGAAACATGACAACAAGGATTAAAAATGAAAAGTTTAAAATTTATAAGGATGATTCTAAAAAAATAATAATTACAGGCACGAAACATAAAAAAGCGCTAAATTACGAATGAAAATCATATTTAAGCCTAAATTAAAATATTTCAACTGTGTTTTTTATTTTTTGTAACAAGCTAATATTTGATTGGTATTTCAAACTTAAATTGAAAGATGATATTCAATTAATTGATTGGTAGGAGGTTTATCCAACAAATCAAAAGGATAAATTAAAAATATCAATCAATTATTAGTTTGGTGGAGAGAGAAAGAAGGTGTATCATATGAAAATGACTTTCTTAGACGAGAATGACTAATCTCAAATGTTAAATTAAAATATTTAGGAATTCAAATTAAAACCTCATGTAACCATCAAATCTCTAAAAAATTCAGCAAATAAAAATCAAATCTCTAAAAGATCTTGATTATCACGTCCTAAAATATCTCAATTATCACGTTACTCTTCTTCAAGATTGTCATTAACCTATTACTATCACTACCATGACTGCCGCTACCACTACTATCATGACCATTGTTGCATTCACCGCCACCACTTCCACGATTGTCATCACCATCACCATCGTTGCTGCCACTACTGCCACCATGACTGACGACAGTGACGGTGATGACGACAATGGTCGTAGTGTTAACACATCACCACCACTACCATAACCACCATCACCATAATCATCGTCGCCGCCCATGACTCGTGCATCACTGTTGCCATCCTTGCCGCTATAGCTGGAGGTGGTGGTGGCAACAGCAATGGCTGCGACGGTTATGATAGTGGCAGTAGACACGATTATGTTGGTGATGGTGATGTATTAACAACAATCTTGAAAAAGAGTGACGTGATAATTAAGATATTTTAGAACGTGATAATTGAGATCTTTTAGATATTTGATTTTGTTTAATGATTTTTTTAGAGATTTAATGGTTACATGAGATTTTAATTTCAATTCTTAAGTATTTTAATTTGGGCATTTCATTTTAATTTAACGATTGATATTAATCATTCTCATTCTCACCTAAGAAGGTACCACCGAGCGTGTGAATCAATTGGTGTGGGTTGTTCCAACTTAACAAGTAGTCTCGAGTTTGAGTCTTGGTATGTAGTTGCATTAAATACTTAGACATAGAGCTGGGTATACGAGCTAGCTCGCTCATTTTGGCTCAGCCCGTAAAAGCCCGCAAATTAAACGAACCGGGCTGGCCCAGACCGTGAAATAAATGGTGCTAAAATTGAAGGTCCACATCTGCACCACATAGTCTGTGGGCAAATAGGCCAATCCATAGCCCACAAATTAAAAAAATCACAATTTGATAAAATACCAAAAAAAAACAATAAAAATAAGGAAATTCTACTGCAACCCACACGCTCTCTATATGACATGGCCATTTAATGAAATGTATAATTCCTTGTATTCTTCATACTGCCGCAACCCACATTAATAGGATATCAAATTAAATAGTGAGTTCAAATTAAAAAAAAAAAAAGTTAAATTCACAATAAAGAACTAAAATTGTAATTAGACCTAATTAAAAACTTAATCTCAGTATCCAGATTTGATTATGCTTAAGCAAGTTGAACGGCGCAGTATTGCAATCCAAATTTCAACATATGAACATTAACATATGCAGTAGCAGCAATACCTTTCGAAACCGCAACGACCACCATCATCGTCACCGAAGGAATACTGAATATGAGAAGCGGAGATCGTCGTTGAGGTCAAACAACAACAACACCTGATCATTCGCGAATGGAACGAAGAAAGACGGCGGAGCAAACAGAGAACGACGACACAATGAACGAAGAACGATGGCGCAGCAAACAGAGTAAATGAAGAAGAGAATAACAGGAACGGAGAATGACAATGATGACGGCACAAACAAAGAAGAGAATGACAACGCAAACCCTAAGTATAACTGTGTGTGTGAGGCTTAAAGGGAAATTTTGAAACTGAAGTGAAAAGAGAAGGGGAAACCTAAGTCACTTGACTTCAGTGTTCAGTCTACTTTTTTTCTTAAAAAAAAGAGGAAAAAGCTAAAAGCCAGCCGACATGCCCCCGCGATTAAATCTGTTTAAACAGCGGGCTACATGAGTCAGGTTGAAAAGGCCCACATCTTAAATGGTCCAAATTTTTTAGGATCGTAGCCCATGTAGGCTGCAGTTTAAATGAGTAGCCCACGGGCCTCAACCCATATGCCTAGCTCTAATCAGAGGAATAGCTTTGTCGCCCATAATGGCCTTACCCAACTCGAGTAAGATTGTCTCTAGTGAAGAATACCTGTGGTCTTTACTAAAAAATTATCACCTAAGAAGGTTATTCTCATATATTTTTTTTTTGGTTGGTGTACAAATGGCAGCAAAAAAATTAGAACCAAAGATCTTGTGAATACTGCCCAACTCCCTACCACTAGACCACACACACACACACATATATATACATATCAAATATCATCAATTATCACCTAATCAACCAGTTGAATTTCAAACACATATTACCAAACAGTTTTAGTTGACTAATGCTAGTAATACATTCTCTAACACACTCCTTTTAATACACTCTTTAGTATTGGTTAGCATTTATTGAAAACTAAGAAGTGAGACCTACAAAATTTAATAATTTTCAATAAATTTTAGTCAATAATAAAGAGTATCAAAAAGTATGTTCCTAGCATTTCTCATTTTAGTTTGAAATATCATCCATTAGCCAGTATTAATTTTGTATTATAAGAAATAAATTCCAAAGATTTTTTTTTTTTTGCAAATTGTTTCCCAATTTACAAAATATCATGAATTTTGACCTCCATTAAATTCCAAATGGCGTGAACACTTTCTAGCAATTTTGAACCCTCCATGTTTAAAATAAATGCTTTTAACACAATAGACGTTTTTGACTGTCACTATGGATAAGTTTTAACCAATTATTTTAAATATATGTGTTTATTCACAGAATTCAAAACTATCAAAAAGTATTACACCATTTGATATTTAATGGAAACTTGATGTTAGGACAAAATTTGCGATATTTTATAAATTGGGGGCCAAATTTATTAGATTATGTAATTTTGTGGACAAAAAGTGCAATTAAACTTATATATAATTGAGTGTTGGTTCTAAAATAACCTATTACGCATGGCATACTCTCATTAAAATTAAACTTCCATAAAATCTTCATATGCAAATACTTGGCACACTACTTATATTATGTGTCTCACAAATTTTACATGATTATTTTATGCAAAAGAATCTTAATATTTAAATTAGAGAGTAAAATATACTACTTGAGGATTGAACATTTTACATATAAAATCATATTAACATCTAAATTACAATAGTGGAATTTGCAATTTGTTTAAACATTTTTAGTATAAAATTGTATTGATTATAAACTTTTTATTTATTTATAGTTACAACAATTTAAAAAAAATAAAAAAACAATGATTTCTTTAAAATAAATTATGGTATTATTTATTTTTTGGTACAAAAAGTTTAGGTGAGTTGGATTCTGGTAGCTCACAAGGGTAAAGGTAGGTCTCAAGACTCAAAAAGTGCTTACAAAAATACTTACAGATTACCCACCAACATGGTTCTCATATCAGCAAGGGGATTCAAACCATCGATAAAATGTATTTTCATTTTACTCAATTAATTTCATTTTCGAATTGCCCATGTAGCACACAGGTCACCATACTAGTTTATCATATATGAGAGAAATAATAGTGAGTACCATATTAGGAAGTTAAAAATAATTTAAATATAAATAAAAATATTAACTACAACCCTTAATATACAAAAAACAACGAGGGGAATATTTTTTGTATAAAGAAAATCTTGCTATTGAATATCCTATAATTTTTGTTCATTTTGAGTTAGTTCCTTTGAAAAAAACAGTAAGGACTAAAAGCAAATTATTTGTATATTAGAAAGACAAACATAAAAAAAAAAGAGTATTTTGTAAGGACTAAAACAAAATAACAATGACTAAAATAAAAAATAAAAAAGAAATTTTATAATGATAATTTTTAAAAAAATAATTTTATAAGGACCAATGCAAAAAATGTGGTATATTATAAAGACCAAAAATATATTTAAGCCATAATATTTTATAAAAAATCACGTTAAGAATGTATTAATAATATTAAACATTGCATTTTCCCATGAAAATGTTTTATTTTTAATTCACTTACATTTGAATAGCATTCTCCTAAAAAAATTTCACTTACATTTGAAGTGTATTGTTTTATTGTCTATGGCATTCTCCTAAAAGTATTTTTTGTTTTCAATTAACAAACAAACACGTATGTAAAAACTAAAAAGAACCATCTACATGGGTGAGATTACCAAGATATTTTGTCACTATATTCTAAAACCCAGACAATTTGTTTTGACCACCTTTTGGTCTCTATCTCAGTAAATCCTGTCTCCCTGATCTTTTATGAATTTTCAACGAGTGTTTAGAAGGTAATTATCAAAACAACTAGGTTATATTTCTTATTTGTTAATTGTATAAACTTTCTATGTTTTAAACATACCTAGTACACCAAGCTTGTGTATATCAAAGAACATACGTGGAGAGAGATTAGTCTTTTAAATGAATCTTAATATTTCAAAAGATCAGTCATTAGCTTCTTGTGAAAAAAATACCCTGGTTCATAAAAAAAAACAAAAAATACCTACCACAATCCTTTACTAATTGTTATTAAAAACAATCAACTCTAATTCCATTCGACCAATAAATTTCTACTTTTTATGCTATTCGAAACATCATAGAAATGATCTACTCCCTCCCCCCCACCCATAAACACTCAAACACTACGATCTAAACACAAATACTAAAAATGTTTCACAACAACAAGAATATGCCAAATGACCTGATATAAGTAAACACGAAATTTCCCTCAAATATATCCACTCACCAACCTTTGACTTGCATTGATTTATCCAAAGAATAGAAAAATGCGGGAGGCATTTCTCTAGCCATTGAAAACATTTTGGTGGAATTCCAATGTGTATCAAGAGCCGCAAGGACTACCTTCCCCTCAAAAAATATAATCATGCTATTATATTGAAGGAAATGACTAAAATACCTAAATGAGACCATACAAGTATGAAGTATCCCTGTCACTAAAAAAAAAAAAAGGTGAGATGGAAGAAATAATTAATAGCATGCTAACTGCTAACATCATACAATGTAGTACCAATCCTTATTCAAGCCCTGTGATTTTGGTTAAGAAAAAAGATGGAGGATGAATTTTTGTGTGGATTATAGGACTCTTAGTAAAGTTATAATCACATGTTAGTTAAGGATATCAAAATGGGTTGAACTTGAAATAAACAAATTTACACAAGAAGTGAGGTTGAATTGTGTATCTGAATTTTGTGAAACCTTTTTTGAAAAATAGATTTATGTGAAGTGTAAAACAAAAACTCTTTTTTTTTTTTGTAAATGAAAAACTAAAAGCTTACACAAAGAAGGGTTTCGAAGATCATACAACAAGATTTATATTGGTTCAGTCTTTAATCAAGAGCTACATTCAATCCCTTCATTTGAAGGATTTTCCTTTAACAACTTCAACCTCTTACAAGTATTTTTATTGCCTCTTCAGGCTTATACCAACGTAATCTTAATACAAGATTACACACATACAAGCATTCTTTTTTACTAAACCTCTTCAATTTTTCATGAAAAAAAAAGGTTTGCACTGACAACTCATTTAGTGCGATATGAAAAGCTTAAGTGCAAACTTTACAAAAAATTTTGATTTACAAAAAGTATGAAAATGAAAAGATCAATTAAGTTCGTATTGCTTGTCACAGTTATTGCTCGTGTTCTCTACTTCTTCGTTAAAGGTTTCATATAAATAAGCTTCAAGAAAAAGTTTATGTTATGATGGAGCTTCTTCTCGTTCTAAATTCCATTTAATGCAAGCATGACGTCCTTAAATTTTTACAAGCTTTGGCTCTTCTTTCTTGGAGGAGAGAGAAAATTTGACAATACGTTAAACAAAGAGTTTATCTAAAATGTATACTGTACTTTCTTTAACACATTGAAAGTTTCCTTTTCTTTTACTTCTTTATCATGTAACATGGGGACTTATCAAAGCTGAACAGTTGACTTGCTTTTGCAAATATATACTTGACAATACTATGTTCAAGGTATATGCTTTTTAAGAAAAGAGAAACTTGGTATCTTGTATTTGTTAAAACTCATTTGAAAAACACTTAGCCAATTTTTGAAAGCATTCACATTTCTTACAAAGAAACTTTTCGTCCAAGATATATAAAGATCATAACATGTACAAAATATCCGAAGAGAATTGTCCAAAGGGTGTATTGGATGCTTTTATAGAAAACCCTTGTTAGATGGCCAATTAAAAATATAACATTGGACATTTTAAAGCATAGCAATATGTTTGACGTTTAATTAGAGGATTTGTTTTATTTTGGACAAAATTAGTTTTATCTCAACAAAACTAATATATTTTGAAAGCGATTATTCCTTAAGATAAAACAGTAACTATAGACCTTATATAATATCTATACATGTAGCACACTATTAGTTGTATACAAACTTTTAATAGCATTTGTTATCATTAAAACTTTTTAGGGAGGTCAACCCATTTAAATTGTCAAAATAGGTTGGTTTGGGTTGTGTGATTCAACTCTTCAACTCACATAATTCGCCAATCTAACGGGTCAAGCAGTGAGTTGGTTTGACCTGTCAGGTTGGTTTTTTTTTTTGGATGTTTTGATGAATTATTTGATTAAATATTATTTTATTGAATGTAATGTTTTGTGTACTATTATGAATTTCATGTTATTTTGTTGCTTTATTCTAAATTTATTTAAATCGTGATAATAGCTTCTAAAGATCATTTGTACTAAGATAATTTAGTAAGATAATATTCTTGTAATTATAACAATATGTTTAAATTATTTACATTTATTTAGTGGGTCAACTTTTGAGTCATCTTTTTTTTTATAATTTTTTTAAAGTTTGGCAGGTCAATTTAATATAACCTGTAACCCATCAAAGTTGGTTGATTGAGATTTTCAACCCAATCTCAATACAGATTCAACCCAACCCAACTTAACATGTTTTTTAGTGGGTTGAGGATGAATAAGTTAATCCATTTTGACATCTCTAATGTTGGTACAAGGTAGTGAAAAAGGTGTGATTCACCTACCAATCCATCGACGCTTTCCTCACCAACCAATCCATCGTATTTATTCGCTCCTTCACATCCCTCCTTTTCGTTCAATCCTGTGTCTCCAACGAGTCTTTTCACACATATTCAATGTTGGCTTAAACTTATTGACGACGATGGTTTATAAACAAGATGATGCAAATAACCTTTAATTTTTGACAAAGCCTTCATCATTACTAGTTCATGCTCGTTCATTCCACTCAAAATTTTCCCACAAAAAACAAAATAAAATAGTGAACGTGATTTCACCTTTCACCACTTTACCGTGAACAATAGAGATTAGGGTTAAGTGTTTCAATTTATCAATTAGATCTTAAAAGAATTGTTTAACAAATATAATAAGAGTTTAATAGTCATACACTGTTAGTGTAAAAAGTTTTACACTGTCAACTAATCAGAAATTACCATTAATATGACTTTTAAAGTATTTATTATAAAAGTTAACAAACTTTTAAAGTATTTACACTGTTAGTGTATAGCCTTTTTTCTCATATAATAATTTAAAATCCATTAAATTTAAAAAGTTTCAAGAGATATATAGTTGGTCTATTTAATAACATAAGTGATACTAATCCTCTCTATTACATTCTTTTGAACACTCTTTTATTTTAGTTAAAATTTATTAAAAATTACGAAAGTGATTTATTACTCTCTTCATTCTTTTTCACTTGTTGGTTTTTTTAGAAAAAAATTGTTTTTATTTATCAATCATTTTCAAAGTTCAAGATAACATTTATTATTTCTTTATCAATTATACCTTTATTTTCACCTAATTTTTAATTAATTTACACATTTATAACTAGTGTATATTTATTGTGAAATAGAAATGAGAAAAGGTACAATAGAAAACTTTAAAATTATTTGGCTTAAATACATTTTTGGTTCTTTATCTTTTTAAGAAAAGTTATTTTATTTCTTTATCTTTTAAAAGCATCAATTTCGTCATTTATTTTTTTAAAATGCTTCATTTTAGTCTTTCCGTCAGCTTAAAACTAACACTAGTTAGTGTTTTATGTTTAAAATAATTAATTTTAAATATAGTGGTGGTTTTTAACCTCCACTATTTGCAGAACCCTTAAGAATCTTAAACTTATACAAATTCAATTACTCACAATTAGAGCAACTTTTGAAAAATTGATTAAGGGCTTTTTTGTGTCTCTTAGAGGCAGTCAAAAGCCCTCAAAGTTTGCAACAAATCGTTTCTTATATCGAAATTTTTTTACAAGTATTAGTTGTGTGTTTTTAAAATTTAATAAATAAAATTATTATATTGACGGTTTTTAACCGCCATTATGTTAAAATTAATTGTTTTAAAACTCATGTTCTTCCTTTTCTTCATTTTCCTTCATTTTCTTTGACAAATCAATCTCAAAAATGAAAACGTCTAAAATCAATTTAACAAATCCAAACCCAAAACCAATATCAAAAGCAATTTTGCAAATAAAAAATGAGAACAAATCACAATAGTTACTGCATAAATCATATTCTTCCACCACCATTAAGTCAACAACAAAACTCATTTGCTAATTTGTTTGGAGTCGCCACTACAAAGTTACCACCGTGTGCGACCATCGTGAGAGAAATTGCTTGCCAATAAAGGATTTGGAAACAAAGGGAAGGTGAAAAGAGGAAGAAGGAAGACGAGGAGAGAGAAAGGAGGAAGAGGGAAGATAAAGAAAGAAAAGGGAAGGAGAAGAAAGAAAAGGAAAAAGTAAAAGAGAAAGTGTTTTGTGACAGTTTTTAACTATTATATTTTTAAAAATCTGACTTTTTTGTTATCAAATTTAACGTTATTGACGAAAAAGACTAAAATGGAGTATTTTAAAAAAACAAAAAATTAAATTGATATTTTTAAAAGATAAATGACAAAAATAATTTTTCTTAATAAAAATAAAAGATCAAAAATATATTTAAACCAAACTATTTTATAAAAAAAAATATTATATTTTTTAATTTATATATAAAATCTTTAAACGTCTCTTGCAAAATATGTGAGGTAGTAAATAAAATGTGAGATCATAATTTTTTGTAATCTCCGATATATTTCAAATAGGAGAGAATAAAACGTGAAGACGGCGGAGCATACACCTTTTACTTATCCGTGGGCTTTAGAATTTCTCCGTAAAAGAGTGTCCTCCCCGCTCCATCAACCTCCCTGTTTTCCCTTTCATGGATGAAATCCAGATGGAAATTCAATGCCCATCTCCCTTCATGGATGGATTCTCTCAATATACCCTTCAACATGAAGGTACCAACTTCTCAAAACCCATTTTTTGCAACCTCAAAATATGTCCTCAACCATGCAGACTTGAGCTCTCTTCTCTCGGTTTGCGGCAGAGATGGAAACCTTAATCTTGCTCTTCCATCCATGCCCGCATCATCAAGCAACCTTCGTCTTTCGATTTTGATAGCTCCCCGCGTAATGCCCTTTTTGTTTGGAACTCTCTCCTCTCCATGTATTCCAAATGTGGTCAACTGCAGGATGCCGTTAAGCTGTTTGATCATATGCCTGTGAAAGATACCGTGTCATGGAACGCTATGATTTCTGGGTTTTTAAGGAACAGGGATTTTGACACGGGTTTTAGGTTCTTTAAGCAAATGAGTGAGTCAAGGACAGTGTGTTGTCGATTTGACAAAGCAACGCTGACTACAATGTTGTCAGCCTGTGATGGACTGGAGTTCTCTGGTGTGACCAAAATGATCCATGGTTTGGTGTTTGTTGGTGGTTTTGAGAGGGAAATTACAGTGGGGAATGCACTTATAACATCATATTTTAAATGTGTATGTTTTAGTCAAGGTAAGCAGGTTTTTGACGAGATGCTTGAGAGGAATGTTGTAACTTGGACAGCAGTGATTTCTGGCCTCGCACAAAATGAGTTTTATGAGGATGGTTTGAGATTGTTCGATCAAATGCGTTGCGGGTCGGTGAGTCCTAATTCTTTGACATATTTGAGCGCACTCATGGCTTGTTCAGGTCTGCAAGCATTATTGGGAGGTCATAAAATTCATGGTCTGCTATGGAAATTGGGAATGCAGTCAGATTTATGCATTGAAAGTGCTTTGATGGATTTGTATTCAAAGTGTGGAAGTTTAGAAGCAGCATGGCAGATTTTTGAGTCTGCCGAGGAACTTGATAAGGTTTCCTTAACTGTTATACTTGTAGCTTTTACACAAAATGGACTCGAGGAGGAAGCTATCCAGATATTTATGAGAATGGTAAAATTGGGGATTGAAGTTGACCCTAACATGGTTTCTGCCATTCTGGGGGTATTTGGTGTTGGCACTTCTTTGACTCTTGGTAAGCAGATTCACTCTTTAATTATAAAGAAGAACTTCAGTCAGAATCCTTTTGTTAGTAATGGACTTATAAACATGTACTCCAAGTGTGGAGATTTGTACGACTCCCTACAAGTGTTTCATGAGACGATTCAAAGAATTCAGTTTCATGGAACTCTGTGATTGCAGCTTATGCTCGCTATGGGGACGGTTTCAAAGCGCTTCAATTTTATGAAAAGATGAGAGTGGAGGGTATAGCACCAACGGATGTTACATTTTTGTCATTGCTTCATGCTTGCAGTCATGCAGGCTTAGTTGAGAAGGGCATGGAATTCTTGGAATCTATGACTAGAGATCACGGGTTAGGTCTGCGGTCCGAACATTATGCTTGTGTTGTTGACATGTTGGGGAGGGCAGGACTTCTTAAGGAAGCTCAAAATTTTATTGAGGGTTTGCCTGAGAATCCTGGTGTACTGGTTTGGCAAGCATTGCTTGGTGCTTGTAGCATACATGGTGATTCTGAGATAGGTAAATATGCTGCTGATCAACTATTTTGGCTGCACCAGATAGCCCAGCTCCTTATGTTTTGATGGCAAACATATATTCTAGTGAAGGGAAATGGAAAGATAGAGCACGTGCCATTAAGAGAATGAAAGAGATGGGCGTAGCAAAAGAAGTGGGTATAAGTTGGATTGAGATTGAAAAGAAAGTAAGTAGTTTCGTAGTAGGGGACAAAATGCATCCACAAGCTGATATTATATTCTGCCTTTTGTCTGGGTTATTGAAACACCTGAAAGATGAAGGCTATGTTCCTGATAAAAGGTGTATTCTCTATTACTTGGATCAAGATAAAAAGGATTAGGACATGTTTGATTCTCTATTGCCGAGTAGTCTCTCTGCATTTATTCTGACGGTTCATTTTCTAGTTAGAACCCTATTGATGTTTGTCCAGAAAATTAGCCAGCCTAGAGCTTTGTTTGGATCGTGGATCATGGACATAAGTACATTTCATCAGTAAAATGATGGTACGATAATTTTGTTTTCATATAATTATTCATGAACGATTAAGATTGATTTTATGAGCATGTATATATGGTTGCATGATCACATTCTTACTTGATATGTTTCTTCTTCTTCTGCATTCAACTATCCTGAAAGTGAAATGTTATACTGGGAAAGAGAGATTTACTAGAAGTCTGGTTGTTGAATTTTGATAGCAACTGAATAATGATAAGATTACGTTTCACTAATCCGTTAATTATATCGACTTTCCAAAATCATGGTTGCAAACGGTTATGGATGAACAGATTATCATTATACATCGAATGCCATGGGCTTAAGTGGTCAACACTTAAATCCTTTCTTTCAGTATTTGGTCATGAAAAAAGGTCAAAAGATTTGGTGGAGAAAAGTGGCCTAAGCCAACTTAAAAACCTCGCGGAATGTTTTGTTCGGATGTCATGTTTGCGGTTCTAATTCACTGTTTAATTAAATCCACAGCTAATCATTGACTGTTTGGAAATAATATTTTCTAGAGAAATATTCATTTTCAATTTTTTTATAGAGGTGTTAAAAGTTATCATTACAGTAAGCTAACTTAAACCCGCACAAAATATTGAAAAAGGTTGAGTTCCCAACCATGTTTTCGCTGTTTTCTTATTTCCCATTTCCTTCTTTCTTTCCATAGCTTATTGTTCTTGTAGATACTTTTATTTTTGGCGGGGGGGTTTAAACACTAGAACAGTGACCGTGCAAAACAAGTGAAAAAGCAATTCAATTTCAATAAAAATGTAGGATGTAAAAAATAAAAAGAGTGTAGGAAGGGAAAATTTGACATAATACTGACACGCGTCCAACTTTTTGACAGTTTTAAACATTCAATTTTTTCAAACATTTAATTAATATTTATTATTTTTTTATTGTTTTTTTTCTTTCAAATCATATCACGTATAATATTTATATTTTTTTGAATTTTATCTCTCTCTTACTTGGTGTTGAATAATATTTTGGGTGTTCAAAAATTAATTTTCTCTAATATAACTATAGACTATAGAATAACAACACAGACAAAGAAATCCATGAATAAAAACAAAAAAAAATCTATTTTCATTTGGTTTAGTTCAAAATAAAGGATTCAAGTGAAAACCACTAGAGTTGGCCTATGATAAGAAAATTTAAATAATGTGCATGAAATTATTAATTTTAATCTCGGTACCACTATTATACATAAAAAAAAAGAAAAAGTTTCAAGTGGCACTTGGCCATTCGGTATCCACAAAGTTTAATTTATAATAATAAGAATAAATAAATAAATAAAAGAAGGTTAAAAAAAAAAGTAAGTGCAATGCGCAGCATTGTTGTGACCACAAAAAGAGTAGCGATGATAGGCAGCGTGAGCTTAATAAGGACCCCTACGATTCTCCCGTTTGGAAGTCGCAGTTTTCCGCTGTTTGCCAAGAAGAAGCCAATAGCGAGTTGCAGTCGCAGGGACGATGATGGTCCTCTATCCACTGCTTCGGCTTACGCCGTGCTTGGACTGGACCCTCACTGCTCCCCCGCCGATATGAAAGCCGCTTTTCGAGCCAAAGTACCAACGCCAACATCAATATTATTATTAGGTATTTACCCTTTTCATTCATTCCAGTTCCGCTACTTATTGATGTTTGTTTCTCTTCTCTTCCTCGCAAAGGTGAAGCAGTTCCATCCAGACCACAACAGAGATGCCTATGCAACATATTCTGATACTATGATTCGCCGTGTAATTGAAGCGTACCGGGTACTCTACTCTACTTACTATCATTCTTTCTTTCGATTCGCTGCCACGTAGGCATAGCCTTGTAGTGATCAATTCTCTGCCTTCGTACTTACTTGCTACAGATACTATCCAACTGCACCCCATCGCAATTAATTGAAAGGTAAATCTTTTCTTTTAACATTTCAGTTTTGGAATTTGAAAACGTGTCACGATGTTGTTTCCTTTTTCATGGAATTCATTCGGAGTTGCGTTTGTAGGGAATGCTTAGATCCCTTTGACACGCCAGAGTGTGAAGCTTTTGATCTTTTTGTTAACCAGCTGCTTTGTGTCGGCAAAGGTACCGTTACCATGCCCATAAATTTTACTTTTTGCCATTTTTTTTTTGTTAGATTAATCATTTGGTCCTTATACCACATGAAAAAAAAATTCCTAATTTTGGTCCCCATACAAAATTAGTATTACATTTTCATCTCCACTGTTTTGATCCGTTATGATGGCATTAAAGGGATGCTAGTGTATGCAATAGAAATCTGGCATGGCATATGAGTCTTCAAACGAGTCTAATGATTCAATCCCTACATAAAATTAATATTACATTTTAATCTTGAGTTTAATTGTTATATCAACTAATAAAACCATTAGTATAACTTTTAAAGTAATTATTGTAAAAGTCAACAAACTTACCATACACAGTAGTTTGTGATTGAATGACAGTGTAAAATTGCTCTACACTGTCAGTGCATAGCTTTTTTTTTTTTTTTAAATTTATTCGGAATTAACATTATGTTTTAGTCCTTATATCAAATTAACACCTATGTGCCCAAAAAAGAAAAAGTTAACAGCTACTGTTTTCTATTGTGTTTACTTCTGATCCTGTATGACAACAATGTTGAAGATTAATTGACAAAAAGAGCGAAGCTTGTAACCTACCACAAACGAAATTGATTATCCATATGTAATTTTTATCATGTACCAAGAAACAGTTCTTAACCAAGTCAATGAATTCTTAGAAATCATGTTTTGTCTGCTTGTAATCATTATTATTGTTCAATTCTTACAAAAAGATGTTTTAACTTATTAGCTTATTTTATTTTATTTTTCATGGAAACCAATACTTCATTTATATGTAACAATTGTTATTGAGGCCTTCTATTAAAAGTGGTCAAATGGGTGGACTCTTCCAGTTTATTTTAAAAGCAACAATGGTAATTTTATGAACAAATAAAAATGATAATTTGATTGTCTTAAACATGAGTTCTAAGTATTTTAATCAAGTTGGGTAAGAAAGTTAGAATATTTCAAAATATCTCAGTCCATGCAACTAGTTTAGGCTTTCTATCTGTGATATAATGCTTATACACTTCAAAGAAGATAGTTTGAAACCTCTCAATAAATGGAATATAGGCAATGTCTACTAATGATCACCATGATTTTTCAAACAAAGTGTATTTTTTGTTTACTATCATATCCTTCATTCAGAAACGTAGTTCTTACTAGTTTGCATTGTTGGATCACCTTTGAATGAACTGAACACATCTTTGGTAAAAATTTCAACATACTTTATTAATTCTTCACCAAATTGCTTCTTCACAGGGTCTTGATATAAGTCTTCATAACATTATCTCCCTCATTAACATATAGAAAACAGAGGTTAGGAGAGAGGAAAGGTTACCGCATGGAATAAGCTAGAATCCTTTCATTCTTATGTTAGAGAATAGTGATGACCCTACAAAATTTGCATTTGAACATTTGATCAAGTCAATACTTTATGCTAAAAACCTCGTCTTAGGATTACATTGCTTTATGTAGATTTTTTTTTCTTAGGATTACTTACCTAATTTTTTGGATGACATAATATTAATCTCATATAGGGACTAAAATGTAATGTTAATTTCATATAAGATTGGAACATAATATTAATTTCATATAAGAAATAAAACATTAGATTCATTTGAAGACTTATATGTCGCGTCAGATTTTCATTGCACGTCAGCATCCATTTAACACTGTCATAATGGAGCCAAATTGTAGGGACGAAAATGCAATGTTACTTTTGTATAGAGACCAAAGGTTAAGGTTTTTTTTTTTTTTTTTTTCATATAGGGACTTATTCGTAAATGAGAGTTAAGTATAAAGATCAAACAATTAATTTAACCTTTGTTCCTGGTAGTCTTTAGAAGCCAGCACTAACGTTTAGCATCTTCTCAACAAACTCAGCACTATGCCACCAGCTAGCTATACCTCAAGACTCTCTTCTGCAGCTGCACTATCTAGTACGAAAGAGAACGAGACATGCGATAAGTCAAGTCAGACATACTTATCCCACATCTCATTCTCTCTTGCTGGACGGTGTAATCAGCTAAAGAGGATCCAAGTCCGCTACCATTAAAGTTAATTCAAACTTGTAAAATAGTCTACAAATAAGAGCTGCAAATGTCAGTGGAGGATGATGAGTTTCTATAATGTTCTAATTTATTATGATATAAAGTGTAATGCCGAACAATTGCCACTATCTTCAAAAATCTAGAGAATTGTAGAAAAAGCTACACAACTTTTAGGAAGAAAATTTGCTAGAAGTTTCTAGATACCATTGGTGGATACTACATGCTCTAATTCACTGACCTTGAAGTTGTATAAATAGGTTGTGGTGTATGTAATACAAGATGAGTTGAGAGATACAGTAGTAAACCTACATTCTAGCTATTCGTTCTCTCTCTCTCTTCTAGTCGTGTACTTCTTCATCATGTACCAAATCCTTTTCCTTTATACAGATTATAATGGTGTCATTTGCCCAACTTTATATCTTCTGCCAATTAATCTTCATGTATCTTGTCTTCCGTTTACTATCACTATCATCACACACACACACTAAAATTAACTACCATGCTAACGCCATGACTTTATTTCTAGCAATTAACCATACGAGAGTTTGTCATTTGTCAAGTCTTGGAAACTAGGAATTAATCAACATATATTTACTTTCCGTTACATCTACAAATTTAAATTTTCTGCAGCTTGTTCAAATTCCTGTGTGGAAAGAGCCCCTCATGCTTTCTCATATGTCTCTTCAACTGGAACAGCACGTGCATCTTCTCAAGGTTGTCTTGGCTATAATTCAGCTTCATAATTTTGAGCAAGGCATATGCGTAAAGAATGACTTGTTTCACCTAGTTTTAAAATGTGTTGTGCATATATCATTCTTTTCATAATTTTATAAACATTGCTATCATCAATAAGGTCACGGGGACGATTACCAAGTTCAATGTGCTGTTGGACAATGCCCTAGAAGTTGCATTCATTACGTAACCCCATCACAAAGAATTCTCTTGGAGGAGCTACTTGACAGGTAACCTTAATCATCCACCCAACCTTTTCTTGGTAAGCTGCGGCAAAATTTATCAGATTAGCCATCCCGGTTGTTGATGTATTATTTCTCATATAAAACTGAAAGGATACAAGCTTGCCTGGTTTTCCCATTTATCTTCTTTAGCATATAAAATGCCACAAGTCCTGTGGTTTCGTTCAAATGCTATAGAGGATCTGGAGTTTATTATATACATTCCATTAATTTCTTCTTTCCATTTGGTTGATGTTGCAGTATACTAGAAGCACCCTATGATACATCAGCTGAGGCAGACTTGCTCTATTCACTTATAACTAAAGCCAAGTTTGAGAATAACCGATATCAAAAACCAAAGAAGCAACCCAAAGCTTCAAGCCAGCATGTCGATTGGTTTTAACATTTGGATAGCAACTCTGCCCATAAAATCAGTCCCCAACCAATAGCACCGAGATTGGTGGGACATGGTTTACAATACACTACCAATTGCTAGACATCAGATGCTCATAGGAGCCTCATACCTCATTTCTCTGAAACATACGAGAAGAATATAAGCTCAATACAATTTCAGATATATATATATATTATCTCATCTCTTTCATTTATATATTTCAGTAGGGATAGAGGGTGTCATTTCATGACAAGGTGTCGAGGTTATGTAATGCAACATGCCTGTTTTCCATGTGTAAACAAGTTTATCTAACCGATGACAAATTAAAAGTCTTTGTATGATTTCTGCTATATATTCTGCCTTTTTTGTTCTCTTGTTTTAAATGCAGCATTTGGACTTTGGAAACAAATGTCTGGCAGAACGACTTGTAGTCTCAGTTGATATTTATTCGTTTATTTTTTTTCTTTCCAACCTCTTTTTAGGCTTACTGGGATTTAATTTGTTTTGAGAAAAGTATGTTGGCCCGCAAACTAATGAAGAGAAATGTTAGCAACACACTCCTAATCATATTCTTTTAAACATATCATTTATTATTGGTTAAAATTTATTAAAAATCATAAAAAAATTGTGAGTCTCCCATCTTATTTAATGAATCTCATTATTGTGATTTTCAATAGATTTTAACTAATAAGAGAAAGAGTATTTGAGACTGTATTACTACTCCTCAACTAGTGAAAATTGAACTCATAGTTATAAAACTTGATTTGCTTGGGGCCCGTTGATTGGCCAGGTAATTGGTCTGGATAAAAAGTTAGATTGGTCATGCTTAAAGAGTTGATGTAACAACTTGTTTCAATCTGATTGGTTTTCACCAATAAAATGATGTCTTAGTTGGGTTGACTTGATCCAGTTATGTATTTATAAGAAAATTATTTTACCTATGATAAAAGCGTAAAAAAAAAGTCTCGCAACTCAAAAAAGCAAAAGGCAAGAAAAATAATTAAAATGATATTCAACTTTATCAACAAGGAAAAGGAATTTGAATTTGTCACAAATTTGGCTCTTTTTTAAATATTTTTTTGGTGTTGAATATAGTTAGAGTTGCTATAACTAACTATAGGTACACATATTGATAAATAAACTCCCTCCTCTTCCCTCTCAGTCGCACCCCTCTCACTTGCCACCTCCTCTCTACCGCACCACTCTCCTTTTCTCTCTTTTCCTAACCTTTCTCCAATGCTTCCTGGTGTCTCATTTGTTGTCGCCAACCTCTCTCACCTCCCCCCGTTTTCCTTTTGCTGCATTCATTGGTTAGTTTTGAGAGTTTTTTTTTCTTTTCCTGATTTGCAAAAACTAGTTTCTGGAATGCACTTGATTGATGATGATATGTTAATGCATTTTGTGAAAATGTGCAGATTTCTAGCTAGATGGCTACATGCATTGGTTCCACATTATTTTTCACCCATTCCTCATACCCCACGTGAGGGAGATCCTTCGAGAGGCACATGTGTAGCTTCCTATTGGCCAAACAAAGTCTAGTTCAAGTAACTCTTATGCTTGTTTGGTAAGTGTGTATGTATTTATTCTTATTGTGTATTTTGTGATAATCATATTATTTTGTTCCTTAAATATGTATATTATTTTTGTATAAACGGTTTGAGAGGATTCTCAAGTTACTTCAGTTCATGCTTGATCTCAGGATGGTCACAGATGAGACTAAGGCTTAGAACACCACGTAAAAAGCATTGAACATCTCGCAAGCTAATACTGATGTAGATTGTACATATTAAAGGAAGAGAAAAACCCATAGCTAACGTGTATTTTTTGTAGTATTTTACTTGTATTTGATGTATATTTAAGTATTTGACTTGTATTTGAACCTTTTTATATTTCATATTATATATTATATTAATATTTCACTTTTTTTTTTCAATCGTCTAATATTTGACTCTCCTATCTTATCTTTCAAGTAATTTTAATTGGTAACTAAAAAATAACTTTAATTGTATAATATTCAACAACGCTGGGCTGTTGTCCATTAGCATTTAATAAGGAGGCCCGGCCCAAACTATTTGTTAGTATGACTAGCCGTTACAAGACATCTGCCTTGGTGTCCGATTCCAAAATTCAAACCCTCGCGTTGCTTTAACCATTCAATTCCGCGAATTATTACTATCTGTCTTAAGTAATTTTTAAAGTAATAAAATTATATAAATAATTCTTAAAATATTAAAAATTTTATTATTTGAGGCCAAATAATTTGTAGACTATTTAAAAGAAAAGTATTACAAATTAAATTTAATAATTATGTATTATCAGCATAAATAATTTTATATTGTTAATTAATTAAAAATTATTATTAATATAATTTTTAAAATAATTATCATAAAAATCAATAAACTAATCATATACAATAATCAAATGACATTCTCTTAAAAAATTAGAAATCATATTATTTGAGGCCAAATAACAAAGGACAAATTTAAGGGATGGTTTATTCTTTAACCATTCAACAGCATAGCCTCTGGCTCTCACTTTTTTGAAACAGTGTCCCTTGATTCGTCAGTGAAATTTCATTTTCTTTCTTTTTCTTCTTCTTCAAGATTTACGTTGTCATGGACGGTACTCGCTCTTTCCTTCATTTCCATTCTTTCTTCTTGTTGTGACCTCAAGTTGGCTGTATCGTTAGGTTGCCACGTCAAGATATTGTCCGTTTCAGCACTCGCCAGTTTTGTCTTTAAAAGTAAACCGGCCAGTTAAGGGAACCCTTGGCCTCGAGGAACAGAACCATGAGCGCCGAAGCAGACAACACTTCAGATGCGGTGAACCTAACTATACTTGCAGGACTTGAGGTTGGAACACTTCTTATTTAGCTTTGTCTTCGAGGAAATTAAACAGTTGTGCTTCTTGCAGATCAATTAATTGAGATGCTTACAGAAAAGTTTAATCGATTTGTTATTGACTGTAATTCGAAGCCGTCCTCAGGTTTTCATTCTTTTATTTGTTATTTAGGTTCTTTTTTAGTTTCGGAAAATTATAGTCAAAATGTATCAGTAATTGATGGATTATTTGTTTAATTTCAGAGTCACAGCCAAATGTAACAGATGAAGCTTGTGAATTGGGTTTGTCTTCTTTATATCACTTAGTACTTTTATGTCATCTTGTATACACGCGCACACTACGACTCTACAAGATTATTTCTCTGCAACAGTTCTCTATCTTGTCCTTATAATTTTTCTTTTATTATTATTACTGTTATTATATTCCATTCAGGGATGCATGTATTAATTATTGAATCTTTTTGTTCAAATTTTCCAAATCAGTTTCTTTTTTTACATAGGCATTCATTTTGGGCGATTAAAATTTGAAACCTAGTATATTTCTAAAAGAGAACGTGATTTGGGGTTTAGATTTGATTGATCCAAAAAATTAAGAAAGAAAGTGAAAGATTCTTATCTTGCAAAGCTGGTTTCGATATTGCCTCTACCATCTGATTATTTGGATTTTGATATATCATCAGAGAATGCACTAGCGCAATTGAACAATGAGACCTCTGAAAACATGGATGAGAATAGTATGTCCAGTGGAATCCATGAGTGTTCTCCTGATAAGGGTCATACACTCCCAATATTGAAGAAAGTCCTTGACTTGAGTACTAAAGTTCAGGTAAATTTTAAATGTTGGTTGATGGTTTGATCGAACAAAAGAATCAAAATCCTTCCAAATATCACATCTAATCAAATTCCTTCCGGATTATTGCTTTTATTGATGTTGATTTTTATGCTTCATGTGTCAGAATTTGAAGAAAACAACATGTAGCCCTATCTGATCAAGTGAAACTCACAACTGAGTCATTTCCAGGCCTAGATGTTTTAAAGTCTGTTCAGCTTCTTGGTAAGGCTCTAACTTAAACCTAAACTTGAATAGCAATATCTGGCTCCTTGTGATTACTTTATACTAGGTTTTCATCTTTTTTTTCTGTCACTAGGTGCTGAATATGAAGTCTTGAAAAGAAAGTACCTAGAGGAGTCCTCTGAGCGTAGGCAGCTTTACAATGAAGTGATTGAACTAAAGGGAAATATCAGAGTTTTCTGCAGATGCAGACCATTAAATGAAAGTGAAATTGCAAATGGATCAGGAGTATCTGTTGTCAATTTTGAGTCATCTCCTGATGAGCTCCAAGTCATTTGCTCTGATTCTTCTAAAAAGCGGTTTAAATTTGATTATGTATTCAGACCTGAAGATAACCAAGGTACATGAGAAATTAGAACTTTCTGGTTGTTAAGTTTCTGTTAAGAAATTATCTTTCTTCTGTTGGTTAATGACTAATAGTGTGTGGGTTATTTATCGTGCAGAGACTGTTTTTGAACAAACAAAACCTATCATCACATCTGTATTAGATGGGTATAATGTTTGCATTTTTGCATATGGTCAAACTGGAACTGGCAAGACTTTTACAATGGAGGGAACACCAGAGCATAGGGGAGTTAACTATAGAACCCTGGAGGAATTATTTCGTATATCTGAAGAGAGACAAGGCACAATAAAATATGAATTGCTTGTTAGCATATTGGAGGTTTACAATGAGAAGATAAGAGATCTCTTGGTGGAAAATTTGGTTGAACCTACTAAGAAGTGAGTTTTCATTCAACTTTAGCTATTCTTTGATAATGAAATAAAGTTTTCAATTTTACACTCTTTCAAATGATGCTAATGAAATAAAATCTGAGTGCCTAAAACATATTGCTTTGCAAGATAGAGATGCTGATAAAATTAACCATGGCTCTGCACCTGTCTTCTAGGGTAACATTGTTGGATTTGCATGCAGCAGTTAAACTTAAACCCATTAACATTATGTCGTAATCTCAATCTTTTCCTCCCCCTCCATTGTCAATCCGCTTAAGCATGAAACTTTGATGTTTAAATGTTCCTCAAGTGATAATACTGAAGTGAAAAACAAATTGTAAGCTTTATCTAATAAAATGTAGGTTGGAGATAAAACAAGCTGCAGATGGAACCCAAGAAGTCCCAGGACTTGTTGAAGCCCGTGTTTACGGAGCAGAGGATGTGTGGGAAAAGCTGAAGTCTGGAAACCGAGTCAGATCTGTTGGATCCACTAATGCTAATGAGCTTAGCAGTCGTTCTCATTGGTATTTCTTATTTCTTTTAGATAAACTAGTTTTGTGTATGTACTTTTTTATTTTTAAGCGCTTAAATATTTAAATCCTATAAGTTGCAGAGATCTTCCTTCAATGACATGTTTAAAGTTGAATGAGGCATAATTTTTTGTATCTGTAAATTTATTGGACAAGCCAGCAAATACACATTACTTGTTCACCATTGATGGATGACAGAGAGGTGGTTTTGTTTTGCATGCAGTTTGTTGCGAGTGACTGTTTTGGGGGAGAATTTAATCAATGGCCAGAAAACAAGGAGTCACCTTTGGCTAGTAGACTTAGCGGGCAGTGAGCGTGTGGGGAAAACTGAAGCTGAAGGAGAAAGACTAAAGGAATCTCAATTCATAAACAAGTCTCTATCAGCACTTGGTGATGTTATTTCAGCCCTTGCATCCAAATCGGCCCACATACCTTACAGGTAATTCTCTCATCTCTAACATATATCCTCTGCATAATCATTCTTTATCTCATTAGCTTTTTTTTTTTTTTGAGGTAGGAACTCAAAGCTCACCCATGTACTCCAGACCTCTTTAGGTGAGGATTCATTTCACACCACTATGCTTCTCAATGATTTTATTTACATTTAAATTTTTGTGCTCTTTATAATTGATATTATTATGTCTTGGACTAAAAAGCATTAATTATAATTGCAATTTCATAACTGTTTTATTATTGAAGAGGTCAGTTGGAGAGTGCTGCATTTTATATCTTTATTTTCGTGATTTATGATGTTGATCTGGGATTGAAATGCAGGGGGTGATTGCAAAACTTTAATGTTTGTCCAGATAAGTCCAAGTGCAACAGACTTAACAGAGACACTTTGTTCTCTGAATTTTGCCACGCGTGTACGAGGAATTGAGAGTGGCCCAGCCCGCAAGCAAACAGACTTTACTGAACTGTACAAGCACAAGCAAATGGTATGCTAGAGTCTAATTGTTCTATTATTAACAACAAGAGAATTTTTTTGGGGGTGGTTATTAATAACTCCGATTTTTTATTCTTAAAATTGGGAATTTTATCACAAACAGGCAGAAAAGCTCAAACACGATGAAAAGGAAACTAGAAAATTACAAGATAACTTGCAGACACTGCAAATGAGACTTGATACTAGAGAACTCTTGTGCCGAAATCTTCAAGAAAAGGTATAACCATTATACATGTCAATTTTATTGTTCTCTGACTCTACCTTATTTATGCTCGTTTCTTTTTATTTAATGCTATTATTAATTTATTCATTTTGAAAATTCAACTCATCAAATGTGTGTGGTTGAATTTTAA
The DNA here is from genome assembly GCA_004329165.1 of Spatholobus suberectus. Classification (NCBI taxonomy): domain Eukaryota; kingdom Viridiplantae; phylum Streptophyta; class Magnoliopsida; order Fabales; family Fabaceae; genus Spatholobus; species Spatholobus suberectus. The sequence goes on from CM014732.1 coordinate 5,875,861, forward strand.
AAGGTTCGGGATCTTGAGAACCAGAGAGCAGAGGAGAGAAAAATCAGACTGAAACAAGAAAGTAGATCGCTTGCTGCTGTTTCAGCTCAACCTTCAACAGTGTCAGAGTCAACAAGAAATCACACGGCTACTGAGAAAGCCATAAAGAAGCCACCACTGAATCTTTCAAAAAGACCAGCACTGAGAAGAATTACTAACTTCTTGCCTCCACCAGCCGAGAGAAGGCCCTCATGTATCTCTTCCCTAGATGGAAAGGGAAACATTGTCAGAACGAATTCAATGACTACAAATACACTTATGAAAGCAAGAAGGGTATCCATTGCTGCAAAACCCCCACCGGCACCCATGGCACAATCAACAACACAGGCCGTTAAGCCTAGAAGGCGAGTTTCCCTGGCTACCCTCCGTCCTGTCACAACTGATATGACATCTCCACTCCGTTCCCCCACTCAGCAATCCCTGATCAGGAAACAAAGGAAAGATCGGTATTCAAGGATTTTTGCCTCATTGTCAGGAATGAGAACCTCAGTTGAGACAACACCAACTTTGATGAGGAGCAGCAGTAAATTTGTGGGCAGTCCAACAGGGGTTGCACTGCAACGTAAACCTTTAGTGTGGACTCCTCTCAAGCAGAAAGGCCTGAAGATTAGCAGCAGAAGGTCATTGGTCATGCCACCTCGGCCCTTCTACTGAAAGATAGCAGAAAGTCATCACTCTTGACATCTTGGCCTTCCACCCAAATGCAATGATCTTTGTTTTGTCCGGCAAAGCCATATACTCGCGAATGGAACTAAATTGATTCCTTACAAGTGAAAAAAAAAAAAAAACAATCAAGTTGAATTTTGATAGTCTTAGTACTGGTTTTGTAAATTGAAATCTTTTCTTTTATAAACTCTATTACTTGTTCTTGTTTTGTTCCTTGTTCAATCAAATTTCTTATTTGTCACTAGTTCATCTTTTTCTCATTGGTGCAGCTTTAAAAGCCAAAATCTTTTTCTTTTCCCCCCCTCCAGTAACAGTATTTCCACTTGAATCCGTTTTATCAAAAGTAAAACAAGCTCAGGTGTGCTCGATTCAATTTTTCCATTTTGGCAGGCTCCAAATTAACGTCCCCACCAATTGTCAAAGAGACAGCTTCAATTCAAAATATCGAATCAATACTGACTACTGTTATGTGCATAAAACCAAAAACTGGTTAATAAGCCAAAATATTTTAATGTTATCCTTATTTAAATTTATTATAATTTATTTTTTTATCTTTCTTTGTCACATCACTTGTGTTATATGTCCTTTTTTTTTTGTTTCATATGCTTGTAAAACATTTAGATTTAATTATAGTAGGGAGTGCGGTTAATTATATGACTTTCTTTTTAAGTAATTACCAATTTTAATCAGAAAGTCTTGATTGTCTATGTTATATATTATTGATCATTTATATTAGCCATTATATATCATAAAACTTCACAATATTTCATTTCTCATTAAATTAAACGGATTACTCACTTGTATACACGCAAATGTTTAAGAGTAAAACATTAATTTAGTCATTGAGATTAGTATCACCAATCAATTTGATCTGTAATATTACAAACAAACAAAAATAGTCTTAACTTTGACAACCATAAAAAATATTGATTCTTGAAATTAGTCCCATTGGTAAATTTAATCAGTAACATAGTCAAATTAATTGATTTGGTTCTTGAATTTGATAATGATCATTAATTTAATCACTAAATTTGATAATTATTTAATTAATTTGATTGCTGAAAACATATTAAAATTAAAAATCAAAATAATTATGTTATCAAAAAAAAAATCAAAATAATTATTAATAGTTCTCAAAGTTGATAATCCCAAACGTTAAGAATTGAAATGATCCATGGTGCCTGCCAATTTTAAAAACTAATTTTATTTTATTTTATTGTAATTTTGAGAATTAAAATGATCAATTATTGTAATTTAACGAGTTAAATGTATTCATTGAATAACTTTTAAGTTTTTTGTTTTTATTTTTTTTAAAATAAAAAGTTGAAAATAGTAACGGGATTTATTATTTTTAAAAAGAAAACAGAACGGTTCAGTCATGGCCGTTGCCGTTTCCTGCGGATAGGCTTGACCGTTGCAAAGCTGGGGACCGTTTGGTTTGATTTCACACTTCGGAGCCAAACTCTGAAAGAACAAGGTTTGGGTTTGGGGGAGAGAGAGAGAGAGAAGGAAATTGAGTTTGGTTGGGAAGAGTGAAATTTTGAGACCCACCTCCCAAAGATGGTTGCGAAAACCCCACCAAAGCAAAACAGAATGTTAGCTGCTCTCAATCCTATTCTAATCAGAGAAACACTTAACAAGGCAATTAATCCACCACATTACTCATTTTATCTCATAACACTTTATAAATTAGAATTACATTCCCTCCACCACTCCTTCTTCTTCTTTTTTTTTTGCTTTGCTGATTTATTTATTTATTTCCTTGAGCTTCCCTGAAAGTGAATCGTTGTGGGTCTTTGAAGGTGGATCAGTGCATGGTTCGACTAGAAGAACTTCAGTACATGGTGGCCGGCGGAACGAAGGTGGTTTCAGGGGTAAGTCTCAGCCCTCGCAGCACCAGAGGTTATCTCAGAACCAGTCCAAGGTGCAAGCAAGAATCAGTAAGGTAAATTTTGGTTTGGGATATCCTATTTGAATCTTAGATGAGTTTATAAAAATATAATTTGGAGTAAGACGTGTTTTAAGTCCTCAATTTTCTCTGTCAAAATTGATTATAATTTTTATATTTTAAAAACCATGGATTTTAGTTCTCATATTTTTTTAACAGGTGAATTTCGTTTTTCTCTAAAGACGAAATTCATAAATTATCAAAAGATACAAAGATTAAAATGATCATTTTTAAATTAAAATATAAAAATTAAGATCAATTTTAACCAAAAAATTAAATGATATATCTAACAGTTTAAAATACATTTTTTCCTATAATTTAATTAGAATGTATGGAATTATTATCTAATCAAATATTATTATGTATAATATGACTTTTATAACAATTATTTTATATATCACAATATAATGGAATGTTTTCTTATTTAGACTCATAAAAATATTACTACTTGTCGTTACTATTCTTAACCATGTTTTGAAGGATCAATCATCATGCTCCAAGAAGATCTCCATTGGGGAAGTTTCCTAGGCCAACTAATTCAGAAGGTCTTGTTCTCTCTCTCTCACACACACACTCTTAGCCATGAAGTATTTTTTTGTCAAAACCAAAGTCAATTTTACTTATCATGGACAACATTAGTTAATAACGTGCAACCACTCATCTCTCTAGAAAAACAAGAAGGGCCATTCATCTAATTGACCCCTTCGCTTGTAATCTTTATGCAGGTGAAGAATGGAGGCAAATGTCATTGCCCGCAATGCTTGTTGGCGAAACTGTTGGAGAAATTTTACAGGCAAGTCAATTTGCCAGAGAAATAGTTTCAGCAGTTAAAACTGCCACCAAGGACCCAAAAACTCCACTGTCCCAACGGTCAAACCACAAAGTTGACCCTGAAAACACACAACTCAATGCTAGAAGGAGGAAAGAAAAGCAAATTAAACCACGTTCCGATACCCCACCACTTCAACGGGCTCGTTCAAGGATCAACTTTAAGGTTTCTCCTCCAAAAGCAAGAGAATTTGACAAAGAGAATAATAACAAGTGTTTGGCAAATAGGGTGTCTCCCAATAATAGGCCATGTGCTAGCAATAGCAAGACAGTGCTAGTCCCCAACAACCTTTTATTCTTGTCTACACATTCTTCAAGGCAACAACAGTTTTGCAAGACTAAATCTCCTGTCATATCAAGAAACATGGGAACACAAGACAAGTTTTTGATCAAGTCCCCACCTTCAGCAGCTTCCAAAGTTCAAGTCAAAGCCAAAAACCCATCAATTGTGTCTATTTCTTCTTCAACCACGAGACCTACAAGTTTGATGAGTTTGAGCAAGAAGACTTCTCCAAAGAGATGGGTTCGACCTTTCTCTCCTTCTAGACTTGCAACAAGATTAGCTTCACCGTTAAAGAGCAAAAAAACTGTACAGAAAAGTGATGGGGTAGTAAGTTTGAATAAGAGTTCTCCAAATAGATCAGTGGCATCAAAATTACGTCGATCTTTCTCTCCTTCGAGACTGGCAACCAGATTGGTTTCACCATTGAAGAGCAAGAGAAAGTGCACAGCAAAGTGATGGGTTAGTAAGTGGAGTGAAACAACGCCCAGCATCAACAGTGAAAATCCCTGCTCCAAGAATTTAAAAATATATTATATGCTCCAGTTCCAGCAATTCTTTGATAGGCTATTTTTTTGTGTTTTTTTTTTTTTTTTAATCTTTGATGAGGGCAGCTTTATCTCAAACGTCTGAAGGGTTTGAATGAGCTTCTAACTTCAAAAATAATGTTAGCTCCGAAAGACAGTGTGTGTAAATATCTTTATTTTATCCGTGTTGTTTTTTACGGATTTTCTAATCATCTGTTGACACAAACTCATGGTTAAACTTACGTTTGAATGAGCTTACATTTCGCGCCTACACTCATTGTTAAACGAATTTATCTACGGATCAACTTGCAGGTTTTTACCACTTGTAGAAAATGACTCTTTCGTCTTTACCCAAATAATATGTAGGCCAGCAAAAATAATTTGTGGACCAACTCATATAAACCGGTAATTTAAACGAGTCAAACTTTATCTGAACCTGCGGCTTAGTGAATTACACAGACTATATAGACTGTACATACCCAACTATATGGCAAATTAATCAAAATAATGCAATTTTAAAAACTGTTCAAAGAAATAATGCATTTTAAAAACAAAGTACCGATTTATACTGGTTTGTGGCACACGTTACTACTCCTCGTTTCTTCTTTGCGTTACATGGATGCCGGAAACAGTTGACTTGATATCGCAGTGAAGCATTACCTAAACTAGTGCAATCTGAAAAATTTACAAAAATTGCATGGTTGTCACATGACATAAGGTCCATATCATATAGTATTTAGAATATTCATTATTGGAGAAAGGACTTTTTATATCAGTTGTAAATTCAGGAAATATAAAATGTGACAACTAGTTACATTAGAAATTGAACCGATGTAAAAAATACTTTATAAATTAGTCGATGTAGACAGTGGTACAATAGGAGGAAACACGATCTAGCAATGGAATAAAGCACAATTGCATCTGTCCGTAGCGCACGCACAGGGAAGCTCAAAATAACAAAACTTAAGATTCATGGAATAAAAGTTATACTACAATATGTATATGCATAATAAAATAATGGATACAAAATCCCAGCATTTCGAATGGCTACTGTAAGACATAATTCAGTAATCAACCACAAATAACTTAAAGCAATACCGAGATGGTTAAAACACATATAAGTATTTCAAAATGCAAATTTCTTTTACCTACACAAGACCCAATCTCAACCGCACAATATCCAACGCCTTAACGACCTGTTTGAGGAAGCCAACCAGCACCGACACGAAGCACTCTGTTCTCACGAGAAAATCGCGATTCTCTTCGGAATCTTGCCCGAAACGCACAATTTTCGCGAGCGAGCCAAATCGGTTCTCAGTGCGAGTCTCCAACTCGAAGATAGCCGCGAGGACTTGGTCTTTAGAGAGGACCGATTCGGTAAGGGACTCGGGCGAGTCGACTCGGAGACAAACCGAGTCAGACCAGACCTAGACGAGCTGCTATAAGGTTCGGTTAGGAACGAACTCTTTGCTTTGGAGAACTTGCATGGTGACGGGACACCTGTTGTTTCTGTTGTTGAGCGGTGAAGGAGAAGGGAGCGGGGATCGGAGGGGAAGAGGCAGTGGAGGACGCGTAGGCAACGAGGTGGGATGAGATTCTGAAGAGGTTTTTGCAGAGCCTTTTTTAACCTAATGGCGACAGAGACGTTTATGCAGAGGCAGGGTGTTCTTTTAACAAACTTTTTACATCGGTCATAAAGATAACTAACATAAAAAGTACGTTTTATTTCAATTAAAATTTTAATTAATGTAAAAAGTATTTTTTATATCGATTATTTTATAACTAATGTAAAAAAAAATTATTTATTTACAAAAATGTCATTGTAGTTTTTTCTACATCAATTATATGTAAATACGTGTTATAAATTATTATTTTTCCACTAGTGATTATTATGTTTAAGTATCTATGGCTTGTTAGGGAAACTAGTTTAATTGGTTATAATACGTGAAGAGAGCCTCAGGGTTTCGAGTTCGATTAATTGTTCAAGTCCTATAACCAACCAAGCTAGTTCACTTAATTATAAATACTCAAACAAAATAACTTTCAAATATAGTAATTTGACCCCAACAAGATACTATGTATGTGGCAAATCTTGGTTTTCAATGCTATGTCACATGATATCACACTTTGAGGCTGAATGAACTAGTGTCACATTATACAATGTGCAAAAAAAGGGGAGGGGCGCAATTTTATGTGACTCTTACACATCATTTTGTTTTAAGCAACTTTGACATCTTATTTTAATCGCACAAATCCCTTAACCCCTAAAGAGAGTTGTGTTATAGTTATCCAAAAAAAAAAAAAGAGAGTTGTGTTATAGGGAGGAGTCAAGTCCTATTCTCTCAAAATATATCCTCTCCAGCAGTCTTGCTTCTGCAGCCAAAATAACTAAAAGTAAAAAGAGCGAAAGAGAATAGAGAAATGAAGACAAATGATGAAGAAATTAAAAAAGAAAAAATAGAGAGATAAAGGATAAAAAGGATCCAAGTCCTATTCTCTCAAAACAGATTATCTCAAAACAAATCCTCTCCTGTAATCCTGCCTCTACAGCCAAAAAAAAAGAGTAAAAGGAGCAAGAGAGAATGGAGAAATAAAAAAAATATATCGAGAAAGACAAAGAAGCTGGAGAGAGTTGTACTAGAGAGGATCCAAGTCCTCTCAAATAGATCCTCTACTAGGGTCTTGCCTCTGCGGCCGAAAAAATCAAAAACAAAAGGAGAGATTGGAGAAATGAAGACAAATAATGGAAAAATTAAATAATAAAAAAAAGAAGATAGAGAGGCCAAAAAGAATTGCACCAGAGAAGGTCCACGTCATGTTCTCTCAAAATAGATCCTCTCTTGCGATCTGCTCCCTGCAATCAAAAAAACTAAAAGCAAAAGGAGAGAGAAAATAGAGAAGTGAAGGCAGGTGATGGAGAAATAAAAAAAAATAGAGATAGAGAGGTTGGAGAGAGTTGCACTCAAGAGGATCCAAGTTCTATTCTCTCAAAATAGATTCTTTCCTTTAATTTTGTCCCTATAGATAAAAGATAAAAGAAAAGAAAAGAGAAATGGAAAATAAAGGCAAATGATGGAGAAATTAAAAAAAAATAGATAGAGGCTGGAGAAAATTGCATTGAAGAAAGAGATAGATTGTGTGTTTAGTTTAGTATTATCTAAAAAGGAACGTGCTTCACTTGTGCTATGTTTGGTATGGTTGAAAAGGAAAGAAAGGATTTAGAGAGTAATAAAAAGTAGCTAAAAATGATATCTTCTTCTGTTTGGAGCATCTTAAAAAAGTGAAGGAAAAAAAAGTATTTGAGGGTCCTACAAAAAGAGATGATCTACTCTAGTATGAAAAGTAGAGGTATCAAATTGAACCAGCCGGTCATTGCTTTTTAGTGGGTCAGGTCAGGCCTGGTTGGTTTGTGTCTGGATTTTATTTTTTTTATTAGCCCAGTTCAATTCTATGTGAGTTACCCAACTAATTTAACCTAAATTTTTTTCAGACCTATTAACGTGGTTATCTATGTCATTTTTTTATGTTTATTTTCTTTTTTTTCACTTTTCACACAACCAAACAAGAGAAAACGAAGATTTTTTATTTTCTTTTTTTTATTTTTTTTACCAAACAATCTAAAAAATCACCTCACTTTCTCTTTTTTTTCTTTCTTTCTATTTTCTTTCTTTTCACTTTTTTCTCTAAAACTATTAAAACATATACAATGCAAATAGCTTCTTCGTAAGTTTAACCTATCTAACGTGAAATTATTGATATACGTGCATTTTTAACGCATAGCAAACACATACAGAGCAACAGGAGAACGGTGCATGGAAGAGGATCCAAGTCCATGTTCTCTCTGTGTCTCGACAGTTGATCCATTTTTTCTTCTTGCTCTATACAGTATACGAATATAAATTGAGAGTCATTCTTTTATAAGCAACCGCCGCTTGAATAAAAAATAGTTCCTTACAAATGACCTCCGCATCGTATTATTCCAATGATACAATGCAAATAGTTCCTTACAAATGACCTACTGGGGGGGTCCTTCCACCACCTCCCTCGTTAGCATCCTGCATCCTCCCAACTTACAACAGCCACAGTAACGTCCTCTCACCACCATCATTATTTGTGCCGTCCAATCACATCACAGCTAATGTCCTCCAATAAAATTTTAATTTATTTCAAATTTTTAATTCTTTATTTGTGCCTATCATAAAAAAATATGATTCTTACTCAACTCTATTTCTATAGAAAAATTTGAAATTAATTATTCTAAATTATAGTTCTAATTCTATCATATTATGATGAGTTTTCTATCATCAAGAGATTAATTCCGTACTGTAGGAGCAACAAATTAGACCACAAATTACCATTGAAAAACAATTAGCAGGGGAAAAAAAGAGAAGTGGCAACAGATTCATAGGCAATCTTGCGCCACATAGGTCTGATTATTTCTATTTTCATAATACAATAAGGGCATAAACTTGATGGCCATGCATCTCTCAACCCGAGGTAAGTAAAAATTTTCAAGCAACACATGTATAGAAAGCTTTACATGGCACAACAACACGGACAAGATAAGCATGTGAGATTTTCCAAATGGCAAAACGGCCAAATTGGATATATAACATTAACGACCCCAACAAAACTGCGGGAACACGTGTTTGAAATCCCAGTGAACGCTCTAACGAGTCTATTATTTGCTGGGAGAAGCAAATCTTGTCCGTTCCCTCTGCCGATGTAAAGCTCGATCCTTTGGTGAAGATGACTTTCCGCCCATGCCAGCTTGGCGCATCATTTCTGCAACGTTGTCCCAAGCAAATTGTAAATAAATGAATTATACCAAATTCAGCTATCATATTATGTTTTGTTTATCTAAAGTATTTTTCAATTATGTACGACAGACAGACAGACAACTTGATTCTCTCCCAATGTATCTCGCTTACGTAAAATAGTCAAATTTAGTACTACTACATATAAGCAAAAAACAACTAACAGGTTTTAAAAACTTGGTAAAAGTTGTAAAACATCAATTTAATCCTTAAAATTAGCATCACCGGTCAATTTGATTCCTCGTATTACGAAGAAGTTGAATTTGCTTATGACTATAATAACTATCAATTAATTTGATTCTCGAAATTGACACTACCGGTCAATTTGGTTCGCTGTATTACCAAATTAGTCAATTTTGTCCTTAAATTTGACAATAATCCTCAATTTGGCACAAGGATTTAACAACCATTAATTGATTTGGTACCTGATATTAGGGATTAAATCGACTGATACACACTAAAGTTAGGGATCAAATTCACTGATGCATGCCAAAGTTAAGGACCAAAATTAATGACAGTTGCAAAATCAGGAATTACAGGGACTTATTAGCTATTTTACTAAAAAAAACATCTAACCTCGCTTTCTCTCAAGCTCCTGGTCAAGCTCTTCTTTCCACTTCCTCTGTCTCTCGGAAAAGTTTATACTGCAAGTACAACATATAGTGCTTAAATTACTTAATATTTCTGAAAATAATTGATGCTTAGAAAAGCAAGGCAAAAACAAACCAACCTTGGGCTACTGGGCTGCTGCTGAGAGTCAACTATCAGTCCTTTCCATTCATTAAGGGGAGATGCTGGAATATCCTGTGAACTATGGTTATTTACATGGCCAACAGTTGATGAGGACCGACCATTACTTCCAGGACTTCCACCATTCTCAACGGCTTTAGATGGAGTGCTAATTGGTACCCGACTTGGTGACCTGCTTTTAGGAGGTAATTTCAAGTATTTTCGAGAAGCAGTGTCATCATTTGTGCTATCAATCACACTGGGAGAACAAGTATTTAAACTGTTGTAAAACTCTTCATATAAAGGCGTCTGCAGTTTTTTCAGCTCAAGAGCCTGTCATAAAGGCATACAGTCATCATTATGACACAGCAATTAGTAGACAAAAAGATTGATGAAGTTACAGCAAACTTGATTCCAACTAAGAGCAATACCTTCTCATCCAAAAAGGCTTTAATTTTTGACTCTGTGAGTTCATCATCTTCCTCTGACAGAGATGGCACACCTGGAAAGGAAAAATCATTCTGCCCCTTATCGGCCCCCAACTGATTAGGTGGCATGTAACTTTCATCGGTGCCAAAATTAACCCCTCTATTTTCCAGTTCTGGACTTGCATCAAATTTACACTCCCAATCATCAGAGGGATCAGACATTGGGTTGAAACTCTACATTAAAAAAAAAAAAAAAAAGTTTCTAAGTCATTAATTTCATATTAAATAAAACAATAAGGATCTGAATGCAATCACCTCAATATTATTTGACATCAATGATTTGTATTTGACATCACTCTGTGAGAACTCTTTGTCATCAATCTCACACATATCATCATCATTATTGCTCACTCCCCACGACTGTTTATTTCCCGAATCCAGAAGATTTACTGTTGAGCCGCGAAGGCTACATAAATCACAAACATTTGTTAAACAAAACATATTACCAGTTCACTAGCATCAAGCAATAATATACTATTAAAAATAGAGCTCCTTTATATGTTCCACAGAAATAACTGCCAAATCTTACAAGTCCTAGAAAGAAATTTTCAACACTTACACGGGTTCAACATTTGAGGCACATGATGGTGAAGAAGCTTCAAAATTTTCCTGTCAGAAGTGAAAGTGATTTTTCTTAAAAATTGGCTTATAGAAGATACATACAACAGCATTTTAAACATCACTTCAATTATACATACCGTGACATTAGATGACAGAGAAAGAGAATTCATATGTTCACCAGTAACAAAGGGATGCTGCAGCAAATTACAAACTTAAAAGTTAATCTTAGAGAGAACTGAAATATTTCATGCAAAACAACAAGTAACAACAATATTAATAAAAGTAGACTCTACTAGCAATTAATAGTGGTACTAAAATGGCCACTCAAAATGTACTACATTTCATATGTGCAGTCCAAAGAGAAATGTTCATAGAATTACCTGCAGCAGTTCTGATGCCGAGGACCTCAAAATTGGTTCCCTACAAAAGGATTATATATTTATATGTGACATTTGTAATCTAATAATGAACAACATTTGAAAAGAAAGCATACTAGACATATATGATATATTATCTCACTCGCTTGCTCTCTCTTACACACACACACACAAATTGAATATTACTCCTCTATTCTGACAAAATAGTTGACAACATATAAATGTGCTGAGGAATCTTTCTCCCCCAACCCCCTTCCTGCCCCCACTCCACCCAAAAAAAGGCTCAATAATGTTTAGCATGATCAATCTTTCATCATATATTTTAAGAGATAAGTATTAATTGACACAATGAAACACTAAAACTAGGAATTCATGATAGGAGGAAAGCAGAAGAAAATTAAAAGTAACATACTTTTGCAAACATTTTAGCAAAAAATCTTTTGCTGCAACTGAGAGATGATCAGGGATTGGTGGATGGGACTTAGTTGTCCCTATATGGAAGAGAGCAGCAACCTGAAAGTTCATTAGTTTAGTAGATGTTCAGAGAGAACCTCAAACAGAATTTCAGGAGTCAGAATATGAAATACCTCTTGTTGGTATTGCTGACTCCAGGGAGGCTTTCCAGTGGCCATCTCAATCACAGTACAACCCACACTCCATATGTCAGCAGAGCTGAAAAGGCATCAATATATGAAAACATCTTTATTTGGATTCAAATGAAACACCGTTACAAAAAGATATTATACACATACATAGAAGAACTAAACAAAAAAATTCAAGCAATGCCCCCAAGCACAGTATATAAGAATCTCCTAAAAGAATTTTAAAGGTAGAACACTTGACCTTGAATTTGTACATGTTATTCATCTAAAACATATATACCTATCTCTAGTTCTACTAAACCAGACAACTACAGTGGCAAGCAATAATAACTCTGCTTCAAATTGCTTAGGACCAGAAACTTTAAAAGCATAGTTAACTTGTGTGTCTTGTTGAAAATTCCTACTGCTAACTTCTTTGACATCTCAACCAAAGATTTCTATTTTTTAACAGAAATCATCATTGTATAATTAAGGCGGTTCTAATATAACTCTAGATATACACCCCTTAAACAAATATGCAAACAGAAGAATCCTCACAAAGGTTAAGCAATATACACAATAGTAGAGCAACAGATAAGACTGAGATAACACTTGGAATCATAAACAGTCAGTCTCAGCTACAACATCAATTTTCCAGTCTTTTTAATCACGTCAAAGCATATTAAAAACAAAGCAGCATATTGTAAAATATGTGAAGAGGGTTAATGTCCTTACAAGCTGTGGCCAGTCTGGAGAATAACTTCTGGAGCCATCCAATATGGAGTACCCTTCATGGACTTGGCACCAGAAATGGTAGCCTAGATCAAAACAATGCACCCCTTAAACAAATATGCAAACAGAAGAATCCTCACAAAGGTTAAGCAATACACACAATAGTAGAGCAACACATAAGACTGAGATTACCAGCTCAACGACTTGTTTGGATGCCCCAAAGTCTGCAAGTTTTATGCACCCTTTATTATCTACAAGAATATTGGCCCCCTGAAATTAATTTAAACTTGAAAATCAGGCCATCAGCCACCAAAACAGAACCAAGATAACACACATATCAATGAAATAAAAGTCACCTTAATGTCTCTGTGCATGATTCCATTTTTGTGCAAATACTCAAGTCCAAGCAGTAACTGCTTCGTGTAAGTTCTTATTACCTGTTGAATGAATTAGTGGAAATGATTTGGCATATAAAATTACCAAAGTACATCGGTTCGGTAGCTGAAACTTACAGCCTCAGGAAAAGCTCCAAACTTCCCCAATAGTGATGATATGGATCCACCAGGAACAAACTCCAGGAGAATATTTAGGGTGTCCTCTTCTCTGACTGTACCCAGATATCTCTACAGCATAAAAAACTATTCAGTCAAGAGATAGTTTGAGTGACCTAATTGGCTTGAAGAATCTTTCACCAATAGATATCATACTCACAACAATGTTGGGATGTGAAAGGTCTTTCAGTAATTTAACTTCTTCCTCAAGCTCTTTTATGTGAGCCTGTTAGTAGTATGACAAAACATCAATCAAACAACAACATAAGGACTATGCGAATTCAACTAAGATATCAAAGATAATAACAACCCAAAATCTGAATCGTGCTAAGTTTAAGAACAAAAAAAAACAAAGCATTTACACAATTATGCTAAGAGAAAACTGTTTACTCATCACTTGAGGACAGTCCCTTGTCCCTGGTTTGAAGCATAAATTATGGATTTACTTCCTCACTTTTTCAAGTCTCACAGTAACCTTAACATTTCAGATGAAAAATTATATATATAACAAAAAAAGTGCAATGCATTTAGTTAAAAACAAATTGTAACAGCACAAGGAAAAATCAAACATCTATAAGTTACAACAATCTCGTTCATTATTTGGAACTGTATACACAACTGACGAACGTCTATAATCTACAAGTTACAACAATTTACTGGCATCAAATTGCTTTAGTTGAAGCAATCAGAAGTAGTTGCAAATAGAACTTAATCAAACAACAAACCTGTGCCTTCTCCTTCGAAGCACTACTTGCCGCAATCAAAACCTAAAATCCAGACAAGACAACGAAGTCAATTTAAGCATCAAAGCTACAACTACAACTCGTTCAAATAAAAGCGAACCGCAAGGACATACTCGAATAAAACAACAGACTAAAACAAATTCAAATCCGAAAAATAATCAAGCGAAAAGGAGAAACAAACAGAAGCTAAGAACCGAACTCCAAAAAAAAGAAAAAAAAAGAGTTCTAAACGAAGGTAAAATTAGAAAGCGGAAATTAATAATGAAGCGAAAGGCGAAGAAAGTAATTGACCTGTTTAACCGCTAGAAGCTCTCCGGAATCAAGATTCATTCCAACGTAGACTTGGCCAAAGGCGCCGCAACCGATCAACTCGCCCTTGCGCCATCGGATCGGAGGCGCAGCGTCCTTAGGGATGGATGGCAACGGCGGCGAGGGTTTGGAGAAGACTCTCGAACTTCGGATACAATAACTGATCTTATCGACGAGGCTTCCTCCGACTCCAAGCGAGGTTTCTTCGTTCTCCGGCGAACCGCGGAATACGAGTGATCGGCGAACTGATCCGAAAATGTCTTGCATTTGTGATCTCTCTCTCGCTTTCTCTGTGAGAGTGAGAGTGGAGAGCGACGATGCGAGTGCGAGAGACGTTGCGTCGGCAACCACAGAACTGAACTATACAAATACAAAGGGGAGAGTAGAGGGAAAAGGGAAAGGGGTCGCGGAGATCACTTTTCAAATTTTGGGTGACTTGCGAATATAATAAAAGTAATTTTGGGGGCCGTTTTGTTAATTGTTCGGTTTTTGGACTTGATGGTTAATTTGGAATGCTTCAATTTCCTTTTCACCCCTTTTTACAGTCACGGCGTCCACCCTTTATTGAACTCATCATTATTATTGACTTGACCCTCTAATTTATCTTACTGCTTCAAGGTTTTTTTTTCTTCTTTAGAATTCATACAATCATAAATAGATAATTGAGAAATATGAAGCCGCTCTCTAACAAAATGTAAGTTTGGTTTTAAGGAAATAATCAAATTAACTGTGCATATGTCTGTGTGCGTCACAATGAAAGGATAGAGAATCACAAAAACAAATTTTAATTATATAACAACATATGAATTATTAAGATTAAAGATTATATAATTTCTTAAAAAAATATGACTTTTATATTTATTTTTAATAATTTATTATAAAATTTAATAGTTAATAATAATTCATCTCACTTATACAGAATTAGTCATTTCTATATATACATATATAAACTCAACAAAATTATAAGTTTTGGTTAGTCCAAAATCTATCAATTAAATAAATGTATATTCTTTGAATAAAAAAATAGAATTTAGCCTTTTAAATTTGAGTTTAATTGTCACTGTCAATAAAAAAAATTATGTTGTAATTAATCAGAAATCAATTTTGTATGACTTTAAATGTAATTATCATAAAAGTTAACAAACTTATTATTCTTCCCTAGCCACAACAGGCTATGATTAGAGTAGAGAAGAGTTGCGAATTTGCCAACGTTGACAATGGAGGGTGGTGCCCTTGCAAAAACTCTAGGTTAGTATCTAGCATAATAACAACTAACTATGAGGAATGGAATGTACTTAGAAAATGAGTTTGAGAGTCCATTTATAAGTGTAGAGAGGTGACATATTTGGTAGTTAAGTGATGTCACATTAGATGCTCCTTATATGCAAAGCCCATACGCTATATCAAAGGTATTAGAGTGATTTCAAGAATTGAGCAAACTACTTGGTTTTCGAGCATGTAAGTCTCGAGCTTGAAGTAGTGACCACCACTTAAGATTTAACCATTTCATAATGGGTGTTGCAAGTGATCAAGGGCTTGGTCGCGTGATCGGGTTATGGACCTTTATGCCTGCTAAGGTGGCAATTAAGCATGGCAAGTCAACCCGAACTCATGGGTACCTGTCTACCCCTAACTCGATTTTGGCAGGAAAAACCTATTTTAACCGAGTTCGGGGTTTGAATTAAAATTTAATTAATAATTTAATATATAATTTACTTAAAAAACTATAAGTAAATTAAAATTATAGAAAAAGGTGTAGTGGGTTCTCCGTAGGTTTTTTCAAACCCAATAAAACCTGACAGAGATGAGATTGGATTTAAAAATTATAAATCCACCTCTTTTAAACTTGAATTTGCTCCGCCTTTTGTGGGATAGAGACTAGGATAGTCAAACCTGCCCCTAACCTACCCCATTGCCATGCTCAATGGCAATGGCTGCATGTTTTGTTGACTCTGGGTAAGGTTGCCTGGATGTAAGTCACTTCCAGAACAATTACCATACATGTCCACTTGTGATTAGACGATAGTGCAAACAACTTTTACATTATTCTAATTAATTTTTTTTTAAAACTTTGTCTCGTTAAAATAAAAAATTCCTTGTAAATTTTTTTTCCTTGTAACGTGTATAATAGATTTCCAACAAGTAACCAGATGTATTTTTATCATTGAAATATATTGTCATGGTATATCATTGTTATATTCACAATTAATGAAATAAGCAAGGACAAGTGTAGAACATAAAGATAAATGCAGATAATCTATCATTCCTATTTTGAACTCCTATAATTTATAATTTATTTCTTTTGCAGAAATATCCAATGATTCCGTACTTGAGAGTTGAGATCAGTTAATATTTAAGTTGTTATTATGGAATACTATCTATAGGAGTCATTTAGTTGATTTTGAAATATTACATTGTTCAGTATCTAGTGTGTTCTTTTTTTATGGCCCGTGAAAATGCAAGCCATAATTAACATTACTTTCTTTGATTAACAATTAGCTAAAATTCGAAAGTACTAATGAGAAGGTTTTTAAAAATGCACTCAGAAAACTAGAAGAGATAAGTGTATATTTGGATTAATTTATTTAAAGATTTTTTTTTAAACAGTTTATTGATAGAGATTTTAAAAAATTATTCAAAAAACTGAAACAAAAATGCACTTAAGTGAAAAAGTTTCAATAAATGCTAAAACTGCACACAGTGAAGAAATAATCCGACTTGCATTACTAGCCAAAACGTTGAGAAATGAGTTAATCATCAATTTCATCCTAAAATATTATTCTCTCTCTTCAATAATCTCTAAAGTAAAACAAAGTACATAAGTAGTTCTTGAAGTATTAGAAATCATACGAAATAGTCTTCTAAATATTAAAAGTTCTTCAAATTAGTCCCTAAACTTTACTAAAATACATTAACAGAGGGACTGAAGTGATGAACATTCAATACTGTAGATATTATTTATATAATTTTATTACTTTAGGAACTATGTAGGAGAGAGAATAATACTTCAAAAACAAAATTGATGATTCAATACTATAGATCACTTGCATTCCAGCCATAAAATCATATATCTTTTAATTCTTTAAACCGCTTATTGTCATCGTCCCCATTCACACAAATAGAAATTTATGGTTAGAGTACTTCTTAAAAAAATATGTTTAAAATGTATAATTTTTGGAATAGCAATTACTTTCATACAAGTTGGGTCAAAATGTTTTTGTTGGTAATAGGGTCCATAAAGTTTAACTTTAGTACAAAAAGAACCATAATCTGATAACAGTAAGGTATGAAACCAAAAGTTAAGTTACAATCCATTGATAATAATAAATTTTTATATTGAAAAGGCCCAAATGCCGGGGCGGTGCATGCCAAACCACACTACAAGAACAATTGAACCTTTTTTGGTATAGATTCCTGCACATGTTTTTGGCAGAGTAGTAATTGAATTTGAACGCCAAAAGTTTCTTTGACGTCATTAGGACCCATAATAATAAGCATCAAGTCTGTATGCGCAAGTGTGCAGGTGTCTAGAGTCTCTTATTTTATTTCTATTATATTTTTTTTTTTGAGGAATTTCTATTATAATTGATACCATGGAAAGCAAGAAATTCGAGATTTTATCATTATTTTTTTTTTATAATTTCTATAATTCAGAGAGTTGCGAGTGTTAACTTTCACAACAGCTAAAAAATTATAGTGAATCCCACAAAGTAAGCATCCTTAAGGGGTGCAAATGGCTAAATGCTCATTTGTCCTGCCAAGATCCTATGATCAAATTCATGCAGTCCCTATTCACTATTTTATACACAGCGTCTCCTATACGAATCATGTAGATAAGCTAGTGCATAGACAAAATAGGCGAGGAGGCAGCAAGTCAGAATGTGAATCTCGAGCACCATAGCACAATAACAAGAATTAAATTCTCTCATGGATGATAGGCCGAGTGTTGTTCCAAAGCCATTGGCTAGCAGAGCCATCCAACAATGGTGAAACCTGTCGGGTATCATAGTAGTTACAAGACAATCAACTTATACAATATTAAAAAATAGAAAATTGAGTGGGAGTTGGGGAACTGGAGGGTGTAGGAGTAAGGGGACTGGCCAGACGGCACAACGCTGGACTTCTGGTTCTTATAGAGGGGGGAAGGGGTGGTTCTATTCCGTGGACATGCCAAAGAATGAGGGTGATCTGATAAGATAAACATAAACACAAGCATACTCCATGACGTTTTAGTATTCTTAAATTGCTGTGTTGCAGTGGCATCAAAATTTATATTTTAAAGAAACGAAGACTAAGGATCAGACAGGCAATTACAAAAGCACGTCCAGATGAATTTTGCCTTACTTTAAAGTTTAAAACAAAGCCGTGGACACGTGGCCTTCCAGAGAGCATGCATTTGAGTAATAGATAAGGAAAAAGGGACTGAGGAGAATCCAAAGAAGAGCAAAACAAGAACAAAAAGAAAGCCATGGAACACACTGGAAGGAAAATCCAAGGTGTACCTAGAAGAGCCAAAGCAAAATACCTTTTCCCAGACTAGTGAGTGATAGTTGTTAAGCCAGTCAATCTCTGCAGCCGATAGCAGAGACAAATCAACCAATTTAATCTACAAGATATGCCCAGGTTAGTAAACAAGTGTACGAATGGATATATGGCTCGGAATAGAAAGTTTTAATGTTCAGGAGAAAATGAGAAGACCAAATGAAAACTAAAAGCATCACTTCAAGTCCTCAGAAAATATATTTAAAATTTAAAATATAGATAAGCATTCAGAATGGAATGAGCAGCTAATTCTAATTAATGATAAATTTCCCAAGGATACTTTCAGCAATGCAGCTATGGACAAAATAGATTATTTCTAATTTCTAATTAGTATTTTATCTATGCTTGTGTTTTATAGGATAAATATTCTGAAAAAAGATTCATAGTTGATTGATTAAAAACCATTTGGCACTGGATTGTCCACCATTAAATAGGTCTCAAGGCACTTGTGTTTTATCTTTCACAAATATCACCCAAAGAAAAGAAGAAAAAAAACCTATCAACTGCAGCAACAAAATATGGGGTAAGGATACCAACAGGCAACAACATACCTGAATGGGTACATACGTAAGATTTTCAAATCCGAGGTATTCGATTCCCCCAAAACGATTTGGTGTCTCAACATTTCTTACACACAGGAGATTCTGCAAGCTAAAAGAGTGTCATCATCACGCAAGCCAGAATAAAAGACTGACAAAATGTTATTTTAACAGTTCAGCAGAGAAAAAAAGAAAAATGACATAGTGTAGGATGATATCCCGGCACTTTTCTGTTCATTTAATAAGTGATGGTAAGAATATTGAAATATAGAAAAATAATGAATCAAGTAATCCACGACAAGCCTCTTAAGACACTCATGAGCCTGGAAGGTTTTGCTATCCATCCATGAAATTGAAACTGCCACTTGTTAACCAGCAATGAAATCCGGAAACTAGCAATCAAGCTTCAAAAGATCTCAAAAGACTGCCTCTCTCATTAGAAATTCAGAATACTTCTTGAATTACTCTCACATACTTCAACTTACATTAGGTGTAAAGGATTATCCTTTTAAAGGAGATAAAATTAATACGAGTAGTAACACCACCTAATAAAACTAATTGAATGCTAATCCAAACAATACAGCAACACTAGGAGCTAAAGTTAACATTTCAGAGCATATAAGATAGCTGAAGAGAATATTACCTCAATCCGAATACCAAAGGCATGGTCTTCATAATAGCCAGGCTCATTGCTAACAACCATGCCTTTCACTAGAGGGGTCAAATTTCCATAACGGTGACTAATACTTTGAGGGCCTTCATGAACATTTAATGCAGCTCCTACGCCGTGCCCAGTCCCTGAACAGATAACAATTGCGCACAATTGTTCAATCAATCAATAAATTCATTTGGTTTTAAAAAAATATATAACAGCCCTCCACCGGTAGGAATATACCATGCCTGTAGTCAAGTCCAACTTTCCAAAGAAAGGAACGGGCAAACGCATCCAGCACAAAACCCGGAGTATTTTCTGGGAAGACTGACTGATCAAGAGCTATATGGCCCTGCAATTATATATATGGGTTTAGACAAACAATTATATAAGGTCAAATTACAAGGACTGAGATGTTAAACATTAATAACACAGCCATTATACATATACTTGAAAAATAAAAACGTATAAATTTGTATGATTAATATATTAACCTAAATTGCTGGATTGTGAAGGACACTCCCATGAATAAAATGCAGAAATAAAACCAGGAAAAAGGTATAAAAGCAAGATACCTGCAAAACTCGGGTAAAGCATTCTTTCTCTCTTGCTGTAGGCTTGCCAAAATGAACTGTCCGTGTTATGTCAGTTGTGCCATCAACATATTGAGCACCACTATCCAATAAGAACAATTTACTGGCATCCACAAAACTACAACTCTCTCGTTCTGGTTTGTAGTGTATGATAGCACCATTTGGACCAGAACCTGAACCAATGAAATGAACAGATTATACCATTGATGAGAAGGGGCTAGGGAAAGCTTGAACCCAATTCCTACAGTGACGAATATAAGTGCAATTAAAATTCCTAGGGAATTATACATTTGTGTATTGATAAGACCATTCACTATTTCTTGAAGCTCGATCTCTCCCCCGGATTACCATGGAGGAATAATAGTAACATATTTTCATAGAATCACCATATTCTGTTACATGGGATTACTAAATGTGGTGTTCCTTCACACTCCATATTTATAGCAGTAGGTGCTTTTTTGTAATTTTCCCTAAAATAATTGGCAGTTAAACAAATCTGTGGAAAAACTATGGCAGTATCTTTTCATGTTTCTTCAACCATAATTCAATGGAAAATATTAAAAAAATTGTCAGTCTACCACAGTACCACTTATTGTGTCAAAGCTAGTATCAAGGAAACCAGCTTGTTTTGAGCGAAACTCAAGAAGTTTATCTGAAACTTCTACTTCTGACAATATCCTATCGTTAGTAATTTCTGTCTCCAGCCAATCCCAGAACTGAGCAAGGGCAGCAGCATCCCTGGAAACAATAAGATAGCACAATAATATATATATATATGCTGAAAGCAAGCTTCTATGTGACTTTTGTACATAAATTTAATTTAACATTCTTATCAAACACTCATGAATATCCAACAGGGGGAAGAACAAATACTGCAGCCAGCCAGCCAGCCAAAGCTGCATGAACTCTGGTTTCTCTTTAAATCTAAACAAGTCATATTTCATTAAAAAGAATTAAGAATATATTAATCCACTAACATTTGCATAAAAAGAAGACCATATACCACCCCACATCCCCACCCCAGAAAAATCTTGATTTGACAAACAAAAGGTAAGTGGTATTGGTAACATTAGTTGATCACAAGTTCTTTCATATTTTTTTCAAAACTACTGACCAATTTTTTAATAACCAAAACGGTCCAGTGCATAGCCTGTCTAGGACATTCTATGGTCTCCGTATATGTAGAACTCCAATTTGAAAAAGATCATTAAAATACAGAAATCAAAACATGCAAAAACCATCAAGAATAATCATTACAAAGGTAAAAATATGGCAACCTTTTATGACAATTTCGCATTCCTTCTAATTCTGATTCATTTTTTATGGCCTTTGCTAGAGAAACAGGAGAGACTTTATGGACAGCAAAGGGTACGTCCGAGCGCCCAATGGAACCATCAAAACCATTTGTCCTAGTTTTGTGTTTACTCTCACGGTTCCGATAATATCTGTCGCAGGCAGCACTGTAGGCATTTACAATAGCAGCATTAACAGATGAAGTATCCAACCAAAGGGTAGCACCTTGTGCTGCCAATCTGAAAAAGAAAATCAAGCTCAGTTCCCAAAACCATGCTGCTTTTACAAACAAAGTAAGTAAGCATAAACAATGACAGAATGAAAGCTACTACCTTAGAAAGCCAGCTTGGCCTGTCTACTATAATATTCTTAGACATTTCTAGTAAAAGGATGCAAAAATAGGGAGGGGCATGAAAAAAATGAATTTTCCATAATTACCTTTCGATTTCAGATATAACTGAATTGTATGGTCTGATCTCTATATTTGCTTTCTTCAAGTGATCACTCACCTCTTCGGTAACTTTGGAATCATCTATAAATAATTTTGCTCCATTAATCTCCACAATCAAGTATGCATACACAACTGGTGAATGTCGAATATCACTGCCTCTCTTCAAAATAAAAGGTCAAAAAGTTACTCTCACTGAATGAAACATTAGCACAGAACAGTGGAAAAAAGGAACCAACAAGCTACTTATGTTAGGCCCAAGCCACTTGAATAAGATCTTGAAAGAAGGTTTACAAGGATATGGGATAGTATATACATAGCCATCAGTATATCAAGGTAAAGAAGGGGTAAAGATACATTACCAAGTTCAACAACCATGCAATTTCATCAAGCATGGAGATGACAATTGCAGATGATCCAGCATTGACAAGTTCTGACCTCAAAGATGACAATTTTGTTGCTACATCCAAACCAGCATACTTTAAGTCATGCACTCTAACTGGATTATTCGGAGGTTTTGGCCTAGATTCTTTCCATATTTCATCCACAAGATTTGAATTGTACAAGTAAACAAGCTCATGGTTTTTCTTAGAAATGACCCCCTTAAGTTCCTCTGCAGCATCCGAAGTAAAAAGAAACTGCCTCCTTAACAATATGGAAGTGAACACTCTATCAGGCACAGGGACAAAAAGAAAGGTACGCAAGCTCAATAAAAAGAAAAAAAAAACATGTTCATTGGTTTGGGTACTAAGAGAGTACAAACACGATATTTTGACTGGATGTTTAGGATTTAGATTACCAGTTAGAAAAGACAACCTACTACTTGATTGGCTTTGTTGACAATACAACATTGTTCATAATTATGACCAAGTAAAATAAAGAACAACTTCAGCTTGTACCTGCTGATGTTAGAAGAGTAGAAAATACATAATTTGCAGTAAAAATTAGAAAATACTACCTCTGTTCCATATTTATTGATGTTTTAGTCTTTTTAAAAAAAAAAAAAACTATTGATGATTTACAAATTACAAATCCATAAGTCTCATTAATTATTTTTTCCACCTATACCCGAATTTAGCAATTGCTATAATAGTAATTTATCACAAGCAATGATATCTTAAACAAGGATATTTTAGTTCAAATAGAACAATATTTTACATCCATAATGCTTCTTAATATGTGTGCATGAACCTTAAATTTCAATAGACATGGAGCTGGAACAGAGGTAGTAATATTTTAGAAAAATCAGCATGCAGCATAAAAAGAAGATAAAAATAACCCATGAAAACTCACAGGATCAATGCCAACTCTGCCACCTGGAGCCAAAACCTCATTGATCCATTCGCTGGCAGTAGGGACTCCTGGATTTCCCGCTCGCATCAGAATCCAATTGGAACTCAGCTGCTTCTCCGCCTACAACAAGTGATAGAAAACATAATCACAAAATCGATACGATTCGTTCTCGATGAAGACAAAATCAGCAGCGTCCAGTCCAATCAAACAAACCTGGAGAAAATATCTTCCATCTGTCCAGAGAGCAGCTTTGTCCTTGGTGACGACAGCAGTTCCAGCACTGCCAGTAAAACCTGATACGTAGGCTCGCCTCGTGTAACATTCAGCAATGAACTCGCTCTAACACCAATCAAAATTAAAATTATGCATATACACTTGCATCGATAGAGATGTTGAAGCAAAGCAAAGCAAAGCAAACCTGGTGAGCGTCTTGCGAAGGGATGATGTAAGTGTCAATGTCGACTCCGGGTTCGGAGAACAGGTGTCGGAGCGCGGCGAGCTTCGGGTCAGAGCTCGGCTTCATCAGCGCGGGCCTTTCTGATTTCGGAAGAGGGTTTCACTTTGAAGGAACTGCTGCAATTTCGGATGGTTAAGAAAGGCCTGCGGGATTTGAGTTTGTAGAAAATTGGGTTTGGGCGTGAGAGGCAGAGAGGGAGGGGAAGGAAGAAAGGACGGGTTGAGAGTGAAAGAGTGGATGCAAGGAGGGCTCGCTGCATTGTAATGATAATCGGTTTGTTTTCGGAAGAAATGGCAGTGAAGAGATGCAATAGTTCTCGCACGATAACGTTTTCGTTCATATATGTGCTCACCTGGATGCGGTTCTCGTGGCTCCGGCCTCTGTATCCAAGTCAAACTTTAATCTTCTAAAAATTTATTAAGAAGTTTATCTTTTAAAAATTTAATTTATTATTAAATTAAGGATTAAATATGTTTTTGGTCTTTAAAAAATATGATAGAATTAGTTTTAGTCTTCAAAACTTTCTTTTTTAATAAATTTCTCAAATATTAAAAATATTCTAATTAAATTTTTATACTAAAATTTGTTTAACTATTTTGTTAAATGATAACTACATCAGCATCACAATTATCATTAATTTGCTGATGTAACTGTCCATGTCAACTGTTATGTCCAGGTCAGATTAATAATATACTTTTTAAATAAAATTATTACATGTTTAATCCTAAACTACTAATTTTTTAACTCTAAAATAAAAGTAATTACACGATTTTTTGTTAAAAATTATCACTTGGCACTTTAGGTAATAAAATATTTTACTTAGAAGCTGATGTAATCATTTAATAGAGAAGTTAAACAGAGTTTAGCATAAGAATCTAATTATGGTATTTTTAATATTTGAGAGATTTTATTCAAAGAAAAAAATTGGGAACTAAAATCAATTCTGTCATATTTTTTTAGAACCAAAAACATATTTAACCCTTAAAATAATTATAAAAAAATTGTTGTTGTTGTCTCTTCAGCAAAAATAAAATAAAATTGTTGTCTCTGTTTTAATAAAAGTGAGTGTGATAAAATTTTAAATTTTTGATGAATTAATTTTGTGATAATTTAAACCTTCAAGAATTTAATTTGACGATAAAATCTTTCAAAAATTAATCATGTAACAGCTAAACTTTTAAGAGACTAATTTTGTCAACCAAAAAAAATTAAAGAACAAATGCAATGATGCATATCTTCACCCAAAAAAGAATATAACGATGCATATAATTTTAATATATTTATTTAAGGAATTTTCTTTTTTTTCTTAAGATTTTCAGTATTGCAAATCACTTTAAATTTTTACTTAGGAACAAGTTTGGTGAATCAATTTGGGAGCTTTAGTACATATTTTCATTTATTCACAAAACATGAACTAGGGGTCATTACTTAATGCTATGTTTGGATTGATGGTAGGAGATGGAATAAGAGGGAATGGAATGGAAAGGTAAGTGGTGCCATTATTTGGATTTTACAAATTAAGATGGAGCTCATTAAAAAATAATGGAATGGGATTCATTTCATTTCATTATTTATAAACATTTTTCTTTCCCTCCAATTTGGGAGGCATGTGATGGAACACAAATATTTTATTATGCATTGACATTTTTAACCTTATTATATTTGTTTTATATATTAGTTCCCGCTTCTTGCCTCACTCTCCTATGTTTGCTCTAACTGCTTTGTGTCTCACCTCTTCTCACATGCCTCACCTTGTTCTCACGCGCCTCACCCTCTTTTTACATGTCTCACCTTCTTTTCACGTGCCTCACTCTCTTTTTTGCCTTCAATATCAAACATTTGATAAGAATAACAATAACCAACTAGATTATGATAAAAAAAATTAGTCTAACAAATTTTAATAAATAGGTAATTTCAAATTTATAAATTATATTATAATTAAAGTTCATAACAAATAAATATTTTTAAATATATAAATTATATTTTGATTTTATAATAAATAGTTTAAATTGTAATATAAAGTTCTCTTTAAATTGAAATGGATAAATGATGAAGAAAACAATTTTTTGGCTAATTGTAGGGATAATATGTGAAATGAACCTCGTAAGAAGATAATAGAGTATTAAGAACTTGTAATTGAAAGAGTAGGGAGAGTGGGAGTTTCATTCTCAAAGTTAAGGATTTTGATCTAAAGTATAAGAGTAAATTACTTTTAAAATATCAAAAATTAAAACATGACACATGTATTTTATTAAGTCATTTTTTACTGTATCTTTCTTTCAAATTTATAGTTCTAATAAAATAATGCACAAGAACATAAAATAAATAAAATATAAAATCTTTTTAAAAAAGGACAATGTGAGAATTAAAAAATTATAACTCATTTCATTCCATTCATTTTTCAAACGACAAAACAAAATCTTTGTTTCATTCTATTCTAAAATATCCAAATAGTGAAATGACATTTTTGATCTATACCATTATGCTCTATTATATTTTGATTCACTCCATTTCATTATTTACCATCAATCCAAACATAGCCTAAGAAAAATCAAACTCATTACTACTTGAATGAAAACATTTTATTTGATTTGATGTTGCAAAGTTTTAAATTAATATCTTAAATAAATATAATATTTGGCCCTCAAATGGGATATCTTATATTGATTCGGTTCTCAAAAAGTCATGTATATATAATTTAGTTTCCAAACAGCAAAGTTTAATATAAATTAATCTTCACATCACTTTCAATCCATCTTCTATATCTCTCCACCCTCATATTTACCATATGATACCTTATTATTGTACTGTTTCTTAATCACTCCTTTATATCTATTTTGCCTTCCTCTCTTAGCCAACGGTGGAGCTTGTGAAGATAACTTGGAGGGCCAAAATAATTAAGAATATAATATATGAATTAAATATCAACTCTTACGGCCAATTTTAAATATTTAATGATATTATTTGAATGCTAATTATATTTTTAATTAATTATCTTTTATGATATTAAAATATTTTTGGTAGTTTATTAATAACATGCCTTAGGTTACTTCATTTTTATGACATTTATACCTTCATCTGTTATTAAATAAAAACTATAAAATTTATCTGTATTTTTTTGTGAAAAAAATTATAAGAAACATTAAATTTTTATACAAAACAAAATTTGTAAGAGAATATGCAAAAAAATTAAAATTAAAAAAATTAAAAATAAATTTTTAATAATACACATCAATATTATTACTAAAAATAAGTTTATATTTAGAATAAAAAAAATGACAAACATTTTAGGTTGATTTTTATTTAAAAAAAAACATCAAAATAATATTTTATTAGATATTTTTTATTAAATTGTTACGAACTGGTTTTTTTACCAGTTTTTGATCGGTTCACTGATTCATAAATCGATTTTTTTCTTGGCCAATTTTCTGATTTAATTGAATCAAACACAAGACAGGTTCACCAATTTTCCAGTTGAACCGGTTGATCCGGTCAGATTTTTACAACTATGGTGTGGAAGTGCAATTAAGTTTTCTAAATTTGACTCTTTATAAAAAATTTCAAGGATTCAACTCGAAAAATAACGCATCGGAAATTCATTCTACACTAAACCTGGGAGTCCGAGACTGACACCACCCCCACTACCCACGCGATGATGCTGTCCCCGTAACCAGCACTCAAAACCCGAAAGGTGGTTTTAGGCTTTTGGCCACAGCCAAGCTCGGAGTACCGATCATGGCTATCATCACAAAAGAAGTAGAGCCAGAGCAACAACAACAACAACAACAACCCACCACACACTCACAGATCCCACCCACCACCAAACCCCGCAATCCCAAACCCTCCTCTTCCCCAACACACCCACCCTCCACGACCAACAACAACAACGCCTTCTCTTTCTGGTTCTACTTCACTCTCTCCGTCTCCCTCTTCACTCTCTTCTTCGTCTTCACCTTCTCCCTCTCCCCCCAAGACCCCAAAACATGGTTCCTCGCCCTCCCCACCCCCCTCCGCCAACACTACTCCAACGGCCGCACCATCAAGGTCCAAACGCGCCCCAACGAAGCCCCCATAGAAGTCTTCACCGTCGAAGAGGGTCCCACATCGTCGGAGAACGTCGTCATTGTGCACGGCCAGGGTCTCAGCTCATACTCCTACCACGAACTCGCCAAATCTATAGCCTCCAAGGGAGTGCACGTGGTTTCCATCGACCTCCCCGGACACGGGTTTTCCGACAAGTCCGTGGAAGTTTCCGTCGAGGGGGTGAACGGGGTTTTGGGGAGGTTTTGGTACGTGTACGGTGAGATTCAAGAGAAGGGTATCTTCTGGGCGTTTGATCAGATAGTGGAAACCGGCGAGATTCCGTACGAGGAAATTCAGGCACGTATGTCGAAGAGGAAAGTGAGAAAGACCATTGATTTGGGTCCGCAACAGATGGGAAGAGTGCTGGGGGAAGTTATTGATTCCATGGGGCTTGCGCCTGTTCACTTGGTTCTACACGATTCGGCGTTGGGGCTGAGTGCTAGTTTTGTTTCGGAGAGGGCTGAATTGGTGAGAAGCGTGACGCTTATGGACACGGCGTCTTCTACTGTGGGTGTTTTTCCCGTTTGGGTTCTGGAGGTGCCTGTGGTGAGGGACGTGGTGTTGGGGGTTTCTTTGGTTTATGCTAAGGTGGTGGGATTGTGCTGTTCCAGGACGGTTGGTGGTGCGGATGCGGATGCATTGAGGGTGTTGTTGAAAGGCAGGGATGGGAGGAAGGCGGTTGTGAATGTTGGGAAGAGAGTGAATTCTAGCTTTGACTTGGCAGAGTGGGGTGAGGGGTTGAAAGGTGTGCCAATGCAGGTGGTGTGGTCTGCTGGGTGGTCTGAGGAATGGAGCCGGGAGGGGAACCGGGTTGCGAGTGCGCTTCCACGGGCCACCTTCGTTACACATTCTGGGGGCCGCTGGGCTCAGGTGAGATCAAGATTTGTTATTGTTTTGTTTTTGTCATGAAGAGATTGTTTGATTGGATTGAAATGGATGAATGGAATGAAATTCAAACTGGGGTGGTTTACATTACACTAAGGATTTAGGAATTCTGAAGTTGTTATGTTCGAGCTGGTTGCTGCTGTTGTTGGTAAACCTTGATCGGATGCTAAGTAATTTCGTTATTGGATTTTGTGGTGTTGTGAGTTGTGACTGTGCTGGGTTATGTTGATCTAAACTTTCTTGGAAACTCTTGCTTGCTGTACTTCGATTGAACATTTTTAATTATTCAAGCTGCTGTCAAATATCGACGTTAACTTTGCAATGTGCCTGCACACCTAGTGGAGAAGCTATCAGCTATGCATACATTTGAGCTGGTTTGTATTGTTTTTTGCATTATCAGTTTATGTGGGTTTTTTTCTGATCTGGTGCAAATCATGAGATTATGGCCTCTAATCAGTCAAACTCGGCTGCTTAAGTAGTGCCCTTTGATAAGGTTTGTTAGTGAAGGCAAAGGAAGAATTGATGAACCAAAAGTCAACTATTATGATTAGATAATAAACAATTTAGTGTATTTTATATGACCCCACGCATAGATCATTAGTTTATGTGGGTTGTTCCTAATCTGGTACAAAGCATGAATGGTGTACCATATGCTCCAATTTAACTAGTGTGGCCATGCAAACCTCTTCCTTATATGTATCGGCAGTGTTTGCTATTTTATAAGTTCTGGAGGAGTTCTATATTGCTTTTCAGATATCTGTCTGTCATTGTTGGTTTAATTTGGATAACAAGTTTGCTTGCTGTTTGTTACAATGGAGAAGTTTTCCCAGCAATTTTCTCGTTGTGAATATTTCCTTTCAATACTGTAATGTATATACTATAGTTCTTGATAGGATTTTAGGACCTGGTGGGTAACAAATCCAGCATTAGTTGCTTCTTCAGAGAAGCTAGGTACCACTACCAACGGACATAATGAAGTAATTATTGGGTATAACTCCATTGATCATGTTCCTCTCCTGTAGTAAATACTAAATAGTAAATCTTAATATCAAAGTCAGAATGAGAACATAACCTTTTCTCACTATAATTTTTATCATACTATTTATTTATTTTTCTATATCAAATAAATTACCATTTTACCTTGTGATGCCAATGTTCTTTCCTTTTGTTGTTGAAACTAATTCAATTGTTGTGATCTCAGGCGGACGTAGCAGTGGAGATAGCTGAAAAAATTTCTCAGTTTGTCTTGTCATTACCAAAGTCTGTTAGGAAAGTTGAGCAAGAGTCCATCCCAGAGCACATACAGAAGATGCTTGATGAAGCAAAAAGCAGTGGTCATGATCATCATCACCATCACAGTCATGATCATGGTCATGGACATGATCACTATGGTGATGCTCACATCCATGGAGCTAATTTTATGGAGGCGTATGGGCTTGGTCATGGACCTCATGGTTGGTGAAAGTGGTCACTGCATTTTACTGGCTAATGTTCACACTAGCAGATAGTACTCTCTACTTCATATTGCTCATACGTTTGTTTTAGTCGGGAATCTGAAGCTAGAACCATATATAATTCTTGCCAGCTAAAGCCTACTTGTTGTAACTTATATGTTACTTATTTTCACTGTTTTACATTTTCAAAATGGCTGAAGGGTGTGAGAAGACGATGCACTGAGGAGCAATTATGCTTGAGACAACACTTATAACCAAAAAAACTATTTGTTTTTAAGCTGATAGCTCTCGTTTGGAGCTACTTTTTGTGTTTAGATTTTGGAATTATTTTTGTAAGGTGTTTGGTAAGAAGAGTTTTTAATCAATTTACTTGAGATATTTTAGTAATTTAGTTAGAGTGTTGTGTAATATTTGATATATTAATTAAAATCTTATTGTAGAAAACTTAGAAATATGAGAATGTAATATACTCCTCCATATAATTTTTTAGATGATTTTCCTTTCTTGAGATATTGAAATTTCTTTTAGTTAAAATCAGTGTTACTAAAACTGAACCTGACTGATTAATCAGAACAGGCCAGGTTAGATCTGGGTAACTTATTACACCGGTTATTCATATTAACGGGTGTGTGAGTCGGTTTGAACAGGTTGTAAAGCGGTTGAACTGTTGTGGATTGGTTTTCATAAAGGGTCATTCTCCATTTATAGTTGAGTGTACTACGTTTACTGCGTGCTGTTATCTTTCTTGTTTTTGTTTTTTTATGCTTTTTGGTATTGGTTAACAATATGGCAAATTGTTGAAACAAATCTGCAACGGCCTTTGGATCGTTATCCTCACCGGTTTGTTTTTAAAGTGCAGGGATGTCTACCCTTAAAATGAATTTTGAGTTTAGTATGTAGAGATGTAAAGCTAGCGTTAATTCTTAGTGAGAGCTGCAACTGTACATCCTGGAGTTATTTTTACAATTGCAAGGGGATCCGGATCCACTACAACTTCTATTTTATAATCATTAGTATTGTTGCTTTAATGTTTTGACAGGTAATGGACGTAAGACGTCTGGACAATATGATGAGTGATCATGGCATAAACTTTAGGGAAAGGTTATTAAATATTAATCCATGTAATCAGTTCTGATGTTCTTACTAACAGGACATGCTTTATTGATGAGCTGGATGTGTGCGCAAAAAGGAGAAGTATCCAGATCATATACTAGACACAAAGAGTAACTATTTATCAATTAGAATGTCCTCAGAACAAGACTAAAGAAAGGGTAATTGATTCGTCTAAAGAGAAGCATGCAAGTTGATGGGGAAAGTGCTGCTCTAGCTGAATTGTTTGAGGAACTTAGGTGGGATAGGCTACAAGGGTTTGAAGTCCGTGAAGTTAGGGTTTTACGGTGACCCATTTGCAAAAATTGATGTTTTTCTTCTCTCTCTTTGTTAACCCTTTTGCAGGTTTTCTATTTGTGGCTTTCTGCTTATGATTATTTGCAATGGCTAGTGAAAGGGATGATTTTCTTCAATTTATTAGTGTACAAATGAATGGGTAGAATCACTTGTATTGGAGTTATGTGTTAAAAAAAAATTTGAATGGCAAGAGGATGTGGGGTTATGTTTCTGGAACATCTGTTAAGCCAAAAGATGAACAAAATGGGAAAAATGAAATAGAGTTAGGATCTTGGGAAGCAAACAATTCGAAGATTATTACTTGGATCAACAACTCTGTTTCGCAATCCATAGGTGTTTAACTAGCAAAGTATGAAACAACCAAGGAGGTTTGGGATCATTTGAACAAGTTGTATGTGTAGTCCAACTTTGCAAAGCAATATCAATTGGAGGTTGACATTTAGGCTCTTCAACAGAATAACATGAGCATCCCAAGAATTCTATTTTTCCATGTCCAATCTTTAGGATTAGTTGGTTGTATTGAATCTGCAAAACTATAGCTTTCAAAGCCCATACTAATCAAAGAGAAGAATAGCATTTGGTTCAATTTTTAATGGGTCTTTGGTATGATTTTGAACGGCTTTGTGGGGCAATTTTGCACTGCAATCCTCTTCCAATAGTTAATTCTGTGGTCAATGAACTGTTAGTTGAAGAGATTTGACTCAAGTCTCAAATTGAAAAAGGAAATTTTTGAGAAAGGAATTTGTTCCACTCCCAATCAGTCTGTTTTTGTTGTTCTTTTTTCAAAGGCAAATCTCGTGGAAAGGTTGGTTATGATGAATGTAGCTTTTACAAGCAAAAGGGTCATTGGAAAGCACAATGTTCAAAATTGTTGAACAAATTCTAGCAGCTTCTCAACGAAAACCTCCTAATTAGTTGAATTAGCAAAACCCCAAGCCTTCACCACCAAATGTTGCTGTAATTATTCCTTCATCAAATGCTTTCAGTGTTGGACATGCATATTCTCTTGAAAGTACATCCTTTTCTAGCCCTACAGTAGCTACTCTTGCTGAGCAGTTTCAGAAGTTTCTTGCCACACAGCCACATGCCATGTCTGCCTCTCCCAACATAGGTTTGCTCTCCTCTAGCTCATCAGGTATATCTTCACAAATATGGACCCTTGACTCTAAAGCCTCTCATCATGTGTCATTTGATTATAAATCCTTTATGTCTTTACACCCTATCTCATTTATGTCTGTCATGACTGTTGATGGCACTCTTCTATCATTAGCAAGCGTTAGGTCTATTTCTATGTCTCAATTGTCCATCTTAAATGTTTACTACATTCCTAATCTTACTTTGAGTCTTGTTTTTGTTAGTCAATTATGTGATTTTGGTTACTTAGTTTTGTTTTCTTCCACTTCTTGTTATGTATAAGGATGGCAAACACACCCGGACCTGTGCGTAGCCGCCCAACCCCTGCCCTGACTTTGACAGGGAAAACTCGCTTTGACCGAGGGCGGGGGCAGGTTTTCTCGAAATGCCAAAGTCGGGGACTAGGGCGGGGACGGGGATGCTGATACCCACCCCGTACTAATAAAAATACAAAATTACCCTTATATACAAATAAAACATTCTTAAATAATGGATTGCATGAATTGGAACATTGGTTTTTTTTATTATTATATAACGTACTTTATGTTTTGTTTTCTTAATTATTTGTATGTGTGATTCTTAAGGAATATGTTTTCAAAATATTATTTAAATTTTACAAATCATTCGAGTATAAAATATGTAATTATTATCATTTGTCTTAATTTATTATTATTTTATTTTAAATTTTAGGATATGTTAAACTAGAGGTAGGGTAACGAGAAATTATTTTTGTATGAATTACAACATTTACATATTAAATATTTATCTATTAGCATCATGTTCTTCATGTTTTTTAACCAAAAAAACAAAAAAAATATGACAAAAAAATACTAGGGTGGGGGCGGGGACGAGGCGAGGAAACCTGATTCCCAACGGGGCGGGGATGGGTACCCATTTTTTAACCCCGACAGCGATCGGGGGTGGGGGCGGGGATGGAAAAACCCGCCCCCGCCCCGCCCCGTTGCCATGCTTAGTTATGTATAGGATTTGCAATCTAAGAGACTAATTGGGACAGGTCGTAGGTAGGGGGACTGTAAGTAACATCCCAAGCGCTGGCAAGGGTGGGGAGTGATCGCCGACGTAAAAAAGATAAGGCACGAACAACGAGTGACTTCTGGCAGGTTTCTAACAGGAGGGACACATGAATGAATTGAATACACACCAGAATGAGAAGGATCCAGAGGCTGTGTAGGTATGGGACTGTACAGTTGAGGATAGCTTAAAAGAATTAATAAGTGTTACCTATATCAACAAGATGCATCTACTTTTTGGTAGCCTATCATTTAAGAACTCCACAATTAAATGTGCTTGACTTGGAGTAATTCTGGGATGAGTGACCTATTGGAAAGTTTCCTAAGAAGCATGTGAGTGAAGACAAAGCATGCTGAAAAGTCATGTGTTTGTTTATGGGGACAGCCGTCGATCTTAAAAGCTGCTAGGCGTTACACTGTATATTTTGGATGAGTTGCATGTTCTAGAAGTAGCAGCTTCTAGTGTTGACCTGTCACTTTTTCGTTTGAGTTCATCAACTTCTAGTTTTTATTTGTGGCACTCTCGTCTTGGACATGTTTCTTCTTCACGTTTAAAGTACTTAGCTTCCACAGGGGCTTTAGGAAAGTTGCAAACCAATGATATTTCTGATTGTTGTGGTTGCAAACTTGCTAAATTTTCTGCTTTACCATTTTGCAAAATTATTACAATTTCTATTGCATTTTTTGACTTGGTTCATTCTGATGTTTGAGGTCCATGTCTAGTTCTCACCAAAGGTGGATCCAAGTATTATGTATAGTTCATTGATGATTGTACGCGTTATTGTTGGGTTTATCTTATGAAACATTGTTCTAACTTCTTTAGCATTTATAATATGTTTCGTGCTTTTGTTAAAACTCAACATAATGCTGTTATTAAGTGTTTTCGATGTGATCTAGGTGGTGAATATATATCTAATAAATTCTTTGAATTACTTGCTTTTGATGGGACCTTTCATCAAACTTCTTGTTCTAACACTCCTAAACAAAATGAAGTTGCTAAAAGGAAACATCGTCACATTGTTGAAACTGTCTGTTCCCTTCTTCTATTTGCTTCTGTTCCAAGTGAGTTTTGGGGGGAAGTTATTCATGTTATTAATAGGATTCCATCTTCTATTACTTCAAT
This sequence comes from Spatholobus suberectus, assembly GCA_004329165.1. Lineage (NCBI taxonomy): Eukaryota > Viridiplantae > Streptophyta > Magnoliopsida > Fabales > Fabaceae > Spatholobus > Spatholobus suberectus. The sequence continues at coordinate 5,910,971 of CM014732.1, forward strand.
TTTGTCTCCTTTTCAGAAATTGTATGGTTGTGCTCCTAATTATTTTGTCTTGAAAGTCTTTGGTTCTACTTGCTTTTTTCTTTGTCCTTATGTAGAACATTGTAAATTGTCTTATCACTCTACAGTATGTGTTTTTCTTGATTGTGGTGATGGTCAAAAAGGATATCATTGTTATGATCCTGTTAACCAAAACTTTATGTCTCTCGTCATGTTGTGTTTCTTGAGCATATACCATTTTACTCTATTCCTCCTGGTTCTCACAACCTTACAAAGTTTGATCTCACTTGCATTAATCCCTTTGCCACAGATACAGACACTTCACCTCCGTAGCTGAACCATAATCCAAATAATTCTAATGTTGAGTTTTATAGGTCTAATGTTAGTAGTTCCATAGATTCAGATGCCTCATCTATCCTGCGACTCCCAAGAATCTTTTGTGACTATGGATCCTTCTCCTCATTATCCTTGTCATGATCGTAAGTACACTAAACTACTAGATTTTGTTTATTCCCTTTATTCCACTTCTTTTGCTTCCTTCTTAACTTTGATTCATGATTTGTTTGAGCCCTTATCTTACTTAGAGGTTATTCTTGATCCCCTTTGGTAGCAGGCTATGGCAGAGGACCTTTCTGCTTTGCATAAAATAGATACTTGGGACATTATCTCTCACCCACCAGGAAAAAGTGCAATTGGCTCTTGTTGGGTATATTGAGAGATACAAAGCTTGTTTGGTTGCTAAGGGTTTTTGCCAACAATATGGCATGGATTATGAAGAAACCTTTGCTCCTGTTGCTAAAATGACCATTATTCGTACTCTTATTACAGTTGCTTCTATTTGTCAATGGCACATTTCTCAAATGGATGTTAAAATGCCTTCTTGAATGGTGATTTTCAAGAAAAAGTTTATATGGTTCCTCCTCTAGATGTCTCTTATAATCCAAGTAAAGTTTGCAAATTGAAAAAAAGCTTTATATGGTCTCAAACAAGCTCCTAGAACTTGGTTTGAAAAGTTCTCTATTATGATTGCCTCCCTTAGCTTCCACTCTAGTCCTCATGATTCTGCATTATTTGTAAGGTGCACCTCTCATAGTCGTATAATGTTTTCCTTATATGTTGATCACATGATTATCACTAGGGATGATGTTGATGGGATAATGGAGTTGAAATTGCAATTAGCTCAATAGTTTGAGATGAAAGGCTTAGGTACTCTTCGTTACTTTTTAGGAATTAAAGTTGCCTACTCTTCTATAGATTACCTTCTTTCTCAATCTAAGTACATTGCCAACATTCTTAACCAGGCTTATCTCTCTAACACTTGAAAGAAGGATACTCCTCTTGAGCATAATGCTCGATATACCTCTTTTGATGGTGTTCCTCTGTCAAATCCCACTTTGTATTGTCTTTTTGTTGGCAGCTTGGTGTATCTTACCATTACTAGACCCGACATTGCTTATGTTGTACATTTTATTAGTTAGTTTGTTGCTTCCCCTACTACAGTTTATTGGGCAACTATTCTTCGCATTCTTCCTATCTTTAAGACACTCAATTTCATAGTCTTATATTTCCTTCATCCTATTTTTTGGAATTGCGTGCTAATTCAAATGTTGATTAGGGAGGTGATTCCACTGACCGTAAGTCTACTAGAAGCTTTTGCATATTTATGGGGGATTCTTTTATTTCTTGAAAGAGTAAGAAGCAAGAAGTTGTGTCTCGATCCTTTATAGAAGCTAAGTATCGTGCCATGGCATCCACTACTATAGAGATATTCTAGTTGAGATGAGTACTTACCTCTATGAGTGTCTCTTTTTATGCACCAACTCCTATGCATTGTGATAATATAAGTGTTATCCAAATTACTCGTAAATTATTCTTCCTTGAACGCACCAAGCATATTGAGATTGATTGTCATTTTACTAGACATCACTATCTTTAGGGGACCATTACTTTACCCTTTGTCTCTTCTTCATTGCAGATTGCTGAGTTGTTCACAAAATCACACTCCACTCAGCTTTTTCAGCCTTTTGACTGGCAAATTCTCGATGCTTTTTGTTGATGCATCATGAGTTTGATGGGGGATGTTAGATAATAAGCTCAATAGGCCCCCCTTTTATGCTTTTTCTTATTTTTACTCTTTTTAAGGGTAGTTTAGTCTTTTTACTTGTTGTTGTTATATTTTTCCTTTTCTCTCTATTGTGTAAGCATGTTGCATCTAATGAATAGTGCCCCTAGCACTCTTTTTCTCTATTCTTTTCTTCTTTCTCTTTCTCTACCTTTGCATTGTTAACACTATTAAGCATTTTTCTATATCTTGTTAATTGTTTATATGTTTTATTTTTTACTTTTGTTTACACTAAGGATATTCCTAATTTCTTCAAAGAGATCATCGAAGAAGGTATTGTCTTTCCTAACAAAAAATTTTCTACACACATAGTTAGGAATATCCAACTATCTATCAATTATGGTGGACTTTGTTGATAATTGTTTATATGTTGATGGTTGAAAATGTTTAAGACATTATTAATGATCATCAAAAGGAAAGATGAACTCTTAGAAAAAAATCATATTATAGGAGAGGTATTTCTCAATGAAATACGGTATGATCTTTTACAAGGGAAAATGCCCCCACAATTCTTAATGTTTAACATGATTATATGACAAATGCTTGCCATACGTGATGTTTAAAATTAAACATCGATCCAAAGTAATGATTGATCATCTAGCAATTGAAGTGATTTCAATTTATAATTCCGAATTAAAAGTTATATATGTTATGGCCAAGGGGCATCCTTGCACCCAAAGTTGTGCGCTGAAGGCCATGCAGTAAGAGTGGCCTAGAAAGTAAAGCCATAATGATACACAAGTTATTTACTAAGTTACTTATGGTTCATCATAAAGAAAACAAAATAAGAAAGAAAAATTAACCACAGTCACACACTACATTAACGCTGTGTCTAGTAGGGAGGAGAGAAATAGAGGGAGAGGAAGTAGGTAGAAGAGAAAAAAAAGAAGAGAAGTAGGTAAGAAATAAAGTGGAAATAGATGTTGTTTGGTTGGAGAGAAGTAAAGAAGAAATAGATAAGAAGTTTGCTTTTTGACTTTTGGGGATTTGGAGTGAAATAATAAAATTACGTATATAACCTTTACGATTCGGAATGATACAGAAAAAATATATTCGAATATGGTACAACATATTCGAATATATTGGATGACTATATTCGAATATGTGTAACATATTCGAATATATGGTACCTATATTCAAATATGTGTGCATTACAGAGGGACGGATTTTTGAAAGTGTGCATATATTCGATTATGTTAAAAGACATAATCGAATATATGGCGATTTCAAAGGCATGAATTTTTTATAGTGTCTATATATTTGATTATTTTAGTCATATAATCGAATATATGATCATTACAGAAAGCACGAATTTTTGAAAATAACATATATTTTGTATTATGTTATTATAAATAAAACCACAATAATATTATAAATATACTATAGTAATAATTTACTATATTCTTCATATAATTATCACTATATTACATTATATTCAGAAATGACCTGTATATAAAATTTAAGATTTATAGAAAAGCAAGATTAAAGTCTTATAAAATTTAATACTTATAGAAAAGCAAACACAACTAAGGTTAAAGTCTTACGGAGAATATTTATATTACAGACATAAGTAAGAAAAACATAAAATATAATCTACTCAGATGGCCTATTCTGAAAATAATGCTCAAGTTCTTCAAATCGCTTATCAAAGTATGTAAATCTTTCCTCAACTCGTTGGTCCAACTGGCGTACATTAATAGCTAAATTATCCAATCCATGTTGTAAGCCTTGAATTCCAGACCAAATTTGACTTAACATATTTTCTTGATTGTTTTGTTGAGCTGTAGCAGAACCTCCATCATGCTCAGTTCATCTTTCGATCCTTGAGGCTCTTCTTGTTGTGGATGTAGCCTTTGTTGAGAATATTGCCATACTCCATCAACACTGAAAATATTCAATTTCTTCAGGTACCTTCTGTTAAAATAACTAGACCAACCAAGTGTAATCTCAGTATCTTCATCACATACAAGCTGATAGCGTTCTATTATCCTTGATATGAGCATAACATACGGAAGAGGCATATCATTTTTCTGTTTGCATTTCTTCATGTGTTGTATTATGTAATATGGCCAATTGATAAGAATATTTTGTTTCAAAGCCCATAGAATAAAGATATCTTCTGCAATAAGTTTTGTATAGTTTCCTGCATGTGGAACTAAGATGTGTGCATAAACATAATGCAGAAGTCTATCTTCTACCATTAAATTACTTATATTTTTTGTGGGATGTCCTTCTGATCTGGCCTCATGAGTGAAGTTAAAGCATCATGTTGGCTATAATTCACCCACTCTTCAATTTTTGATGGTTCAGACTTGTGGCCATCATACTTCAATTTTGCTAAATCAAACCAATATTGTGGCCTAATGCAAATCTTAGTTTTTTTTTTATCTCAGAACATAAATCACCATTTGGATGAATTAGCATGTTGGAATAGAAAACTCTTACCAAGTTTGGATAAATGGCACCCTTGAAGCCAACAAATGTGTCAAGTCCTTGGAAAGCAAACAGATCAACAAATTGAAAACCAGCTAATTGGAATGCTTGGAAGTTTATGATCTTGGCATCGACCCACTTTTTGCAGAAAAAGTGAGTAGTGTAATTCTTCATTTGATCTTTGTTGGAAAAGAAGACACTTTGATTTAATGCCAGCTCATGATTAATGTCTTGAGATTTCGGTTGCTTTGCCTTTTCTTTGCCATTTCTGCTTCTTTTATCACGGCTAGAAGAAGTAGCCATTATAAATGTCCTGCTGAATACAAAAAAAAATAAGGATACAAAGTCATATTCATATGTGTATATATACAATAGCCTCAAGGTTTACCCACAATGAATATTATCCAATATAAATATCATAAATATCAAAATAATTCATTACAATGACAAAGTGCATTAATTACAAATCAAAATCAATAAAGTGGTGCACATGATCATACAAAAAATTAACCAAGTATCTAATTTGAATTCCAGTCAACGAAATTCTTACAAACATATTAAATATTAATGTATATATTACAGTACACTAAAAACCAAGCTTCGGTCATCATTCTTATTAATTCTTGAAGTCGAAGATGAGTGGGTATCCCAAATAATTTACGCTTTTGGGCGTCGTTATTGCAGAGATAATCGTAACATTGCATACGATATTGGTCTCCGATATTCATAACAGTCAATGCATCCCAAACATCTTTTTCTGAAATGACACGAGCAGTACTTCTCCTTAACATAGTTACTTATTCACGAATGATCTCATTCCGATTCTCAATTGCTACAACTTGTCGTTCAGCTATAGATGCCTATCGCTCCGCCACTTGAGATAATTTCTCAGTTAATGCATTACCGCTTATAATTACCTCTGCAACCCTATCAAGACCTGCAATAAGCTTGTCCATTTGAGCATCAAGGACATCAACCATAGGTGCTTTTCTTTTTGTTCCATAGGAACCTGAAGTCCCTATAGATGGAATGGACTATGCATAAGGTGGACTAAATGATCCGACTATTTGGTGGGGATACTTGAACATCGTCAAAGTTTCTCACATCTTCGTCATTTATTGTAGTATCATCAATTGCATCGTTCAGGTCAATGGTTTGATTATCTTTCTCAAGAGCATGATGTAATTATCGTGGAGTTAAGCCCATATGCCCTGATGCCCGATTAGAAGAATACAGCTCGTGAAGTAGATCATAGCGACGGATTTGACATGTTCTCCATTTGGCAGCAGATGGTTTAGCTTACATATATCATTATATATTAAGCAAACAAGTTTGAACATTTATGTAGCAAAAGAAATGAACAGCAACATCATTTACCCTTATAAAATCATCCCAGACTTCATCCTCAGCCTCAAATCTCTTAGTAATTAGACTCCAAGCAAAGCCGCTGAGACTATTAAATAGGTCATGTACTTCACGCCATTTATCCTTCATTATCTTTTGTCTATTTTTAATGTGGTTCTTTGTAACATCCCTTAATCCAGCACTTCTCAAGGTTTGTACAATATTTGCATATGCTTCAGATGTCCAAATACCGTCTACTCTATTACCCTTGTGGACTTCATCAACCATTGCATTTAGTAAAATGTGGTCCATATCCTCTGTCCATCTCATTAACTCCCTTAATGGCTGACTACTCTGACTAGTTTGTCCCTTTCCCTTGTTCATTTTGCTACATAAAAATTAAATTTAAATAATATACAACAGAATACTCATCAGAAAAATATATGAATAAAAAAAGTCATCCACAAAGGCTTCAAATATAATTGTTGTTTATGTTATGTAAATCTCTTTATATACAGCAAATTCATAAAGTAAAATATTATTACATTCCATGCAAACATTAAAAAGTAAATAACACTAATTGTTATTAATGTTCATAAGCATTCCACATTGCATTTGCAATGTTGTCCCTTAAATCTGCTCCTTGTCTATAATTATGATCTCGCTGTTGTGTTTGGGATTTATCTACATCACGTTGAAGTAGTTCACGATCAACTTCAACTAAAATTGACTCATCATCATCCACTCTAACTAAAAAATTATGTAGTATACAACATGCCACCACTCTCATAGTTTCAAATGAATAGTGAGGTTCTGTGCCACTAGCTATTATAGGAAATCTCTTCTTTAACACACCAATTGTTCTTTCAATTACATTTCGGAGGGATGAATGTCGAAGATTGAATAACTCTTTAGTATTTTGTGGCCCTCTAACTGAATACTGCTACAAGTGGTAACGAACACCACGATATGGTCTAAGAATGTGACGTTTTAGCATGAAACCGGCATCTCCAAGATAAAATTTCCCTACACAGCAAGTTTTACTATGATTACTCACTCTAGTCTATTTGTAAAAATATTTAGAATGGAGACATTACCCATAATGTTGACTGACCTTTGGGTATTATTAGTGGGTCTTCCCTACTAAATGCATCTTTTAATATCTTAGAGTCAGATGCAGTTCCTTCCCACCCAGCTAAGACGTATGTGAATTTCATGTTAAAATCACATGTAGCAAAAACATTTTGCGTTGGCCAATCTTTTCTACCTTGATACCAAGGGGCTTCTGCCCTTACAACCTTTACTCGAGCATGAGTACCATCAATTGCTCCAAGGCAATCCTTTGTTGGAAAAAAAAAGAAAATTACATAGTTATTAAGATATTAAATAAACTAAGTAACAAAAACCAAATTCTTATCCAACAAGTGTACCTTGAAAAAGGGATAAAACCTGCTATTGTTAAAGATATGTGCTGGGACATCCCTACCCGATGGTTGAACTAAAAGTTCACCTTCTAACGCAATTATAGCATGTAAGACCTTGTGAAAATGTCGACTCACAGTCTCACCGGATCAATGGAAGAAGAAAGAAACTGTGCGATTTTTAACATTATGACCTATGATATGTAAGAATTTAGCAACTTGCTCTTCTATAGTGGACTGTATGTTATCCTCAACAATACTCATGTTTCTTAATTTCTCACATAACTGTATAAATGCTTCAGGTCCCATTCTTATAATATCACGACACCTTTCTATATGAACTAAATACGTCATTAACTCTCGACGCCTCTGCTTATTTTGAGGAGCAAATTCATTGGCCCATGCATTACTTTTCCTTGACAACAATTAAGTGTATGCAATGCATGTCCTACACAACACAACAATATCATTGCCGCCACTTACATTCTTGTATGCACATCTGTTGGGCATTTCCTATTATTGTCCTTGCATAGCCATTTGATTAGTTAACATTTCCTCTTCATCCAACTCGTCATTGTCTATGTTTTTCATCCCTTCAGAAGACATTTCTTCTGGAAATATAATATATTATAATGTCTAAATATTAACCATGTTTATTGTGTGCATATATATATATATATATATATATATATATATAGATATATATATATATATATGATAATATATATATATATCTCTATATATATATATATATAAAAAAGTCTTAAACAATAGCATATTAGAATCAATATCATCACCTTTCATCGTCATTACATAACAATCACACATTATTCCATACATTATATACCTATTGAAATGAACAGAAAAAAAAAATTTCAACAACCAACAATTACATGACATTAATTAATAATAAAATTAATTAAAAAAACATAATAAATTATTTTTAATTACATCTACATAATTTTATTTTAATTATATTATATATCATTATATATATATATATATATATATATATATATATTTTTTAAATTAAAAAATATCACATATTCGAATATGCGATGCATCGATATGCATATCACATATTCGAATATTTCATACACTGTTGTCCAATTTTTCGATAATATTTTCTCAATTCTTCGAAAAAAAATATGCAGATATATGCAACAAACTATTATTTTACTCCAAATCACCATACCCAATTGTAATCACTCACGATATTTAACACCAACTTTCATAAAAATTCTAAATTTTCAAACAATAATACACTTAAATTATTCCAGAGTAACAAATAGATTGGACAATTTTTCACCATATATGAGTAAAAGAGAGCCTTACCTTTTAAAGAGACAAAAATGAGCTCAAATTATCAGGACTGATAGATCAAGGCTCGACCACCACCACGCAAGAGAAGAGAAGCCGACACAGGAGAAGCAACTTTTGCTTTTCTGAAAGCCAACAATGTTAAAAAGTAACAAAAAGTAGAGGGTAATAACGGAAAACAGTTTGCACGTTCGCATTTCTTTACAAATCCGCGCATATTTGTGACGATGTTTTGTAGCATGAGACCCACTGAAATTTTAAAAACTTCTGCACTATTTCATCGATACCAAACAAACGGAAATTATCAACATCGCCTCACTTCCGCATTCTTATCTTCTTTTCTTCGCTAGTTCACCACTATCAAACACAGCATAAGTTATTTGCTAAAGTCACTAACTGTTCACGATAAAGAAAATAAAAATAAAAAGACAGAAAAACAACAACAGTACTTTCATGATTATCATTTATTGCTCCTTATTTAAAATATTTTTTATACAATAAAAGTGAAACACCTTTTGTTACCTTTTTTTTTTGTTTTGTTCTGAGCACATAGATAAAAAAAATAAGCAATATATATCGTAAATAATTTAAAAGAATAATGATTAATTCACGTCATTAATTTATTTCTTATACTTTATTCAAAATATCAAATCATTTGATAAGGAAAGAGATGGCGGTTGAGAGAAGAACATTTTGTAAAGGGGAAGTCTAAATATACAAAAATTTGATATGAAAAAAAATCCACATTCTAAATAAAATGGAACTGCCATCCATAATGATGAGGAGTCAATTGTTTATGCACTACTATCATGTAATGAAATTGGTTTGCTTCATTTCACCTCTTGTAAATCATATAGACGATGCAGCTCGTTTAGTTTTTACTGGATGGGTATCAACTTTGTTAAAGTCGAAGAATAAGGATGGTATTGCGGTGGCTTTAAATTTGCTATGTATGCTATAAGGTTTAGGAGAATCAGTGGCTTTTACAACGAGAGGAGGATGGAATTTAATCACGTGCTGGATAAAGCATCTACAATGTTTCTTGCACCTCCCGAGACTAGTAATAAAATAGAGCCTAAACACTAACCCCAAACATAGCAAAAGTCAATAGAGATAAGAAGATAAAAAAAAAAGAAAAATAGAGATAAAAAATAAATAGAATAAAAAAGATATGCTATTTAGATTGATAGAAGAAAAAAATGAAGATTTATAATTTTTTTTCTCTGTTTATTTAGATGAATAGAAAAGAAAGTGAAAGGAAATACATTAATTATATAAAAATATTTTTATATTAATTAAAAATATTTTTTTACTGTCATTATTTTTTTAACTTTTATGTTGTCAAAATTTATTTATTTTTTAAGAAATTAAAACAAAACAAAAAAAAGAATGAGATCATTTCTCTTATATTTCATGCCAATTTAAAAGGAAAAAGTATTTTCTAGTAGTTCCGCAAAAATCATTTTATTTTTTTCAATTTCTTCTCTTAAACCAACAATAAAAATTTAATATTAACCAACAAAAAAATTAGTATTTCTATAACTTTTCTCTCTTTTTTATTTCCTGTCATTTCATTTCTTACCAAACATGGTGCAGGCCCTGGTGTAGTTATTTGGGACCATCAAGGAGGCCTTTTATATATGGCAGCAATAACTAAGCATCTACCAGACAATGGAGGCAGAACTAGCTGAGGCGGTGAGCAATCGACGTCAGAAATGAGTTGGGCGTTACTCAAAAGTTTTATTTCAATCTGAATGCCTACATTTAATAGGAAATTAATTAATACTTGCCTATGTTAATAGGCGCTTTCTAGGGTGAAGTAGCATCGCAAGTGCTTCACTCAATAGGATATTGCGTATGTTAATAGGAAATCAATTAATGCCATAGCAGATACTCTGGCAAAATTAGCTTTCGTTAGGTTAGACCATTCTTGGGTGGATGATATTCCCCATCAGTTGTTTCCATTTTTCCATGCTCGAGAACCTTCGGTTGGTTTGCTAATACTACTTTTCCTTTCCTTAATTAAAAAATTATTTTTTTATTATAGACTAAATTAATAGATATTTAATAATTTAAAAATTATTTATGTAATTTTATTAGTTTAAAAACTATTTAAAAAAGAGAGTGATATTTTAGGATGAAATTGATGATTTATTTATTTTATTTATATATTAGTTGTAACAAAATTTTCACAAATATTATCTATATTTTACTCCTTAATTAAAAAAGGAATAAAATAATTTCTCACTAGGAACTAAATTGATGATATTTAATATTATAAAGAGTATTTATATAATTTCATTAGTTCAAGGACCATTTAAAGATAGAGTGATATTTTAGAATTAAATTGATGATTTACTCGTTTTATTTGTATATTAGTTGTAACGAATTTTTCGTAAATATCATCTATATTTTATATTAAAAATTCATAATAAAGTGAAATAATTGTTTGGTTATGCGTAACACCAAATAATATTAAATTAAGTATTTTTTTCTTCAAAAAAAATGTATGAAATATACTAAAATATGCTTATTTTTTAAGAAGAATATTTTTTTGATAACTATATTATAGGTATGAAATATTCACTAATTATATTAGTGATTAATCTCTGTCAAAAAACCTGATTGACCACTTTTAGTATAGAGTCTCTCATTTCAATCACTTTTTTCTATTTATAAATTTTGAACTCGAGACCCTATTTAAGGGATCCGAGTCCAATGTTACTCAAACTAACAACATGTTGGTTAAGAAGAGTTTACACGTTATAACTTCTATTTTCTTAAAATACATCCAAGGTAAAAAAACAAGTTTAGTGTAAGTTAGCAAACCCTAAAAAAAGTTATTCAAATAAATGAACCAAACTCATACAAATGAGTGAAAAAAATAAGCAGAAAAAATCTTACAAACAAAAAAAAATAGTGAAAAATCATTCAAATTAATGAGTAGGGAAAAAATTATACAAATTAACAGGAAAACGAGAGAGGACAATTATTCAAATAAGAAAAAAATGGCTGAAAGAACGATGCAAATGAATGGAAAAATAGGTAAAAAAAAAATTCAAATTAATGGAAAAAAACATAAAAACAGGTAAAAAAAAAATGAAAATGAGAGAACAGAATTATTTAAATAGGCAAACAAAATAGACACATGTAATATGGGTTAAAAAAATTAGATAATTTATTAATTATAATATATATAATAAAATATTTATACGGCATTATCGTCTGAAACATTACGATGTAATTAAGAAAATTTTCTAAATGGAACTCCTCTAGCTAGGTCTAGCACAGGGCAAGCTTCGGAGAAGACAGCGAGGTCGTCCTATACCAATAACAAGTCATCTTCGATCAACAGCTATTTCGGGGATGCTACAATTTTCTAATCGTGTGTTTCGTTTGACATGTTCAACGCACTTTCTTTTTCTTTTTTTTCACGTTAAATTAATTGAAAAACACAAAAATTGTGTATAGTAATTTTTAGTTACGTGATCAATTGCTTCACAACATCGAACCAAACACATACTTAACTTCGCGTTGCACTGATTTTACATCGGTGGTTGAGGAATCATTTCCGGGCTCTAGAGCCGTCAGTAATCTTTAGTTAACGCAGAAGGTAAGAAAAAAAAGTCAGATTTTATGCTTAGATACATATATTTGAGATGTTGGAGACCCCTCCATACGTAATGCATTCACCACGTTCAAGTTTTGTTAATATATAAAAATTACAAGAATATACGATTTATGAATTTATCATTATTGTCTTCCATCAGAAGAAGACGCATCCTTCTTTATAAGGTAACTTATGAGGTGTAGGACGAAGTAAACCATTAGAAAAAATAGAGGGAGAGTAAAAATTCTTGTATTTTCATTATTACACAATTAGTAAGATTAGGAATATAAACGAGTTGAGTTGAGATGAGTATTAAAAATTTAGGTTTGATTTGTAAAAAAAATAGTTTATCTAAGCTTAATTCGTTTATTTAAAGGAGTTTAATTGAAAGCTCAAATTTGGTTTATTAAAAAATTAAAGCTTGAACTTGATTTATTTATAACTTTTTGCTTTTATAAAATTTTTTCTTAAATTATTTGTTAAATTTATCAATTTAATTAGTATTTAATAAATGTTTTAATATTGGATGATAATTTACAAACAGAAAAATGTGCTCATTGTATAATTATATATGTGTAATTTTAATTTTTCTATAATACACACACACACACACATATATATACATACACACACGTGCTATTTCACGAGTCATAATGTCGAGCTTATAAAGATTGAGTTTCACTCGTTTAAACAATTAAGTCTAATCTCAAATTTGAATTTATTTATTTAATTAAACAAATGAACTTGATCAAACATTTAACTACTTGATCCTTGATACTTTATGAATACTTCAACTTATTTACATTCCTAATCCTAATTGAGACAATTGGGAGAGTGATTGATCCTCCAAGATTATTACGTGTCCATAGTCTCAATTAATCTTCCCGTGACACTAAATGAATTTTTTTAATTGCAATAAAAAACTAATAAAACTTAATTATGTGTTATGTAGAAATTGTCCGAGATCATGACAATCTTGGACCATGTAATAATTTCTTTTTCTTAAAAGAGAAAAATATTGTAATCCTAACACATACCAAATAATTTGTTAGAATTAAGTCTCCTTTCGTTTATAGTGAGTGGGAAATTCTACGGTGAAGTAGTTGAATTCGTGGTACACCGGTGAGGCAGTGGTTTTAATCGTTAGATATATTAATAAAAAAATTAACGGTTGAGATTAATAACATGCTACCGGTTGATAAAATTTTATAGTTTTTGCAATTTGGTCCCCGTATAAATGCAATATTTGGATGAACTAGCAAACACTTATTCGATACAAATTTGTGGTAGAAAACCCTAGGAGATGTGTGACTGGCGATGATGAGGGAGAAAGAAACGATGCACCTCCTTGGGTTTGGTGCGATCGACTTGTTGGATTTGAAACGATGCACGCAACCAGCGAAATGTGTCAGCAGTGACACCGGTGATTTGTGGCTAGCAATGTTGGTGTCAAAAGGATTTGGAAGATTGTGAATGTTATGTTATTTTCGTCAACGAAATAACTTGGTTGAAGAGAAAAGATGAAGTCCGTGTGCATAATTTCTCAATTTGCCCCCAAATAACGATACGTTTGTATTAATGAAAGAGAATTGGGGAAATGCATTGTTGTTGGACTGATTCATTGATTTGTGGTGTTGTGTAGGGCAATATAGGTTGAATGAGGTGGGAAGACAGCAATAGTTAATCCCCTTATGCATAATAATGTACTTGTGATCAATGTAACAAACAATTATCAATTGTATCTGGGTTTCTTTTTTTGGTTAATTGTTTTGTTATTAAAAGTATGATTTAGCAAGCTGAATTCCCCAACCACGTTGAACATTGGACTCGAAATTGGGTTGGAAAAGTATGATCTAGATAATGGACAAATGTTTTACTGGATCTGTCAAGTTGCCCTGCATCCCTTGGCCGAATATAAAAATTAGCATACTTGGTGATGCTCACATGTTGAAGAGGTATCCATTTACTATTTGATACATTAATGAATTTGTAATGCTAGTCTTCAATTAGGTGCTCTAGGGAAACCCAAGTTTCAAAAATGAGTTTCTCTTCGTCATTCCTCTTTTTTAAGTACTTTATGAGTGATGACCATCTGGTGTGTATGTTTTGTTTGGCTTTTATGTAAAGTATTGCTTGACTATTCATTTTATTTTTTTTATGTTCCCATATTGGTGCTGTATGACTTGTTTTAATTATTGATTGTTGGTAAAGGTTTCATTATGTGCAGATGACAATGAATTTGTGATTTTTTAATTGTAATGGAAGAGAGGAATGCCAGCAATGGAGGTTGGTTCAATGGTTGTGATTTTTATATTATCTGTGAAAGAATTTGCTTAAATAATTATTGTTTAGATTAAAGTATTCTCTAGTTTGCTTGTACAGAAGTTAGGATTGGACTACATGAATGTGGAAGCCTTGGACAAGCTAAACAAAAATAATTAATTGGTCATGAAAGTAGCCAAAAAATATCATGCATTTTAACCATGTAAAGTAGACTTGCAGCAGATTCATTGTCCTGTGGGTCTTGGTCTAAACAATGCAAGCATATCTTGTATTCATTTGTTTGTGTTTTAGGACGTTGAACCTTTTCAGACATTGGACTATTTGGTGATTTGATTATGTTTTTATTATTGTTACTTAAGACATTGTAACAGTCCTTGGTTGGTGATTCAATTATGTTTTGATTATTTGATGCTATATAGTGGATTGCTTTGCCAAGTCAATGGGTTATTTGGGGGGAAATGTTTTAGTTTGTTGTGCTGATATTTTTCCAAAATTGGTTGATAAAGCAATGCACAGTAGTATATTTTTATGGAAATCTTGGCTGTAAGGTAGTAAAATTAGTTTGATTTGGCAGTTGGTGCTAATTTCTTTTGTGTTAAGGTTGCTGAGAACATTATTGTTAGCATTAACTACATTGATGATTCGTAGTATTTTTGGTAGTCAGAAGCTGTTGGGTGACTAAGAAGTGTGTTTGCAATCATTAGGAAAGACGTGTTTTGGTGTTAAGAACTTGTGTGTTGAGGGTGAATTAGAGTTAAAGGGTATTATGTTTGTACCTAATATTGTACCATAATGGCAGTTGAAGTTAGTCAGTTGTTAGTTATTTGTGCTCTTGGTTGAAATTCTTATTAATGAAGAAGATTGGAACAACTTTTATAAGGCTTTCTGTAGTAAGTTGGAATGGCACATAATGTTGGTTGAGTATTTGTGAATATTGAAATGTATTGTGCGAGGTGATCACACTTTGCATGTTGGGAAAAGTTTAACGCTTGAATATTTTGGGTGATGCATGGATTTTAGGTTAATGGAAGTAGTTATTGTGTTGGCATATGTGAATTTAACAACATGGATATGGTTTGCTTGTTCGTAGCTTGATGTATTTTGTACTTGTTCAATTGGGAACATTTTGGACTTGGTAGATTGTACTGTGAGTGACAATGTTTTAAAAATCAACATCCTCATAACGAATAAATAGAAGAGGAACCATTTACATGACAAAAGAGCGTGTTTTGATACAATTGGATGTGTGACTAAATTATGGGTCCAAATTCGGAGTGTGATAAATAATAAATTAATACGAAGTGGAGAGTTTATTCTAAGATAATTTATCAGAGACAATTTCTGTAGCATTGGAAGGCTGTATGATAAAAAATTTGATATTGGACTGAAGTGAATTTCATAAAAAAACAATAACTATTTTGATTAATTGCGACTTTTATTCAATCATGAATATATAAAGTAATGGCAATATTGAATGAGCACAAATTAAGGTAACCACTAAATGTAACTTGTAAGTGAACAATGGATAAGAAAGTTGATTTACAAAAGCAACTTTGCAAGTTCAAGCCTTTAACGGAGACAGTTGCAAGTGTGTACATTCATTAAAAGGAAGATGAGCAATCAGTGATAACATATACAAATCAAAATGCATGTCTATGTTCAAAATAACCAAACACATTACTAACATTTCTGCAGTAAGCATGAAGAAGAACACCACTTGCTTATGTATCAATGTCAGGGTGAACCATGACATTCATATGATGAAGTTATGGTTGACCATGACATGGCAAAATATGTGATGTTGAACAAAAAACACGAAAAAAAAAATTAACAACACCATTATCATTTGCATAAAATAGAAAGGAAACACTTGCGCAATTGCCAATCATAAAGTTGTTGGATGCCTAACTAACTTCCAAAATGTTTTAACCTTTTTTCACATGTCCTTCCAACATTCATTGTGTAATGACGTAAGTAACTCAATAGCCAATTTCATTCTAATCACCCTTTCATGAACCTGTGTGACAATGATAGTGAATTTTTTAATGTATGTTAGTTTAGCTTTAAAACAATTTTGATATATAAAGTGCTTACCAGTCCTGCATCACATGGATTGAAACAATATTCCATGTCCATCCAGTGCATGACCCATAATCTAAAGTATTTGCTAACAAAATTTACAAAAATGCTTTCATTGTTAACATGGGAATCCATATAGATTGTTGTGGAAAAAATAAAATTAATGTTTGCATATTACCTGTTTCCATGATTGGGTGTCTCCTTTGCCTCAACTAGCTCCCCTGTTCCTTGTTCAAATGTGTTTTTCAAGTATTTGGTAGGATAAAAATTTGTTCCTATCATTTCAGCAACGACTTGACACTACACATTCAATTGGTATTTAGTCACTTTTAAAATCAATTAATAATTATACACAATAACAGCATTGTAACATTACTATTAAATTGCATACCACTGTTGTTAATGTTTCCTTTCTACAGTTAAGCTTATCAACCTCAGGATGTGTATCAAAATGATAAATTCTCTGCTCCTCTATAGAGATAACACCTAGATACCAATGTTTGGATGATTCTTCCTTAACTGAAACATATATCTACAACGTGTGGCAACTACATAAGCATGTCTGCATGTATTACGATCAAGCTAATATGGTGTTAGCAACAAGTGTTACATTCAAATTGTGACATACATATTGAATTTGGTGATAAAGGTTCCATCCATTCTTTTGCATACATGTTGACAAGATCCTTGATTGTCATGCCTTCCATTACATGTCTCTATATGGTCAATTATGAGAATGTTAATATTCAAATACACTAAAAAGAATGTAATTTACAAACTGTAGTATGTGATTTGCGAAATTGACATAATGCAAAAATAAGGAAGATCGTAATAACGTTAAAGATCGTAAAATATAAGAAAGATGATATCAACTACATATTAATAGACATTAAAATTTTAAAAAAATTGAATGCAAAATTTGGATATACTTCATTTCAATTATATATCTATGCATGGGAAAATGTGATATTTACTTTGTAGTGTCTTGCTTAATTGATTAGTATGTCTAATAATAACTGATCGTAAAGGATGGAGGAAGACTCACAATGTTGGCTCTGACACACGTTTTTGTAACCAAGTTGCTTTCAGTGACATCCAATGTATTAGCTGCATGATAAAATAATAAATTAATCATGGCCAAAAGTTAACCAATGAAAGTAATGGTAGATGGTTCTAAACATATATTTGTGTCTATTTTTTAGCTTTTAGAAAGAACTTTACCTCATCAAAAACTGACTTCCCTGGACATAGCAATCAAAATCCTTTCTCATTCCAATTGTATCATTGACCTTGAAGACAATCTCACTACCAACACAAGAACAATTTTTATTCATACAACTAACAATATTTGCTCATAATATGAGATGTGGAATTAATTTTTGAGCTTACTTTGGATCACAATCTAGATGCCAAATATAAGCACACAACTGAACTTGCTCAAGTCTTAATTCCATATCAGCTGTTGGTCTAAATTTACACTGTACAGACTGTTATCTTGTATAGTAATGTTAGTCTTTTGAATAAATAAATTATTCAAAAATTAATAACTATATATAAAACTAATAATATATATATATATATATATATATATATATATATATGTAACATAAAAATATATTTTTTGGGTGGCGAAATGATTGTGCAAAGAACATGTACCGCTGGCATGGTAAATCCATATGTTTGGGCATTTTCATGCTGATATTCATCGTCAACATTGTCATATTTGTCCTTTTGAGAATTCATAGTTGTTATGTTTTCAGTAAAAGCATCCTGGACGACATTGTCCACTTTCTTTTTTATTTTTCTTTACTATATTAATCTGGAATTTCATATACTTAGTAGTTGTGAAATCCAATCCCCGTTGTGTGTTAACAAAATTTGATACATGCCTTGACAATGTTGGTGTGAATGGCAACTTTCTTTCGACATTAAACTTTGATGTAGATGATGAGAAACCTTTATTCTACATTTTAGAAAAGTGACATATGAGTTAATTAATTAATCTATTTAAGTGGTCATTATGGTCTAAATGTGTTTGTCAAATGCGTTTACCTTTGCATAATGCCCTCTTTGTAATAACGAGTTGCATGGTTTTTTTGGTCCACCAACTGCTCTCTTTGATTTTAGTGTCGGCTGTGTGACGGGATCATGTACTATGATGCTAGGGTCGACCTTCATTTTCTTTTTTCTACCATGTACATCATTTGCTTGTTTAGTATCATCGCTTTCGGACGATACTTGTAATATAACACTGGACGTCCGTCCCAATGACTCTCCAATATTAGACATACGATATGAGTCCAGCATGTTTGACTTTCCTCGGATCATTGAAGTTATAATTTTTGGTGATCTATTGGTCTGAACATGTTGTTTGAGTCGATATGTGTAATTCTAGCGTTGGTTGAGTTGTTGGTGGTTTTTGATTGCAACATAGACTCAAAGCGGGAGAACATTTCAGTGTGTTCTTCATACATTTTTTCAATATGGTCAACACGATCAAACATTCCCTACGTATGGAGTTTTGTTAATATGAGCATTTTAAAGTAAATAAGTTATCTATTTGGATAATGTTATCTAACCTGAATTGTTTTTTTGAGGTCGTTAATGGTTCCTTTTAGTCCTTGAAGGGTTATGTCTAGAAGGACATCATTTTGCATTAGCTGTGGTGACAATAAGCATGGAACTTTTGTTAATATTGTGATTTCCCATAATGTAAACCACATTAGAAGTCTACAACTGCATATTACCTTTTCCATATTTGATGGGCTTTCAACATGATTGTTTGGTTCGTTATTAAATACACCAATCTTGTACGACAATAACATTAAGTAAATGTGTCCATATTGTTTCACGTAAGTTAAAAGAAATACCAACCAAAAAGAGCGTATATGAATACGTAAGTTAGTCTAAAGTAACTGCAATTAAGTTGTTGTGAGCACTTACTATGACATGTCCAGCTTGTTTGCATTTGTGTTTGTAGGGTGTACACAACGTTCACCAAGGTTGACATTTGTTTCCTCTGTAACTGATGTAGGCAACCCCGGTTGGGTTGAAGATGCCATTTTGCGTGATAAGAATGGTCTTTTGCACGTACAAGACTGAAGGAAAATGAAAACTCTACTGTGAAGTTGAATGACTATTATATATTATATACAATGTACATTTAAATAATATATTTACTTATGTAAAAAATAATAAGTGTGAAATATATTTTCTTTATTTTTAATTATTCTCGCAAAGGACTTTTTTATGTGGTTCGAATAGGATTCATTGGAGAGTGAAATTCAATTTCCCGCCTTGTGGTTTGATATTTATGCCCTCCCTATAATGTCAAAAGTCCATAATTAATGAATGCAATAACCTGTCTTTTTCGATATGACTAGCACTTTATCGTGACAATTTTGTGTTTACAAGAGCAATGATTACTTTTTACAAAGTAACGGTCTTGTCAATTAAATTTATAATTGATTTTTGTTCATGTTATACATGGAAATTACAAATTTTTTCTTTGCTCAAGAATCTTATATGACGTATGTAAGCATCTAAATCTGATTGTACTACCACACGAGATCAAATTACTTTACTCAACCAAATATTCATGAATTAACATAAAATTGTGATTTTAATTAGCAATATTAATGTCGTGGTTAACTGGTTTATGATTAAATATTTTGCACGTGTAATTTATTTTTCGACCAATTTTTTATTACAATTATGTTAGTTGAAGGTGATGGTTTAAATTTATTTATGATCTATTATTTATACATATTAAAGTAAGTGTACAATGAAAAAAAAAATGTATGGTCATAATCGTCTAACAACTTCATGGCAAATATTCAATATATGATAAACATATTTAAAATAACAAGAAATAATGTTGACTAAATTTTACAGTATAAAGTGTGTGTGTGTGGTGTGTGTGTGTGTGTGTGTGTGTTGTGTGTTTAAATACTTAAATAAATGTATAGTTAATATAAATGATAATATTTACCAAATAAAAAGGACACAACAAAAAATTGTGTGTGTATATAAACATATGTGTGGGGGGAGGGGGGAGTGTGTTGTGTGTTTAAATACTTAAATAAATGTACAGTGAATATAAATGATAATATTTTTCAAATAAAAAGGACACAACAAAAAATATGACCGATAAAAAATAATTGGTTAAATTAATGTGTAAGTTATTATTTATTAGAGTTTTTCATTCAATCCTTATAGTTAAAAACACTTTAATAAAGTCCTTATAGTTTAAAAAGTTTGTAGTTAAATCGCTACACGGTAAAGGTGTTATAATTCCATTAATTAATTATTTAACTTAATTGCACTTTTAGTCTTCCACATTTTCTCTTATTTACAATGAAGTGTAAGTATAGGAAGACAAATTAAAAAGAAACTAATAAAACCATTGAAGGTGGGAATCAAACCCTTAACACTACAATCAACCAATAATACTAAAACCATTAAGCTAATGAGTTTATTTGTTATATAAATAAAAATTATATTATATATAGGAGACTAAAATTATAGAGATATTTATTACTACTAAATTAAATAATATTAATGTTGTATATACTAATAATATTATAATTTATATTAATAAATATAAATTAGTATATATTTATATGATATTAATAATACTAAAATTAATATTAATAAATATATACTAAATGTAAAGTAATTACATTAAAATTAATATTAATAAATATAAATATTTAACATATACTAAGGACCAAAATTGCACATGTATTTACTATTAGTGAATAAACAATATAATATTATAAAATAAAACATAAAATAACTTTTTACTTTTTAATACTATATATCTTAATTATAACTTAATCACTCTATTTTAAATTGTTTTTTATGAATTTGTGTGGTTTTAATTTTATAATTTTTCTTTGCATATTTTAGTGAATGAAATAATATATTATTATGGATGAAATAATTTGTTATCTAAATTTCACTAAAAAATTATATTTATATTATATATTTTAAATTAACTTTCTTCTGGTATATTTGTATCATATGCAATATATTTAAATTTTTATAAAACTTTATTAATATATATTAATTTTTATATATTAGTGAACTTTGTGGGTGGAGATCCAGACTCCATTTATGCTGACAAGTATATATTAGTCTCTAGCTCTTGAGTGGAGGATACACTGGGCAATAATAAAAAATAATTTTAATATTATAAGCTTATACGATGTTAATATTATTTAATTTGGTAGTTGTAAATATAAGTGTAATTTTGATTTTGCGTTTAAGTTATATATAATATACAATTCATTTATATATTAAATAACGTCATTAGCCTTGTGGTTTAAGTGTTATTAGTGGATTTCGAAGGTGGGAGTTCAATCCCTACCTTCAACATATTTATCAATTCATTTTCTATGTTGACATACCACCTACACTCAAACTTAATTGTACATAAGAGAAAAGTTAGAAGAATAAAAGTACACTTAAGTTAAACATAAATTAATACAGTTAGAACTCAATATGATGGAGTTGTCATTGTTAAGTCCACGAGTCAGCACTTGTGAACTTGGGTTAAGCGAATAACTCAAGCTGATTAGGTTATTATTTATTGGTCGTTGTTAAGTTCATGAGTCAGCACCTGTGAACTTGGGTTAAGCGAATAACTCAAGCTGATTAGGTTATTATTTACTGGTCGTTGTTAAGTTCATGAGTCAGCACCTGTGAACTTGGGTTAAGCGAATAACTCAAGCTGATTAGGTTATTATTTACTGGTTGTTGTTAAGTTCATGAGTGATATGCTATCACAAGTGTACGGTATCGTCCTATTAATAAATATCGTTCTTTCCACAGGGATTGTGTATGGCTTTGTAATTATTGCAATTTAATAAAAATTAACAAAGAGAGTTCAATTTGGGAATTTAGGTTTTTAGGGTAAGAGTAAAAAAATTAAGAATTGGAAATTAAATTAAGCAAGTAAATGAAATGAATAATAATTCAGTGAAAGAAAACTTATAGGATCGAGATTTGTAACGCTGTGTTTTTCTTAATGTATGATTTAGTGATTTAATAACTAAAAGTAAAAATTAATATGTGATTATGGTGTTTAAAACAAATAAATAAATAGATTGTTGTTGTGTGGTGTTAGTTGTATGTTGTTAACTTGGAATTCCTATCTGAGTTTAGGGAGTTGAGACAAATGTGCTTGAGCCAAATTGAGAGTGTTGTTGGTGTTGTTTGAGTTTTGAGGGAAAAATAGTAGAGTAGAGCCAGTTGTGAGTTTTGGAGAGTAAATAGACGGACCCTGAGCTTTAGTGGGCACGAAGCCTTTGTGGGGCCCAGGGAGAGTTTTAAAACCCCCTTCCCTTCTCATTTTTCCCGTCTCTCTTTCACATCTCTCACTTTCTTCTTTCATTCTCTCAATTTTTCTCTTATCCTTACCGAGATTCTTGAAGTGTAAGACCCAAATCCAGTGAGGAATTCCATTTCTAGGCATTGGAGAGTTGTTATTGCCTTGCTTTCACGAAGTTTGACTCAAGGTTCTACATATCTTACATTTTCCCTTCCCCAAGCTTGGATTCGGAAGCTCCAAGAGGTAAAGGAAGCTTACTAAATTATTTCTCTTATCTCGTGCTCCTACTTGTTCTTTTGGAGGGTAAATTAACCAAATGGACCCTCCGTTCTCTTTCAACATACGGAAGGGTGTCTAATGAAATTAGCCCCACACTTTCGTGATAGTTGTGTTTAATTAGACCCAATGAGTTCTTTGTCAATTCAATTAATCCCCAAAGGCTTCACCAACTTTCGTGGTTTAGACATAAGTTTATTTCCTATAGTTCCGATCCTTAAGTTCACCTTTCGATACTTCCTCAAATCCCTAAGGTTATGTAAAACGTGGCCAAATTGTTTCGCAATAAATTCAATTAATAAAGAAGAAATTAAGAGAGGAACAAGAATTATACAAAGATAAAAGGAATAAATTTATTAAGCATTCATAGGGCTACGATCAATCCTAGAACAAAGATGATTACTCACACATCGTCATAGAAAACAAACAAGAAGAAAAAGAAAACATTCAAACAGAATAGAGAAAGAGGAAAATATTTCAATCCAAAGCTCTCCCTTTAAGCTGTCAAGAACCAAGGTTCAAACCTTTTTTCTTAAGCCTAAAAAGTCTATATAAGTTCCAGTGTACGAGAAGGTCCAAGCCCAAACTAAAAGGAAACTGAAAAATAAATATTATTAACGTCAGTAATGTGCCACGAGTGTGGCGTTTGCCACGGGCAGCCCATGATGCTCTCTGGTAATTGTTGTGGCATTTTCTTGTAGTGATATCTGGTTGTGGGATTTACAATTTTAGGTGTTTTTCCTCAACAGTTCTTTCATTGCTCTTCCTTGGTTTCAAATAACTTCAAGTCTAAATGTTTAAGCTCCAAAGCCAAATCAATTCATGCTAAACTTTTCCTAAAATCCACAAACAAACACAAAAACACACCTCAAGCATTCTAAGTGATTAAATGAAGGAAATTAAAGGAATAAGTACTAAAACTACTCCTAATAAGCTAAAATGCATGCAAACGTACATGGATTAAGATGTAAATAATAGTATAAAATGTAACACATCAATAAGTCAACACTTGCAAACTTGGGTTAAGCGAATAACTCAAGTTGATTAGGTATTAGATTAGGTTATTATTATGGTCATTATTAAGTCCACGAGTTAGCACTTATGAACTTGGGTTAAGCGAATAACTCAAGCTGATTAGGTTATTATTAACAAGTCATTGTTAAGTTCACACATCAGCACTTGTAGTTTGGGTTAGGCATATGGGTTATAAGTTATGATGGAGTGGTCATTATTAAGTTCACAACACAGCACTTGTAGTTTAGGTTAAGTGCATAACTCAAGCTGATAGGTTTTGATGGAGAGGTCATTGTTTAAACCATCTAATTTCACAACGACTAGATCTCACAATTATTAATATAATTAATTGCTATATTTGGTATCTATATCTCTGTTATATATATGTGTGTGTGTGTGTATTAAAATCAAATTCATGCATAGCCATTGATTAGACATAATTAGATTTAACGGGCCCATTTGTATTTAATGAATAGTTAAATTGCTCGAATTAATCATATTTAATACATAATTTTCATAATTGTAATTAAGTTGATCAAATATAATTTCAAATCAGATTCATACATAGCCTTTTATTGAACCTAATCAGATTTAACTACATATTTATATTTAATAAAAAATTAAATTTCTTATTATCATTACTAAAAAAGGGCACATCATAATGAATTTTAGGTTGAATTAATATGAAACTTTTGATAGTTTTATAAAGTTTTTAATTAGGTCACTATAGTTAAAAACACTTTTAAAAATTCCATATAGTTTAAAAAAAATAGTAATTAAAACCCTACACACTAACGGTTTTTTTGTTTTATTACTTTATATTTAAATTAGGTGAAATTTTAGTCCCCTAACTTTTCTCTTATTTGCAATCAAGTCCAAGTGTAGGTAATATGCAAATTAGAAAATATTAACATCATACACACCAATAATATTAAAATTAATATTAATAAATCTAATATTAATAAAAAATTTAATATTATTAATATCCTATAAATATATCCTTATTTATTTTTATTATATTTATTAATATTAATTTTAATATTATTACTTTATATTATATTAATAAAATATAATTTAGTAACAATAAATATATACCGTCATTTTTATTTATATATAAAATAGAGTCATTAGCTTAGTTAATGTGATAGTCAAAGATGGTAAATTTTGTATTCAAAATCATCGTTATTGAAAATATTTTATTTGATTAAATACACTACATATTTAAATTATTATTTTTTGGTTTCAAATAATTAGTTTTTAAATCATTAGTTTAGAGATGCAAGACTTAAAAAATTAATATTTAAATAATTACATGAATGAAATAATTATGATTGTGCACACTTTCGCATAGTATTCAATTAAAGTTATACTTACAATTTGACTCAAAATAATATTTAATTAAATTTAACTTAATAACTGTGTAACAAACATTAAAAAAAAATTAATGCCATGGCCATGATATTTGAAGATGGCCATCCTTTGTAAATTCCATCGTCCCACATACATTACTTGTAGTTGGATACCAACGTTTATTTTGTTTTACTGTTAAACAAACTCCAACTAGCACCATGAACATAAATCACATACATTTTACAATGGATGAATTGACTTGATTGACTAAGAGAGCTTCGTATCATTACGATGTCGCATAATGGTACTTGTCATCAGCTTGTTCATTTTTCAAAGAAAATATATTTTGTTTAGGAAATTATTGCGTATTGCAAGGTGGCAAGCTGTGATTCTACATACAAGTACGAGCACAGCAGTTGATGCCTGTGTTGTCATTTTATGTGTACATGGAGTCGAAGGATGTGACCACACCACACACCCCGTCGAAAACCATTTACAAATAACTCTGGATGCCTGAATTTGTTATTGAGACATGCAATGCAAATGACTCATATCATATAACTATTACTGAGAAAAAAAATTGATCTTAACCTATTTTGTTATCGAGACATGCAATGCAAATGACTCATATCACATAACCATTACTGACATAAAAAATTGATCTTAACCTATTGATTGGTTGAATAAAAGCTCAAAGAAGAGAAGTAGAGAAGAG
This sequence comes from Spatholobus suberectus, assembly GCA_004329165.1. Lineage (NCBI taxonomy): Eukaryota > Viridiplantae > Streptophyta > Magnoliopsida > Fabales > Fabaceae > Spatholobus > Spatholobus suberectus. The sequence goes on from CM014732.1 coordinate 5,937,269, forward strand.
ACAAATGAATAAGAAAAAATAAATTTATGTTGTTTGTTTGAAGAGATATAAAAATAAGTAGTAAGATTAAAATTGTAATTTTGAGTGAATTTCATAATTTTTTACATCTCATTTTTCTCTTTTCTCTTCATCGATGAAGAGATTTTATTTTTAGTAGGACCCATTCCAACTTGTCTCTCTATTCTATTTTTCTCTTTAACCAATTAAAAAAAATACTTTTTCTCATCTATTTCTGTTTTCTTAACTTCTCTGCTCTCAATCTCTATCAAATCAAACAATATGCCATAAGTATATTTGAGTTTCTATGACATCATTACTATTAGGACAAGTTAAACGTCACGAGATTTTGCACTTGGTTCACGTGCAATTATCAACCAAAAAAAAAAGTGAAGCTTCCGTTTGTCATTAAAAAAAATATGGTTCGACATTCGGTATAAAAAAGATGAAGCCCATTTAGACTGAAACATCAACTGCTTAACTAATACATCGGCTATAATGACTCAACGCAGCACACAGGATAAGTTTTATGTAGTATTCGAAGGTTGTAACCTAGGAATATATTCTTCTTGGGTAGAATACGATGCCCAAGTAACTGGGTATAAAGGTAATAGCCACAAGTCCTATTCGTCATACCAACAAGCCTAGGCGGCGTGGATAACATACTGTAAAAATCGGATGCAATATAGCTCCCATCAAGCTATGCACCAAAACATTAGCCCAAGTGCACCTAGCAGTCTTAAAGCAGAAGATCTGATTAAATTATTTATTTAATTTAATTTTTTCCCATATTTACACTATATATGGACAAACTCTTTTTCCCACACACTTTTTTATGTTAACAGGAAGTGGAGCACAAACTTTGGCAGAAGACACTACAAGTGACGTGTTTATTGTTCAACAAAGCATGTCCCAGTTGCTGGCTCACATTTGCACCATTCTTGGAGTTTCTCTCCCAGTGTATAGACTGCAAGACGTTAAACATAATGAAGGTATTGAGTATCGCAGATACTGTGGGACAGTAGTTACTCCTGAATATGGAAGTGATGCTGTTGTGGGGAAATATGCACTCAATGACTATGATGTGCAGGAGGATGTTGCTGCAACTTTGATTCGTCGATTGCTAAAAGCGAGTGGGAAAAAAATTCGTGACTTGAACTTCTATAATGTTCAAATTTTGGAGGACAAATTGCAGAAAACACTCCATGACAAGTTGGAGCTTGAGATGAAAGTGGTCATGTTAACAGACCAATTGCAACATGTGAGGACAAACATGGGAGGGGGAAAATGATGTTTTGTTAATGTTAATGTAATGAAAAATGTTATTTCACTTTTGTTTAACCAGTGCATCACAAATGACAGGTTGTTCTTCACAAAAGTCATTACATATGAATGAATTAGTGTGATGTTGAAACTTTATGCTAAGTCATTTTTTGAAAATATAGCTCGTGTCATCAAACCGATTAATATATTTTTCAGATGCTTTAATGAATATTTTTTACATTAATTGAATCATATATTTACTTTAATCATCCAAATGGCAAATTTTATCATAATGCATTTTAGAATGACATAACACATCAATTACTTACGGTTAATTAAATATGAATGATTTAATATATTGTAATTTGTTGAATATTTTATAGTTTGAAAATGTTAATGCATTGATTAGAAATTACAAACCATATGTTAACATATGTAATGTTTGTATTTTTTACAAAAAAAAGGTTTTATATATAACAAAAAATGAACCCAAAAATGGAAAACAACCTAATATATATATATATATATATATATATATATATATATATATATATATATATATATATAATGTGTGTCTTGTATTACAATGGCCTTCGTGTGTAAATATAGGGTCTGTTTCTTACTATACATAAGGAAGGACAAATTGGGAAGCAATGGAAAGGAGTAATAATTTTATTCTCTATTTCATTTGGTGTTAGAAGTAGTTGATGGCATGAATAAAAAAATGTACATTTCATTGCTTAAAGCTTCCATACAAAATAGGAGACAATGGGGAAGGAAAGGTATTGTCATAAAAATAAATAAACAACTTCATATATATATATATATATATATATATATAGTTAAGGATATTTTTATTAATTTATATACATAATTTTTTAATCTTTTTTCCTTTATATACAACCAAACAAAAAAGAAGAAAAAAGTTATAATTTTTTCCTTTAAGTTTTTTTTTACCAAACCTAAATAAGATGATCTCATTTTCCTATTTCTTTTGTTTTGTTTTTTACTATTTTGCCTTTTCCTTTTTTTCTTTCACTTTCGTCCTTAATGCAAATAATCTGATAAACAACCAATGGTTTCTTAAGTGGGACAATCCAAACAACAACGAATTGTGCCCTTTATTTATTTATTTATTTTTCAGTTGAATACACTCGTCTCCACACCATCTGATTCAAGGCACAAGTGTGTTACAAAATTGGGTTATAAATGATAAGGATTGAAAATGGAAAACAAAAACAGAGATATATCTTATCAGTTTTTTTTGTTAGTAGATTTATTTAATTATTTTTTATATCAACTTTAATAGGATTTTTTTTAATTATATTTGACTGTAATGATAACTGACAAGTTCAAGTCATATTAGTGCAATTCGTGAAGACTTTTGATATGACATTAAATCAAGTAATTGATTACACTTCATAACTTTTATTTGACCCCTGTGCTAGATAATGATTGTCTATACTTGACCCATTACAACTGTGTACATTACTTTCGAAATGGTTTTTGCGATCATGAAGCGAAAATAAAATTGGCAAGGCAAATATAATGAATGGTCACGATTTAATAAACTACACATACAAAGCGTGTTCATGTGCTTCTCACGTGAATTTCATTGCACTTTGCTACTTATAAAAGGGTGCGGGTTGTGGATGCATTTCAACTTCTACTCCACAACAACTCTTAAGCAAGGATAGCTGTATCAGGTCAGCAACCTTTATTTCAATGTTTTTTTATCATATTTATTTCTAGTCTTTATTTACTGATAACTTACTTTCCCTAAAAACCTGGGGATACCATGTCTTTTCCTACATGAGAAGCACATGGGTTGAACATATACCACAACGCATATCATTAATAACCAAAAACCTGAAATTGTATTTTGTTTTGCTACCAGCACGTGTTGTCAACCTCTTTGTAGCGTAGTAAACACTACATGAAATCTATTTAATATATTTTTTTTCAATCAGACATGGATCATCCTTACGCTGAAGCAAACTTCGAAGTTATATTCCGCTGTGGCGAGGTAACTTACTATAAGTGTGACAACCATCTTATAAGGATTAAAGCATTTACTGGTCGTTGGTTGTCATTTCTCTTTGATGCAGGGTAAGGTTAGAATTCCAAATTTCTTTTTCACCCAGTGGGCAAGAGAACTTGATACGATTGTCCTCATTGAGGACCGACGTGAGAATATTTTTACTACTGACATTATCCTAGAGCAAGCCGACAGAAAAATAGTTCCCTACTTTGTGAATGGAATAATAGATGTCATAGACAAATACTGCATTGTTGGTAGCTGTTTGGCATACTTTCAGTACACTGGGAAAAGTAAGTTTATTACAGTTGTGACCTTGTTAAGTCAACAAGTCCCAACAAATAATCCCCATGTAATTGTGCATAGTGAACCATCACTAGATTCTCATGTTAGCATCACTTGTCCGTTGGGAAAATACCGTCACTCATAACATGCTGCACGGTGGACAAGCTTTGGTTGGTATTTAACAAATTTTATTAGTATTATTTATATTTAATTTTTTTTAACCATTGTTCATTTATTAAACTTTTCTTTGTAGGCTATTCCTGCTGATGTTAGGAAGGCTAAATTTCCTCATCGTCCAAAGAAGGTCCCAATCATATTACCCAATGGTAGCCGCACAAACTGGAAGTTACTTTGGTACCCACATCAAGTTAAGTTTGGAATCAGTCGGTATGACTTTTGTAGGGGCATTGAGATGTATGTTGGTGATGCTATTCAGTTTCAAAAAAATCACCGTAAAGACGAAATATATATAACAATTCGACAACCTTAGGGCGACAAACGAACTAATGTATTTTGGGCTACGAGCCAAGTAGGAATGTTTTTTGGGTTACGAGATAAGTGAGAATTATATGGGTCTTCTTTTTTTGGTTGTTTATAATGTGTAAGAGCTATGCATCTTCCTTTTTTGATTATTTATCCACCTAGCAGTGGTACCCATTGGAAGAAGTTGTTACGTGACTAATTGTATATGGATATTCTACTTTTTAAATCATATTTTGTCTTTGCATACTTATTTGCATAATACATCTTCACGAGTAAAGGCAATGCACATTGAAAGAATATTTTCGTGTAACATAATCACAATGTCATCGGAAACGTCTTCACTCAAGCATATGAATTTTTTATACTGAAACTAGTTTGGTTCCTATTCGATTGGAAGAGTGACAATGGTTTTCATAATTTATCCAAAATCGTTTCTAATGCAAACCGCAAATATAATGCAAGTTAATTATTATTTTTCTAACTGATAACTCAATTTATTAAATGTATTAACACAACGTCTAAATGAAGTTAATATTTATTTTATTAATGTTATAATTTAAAAATGTAAACTATTTTGATTTTTTTTTTCAAAGTATCAATGACAATATCCATTTCTATTAGTTTTTACTTAAACAACATTTTTAAAAAAAGGCAAAAAAAAATTTTCATTACAAAAAAGGGAACATATAAAATAGTTATTCGTTCTATCTATAATTGTAAAGAATATTTTTTACATTTTGTAAAATAAGATGTGGAAGGAAAATGTACATCGTGTTCATTGAAATTTTATTTCTTAAATTAATTTATAAATTTATATAAACACACAAAAAAGTTTTCAAGCAGAAAAGGATTCAATGTGAAAACATTTTTATTTGAAAAATAAATAACACAACTGATACTTTAAAAATTGATAATTAATTTTTTTAACGAAATATATTACATATTTTGTAATTAATATTAACTAAATTTCTTATAAGTAATGTCGTTAAAAATAAAACAAAATAGAATCAATTTTTTAATGAAGTGATATAGATTTTACTTATGTGGATCCAACATATATGGCATTGGTAATTGATTTTTTTATCAAAAAAATACAATGTCAATAACCACAGTTACTCAAAGGCCTTTACGATAGACAAACTACATGTTTGAAAAAAAAAGAGGTGCGAAATGCCTTAACAAAAGTGGGCCCGCTAGTCCATACCCTAAGTTTTATATTCTACTAAATTATCAATAATTATATTTAATCACAAAGTTCATGTGTCACGTAAAAATAAATAAAGTGAGAAATGGCTTAACATTACATGTAGGCCAGCTAGACCAAAACGTTTTTTTTATATATATATTTATCATCAATTATATTTAAATCTTCAATTAATAATTACTTAATTGTCCACATAATTCCTTGCCTAACTTACAGTTCGCAAACATGCTTCATAACACGACATGTACAAGGCTAGGGATGGATCATGTACGCGATTCAAAGGTAAATGTATGCAATGTGTTTTTTGTACTTTGCAACACATTATGAATTGTAGAGGGAACGTGTTACTAGTAATGTGGTACATAAACACACCTAAAAATGAACACTTTATACGTACCTTGTGACTAGGCCACTAAATTACCCCCTATTCACAAACTAATAAAAAATAACATTAATTCATTGTTTGTCGAATTCATTATGACACAATTTTACACACCCAAACAAATGGACACATTCACAAATCAACATTAAGGTCGTTAAGGACCCATCTGGCCAAATTAGAAATTGTGATGACATTAACCATATACATACTTAAATACTGTCATTATGCCTAAAGTCCAACACAAAATTACAATCAATAGTTAAAATGACACATGAACACCAATCATCCTTTGGAACCATGCCTTCAATCATGGACTTGGTGTAGACCTATAACGAAATGAAATCCACATTAGGTAAGAAAACAATATGTGCATAAAACCATAAGGATTCTGTGAATCATTTTTACAAACCACAACAACAAATTTCTCACAAAACAAACTTATCCACTGTATGACCCTCCTGATATATATTACTTCACGAAACTTATTAAACAAAGACGATAATATAGGTTAAATAACATGTAACACATTATTCATCATCCTAACCAATAAAAAACTTTCCTTAACTTGTACTTTTGAACTGCTGACATGAAATTGTGAAACTTATCACATGTGATGTGGATTGACAATTGTTACATACCCCATGTTTAACAATCACATATCAACAAACCATTCTAACAAAAGAAAAAATAAATTACATACATAAACAAATGAATTAAATACCAATTAGTATGCAATTTTACATCAATCACCGACATATGCATCAACAACTTACACTTCAAAACTTAGTCAAACTGCTAGAATCCGCAAAAATTGACACCTGCTGTCCTTAGTAAAAGAACACTATATTTAAAATGTAGACAATTTATAAATAACGAAGTATAAATTATAAATGTAGAACATATCTTACATGTAGTTTAGAAGTTAGTATTCTGGTTATCATTGTTAGACAAAATGTCGTCATCTTCGAATGGCAAATTAGGCTCATACACATTTTCTGCCACTTAATCAAAGTCCCTCAATAAAGGACAAGTTAATCTATTATGTCCAGGAACCCTACAGGCACCACACCTTGTTGTATGCTTTGATCATAATCGTGAGAACCCTCCATTCTTGCTCCCACTCCCCTTGTGTGTTACATTTGATGGATCCTTTAAGTTCGTGTTGCAAGGTTCATTTTCGCTACAGACATTCAAACATGCATTCTTATCTTTGAGAATTTTAATCTCATTACTAACTTCTTCTCTCACATGATTAAAATCATCTACACTTTGAGAAGCCAAGCTACACCACTCCCTACATGACTCGGTCAACCAAACATATCGACCAAGAAGATATGAGTCCCATAATAGAGTGGAACCATCCATATTTCGACCCTGCAATCTATCCTTTGCAGCCTTACTCCATCTAAAGAGAACAAGAGACGCGGGCAGCTCGTCTATGTTAAGACAAACCAAAACAATAATAACATGGCCACAAGGAATACCAAATGATTGCATTCTTTAACAAGAACATAAAAATTCATTACTTGCTGGGTAATATGACATATGCCACTCCTTTTCCGTCACTTTATACTTGACAACTTTATAAATAAAGTGCCCAGATGTTTGTCTACAATCAATTACCCTTATCATTGATGCCTGAGACAACACTTGGCGAAACAACAAAAAAATCTCCTTTGTTAGAACTTTGGCAGTTGACCTCTCAAGTCCTCTGAAGTTACTTTGTAATACTAGCTCTCCATACACAAATGCAAAATCAGCCTCCATTTCCTTGAAACGTATGTAGTTAAGACAACGTTGAAAATGTTGACAAAACTCTATTAAGTTGTACCTTGATCAAACAAACCTAGACAACAATGCATGCAAACCTTCACAATGAGATGTTGTCCTAAAACCAGCAAAAAAACTACCACGGATATATGTTGTTGCCCACATTTCCCTTTTCTCGTACATCTCTTTCAACCAATTTTGGTCCTCCAACCCAAACTTTGAAATCATTGCATTCCATTTGCGTTTGAAATGTCCTATGTCATAGTCACCCAACATACATTTACTAAACTCTGAAATAAAAGTTGGAATACCCATGTTACTGGCTGCATTGCAAATCAAATGCCATGCACACAATCGATGATGAGCATTTGGAAATACTTACTTTATGGCATTCCTCATTGCAATGTCTTCATCGGTTATAATTGAACTAGGACACTTTCCTTTCATAACATCCATAAGTTGCTCAAGTAGCCACACATATGTCTCTTTAGTTTCGTTTGACACTACCGCACTAGCAAACACAATAGTATGGTTATGATTGTTCACCCTTGAAAAAACAACAATAGGACAACGGTACTTATTTTTCCCATATGTTGTATCAAATGCAACCACATCTCCAAAAACTTGATAGTCCAATTGGCTAGTACCATCACACCAAAATAGATGTTGCAATCTGCCCTCCTCATCCTCAGTGTGACAAACAAACATCATCGGGTCATTTAATGACATCCACCGCAAATAATGCAATACACACTGACCATCTGAACCTTGTAATTGCCTTTGCTTCCAAATTTGGTTGTACAAGTCCTTCTTTCGAAAACCAACTCTCTCATAACCTTTTGATTGCATAGCAAATGAATTAAAAATCTCTGGCGCACCAATACCAACCTTCCTTAAATTATTCACTTGCATGATATCACCATTTGTCATTTTCCTGTGTGCAGCTAACAATCCACAGTACATTCCTTATACTGATTCATGGTTGTGCTCATCATCAAAACACGTTACATACCACCGTTGGGAGGCAATGTCTATATGCACTCGAAATTTTGCTGTACACCCACATCTAGTTTCTGGTCTCAGATCTCGCTTACATTTGTCTATCATTAGACCCTTGTCTTCACGGAAACCTTGCCTGTGACACAAAAAGGTTTATTGCATAGCCTTTCCTTTACTGTTTCTTAATATCTTTCCTTTTCGAGCAGAAAACCATTCATTCTTGCATACCAATTATAAAACAAGTAAGCAACCTCTAGGCTTGAAAAATGACAATTGCTCAATTCTTCAGCACCCATCTCACTCAAATTTAGACTAAGAATGTCATGCATACCATCTATAGCAGCACCTTCCATTCCTTGGCACACATTATAACATTCATCCCCTTCATGACTTTGCTATTGTAAAAATGCCTCATTAATAGATACAGCTTCTTCATTGCTTTCAAACCCATCATCTAAGCAGAGCAACATCTCCTCAACTCCCTATAAATAACAAATGAAAAAACACCAAATAACAATTAAAGTTAATCATTGCCATAGAAAACAACTTTACTAATTTAGTAACAATAAAATTACATAACAGATCACAAGATCTCAACCATTATACCTCCATCGTGTCTTCTCCTACATTGGTGGAGCTTCCCACTTCCCACTCGTCATCCATATCTTCAATGTCCGACAAAATTAATCTACATTTTGTAGACAAAACATCCTTAACATGTCTTAAATACCAAATAAACATTACATGTGACATACAACAGCATCACACAAAATTAGACCCAAAAACAAGTGACGACATCCTCCACAAACATATTTGCATGTAAAATAATTGGTTTGGGTTAGAAGTTCTTACTAGCCAAAATCGCCCACTAGTTTCAATCCTTAAAAATGCTGCCTCCGTCTAAGCAATATTCAATAAGCTTTACACATAACTACCCTTTGGCATCAACGTTGTTCTTACCCACTTGCCAGCTACAGGCACCCAAAACCGACCATTTCATTTCGACAACATCAAAATTCGCAACCAATTGAACAATTGACTTTACTCATAACCCATTACCCAGCAGCCGCTAAACAAGGATTTCGATTCATAACTCTAATCCTACAACCCAAAACAATAGATTCAACCACCCAACACAACAAATATTTTTTGCATAATACAACATATGAACCCATCAAAAACTTACCTGTATATCTCTTCACCGATACACAATGCATACCAAAGAACAAATATTGCAACCTACACTTCCTTTACCACATCTACGGAAGAACAACGTGCTTAGCCGAAACCAACTATCGCACTAATATTTGTCCAATACTATCACCTACACATTCTTCACCGCATATATGGAGAAACGTGCTCAGCTTCAAGCAATAATCTAACTAATATTATTCCAATCCAATCCCTAATTTTTGTCCTTTACCTTGCCAGGGCTTATTTGCAATTACAACAATTTTAATACTTAACACTGTAAAATATACCAAGGACTATTTTGCAATTATGAACAAGTAATAAAACCGGTTATCGCCTGTCAAAACACTACCTCACCAGTGTACCACGAATTCAACTACTTCACCGTAGAATTTCCCATAGTGAGCTTTCCACGTTAATAGTTATGTATTCTTCTATTCTTATACTTTTGATTCAGTGACCATTTTAAACTAAACAGAGAAGAAGAGGAAATTTAAACTATCAATTCCCACAAGTAACTTATAACAGAGTGGGAACGCTGTTAATGATTTTGTGCGTGTTTAGTTTACAATTCAATGGAGAAAAAATTCAGTTGAACGAAAAAAACAAAAATATTGTTTCTTAATTTTGTGCATTAGAAAGTGGGAATTTTTGTTTGTCCAAGGACTAACAGATACCTAAACACACCTTTTATGATTTGACCAATAAGAGAAGTTACGCCCAGCTTTCCTACAGGATATGACAGTGACATATAGAGAGTTGAAACCGATGACACATATTAGAAGTAAAATTCATTCAATCAAATTAAAAAGGCTTCTGACAAACAAGATGAATTAGGAATTTTGGCAGTTGGCACGCATCTGTATGTGTGATGATTAAAAGTTGTGTAGAGTTAAATGTTTAGCCACAAAACATTGAGTTTCGAATTAATTGGTCAGCAGAATGAGGACCACTAACGAAAAGTGGCATAGTTTTGCACCTTACGTACACAGGCAAAGAGAGAATGGCATACAATCATGCATTTAATTAAGTTTGATGGCAGAATTGACTTAAAGAATCGGAAAACCACCAAAGATAAGCTTCCAAATTAAATGTCATTAAATTTTGCTTATGTACGTGTGATATTGTTGTTCTAGCATCAACCTTGAGGACAAATTTATTTTGAAGCAGAAGCAACTGACACGAATTGTATGTTGGTTGTCAACTTGTCATTTATATTTAACTTGCTTGTCATTTAGTTGTTACTCATTGTATAGTTTGTTCTTCTAGTTGTCCATGATCACAATCTCTTGATCAACTGTGAACCCATAAACTTGAAAGATCACGAACCACGATCCATTCTTGACTTCATATAGAACTCAAAAATCACAAATAGAAATAGCCTAAGATGTGTGTTGACACTGTCCTAAAAAATTTATCCGCGTGATGTGCAAGTTCATCAAGATATAATAGGCTCATCCCAATAATATTTGGGACAATAGAATTAGTAAGCTTTTGAGAATAACCTAGAGAGTCACAGAAGATGTAAGAGAGAAAATTGTGTCAAAACTTTCTATCTACTAAGTCATGAGGTGAAACCAAGTTAAAAAACTGAATCAAAAATAACAAAATATCTAATTTTTAGATATGTACTAAATTAATTTAAAATAACTATAGTACTTTTTTGTTTTAAATTAATTCTTCATATAAATTAAGTCCTTTTAACACACACTTTATTATTGGTTGAAATTTATTGGAAACAACAATTATTTTTAAATTAATTTAGTGCTTATCTAAAAATTAGATATTTTGTTATCTTTGATTGAGTTTTTTAACTTGGTCTCACCTCATGACTTAGTAGACAGAAAGTTTTGACACAATCTTCTCTCTCACATCTTTTGTGACTCTCTGAGTTATTCTCAGAAGCTTGCTAGTTTTGTTATCCCAACTATTATTGGGATAAGCCTGTTATATCTTGGTAGACTTGCACATCACGCCGATAAGTTTTTTAGGACAATGTTAACATACATCTCAAGCTGTTTTTATTTGTGATTTTTGAGTTCTATATGAAGTCAAGAACGGATTGTGGTTTGTAACACCCTTAATTGTCAACATTTTTGTAACTTAAATTCGAGTTCTAATAGTTTGGTAGTAGAAATTAAGGTAGATTTTTTTTTAAATCCTTTAAAACCGAAATTGTAGCATAATATAAAATGTGAAATTTTTTTCTATGTAAAACGAAATAAGAGTTTTACTACTAAACCATTAATAAAATACTACGATAACAAATACCAATAAAAATGAAATACAATTTAAAACTCTACAAAAATGTAGCTACATATTCTTGACACGAAAAGAGTTTACATTACATTCTAATGACATTATGGTACGGTCTACTACACAACCGGATACTCATTCATATTAGAGTATTACCATTCTAATCCTAAGGGAATACCAGTTTTGACACCACACCAGATTATTTCGACATCTGGTATTATAGAATCAAACCATGAACTCATCATTCCATAAGAACAGGTCTTTTACATCTTCAACTATGCTTCCGCCACGCCACTCTGATACCATCTTAGTTGGGGGTTGTAAGCCTTATGATCCATGTAATGCCTCAAGCCAGTGTGGCTCTTTTGTCAATACCACGCATTCTTAAGCCATGTCCCTGTTCACGTACAAACCAAAAGGCAATCCGCCCCCTATTTCCATTCCAAACATCCGCAGATGAAGGAAGGGACAGATTAATTAGGGGCAAAAACTAGACAATTTGAAACCAAGAAATCAAATAAACCCAGAGACCCACCCAAACCATAGTTCATATCACAGAATTAGTATAACAAACATTAACAGAGCCATATCATACAATAAATTATAAAACCATGTATTAAACATTACAACATTTAGTAAAGAGCACATTCACGAATCATAATAAATTATCACAGTATATGTAAATATCATAGTCATTACACGCACATAATGCATCCCATTCCCATGCTACACACAAACAAAGATTTGATATATGACTTATCGTCTTTCTTTTCAATCCATCAATTATTTCTATCAAGTTACTCAATAAATCCAAATGGTAGCACTACAAGTCCGTCTGTACTGCTACCATCCATAATTGATGCGTCCCATACCACACCAATTCAGGGTTTTATTGAGACACCCGTTAATGCAATGCATGTGGGCCCATAATCTACTAAGTGTTCATCAATATCTATGGGAAGTGACTGGGAGTACATATACCTCTCTCACACTAAGGTACAATCCTCCTCATTATCGAGGGAACGAGTAATCTTTCAGCTTAGGACATTCATAGTCCAAACAGAGGTATACTCTTACACCAATCTTGAATGCTGAGCAGTTGTCGAGGTTATCAAGTTTGGTCAGGTGAATATCCCAGCTCAAGGGCGCTACCCTAACCATTGGGACCTTCACCGCTCAATACCTTACCCCCAAGACCTCCGCAAGTGGGTCCCTGCCTTTCATTTCTCAATGTACCAAACTGTGGCTTCTCCATCCAAAACACATGCCATCAGTGCATGGTTTACAACATCAACACATATGCATATGATGTATAAACATCCACAAGAACAATATATTCAATTATAAACATTCATAGATAGCATTCCTATCACACATTTCATCAATTCAATTGCACTTTCACTTTCGATGTTACTTTCGACAATTCAATCATTCAATTAACTCAGTTCACTAGAATATATCACATTATTCATCTTTCCACCGCTTTTCATAACCAAAGTCATTATCATTCACTATTCAATCCAAATAAGCTCTCACATATGCTATCATTATAAAACATTAATTATAATTTTAGCTAACTCAATAGCAAACCACAATTTCATGTCTTAACACTTTAAGGTTCAAGCAACTACATTATGTCCACCGACTTAAGAGTCCTAATCATGCATTCCATTTAATTGGTTACAAATCATGTAATTCATCTTAAGCTCACCACCAATTAACAAACCAATTACATCATAAGCATTTTTTTGTTTTCTACCATATTATGATACCTTGTTTTTGTTAATCATTTTGGCATAGCAAATGAATTTTTCTTTCAACAATCTTTTGCAGTTTTAACTTTCAATATGTCTGGTTTATAAATATAATTTTTCTTAATTTTTATAAAATCATTTAAGGGTTCAATTTAGCACTTTTTCGTGACTTCAATTAAATAGCTGTCAAACAAAATTCGCCAAATATTCATCCCATGGAATTAGATTATAAAATTTTATAGGGATGTTTTAGACATAAAGAGACATCTCTCTACCAAAAATCATGCAAAAATTCCAACTACACAGGAAATTATACACGAAAAACAGAGGCTGTTTTACTGCAGTAAAAATTCAACAACTTGTAATTTAATCTTTAAGCGTTGTAATCAAGCAATTGACGTATATTTCAAGCAATTCCATTATCAAGAACATCATACAAGGCCCAACTAAGCTTTATGTGGCTAATCATGCAAGCACATCACAATTAGAATCCTTAAGAGTCATACAAATGAAATTGACAACACACAATTTAACAAAACCAACATCTAAGCCATTATGATTCTTGAAATCAAATTAGTCTGGTTTCTATCCCCTTACCCTTAGTGACCCGCGACTATCCACAAGAAGGGAGGAGAAGGCTTTGCTCATGCTGCTAATCAAGCTCTTAATTGCACAATCAAGACAAAATAAGCTTCAATTAGTGTTCTATAACAAAAGCCCCTTGAGAATTTGAAGAAATTTCAAGAGGAGACAAAGAGGGATTGATGGAGAATGGTAGATGGTGAGGGGTGACGAATTCATAGAGGAGAAAGAGGAAGAAGAAGATATTCCACTCACGTTAGCTTGGTCACCAATGGAATTGGAAGACTTGGGCCTTAGGAAAACCTTGGAGTTTTGAGAGCTTTGGAAGGAGAATGAAAGAAGTGAAGATGAGGGTTTGGGAGAAGGAGGTGCTTGTTGGTTTATAGAAGGTAAGAGAGAAAATACCAAGTTGTTAACCTCTAAGTGTTGACGTGTGTCACTAAAATATTCGATGTTTGTTTTAATTTCGATTCAACGGGCTTAGAGGGAGTTGAAGTTAATGGCATTAGACTTAATCTAGTCCCTCTCTAATCATATATGTAAGATATCTCTGCAAACAAAGCTAAAAATAACTAGTTTATTTTATAAGTCATTTTATGAGCTATTTACGAACTTATTTTTAGAAAATTGTTATAAAGATCTCAATTTGAGTTCTCCTTGTTCAGGTAAGGTTTAGACACACTAAGGAACCTCCTAATTTTTTTTGTAATTTTTAAAGCCCGTTTAGTATTTCTAACTGTGCTCTATAACTGCGTGTGAATACTTTTTACTCATATATGCTAAATTATAAAAATTCTTGAAAAATTTCTAAAAATTCATGATAAATTTCTAATCATTTTTCTAAGCTTAAAAATTATTTTTCTTAAATTTTTTGACTATTCTACGATTTATCTCTTAATTATCTTTCTTTATTCTAATTTATTAATTGCAATAAATCTAATTTTATTTATAAAATTACCAAAAATTATTTTTATTTCTTAGATACTTTTCTAATATTATTCTAAGGCTAGAATATATTTTTCTCAACTTTAGAAATGCCTCTGCTAATTATTTAGACATTTCTATATAATTCCAATTATTACCTTTATTATTATTATTATTAAGTCTAGATATTATTATTCATTGAAGCTAAATCAAAGCTTTCAAAATTTATAAATTTCTATCTAGACTTTTGATTAATATCACAAGACAATTAAACAAATAAAAATTATTAAATAATTATTTAAGTAATATTTTGAGGATGTTACATGGTTCGTGATCTTTCAAGTTCATGGGATTCACAGTTGATCAAGAGTCTTACTCAAAATATACAACAATTAAGAAATATGACTTAATTAGAGGTCCCAATTAATAACTCATTTGTAAACTATATTGCATATGTTTGCGAGTTGGGGAGTGTTAGCAACACACTTTCTAACACACTCCTCTTAACACACACTTTATTATTGATTGAAATTTATTGGAAACTACAAAATTATGAGAAAGAGTTATTAAATAAGATGTGAGACCCATAAATTTTTATAATTTCCAAGAAATTTTAACCAATAAGAGAAAGTGTGTTTAAAAGAGTGTGTCAAAAAATGTGTTGCTAGCATTTCTCTTGCGAGTTTTCTCTTCTTTACTCATATTAAAGAGAATTGGTTTATTGGTCTATTTGATCCTCTTCTAATTTTTTTTGTTTTAAAAAATGTTTTCTAAAAAAATTTCACACTAATTAGCAATTAATTTCTCATTCAAAATCTATTAATCTTTAAAAATTGTTTTTGAAAAACAAATGTTTTTAAAACAAGATGGTGGCTACGGTGAGGAAGTGCCTCATATAATCTACGGTGGACCAATAATTTTGACCTGATATAATAGGTTGTTACCAGTAACCTAATTTTTTTAAAAATAGCATAATGCACCAATAATTTATTAACATTAGGTCCTTTATAGTTAAGTTATTACAATTTCATTCTTGTGTTTTTTTTTTGTCACAAAACCCAAAAAAAAATATCAGCCTCTATCTTCAATACTAGCACCAGTAGCTCCATACTCAAACCAAAAAGAAGACATCCAAAATTTGCAGTTGAACAAAAAATCAATAAAAAAGGAAATAAGAAAATAAAAAAAAAGAAACAACATCGTTGTTACCAACAACTTGCCGCCATTACACTTGGCTGCGAACCCACAAAGACCACCACATAGCAGGGGCACGCCTTATTGTTGATGGAGTGAATGTAAGGGAAGTGGAAAATGGCGCGTCACCTTTCACTCAAAACAACTCCATGGCGGCAATTTCCATCTTTTGTCAGACCTATTGCGTTTGAGTGCTTTTACCAATGGACACAATCCAAGTATTATGTATTTTTGCTTTAAGCACCAAATCTACCTTCAGGCCCTTCACTCACTAAACAAAAAGCTTAAAACTTTGCTAGCAATTTTTAGGTCTAGTTGTTGGAAGTGGTAGTTTCCGGTGAGTTCTAGCTAAGAATGGTAAAGGAGTGAAAAATTAGGGCTTGTTGAGATGCTTTTCTAATTTGAATGCTCTTGTATTTGCTTTTCAAATTCAAATGAAAAAAAACCAAGTACCCAGTTCAAAACAAAGAAAACCCATTTGAGAAAACCAAATACCCTATTAACAACGAAGAAGACCCATTTCAAAAGGCCAAATAGTTGAAAATGAAGAAAATCCATTTAGAAAAACCAAATACTCAATTGAAATCATTGAAGACCCATATGCATGTTAAGTTCGTCACTGTGAAGCCAACATCAATCCATTTCTAGTGCACCTCTTCCATATTTTTTTTACAGAGAACTCATATTGTGTGGTGGTGGGTTTTGATTTTCAGAGAGAGAAAGAGGGATTGAGGTTTATGATGTCTGGAACTTTATATTGCCATCGCCATCATCTCAGAACCCAGTGGTCGTCGCCTCCCACTCTTCCTCTGTTGCTAACCAACAAGTCACTGGTGCCAATGATTGCATAAACAGGTTGCAGGCGAAGGAAGTCACCTCAACATGAAGGCTAATTAGCAAAATAATTTTAAATGGTAAAAAGTGATACCAATAGATAGCAAGTAATCAATCCTAACTATTCAATATTTAATCAATATATCTAATGGTTATTATATATTTGTTCACCGTAGACCACATGAGGCACTTCCTCACCATAGCCACTATCTTAAAACAAAACAAAAAAAATAAGTTGTTAAAAAGATGTTTTCTCATCTTCTTTTTCAATTTTCATCTTATTCCACTTCTCTCAATTCCATCTCGACCTGCTCTGTATCTTGCATCACCCTCCAATGACTGAGTAACCTTGTTTAATTGCATTTTAAAAATTAAAAACAATTTTGAAAATAAAAATCAAACACTCTCTTTGATTTTCGTGTTCTGCTTCGTGTATATGGATTTTGGCTATTAAAAGTGGACTCAACTTGTGTAAGACTTTCTGAAAAAAAATAGGAACTATTGATCTATTTTTATCTCACGTCCTTTTGAAAAAGTTTATATAGCCGGCACTTCTTTCTATGTACCTTTCTGCTCCTGGTCTCGTGAGCCCTTGAACCCAGCACGGTGACTTTGATGCCTTGCTTAACTAAGAGGCCAAGAATATGGTGATTAATGATTATGGTATACAGTCAATTTGAAAAAGTTTAATAATGTTGGAGATTCTTCATAATTAATACAGTTATATTATTATAAACTATCACATTTAGGTAATTTTATTAACAGGAATTCATGCTATTTAGTACGAAACTTTTTTTTTTTTCTAATGAAATGGATTTTAATCAATAAGTTATCAGGAATTAATATTCTACACTAACTCCATTTTCGTAATGTTCGTTATTTTCATTTTATTAATGTATGAGTTACACGGATGTAACGAGTTATGAGGAACCAGCCACTATATTTATGTAAATCTTGTTAATGTATTAGTATTAGAAAGAAGTGATGAATTGTGAGGAGTTAGGAATTTATTATCAAACAAAACTTACATATAATTTTATAAGTACTATTTTTATTGTTCTTCAATTAGAATTGAAGTTTCACCTTGTTAATTTGCGAAATAAAAGTTTGCACTAAAGATTATGTAAATTACTGGGGTGAAACTCCAATTTTAATTGAAGAACAGTAAAAACAACATTTATAGAATTGTATGTAAATTTTGTCCTTTATTATTAGAGAAAACATGTCATGCAATTTTAATTGAAGAACAGTAAAAACAACATTTATAGAATTGTATGTAAATTTTGTCCTTTATTATTAGAGAAAACATGTCATGCACTGACGTACTAGTTACACTGTCATTCAATCACAAACCATCATTTATTGTAAGTTTGTTGACTTTTATAATAAATACTTTAAAATTCATAACAACGGTGAATTCCAATTAGTTGACAGTGTAAAACTTTTTACACTGACAGTGCATAACTATTATACTCTTATTATTATTGTCTTACTATACAATAAACAAGCCACGTTCCTCATTATAAAGGGACTATTGACGTGTAGAACCAACCAATGCAATGGTTGGAAACAACAGAGTAAAACTGAAAATTTTTGTTTTCCTCTTTAAAAGAAATTTTTTTATTTTTCACTGTCATAGGATTGGTAAGACGATTCAGAGATTCTTTTGTTTTAAAAGAAAAGTTTTGTAGTTCTATTTCATAATAGAGATGTTTTACAGGACAAAATATTGTATTTTTTCTTTATTCATATTGAGGAGATCTTCTATGTTAAAAATTATGATATTATTTTTCTATTCTTACACTTTCATTAAGTGCCCATTTTAAGTTGAGCAAATTTGGACGTTTAATTTCTAACAAATAATTTGAATCAAACTAATAAAATTTCAACAAACACTTTCAAGTATAGGCAAAATATAAAGAAAGTTGAAAATTAATTTACTTGGTAGTTGGTAACATAATATTTTTGCGACAAAAATATGAATTTAAGTATAAGAGTATATATATTTAAAAGTTTCCATTTTAAAAGGATCACAAAAATTAATTTATTACAAAAAAAAATTTAAAATACTTTTACTGGTGATAAGTAAATATCTCATTATAGTTATATTGATTGAAGATATTTAAATATTTGTTAAAAAAATAATTAAGAAAAGTAAAAATCTCATTCAATTGAACAATTGAATAAAAAAGAAAATATATTAACTTAGCATGAATCACAAAATGAAAAAAAAATGTAACTATATATTCATAAAAAGGAAAATATGTATAAGAATTATTTCAAGTTAAAAAATAGATTACCAAATTTATAATATAATAATGAATAACTATAAAAACAACTTAAGAGTTAGTGAAATATAGTATTAATCACCATCGAGTGCATGAATCAATTAACAAAAAGTTGTTTCAATTTAACCAATAATTTCAAGTTTGAGTCATTGATTTCATTATTTTTCTCATAATGAACAAGTAAGGAAGTTTTACCTCAATAAAAAATAATCTAAATGATGGAGAAAAAAATGTAAGAAAAAAAATGCAAAAAAGCGATATGAAAAGCTAGAAAATCAGTATATGTTTGGAAGTATATTTCTAAAGAAACAAATATTTTTTCGAACATAAAGTTAAAAAAGTAAGTAATTACCTTTTAAAAACAAAACTAAATTAAACACGCAATTGTGTACCGAGCCTTATCAAAGACAGTTTTGTTATAAACTTATAATCGAAGACTAAATCAAATAAATTTAATTAATTAATTTTTATGTCAAATGACTGTTAAATATTAATTTATTCTTATATTATAAATTTAAATATTTACTCTTATGTAATGTGAATTCTTATGTATTAGTTTCTATTTTTTATTATAATTTTTTGAGTAAATTATACTGACATCTCCTAAAATTTAGTCAAATTTATTTCGATACCCCTCTTTTTTTATTCTCACACTAACCCCCTTAATTATTTAAAAAACATTATAGCGTGTACTCTATAAAGAAAGTTGTTGTAAACATTAAAAAATAAAGAAAGTTATGTGCAATTCCAAAAAATTCAGCGGGATATCAGTGTAATTTATTCTAATTTTTTTAAGACCACAAATATCTTTTATGGGAAATAATATTGTTCAAGTTGGATATAATCACTACGAGCAACAAAACTCTCTATTCAAGTATTTAACATAGTTGCATATTCAATACTCAAACTCGAAACCATTGGTTAGATTAGAACAATCCCACACCAGTTGATTCACGTTTTTTATTACAATTTTTTATTCCTTTAAAATACTATCACCTAAATTATTTTTAATTTATTTTAATTCAAATTTAAAATCTTAATATAATATATCAACTTCAGGATTTTTTTTAAATAAACTAAATTTTAATATTATTGTAATTTTAATTAATCTCAATTTAAATATAATTTTTAAAATTTTAATTTTTAACACACCATATCACTGAAGATAACATGTCTTAATTCAGATAATTTATTTTCAAAACTTTTTCTCAATTTTAAAAATTTTATTTCTTTTATTTAGTATAATAAATATTCATTATTATTGTTATAAAAAATGTATACTTTTGTTAATTTTTTTATTCGTAAACTTTATTTAAATTTAAAAATAGTTGTGTACTGCATGAATAAACTTGTTAAAAAACTCAAGATCCGACGAATGTCCATATCAGGACAATGCCGAGGACTAAACTACAAGATAAACTATTTTTAGACGATTTATCTTCGTTAAGGGTATGTTTAATTTAGAAAAGAAAATGAAAGAGAAAAACGAGAAAAGAAAGAAAGGAAAAGAAAGAAAAGAAGAATAGAACGAGAGATATTTTTTAAATTGGTTGATAAAAAAAATAGATATATTAAGGGGGATGAATTTTTTTTTAATAATAAATAGTAAATAAACATGAAATCGTAATAGTTAAATACATTATATTATTTATCTAAGTTGTGGACGTCATTTTTTAAAATCATAAAATTGATCAACCAGCAAATATGTATCAATCTTTAATCATTTTCTCAACATATCTAATCAAACAATCAGTTAAAAATCTATCTTTCATTTTGTCAGTAAATAATAACCAACTTACCCTAGTGAAAAATATGTTTTTAACAATGTCGTTTTACATCAGTTGTAAGAGAATCAATGCATAAAAAGACACAGTGACATTTTTGTAATTAAGTTTAATTATTTTACATTAGTTATAGTTGAATCGATGTAAAAAATAGTTTTTTACATCAGTTCAAACTACACCCAATGTAAAATGGCCTTTTAAAACAATGAAATCAATTTCATTCCACTCCTGTGCCCTCCAAATGTCGTCTTCTTCCTCTCGTTCTGACACCCTTTCACTTTGACAAACCCACCATTTGCTTTGCTTCTTCCTCGATCGTGCTTGTGCCATTGTTGTGCAACCCTCCCTCTCCATTGCTTGTGCTCACTATTGCTTGTGTTCGCATCATCGCCATTGTTCGTGCTTATAACTAGATGCCGCCTTTGCCTTCCAACCCTAACCAAGTACTTCTTCAATGTCTAAAATCTTAATCTACCATTTTTCACAAATCATAAGTTTTAATGGAAACTAGTCAAAACCATACTTGTTGTCTGCTAGGTAGTTCAGGTGAATTGATTTCGTATTGTAATGTTTAGTATTTTGTGATTATGTTCTTAATGCTCTAGTGATTACTGGCTAGTGATTGAATTGGCTTGTAGTTAGTTGTACATTTTGGTTGCTTTATTTCAAGCTGTGATATTTTTAAAGTTACGTTAGGTATGTTGTTTTTGTTATATGTTAGATTTGGCTAAATACGTATTTGTGAGACATAGCAATGTTTAAATTATGAATATTTTAGGCCATCTCTATGGGCAGTGTTTAAACTAGATCTTCTCGTTAAGTATTGGTGCCCAATAAGACATAATCGTTGGAGCAAAATTTTGATAAGCACTCGATGCTTCTATGAATACTGATTCTTATTCCTTGTGTGGGGTCACTTGTGTTCAGTTGGTGTTAACTTTTAGTGATTGGAAAAAAAAATATGAATTTAATTTTCACACACACACACTTTTAGCCGATTTTAGCATTACAGCATTTGAATAAAGAAATGGTTGATGAAATATAAGGATGTAGAATCAATTGTGAAGTCCATTTAATTAAATTTTTAAAGTTGCTAAATTGAAGAAATGAGATGTTTAAATTATAAAAAGTAGATATTGGTGATGTGTAATAGTGAGATTCATTTAATAATCTCAAAAAGTTACAAAATGAGTTTTTGGGATAGAGATTACCTTAGCTTTGGATTTTGGGTTAGTTGTTATAATAGTAAGATATGTAAATTGTGTTATTGTTTTTTGGTGTGTGGGGTAGCCAAATTGCACAAATGTTTAGTGTGTTTTTTATTTTTTTAATTTATGGTTATGTTATTACTTAAGATAATTGAATTGTATGACTGTTGAGGATTGTGCTTGTGATGTGTCTGCATGCTTGGTCACATAGAGCTTAGTTGAGCCTTGTGTGATGTTTTAATATTGTGATTAATTGAATATATGTAAACAAATATATGGAAAAAGTACTAAAAAACAGAGGAAACTCTATCGAATTTTATGTATAAATTATTTATGGCATTATTGTTTATTAGGGGTTTAGGGATGTTCTTTATCTTGCTATTGACCTTTGTTATTTTTTCGACTAAATAGGCACATGGCTGATCCATCTAGCAACCTTCCTTCACAATCCACGTCAAGAAGGACTAGACAAGCCACACGACTAAGAGATGTGGCCATTAGGCGAGTTGTTGAGGAAAAGATACAAGTTGATATACATCCTCAAACTGGTAGAGCTTTAGGGCAAAATGCAAGTAAATTCAATAGTTATCTAGGGGTAGTAGCTCGACCAAAGGTCAAAACCCCTACGTGATATGATTGCGGGCTTGCTTGATTTGGCTAAGGACCACTAGGCGGATCCTGTACAGGTATTGTGGGATGCTAGTGTATTTGGCAGGGAGAGCACTGTCTCGTTGTATATAAACTTCAATGATATGTTGGAAATAAGTAGTGGCAATGCAATACTTAACATCTCAGTTGTATAGTTGTGGATATTGTAAGTACATTTTATTTGCAGGTTCATTAGCTAATTAAGTATCATTGGTTTATAATTAACATTTATTTCTACATTATAGGTATGTGCATCGCTTTAGTATTGAAAAGGGGACTGCAAATACATATAGTTTCTTTGAGCCTCAAGCTATTCAAAAGTCAAGGAATAAGAAAGAAGAATCCCAAATGTACATGTCTAGATGGATGAATGGTTCAAGAAAACAGATTTACATGTTACCTTTTATTCATCGGTAAGTACAAGTTCATAACTGCTTTTAAATTATGTCATTGTTGTCACTGATTATACTCCAATGCAGGTCCCACTGGCAACTCCTGATTATTTGTCCTACAAACAATGTTGTCGTGTGGTTATGTTCCTTGCATAGGAAGCCTATGAAAGAAATGTAGAACTTAGTATAAATGTAAGCTTTAATATGTAACACATTTGATTTTTGCTTTGTATTATAAGTCTTAATCTTATAAAATAATTTACATTCATATGTTTTTTAATTAGTGTTGTGTCCGCATATCATATTTTGGAGGATAGGCCTATGACAACATCAAACAAGCTTTAATGGATTCTCCCCAAGGTAAGTAGTTTACAATCCCAAGATTCAAAAGCAAACTTTATTAGTTTCTATGCATAACAATTACATGATATAATTACATTTCATATTGAATTGTAGTGTAATAAACAAAATGGATCTTATGAGTGTGGTTATTAATGATGCAATAGATGTCCACTATAGTCCAAGCGAATATTGTAGATTCTTGGAATCAGGTAATATAATTTTACTTTAATAAGTTACATTAATTATATTTTTATTTTTTTATGATCTAATGTTAGGTTATTATATGTTGTAGTTATTCGCCTACTTGGATCAATTGGATGATAAGGCAATTGTTAACATTTGGCATACTGGGCAAAGCTTTTGGTCAAAATTAGTAACAATTGATTTTTTATGTTTGTTTAGAATGTATTTATCTATTTTTGAATTGTTTTAAGTGTGTTTTAGAGGTAGTTTAGAATTAGTTGTAATTAGGTAGTTTAAAATTGTTTGAAATGTGTTTATGATGTACTTTAGCATATAATTATGCTTCCAATGCATATAATAATATTTATTGATAACATGTTTGATTTAGTATATTTAAATATGATTCAACTGTCTATCTATGTTTGTTTTTACATTATAGGTTAGGAAATTAAAAAAAAATAGACAAAATATTTTTTTAAAAAAGCTAACTTTCGACATCGGTTAATGCTTTAACTGATGTTGAAAGTCACTTTCTACATCAATTAATGTATGAATCGATGTAGAAAGGTGTCAATTTATACACATAGAAATTGACTTTTTACATCGGTTGTAACTTTAACTGTTGTAGAAAGTGACACCTTTCTGCGTCAGTTAATAAAAGAACTGATATAGAAAGTCACTTTCTACATCGGTTCTTTGTTTGATGTAAAAATGTCCAACTTTCTACACTGTCTGTATCTACGTCGGTTCATGAACCGATGTAGAAACCCCAAAATAACTGATGTCGAAAGCCTCTTTTACAATAGTGCTATTCTTGTCAGTAACATAATCATGATACTACGATATTACGAACAATTTAATATTAATCAATTCATAATAATATATAATTCTCAAAGAATCAAGATGGAGGGGGGCAAGACTCCTGCTTGCCCCCTTGGATCCGTCACTAGATATATGTATAAAATGGCATAAATGAGCTAAATAAATAATGAGGTGTTGGATAAATAGAATATTTTTATCATTGTATGGAGAAAAAGACTCTTTTTCTCTTTTTGGCCCAAACTAAACGGATGACTACATTGCATAAGAGTCACTTATAAACTTTTACTTTCATACACTCTTCCAAACAAAGGAAAGCAAGCAAGCACACTCTTTTTCATCCCCTTGTTATCAATTTGTCGCCTTTCAACTCTACCAAATTGATGCTAAAATACAAAATATAAATTAAAGATAAATTACATTAATATAACACTATTAGATTGAAGACAACTTCTATGATGCACAAATATACCAAGTGGTCTACGGTGGTCTAGTATAGATGAGCCATAATAATAGTTTCCACTGGTTAATTTTTTTTTCCATGTCAACCGGATTTTTTTTGAATAATTAGGTGACATTGTTACCCTTGTTAAAATGACCTTAAGACACACTGTTACAATTTCTATTTTTTTTTTTTGGAATTCTTCAATTACTCCCTCACCACTTCTAGGAACAGGTTTGCAAATTCAATCGGAGTAGTCGAGCAATTGGAAGAGCAGTTGAAAGAAAAAGTGAATTAAAGTTCGAAAGGGTGTGTGTGTTGTAACTGAAGTTGTAAGAAATTTACGATTAGTCAATGGCGAGTTTTCTGAGGTTGAGAGTAACTGCCCAAGCTTGGCAACATCTCTATCATAGATTGTTCTTTCTGCAGTGTGTGAAATCTTAGTTGCTACTGTGCGATCTATAGTGTGTTTTTGGTGGTGCTCTGCCGAATGTGTCTTGGCGTCATCGCCATCATTTTGACAATGCAAATCGAACATACGCAATCCCTCACTTTGACGTTAGTGGGATGGGATTTGGAGATCCTCTGCATTCTTGACACATACACAACAATGGAATTTCTTCTCAACGAAAGGAGAATTTCATAAAAGACAATAAGGGCAATTGTGTAAAGATAAAAGCGGCATTTTTGAACAATTAGTTTTGCTGTTAAAAATAATTAAAAAAAAATACTCATACTACTAGTTGCAGAGAAATAATCTACGCCATTCACATATTTTATCATAAATCCAACGATTCAAAATAATTGGACCACAGTAAACACCTAACATCCTTGTCCACCGCACTATAAAATATAAAAAAATTTACATTAATAATTAATTAAAAACTAGCTAGTTTAGAATTGTTTTAAGTGTGTTTAGGAAATAGTTTAGAATTAGTTGTAATTAGGTAGTTTAGAATAGACTTAGCTAGTTTAAAATTGTTTGAAATGTGTTTATGATGTACTTTAGCATATAATTATGCTTCCAATGCGTATAATAATATTTATTGATAATATATTCGATTTAATATATTTAAATATGATTCAACTATCTACCTGGGTTTGTTTTTACATTACAAGTTAGGAAATTAAAAAAAAACAGACAAAATATTTTAGAAAACTAACTTTCGACATCAGTTGATGCTTTAACTGATGTTGAAAGTCACTTTCTACATCAGTTAATGTATGAATCGATGTAGAAAGGTGTCAATTTATACACATAGAAATTGACTTTCTACATCGATTGGAGCTTTAACTGATATGGAAAGTGACACCTTTCTACATCAATTAATAAAAGAATTGATGTAAAAAGTCATTTTCTATATCGGTTCTTTGTTCGATGTAAAAATGTTCAACTTTCTCCATTGTCTGTATCAATGTAGAAACCCCAAAACAACTGATGTCGAAAGCCTATTTTACAATAGTGCTATTCTTGTCAGTAATATAATTATGATACTACGGTACTACGAACAATTTAATATTAATCAATTCATAATAATATATAATTCTCAAAGAATCAAGATGGAGGGGGGCACGACCCTTGCTTGCCCCCTTGGATCTGTCACTAGATATATGTATAAAATGACATAAATGACCTAAAAAAATAATTAGGTGTTCGATAAGCAAGAATATTTTTATCATTGTATAGAGAAAAAGTCTCTTTTTTGCCCAAATTAAATGGATAACTACATTGCATGAGAGTCACTTATAAACTTTTACTTTCGTACACTCTTCCAAACAAAGGGGAGCAAGCAAGCACACTTTTTTTCATCCCCTTATTATCAATTTGTCGCCTTTCAACTCTACCAAAACTGATGCTAAAATACAAAATTATAAATTAAAGATAAATTACATTAATATAACACTATTAGATTGCAGATGACTTCTATGATGCACAAAGATACCAAGGGATCTACGGTGGTCTAGTATAGATGACCCTAATAATAGTTTCCACTAGTTAAATTTTTTTCCTTGTCAGCCGATTTTTTTTGAATAATTAGAGTGACATTGTTACCCTTGTTAAAATGACCTTAAGACTCACAATTACAATTACTCTATTAACAATTTTTCATTTTTTTTGTTAGCCCAGCAGATTCCCCTTCCAGCTTCACATTATAGCTCTTTCTCTTTTCGGTTCCTCCATTGGTATGCATCTTTCATTCCTTTTTCCAAATTCTTCACACACACACACACTCTTAATCGTTTTGTGTTGATGCTTGTTCCTCTGTTGATTTGCATCTTTTTTCTCTATCATGTTTTTTTGGAATTCTTCAATCACTCTCTCACCGCTTGTAGGAACGAGTTTGCAAAATTCAATCGGAGTAGTTGAGTGATTAGAAGAGCAACTAAAAGAAAGAGTGAATCGAAGTTTGAAAGGGTGTGTGTGTTGTAACCAAAGTTATAAGAAATTTACGATTAGTTGATGGCAAGTTTTCTGAGGTCAAGAGTAACTGCCCAAGCTTGGCAACATCTCTATCATAGATTGTTCTTTCTACAGTGTGTGAAATCTTAGTTGCTATTGTGCGATCTATAGTGTGTTTTTGGTGGTGCTCTGCCGGATGTGTCTCGGCATCACCGCCATCATTTTGACAATGCAAATCGAACATACGCAAACTCTCACTTTGACGTTAATGGGATGAGATTCAAAGATCCTCTGCATTCTTGACACATATATAACAGTGGAATTTCTTCTCAACAAAAGGAGGATTAAAGGAGAATTTCATAAAAGACAATAAGGGACAATTGTGTAAAGACAAAAAGAACACTTTTGAACAATTCGTTTTGCTGTTAAAAATGATTAAAAAATGAAAACACTCATACTACCAGTTGCAGAGAAGTAATCTATGCCACTCACATATTTTATCATAAATCCAACGATTCAAAATAATTGGACCACCGTAAACCACCTAACATCCTTGTCCACAGTAGAATTGGTCTAGATTGAAAGGCAAAAAACTCAAAATTTATTTTAAAAGTTTAATTTTTATACACTATCAATATAAAAAAATTTACATTAATAATTAATTAAAAATTAGTATTTTAACCTATGCATTACACAGGAATAAATATTTATTTTATATACTTAAATTTATATTAAATAAATACTTTTGAATATATAAATTATATTAAAATTAAAATTTGTAATAAATAAATATTTTGAACATATAGATTATATTTTAAATTTTTAATAAATAATTATTGTAATACAATGTTAATTTTTAATTATTGATAATTTTTTTAAAAAATATTAAAATTTAATTTAGAATTAAAGATATTAAAAATGATAGATTAAAATAGATAAGAGATTAAAAAAATCTTAAAAATGCTCTTATTGAAAAATAATAGTTAAAAACGTTCTCGTTCAATATAATTATTTTATTTAATACATAAGGTGGATTACAAAATTATAAATTTTAAAATATTTTTTATAAAACAACAAATTTATCATATATAATAATTTATAATTAAAAAAAATACAAGTCAATTTTCACACAGTCAGTGACTCCGTGCATAAATGAAACTCTTCCGAAGTTGGAAGAATTATTTTCTAACAAAGGAAGAAATAACATAAGGAACAACAGTTTCTGTCGTTGCAGTTAAAAAAGGAATGACGCAAGCCACATCCTAGTTACGTGAAAGGAAACGCGCCTAAAAGCATTGACTGAGTCCGACACCTGTGTATTTCAAATCAAATCAAGTTACTATCTCGTTTGAATAAATCCTACGCTTTTGCAAGGAGTTTTCACAAAACTTTCGCCGCAAGAAATTTATTAATTAATGTAACAATGCAATAAATTGCAATCAAAATGGGATTACAATTTATTATATAAAATGAAAAGAAATTGATTGATGATATGTGACAAGTTTATTGAATTATGCTTGTAATACACAGGTGCATACACGGGTGTGAGATTTGCCAATACGTACTGATATATGTTTTAAAAGGAACATATTAATAATTTTATTTTATTTTATCTTTTTAAATATATCTAAAGCATTAATTTATTATATATATAGAAAGAGATTAAATGTATCTTTCACAATAAACAATTCTACTCGGGTCGTAGGTAGCAAAACTGTCCTTTCTAATGTTTAATGTAAATGCATATGCAAGACTTACACTCAAGACTACTTGTTAAATTAAAACAACCTCATACCAATTGATCCGTTCGATAGTTTTATATATATATATATATGATAACTTTCTTTATTATGAAAAATAAGAATTATAAATATAAATTATTAGATTATATTTAAGTGGTTAAGATTAAAATAAAAATACAGGTGACTCTTTTAAGTAATTTCATGATTACTAACTAATTTTTAATCATGATTGTCCACATATAAGAAAAAATCTCACTTGAAACAAAATACATACATACATACATACATACATACATACATACATATATATATATATATATATATATATATATATATGATAACTTTCTTTATTATGAAAAATAAGAATTATAAATATAAATTATTAGATTATATTTAAGTGGTTAAGATTAAAATAAAAATACAGGTGACTCTTTTAAGTAATTTCGTGATTACTAACTAATTTTTAATCATGACTGTCCACATATAAGAAAAAATCTCACTTGATACAAAATACATACATACATATATATATACATGCATATGCATATATATATATATATATATATATATATATATATATATATATATATATATATATATATATATATATATATGGGATTTGTTAGTGTAACTCGAAAAATGTTACACCCAATCTTACCTGTTAAATTTATTATCATCTAACGGTTTTAATAAAATTACTTCAATACCTCACGTAACATCCTCTCATCTTAATCAAAAAGCACATCCTGTCCCCTCCCCCCCTTCATGCTCTTTATTAGGCGCTGCAAATCACGAAACTCGGTGGCCAAAGCAATCCAAAGTATGTTTCGTGGCCACTGTGAGAATATGATAATGGCCATGATATTTTGAATTTTGATTGGTAAAATGAGTAATTGAGATCAGAGAAAGGTGTGGAGCTTTGATTATCAGGTAGCTAGTGGTCCTCGGCAATTTCTTCAAACAAAATTTGATTGTTTGAACCCTAAAACAAATTCATAATGATAATAACTAATATATTACTGTATAATCCATTTTTTATGATACGTGGAATGATTATTAACATAATCGTATTATAAAGAATTTATAGCCATGGTATGTGACTTTGGCATATGAATGACTTTTGCAGATAAAAAAAAATTATGCTGTGCTTTTTGACTCAAATAGAGAAGGTTGAATCACGTGATTTTGCAATGAGCATTATGGAATGAAATAGAGAAGGATGAACGAGGGCACGATCGTTTTCAATTTAGAGGGATTTTGAGGATGGATTTTGTATCACATGAGACGTATGGGCTGCTTTGGCCACCGGGTTCCGTGATTTACAGCAAGTAATAGAGAAGATGAAGGGAGACGGGATGTCACATGAGGCAGTGAAGTAATTTATTAAAACCGATAGATGATAATAAAATTAACGGGTAAGTTTGGGTTTAATACTTTTAGAATTACACTGGTTTAATTTGATCTCTCTCCATATATATATATATATGTTGTATATTTTGAGTGGGTATTTTAAAAGGTTAAAATTGTCATTTAATTGAATTTAGAAAATTATTTTAAATTAATTTAGTGACTTGTCAAAATAGATATTTTACTCTATATTGGTCTTGTTGACTTGGTCTTTTAGACTAAGTCTAACCTTATCTTTTGACTTGATCTTAGGTAGTTTTAGAAATTCTATCCATTCTTGATAAATATCTATATTTCCTAAAGTTTTCAGATAGAGTTTTTTCTCTCCCACCTCTTCACTTTCTTCCCTTCTCTACGACTATTTGGGTTATTCTAAGAAGGCTTGCTAGTTTTGTTGTCTCAACCATTTTTTGGAAATGGTTGGGATAAACCTGTTATATCCTGGAGAGTTGCGCATCACGCAGATAAGTCCTTGGAGACAGTGTGAGATCACATGATTATAGACAATGAGGACAACAATATATATATATATATATATATATATATATATATATATATATATATATATATATATATATATATATATATATATATATATATATAATTTAATTTTCTTAAAATATATTTAATTTATATTTCGTTAAAATATTTATGTTAAAAATAAGCGAGTGTGTTATAATAAATTAATTTATGTGTGTGTATGTATAGATATACGTATATATAAAAATGTAAATTTCTAACCAAACATGCAATATTTTTATGATAGAGAAATTATTTTGTATAATATGATTATATAATTTTTATAATTATGAGAGAGATAATAAGTGAAGAGAAAAGTGTGTAATAAAATAAATGATATAATTGAGAGAAATAAAAAATAATATAAAAAATGTTATATAAGTAATAAGTCATATTGAAATAATTGGTACCATTAAATGTATGGATCAACTAGTACAGGTTGTTCTAGTTTAACTAGTATTTTTAAATTTGAGATCTGATTATGTAGCTACTGAGCTTTGTTAAATATTCAAAGAAAAGGCTTTATCGTTTATAGTGGTCTCACTTGTCTCGAGTAAGATTGTCTCCTATAAAGAATACTTTTGATCTCTAAGGCTATGTTTGGATTGATAGTAAGAAATGGAATGGGAAGGAATGGAAAGGGAAGATAAGTGATGCCATTGTTTGTTTTTAAATTAGGATGTAGCTCATCAAAAAAGGATGGAATGGGATCCATTCCATTCCATTATTTACAAGCATTTTTCTCCCCTTCAATTTGACAGGAATGTGATGGAAAACAAACATTTTATTACATATTAACCTTTTTAACCTTATTATATTTACCCTGTATATTAATTATTGCTTATTGCTTCACTCTCCCTTATTTGCTTTGACTTTTTCGTGCCTTATTCTCTTCTCACATGTTTCACCTTCTTCTCACATGCCTCACCCTCTTCCTTGCCTTCAACGTCAAACATTTGATAAGAATGACAATAACTATCTAAATTGTGATAAAAAAAATCTAATGGATTATGATATATTAAAAAAACTAGTATTTGTATGTGTATTACATTGGATAAATATTTATTTGTATATAATTATAATTATAATTTATAATAAATAAGTATTTTCAAATTTATAAATTATATTATAATTAAAATTCATGATAAATAAACATTTTTAAATATATAAATTATATTTTGAATTTATAATAAATAATTTGAATTGTAATATAAAGTTATCTTTAAATTGAGTTGGTTTAATTGTAGGGAAAATTAATATGCAGATAAAGATAAAAGAAAGGTAGTTTAAGATGATTGAGAGAAATATTTTGGCTAGTTGTAGGGATAGTATGTAAAATATACCTCCAAAAAGAGAAGAAAGTATTGAGAATTTATAATTAAAAGAGTAGAGAAGATAGGAGCTTTATTCTCCAAGTTAAGGATTTTGATTTATGATAAAAGACTATATTTCTTTAAAAATATCAAAAATTAAAACATGACATATGTCTTTTATTAAGTCATTTTTTTTATATCTTTTTACTCAATTTTATGGTTCTGATAAAATAATGCATAAGAACATAAAATAAATAAAATATAAAATGTCTTTAAAGTAAAGGCAATGTGGGAATTAAAAAGTTATAACTCATTATACTCTATCATTTTTTTAAACGATAAAATTGAATCTTTGTTCCGTTCTATTATAAAATATTCAAACAATAAAATGACATTTTTAATCGATTCCATTTCATACCATTTTGTTCAATTATATTGTGATCTATTATGTTTTATTATTTACCACCAATTCAAATGTAGCCCAAAAAAGATATTGAATTGGGGCAAGATACGTAGTAATACTTTCTTTTGATTGCAAAAGGAAAATTATGAGGGTTGAAAAAATCAAATCTTCATTCAGTGGATGAGGCTAAGTTGGCGCCAAATATAATAGTAATTAATAAATAATGGACTAGAAAATGTACGGAAAGTAAAAAATGGCTGCCATAACAGTGCCTTTAATGGGAGTTGAAAGGTATAGGATGATGATAGAAACCAAGAAAGAAATGAAGAAAGAAAGAAAGAAGGTTAAGACAAGTTGACGTGAAATTTACCAAAATAAAAGATATATTTACTTCAAAGAAAGGGAAAAACCAAAATGATCGTAATAGAAAGAAATTTATGTATCATTGATGACCATAAAGTTATGCTTTTATTTGGAGTATGTTAGTAAGTTATAATTATAATGTATCTTAAAATATATTATAATGTAGTTTATTAATGTATTTTAACTAAAAAATTAATATGTGTATGTTAGTAAATCCCATATATATATATATATATATATATATGTCAGGATTCGTTAACACTAGGTGTCAACATTAATCAAATTATATTTTTAATAATTTTTTATAGAATGTAAATTTAATCAATTTAATAGTTGAATTATGTGCTATTATCTTCATGATCATGCATATCAAATTTCACATAATTTAGACTTTTCTAGATATATTATTTAATATTGAATATTTACATATGTTTTAATATATTATTATATGTTAAAATAAAGTGATGCGATGAACTACTAAATAATTTTAAAATTATATGAAGTTTTGTATACTTTATCTAATTAACAAGAACATCAAATTCAACAGTTAGATCGATTAAATCTGCATTCTATAAAAAGTTATTGAATCTGTAATTTGACTAACTTTGACAATCTGGTATCAATAGATCTAAATATATATATATATATATATATCCAAATAATTGGATTCTAATCAAACCCACGATATCAATATCCTTCTATATATATCTGTGATCGAAAATAATTATAACACAATATTTATATTAGTCATCTAAAAGTTTTCTTTTGATATATTCTAAATGTGAATACCGAGTAGTTGAATAAATAATATTTTCATTGACCGGATGAGGGGCAAATTGCCAAATATAATAATTTAATAAATAATAGAGTAGAGAAATGTGCAAAATATATTTGTAAAAAATTGCAAATTGGTAATTAATATTACCATAAATTTATTGACAGGGAGCCGCCATACCAGCGTAAGAGTTGAAATTGAAAAGAACGAGATGTTAAAAAGAAACAAATAAAGAAATGAATCCTATAAGATTTTTTTGCTTACAAGTAATCCTATAAGTTTAGTTTACGGAAGGAAAACGAGAGAAAAAAAAAAGAATTATATTAAAGAAAAAATAAAAAATAATTTAAATTTTGTTTCTAAAGTCAGTTTTTTATTTTCTTCATATTTTTTTCTTCAACTAAATAATAAAAATAATTAAAATCCATTGATAATGTAATTTTTTTATATTATGATCTTATCATATATTTCATGTATAGTAAAATTATCGACCTTTATAATAATTATTTTAAAAATTATATTTAAAATAAATTTTAGTTAATTGACAGTATAAAAATCTTAATTAACACTAATAATATATCAAAATTAAACTCATAAAAATGCATTATTATCTATATTTTTTATTTTATTTTATCTCCTATCTTCTAAACACATGCTGTAAAAGATATGGTCAAGACAAGTTATTCTGAACGTGCTAAATGCATATTAAAAAAATAAAAAATAGAAGAATTAATATCTCTTATGTCTATAAATACACAACACTTCATTAACAATTTGTCCATGTCACAAAAATTTGGTCAGTATTTCGATATTATTACTTTTGACAGGTTAAGTGCCAAGAGCTCTGGTTCTCAAAGAAGGAATATTGAAGATGTTTCAGAACATAGTGAATGCCCTCACCACCAGCGACGGCAACAACAACAAGAGGCGATGGAATCAGAGGGACAGTGATCTTGATGAAGAAAAATGTGCTGGACTTTAATGACTTGAGTGCCTCCTTCCTTGATCGTCTTCATGAGTTCGTGGGCAAACGCGTTTCTCTCCAACTCATAAGTGCCGTTCAAGCTGACCATGGTTAGTATTTCCTCATTTCTTCCATATGTTTTCCTCGTACCATCCTATCTCTTGATCTCTCATGGTTGCTTCGTGCTCCCTGTTTTAATATACTCGTCTCGTTCTCAGGACAATAAAAGAAAATATCATATTTGTGTCTACTTATTTGAAATTCTTATGAATTTAATTTCTACGTATTATTAGTGTTAAAAATTTTATGTTACTAACTAATAATAAATCTTTATTAGTATAATTTTTAAAGTAATTATTATAGAAGTCAATAAACTTATTGTGACCTGTAATTAGATAATAATATAAAAAGAGAAATTCTATGGTATCCCTATAAGTTTTAAGGGTTTTGAAACAGTTGATTTTTAAAAAATAGTTATTTTTAGAAAATAGTTCAGTTGCACCCTAATCCAACAGTAGCAATAGTAATCTACTGGTTCTAAACCAACTGGTATCTAATATCTTAAATTGTGGGGACCAAGTAAAGTGATTTAAAACTTTCATAGTAATGGCAATACTTTCAAAAAATTACCAAAAGTTATGATTCATTCATTTTCAAAATAAAAATTCATGTGCAAGTGGTGACTACTGCAAAATAGGATGACATGGCAACAAATTATGTTTTTATTGGTCTAAAAACTAACTGTCCCAAAACAGTTTTATTTATCAGGTACCATAGTAACTCCCATATAAAAAGCTTTATTTTTATTACATTTTTTTAATAATTTAACTTTTTTAATTGTTCTGTCACGTTGTTCATCTTATTTTACATTTTTTATTATAAAATTTTTGGATGGAAATAAGATTACCCTGTCTCTCGGCAAGAAAACAAGACATAACCATGATGGCAAGCATGCCCTTTAATTTACTTGACTTTTTGTTCTCTGCCTCCATGCTCTATGAAAGCAGATCGTATATTCTTCCCGTTCCTATATCCGGCCCCTTTGGTTTTAATCCTCTTATCAAAACATAAAAGGGAATCTAATATGAATTTTCCCCGTCGAGACTTGGTCACTTAGCTTCCACGTTAGGTAGTTTATAATCAGAAATCCAGATTATTGTATTCTTTTTTTGTTTTTCTTTTCATTTTCAAGACTTCAAAAATCAAGGTCAATCATGTTCAAAAAATGATTTTATTAACTACAAGGAATTGACAGTAGAATTTTTTTAATAAACAAAATAAGATTTAACATTATCAATATATTTATACTATAATTTTGAATAAAAAACATTTTTGATTTTTTAATTCCAAGCAATGATTAATAAAATCATTATTTATATGAGCAATTATTTACTAGAAGTTTTGGCAAAGAGTTGAAACATTGACGGTGTAAAAAGAGGTGAATTTAAAAATTAACAAACAAGTTTTTTTGTTTTTTTGTTTTTGACATCACAAACAAGGATAAGAATGTGATAAAGTAATTTTTGTACTTTTTACCGTTATTGTTTGGTAATTTTTTTTATATATAAATTAAAATAATTATCTTGAGTTATTCTAAGAGTTTTTAATTTTTTTTGAGAAAAGGAGTTTTTATTCAACGAAAGTATTTTTAAATATTTTTTAAATCTTATCTCTTTCAATATATTCTTTTTAATATATTTAGTTCTTAGTTGAATTTTGATATTTTTTAAAAGAAATTATCAATAGTTACAAATAACATTATATCATAATATAATTTGTTTATCATAAATCTAAAATGATATTTATGTCTTCAAAAAGATTTATTTATTATAAATTTTAATTAGAATATAATTTATATATTCAAAATTTTTTGTTTATCATAAGTGTTAGTTATATAAAATAAACATTAATTTTGTAGATTCCACATGTTAAAATACTAATAATTTTATAAGGAAAGAAAGGTTCTAAGTCAGTTATTTTAATTAATAGATAATTACATAAATAATTAACAAATATCTCTCAGATGAAAATATTCTTAGTGCATTTAAATAAATAAGCAACAAATATCTACCAAAATTAATGATATAGATTCTGGATTTATATGAGTATTTTTTTTATAAAATAGAAGCAATTCTTACCTTTACGGCAATTATTCTAGTGCGAACTAGATGTGTTTACATTTCTCTATTTTTGTGAATGTTTTTCTGAGAAAAAAAGCAGTAGAGTAACCTTAGGGAAAATGTCCTGTATGAAAGTTTCGGATCCTAGTTACTTGAGATATCAATTAACATATATGTTTCTATATCTTTTTTTTTATATATAAAAAAAATACTTGTATTTAAATTCATATTCATATAAATATTAATTTAATACTCGTATCCTTAACTGTTAGGTATATTTAAGTACCTATATTAGTATCTACACTTTAGTTAAATATGAAAAATCAGTAAATAAAATAATAAATACATTTGTAATTCAATTGACAAACTATTGAAAAATCTTTCAAATATAATCATAAAAAACTACAAATATAACATAACACGAATATTAAATATAAGGCATAATATTATGTTTTAACATTAAGTAAATATTATCATAAATTTCAAAAACAACAAATTCATAAACTTCTAAGTCTTGAGTTGATGCTCTCCTATTGAAAAATGATACATTATACTAATTAATTATAATTATAAAGTTAAAATTAATAGTACAAATTGTGAATTTATTTTACCTCATCACCAAAATTAGAGTATTGAAAAGATTGTAAATACTTATCTTTTACATGTGAATTTATTTTAGTCCTTTAAATTTAATCTTATAATTATAATAGGTGAATACTAAAGTACTTATTTACACTCATATTTCCATCAAAATTTGTAAGTAATATAAATAATTACTCTACCAATCTACCTATTATAAAAAATTATTATAATTACTTATTGAATGCATTACCCATCACCATCACTAATAACTAACGAAACCTTTCCTTTCGGATCCGGCCATAAGAAGGGTTTTCAACCTTTTTTATCTCCCCCTATTTCATCCTCAACTTTTTTAAAAAAAGTAAAAAAACTATTTTGTCTCCATTCTCTTTTTATTTTCTCTATTGTTGTTACCCCACCATTTCTTTATTAACAGAAACATATTTCTGTTATATATTTAGACAAAATCTTTTTGGAATATATACAAAAGAAACGTATTTCTATTATATATTTCAATAAGATTTTCGTCATAATAAAAATATATTTCTGTTGTGTATTTCGATAAACTCTTTAATACAATGAAAATATATTTTTGTTGTATATTTTGTACAATAAAAATATATTTCTGTTAAGAGGTATTTAAAAAAAAAATAACAAATAAAAGTTGGAGTAAAAATAGCAAAAACTGAAATGAAAATGGCATGGCCTTATAAGAATTCTATAGGTCCCGATTGCCGAAGGCTCGAGCATGAGGTCCAAACCTTGATTTGTTTGTTTGGGACTGTGAATTCCTTACGTTGAAGAAAGATAAGATAATGACGTGTTTAAAATTTACACAGAACGTGACATGTTGTTAGTGTTGTACGGAAGAAAAAATTAATGAACTAAAGGAACGGAAGAATTAGTTTAAACGTGGAGGCATTTCTGACCATAAAATTCATCATAGTTTTTTAATTCTTTATTTAATATTCTTATAGGGATAAATAGCAAATAATTTATACATTACCAATATATTTTTTTTTTACAACTATCATCTAATTACAAATTGGTATATATTGTATGTTGATTAATTTTTACCTATCTTAAAAATCATACTTATCATGATTTATGATTAGTTAACAGTATAAATTTTTTTATATGACAATGTATAAAAATTAAATTCAAACATAAAATCATGATTCCTTTATTTTTTATAATTTAAGTAACTGTCCTCTCTTATAATATAATCTTAAAAAATTATTAAATAAGCCTTACAAATTATTTTACATTATTGTATTTAATTAATACTATTTTTATTTTAGCTTAAAATTATTAACTTAATTCTATATAAATTTTGAGACGGTAAAAATGTAAAAAATATATAATGTATTAAAAATGTAGTATATCTTCGCCAAATTAAATCACCACGTTAAAGAATCCGGAATCCATTACCATTCCAATATCTTGCAGTAAAGAAATCGATCCACAGGAAATGGTTCCTAAGATTATGGTACATTGGTAAAATGAGGTACATTGAGAGCTGATACATTTGTGGACTCGTTGCGGTGATAAGAGATCATGTCTTAGAGCATCTCTCGTATTATTACATGCAAGAATCCAATTTAGGTTGTTAATTCTGTTTTAATGGATTCTTTGTTTTCACATAAAATTTAAAAATAACTATTGGTTTTCATTTCAATAGTAAAATCTAACTAGAAATTTTAATTTATTTTTAGTAAGTCTCACAATGAAACTCACATATTTATATTCTTATTTAAATATACTTTTATTACAAATTATAATATTAATTTATGTATTTTTTAATTTTAAAACAATAAATACACAAAAAATGAAAATATTAAAAATATTGCAAACCACTAAATTATCATTTCATTTTTCTCAGCCCTCTCATTATCTCTTACCCACACAGCACCCCCCTCCCGCAAGCAGCTAAAGCAACTCATTTTCTCTCACCCACACAGTGACAAGCCCAACTGCACAAGCAATGGTTGAAATTTGATATTTTGATTGTTAAGCAATTTTGCTTGTAGTTACTTATACAAATAACAATTCTTACGTAAAATCTTCGGCTCATTTGCTTTAACGGAGAACTCAAGTTAAGTAATGCTGTTTAACTTTAAGAACCAAGTTAAACAACTGCAGTAGAGATGCTCTTCTACAAGAAATAGTAGCTTATTTGAGATGTCAGGTTGGAACACTAGAACGATACACGGTACACCAATGTTAAGATACGAGAATTAATGGTAAAAGCAAGTTAAAAATTTCATTGGAGTTGCTTTTAATTACAGATAAAAAATAACAGTGAAAATATATATCATCTCTAAGTATAAACCGCACAAAAAATCATCAAACTAACTCTATTGTCACCTCCATGTATTGATGTGCTTTTTTTTTTGGCATCATATTACTTATTTTTTCATACTCTATCCAGACCAATCGTATATTATCCATATTTTTAAATCTAGATTCTAGTACTTGCCGAGAAAATTATCTTTGCATGAAGTTTTATTTGCAATGGAACCTGAAGTGTTATTATGATGACAACAAATGTTGAAGGGAATGGTATGAAAGGAAAACTTGGGAAGCCTGCATATTTGGAAGACTGGATCACCACAATCACACCCTTGACAGCGGGGGAATCGGCATTCACGGTTACATTTGATTGGGAAGAGGATATAGGAACCCCAGGAGCATTTTTAATAAGAAATAATCATCACAGTGAGTTCTACCTAAAAAGCTTGACACTTGAGAATGTTCCAGGCCACGGTGTCATCCACTTTATCTGCAACTCTTGGGTATACCCTGCACATAAATATGAAAAGGATCGCATTTTCTTCAGCAACAAGGTAAAACTACAAACATAAATATCAATGTCATGCAAGCAATTTAAGCAATGTTAACTATCTTTTGAACTGTATGCCTGTAAATTAACGAGAAATTATTGCATGCTCTTGGTGAAATTTCACCTGACACATAATCAAGTCTTATTGACTCTTTTTTGTAAACTTCAAACTGGGTTATGTGGTAAGTGGAGATTGACCGGGACCATATATAACCACGTGATAGTTTTTGACCATGTAATAATTTCTTGTAAATTACTAGTTACATATTTAATTACTACTAATGTTTTGCATGCAGACATACCTTCCAAGTGAAACACCAGTGCCGCTTCTTAAGTATAGAGAAGAAGAACTAGAGAGTTTAAGAGGAGATGGAAGAGGGACCCTGCAAGAGTGGGATAGGGTCTATGATTATGCATACTACAATGATTTGGGTGATCCGGATAAGGGTCCACAATATGCTCGTCCAGTTCTTGGAGGGTCCACTGAATATCCATACCCTCGAAGGGGAAGAACTGGTAGACCACCTACAAAATCAGGTTAAGCATGTTATGTGTTGCTTGGCTATTCATTTAAGTCCATTTTTATTGAAAATATTTTGGAAAAATGAAGTTTGGTCATTTCTGTTGTAGTTTTACATTTCTGATGTGGGGTTGTTTCTTTGTTCTGTTGTTATTTCACCAGATGCTAATAGTGAGAGTAGATTGAATTTTGCCATGAGCTTGGACATATATGTTCCAAGGGATGAAAGATTTGGTCACTTGAAATTGTCAGACTTTCTTGCTTATGCACTGAAATCCATAGTTCAAGTTGTCATACCTGAGCTGGAGTCTCTATTCGACAGCACCCATAATGAGTTTGATAGCTTTGGAGATATATTTAAACTCTATGAAGGTGGGATTAAGGTGCCTGAAGGTATACTTAAGAATATTAGGGATAAAATCCCTGCAGAGCTGCTCAAAGAAATTTTCCGAACTGATGGCGAAAGGTTCCTCAAGTTTCCCCTGCCACAAGTGATTAAAGGTATTTTTACATTGTTCCTGTACCATTCACATGGACATGATCACATAGGTAACTTAACATGTTTGCATCAAAGAACCTAAAAAAGTCATGTGTTTTGTAAATTACTCTCATATGATAATGACATTCTTAATGATTTTGAGCAGAAGATAAGTCCGCATGGAGAACCGATGAAGAATTTGCTAGAGAGATGCTAGCAGGTGTACACCCTGTTATTATTCGCTGCCTCCAAGTACGCCTAAGTGATTTTAGCCTTAATATTTTATAATCAATTGAATTCAACTAAAAAATTGTATGTATGTTATAATTATCAAGTTTTCTTTTCCTAAACTTAATTGATAATTGACTGTATTTTTTTCTCTATACAAAATAAATTGCAGGAATTCCCACCAGCAAGTAAGCTAGATTCT
The DNA here is from genome assembly GCA_004329165.1 of Spatholobus suberectus. NCBI lineage: Eukaryota > Viridiplantae > Streptophyta > Magnoliopsida > Fabales > Fabaceae > Spatholobus > Spatholobus suberectus. Next base: position 5,979,390 of record CM014732.1, read on the forward strand.
AAAGTCTATGGTGATCAAACTAGTACAATAAGGAAAAAGCACATTGAGAGCAACATGGATGGGCGCACCGTAGATGAGGCAATTTTCAAGTTTGACATGATATTGTGTTTTCATAATAAAATTTTATGTGAATTTTGCTAAAGCTTTTATGGTCAAAGTCAATTCATTTTTTATTTGGTTGGTCATATAGGCAATCAGACAAAAGAAGTTATTCATCTTAGATCACCATGATGCACTAATACCATACTTGAGGAGGATAAATTCCACTTCTACAAAGACTTACGCCAGCAGGACAATTCTTTTCTTGCAAAATGATGGGACTTTAAAGCCATTGGCCATTGAGTTGAGTTTGCCACATCCTGAAGGAGATCAATATGGTGTCATTAGTAAGGTTTACACTCCTGCAGAAGAAGGTGTTGAAAATTCAATCTGGCAGTTAGCTAAAGCTTATGTAGCAGTAAATGACTCGGGCTATCATCAGCTTATTAGCCACTGGTATAACTTTATCAACGATGACCAAAGAGGCAAATTCAACAAACTTAATTAATCTTTCATTGATAATAATTTCCTATATCTTTCCATTTGTCACAGGTTGCATACTCATGCAGTGATCGAGCCATTCGTCATAGCTGCAAACAGACAGCTTAGCGTGCTTCACCCTATTTATAAACTATTGCATCCACACTTTCGTGACACCATGAACATAAATGCACTTGCAAGACAAATTCTCATCAATGCAGGTGGCATTGTAGAGGCCACAGTTTTTCCATCTAAGTATTCCATGGAGATGTCATCTGTGATTTATAAGAATTGGGTTTTCCCTGAGCAAGCATTACCCGCAGATCTCATCAAGAGGTAAACAACACATGCACAAGACCATCGTTAGATATTAATGGTTTGTTCTAAATATATGGTTGAAAGCATGATAACTAACATATAACATTTAAATCATCCAATTTGATGTTAATGAGCTGATACATAGTTAGTTGCTTCTTTCAGAGGACTGGCTGTTAAAGATTCGGGGTCTCCACATGGCCTTCGACTTGTGATTGAGGATTACCCTTACGCTGTTGACGGGCTGGAGATTTGGTTTGCCATAAAGAAATGGGTTCAGGATTACTGCTCCTTTTACTACAAGGAAGATGACACAGTTAAGAAAGATGAAGAACTACAATCTTGGTGGAAGGAATTAAGAGAGGAGGGTCACGGTGACAAGAAAAATGAGCCTTGGTGGTCAAAGATGCAAACTCGTGAAGACCTTATTGAAGTTTGCACTATCATTATATGGGTTGCTTCAGCTCTGCATGCATCCACCAACTTTGGACAATACCCTTATGCAGGTTTCCTCCCAAACCGTCCAACCATAAGCCGAAGATTCATGCCCGAGAAAGGAACTCCAGAATATGATGAACTTGTGGCCAACCCTGAGAAGGCTTTTCTGAAAACAATCACAGCACAGTTGCAGACTCTCATAGGCATTTCACTCATAGAAATATTGTCTAAGCACTCTTCTGATGAGGTGTACCTTGGACAGAGAGACACTCCTAACTGGACATCTGATGTGGAGCCACTGGAAGCGTTTGAGAAGTTTGGAAAGAATCTGGCTCAAATTGAGGAAAGGATTGTGACAATGAACAATGATGGGAAACACAAAAACCGAGTTGGACCAGTTAACATGCCATACACCTTACTTTATCCTAGCAGCAAAGCTGGACTAACTGGCATGGGAATTCCTAACAGTGTCGCAATTTGAAAGGGCTTGCATGTTCTCTTTTACTGCCTTCTGAATTCAGATTTTAGTATGATGTGTATTTTTTTCTGCCGCTATTCTGCTTAAGGATACTTGAGCTTTGTGAATTTCCAATCTTCTCTCTGTATGCAGTGTATATCTATTCGTTTATATGTACATATACTGTAAAGATAATCTGTTCCGGTGGAATGTCAAAATAAGTCATTGTTACCTACACCTACTTTTTTTTTTTTTTTAATTACATTATAAGAATATTTTTAAATTTAAGCAAAATTTATAAATAAAAATAGGATTAAATATGGTTTTGTCCTCCTAAAATTGACCCGTTTTGGTTTTAGTCTTAAAAAAAAAATTCTTTGAATAAAGTCTTTCAAATATTAAAAATACCTTAATTAGATTTCTGTATTAAATTCTGTTTAACTTTTTTGTTAAATGATGATCACATCAGCATCCCGGCCACCATTAATTTGTTGATGTGGTCGTCTATGTCAATTGTTATGTTTAGGTCAGATTAGTAACATATTTTTTGAATAAAATTGTTACATATTTAACCTTAAATCACAGATTCTTTTTAATTCTAAAACAAGTAATTGCACAATTTTTTATTAAAAATTATCACTGGACACTTCCGGTAATAAAATATTTTACTTAGAAGCTGATATGACCATCATTTAACAGAAAAGTTTAGCAGAGTTTAATACATGGATCTAATTAGGATATTTTAATATTTGAGGGATTTGATTCAAGAAATTTTTTTCCCAATTACTAAAATCAAAACAGGTCAATTTTTGGAGGACTAAAAATATATTTAACCCATAAAAATAAATTAAAGAGAATGATGGTTGTTTTTATTACTAAAAATGAATATTCTATTTTATTAGTTAAAAATAAATTAAAGCGGTACAACTTTTTTTTTTGTTCCTGCCACAAGTATTTTCTTTCAAAGGTAATCATATTCAAGGTACAATTAGACATTAAATGTGAGCATTTCTGACAACAAGAATTTGAACTTTGATTCGCCACCTTGTTAAAGACTAGTTTCTTCTGTTAGGCCTAACCCCCATTGGTAAAGAGGTAAAACTTTTAAAATCAAGAAAAAATTATGAAAATAAATTATTTGAATTAATACATAATTTCATTAAAATGATATATCTAAGTTTAAAAATTAAAAATTAATGTCCGATTGAATTTCGTATAAGATTGTCTCTAAAGAATGATATATGTGAGAAAAAAATTGAAAATAAAATTTAAATTAGAATTGGTTAAAATAATAATAATTTCAGAATTCAATTTATTTTAAAAAGGAAAAATACTTTTAATTTGATGTATCGTATCAATAATTAAAATCTAAAAGCAAATTAAATTTAAATTCAATTAAAACAATAATGCTTGAAATGAATTAGAAATTCTAAATAAAAAATAAAATTAAATACTCAATACAAACAAAATTACATAACTTACTGAGTAAGAAATTAACTCTAAAAAATGCTCTTGTTTAAAAGTAACAACGATGAATGTAAAATTAATATGATATGGTGAAATGTCAAAATAAGTCATTGTTGCACATTTATTTCTCATCCTCACCCTTCTATTTCTTTTAATCTAATGGTTCTAACGAATAACATATCCTTAACTATTAGATTAAAAGAAAATAAAGGATGGAGAAGGAGAATAGCTCTTTTAGAATTAATCTTGAAATAACTTAATCCTTCCTCAATTATTTTTTATGAAAAAATAATGGAAAATTTAATAAACAAAGTGCTTGTTTTTAACCTAAACACACATGTTTGGGTTGAAAATTGAACTAGTTGATCATTTTTGAGTCGAAATCGGGCATGCTTTATTTTAGCTTGAACTTTGCTATTCTCACTCTTTTTTTTTTTGGCTCTTTTCACCCCTTACTTTTCAAAAAAGCATGAAAATATAATTTTACCCTTACTTACATTTTATTCACCCTCCAACTCTTTTTTCCACCACCATTTCTCGCGTTCCCATTTTTGCTTCTTCTTCGCACCCATAACTCAACACTCCGTCCGTCACCACTGACTCCTCCATTTCGGTACCACCATTCGTTCATTTGCTTCCTTTGTCAAACAGGTCGAAGTGCTATAAGCTTAGCCATCACAATTCGCTCTAATAATCGTCTCTAGCAACTTCCCGATGAGCTCATGACTCTCTCTTTTTTCTACATTTTACAGATTTAACGAAAACGCATTTTCATTTTGTAAAATGTTACAAAACAAAAACGTGATTTTGTTTTGTAACAAAAAAGTTACAAAACAAAAACGCATTTCCATTTTGTAACATGAAAATTTACAAACTATTATTGATTAACTGTAAGATTTGTAGTATGGAGCAAAGTTGGAATAATTTTTTTTTCCTGATGAAGTTAACATGTCAAGAGTTTGGGGGAATGTAATTGAAGCAAACGATGATGTTTTTGAGCATCCGTTACAAGCAAGTAATAATGCTTTGGAAATTCCTATAGAAGCAAACAAGAAGTATGTTATAGAAAGGTTGGATATGAATCCACAAGATATATTTCTTAATTATAGTAAAATTTTCACTATTACAGAGGTATATTGAATAATTAACTGTTCAGGATTTAAATTTTGTTTGATATTTATTATGTTGTTGAACGATAAAGGATTATTGGATACAAGTTTTACAAAATGTGATGATTTGTTAAAGTGGGTTCGACAAATTGAGAAAGGTGCGGATTTGTTATTGTCGTAGAACAGTCAGACATTTGTCTTATTGTCTTGTGAAAGGAGAAGAAAGTATAAACAATACAAAGATGTGTTAACCTGCAAGTCCACTGAAAAAAAAAGTGATTGTCCTTTTAGACTAAAAATGAAGTTTGTGAAAGGGGTCGGATGGAGACTTTTTGCTATTTTTGGATTTCTTAAGCACAATGTAGCTGAAACATTGTTGGGCCATGCATATGTGGGTCAGTTGAGTAGTGAAGAAAAATCTCTGCTAGATGAAATGACCAAAAAATGGTGAAGCTTAGTTATATTTAGCTGACAATCAAAAGCTAATATGAGACAAGTGTCAACATTATCAAAATTGTATATAATGCACGTCAAAAATACCATCAACATCTAAGGGGTTCAAGAACTGAAATGTAACATCTAATGAAGTTGATGGAATGTGATGAATATGTCTGCAGGTACAGAAAGGTAGATACTAAAAATGTTGTCACACATATATTGTGGTCACACCCATATTCTATCAAACTTTTAAATACATTTTCCACTATGTTGATTATTGATTCACCTACAAGACAAACAAATATCAGCTTCCATTATTGGAAGTTGTTGGGATTACTTATACTTTGATGACATTTTCTGTGACGTTTGTTTATTTGGAGAATGAGCGAATGAATAACTTTACATGGACATTAACTAAAGTAAAAGAATTGTTTGTAAAAGATGATGTTTTGCCTTAAGTTATTATCACTGCTAGGTACCTTGCTTTGATGAATGCATTGCAAAATGTTTTTCCAAGTTCAACCAACTTGTTATGCCAATTTCATAGTACTAAAAATGTCAGAGCAAAATACAAGATGCATGTGAGTCCTGCGGAGGAATGGGATAAGGTGTTGGATGCCTAGAGTGGTTTAATGTTATCTCCTGATGAATATGTGTATAACCAACACCTTGCAAGCTTTGAAGAGATGTGTTCACGCTTTCCTTTCTTCATTGACTAAGTGAAAAATACGTGGTTGATACCTCATAAGGAAAAGTTTATCACAGCATGGATAGATCGAGTGATGAATCTGGGAACTATAATCACTAATAAGCATTCGTGTTAACTTGTTTATTGGCTTGACTTATATCATATGTTATTTATAACAATGCAGTTTTATTGACAAATGTATATGTTTCCTAATAGGGTCCATACAAGATTGAAGAGGTTACTCCGAGATAGCATAGAAAACTTGTGTAGTTCTTAGGATGCAATGAATAATATGCTCATATTGCAGCACATTGAAATAAATGCGTCATTTCAGAAGAGCATCAATATAGTGGAACATAGGTTTAACAGCAGATTTTACCAGAAGCTATGAGGCTTTGTATCAATAGAAGCACAAAACCTGGTGTTTGATAAGTATAAACGCATTGACACTGTTGGTGTTGATAGTTGTGCTTGTAGTTGCACACTTAAAACTACTCTTGGACTACCTTGTGCATGCAAACTTGCTAGATATAGCAATATGTTCAATTTCATTTGTTGGGGTCCATTAATGTGCATTGGAAGAGGTTATCACTTTTTGCAGATGAAATGACTCATTGTTGGGGGAACTTATCGCTTACACATGAGGTGGATGCACTATTAAAGTGGTTTTCAAAACTTGATGAGTCTGGAAAAATCACATTGAAGACTAAAGTCCATTAGCATTTTTAGATACCACTTCATTGTATCCTCCTAAAGATAAGGTAATAACGAAAGGAGCACTAAAGTTTGAGAAATTCACTAAATGTCTTCCTTCAATGTGGAAGCGAGTTGATGCAATGCACACATTTGTAAATAGTTGATCATCTCCTAGCGTGCCTCGTAAAGTTTTTCGTGACACTAAATGCAAGAAAGGTGTGCCATTTATAGATGAATTTCCAGATAAGTTGCATGAATATATTGTCCATATTGTTGACATGAGATAAGACGAAAATTGTAGTAACCAGACAATTGCAGCTTTGCTAGGTAAGGGTAAGAAGTCTTGGCCCCTAATTCGACATAGAACAATGAGTGGTTGAACTTAAGACTTATTTGTATGTTAACCAACACACAATAGCAAGCCATGATAAGTGGATGTCCATTCCCGACATGGGTTATGTTATTGCTAGTTGGCACAATGTCGTGTTGGTCCACTTATTCAGGCTGCAAAGCTAGACATTTTTTTTTGCTTAAGAGTCGACCCTAAGGGTGTGCAAAGAATGAATATATCAAAAAACTAATCCAAATCGAACTAAATTGCTTTATAAAAAACGGCAGTTTGGTTTGGATTTCTTTTTAAAATGGTTCGATTTTTCGGATTTGGATTGGATCGGATAGATTATCCATTTTATACTCATATATGGGTCGATTTTGCAAAGAACCAAATCGAGATGAACCGATCTGCTTTGTGGAAAATGGATAGGTTAGCCGAACTATTTTTATAAAGTGGTTTGGTTCAGATTTTTTTTTCTTCCGAAAATGGATCGGTTTTTTAATTTTAGATCAGTTCGGTTTTGGATTGGTTCAGATCGGTTTGGATTTTTTGCACACCCCTAGTCGACCCTTACCCATTGAATATCACCGACTTATTGTTATTGGATTTGTTGACGGATGCTACTTTGTGCAAATGTACATTTTTCAATCATTCAATTATTTAGTATTGTAAGTATGTAAATATATTCACTAACTTTATAGAATTGTGTCGTCTTCTAAGTTTTTTTAAAGGATGGAGCTCCCTTACTTCCTGTCGCACCACAATGGCATAGATACTATAATGACAACGCTTGTTCATTGCAAAATCTATACTTGCATCGCATACTATATTTCAATTTCTTATTTGTATCTAGAGGAGATGAATATGTAGTAGATATTAGAGACTCATAAGCTGAATATGTAATAAATCATTTACTTTGTTAGACTAACTTATTTTATGATGATCAATGTAATTGTATTGATTTATATTTCAATCGGTTGATATTGGTTTTGGTTTCAGTTTCTGTCTGATTTCTGCCTTTGATATGTAACCTGTCTTTCGTTATGTATATAACGAAAACACATTTTCATTGTATTTGTGGGGTGCGTCTTATATCCACAATGAAAATACATTTCTATTGTATATAATACACAATAGAAATATGTTTTTGTCAAAAGATAGTTCAAAAAAAATAAAATTACCAAACACAAGTTAGGAGTGAAAAAAACTAAAAATGTGATGGGAATAGCAAGGCCTCTCTGTTCTAGCCTCCTAGCGCCAAAATAAAATAAAATAAAAAAATAAAATAAAGATTAAAAAAAGCGTGAGGGAGAAGCTTTTAAGTTGAAATAAGTTGAAATCTTCTCCTAACTACCTAGCGCCAAAATAAATAAACCAAATCTTCCTCCGCTGTCCATTTCTCTTGCTCCTCTCTCACTGAAGCAAGCAAAAGCAAGGGGAGAACATGTCAGATTCACAGTCGAATTCAGAGATTTTCAGCGTTCGGATTGTGTCCATCGACTATTACATGGCACCGCCAATCCCAGACGCGGATATCTGTTATAGTAGCTTCCACGGTACGACACCAACCCTAAGTGATTTCACTTTCCATGTAAAAATGAACTGCCAAAGAACAAACGACAACGGTTTAGGGTTCATTCTGCGTTTCAAAGTTTTAGTGTTCATCTCAGGGTGCACTAGTTTGCGTTTCATTGTTTCGTTTTTTTCTTTTACTAAGGTGGAAAGGTGAATGAGGTGCCTGTAATAAGAGTTTATGGTTCTACTCCTGCTGGCCAGAAGACTTGCTTGCACATACATCGAGTAAGATCACACGATTCACACATGAAGTTTGTTTGTCATTTGAACCATATTTAGTTAAGAAACAAGATGCATAGCTACTTGTGCTTCATACTTACCTCCCTTTTATTTCCCACTGAGTTCAAGTGCTAGCAATTTTGTTATCATAAATGCAATACAACAGTTTTACCTTTTTGTAATAAGCAAAGTTGTTACCGTTTCTTTATCTTTCATACGATACTATGGTTTAAACGAGTTAAAACTTAAATTGTTTATCTGTATTATTCTTTGTAGGCTTGGTTAAACTTGAATTGTTTATCTGTGTTATTCTTTGTAGGCTTTACCCTATTTGTATGTGCCGTGTTCAGATATACCACTTCAACCAGACCAAGGTAATACCAAGTCATATTGACTGGTCCCTGTTTTGTCTATCTATATCAAGTGTTTGTTAACATCTTTATAGTTACATTTGAATTTGTTTGATTTCATTCTTCTTTTGATTCTGGTAAATAAGTTACTTATATTAACTGTTTTATTATTCTGTATGCAATTTTTTTTCTTTTCTCTTTTTTACTTTGTAGGCCAATTTTAATTGTCTGGATGATACTTTTGATTTATCTAACCTTCTTCAGTATGTATGCTTCAAATAAATCTCACATTTTGATTTAGTGACTTAATAGTTAATACATGAAATAATTTTTTCTGGATGTTGCACAGGTGATGCATACACCTATAAGGTAGCTGCTTCTCTTGAGAAAGCCTTAAAGGTATCCTTGCATGAGTTAGAATGTGTTTTATACTCTATTTTGGGCCTTTTTTTTGTGTGTTTATACTTTATAGATATAGTTTCTAATATTAAAGATGTGACATCAAATTTGGGTGCAACTTCTACAGCTCAAAGGCAGTGCTGGTTCAACGAGACAACATGTGCATGGATGCAGCCTTGTACGAGCAAGGAAATTTTATGGCTATCATTCATTTGAGGAGTTATTCGTAAAGACATACCTGTATCCACTACCCAGATATTTTGTACATATTTTTTATTTGCAATATGTTTTCACTTGCATTGCACAGCATGCATCTGTACCATTGTATCAATTGTATGTTCAAGCTAGGATGATGGCATGCTTAAATCATGGAAGCCTTCTTACCCAAAAAAATAAGTAAGCCTTGACTGGTGCTTAAGATATTATCCTCAAGATGTTTCCCGTGCAGCTAATCTTCTCTTGGTATGATTTCTGGACGTTACTTATACTTAGCTAAGCTTGATGCTTGTACCTCAGTTGTCACTTTGTTCAGAATGTGTAAATTTTTGTTGACAAGTGGAAAATGTTTATTGAATTTAGTACATCTTAGTTTGATGTTACACAGAATAAACTTTCATCTTGACATTTCCTTTTTCAGGCTGGTGCTGTTCTTGATAAAAGTTTACAGTCTTATGAATCACATATTCCCTTTATTCTTCAGTTTCTGGTATGTACTTTCATATGATTTATTGTATCTGAAACTTATTGCAGTTTAAGGGCAACTAAACATGATAAGATGATTTTCTGATTAAATTAGTCACTGTTCCTTACATAGCATCGTACAAACCCTGAATTTTATGTATCTGGCTACATTCACCTGCTGAAATTGATCAGTCTAATTTTATCTTTTCCTTTTCTTATTATTTATATGGTTTGGATTTACTTGGGTGGGTTTGGAACATCCAGCTACTGTCTTGTGCTTGGATGATGTGTTATGTGTGAATTGTGATGCATTTAAACAATTATTGTCTTATGATTTACTCATTTTACTTTGTACCTTTTGATAATAAATTGGTTAATGGTTCATGTGAAGTCACATTTTTTCTGGCGATGTTGAATTAGTTTATTCACTTATTGCCATTTCCTATGGTTGCTTATGTGAACTAATCAATTGAATCTGTTTTGTCCATCAATGTTCTCTCACTTGATTGCATTATAGCCCAAATGCAAAAATTGTGTAGCACATTTTTGCCTAGTTTTGTCTTATGTTTGTAGATAATAGATATATAAGCTTTGTTTTGTTGTGTTAGGTTGATTACAACTTGTATGGCATGGGTCATTTGCACCTATCGAAGATGAAGTTCCGCCACCCCATACCTGACACTTGCAAGAAATTAAATATTGATAGCCAGCATAGAAAGGTGTGTTGACTTTCATGTTTTTAGCTTTCAAAGTCCCCCTAATTTCCCTTTACTGTTTAACTACCAAACTGTTATCTGTTTTGATGATATATATCCCTTGTTTATATTTGATATAATAATCTTTTGATTAGGCAGATCCACATGCTCATGCATGTTCAGAGTCAAAATTATGGATGTCTTCCATGATCCCATCTGAGTGGATGTGGTCACCCCCAAGAAAATCCGGTGCTTTGTCAAATGATGAGGCTCACCGTCCTAAACGCCAAAGCATCTGTGAGCTTGAAGGAGATACTTCTGTAGATGGTTTGTCTGGTTTCATGGCCATACTGACATAAACACAAATGTGCATGCACACATATATACTTAAATAATTAATGGTGTCTTCTGCTACTGTTGTTTTCCTTATTATGAAAACATATCTGTTGTGGCAGATATTCTTAATCAGCAGTTTAAAATGCATTCATCTCTCTCGCAAACATGCTCAGATGTCAACATGGTTCAGTCACTTGTACCAATATGGGAGGTAGCCTATCATGATTAATCTTTCTATATCTCTATTTTACATGTTAGGTTGTCTGGGTTTTATCTAAATTAATTGCCTTATATTGTTTCAGGAACAGCAGAAACAGACTGGGATTCATGAGGCTACCATGCCTTCTGATCCTGCCAAACCACTTCCAGAAGATGTTATGAAACTTTTCTCCATTGGTCTTGACTTTGAGAAAAAAATTATTGAATTGTGCAGTGAAGCTGAAACCTCTTTATTTTGTACTCCTTCTGGGAAGGAATTGAGGTTTGTATGCAGCCATTATTACATGATGGAAAATTTATTACATTTTGCACATGATGTGAAGCATAAACAACCCTTGAATTGTTGCGCAGAGAAACGGACATAATAGGATCGGCATCACCACCAGCTTCATTATGCAAAAATGCCAAATTGCATGAGGAAGGGACTGACACAAATCTTGAAATGTTGACTGTGGATGAAATCCAATCATCTGAAATGATTGGAACGTTGGACATACAGGCAGTAACTTTTTCCATGATTTTTCTTCTATGAATAACAAGAAATTTTCATAATTATGCTTACCTTGTTCTTTATCAAAATAATCTTCTTCAGGGGTTGGGTATTGTTGGGTAGTGCTTATTTCATAGGCTGTGTGTTTTTCCCTATTATGTATATGTTACCTACAAAATAACACAAGTACTGTTCCTCCCACCCCTTTCTCAAAATATATCTTGTTGTGATCAGTTGCTCCGCATGTAGTCAGGATCCCATGAAAGATCTATTCAGAAGGATTGTTTTATGTTCAATCTATGTTACCTACAAAATAACAAAAGTACATTTCCTCCCAACCCTTTCTCAAAATATATCTTGCCGGATCAGTTGCTCTGCATGTAGTCAGAAGGATCCAATGAAAGATCTATTCAGAAGGATTGTTTTATGTTAAATCCTTTGTCTTTTTGTAAATGCTTGCATGGAATCACCAACCTTCATTAATATTTTTTATTGCTGATTGTCTAGATCTTAATTACTAAATTGTGTAAATTTTTACTATTCTGCTGATTCACATTCACATGCAGTAATATATCTGAACATCAATCCCAATGATTTCATGCATTGCTTACCCTCCTTAACAAGAGTTGATAAAAATTATTTACATTTTTTTATGCAGGAAATATTTTCCTTAGGTTTTTACTAATGGATTCATTTTTTTCCATATTATTTATATTTAAAACAGTATATGGATATTTTATCATGAATTATTAAAAATTTCAGAAGAACCTGTTAAAGAAACAAGGAAATAATGTACTTTCTTTTAAATTTATTTCTTGTTTTTCTTAAAAACAATCCAGGAACAATAGGACTAAATGGAGCCATAGGGATGTTAGATTTATCATGGTGCCATTCAACCTTTGGTTTTCTTTTAAACAATTTGGTATATTAAAATTTTCTCTTGCATTTCTGTATTTCCTGCTTTTTAGGCTGCTGATAAGGAAGCGCAAAATCTTCTTAAGTGGCTAGCCACTTCTCAAGCTGCAGAGGATATAAACTCTGATGACGAACTTGCTTATGAAACAATCTTGACTCCCTTGTTACCTGCTGCAACAATTGATAAGGTGCTGCAGGAAGCTAATATGGCTTATGAGAGTGAGTCCCAAAAGGAGTGTCAGGATATTCTAGATTCAATTGATGATATGCTTGAGTTGGATTTACCAAAGGAAAAGCCTTCTCATTCCTTTGATCACAATTATCCTATTGGAGCTTCAAACATTATGTTACCCCAAGTTGATGGTTCTAATGATGATGAGTTATCAAGTCCACGTGGTAGTTTGGCTGGAACCTCATCTCTAGTAGAGATAAACAGTGAAAATAAAAGGGCTTCTGAGTGCCACGTACTGCACAATACTGACACAAGTACAGTTAGTAAAGATAAAAGGAATAAACAATGGGGGTCTTTGCCTTTTTCCATGATTAATAAGGTTAATAATGATGGAGAGCATGCTACTTCACTTGTGACTCATCCATTTGAAGGTGAGACCGGAGATTCTGTTCACTCAGATTACTTAAACAGAGATGAGGTTAGAAATAGTGCTTGTATTATAAGGAACAAGGGCAAGGATGCTTCAGATTCAAAAGAAGTTCATAGATTGGTTAACTGCTCTTTGCGGGACTTGATGAGGCGAAAGCGATCCTATCAAGTTGAACAAGCTGAATGTGAGTCTGGAACTACTAAAAAGCTTCTTTTAGACAGGCATGAGGAACCAAATACACACCTTTGGCAAAAACAACTGGATTTAAAAACAATGCAAACTGATGAAGAGGAAATGGAACGCCAGAAGAATTGTGACTGTGAAGTTAGCAATCATGCTAATTTAGTGCATGGGAAACTGCCCCTTCCAGCTGGCAGTGATAGTCTTTTACAAGCTAGTAGGCCAAATGATGAATGTTTTGGTCAACATGAAATGGAAGGTTTAGAAGCAAGTACAGTGTTGAGTAACTGTACAAATGAAGGGTCTTCTTTAATGCATGGTGGACCAGGCCTCCATAAGCCTGAAAATTTGTATTTTATTGATTCCATAGACCAATCTGTGGCTTGCAGGGGTGAAAACCTTAAGGTTGGCACAGCTTTTACAAAACCTGTAGCTTCTGATGCCTACACCCAAAATTCCTTTTTAGACACTCAGTTGAGAACAGCTGCTGTTCATACAGTCAGAGCTCCTGAGAGGAGTCTGCAAACTGATTCTTCTGCTTCAAGTAGTGTACAGAGCTTGTTCATTGATGATAAAGTGTCTAGCAAATATAATTGCATGGATCAAAGTTCTCGTGGAAGCATATCTTTTGTGCAACATGATCAGATGAAGTTTTGTGAGACTTCTGTGGAGAAAAGTGCTGCAAATGATGTGCAAGTATTGTTAAGTGAAAAAGTGGATAATCAAAAGCTGGGTGAAAATTTATTGCATGAGACTATTGGCTCTGAACCCACCGACCTAAAGGGTAATCACATGAAATTAACTGAAGTAACCACAGGCAAGAACCCCCTGGCTGATAAGAGCCTTGAAAGCACTTTGTCCTTGCCAACCACCTCTAATACCCATTTACATTTGGACGAGGACAGCTATGATGAAATGCCAGGTTTTTAGTTTACCTTCTTTAACCCAATTTCCCTGTTTTTTTTTCTCCTTATTTGCATTTGTCTCTGTATTTTCTGTTTACATTGAATTGGTTTTGGATCTGTGTTTCTCAAAAGGAATTTTGGTGAATCTGTGATTCAGTCTCATGGCATGCGGCATGCGGCATGCCTTGTTAAACAATAGAGCCTCTCATGCTAGGTTATGTATTAATAGTCTGTCAGCCTTCTTTAATATGTTTTTGTGGCACGTAACCTACCATTCACTGGAATGACCAGTATACAGCTCTTACAAAGGAAACTGAGATGATGCTTTTATGTTGCTTTATCTGTCTGGAGGTCCAACCATTTAAGAAAAGTTTATAGCAGATACCCTTTCGTACATTGACTTCTCACTCTTCATTGTTTGGATTGAATGCTGATTTATTTGAAATTACTACGTTGTCAATAATTTGATTCAACTTTTGAAATAAACTTTGATAGAAAAAATTTCTTTCACTGCTGGATGGCTGCCTTTTGGCGTTGTTTTTTGCTGGAGGACACGTAGGGCTGGCATGAAAGGGGTTATGTGGAAGCAGCCACCTTGACAGTGGAAATAGTATTATGAATGTTAATATCTGATAGAAACTCATGAGGCTAGCAAAAATTACAAACTGCTATCATTTTATTCATGGTCTCCCTCCTCATGGTGCTGGAAACTTGCATTTTTAAATGTTTATCTTAATCATATACATGTTTAGAGGCACACTATCGTCCTGATTAATGTTGGTGACTTAATTGACCCAGGAAGTAAGGCATTTTATGAAATTTCTACACTCAATGTTAGTGTGTTATGTAGCTGATACCCACCTAGTGGGATGAGGCTTGGTGGTGGTTGTTGATTTTAGTTTGTTATGCTTCTAAGTTCTCTGATCTGATCTTACTGTGTGTTTGATGAAACTTTTTACCAGCTTGTGTTTATTTCTTGAAGGGGATGATCTGGATGTCCTTCTTCCCATTTCAAGGGATTCTCAGAAAGAGATGGAAACTTGCAATGAGTATGTTACAAATAAAACCCTTACATCTAATGGGACAAAGGGTGTCACCACTCACTATCAAAATGATGGCTCTCACCTATACCTATTGACACCTAATATTTTGCCTCCTTCTGTGGGTACTGTGTGTAGATGGCTTGATGAGAGAGGTATCTACTAAACCATATGTGCATTTCATACCTGATCAGTGATTTGTCTTTACCCATATTACTTGCTCTAGAAAATTCACTAAAGAAAAACATAGCCTTCATATCTGAAGGGTACAATTTTTTTCTTATTGGTATATAAGTTACTTGGCAAATCTTCTGGCAAAATGTTTTTCTTCAGCCAGTTGATTGTTGTTAACAAGAAGAGATAGACATAAAGGTGAAGAATGGAGTTCATGTCTTGTTCAGACAGACACTGCTCTTAATTTTAGTAATTAAAAAGAGCTTGTTTTTGCAAGCTTTTACAGCTTTAGAAAATAAAATAACAACACATAAAGCTAAAGATACAGAACTAAAACATACAACCAAGACTAACAAAAACATCCTTGTACATCTAACAATTATGACAAGGTAATACCTGGAGCTGGTTATACTAATCTTCTCTCATCAGGGCATATTCCTGATCATATACATCAAGAAGCAGATGCAGAGGACAAGGATGTACCTAAATGTGCTTCTGAGACTGAACCTCCTCTTGGGCCTAAGCTGTATCAAGATGCTGACATAGAAAAGAAGCCTCCATGCATTGGAGAAGGACAAACAGAAAGAGTGAAAATGTGCCTAGATGACTCACAAGGTATTTCTCAGATATCAGGCCCTGATGGAAAATCAAGTTTTACCCCTCTAAGTCAAATTGGATTTCGAGACCCCGCAAGTGTTGGCTGTGGACAGCAACTGACATTACTTAGTATAGAGGTATTGGAGATTGTACTGTTCTTTTCTTTTCCCAGCAAACTTGTGCATAACTTCTAATGTTCTTTGATGTCTCTCAAATTTGCTTGTTGGGTTCTGATTTGAAGACCTTAGTTTAAGTATATGGTGTTTAAAACAACTTTTCCTATTATTTTCTAAGATCCAGATCCTTGATATCAGTGACAATCATTCACAGGCACACGCACACACAAGCATGTTGATTTCTTTCTGGTTGATTTATTTTGCTACTAGTTATTACTATTATTAGATGCTTTATGGTGATTATGTTGCTTCTAATAACAAATCAACTTACTATAGTTATAGTTCTCCACTTCCAAAAGCTTATCCATTATATTTTATTGATATTGAATTAAAAACCAAAGGGTACTAGTCATTGTTACCTGCTGAGACTAATACTTGTAACGAGATATCAGAATCTGTTTTATAATAGGAACTAGGGAATTCATTCGTCTTTTATTGCTTTTTATTAAAAAGTAAAAAAAAAATTGAACTTTTATTACCTTTGAATTATATTTTTAAATTTTTAAATAAGCTTCTTTTGTTAGTTGTCTTTTTTAAATGAACATCGTTGTGGTCTTGTTTCTCACATAGGTCTAACTTGACTGCAACTGTTAGATTCTTGCAGAATCTAGAGGAGACCTTTTACCTGATCCTCGATTTGATGGCATCAACATTATAGCTCTTGGTTTTCAGAATGATAGTGATTCTATTGTTGAAGTTCTTGTTCTTTTACATAGTAAATTTGTACCTTGTCAGAGGTATGGTGATGTCTATTTGTATACTCTTTCTCTTTCTTGATTGGTTTTCTATGTTTGACAAATTTTGTACATCATTATATACCTATGAAGCATAGACTTTGACACGGACACCGGACACGACATGGACATGGACACGGACACAGACACCTCAACACAGCTAATGTCTAAAATATATGACACCGGGACACGACATACACATACTAAAAGAGAAAGACTCTAATGAAATGAAATATGAGTAACATAACAAAAAATACAAATTGATGATGTATTCACCTTTTTTAAACCAACCTTCTATGTTTTTCTTATGATAACAAGCCTCATAAAAAGGCAAGAGACATTATTTTTTTAATATTTTATATTATATTTTAAGCTCACTTATATAAAAGTTAAAAAATGACTATGTGTTTAATAATATTAGTGTGTGTCCATTCATATGAAAGTGTTGGCTCAAGTGTCTAAAGTGTGTAGAGGTGTCGACTTAAGTGTCTAAGCCAACAAAAAACAATTTTTTTAATTGAACACCTAATCAGAAGTGTCTGACATGTGTCGATGTCAGAAACGTATCCGACACCGCAATACTTTGAACAAGAGAGGTGTCAGTGCTTCATAGTTATATACTATATCTCTTACAGGATAATCATGTTTAAAAAATTGCTGTTCTTATTCTTCATTGGTTTGCAGAAGTTTTGATGGTCTATCTGGCTGTAAAATAGTGGTCTTCACTGATGAGAAGCTCTTGTTAAAAGAATTTATAAAGATTGTGTCTTCATCTGACCCAGATATTTTGATGGGTTGGGATATTCAAGGGAGTTCTCTTGGTTTTCTAGCAGAAAGGGCATCACATCTTGGTTTGGGATTACTTAATAATCTGTCTCGCACTCCATCTGAGTCCTTGATTGCTTCTGAAGATACCAAAACTTCTGAAAAAGATATCTTGGAACTGGACATCCATGATACCCCTAGTCTAGATTGTTGTGTGCCAGAAAATTCAATAATTGAGGATGAATGGGGACGGACACATGCTAGTGGAGTTCATGTAGGAGGCAGAATTGTCCTTAATGTATGGCGATTGATCCGTGCAGAAGTTAAGCTGAACTTATATTCAGTTGAAGCTGTTGCTGAAGCTGTATTGAGGCGGAAAATTGCTTCATTTCACCACAAGGTGCTGACAAAATGGTTTTCAAGTGGTCCTGGACGAGTAAGATATCGGTGTATCAAATATGTTATGGAGAGAGCAAAGCTGAACCTTGAGATATTAAACCAACTTGATCTGGTAAGGTAGCCTTATAGGTTTATTGCCAAAATAAGGATTTTCTTAACAACTTTTAGCACTCATAGATTGGGTTCTTGTTTTGGCTACATTACTACCCGAATCTATTTTTTAGGCTTGTTTGGGTACATTGAAATCTCAAAACATGTTTGCAATTATTTACACATACTTTTGAAGTTTCTCACAAGTTATTTTAACCTTCTCTCTTTAAAGTTAATGAATGATACAATAATTGATGTGCTGAAAGGGAGAGAAAAAGCAAGAAACATATGATGAAATCTGTGTCTTTATTTATAATTAGAGTCGTAAATACAAAGAATAATCGTTACCCTAATTACCATAAATATACATACAACTCATAATATTTCCCTATTTACAATATTTCCAACAAAATCATTGTGTTTTTGTGAGCCCATGTCTACTTGGATTCCTTAATTAGATTTATTATACTGCTTTAAGTAACATTTACATTTTCTTTTTCACTAATTTGTAGGCTTTCCTTATTTCTTGTTTATTTTCTTCTGCAGGTAAATCGAACATCAGAACTTGCTCGTGTCTTTGGCATAGAGTTTTTTTCTGTTCTCTCTCGAGGATCACAATACCGTGTTGAATCCATGTTTCTGAGGTTGGCCCATACACAAAACTATCTTGCTATCTCACCTGGAAATCAACAGGTTCTCACAAAATTCCCCCATTTTCCCCTTTTTATCAGCAGATAACTGATTATGATGTTGAATGTTTGTAATGCTATCATAAACCAAGCATAATAAGATTATATGAAAGTGCTGTCCAGTGCATTAGGCTGTCACCTGGTGGGGTCTGGGAAAGTAGATGTATACAGCATTCCCTTTGCTATCAGAATGGCTATTTTTAGAATTTGAACTTGTGGCCTCCATGTCGCAAGGACAGCAACCTTACTGTAGTGCCAATGCTCCCTCAAGCATAATAAGATTATATACTGTAATATTCTGGAGGTCTTTTCCTTATCTGGACAGTGTTGAGTTGTACTCTGTTTACTTATCCATTGTCCACTCACCCTCCTAACATAATTTCATTTGTGATATACACTTTTGCAGTATCCAGTTATTTAATATTTTATATCATTTTTTATTTATTTTATTTCTTTTAGATGATGTTCTTATAACTAATAAACCTTATTTGATAAACTGTTTTTTCCTGACACAAGAAATAGATCTCAAAACTAAGAAAATGTTTCGAAAACAAAGTGCTCGACTCAGATGCGCAATAGAAGTAGTACCCTCTGTGCCAAAAGATACAAGTTTTAATAAGAAGTTGGAGCAGAGTTGCTCACCAACCTCTCCTCTGCTGCCACAGCCAACTCTCCCATAAACACTCTCCTAAGCTTTTCCTTCCCCATCCCCACTCAAACGAAAAAGCAGTCATGATTTGGAGAGGGGGTGGGGGGAGGTTCTTTAAATTTATAGTTCAGAGCATACCATGTCTACTACTGATATCGAATGCAATAGGCCAACCGTGTTGAAATCTGTCATTTTCTCACCTTATTTTTCTAATTTTCTTTGTGTTATTTTAGTTACGAGAAAAGAGATTGAATGTGATAAATGAATAATTTCAATAATAAAATATTCATGGGTGGGTTTTGTGTTCAGTGCATCACCAGGTTACTCACCCAATCATTTTGTACAATAAGTTAATATCTCTATCTATCAACATTTTTCTTTTCTTATTCACCCATTGAAACAGGTTCTATGTATTGTTGTTCAAATTATCAAGTTTTCCATTGGTTTTTTGTTATTCTAAAGCTTCTTTTATGGTCTATTTAATGTTTGTTTTCTTCACTTGTACCCAAGGGCTTAATAACTCATTTTTGTCTTATCTAGGTTGCTTCTCAACCTGCCATGGAGTGCCTGCCCCTAGTAATGGAACCGGAATCTGGATTTTATTCAGATCCTGTTGTTGTGCTTGACTTCCAGTCTTTATATCCATCCATGATAATTGCATACAATCTTTGTTTTTGCACTTGTCTGGGTAAAGTTGTGGCACCGAAGGCCAGCACACTTGGGGTTAGTTCATTCTCACCTGAGCAACATGTACTGCAGGATTTAAAGGATCAAATCTTGATCACCCCGAATGGTGTTATGTTTGTACCCTCCAAGGTGATTCAGTCAATCTTTTTTCTTTTCCTATTCTGTAACACCTTTTATATTTTGAAATCCTGGACTTAATATTAATGGACCTGAATGAATGCCATAGATTCAGTCAGTCTTTGATTTTTCTGCTGAGTAGCCTCGAATCACAATGATCAGCTAGTTTCTCATTAGCTGATCATTGTGATTCAGTCAATCTTTGATTTTTCTGTTGAGTAGCCTCGAATCTTGACCCACTGTCTTCCATCTCCTTTCTATGTCATTGTACACACACACAGATGAAGGATTCTTGAACTTAATATTAATGGAGCTGAATGAATGACAAATACTTGCAGAACTTTAAATTGCTGAAAATTATGGGGCTAGTTTCTGTTTAACTGGTCACTGTCCTAATCCCAAAGACCATACACACAGCATTATGTTTCATCAAGATTAGTGCAAGTTGTTTTCTTTCTCTGCTTGGCAAACTGTTATGTCAACCTTCCTATAACTCAATTAGCTTTTATATATTTTATCTGTATCTTTTAGGCGCAGAAAATGTTTCATGTATTATTGCAAGTGACACTTGTGGAAAGGATGAAATAACTTAAAATCTGTACTGTACTGTCATACAGGTTCGAAGAGGTGTACTGCCCCGCTTATTGGAAGAAATCTTAACAACTAGAATAATGGTAAAACAGGCAATAAAAAAGTTGGCTCCTTCAGAGCAAGTTCTTCAGCGGGTATGGACTATGGATGTGAAATGGAATTGAATGTCTTCTAATTGCGCCCAGTGTGTTTGTTTAATACTACTAGGATAATTCATAATTGTAAAGAGTTGAAAACCATGTCTATATGTGTATAAATGTTTAGAATCTATGTTCTTTCTTTTGTTCTATTATGTAATATTTATTGCTCAGACTGTACGAAAAAAAAAGAAAGTAAATTATGATTCTTTTTAGTCTGGAGGATTTTCTGAAAAACTCCAGATTTTTTTGAAAGAAAGAAAATGAGAATTTTTATGAAAAATTTCCAACCAAATGCGTGCTAAATATTTTTACCTTCATCGGTTATGGCTTTTCACGAATTTAATTATATCTGCTGTGTGTGATGTAGGATATGATTCTTTTATGTACATAATTTAAATATTTAAATAGAATTTACCAAGTAGTACAATTTCTCTTTTCAGATATTTAATGCAAGACAGCTTGCTTTGAAGCTCATATCGAATGTAACCTATGGTTACACTGCTGCTGGATTTAGTGGTCGCATGCCTTGTGCAGAACTTGCAGACAGTATTGTTCAGTGTGGCCGTAATACACTGGAAAAGGCTATATCATTTGTAAATCTGCATGAAAAGTGGAATGCTAAAGTTATTTATGGAGATACTGATAGGTAACACCGTACTGTATCTCTAGTTAGAGTAAATTGCATTGATGTCTCCCGAGATTTGCCTAAAGCATACTCAGCTCTCTTGTTCCGAAAGTACACTGATCTTCATTTTTAATTTTTCACTTGAACAAAAGGATGCCTAGTGCCTACAGGGTTTATATGTATCAGGAAAAAGTTTGACGCAAGGGGGGGTAGTATTTGTCTGGTAAAAATTCAAAATAGAAAAGGTGAGTAATTTAAGGCAAACCCTAGGGGAGGTCAGTTCAAGTGTAATTATATATACCCTTTTGCTTATATGGATTATTTTCAATATATTTTCTGCTCTGATATCTTGCATGGCAAATTTTAGACTGCCACCATTGGAATTGTTCTTATTAAGACATCTACTAGGTAAGACAATTAGTTTGATTTGAGGAATTAGAGAGATCAGATTGGAAGAAGAGAAGTAGGGTTTTAGAAAATAGAAACCTTCAGATCTGAAATTATATTATGACTGCTGAAAGCTCCCTTTATACTAGGACAATCCCTTTTAAATAAAATTTGGAAATACAATCAGAGTTATGAATAAGACATTCCACATGAAAATTACATAAAACCCCCTTTTTTCCTAACAACAATTTATTGTCATCGCATGAAAGGATGATTGTCAATAATTACATAATTGTATTTTTTTTTTTAAGTCATTTCTTTGAAAACACGTTTTGTTCCTTTTGTATTATAATTATTTTCCAACAGTGTTTACATACAGTTCACTGGGGTTCTGTAACAATCGAAAGATGGCCATATTGTGTCTAATTTTGACCATATCATCATCTCCTTCCTTCATGATTGTTTTTGTTTTATTGTGTAATGATTAGTAAAGTGGCAGGAGTGGCTGTATATAAAAAAACTAATTAATGAAGTGACTGTAATTTCTGCAGTATGTTTGTCCTCCTTAGAGGACGTGCTATCAGAGAGTCTTTCCAAATTGGGAGTGAGATTGCTTCTGCTATCAATGCTATGAATCCTAGACCTGTCACCCTGAAGATGGAGAAAGTTTATCACCCATGTTTCCTCCTTACTAAGAAACGATATGTTGGCTACAGTTATGAAAGCCCTGATCAAATTGAACCTGTTTTTGATGCTAAAGGTATTGAGACAGTACGCAGGGATACGTGTGGTGCAGTTGCAAAGATAATGGAGCAGTCTTTGAGACTCTTTTTTGAGCATCAGGATTTATTGGAGGTATAAATGCTAGCATATTGCATATTTCCTGTATACATCACATTGAATGTAATAGTTGTTTAAAAATTGTTGAGAGAAAGAAAATGAGAAACGTGTGATGAATTCCCTGTGTCTCAATTACACAGTGGAGCCTATTATATATAATAGGTCTCATAGAATACAAAGATTATAGTTACCCTAATTATTGTGATTACATACTAATATCTATCCCCACAATTACCTTATTTACTGTTAGATTCCAATTTCATCTTAAAACCAATTGGCATTAAGTAAAGTTGCCCAATAGACACTTAAGTTGCATTTCAAGAATTGAGGCAGGCGACGTGGGATTTCCCCACGCCCCCTTCCGTAGATGCTTGTCAGAATGGGCAATGCCTACCAGAATAGGTGACTCACAAAGATAGGCTATAGGCTTTGATATCATGTTAGATTCCATTTTAAAACCAATTGGCATTAAGTGAAGTTGTCCAACAAATATATAAGTTGCACCCTAAGAATTGAGGCAGGCGATGTGGGACTTCCCAGCATTTACCTTATTTCTAACACTCCCCTTTAAGTTAGCATATAAATCATATGCATCTAGCTTGTTACATGTATAACTGATTTGAGGACCTCTTGAGTTAGTGAAGACATCTACTAGTTGATCATTAGAAGTGACAAAGTGAGTGGCAATGTCTCCAGATAAGATCTTCTCCCTAGGCGATATGCAAAGCAGTCTAATTGTCACAATAAATGTTATTTGCAATACCTCCCCAAACCTCAATTCTTTAAGCAATTGTTTAAGCCAGATAAGTTTACAGGTGGCAGAAGCCATGGCTCAATATTATACTTCAGCACTTGACCCTGTAACAACACTTTGTTTCTTACTTTTCCAGAGATCAAATTATCATAAATGAAAATGCAATACCCAGAAGTCCACTCATCCAACATGACATTCTCATCTCTATCACATTGAGTTCATTCTCTTTACTTTTTAACACAACATTCATTTCCACACAACATTGTAAGTCTTATAATTGTGCAGTAAAATTTTCCTATAAGTTTGAGTTGTACCTTTTTATCACAAGTAACACGTGAGGCACTCCTCTATTTCATTCATCCTACTTGAATTTTATGGTTTACATCTCCCTCTATTTCTCTATTGTCCTTTATGATGGACCCTAAATACTTAAACCATGTGACTTGTGACCAAAATTTGTGAGTTGGAGTTTGAATGAGTTGCATTTTACACAATTTTTTTGCTGCTACATAGTGTGAATCTGGTGCATTTCATGGTCCTGTATTCATCCACACTATGTTTTCTGTATAATTAGTTACTAGGATGTTGTATTCACGCATCCTGATTTTATTTTATTTTATTTTTTGTGAAAATATTGTAATGGAAACCATCTTACTGAAAGTCTATATTCTAGTCCTCCACTTCAATTTATGCAATGCCTTTATAAGAAAGAAAAGATACAAAGAAACAACAGAATTCCAACTATTTATTCTGGATACTTCATCTGATCTGAAAAATTACAATATTGGTTTCATCTGAATTCATGCTTATCACTTTTTATTTGCTGCCTGCAGGTGAAGACTTATTTGCAACGTCAGTGGAAGAGGATTCTATCGGGCAGATTCTGCCTTAAAGAATTTATCTTTGCAAAGGAGGTTCGCTTGGGTACCTACAGTGCAAGAATCTCATCACTTCCTCCTGCTGCAATTGTGGCCGCTAAGGCAATGAGGGTTGACCCTAGGGCAGAACCACGTTATGCCGAGAGAATACCCTACGTTGTAATCCATGGAGAGCCTGGAGCC
This sequence comes from Spatholobus suberectus, assembly GCA_004329165.1. NCBI lineage: Eukaryota > Viridiplantae > Streptophyta > Magnoliopsida > Fabales > Fabaceae > Spatholobus > Spatholobus suberectus. The sequence goes on from CM014732.1 coordinate 6,003,932, forward strand.
CGCCTGGTTGATATGGTTGTGGATCCATTGGAAGTTTTGGCAATTGATTCCCCATTTAGACTAAATGACTTATATTACATTAATAAACAAATAATACCAGCTTTACAGCGGGTATTTGGGCTTGTTGGTGCTGACCTGAACCATTGGTTTTCGGAGATGCCCCGCCCCATAAGGGAAGCTTCTGCAAAGCATACATTAACTACAAATTTCCATCGAACCAGAATTGATTATTACTATCTTTCAAAACATTGTGTATTATGCGATAGGTTGGTCCAGGCATCGGCCCGTTTATGCAACCAATGTTCTGAAAATGAAGTAGCTGCTGCAACAGCAGTGATTAGTAAGACCTCAAAGTTGGAGCAAGAGATGCAACATCTTGTTGCTGTAAGTATGTTTGCCTGTTTTTCATTGACTGTTAATTGTTTTAAGGATTCTTTAGAGATTGTGTAGGTCTAACCCTTCCTTCTTTCTCTTGCTAATGGGATTGTGTATGTTATTTCATGCGTGGGGGAAATTTGCTTGAATATGATAGGCTGTTCATTACTTTAGTTAGTTTCTAGTTTTGGTTTGCATTTGATTTTCTGTTCCCCCACTTTCTGCTATATCGGATCAGGTTTGATGAAAGTTTGTGTTATATCAATGACCAGCCTTCCTTTGTCCCTTTTTCGTAAATCCCTTAGATTCGATGTTTTGTGATGTTTTCTTTCTTGCTCTGTTGATAGTTATTTTTTTTAAAACTCTTGTAGATATGTCACCATTGTGGAGGCGGGGATAGGCTTCTCGAAAGTGGTGTGAAGTGCACGTCCATTTCATGCTTGGTGTTCTATGAGAGGCGGAAGGTTCAGAAAGAACTGCTAGGTGCCACCCATGTTGCTGCAGATAAAGACTTATATCCGAGATGCACAGTGGAATGGTTCTGAAAACCTGTTTTGCTTGCGAGTATAACATTTTCTTCAAAAGATGGTAAAAATATCTCCATTTTGCGTTAAGCCAGATCAAATTTGTATATTTTGTTCTGTTGTAATTAATCAAGTGTAAGTCAGGTTAATCTCCGCTGATGTGTTTTCCTCTTTGCGCATTCACCAACGCTGCAACAGTTTAGTTTTTCTTTTTGCAATTTTCTTTCATCGACGTATAGGCTGTATATTCGCGCGTTTATGTGCTCTGCAGTCCGCACAGCGATAGAGTACGAATGTTTTTAAAAAATTTCCTTTAAAAATATATTTTTTGGCTGAAAATTTACTTCTGAAATATGTTGAAATGTTTCGGTATTGGAAAATGAAAAAAGTAAGGTAGTCCTCTGAACGTAGAAAAATTCATAATAAGAGACTGAGGAAGGATCTGCTCAGAGACCAGTTATTTTCCAATATATTTTCGAAAACCCTAAAAATTATAATAAGTAGTCTTCTAAGTATTGAAAATTTTATTAAATTAGTTTCTGAATATTAGTAAAATATATCAATTCAAGGATTAATAAATTGATAGATATTTAATATTTGAGGGATTATTTATATAATTTTATTATTTTAGGAACTATATAAGAGAAATAGTAATACTTGGGAGACTAAATTGATAGTTTATTAAATAAAATTTATTATTAAAATGAAAATACTGATCACGGCTGAAATGGTTATTTCTTTTGTCATTTTACTCCCTTATCTTGTTTATAATATTTAATATTTAAAAAAATACTTGATTTGGCTGAAGTGATAGTTATACGATGTTATTACTTAATGTAATCTCAACTTTTCAAGGGATTGGTTGAGTGAAATAAGATAAGATCTTGTATTAAATAGGTCGTAGGTTTGAACTCTTATTTACTTCTCTAAAATGAGATAAATGTAAGTTTTTCTACAAATGTTTTTTGAGTCATAAGACTTTTTTTACCTTTGGTTGGGACATTATCCCTTTTCAAAATAGTTTTGAGCATTCATTCAAATTGTAAGTTAAAGATAATCTTACAATTTCTTAAAAAAACAAATACACAATAGATAATAAAATTTTAGTTCACAAGAGTTCTTGAATACATAAACATGTAACTAATTATTGAATAATCTTGAATACACAATAAACTTTGGTTTGGTTTGAATTGGATTAGTTATCAACATAGTTTCAAAAATTGATCCTATCTAATGAAAGAAATCTTTTTTTTTTTTTTCATTTTTCAATTTGTTCGGTTATTGGTTTTTCAGTTTGGTTACTGCATTTTGTATTTGATTAGAACAATAAATGAACACTCCCATATGTTAACACTATACAAACAAGTTAGCTCCATGTGTATCAGCCACGTCACCTCCAACTGGCCACAAAGACAAAAAAAGGTTAGTAAATTTATATCACACCGATAGAGTCTTAATTGTAAAAGAAAGCAAAGTTGAGACCCAATTGATATAATTGAAAATAGAGAGGCCCAATTAATACTATAGAGATAATAGAGGAGCCAAAAATGTAATTAAACTTCCTAAAAATATAAATTATGCTTAATTATATTTTTAGTCCCTAAAAGTTGGGGTAAATATGTTTTTGGTCTTCCAAATTTAAAAAAATCTTTTTAGTTCCTATAATTTCAAAAAATTTCGTTTTTAGTTCGAAATTGCTAACAACGTTAATCAAATCGTTGACATGGCTAATGGAGACCACGTCAACAATTCCCACATGGATTTGAATATAACACTGTCAACGTCATTAAATATCTTTTTGGTCCCTCAAATTTGGGCCAAGTTTTTTTTTTCATTCCCCAAATTTAAAAGTAATATTTTTAATCCCTCAAATTTAAAAATAATTTTTTTTAGTTCCTCAAATTTAAAAATAATCTTTTTAGTCTCCAAAGTTATTTTTTTAGTCCCTTTAATTTGAAAATAGCTTATGTTGGTCCTGAGAGTTGACGTTGCTAAAAAATCTACTGACATAGCTAACATTTTCTGACATTTTTAAAAATGTGATTTATGGCAGTTTTAAACTTCCAAAATTTAGATTAACGGGTAATACTTTAACATAAGTTTTGTGTGAACACAATGTTTGATTTTGCTTTACTAGATTTTGGGGTTTAAAATTGCCAATAAAATTTATTTTAAAACGTTATTCATTAATCTAAATTTTAGGAGTTTAAAGCCACCATAAATCATATTTTTAAAATTGACAAAAAAACACACTATTAGCCATGTCAGCAAATTTTTTAATGTCAACTTTGAGGACAAGAATAAGCTATTTCCAAATTAAGGGCACTAAAAAAATAACTTTTAAATTTGGGGGAATAAAAAAATTATTTTTAAATTTGAGGAACTGAAAAATCCACTTTTAAATTTGGGGACAAAAAAAAAACTTGACCTAAATTTGAGAAACCAAAAAGGTATTTAATGACACATATGTGTCATATTCAAAACCACGTGACAATTATTGACAGGGCCTCCATTAATCATGTTAGCAGGTTCGTTAACGTCATTAGTGGGTTCGTAAAAATAGATTTTTTGAAATTATGGAGACTAATTTTATTTATTTTTTTATATTTGGGGGACCAAAAAATATTTACGCTAAATTTTAGGAACTAAAAATATAATTAAGCCTATAAATTATTATAAGTAAACTCTAACAAAATAATTTTAACATTCTATACTAAAGTTACTCATAAAAATATTAATTTCAAAACTCTTGGTCCCAATCAATATGGTATGTTTGGTTGGAAGGAAAGAAAAGAGAGAGGAAAGAAAACACAGATAACAAAGTGTTTTTTTTTGTTTGATTGGAGAGAAAGTGGAAGGAAAAGAGAAGGAAAAGTTGACTTTTATAAACAAAAATTTAAACTTTTCCTTCTTTCACATTCTTTTCAATTCAAATTTCAAATTTTTCTCTCCTCTCATATTTTCCATCCACCCAACCAAACAGGCCCTTAGTCACACACAACATAAGTTAACCAATTAATTGTTAATAATGTTATAGTTAATTTTACTTATTAGAAGTGAGGGTATTACACGGACCAAAGTCAATGCAATGAGAAACAAAATCTTTAAATTTAAAGAATTTCTTCACCTCAAAAAGTAAAGTCACGTGATAACATGTATATATATATATATATATTTCAATAAAGTAATCTATTGTCTCTTATCACATATATCACATATAAAAAAGGTAAAACTATCTGATTATGATTAATGTTCTTAAAATCAAATCATTAAATCATTAAAGGTATTAATTTATAATTCGTATGTCTAACTATGGCCAAACCAATATTTAATTAATAATAATATATTATTATTAAAATAAAATTATAAAAATGGTTTTCATATTATACGTGCTGAATACTAATTGGTGAAATATTTATTTCCAAATAGTATAAGATTACGTTCTTATGAATAATTATTTTTCTAAGAACACTGAATAGAAATATTATTTTTAGGTAGATTAAAAAATACTAGATATTAGTTAATAATTAATATCCTCAATTTTAGTTTCTTAAGTTAAAAAAAAAAAACTCTAAAAAGGGGGAAGATACAAGAAATAAAAAATAGTATGTTCCTAAGTTAACTCTGTAAACATTAAACAACCTGAACGTGAGTGTTGAGGTTGGCGCAATGTGGGCAGTAGGGTTTAAGCTTTCTGGCAGAGTGAGGTTTAAAGTTTGCAGTGGAATGAGATAATCTCATAATCCCACATACTTTTGCGCTCTGCCTCTAAGTAATGGCTTATGGTTATGGTCCTTTCTCTTTTCTACTAACCAGACGCCTCCATCTCTCTTCTTCCCGAAACCCTAAACCCTCTTTCTCACTCTTCCACCTTCTCACCAAACCTTTCTCCACCGCCCCAGACTCTAACCCCAAACCCTCTTCCCTCTCCGCCCGCCTCAGCTTCGTCTTCGACCAAATCGATGCCATCGAAAAAGAGCGCTCCCAAAAGCACGAAACGCTCCAGCGCATTCGCGCCTGGCGCGAATCCAAGAACACTCAACCGGAGTCAGCACTTCAAAACGACGCCCAACCGGAGCCAGCACTCTCCGCCGACGAAAACCCTCCGGAGCCGCCGGCGAAGAAGGTGGTGGAGTTGGTGCATCCGTGGCCGGAGTGGATCCAGTTGATGGAGACGCTCGTGCACCAGAATTACTTCGACCACAGAAGGAGGGACGAGGATAAAATGGTCCACGACTTAGGGTTCGATCCCCCCGAGGTTGCTGAAGGATTCGATTTCACCAAGGATTTCAAGAGCGTTCACATGGCATGTCTCAATTTCGGGAGAGATCGTTTTGATTTATTGAGGTTTGTGCAGCTACGTGAGTTGAATTCGTTTTGGTGATTGAATGGGTTAGGTTACGTTTTTGGTTGAGTAGTGTAACATAATGACAATATTGTAGCTGTTACAGCCAAGGTTTTAAATTGCGGACAAATTTGATTGAATTGTAAATGACAATATTGCGGTCGTTGCAATCCTTTGTATTGATATTGCAAGAAATTGTGGACAAATACAACTGATGCAGCCGCAATTGCAGTCATGATGTGGTTGTGGAGAGTCCAAAAACGTTAACGTCGTGGCTGAAATCATGTTGCAGACTGGTTTTTGAAGCCTTGGTTACGGCTATGTGTTGTTGAGTGCATGTCTATGGGGATGTTGTTGATGTGATGATGAGTTTCCTAGTGCCGCTATGTATTACAATTGTTGAAACAGGATATATTTGATTTCAGGTCCTTGTCGAGGAAGGATATTCAAGTTTTGGTTGGTTTTGGATGCCCCACCGTGGACAAAAAGGTGGTTTTCTCGGCAAAACTTTTAAGGAAGCATGTCCACCTTGACGAAGGAGATGTAAGTGCAGCATGTTTTATTTGGTGCTGAACATAACTGTTAATTTCTTTGTTGTTTTTTGAATGGTTGTGTCAATTGTGATTTGTGAATGCTGAAAGTTTTTTATCTGAGTTCTTTTATTCCATCTTCATGGATACTACTGTAAGTGAAGGGGATTTATGTTTGAGATGTTGGAGATAGGAGGCCATTCAACCTACACTACTAGTGTACTGAGAAGATATTTAAATTAGTGTCTGTGTCTATAATTTGTGATTGGCGGCAAAGAAACTCAGATCACTTTAACTCTGCCAGCATCCTTTTTTTTTTCCCTATCTCCCACTCAACGCACATATGTCACTTTTTCTTTGTCAGACCCCCCTTCCATGTCTCTTAGTTGGTCTCATTCTTTAATCCCTGTAGCATGTGTTACTCAATGGTTAAATATATTTTGTATATTTTTGATGAAAAATTCATTGATATCAGGTCTGTAGTTCCTGCAGCTTGAGAAACAATTGTGAAAGGGCATATCTGCTAACGAACAAAGAGGATGAGGCACGGACTCTTGATGTCATGCGGCTCCTGCTGACTTTTGGTTTTGATCCTGTTGATGGATCAGTCATCAATATGTCACTTCTAAAGCTGAAGTCTGTGAAAACAGTGGTTCGTAAATTGCTTCATGAGGTTGTCAAGCTGAGTTCAGTTCCCATTGATCCAAATCTCCCTCCTCCGGTGATTAAAAAACCACCACCGAAAGTGAAACAACCTCCTCCTCCTCCAAAGAGACGTGTTGGACGGGATGATGTTGAGATGAAAAAAGGGGACTGGCTATGTCCTAAGTATATCCTTGCATCTCTCTTATTTACTTGCTATAATAATCACAGTTTTACCACCTGGCTGCTGTCAGTTTCAACTGAATTTCCATTTGAAAAACTTATTTTTTTTAACCAATTTATTATGCTTGATACTCCTTTTGAACCAAGTGAATTTGATTTTTGGTCATACCCTGATAAGCCATCATTATTCGATTTTTCTTTTTTTTTTCCTTCTTCCTTCTGGTAATTGAATATATAGGATTAGACTAGGAAATCAATTGTTTATGAATAAGTTGTTATTGGATGACATCAGCATATAGTATTTGATTTTTCCTGCTGTTGACTGAACATGCTGCTGAACACTTTTTAGGTGTGAATTCATGAATTTTGCAAAGAATACTGTTTGCTTACAGTGTGATGCCAAGCGTCCCAAGAGACAGTTGCTGCCAGGAGAATGGGAGTGTCCCGAGTAAGTTTATGTCCTTCATTTCTACGATTACATTTTACTGTTCCTGCACTTCTCCCTCCTCTCTCTCACACACAAGTGGCAACTATAATAATCATATCTTAAGTTTAGGACATCAGTGTGAAGTATGATGTTTAATACTAATAGCATGCAGAATTATGTTCACCAAAGTTTGTAAGGCTTATGTGACCCCTGAAGCTTCTATTGCTAAAATGTTTAGCTTGACTTGTTTATTTCTTATCTGTCAGGTGCAACTTCTTGAATTACAGGAGGAACATGGTATGCTTTCATTGTGAGTGTAAACGCCCACCTGATGAATTTCTGGAGAACAGAAAGCAAGATAGAACACAGGGTTCCAAACCTAGATTAGATAAGATGGGTAGCAGACAAGAGGTTTCCAATGCCTGGAATTTTGACTTTGATGACAATGAATCAGATGGTGCAGATGTAGCTGCTTTTGAGTATGCGGATACTCATGCTATAGATGAAGATTTCCCTTCAGATAATCATGCTCAACATGGAAATCATAGGGGGTGGGAAGATAATTTTGAGAAGAACAACAGCCCTGATGGAGAATATTCTAATCCGGATCTTTATAGACCTAGAATAGGGTTTGATGATTTTGAGGATGAGGATGATATAGATAGTTATGAACTAGAAACTACTCAAAATAGTGGTAGAAGAATGGAAACATCTAAAAATAATTTCTCGGAAGCTGAAAACTTTTCGGAATCAGAAGATATTGAAGGCGCTGATGGTAAAATGCATGCACGTCACAAAACAGCTTCTGGAAGGAGTGTACAATCCCGGTCAATTCACAAGAATACATCTTTCTCTCGATCCAAGGACGATGAACTTGATTTTGGTACAGATGAACAACTGTCTGTTCTTTCCAATTTCAAATCTGGGCATGCTTCAGCTGCTGACCGAAAAAGAAAAGGCAGAGGGCCGTCCAAGAAATTAAGCTTTGGTTCTGAATCTGAGGAAGACAATGGTGCTGGCTTATACTCTGAAGAGGATGGTGACTTAAATGAGGTATATTCATTCAGAAAAAATAAAGGGAACAAATTTGATCCATCCAGACAAAATAAGGGGAATAGGCACGATTCTGGTAGAAGAAACTTTACCAAAAACCGGAAGTCAGGATCTATTGGTGGTCGCCAAGCAAATATGTTCAATGATGATTTTGAGGGATCATCCCAGCAGTCTTACAGGAATGGTAGGGGTTCTAAGGGAAATGACCGTAATTGGAAGAGTTTTGAAGATTTTGATGGATCGTCTCGACGATCATATGGTGATGGTGGAGGGTCCCGAGGAAACAACCGTAGTGGATCATCCCGGCAGTCTTATGGGCATGGTAGAGGAGGAGGGTCTAGAGGAAATGACCGTCATAGGCATAAATTTGAAGACAGGGAGCATGGCACAGGACAGTTTAATAAATATAGTATGGATGAGAAGGGTTTTGGTGAATTTAGAAACAGTAGGCGTGTAATTGAAAGATAGCGACTCCTCAGTTCGTTGTTGCACATAACTACTGCCGATTGCCAAACTCAAATGTGATACAAGCCTCTAAAGATCAGAAAGGATCATGAGATCATTTGATGTTAAAATTTCCTTGAAACCACCGGAAAGCTTAAACCTTGGAAAAATTTTCCCTTCCAATGTACTTATACCTAGTCAAGTTATGTCTTCTTGACTAGGTATAAATGTTCAGTTAGGCCATCAAGTTATGTCTTCTTGATGCTATTCTTCAGCGAAGATAACCTGCTATATGAGCGGTTGTAGTTGTACCCTACCATACTGGGATCATCCAATTTATGGGTCACAAATAACCACCATATCTCTTTTTCTCAAATATTTGTCCCGACGACAGTTGTGTCTACTTTCTCTCAGAAACAATGCTGTTGTGATGTAAGCAATGCCTTTTTGATAATAAGTAATCACCAACCCATATGGTTTGTTTGGGATTATGAATATGAAAATTGGCTAGGCAATATTACTTAATGGCTTAATTGGTTGCACTTCTTGTATTGCAGCTTAATATTCTCATTTTCAGTCTGCTATGGGATGAAATTTTTTTCATGACATTCTAGTTTTCAACAAATTTGCCGGGGGTACATCGAGCAAGAAAATGAAAAAAAAACTTACAGAGGACACAAACTTTGAATGAGTGGAGATAGTAGTTTGTTTCGTGAAATAGCAACTTAAGAAAACAATAAAATTTAAAGTCATATCCAATTATTGCTATTAAATTTTTGGTAAATAAAATTGTATTCGTTAGAAAAATAAAATGTATTCGTTAGAAAAATAGAAAAAGTAAGTATATCTGATAGGTAAATACAAGTATTTGTGCATCTCTATCACATGAATGGATACTTTAAGTTAAATAATTTTAGTGGTTTTGTTTTCTACTGTTGAAAAATATTGTTGAGGATCTTTATACCAACCTCATTCATGTGAACAAGATATAATATTGTCAAACTTTTTATGAATATTCATGCATCATAGACAAGCATTGGTAAAAAAACCAATAAAAAAATAAATGTAATTTGATAGAAAAATTAAAAAAATTGAAAATAATAGGAATTAATTTGAACAAATTACTCAACAAGTATTCATAAGAGAAAAAATAAATTAAAATTTTCAGATAATATTAATTTATACATTTTATATTTTTTAGCAAATTTTCAATCTAACTTCATAAACACAACAACTCTAATGAAGTTGTTTAAATGAGTTCTTAAAGGTTCTTATGCATTGGAGCATATTGGGTTGAGTTTTTATACAAGAACCATTGCTTACATAGACAATTGAGACTTAACAATAAAAGGTTGTTTTTCTATTTGATAATTTCAATAGAAACAAGAGGGAAATCAACTAACAGAATGAAGGTGAGAAAGGGAAGCAAAAGATGGCACAAAACAAAAACAAATCTTCAACACAAACAACAATTCTAGAAAATAAATTGCAATAAGAATAAAATTAAAACCCCCTAAACATGATCGTTCATCACAAGAATAAGTCGCAAAAACCCAAAACCAATCTCATCGCAAGAACAAACCAACACAAAAATATATCATGAGAACAACCACACAATCGTTGTTCACAAGCATCACCGTCGTTTGCTATGGCCGCAAGCGGATCTAGACCAAGCACCACCGTTGTTGGTCATGGTGATGAAGAACTGGGGAATGTGGTTCGTCATGCCGACGAGTGGTTTTGGAACAACCCTTAGCTCACTTGGAGCTTCTCAAAGAGAGTCAATAAGAAAACATTAAGTGAGAAAATGTAGCTTGAGAGAGAAAGAAATGAACGACATTGAAGTGTAGCTTTTGGATTATTTTGAAGTGGAGAGACTTGGAGCACCAGTGTAGCATTTTTTTTTTAAAATAAATTAACTAATTTAAGAAAAAAATTTACCGTTGTAGTTCCGAAAATAAAATGATGGTGAATATTTATGGCAATAAAATTGCTATTGTGAAACAATTTGGATGTTTGGTGAGTGTAGAAATGTTCCATAAAATTTGCTTCAAATTGCACATGATTCACAATTCTTCTCAAGTCTTTATTTTTTTTTGTTCCTCTCAAATTAATTTTAGTTGTTGCTATTGTTGTTCTTAAGTCGTAATTATTTTGTTGCCAAATGAATTCCAATCAATTTGATTTTTGATCTTTTTTAAATTTTATACAAAATTACCAATCCTTATGTGTGAAAATTCTCAATATTCTTCATTTTTTCCGATGTTTCCAAGCCCACCAACCCAACCCACCATTTTTTCTCCTTTTTTCCATGTTTCAAACCCCTCCAACCAACCAACCCCTTATAAATGGTATCAACTCCACTAATGAGAAACCTGAAACATCGATTAGCTCTTTATTCAAGTCCCAAATTTCATAAATTTTCACCCAAGTCGGCCTAGAAAGCATTGCACTCAATGAAGAAAGGGGAAAATTCTAGTTAAAAAAAATCCATGAGCCAAATTTTCAATTGAAGAAGATACACTTCTTATAATCGTGGATCAGTGTGTCAAAGGATGTAATTGTGAAAGTTGTCCAAAGAGCATATGGTTTCTAGTTAAGAATCATATACAATTATAACAACTATCACAAGAAATTTCAAAGGAAGGGAGCATGTCAACTTAAATGTCGGTGGCATTGGTTGAATCATGCTGTTCTAAAGTTCTTTAGGTGTCACAAATAGGTTGTAGGCAGAAAGAAAAATGGGAGCTTAAAGAATGATGTCATGGTTGACGCATATGTTATTTATTCTCAAGATAAATGTGAGAAATTCAAAATTGAGCATACATGATGATTGTTGAAAGATAAACCAAAATGGACACCTGAATTAATGGAAAGTTCTTAAAAAAGAACAAAGATTTGTGCTTTTGGAACATACTCATCATCTTCGAACCAGAGATGCCAAGAAGTTTTGAATATGACCCAACATCACCTTCGATCCACATAATGAGACAAAAGGCAACAAAAATGAAGAGGATTCCATAAGCAATTGAAACTTGTTCTTATAACTTTGCAGCCATGCAAGACACGATTAATGAAAAAATGACACTCATGGTAGAAGTGCCACACATTAAGAACGAAGAAAATAAGTTAAAGGACAAAGGGCTACAGTTAAAGGACAAAGAGTTAGAGTATCTTTTCAAGGATACATTCGAATGACAGAGAGGCAATTCCAAGATCAGGAAATGTTATATAACAAAATTAAAGAATCACATTAAATTCATTAATATTATGTTGTAATATTGTAGTAGATTGTATGTTGTAATTTTAAGTATATTTATAAACTAGCCCTTATAAACTAGTCGTTATGTTGTACCTTATATATACTCTTAATATAGGAGAATTTTCATGTCATTTAATTGTGCAATCTTTTCTCATTCGCTTATCTTATATGTGCTTGAATCATCCATCTAATGGATCCAAATTATTCAAACAACTTCAACAAACTCTGGTGGCAAATCATAGAAGAGGAGATTATGAACAACACTAAAGAATAATGTGTTAATAATTGAGAGACCAAGTCAACAACTAGCCAACAACTCCATTAGGCACAAACATACAAGAATGATAATAGATCAAAGTCGTGAATAAGGACATTATTAACTACTTCTTTGAAATTTTGGTATACACATAAGTTCATTTCTGATGAAGGTTCCGAATGTGAAGAAATGTGTTTCTTCAAATTGTAGAAGCTCTTGGCAATCATGATGAATAGTTTCAAATGAGAGTTTATACAAAATGGTAGAATAGACGTTTCACCATTGCAAAAGTACATTGTCGTTATTCGTATATTAGCATATGGATCTCCTATAGACAATGTAGATGACAATGTTGGAATTGGCGAAAGCATCGAAGTGGAATGCTTAAAGAGATTTGTAAGGGGTGTGAATAAGGTATTAGGAGTTGAGTACTTGAGAAGACTTAACAACAATGACATTGAAAACCTACTACAAATGGGGGAAACATATGGCTTTCCATGCATATTGGGTTCCATTGATTATATGCATTGAGAATGGAAGAATTGTTTAGTTGCGTGGAAAGATCAATTCTGTTGAGATGATCATGTCAAATCAACAGTCATGCTTGAAGTAGTGGTGTCATAAGACCTATGAATTTGACATGCATTTTTTGGTATTGTGGGTTCAAACAATGATTTGGCATGCTAATTGAAAACAAATCAAACACCAATTATTATGTTTAGATTTTTTTCTCCATTGAAATGTTTAAGTATTATATTATTTTAGGCTCTAGTTGGATAAACTTCTTCATAAGTACTTATAAGATAAGAAAATAACAAGATGAAATGCATTTAGATTCTCCACAAGATAAAATCAATTTATCCACCTTATATTTTGGAAAAGTTAAATGAAAATAATTTTTATCAAAGTTAATTACATAAGTTGAAAAAAATTAATATTTATATTCTTAATTTCTTTTCTTACAAGTGTTTATAGAGAAGTTTATCTAAACAGGATCTTATTCTATTTTTAAAAAAAAAACGTGAAAAATGATAAAAACAACAACAACAATATATATATATATACACACACACACACACAAAAGTCATGTCAAAATTTTATATTTTTACATAAAGAACAAAACATAAATACAGTATGTTAAATGTTTTGGGTATTATTTTTCAATTAAAATTGAAGTTTTATCTTAATAATCTACATAATAAAAGTTTTCATTAAATATTAGCATAAGCAATCAAGATAAAATTTCAATTTTATTGAAGAATAATCTTAAAATACGGAACTACATCTAAATTTTATTCTATATACAAAAAATTAATGGTAAATGTTTGACGTTGATATTTTGCAAATTATGCCTAGATTGCCAAACCTAAGCATATTCACCCACTAACTTTTAGATAACCTTAGGAGGGATTATACATCAAAATTTACAAACTTCAGAAGTTGAATAAACTACTATTTTTATTTTAAATTATGATTTTTGTTATCTTAAAAGAGATTAATGACACACTTCTTAAATTAAAAATTTGTTAAAATCTTAGTCGATTTCACCTTTTTGATGGAACGTATATTAATAGTTTAAGCTAATTATTATTGAATTTGAAACCACATTAACTATTTATTAATTGGTTAAAATTAAGTTCATTCAATTTTTACCTATAAAGATATATTTTAATACATTTTTCATATTTATTATTATTTTTAAAATATATTATATAAAAAACCCACTTGAATGATTTTTGAATATAAATTTAACATTGAATTTTGCCCCCCTCTAGCCTTAAAAGCAAGGTAACTCAATTGATCTTACAATTATTTTCCCAAACATTACAAAAATAAATATTTCAAAAGAATTATTACTATACATATATTGGTAAAAAAAAATTACTAGAGTCAATCTAATGGTGGATAATTTGAATAGTTTATACAAAGTTTTAAGCCCAAATCTTATTCTCACTATTATACATAAAGGAAAAAGGTAAAAGAAACTTAATACTCCCTCTGGTCCTTATTGGTCCTTTTTATAAGACATTTTATAATTCTTATGAAATATTTTTTTTTTAATTATTTGTCCTTATTAAAGACTTTGAGTATCTGTGCCTTTATTTGATAATGGTGCATAATGCATTTGGACTTTAATGTCTTCACGTCACACACAACAAGTTAATAATGATTAATAAGAGTAAAATTAGTATGTTATAATATTTTTTTAAAAAGCTAATAAAACCAACTAATTTAAATATTTTATTGGTCTGTGTAATTCTATTACAAGTGTCTTATATTAAGGATCAAAGGGAGTAATAAAATGAGTAAAAAACATTGACACCTCCTGAGATTTTTTGAGATTGCACATAACCTTCTTATTTTTTAACATTTACAATAATCTCCTTTATAAGAGTACATGGTATAATGTTTTTCAATCAATCAAGAGAGTTAATGTAATATATAAAGGGTGTCTGTAATGTTTATCAAACAATTAAGGGCCCGTTTGGTGGTTGGGATATGATAGGATAGGACATGATAAGAATAGGATATGATAAGAGCAAGAAAATTTATAATTTTATCTAATGTTTGGTACGCACAAATAACAAACCAAATAATAATAAGATAAAATATAAAATATGTTCAAATGAAAAAATTACTATTTTGTTAAAATTAGATATAATTCTCTAGAAAATAACTTTTAATTTATAGTAATATATAAAGTAAATTACACTTGCACCCCTGTACTTTTACGAAATTTCACTCAACACCCCTCTGTTATTTTACATTACTTTTACACCTTCACGTGAAATGGCGTTAACAGACAGTTTGTTTTAATTACGAAAAAAAAATAAAAAACCCAGTCTTATTGTGTAAAACCTATTTTACCCTCTTTACTTAAGGCACTCTAAAAGGGTTTGTTGAGTCTCAAATCGTGGAGTAAGAAATTGAGAGCTAGGGTTTTGTCATCGAAAGGGGAAAGCATCTAAGGAGGTGCGTCTTCAACATTGGTGAAGGATGAAGGTTTGACATCAACTATCAAAGCGAAGGAGTATGTATCAACATCGGATTAGCCTTTATTCCGCTAAATTTGATTCTTGTTGGTCTATCACAATGGCAATATCTTCTTTGGTGTCTTACACTTACTCCATTACCACCAACACTAGAAGAAGAGGACGCCCTTGATTGAGACATTTTAACCAATAACCTGCCAACATAATAACCCCCTTTGTTTTTTCACAAATTTCCACCGAAACTAATAACCAAAACACACCAAGGGAAGGAAGAAAAAGGTAAATGAGAGAGACCAACACCTCCTGTGAGATGAATGCCCCTGTGTTTTGCCTCAATGAAGTGAAAAAACGCCCTCTATTCTGCCTCTGCGAATTCTGGTCGCCGTTCAACAGTGGGCTCACCTACAGCAAACATAATAAACAGAAGGTAGGTGATGAGGGCACTTTTGTCACAATATTATATTCATGTGCAACTCACGTGCTTGCTTTCTCTTTCACGTTTAAACGTCGTTTGCTGAAAGGGGAGAACAGTGTAACGGAGTCCAAACAATTAAGGGTTTTTTGTAAGGACAAACAACGGAGAGGTATTAGATGAAATTTCAAAAAAAGGTAGGGGGTGCCAGTGTAATTTATTCTAATATATATATATATATTGGGAATGTATCAAATGAAAAGGTCTTTTTTATGTAAGAGTGAATGGAACATTAGATTTCGTCATAAATGGTCAAAATTAAAACATACAAAGTCATGTGAATTTTCTAAAAAATCACATGAATTTTTAAGTGGTCACATGACATTAAATCTTAACGCTTCATGTATGAGAGAAAGGGGAGCTTATATTGTTTCCTAACCTAGCTCTTCAACAGGATATGATAAGAAATAAGACAACGTTATCATATCTTATTAACATAACAAAGAACGAATTACAATATGGTAGGATAATTATCCTATCATATCTTGGTCATCAAACAGGCCTTAAGGAATTAGTGTAGGAATAAAAAAAATAAAAATATTCAATGAAATTTAACAAAATCTCAAAAAGTATATCAATGTAATTTATTCTAATCAATATCGTTTGAAGAAGTAAATTTGATATTTGTGACCTTGCGAGCACCATATCACAGACATCTAAAATTTTAAATTGTAAAGGACAAACATAATGATGCAAGTATGATAGTACAAATCCATCGGGATTTAAACGGCAATAAATAAATCTCGGCGAGAATCTTTTTCGAAATATTGTTCCATAAATTCAAATATAATTGTGTACAAAGATAAGTTGAAATCTTCAATTAAGCGCTTAATCAGGACCGTCGATGTGACACACTAAGACACGTGTAAAACAAAAAATGGCATGATGTGATGGTGCATCGTTCCCCCCTCCATCTTCCCTCCCCGATAGATAGACTTGGAAACAAACATAGATACCATTTGGCGGCAACTTTGCTTCCCTTCTCTCTCTAAACCCTGCCACTTACTCTTTCCTTTTTCTCATGCTTCCGCGCGAATCCAATAAACCCTACCATGGTAAGCCAATTTCACTGTTCGATCTACAATTTAGGACTTGAATTTCAATGTAAGAAACAATTTCAGGTGATCTTCCGTCATTTTTAAGAATTTTGGCCTCTGGCGGGTTCTTGCTGATAATGTTGCTTCTTCTTTTTTTTTTTTTCAAGAAACAATTTCTTTGTTTTTGATAAAGCTATCTTACTTCTTCTTGATCTTTTATTCAAGAAAATTTTATGTGTTTATGTTGCTATCATGCATTATTGATCAGCTTAGGAGCTGAGTTGTAACAACGCTTTTGTTACTGCATGGTTTATTTTATTTTATATTTTTGGTGCTGATATGATGAAATTGCTACAAAATTCTAGAAGAGAATATTGTAGTAGTAACATATGAATATGAAAAAGTAAAGAATATTCTAGAATACTCTTGTAAAATATTCACAATGTATGTAGAAAAATCTAGAAACTTATAGAAATATAGCTTTAGAAAAAGTAAAAAAGCTAAGAAAAAAGTGAGATAACTCTAGAACAATAAAGTCTAGATATTTCTAAAACTATCCTTTCATGTCTATAAACAGGCAATTGTATCATCAACTATAACAAGCACTTCCAAATATCAAATAAAGCCTTACTAGCATTCACTATCAACCTTTATACATATTTTTCTAAAACTAACAGTGGTATCAGAGCTACGTTTGGTCATCTACTAGGCGTAAAGATATTATCCAACTACTTTCAAAAAAATCCTACTATATTCTCTACAAATCCCATAATTTTTCCTTAACCAATGGTCAATACTATTCAACCCTCATTTATTCCTGTCCCTATTTTTACTGGAGAAAATTTTGATTTTTGGAGCATTAAAATGAAGACATTTTTTTGCTCTCAAGATCTATGGAATATTATTGAAGATGGATTCACTACTCCCACAGACATTTCTACACTAATTGCAACTTAAAAGAAGGAACTAAAGGAAAACAAGCAGAAAGATTCAAGGGCATTATTTATCTTGCAACAAGCAGTAGTTGACACAATTTTTCCAAGAATAATGGGTGCCACAAATGCTAAAGAAGCATGGAGTACACTATAGGAGGAGTTTCAAGGAAGTGCCAAGGCATGTGCCATTAAACTTCAAACTTTAAGACATGAGTTTGAATCCATAAAAATGAAGGAGTCAGAGACCGTAAAAGATTACTATTCTAAGATAAAAGAAATAGTTAGTTAAATGAGAACATAAGGGGAAAATATTCTTGATAAGAGAATTGTTTAGAAAATTATAATTTCTCTTCCCCATAAATATGATGCGATTGTGACTACAATTAAGCAGACCAAAGATCTGTCTACCTTGTTGGTGACATAACTAATGGGCTTTCTTGAGGCATATGAGCAAAGATTGAGTAGGCATGATGAAGACTCTACTGAAAATGCCTTTCAATTAAAGCTCAAATTACAGTCTCAAAATAAAGAATATATAGGAAAGAATAGTGGAGAAATTTCTAAAAATAAAGGAAATTCTAGAAGTTTCTCTAAGACTAATCAAGATAAATATCCTTCATGTGGCATCTGTAAGAAGACAAGTCACTTGGAGAAAGATTGTTGGCATCGTGAAAAGCCATAGTGTAAGTACTACAAGCAATTCGGACATGTAGAGAAGAACTACCGCAACAAAAACAAGCATCAAGCAAATTTTGTTGTAGAGCATGATAGTGAGTAGCATCTTTTCTATGCTACCCAAGGTCCTAGTAATGAAACAAATGGAAGCCGGTACTTAGATAGCGGTTGCAATAATCACATGACCAAAGATAGGAGCATCATCAAGGAAATTGACAATTCCGTCAAAGTTAAAGTTCGATTAGGAAATGACACCATGGTGGAGTCCAAAGGCAAAGACACTGTCATGGTGAAAACAAAGAAAGGTATGAGACTCATCAAAGACGTCTTACTTGTTCCCAATCTTAGAGAAAATCTCTTGAGCATTGGCCAAATGATGGAGAAAGGCTATGCTCTACATTTCGAAGGAGATACATGCATAATCTATGATAATTATAACAAAAGGCGGGAGATAGCCCAAGTTAAATTGGAAAAAAGAAATAAAAGTTTTTCAATAAGCTTCAAATATACTACCAACATTGCCATGAAAGTCCAAGTTGATGATTCATGGCTATGGCATCGAAGATTTGGCCACTTCAACACCCATGCCTTGAAGCTATTATACCAAAAGAATATGATGAGAGACTTGCCATGCCTGAAAGAAAATAATGAAGCTTGTGAAGGATTTCTACTCAGAAAGCAACAGAGACTACCATTTTCAACTGACAAAGCATGGAGAGCCAAAGATGTGTTGGAGTTGATCCACAATGATATTTACAGACCAATGAGGACATCGTCACTCAACAATAACAGGTACTTCATTCTCTTCATTAATGACTTTTCTAGAATGACTTGGGTATACTTTATTAAAGAATAATAAGAAGTCTTTAAAATATTCAAGAAGTTTAAAGCTCTCGTTGAGAAGCAAAGTGGAAAACATATAAAAGTACTCAAAAGGCTTCAGAATTGATCTAGCCATCTCCATGACTGTGCGATTCTTCCTCCCAGAAACTCCATTTTGTTGCGGAGAATATGCAATAATAAGTTGGCGCTCAATGCCTTCATCTTCACAAAACTTATCAAAATCATATGAATTGTACTCTTTACCTCGATCACTTCTAAGTACTTTTATATGTTTTCCACTTTGCTTTTCGACGAGAGCTTTAAACTTCTTGAATATTCCAAAGACTTCTGATTTTTCTTTAATAAAGTATACCCAAGTCATTCTAGAAAAGTCATCAATGAAAAGAATGAAGTACCTGTTATTGTTGAGTGACGATGTCCTCATTGGTCCGCAAATATCAATGTGGATCAACTCCAACACATCTTTGGCTCTCCATGCTTTGTCAGTTGAAAATGGTAGTCTGTGTTGCTTTTTGAGAAGAAATCCTTCACAAGTTTCGTTATTTTCTCTCAGGTATGGCAGGTCTTTCATCATATTCTTTTGGTATAACAGCTTCAAGGCATGAGTGTTGAAGTGGCCAAATCTTTGATGCCATAGTCATGAATCATCAACTTGGACTTTCATGGCAATGTTGGTAGTATATTTGAAGCTAATTGGGAAACTTCTATTTCTTTTTTCCATTTTAACTTGGGCTATTAATATCCCACAAATCTTGGGAGCTATTTACACTGCAGTCTACATACTCAACAGATGTCCGACTAAGGCAGTACAAGACAAGACTCCTATTGAAGCATGGAATGGGCAAAAGCCATCAGCTAAACACTTACGAGTATTTGGATCTATCTGCTACATACATGTTCCTGATGAGAAGAGACAGAAGCTAGAAGACAAGACTATACAAGGCATCTTCTTGGGATATAGCACACAATCAAAAGGCTATCGAGTTTACAACTTGCAAACAAAGAAGTTCACCATCAGTCGAGATGTTGAGGTAGATGAAAATGCTGCTTGGAATTGGGAAGAAGAAAAGGTTGTGAGAAGCAACATTCCCGTTCTAGAGCAACAACCTCAAAAAGAAGCTGAAGAAGTAGCAGGAGATCCAGGTATGCTTCCTCCACCTTCATAACAAGATTCTTTTCCAGAGTCTACTCCGAGACGAGTAAGATCTTTGATAGACATATATGAAACTTGCAATACATCCATGCTTGAGCATAAATGCTATGAAGAATCACCAAAGAAGCATAGACAACTAGACAAATGCAACTCGAGTACTGCAAAACAGAAGATCAAGTTGCAAACATTTTTACAAAGGCACTACCGAGAGTCAAGTTTGAGCAATTGCGAACTATGCTTGAGGTTTCCGAAATTTGTATCAAGGAGGAGTGATGAAATTACTACAAATTTCTAGAAGATTATAGTAGTAACATATGTATATGAAAAAGTAAAAAATATTCTAGAATACTCTTGTAAAATATTCACAATGTACTTAGAAAAATCTAGAAACTTATAGAAATGTAGCTTTAGAAAAAAGTAGAAAAACTAAGAGAAAAGTGAGATAACTCTAGAACAATAAAGTCTAGATATTTTTAGAACTATCCTTGCATGCCTATAAATAGGCAATTGTATCATCAATTGTAGCAAGTACTTCCAAATATCAAATAAAGCTTTACTAGCATTCACTATTAACTACTTCTATATCATTCAGCACCTTTACACATATTTTTCTAAAATTAACATGATAGATAAAGGATTTATGGCACCAACAAAGAAACCTAGAACCACGAATAAGCGGCTTTCAATTTTAAATGAGGTTTCTCCTGAGAAAGATGAAGGCAGCTCAAGTAAAAATAAGCAACGGGTACGTGTTGGTTTGGTAGCATTTCTATGTTGAAATTTGGCAGGAGCAAATGAAATTTTACTCACTGTTCTACTTGGTAACATATTGTAGAATAGCTACTAAATGAGATAAAATGATAGTTATTGGGTTTTATTTAATGTGTAATATTGGTGATATTGTATGTGTATTTTACATATTTCACTTAACAAGAATTTGTCTTATATGTGTAACTTTTGTTGATTTCAATCCATATTTCTACTTGCTCTAAACATTTTTTCCTGTTGTTTAAAGTTTGAATTTTTGAATACTATTTGTTGTGCCCATTGTGCAGAAGAAAAAGTTGTCTGATAAATTGGGACCTAAATGGACCAAGCAGGAACTAGAGCAGTTTTATGAAGCTTACAACAAGTATGGGAAAGACTAGAGTTGTCAAATGGGTCAGGCCGGCCA
Organism: Spatholobus suberectus; assembly: GCA_004329165.1. Classification (NCBI taxonomy): domain Eukaryota; kingdom Viridiplantae; phylum Streptophyta; class Magnoliopsida; order Fabales; family Fabaceae; genus Spatholobus; species Spatholobus suberectus. The sequence continues at coordinate 6,025,255 of CM014732.1, forward strand.
GGCCTAATAGGCCAAGTGTCGAAAGCGGGCCAGGCCGGGCCGAATTCTTAATAGGCTATATTTTTCTGGCCCGGCCTAGCCCAATTGGCCCATCGGGCTGGGCCAAAATGGCACGACTATTTTTTTCTTAATTTTTTGTATATTTTATAAAGAGAAAAAACAAAAAACAAAATATAGTACTAGGCCAAATGGGCCTGGTTTCATTTGGGCCAAATTTTTTGGGGCCTGGCCTAGCCCAGCAGGCCAATCGGGCCGGGCCATTTTGGCCCAATTTTTATTAAGCCAAACATTTAATGGCCTGGCCTGTCAGGCCGGGCCAATTTTGCCAACTCTAGGAAAGACTAGAAGAAGGTGTGCTTTTGTTTTACTGTTATTTTCTCCTGGCATCTTATTTATTAATTGGAAACTTGAGGCAAGTTGTACTTGTTTTGGCTTCGTATTTGTTATCATCACCAATTCACCTTAGTCATTAGAAGTTTTGTTATCATCCTGCATTCTTATAGATTAATTTTGATTTCTAGGTGGCTGCAGTTGTATCTGACAAATCTGTTGAAATGGTGGAGGCTCTTTACAATATGAATCGAGTATGTTAAATAGGATTCCCTTTCTAGGGTTGCTCTTCAAATAGTGTAAAATTTTGTATGCAACTTGAAGGTGAAATTCCCTTGGATCATGCATAAATTGACTGATGACACTAACTAAATATGCAATGTCTGGCCGAGTGTGAGCAAGGTATATAAGCTTTCCAACTAGTCTTTGGTACATTCCTTTGTCTATTGTAGGTTCCTCCTTAGCTTCATTTAACTTGTGATTAGGATCCATTGGTGTAGGGGCTGGTTTGCATCCAATTTTCCTAGTTTCAGTCAACAAATCAGTCACATATTTTTGTTGAGATATGAAGATCCCTTGGTTGGAGTAAGCTACCTCAATTCCAAGAAAATACCTCAATTTTCCCAGATCTTTTATCTCAAATTCCTAGACCAGTCTTTGCTTCAATTCTCCTTTTTCTTTCTCATCATTTCCAATCACTATAATATCATCGACATACACTAGGAGGATGGATACCCCCCCTGTAGCTAAATGTTTAACAAAGATGGTGTGATCTCCTTGACTTTGTTTGTAGCCAAACTCCTTTATAGCTTTTGTAAACCTTCCAAACCAAGCTCTAGGGGATTCTTTTAATCCATAAAGAGCTTTTTGTAGCCTGCAAACCTTATTTTCCCAGTTTCCTTCAAAACTTGGTGGAATACTCATGGATTTCCTTGTCTAGATCTCCATGAAGAAAAGCACTTTTTACATCATATTGGAGGAGCTACCAGCTAAAGTGCGCAGCTAAAGATAGAAGAATTCCCATAGTATTCATTTTTGCAACAGGGGCAAAAGTCTCTTGATAATCAATCCTATAAGCTTAGGTGTATCCCTTGGCCACCAACCTTGCCTTGTATCTCTCTAAAGACCCATCGGCTTTGTATTTTAAGGTGAAGATCCATTTGCAATCAACAATGTTCTTCCCTTTAGGTTTATCAACTATTTCCCATGTATTGTTTTTCTCCAAGGCTTTCATCTCTTCTTTCATAGCATCTCTCCATTCCCTTTTTGTCAAGGCTTCAAAAACATTATTAGGGACAACTATAGAATTCGAGCTTACAATGAACCTTTTATGGTTAGTGGATAGTCGATCAAGAGAGACATAATTAGATAAAGGATAAAGAGGCTTTTTAGTACAATTTCTAATACCTTTTCTAATAGCAATGGGAAGGTCAAGATCACTTGAAAGGCTGAAAAGGTCTTCATTTGTTGGTTCAGATCTATTTGCATTTTCAGGTTCTAAACTTGGGTTGGATTCATGAACTTATGTCAGTTTAGGAATAGTATTTCTTCTTGAGTAAACCTTGTTGAATCTTGGGAAATCATAAGCAACACCTTGTGGGGTAGGATCAAGTACCTCTATTTGTATTTCACTGGCTGCCTTGGGAGAGTCCACATTAGGTTCAATTTTTTAGTTAAGGGCAAGTTCAGGTGTAATTACTGGTTAAGCAGTCCTGGTTGGACTTTTAGGCAGTTCAAGAAGCTCACTTTGATCATCAACTATTTCTTAAATTTCCTCTTGAGGAGTATCTCTTAAAAAAATGGCTTATGTTTAGTGAAAGTAATATCAGCTTATATGTACCATTTTTTGGATGTGGGGTCATAAGACTTGTACCCTTTTTGAATGGTTGAGTAACCAAGAAAAACACACATAACAACCCGAGGATCAAGTTTGTCTCTATCTTGGCTATGGACATGAACAAAAACCGTGCACCTAAAAATCCTTGAAACAAGCCCATTTGAGGTTTTAAAGTTAGGATAGAAGTTGTTCAAGACTTTTATTAGGCTCTTGTTATCCAATACTCGTGAAGGAAGTCTATTTATCATGTATGAGGTAGTGAGAGCTGCTTCTCCCCAATAAGACTTTAGAACTTTCCTTTGAAAAAGAAGAGCTCGTATTGTGTTAAGTACTTGTCCATTCTTCCTTTCAGCCACCCCATTCTGTTGGGGTGCGTAGACACATGATGAATCATGTATAATTCCTTGTGATTGGAAGTAAGAGGATAAGGTTTGGTTGAAATAATCTCTTGCATTGTTAGACCTGAACCTTTTTATTGTAACCCCAAATTGATTTTGAATCATTGAGTGAAAGATAGGAATGACAGTGCTCACATCAAATTTCTATTTCAGCAAATAAAGCCAAGTGACCCGAGTGCAATCATCAATTAAAGACATAAACCAGCGAGCTCCAGAAACATTGGGTACTGAATAGGGACCCCACATGTCACTATGAATTAATTGGAAAGGTCTGGAGCTTCTTTTATTGCTGATTGGAAAAGATACACGAGTGTGCTTGGCTAATTTGCAAGCCTCACAATGAAATTCAGAATTATTTAGCCCTTCAAATATATGAGGAAACATAATCTTCAAAACATTGAATGATAGATGCCCTAAACGAAAGTGATACAGCCAAATAGTATCCTTATTTGAGGTACTCAAAAGAGACATGATCTTATTTTTTTGGGGTTCTTAAGATGGGTCCAAAAAGTAAAGCCTGGTCCTTTCCTTAGCAAGTCCAATCCTCTTCCTCGAGCCCCATTCCTGAAAAACACAACTAGAAGGGGGAAAAATGGTAGAGCAATTGAGGTCATAGGTTAATTTTTGAATGGAAATAAGGCTGGCTGACAATTTTGGCACATGGAGAACATTTTTAAGTATGAGAGTGGGAGAGATATGTACATCTCCAAAGCCTACTAAGTAGCTAAATCCATTGGCAACAATAATTTTTCTATTGCTTGGGGATGGATTTTATGAATGAAAGAGTTGTGATAATGGTGTCATATGATCTGTGGCTTCTGAGTCTGTTATCCATAAGTTGACACAATATAAGGCACTCATGTAAGAAGGAGTACCTGAGAGAGCAAAAGAAAAAGACCCAGAAGGTTTTTCAAGAGTTGCCAACAGATCTTTCAATTTTTTTCATCTCTTCATAGTTGAATCCTCCTACTGAAGGATGTTCTTCACTTTCTGTTCATTCTGTCAAATGGGCTTGAGATCTATTCTGCCCCCCACAGTTCCTCCAATCCTTTCCTAGAGGTTTGCCATGCATCTTCCAACATTTCTCCATTATGTTTGGGATAGAATCTCAAGATTTTGAATAAAAAATTGAGAAAGAAATGCAACGATGAAGGCTGATTTGCAAAGACAAAGCAGCAGTTAAGGCTACACAGGCTGTAAAATTGTGCAATAATGAAAACTGCACACGTTGTCAAAATGTGCAGTAATAAAGGCTGCACACACTGTTGAAGAAAAAAGGCCACAGAAAAAGAAGCAGAGACCAGAACTCTAGGAAAAACCTAGAGCTCTGATACCATGTAGAAAAATCTAGAAATATGTGACAATAAAATGATTCTCATCAATTCTCCAAGGAGGAATTACACACGTATTTAAAGAATGATACAATCCTACAAAAAAAGGAAACAAACCACTCTTAATCAAACACATCTCCTAAACTTTCTTCTCATTGGTATTTCTCAATTTTCTCCTAATTAATATCCCTCAATTTAAGGGATTTAAACCTATTATACTAAGAATACTTTACATTTAATACATATTTAATGCACAATATTTACAGCTCAACACCTCTCATTTACATTGTTTGTTTAGGTGCTTTCTTAGTGTCTATTGTCTAGTTGGATTCATCTGTCTATATATTTAAGCATAACTTGGTCAATGGTGACATTGTTGACTTTTTTTCCGGGCACTGATCACATAAACCTGGAGCAACTATATATAGCTGAGCCCTCTCTGATGTAAGTGTGAATTCATTAATTCAGTTTCAGTTTTTCAGTTACAATACAATATATTTTCTCTTTGAAATCTATCATTACAACAGTCTGTCTTGACATTAAAGCAACTTACGGTTGATTATTTCATTTTGCAGGTTTCTGATGCTCTGCTTCATTTGAGGCCACATAATACTTACCTAAGAAACTCCCTGCCACCACGTATGAATCCCAAAGCAAGTTTTGACGTTCATGGTGGCCTTCCCAGTTCGATGGATGGTTCTCTAGTGTAAGAGTTAGGGTCAATTGTCATTGAAATTATTAAAGGATCCAGACTTAGAGCACATGCTATGGTGGATGCTGCATTTCAGGTATGGAGGGGCTACGGATCCTTTGCCGCCTTTAATTTGGCAATCATTATGAACTGTTGGAAATAGAATCACATTAATGTTCCACTTCCCAATTAGTCTAGATTCTTTGTATAACGAGTAGAATAGGTTCGATGCATCTTAAGAAATAGTGATAGCTTAATTACTTTCTTGCAAATTGTATTTTACATTTATTATCTTTGTAAATTTCATGTATATAAATTAAAGCATTCAGTTGGGTGTTTATTCACTCAAGCACATTCAAAAAAACTTCTCTTAATTCCTACATGTTATCAAAGCTCCCAATCTAGGGCTCTGCTTCCACAAACAACTCTTTAGAAAAATTCGGACTAGGCACCTTGTGCTTTCAGAATCTTGTTTAAACTTGACTGCTCCTTGTGCTATCAAGACCTTTCGTTTGATCACCGTTTAACCATCATTTGAACACTGTTGGCTGCCGTTGAGCAACACAGTTCAGATTGGAAGTTTTCCCAGGAAGATTGCGTCTATTAACTGGCTTGAACCTTGAAAGATCGTCGCTGGATTCTGCTACACGCACTACCTTCCAAGCACCGTACTCCGCTGTTGGTTGCTTGGTTTGGGTCGCCGATCTTCCTAAGCCTGTTTTTGGGATCATTTTCTTAGTTTAGTATCTCCTTTTTTAGGTTTTCTTTGCCCTATGTTGTTGTTTACCGGACTTCACGAATAATTTTTTTTTCATTTGGTTTTTTTTTGTATCCTATAGCGATAGAGATAGAAAGGATAAGAGCTTTTCTCAAAAGCTTAGAGAAACCATTAGGTACTTGTACTTTGGCGGTTTCAGGTATGCTTCCACTTTCATTCAGATTTAATGTCTCAAAAACACCTTTTCCCTTCTTCTAGATTTTGGATTCCAAGACCACAGACCGTATGACATCCTCATCTAAATGTTTCTCCATATATTCTTCTTGTCCTAATGATAAGAAAATAGCTACTACAGATGATACACTTGTAACTGTGGCTGGCATAGGAGACATGATTGGATGTGTTAGAGAAGGGAATGATCTTTATTATCTCGAGGAATCAAGTTTGGTTTTCACATTAAAAACCATCAGTCTCAATCATTCATGTTAGAGTTTATACTCTCTAAAAAGGAAAAGTTTTTACTTTTTCATTGTCGACTAGGGCATCCTTCTCTTAGAGTCATTGAGGTTAGGTTTCCATCCTTATTTTTTGAATTAAATACTTGGATTTTCTCATTACCCACAACTTTTCTTGTAAACCTAAACATTACCTCCATCCCTAATAATGTTTTTGAGGCATTGTCTGATAGAAAGCGGAAATAGGTCATGAAAATAAGTTGGAGGGCATTGGAGAAGAATAAAACATGGGAATTAGTTACTTTACTATAAGTAAAGAATCCCGTTGGTTTCGAGTGGGTGTATAGCAATTTGATGTGAAAAAAAGGCTTTCTTACATAAGGAGCTTGAGGAAGAAATTTATAGAGGTACCACCAGGTATTGTTGTCAATGCTATTTGCAGGTTGAAAAAGGCATATGGGTTGAAATAATCACCCTAAGCATGGTTTGAAAGGTTTACCACGGTTATGACAACGTTAGGATACAAAGTCAAGGAGACCACACATTGTTCATTAAATAGTAGACATCAAGAGGAGTGACTATGTTGTTAGCATATATTAATGATATCATTGTCACTAAAAATGATTGGAAGGAGCAACAAGTCTTGAGTCAATATCTAGTAAAGAAGTTTGAGATAAAAAGTCTTGGGTGGTTAAAGTATTTTCTGGGAATTAAAGTGGCTTACTCCAAAAAAGATATTTTCATATCTCAATAAAAATATATCACACATTTGTTCAAGTAGACAAGAGCTTGTAAACCTATAAGTATCACCATAGATTTGGGCATCAAATTGGGTAATGCAGATGAAAGTGCAGAGTGGATAAGGTGTATCAACATTTGGTTAGAAAAATAATCTATTTGTCTCACACAAGATCAAATATTGCATTTGCTGGAAGTTTGGTTAGTCAATTTATGCATTGCTCAAAAGAAGTTCATTTATAAGCAACTCATGGAATTTTGTAGTAGCTCAAATGAACTCTAGGAAGAGGAATTTTATATAAAAGGAATAGGAATACAATTCTTGAGGCTTACACTGATGTGGACTATGTAGGGTCAATTACTGACAAGAGATCCACCACTGGATATTGAACTTAGAGGAAATTTAGTAACTTGAAGGAGTAAAAAACAAAATGTGGGGTAGCTCATTCTATTGCTGAAACTAAGTTTCCAACTATGGCACAAGGTATTTGTGAACTACTTTGGCTCAATTGCTTTAGAATACTAGAAGATTAAAAGAGAAGGACCTATGAAGATTTACAGCAATAATAAATCAGCAATCAGCATAGCTCACATAATCCTAGTTAGCATGGTCGAATGAAACACACTGAGGTGGATAGACATTTTATTAAGGAAAAGCTTGATTGATTTGTACTCCATATGTACTATCTTCACGAGGTTAACTCGATGATACTTTTACCAAAGGATTGTGCAGCCCAATTTTTAAAGGAATTGTATGTAAGTTAGGAGTGGAAAATATCTATTCTCCAGCTTGAGAGAGAGTGTTGAAAATAAAATCACATTAATGTTCCACTTCCCAAGTAGTCTAGATTCTTGTATGGCAAGTAGAATAGGTTCAATGCATCTTAGCAAATATTAATATCTTAATAACTTTCTTGTAAATTGTATATTTGTATTTGACATATACTACTTTCTTCCCATATCTTTAGATGTTTAAGGTTAATGCACATAGATTAAGAAATATTTAATGGAAGTAAAATATTGTTATATTTGGACTAAAATGTTCTTATTTAATATCTTGATCCTTGATGCCTGCACTATTAGTAATAGGGTATTAAATAAGGGTATATTTGAGAAAAAAGCATTAATTAGACTTTGAAATTCTAAAACATCAATTGTTTTGGGATAAAAAAAAGAAGGTCAGAACATCTAAAGATATAAGATGGAGGTAGTATTATCTTTGTAAACTTTTCATGTATATAAATTAAAGCATTCAGCTAAGTGTTTTTTCACAAAAACACATCTAGAAAAACTTGTCCCTTAATGTCTACATGAGTTAATGCAAAATGATTTTTAATATATTTTATTTTTGTCCATGCTTTGGTAATACAAGAACACCAGTGTTCTATATATTTGCAAATCATTTATTGTTCTTGATCTAGTTCTGAACAAATGATATATTGTTAGTCTAAGCTGCAATCATAAAATGATGCCACTAGACATAAAATCAGATGTACTGATTTTATTGTAGCTCTATACTCTAGAATAACCATAGAAGACTACAAGTATTGCCTCAAATCTATAAGCAATGTTATTAAATCGCAGCTATAGCAGCGCTATAATGCTAAACTGTCGTGTGTTTCAGTGAAAACACAATCACGACGGCGTCACGTTATGGAGTCCACGACAAGAGTGATAGTGGCCGCGTTAGGCGTCGCAACAACGTTTGGCGTCGTGGGTGTTGCAGCGGTAGTTAGAGGCAGCTGAAAACGGCGACGTTTTTCGAGCGCAGCTCACAACCACATTTCTCCATCACAGCACTTAGGGTTTTTGAAGGAAGAAGACGGAGTCGACACTCAAAGTCGAGTCAGACTCATTTTGGGCTTTAGATCCATTTTGTTTACATGTTGCCTTCTGACTTAAAACTCATATGGTTATTGTTAAGGGAATGGCACATGAGTTTTTACTATCGATGAATTGGTCACCTGACTAGTTTAAATAAACCACAAAACCGACCTGAGGAAAAACCAGTCAAAGAACTGAAAAATCGGTCAAAACCAACCAAAATTCGATTCACAGCAGGTCAAAGAAAAATGCTTAATACAACATTATTTTGATATTTTTCTTAAAAAAAAAAAAAACCAACCTAAAGTATTTATCATTTTATTTCTTATTTTAAATATAAATTTGTTTTTATTAATAAATGTTGATGTGTATAATTAAAACTTATACTTAAGTATCATGACATATTTGATTTTCATTTTTATAGGTATTGTAAATATAAAGAACCTATAAAATTATATTTTAATTTTAATTTTTAGTATTATAAAATTATGATATTATGTTTTTTTAATATTATTTTATATATTATTTAATTATTATTATTATTTTATTAATATCGGTTCGACCACGGTTGAACCGTTAAACCTTGAACTAATGCCTTGACCGATTCAATAACCGGTCCAGTTTTAAAAATATTGGTTTTTACCCTTCCCTTAAACATCAACGAAAAACAAGTGACCCCCCTATCTTTTTATTTTTTTAGTATGTTTAACTTTTATCAATTGGGCTACACAATAAAAGCCCAATAGTAATGTCTTTTCAGTTTAAAAGCCCAACCACTTCAATCCTTATTTATTCAATTTTTTTGCCATTTAAGAAGTGTAGAGGTCACATAACATATACTCTAACTCCTCTGATCATCAACTAAGTGTGTTCTTTTTCATGAACTAAGTGTGTTCTTCTTCATTAAATCATCTTGTTCTTTTAAGGTAACAATACTCATTATGTCAATATTTTTACATCTTAATTTTATGTGCATATAGCTTGATTATATATATATATATATATATATATATATATATATATATATATGTAATTGCTATATTATTATATTTCAACCGCTATGTGGCTTTCACTATGTATAGCGAATTTTTAACTTTTTGCGATTTTTTGCGATCCGCAATTGACAACACTGTCTATAAGCTTCTAAAAACTCTACTTGATATTATAATTCAGGCATTGTCTTCAACGAAGGAAAGTGAAGATGCTTCCACGAGGATTAGGCAGTGTCGATTTTAGCAGCTGGCAACCAACTCTAGGTTACCTATGATTAGGTCCTAAGTACAAACTAGTGGAAGTTTTGATTACCATAATCGGTCAATTTGCTGTCTGTTGAAGCCTGTACTCAAAGATGCATTTGGTCAAAAACTGCATGATGATTCTGACAAAGTCGTTAGACTTGATCCTCAAATTCTTTCAAACCTCTTCACTTCCTGTGTCGCTTTATGGATCATAATACAGGTAATTAAATGAGACATGAAACGCCTAAACCCACCACCCCACGTATGACTGTAAAGGTAAAAAAGTTTGTTTCTGGTCATACTCGAGACCAAAGCCTAGTACTTGGCCACAAAATGATTTCGTGAGGTTGTGAGCGCATATCTTATATGATTTTACCATCTTGCCTTTTGAACTTCGAGACGTTTATTACACCATGTTTTTGAGAATATGCTAACCACAATTAGATTAATATTCCTCAACTTGTACTAAATAACAATATCCTCTAGTCGATGTGGCTCGGATATTAGATTTTGCTGTTATCAGCCTACGTCCAGGCAGTCCAGGAAACCTTCCTGTTTATAGAGAAATTCAAAAATGCATGGGAAGAGTTAAGACCCAGATTTTAGCTCTTATCCCTACATGATTCATCTGTTCTTTTTTCTTGATTTCTTGCATATAGGATGTGAAATATTGGTTCAGATTACATAGAAGTTTCTGGCCAACCTTGTAATTTTTGGCCAACAGGGTCAAGCGCTGGAATTAGTAATAATGTAGTTGACCAACCAAGTCTTGTAATATTTCTTTGTATCTATAAAATAAATGTTCCTTCGGCTTGAAACAGCGTTGGAATTCGGATATTCTATTAGCACTGATAAAGGCGGGGGGCACTCATTAGTCATTATCTAGGTTAAATTGGATTTTTGATTGAAATTAAGGGCTTGTTGCATTTGTTAAAAAGTTTGGTACTGGACAGCACAAAAATAATTGTTTCACGTTTGATTTGAAAAAAGATCATAGGACAGTACAACTAAAGTGATGAAAGACAGGACAAAAATTTAATTTTTTGTTACTCAACAAACTATGGGATAACTTTTTGTCTTAAGTACAAAATATTCAAAAAGATAAAAAATACCTCACCATCGTTGTTGCCACTACTACCACCATCGCCACCATGATCGTCGGTGCTGCCACCATAGATGCCGGTACCACCACCACAGTCGTCAACATTGTCACCGTCTCTACCACCATTGTTGCTACCTTCACCACTACCATCATCATTGCCACTCCCATTGTCGTCGTCGCTGCTGTCGCCATCACCATCCTCACCACCACCTATTGTCGTCGTCGTCGACACCATTATCGTAGCTGCCAACACCACCACCACCCCTTTACCCCCATCGTCATCGCAATTGTCACTCTCTCGGTCACTGCCACCATCATCGTATGAAGATAATTAAATATGAATTATTTTAAGATAATTAATATTAAAAAAGGTATTGTAAAAAATTTCACACTATTTTGCTTGTGTTGTCCATTGTCCACCAAACAGTATAAAGAATAAAAAGTTATCCTATAACTTAAGTGTTTGTCTTGTGATGTTCTCCCTGTGTTGTGGCTTAATGTATATCAAACACAACTAGGATAATACATTTATTCACCTATCACTTTGGAATACAACTATCAAGCAAAGGGATTTTATTTTTTTTAAAAAAAAGGAAACATAATAATCATAATAGAAAATTTTGAAATTTGAATTAAATAGAAAATGGAAAGAAATAAAATTTTTATTTTTATTTTTAGAAGTTAATTTTTTTCTCTTTTTTCTTTTTACATCTTCTTCAACCAAACAAAAGAAAATATATTGTTAATTGTGTTTTCTTTTTTTATTTTCTTTTCTTTCATGCAAACATTGTTTAATTTTTAAAATAGAATTTATTTATAGCTAAAAAAATATCAAGGTTCAAGGTACCACATGCCCTGTTGTTTGTGCAAAGTAAATTTTAATCATATATTCTTGAAAAGCATACCACATTCAGGGAATGTTGGAACAATAACTAAACGAAACCTAAGATGTGATGATGTTAAAAAGAAGACTTGAACCTCTCATTTTTTTTTACTTCGCTAGCAAGAAAAACCAAAAACAAAACCCTATTTTATGTGTGAAAGGTGTAGAGTATTAGTTTGCAATCCTAACTTATTTCGTTCTATTTAAGGTAGATATTGTGCAATTTGTCAAAACCTAGTAGTTTGATTAGGAAGAGGCTAAAAGAGTATAAGAGCAACTCCAACTGTAGTTGCCTATCAAGTTCTTAGCTCTAAGATCTGAACTCCTTCTTGGTTCACTGTTAGAGCTCATCCAAGTGGAGATTACGTGTCAACATTGTTTCTTGTATAAGCAATGGTTCCTTCTCAATAAAAAATCATTTTTTATCACCAAAATTTAGAGGGAAGTGAGAAATCCAAGAAACAAACCTAGCATGCAACTAAAAATGAGAAATGAGTAGCAAAACTAAATAGCAAAATGTACAACAATGTAAAAAAATGACATTAAAATAAAAGGAACAACAATCAAACCCAAGCAAGGAAATCCTTTATGAAATCTGATGATTCAAACATACGCCAAAAAGTTCCAACAAATGGAAAATAAAGAATGGAAATAACGATCATTGCTTCGTCAATCGATGTCCATTGTTGTTAGGGAGGAGGACGTCAATTGCTTCACTAACTACCGCCACCAAAACCCCCACCCAAGCTCCTAACCTTAATTGTCATTATCAAACCCTCCTCCTCTGAGACCAAACCTTTCTATCGCCAAACTCAAGCTCCTTACCCCAACTACCGCCTTTAAATCCTGCTTTTCTCAATGACCTAACCTTTCCACTGTGGAATTCAACCTCCTCACCCAAACCACCACTACCAAACCCTTTCAACATTTAAACCAAAAACACCCTACCAATTTGAGAGAGAGAGAAAGAGAGAGTAGGAGTGGCAAATTGAGTTGGGCCCAGCGGGCCGACCTGCCAACCCATCCAAAAAATGACAAGGTGAGCTAGGTTGTTCAGTCCACCAGCTTGCCTAGCTCGCTTGCCCCGCCAAACTGGCAAGCCATCAACGAGTTGGGGTGAGTTGGCTCTCCAGGCCATTATTTAAAAAAAAATGTTACTTTTTTTGTGACTTTGTATTATTAAAGATCTTTATTTCATACTTTTGCACTCATTCTTTTCTTTTATTAATATTTAGTAGGTTTTATATTTGCATTCTTTTCTTTTATTAATTGTAGAAATCAATTAAGTATTATACAAATTGATATATATCACATGTGCAAGTCCAACTTTCATTTTTTTTTCTTTCTTTCTTTTTCAAATTGACTCACGTTTGTTCTCTTCCATATATGTACATCAATGAATATCTTCAAGTAGATACCTTTGTCATTCCACTACACTGTCAATTTATTCTTCTTTAACCACTAATTTTTTCTATTATCCTATAATATTTCATTACATGTAAAAATGATAATTAGGCAAACCTTCAATTGTAGTTTCCTTACTTTACAGTACTATAAAGTAAATAGTTTTTAGAAATTGGCCAAAAGGTTGGCAATTGTAATTAAGAAGTTTGAATTCACATTTTTTTCCTTTTTTTTTAATTTTTGGCAAGCCAATCCCGTTCAACCCACCCATAGCAGGCAAGCCAGGCTGCCTGCCTATTTTTGATGGACTAGTGGTGAAGCAGGCCTAAATGGGACAAGCTAGCCCACTTTGCCACTCCTAAGAGAGAGAAGTGAATCAAGTAACACGATGAATAATGTTCTAAAAAAGGATCCCGAAATTTTTCAAAATAAGAAAAAAGAAATGCCAAAATAGCAAATTAATATGGGAGACAACAGGATCAATGGTCTAAAATTAATGGAAAAAAATTGATAATTTTGCAAACCATTAAAATTGATAAGTTATGGTGATAAAAAAAATTGCTATTTTTTAAATATATTTTGTGATAAAAATTATTGTGATGAAAAATTAAATACATTTTAATATTTTTTATATTGTATTATTTCAAAATAAAAATACATATTAATATTTTAAGTTAAAATAAAAATATAGATATAAAAATGTTGAGCCCACTGTGAGACACATTTTAAGTTCTTAAAAATTACACAATTAAAACATATACTTGTTGGAGTTATTAAATTCTATAGGTCTTAAAAGTAAGTTAAAAATTCGTGGATGAGTTTTGGAGATGCTCTAATAAACTAGTCAGCTGAAATCTGAAGTCATAATAATGATCTGGAAAAAGACCCTTAAATTACAACGATACACCAACTCCAACCAACAGCATGCGTGCTGCATACGGCTATATATTTCATCTTTTCCTAGTCTTCATTTATATATATATATATATATATATATATATATATATATATTTCAAGGTTTCTCCTTGATTTCTATTAGCACTGGACACACGTATTGCAGATGTGCCGGCACACAGGAGAAAACGATTTCGTTAAGATGTTTAAAGGAGAAAAACGATCCTCAATTTACAGAATTTTCTCTCTGCAGTTTCTATCCTAAAAAAGCATACGAGAGCACCAGCACCAAGGACTGAAAAGTAAGCAGGTCAGGAAGGCTGGGGATAGCTCAGAAAACCAGTGCAAATAGAACGAACGAGTCCCTTTCAATGCTACAACCACAGCTATTCCCTTCATTTAAGACGGCCAATATATCCCAACTAGCCTAACAAGAATCTGAACACGTCGCTTAAAGAAATAATCCCTTCCACACGCTTGCTGCCAGCCTCCACAACCACAAGTCTCCTAACCCCTGTAATGGGAAGGAAATCAGTGAACAAAGAAACTACAGTCATTTTTTGATTTTTACACTTTCCCTTTCTTCCAAGAAAGGAGAAAGAGCTTTTTTGTAAAGGAAATAATACCAGGATTAGACAACCGCTCCATCACTTTGTATAACGAATCAGATCTCAAACACATGTGACATCTGTGACCATTGTACAGTCCATAAGGAGAATTTGCATCTTGTCCCAAAAGCAATGCCTACAACCATAAGTGCAAATATTTAGATCCAGTTTCTGCTAACAAACTAAACCAAACAAATATACTATCCATCACGTAGTAATTACCTGATGAATATTAATTTCATCGAGAGATATCCGAGCATAAGCTTTATCTTTAGCCAATGCAGTAATATCGCTGAGAAAAAAATAGGCACATTTCATCATATACGTTGAGGAAACCTTTCAAAGCATACATATGAGAATCATACACATGGGACAAAAGGGGGGAGAAAAAGAAACACTACCTTCTTGAATACATATCAAGCAATGAATCATTATCATCCACAATCGGTATTGAGCTAACTCCAGCTGCAAAGAGAGAGCATATTTGCTAAAAGAATGTAAATAGGGTAATTATGTGGTATACAGTATATTATTATGTAATTATGGTAATAATAAATCCATATATTCATTGCTTTCAGTATAAATAATATTTTCTGCTGTATAGTTGACCCAGATTCCAACACAAATCTCTCTTTTCTTTTACTCTCAACTCAACAATATTCACATAGGATACAAAAAGCTAGACAAAAATTACTATGCAAGTATTCTGACTTCTGCAACCCTAATAAATATTAATACTACATACTAAATAATGAAAAAAAAAACTTAGTTCCCATGGCAGCAGTGAAAGCTATTAACCAAAAATTATCTCTCTTCCCAAAAGCACAAATAACAATCATAACTATGTGTTCATGAAATGACACTTTAATTTGGAAAATTCTAAGTGAAACATGGTGTACCACTCCATACACTAGACATTGAAAGTTAAGTTTTCTGATATTTTCAGATTTGAGTCCCAACATGTAAAATATTTGTCAAACAAATTGATTGTTTCTATTGGTTAGTGCACAAATGAGAGGTGCACCATGTGTGCACAAACCTCCCCTTCAATTTCGTGTTCCCTTTCTTAATTGATATAAATTTTTTAATTACAAAAAGGTCGTTGAAAGAATACCCTTGGAGTGAATTTGAAGTTGGAACCCTTCATGAAAAAATTGTAGGGGAAAAAAACCATAACTTAGCAACTAACCAGAACAAACACCGTGTTAACTTCAAACAGAAGAATGATCACCTTGAACAAACATTGACAGAACAGCACCAAGAGAAGCACTAGGCCTCAACATTGCTAGTGGCCGTCCATTTGGTTCCCCAACTTTAGGCATCCATGTACCCAAGGGTATTGAACCCACCGGAAGTTGAAGAATGGGCAAAGAACTCAAGGAGTGCTTAAAATGCCTATATATACCTGAAAATTAAGTCCATACATTAGTTCCAACTTCCAAATCATTTATCTATAGCCAATTGACCCACAAGCTTACTTTTTAGTATTCCAGATAGGGAAGCAAGATGTAGCAGTTGAGGAAATGAACCATCCTCTGAAGAAGAATGGATGATAGGAACGGTTGACACCTTGTTTTGCAAAACCTTCAAAGCCACATCTTTTAGACATTCATGGGGTCCAGCCTGAAGATTAAAGGGGGCAGGGGGCAGCAAAAAGTCCAATCATAAAAAGACTCAAGCTCACCTCCGGTCCTTTTATGGATGGAGGGGGAATCTAGAAACATAACCAGAATGAAGTGCAGGACTAAAATGCATTTCTTCAACATATAATGTTAAATCATCATCAAGCATACGAATGCAAAAGAAGCCATAAAGATTTATATTAAACAAAATGATAAATAGTAACAAAAGGAATAACAGATAACTGGGAGAAGTAATGAAGCAAAAGCATGACCTAATTGATAAGAGAAAATCACAAGGAAAGCTACTGCTGGATATTTCTAGATAAATACCAAAGGATGATGATATGGTAGCTGACCAGTTCACTAAAAAATAGGTGCTCCTTTTATGGGGAATACAACAACAAAAGCCTTATCCCACTAGGTGAGATCGGCTACATGGATTGCACTACACCAGTGGGCTCAATTAAAGATCAAATTCTCAGGGATATAATTCACCATGAGATCCCTCTTAACAATTTCCTCCAACATCCCCCTAGGTCTCCCTCTCCCCCTTTTCACAAGGTTGAAAACCATGCAATCTACTCTCCTTACTGGTGCTTCTAGTGGCCTTCTTTGCACATGTCCAAACTACCTTAACCAATTTTCTGTCATTTTTTCCTCAATCGGTGTCACACTAATATCTCCTCATATACAATTATTTCATATCATGTCCTTTCTTATGTGGTTACACATCCATTTTAACATTCTTATTTCTGCTACTCCCACCTTTTTCTCTTGTTGCTCCTTTAAAGTCCAACATGTACTACCATAAAATATAATTGAACGTATAGCAATACGATAAAATTTTCCTTTGAGCTTGGTAGGTTCTTTACAATCACAAATAGTTGCTTTTATGGAGAATACTGTAGAAAAAACACCTTATAGGAGCCATAGAAGAGAAAACTCAAAAAGAACAAGAAGCTGCTTAAAACATTCGGTGCCTGAACGGGTGATCTTTTGTTCAGAGAAAAGTATTGTTTCTTGAAACCACTTTCAGAGGCAGGAAAAAACTTCTGAAAGCATTAAAAATGCTGATTGCGCTTTTTCTAAAAGCTCAAATTTTTACAGTATAAACACTTTTTAGCTTCAGCAAAAAACTCATCCAAACACTAAAAATTGGCAGAGCTAGAAAATATCTGTTGGGCTAGCCAAACTATAAGATCCATGAAAGTCCAAAAGAATAAAGACATAATATTAAGGAAAAGTCTTAATTTGTCAATGTTTCACATTCACATTAGTTTTGGGGTAGCCAAATGCCATTAGCCATCCAAGCCTTAATGTGGCTCCACCCTTTACTTCTACTGAAGGCTCAAATCCTAAAAAGATTGCATAGCAATACTTAGGTCTCCTACAGCTAGCTATAGAAGAATCCATTGCATCATCCACCACAACATGAGAAGGAAATGAAACTAAAAGTAGTTGATAGTATTCCATAATAAAGCAGGAAAATTCTTAGTCTAAACATCATGCTCGTAACCACAACAGCATTCACCACATATACTGCAACACATGCATATCATCTCCCTCTGAGATTCCTATATATATCTATTACATACATTTTAGACACATGACAAAAACAAACTTTGGTTCTAAGCTCTAGTATGATGTCTAAAATAAGATAATGTCTCACTGTTTTTTTATCACATATGTATGCATGTATGTGTATACACTTCAGTTTGGTTCAGTACACATTGTTTGGCTTGAAAGCCCAGGCCATGAACTAAATTGTACAATTTTTCTTAAAAT
The DNA here is from genome assembly GCA_004329165.1 of Spatholobus suberectus. Taxonomy (NCBI): domain Eukaryota; kingdom Viridiplantae; phylum Streptophyta; class Magnoliopsida; order Fabales; family Fabaceae; genus Spatholobus; species Spatholobus suberectus. The sequence continues at coordinate 6,043,113 of CM014732.1, forward strand.
CAAACCAAATGAAACTCATGCATTAAAAAAATGTAAATTGAACCAGTGGTATATACCTATATCTAAAATGTCTTACAAGATATTCATATTGTCTAGGACTTAATACTCATCAATTATGTTGCAAATGCATTCCTGAATATGTCACAGCTTACAACCCTGAACATATAAAAAGTTGACAATCTTACACAGTATGAAATTGGAAGAATAACTTAGAAAACACAAATTTTATCACAACAGCTCATGAGCACTTACATGAACAAATCGCCAAGGATATGATCCCCCATTAGTATCAAGTGTTCTGCATTGTAGTAATTTTCCCTCTTTCCAGGCTGCTATAGTATGAGTCTCGAGTTGTTCTTGAGTTAAATTTGAACCATGACTCCCCAGCTGAAATTATGCTTGTTACACAACTATTGAATTCACAGAAATATGCACCATGTATTCCATAATAAGAGTAGGCTATGAATCATATATTAGATACTGGAAAAGTAACAATGAACTGTCATGATGACAACATGAAGTTTCTTAAACCATACATATAGCATTGGAAGGACTAGAAGATATTTGCCTAAAGACAAAAGTGTCAAAGAGATTCCAGAATGCAAATACTTTCAAGGCTCTTTCACTAAAAAGTCTCTTTAAAATATTTTATGTAAGCCCAAATTATCTTGTAACAGTTCCATAAATGATTTTATTATTAGCCTAAAATGTTGACAGGATTCTTTTGAAATATTTGTCATTCTAATCCATTTGTGACTAGCTGTTAAGTAGCTTAAAATATCAATTCTATAAAACTACTTGCAGGCTGCAGATCATGACGTTTACCAAAAACTGGCACAGGAGAGTTTCATAAATGTTTTATTCCCCACAAACCTCTTTCAATATTAGAATGAAGTCCATTGCACTAAGAACTCCAACGAACTGGCTCCTGCAAAAATCCCATAGAGGAGCCATAGATACGCCCTGAAAGCAGATTGCATTACAACTCATACAGAGTAAAACTCAGACATGCAGATGGACATACCTTCCATGGACATGGGTGTGTGCCCTCATGTAAATTAAAAGGGGAAAAAAAGGCATGGTAATAAATGGAGTAAAGAGGCAGGGAAAACCTGTTCATAAAGAACATGGAATGCTTGCTTAACTGGTAAATTTATATCCAAGGCAATGATCTGCAATTGTAATAAACCAATCAAGAAAAATGAGCTAAAACAAAATAAGTTTCATATTCTTGTTGAATGACGAGGGGGAAATTGAGAAGGTAGAAATATTCAAACCTTCCCTGACTCAGGAAGCAAATCATACGCAGTATGTGTGGACAGGAATACAGATATACGGTGGCGAGAGACCTCTAGATCAGACACAGGCATCCTGGGATTAGCTTCCTGGTAAAATTTTTAGGTCATGTTAAGTAGCTTTTTTGTGTTGCATATAGTCTAAGACTACAAGGAATCAAGGATTATGCCATGAAATCTGACACCATTTGAAATGTGATAATATAAAAGAAAAATTAAGATATCTAATTTTTCAAAACAAAAAGAAGGCTAGAAGATTCAAGACTTTTCAGCATCAATTTTTTTTTCCTTTGTATTGAAAAGTTATTAGAGGGAATGTTTAGACAGAGCTACACATTATGAGTGTGTTTGTTTCAAAGCTTAAAAATTTATTCCTGAGAATGTGAACTCAAAAATGAGATATTCCCATATTTGTTATGAACTTTAAGAAAAGTATTCCTGGGTATTGTTCATTTCCAGGAAACTAGTATTTACCTTGTTTTGTTTTATTTTTATGCCCATGGTGAGGGGTGGGAAATTTATATTCCCATGGAAATATGGGAAGTTATTTTTTAACCCAACTATAACTTCCATTTCTTTTACTTTTACTTCTAATCATTTGAATTTTAAAAAATATCGTAGAAATATTAAAATCTAACCAAATGTATTTTTGAATTTACCCAAGAATAACATTCCTGGTTATAATATTCTTAGGAATGTCATTCCTAGAAATGCAATATTATACCTTGAAACAAACTCCACCTAATAATAAAGGAAAAAGGACAATCAAATAACCTCCTAAGCGAAGTACAAAGACAGACAAAATAATCAATAGAATAAGGCTCTCCAATCCTTTTGTACTTATATTGCAAAGAACATATTAAATAGAACATGGGGCCAACACCAAAGAGAAGCTGGAAAAAGACTCTGTCCCATCTTTAGATCTAAGGGTTAAGAAGAGTCCTCAAGATACAAGCATTTCTCTCAAGCCAAATACACCAAAAAGTAGCACAGATGTTACACCACCATAAAGCCTTCCCCTTTTTAGTTATTCCAAAGCACCTGAAGCTAGTCAAAAGAAATTGATCCAAAATAATAGGGAAGATGGAATTGTCGCAAAAAAAAAAACTCTCTTAATAAGAAAAAGATGAGGGGGACGGGGGTTCTGGGAACCATTCTAAGATCCAATATGGCAATATGATCAAATCCTTCAGAGAATTAGGCAAACATAGTAGGTCTTGCAAGTGGATCAAATAATCCAGCAAGAATCACATTTGCCTCTTCTGGTGATTTTCTTTTGCTATGCCACTTATGGTATGAGGATCAAGGCAATGAAGTCACTTTAAAGTAAATAGACCATCATTATTTGTTCTAAATACCTGATAAATCTCACCTTACAGTGAACTCTGACTTCAGTAATTTATTAAACTGGAATTTTACAGTCACATGTATAGGACTACAAATGCATGCATCTTTTTTTTTTTTTTTGCATGAAATGAATCCCACATTGAAGACAACAATAATCAAACTTATGTTAAAAACATAGCATTAGTGATGGAGGGGAGAATCCACTCCTAAAAGCCAGTCTGTAAAGAGGGGAGAGCCTCTATATTAATAAAATGGTAATTAGGTTTCTGCCACACAACCAATGTGGGATTCAAGCTCCTGTGTCATTCCTATAGTGTTGGAAAGACCAGTCCATCCACACAGGAGGAGTCAAGTTCCTGTGTCAACTAGAATACTATCCAAACATTAAAAAATAACAACAGCAAAAGGGGGGGAAATTGAGAAGGGAGAAGAAACTTACCATATTGTCAACCTCCATGTGGGATCTACCAGGTGTTTCAGTACTTAAGATGGCAGGTAAGATATCAGGTTCTGTCACTAAATAGATAGTATTCACTACTCCATAGCTCCCATTTACAAATGGCTGCTGCTCATCGTGCCGCCATTCACCATCTACGTTAAATTTGTACTGCACATAATTGGAAACAATATTATCCGTGTCAGTAGGAATCACTTACCCTTGCCAAATTGTGTTTAGCAGTATTTTAGTATTTCCTAAAATATCAGATATTATATCAACAAAATGGATTATATTAAACAAACTAACACTGTAAGTGAATGTGGAAGGAAAGAAAGTAAAATACTACATAGATAAATGGAATATTTAATAAATATCTACTTATTAATGTATGTCATAATGGAACATTTCATAAAAAAATAACATAAACAAATCTAGATGTGTCAATAAAATGTGAGCATATAAGTTCTATCCTATTCAATATTTGTTCCATGATAAAACAAAATACAAACCCAACCTGCCAAATTTCTTCAATCTAGTTATCAAAACTTTTAGATCACCCACAATAAGGAAATTAGTTCCCAACAAAAAGATGGAAAACAACCAGACAGACGACAAATCATTTATATAACACTACAAAATTTGGTAGAACTTACCAAAAGTATCAAATTGCATGTTTATTCATGAGTTTGAATCATGATAAAATAACTCTTCCCCTCTTTTTGCCTTTTTTTTTTATATAAGGCATGTTCTATGCCTGTACCCAAATCCCAACCCACCTTCATTCAAGTGGAAACTAATACATGAAAATAAAGGACCGTTTAGTTTTAGAAAACATTTTCTGTTTTTACTTTTAATAACAAAAATGTCACGTTGTTTTCACTTTATCTCCTATTTTCAAAAGTTTGTATAAGAAATAATGAAAACAATTTTTTATTGTTTTTCTCTTTTCACTGTTTCCTATACAAACTTTAGAAAACAGGAAATAATGTGAAAACAATGTGACATTTTTGCAATTAAAAGTGAAAACAAAAAATGTGTTCTCAAACCAAACTGCCCCTTAATAATCTTGTTTTCTCATATCATTATATAAATTAGAGGAAGGCTTGATTATATATGCAGTCAGTTGTTCTAGTGTATAAATTAAAGCAAGAAGAAAAATTATACAGACTTTCAATTTACGAATAGGAAAAAGCTGCCAGTCAAAATGAGATAATGTAAAATTGATTGGGTGACAGCTCCAGCAATATTACATTCTTCAAATTCATGGTTTAAAGTAGTTGATAGAGGATAGTCTGATTGGCAATCTAGGTCATAATAAACTTAAAGAATTACATGGTACCATCAAATACATCATTACTCATTAGTCTAATCTACCATCTAGTTGACCATCCTGCTTCAGAGAAAACAAGCTTGCATGACTTCCTCCATACTCAAAATGACACAAATTACCCAAATATTTTGTCATTTCAAATCCAACCATCAATGTTTACTTGTTCACTCTTTCCAACAACTCCAACAGGGGCAAAACCAACTCTCATGCCTTCCATGAAGGCCATGCCAATTTTTAACCATCAATTAGTTATGCAAAACAAACTCTTAATGAAAGTTGAAATTCATGATGAAGTTCCTTATTCGTTTCCACAAAATCTAAACTAAAATCACAGCCACACAAGTTGAAGTTTAAAGTAATTAATTTACAAGCTCACTCCTCTTTTCTGGTTTTCATTTTTTCCAGGAACATGGGCAAACAAACTCAATTTGACGAGCTCACCCCCTTTACACTGATCTTTCAAGGAGAAGGAGATGCACTCGAACCTAATGGCCATCAGGCACATACATACAAGTAAACAATGTAAAAGTGTCAATCATACTAAGCATTATTTCCTCATGTTTGCCAACCAAATTCACAGAGGGGAAACAACCTGATGATACCCCGGCATTAAGTTGCAAACAACTTGAAACACAGCAGGGCATCCCTCCATCGGAGACATAGCTATATGGTCCGACCATCTGTGCACACACAAGTTAACATTAGTAAATTAATTCCCATTCCTAACATTACAAAAATGAGAAACCACAAAAACAATCACATCTATCACGCTGAATAACAAAAAAAAAAAAAAAACAAGGATCATAACAGCAAGTAGTGTTGTAATAATAAGTAATAGGATGATATACCTGGTGAAAGAACCACTTAGAAACACCCTTCTTCCCCCATAAGGCCAAACAAATCGCTGTGGAATCAAAACGGGTCCCGAAACTCCACTACCCTCGCATGCCGTATCCGCAGCAGAAGCAAACATTTCCCCCACAAATTCAATACCTAATAAAATTCAGAGTAACTCTCCAACTTTGAACAACCGAACAGAGCCACGAATCTGAACAACCAACGACGGGAATCCTCGGAGCAGAGGACCCCCTCTCCTCAAGAATCGAACATGCAGTGCACCTTTACAATCAACACCACACTCCTAATTGCAATACCGAAAAGCTTAAAATCACAAGCACTGTTAATCGAAACCTCCTGATCGATAATTCACCACCTGAAAATCAACGAATTACTGTGACGTCAATTAAAAAAAAAAAAGTAATCCAAACCAACCACCATTGAGTTTCGAAAGGTGAGTACAATTTGGGTGTAATCCGTCACAGAAAAATGCGCGGAATCGGCAGAAGGTGATTTAGGTCAAAAGAGGGGAGAGAGAGAGAATGATGTGTGTGTGATGCCGCGAGCGAGCGAGCGAGAGAGAATGAGAATGGAGGAGGGGGAAGCACTAATTAAATAAATGATTAAAAATAACAAAAATGGCAGGCAGAGAATAAAGGGAGAAGAGAAACAGAGGAAAACAAAGGGCAAAAAATACAGTGGGCAGTAATTATGTGATTGAGAACCCATTTAAACTGGGTTTAAAAGCTAATGCAATATGACAAAAACAAATGAGTGCAATAGTAAAAGTTCATAAAAGATTTTGATTAATTTGAGAATTTAAAAAAAAAATAATTTTTTTATCACTTGAATTAACTAACGATGATCATTTATAAGTATGTAATAATAATTTCTTTTACATACAAAAGAAGATAATATAATTTGAGACTGATTTTACGGTGGACCACTGTTATGGGTGGTCCACCATGCACCACAATTACTATTCATTAGATTAATTTATACTGTACATTTTATCTAAGACCCTATCTCATTAGATTTTGCCCCCCTCACCAGAAAATAAACAAGCACAAGGCAATGGTGAGGGTCGTTGGTGGCGTCAGTGAGGCAGTGAGCATTGTTCACAGCGGGGGTGGCAGATCTGCACTACTAGTGAGGCAGCGATGGAAGATCTGCATGACTGGTGAAGGGGCGGTGGGCATTTGCAACAATGGGCGTTCGCGACAGTAAGAGTTTGCATTGGCAGTGAGGCATTAAGTTCCGTTCACAGCAGTGGTCAAGTAGCGATGGCAGATCTAGTGACTTCACAAGATGTGTTGAACTTTATCATGAGATTTGGACTTCATTGTGAGGCCTAGTGCGGTGGTGAGGTTGTCTGCGATGGTGAAGTCATCCAAGGTGGTAAGGGAGGGGTAGGTTCCCCCCTGCTATGGTGAGATCGTTCTTCAAGAACCTCCTCAATTTGTTGTACTTCGGCTCACTTTGTGACGTGAATAGTGACTTTGCTTCTACGATGATAAACTAGATTCACACATCAAAACCCTTGCAATGACGAACCAAACCTAAAGAAGAAAAAGGGAAGAAGAAAAGGAGAGAGAAGAAGCGAAAAAGAGGGAGAAAAAAAATTGGCACTGCCTCTGATGGCAACACATGGTGGAGGGTTGAAAAAAGGAGGAATGATCTAGTGTAGAGAGATGTAGGTAAGATCATGTTAGAGTAGATTAATCTAACGGTAAATAAAGGTGGACCACCATAAACCACATGTAATAATGGTCCACCATAGCTGTAGTCATAGTTTGAACCTAGAAACTAATATAAACTAATATTTTAACCTGTGCATTGCGAAGGTCAAATCTAATATGTAAAAATTATAATTATAATTAATTATCATAAAAGATATTAAAAATTATTTATATCATCTAATTAAAGTAAATAAATATCAAATGACCTACATAAAATTTAATATTTTATGTTTCAATTTTAATAACCTTTTCTAATTCCTCAAGCATCTCAACACATGATTTGTTGAACAACAATGAAGCTTCACTATCAAAGAGGACAAATGTTATTGAATTAGTATCATCCATTGCTTAAACCTTATACAATACCTAAATTTTTTAAAATTAATTATTTTTGTTTATGTTTCAATTTTAATAAATTATGTTTTCAATAGATTAAAATTACCTGAAAAGAGCCTTGACAACATGCTTATTACACATGTCATAGTAATACATCTTTCATCTTTGAACTTGGAGTCACAAAACAATTGCATTGGCATGTCAAGTACCACCAATCCTTGTTATTCAATGAGGGCAACACTATAGTCAATACCATATATGACATTTACTGGAATAATATTTTAAATATTTCGATTTTATCAATTATTTTTAAGAATATTTTTATTGCAATGGTACATAACAAATAGAATTGACAAACATAATGAAATAACTTTTTGTGATCTTTCAGAGGCAAAATGGTTTTCATATAGGTCAAAGAAAGAAAATATTCCTCGACATTTATTGGGGAAGGATCAGCAAGCTCAGTCAAGCCTTGAGATGGAGATTCGTTGCTTTCAAATTTCCTATAATAAAGCTTTATAATTATGACATGTTTTAAAAAAATTGTAATAAGCGCATGCAGAAAATTTTTAATTCTTAATATTACCTTTTCCTAAGTTTGTGGATATCAAAACAATTGAGATTGCATATCAATTGGGTATAGTATTTCGCATTTTACAAATTAATCTTTCTTGTAGAAAAGAATCAAAGAGGTTAAAGGTAAAATGAAGGCAAGATTCATGTACATATGTATGAAATGTAACCTTGAAAAGTTCTGGCTTTAGCAAGTTGAAGGATAACAACAACATTTTCTATGTCCCTATAACCAAGAAATGCATTGAACTCATCCACATGTGGTTTAAGCATAGTATAATCTATTTTATAACTGTTACAACAAAAATTAAAAACATAAGAAATAAAAAAATATAAAAAACAGAATTATGTAAATGAATATATAGTTAGCAAAAACAATACCTATCGACCTCTAATATAATATAATTCCTTTTAGAGTCATTTTTTCATTTTACTTTTCATTCCCGTAGCTCATTAGAATTCTAGTTACATGTTAAAAAAATCATATAAAGAGGAAATGTAGGATTGAAATTAAAACATTGGGATAAAAACTGAGAACATGCAATTTAATTTCTGGTTCTTACCAATCAAAACTTCGAAATCTATTCCACCACCACAAATCTAACTAATAGGAACAAATGAATACATATTTGCATGCAATGGTCCATCATCAACCTTAACAACTTTTGTTCCATATTAAAAGTTGATCTTGTACTTATGTGAGGTAGGTTTGAAATCCCAAGTATTAGAAGTGACGCTAAATGAATGAATAAAGTAAATCGAATCTTCATCCATAAAATTTTGAAATCAATAAATGAGAGCCTTACAAATAAAAGTTTGAATTTTACATCCTGCAGAAAAAATGATACAAACAAATCTTGCTATTTATATATATATAGAATGATTCAATATATTAAAAAAAACATAAAAATACATTTGCCTCCATTAAAACTAACTCTATGGAGTGATAATTGTTTGGTCTATTCGAATTCAATTCTAGAACCAACCAAAGTCGGACCAAACTTGCCTTGATGGTCCAGTTTTCCCTCAAAGTAAAGACAAATGAAAGTGAATCATATTTGATAGAAGATGCCATTGCGATTGAAACAAATAGTAGAATAGTAAAGAGGAATAAAAAAGAGAAAAATTGTGCAACAACTAACCATTTAAAAGAAAAAGATAAATCATTTGAAACAAAAAAAAGATATTTTCATGTTTTCGTTATTATTTGAAATTTTAAAAAAATAAATGTGAAATTAAAAAAGAAAATAAACCTTAAAGTATAATATTTTTCTTTTGTTTAATCATCTTATTGTCGGAAAAAGATAAATATTTGTATATCCTAACTTTTATTATTTGTATATTCTAATTTTCATCACTTCTATTTTACCTTTGTCACTTTTCAAATGTTTGGAATAAATTTCACTTCACAATTTCATTTAATAATTAACAAAATTATAATCTATTACCTAATATAAATTCACGTACATCATTAATTTATACATGTATATAATGCAACATTTTTTTTTTATAACTATCATATATGAAATTTCAAAATGAAAGACTTACTAACCAAATGCAAACAATTATAATAAAAACATTCATAAAAATTAAAATATATCCGAGGGGAAAATGTAATTAAACATAAATTTAAATTTTCATGTTTTCATTATCATTTGAAATTTTAAAAAAATAAAATTGAAATTAAAAAAGAAAAGAAACCTTAAAATGTAATATTATTTTTTTGTTTAATCATCTTATTGCTGGAAAAAGATAAATCATTGTCTTTTTTAATAATAATATTTTTTATTATTAATCATTATCCTTTTTAATAAAAAAGATAAATATTTACATATCCTAATTTGTATTTGTATAATTGCAAATTTGATAATTACATAAGTGGCTCTAAACGTAAATTTAAGTTTGATATCAATGAAATTTGATATCAATTTATATATTTTTATTATTATTTGATTGTCATATTTTAATATTTTCGTTATTATTTGAATTTGATATGGTTGATATTTCCTAATGATTAGATAAAAAAGAGATAAGAGTTATATATAAGCATATCTCTTGTACTAAAAAATATAGAGTTGCATTCAAATATTTTTTTTCTTTACGGTATATGTTTATTTAAATTTTCATATTTTCGTTATTATTTTGAATTTTAAAAAATAAATTTAAATTTGACAAAGAAAATAAACCTTAAAGTATATTATTATTCTTTTGTCTATCATCTTATTGCTGGAAAAAGATGAATCATATCCTTTTTAATGAAAAAGATAGATATTGGTATATCCTAATTTGTATAATTACAAATTTGATAATTACATAAGTGGATTTAAACATAAATTTAAATCTGATATCAATGAAATTTGATATCAATTTATATATATTTCTATATTTTCATTATTATTTAATTGTCATATTTTTATGTTTCTGTTATTATTTAAATTTGATACGGTTGTTATTTTCCAATTATTTGAATTTGATATTGTTGTCATTTCCCAATTATCTATATCTATATCTATATGGAAATTGAATTTTTGTTTTTAAGTGATAATTAATTTATTTTTATTTGTAAATATGTTTTAATGTAGATTCTCTTTTTTAACAAGGTGTAAAGAAGAGTACCTTGGAAGGAATTATACCAAATGAGGACACGTGACAATACTTTTCTTCAAAATGAGTTACAAATGTATAGTATATAGATATAGACATAGATATAGATTACTCACTAGTTGTTGAATCTTAGTGGTTTTAGCATGTGAAAATAAATAATAAATTTAATCAAAATATATAGTTACATTATCATTTAATCATCGATCCTTATATATAATAATATTATTAATTTGTGTAATAATTATTTTAAAAGCTTTATATAAAGTGATTTCTAATTGATTAATAACTAGTATTTTAACTTGTGCATTGCACAGAATAAATATTTATTTTATATAACTTATATTTATAATAAATAAATACTTATAAATATATAAATTATATTATAATGAAATTTGCAATAAATAAACATTTTTGAACATATAGATTATATTTTAAATTTATAATAAATAATTATTGTAATACAATGTTAATTTTATATTGAAATTTAATTTAGAACTAAAGACATTGAAATGATAAATCGAAAGAGATAAGAAGTTAGAAAATCTATAAAAAACACTCTCATTAAAAAATGACAACTAAAAACTCTATATAAAATTTTTTGTGCTTAGTATATTAAAATTGAACTTGTTTATAAATATGTTTTATTGCTATTAATAATATTTTTTTATTTGAAAAAATATTATATACTTAAAGTTTTTTTTAAAAAAGTTTAATTTTGATATATTATTAATATAAAGATTTTTACTCTATTCGCTAATTAGAATTTAACTTGGATATAACTTTTAAAGTAGTTATTATAAAAGTTAATAATTTTTAATTATATAATAAAATTTTGATTAGAATACATTGATAGTGTTAAAGTCTTTTATACTATCATTTGAATCATAAATTGTCATGGTAAAATTGTTGAATTTTATCATAATTACTGCAAAAGTCAAATTTAGAATAATACCTAGCATAAACATCTTTATAATAACATTGTATCAAAATTAAACTTATATAACAATTCGAATTGAATCTCAATGTAAAAAATATTTACAAGTGTACTCTAATTAAATTATTATTAAAAGTAACTTTATATTATTATTGCACGTATATTAAAATCAATTTTACTACATAATAGTTTTTAGTTATATCTTCAACTACAACCATAAAAAAAATGGTTATATTTTTTAGTCACTTTATAATTACAATCTATATATGTAATATTTAGATATTTCAATACTAATATTATCTCGTGATAATTTTATATAAACATACTAATATTTATATTGTAAGAATAAGAATTAACAGTTGATGCAATAATGTGTTAAAATGTAGATTTTGAGAACATTTAATTAAATAAATAGGTTTTACGACATGACAAATTTTTAATCATTTCTATATCTTTAATCATTTCATAGATAAAAAATTTGTTAGTTATTTTATAGACTGCACGTATACCATTAGTATATAACTACAACTAATACGTATATTGTATATTGTATGGATATTTTTTAATTGAAGTACAAATTTTAAAATATAAAATAATTGAAGAATTTGTAATTATAAGATAAATATAGTAAATTAATTTAAATGAATAATTAGAAATATAAAAATAACTTAAAATTAAAGAAAGGTGTAAATCTATAAAAATAATATATATATATATATATATATATATATATATATATATATATATATAAATTAATGAAAATTGAGATGAAAAAATCAATATAAAAAATTAAAACTGGAATTTGATGAGAAAAATAAAATCTTAATATAAAAGAAAATTTTCAAAAAATAATTAATAATTCAAAATTTTAAAATAAAAAATGAGTACAAAATAATATTGAAGTCATGTGTTACAAAGAGGAATAGTATAATAAGAGATGTTCTTGCCATTCAATTTTTTTGTTAGGGCAAAGGACTTTTCTATGACTCTCACAAGTTTTGATTTAACAAATAGAATAAATAAGTTTTTAATTTATAAGATTGAACGTCTTATAACGTCCAACAAATTGTCTTACCATGACAATAACAAAGCGCAACATTTTAACCTATGTATACCATTTGCATGGTCTTAATCCTTTTCAACAACAAAGATCAAGTGCAAAAAGTCTTTATGAGGGAAGAAGCATACTAAACAAGCTCAACGAAGTCAAACAGTTATGACTCACCAACTTCGTCAAATTGCGAACTAACTGCAAAAATAAGGCACAATTTGTATACTTTTCTAAACAAAAGGAGCTTTGTCCTTTGATGCATGGCATTAGTATGAGAAAAGAAAAGATAAGCATATTGTTTTATCTTATCAATATGACTAGTTGGTGAAAATCATTAAAAGCAACATTTAATGCTTCAAGGTTCATATTTCCTCAAGCTCAAATAATGAAGCACCAAGGGTCTCTTACAACAAACACTTCTAGTATGCCTATAAATACCAGAGAATTCAATAACGAAGTGAACTCTTAAGCGATAATTTTTTGCTATTTATAACTTCATCTCTCTTCTTCATTTGTTAAATTTTCTCTAGGTGTAGAAAGGAAAAGACTTGAACTCTATTTGTATATCTGTCTTGATTAAGACAAAGAAGTCAACGAGTCTTTCCCTTGTCTTAGTGAAAATAGTGGAAGTCTGAAAAAACTTAGTTAAAAGAATACTTGGGTTTAAACAGACTTGTGTGCAAAATAATACTTAAGTAGTTGTTTGAAGAAGTAAGTTAATGAATACTTGTGATTGAGCCTAAAGAGGCTTAGGTTAAAGAATATTTGTAATAATATTACTCATTAGTGAAATTTTTGATAGTGTGCCAAGGACTAAATGTAGTATTGGGATAAAATGAACCAATGTAAAAACTTAGTGTGTTTATCTCTCTCTTCCTTACTCTCATCATATCTTAGTTTAACAATGTCCTCCTATACAAAGTCTTTCTAATGCTTTTTATTTAAAAGCGTAGTCTTTGTCTTAAAATCCTTCTTGTATCGTCCTTCTTAAGATAAACTAAGGCCTTTGAAAAAGGATTTGTGAAAAATGTTTTAAAAACACAACCCAACCTTATTCTTGTGTTTTTTGTATCTCACACTTTTGTACAATGATGATAATAATTCTTAAACTTATAATTTTCCGCAAATTATCCAAGTCATTCACCACCGACTTAACTCTAGTGAGTTTTATTACTATTCAAATATACTATATGGATAATGTTCCTTGGTATGAATTTGAATTAGCGGGTGTTGATGAAAATTCTAACTTATTTTTTCTGTCTCAACTACTTTCATCTTCTTCACTCATGATTGTATGACTACAATATTCATATATTACCATTGTTTTAAAAATTGAACTAGATTGGCCGATTCAATCAATCCAATTGGAAAATGGTCTAGTAATTACTTTGTTATCTCTAAAAAGCTAAAGCATCTTAGAACCGATAAAGAACTTGTCAAACCGGTCCAAAACTGGTGAATAACCTATATTTTTATTATTTTTTAAATTTAATCTAAAACATTTCTAGCATAAATAAAAACACATATTTAAAGATTTCAAATAAGTATATATTGTTTTGTCAATTATTATTAATTTTTATCTCATAAAACATATAATTTAGTCGTTTATATTAATTTATAATTTTTTAAATTCTGATTTTTCATAATTTTATATTATTCTATTTCTTAAAATATTATATAATATTAAAAATATAAATGTAATTACTACCGATTTAATCACAGTTTAACCACAATTAAACTATTAAACCTTGAATTAGTGTCTTCATTGGTTTAATCACTTTTAAAAAAATTGAATATTACATTAAGCATTTAACTAATTGACATCAGTTTAATGTAGGATTACCATGCACCACAAAGTTTACATTCCAAACTTTTAATGAAATTGCATTTTTAGGGATTAGAATCTAAATCGTTAATTTGATTAACTTAGAATAACTTACTATCTGATAATTTACGTGTTCGGTGGTAGTCAATATTTTTTTTGTTAGAAAATTAGAGGTATTTTTTTATGGGAAACAATATTGCTCAAACTAAATATAATTATTATGGACGGCAAAAATTTCCTTATAATTATGTAGAATTACATTAGATTTAGTGCAGTTACGTACACAGAGACAGAGTGGTAGTCAATATAGTTATTTACATACAATACTAGTAAGTGAAATAAATAAAAATTGGTTGCTTTTACTAAACATTAAATTTTTTTAAGCACACAAAAAATGCTTATAATATTTTTACAAATTACAATTCTTACGCAACATGATTTCTATAAAACATAATTCTCAGTAATAAAAACAATTACACGTCAAACATCCCTTAAATGAAAGTTCGAGGGATTACATCGTAGGGTGCAATAGAGCGTTCATTTTGTATTTAAAATATAAATTGTAATTTTGATAAATATTATAAAAAAGGGTCAGGATCCGTTGACATTAAGTGTCAAAATTAATCAAATTACACATTCAATAACTTTTTTGTAGAATATAAATTTAATCAATCCAACCGTTGAATTTGATGTTCTTATTAATTAGATTAAGTATATAAAATTTCATATAATTTCAAAATTATTTAATAATTCATCACATCACTTTATTTTAACATGTAACATGATATTAAAATATATGTAAATATTCAATGTTAGATAACATATATAGAAATGTCCAAATAATGTAAAATTTGATATACATGATCATAAATATAATATCACATAATTTAACGGTTGGATTGGTTAAATTTATATTCTACAAAAAGTTATTAAATATATAATTTAATTAACTTTGACACCTAGTGTCAATGGATTATGATCTTATAAAAAAATATTCACACCATATTTTAGAACTTTAATCTAGAAATTAAAGTAACATATAAATTAGATACGCGTGGAACTCTTTTTTTCTTTTTTCTTTTTTTCTTCTTTTAAATTTAGACACGTGTAGACTCACATTTTCATAGATGGTATAGTAACTAAAATGTTAGGGTATTAAAAAATTAAAATCCTTTATAGTGGTATATCTCCTTAAAAGATGTTTATTGTAGATTGTATCAATTTTTGGATGATAAGAATGCCTTCATTGCTGGTATGAGGGGATGGGAAAAATGATATGTGGTGCTGAAAATGGAAGTGAAGGAAGAATCTTTTTGTGTAGCAGCAAGAAATCTTGCTAGAATTCTCAAATTTGTTGTCTTCTAATTCTCTTGCAAGGGACAAGCATGATGAATAAATTTGGAATCTAGATAAGTCTCATAATTTTTCTGTTAAATATGCATATACTTTTCTATTACAAGAACAGATGTTTGCATAGAGCCACAACATATCAACCTACATCTTCAACAAATTTTGGTCCACTCGAATCCCTTTGAAGGTTTTGACCTTCTCATGAAGATTTCTACTTGATAGATTATCCACATGTTTTGCCTTAGTTTAATAAGTGTCATTCAATATGTGTTGGGAGCTAAATGTGTCTTTTGCAACTTACATGATGATGTTAATCACTTGCTCTTCTTTGTTACTATACAAGTTTGTCCTTATACTGTTAGGTTATTTTCCATCACCACCATAGTAACAAACCAATCTGAAAATAAAATATGAAACTTATCTACATTCGCTAGAAATCAAGATCATGAGTAGAGCTTGACAAGGTCCATCAAAATAAATAAGAAAAATGCTAGGAACATACTCTTTTTAACACATTATTTCTTATTGGTTAAAATTTATTAATAACTACAACATAAGAAAAGAGGTACATTAAATATGATATAGGACTCACATAATTTTGTTATTTTCAATAAATTTCAATCAATAAAAGAGAATATGTTCAAAATAGTATGTTCCTAACATTCTCAACTAAATAAATCAAATGTTTTGTTTTGAAATAAAGTATTATTTGTTCTCAAACCACATAGACCAAACAACTATGTGTTTCCTCTTATGACGTAACTCTTAGTATGTTTTTCTTTCCATTTTTTTTTCTTTTTAACTTTGTATAAGGGTTAAAGTATCTCTAGAATTCTAATTAATTTAGTTTTGCTTATTAAAAAAATGGGAAATAGAACGGTGGTTTGCATCATCAAAGAGAATCAAAATAAGCCTCGTAGAAGATTGTTTTAACTTCTAACAACAAAGCTGCGCTTGATGAAGTTTAATTTGGAGATTATTTTCGAATAAATTTTTATATTAACTGATGGACACGTTAATTATTGTATACACTTTATTTACAAGGTTTAATAGTAGAGTTTAATTTTCAGACATTGTTTGTATAAATATTTTTAAACTATTAACTAGTTAAAAATTACGCTAAATATAATTTTTATATAAAAGTTAACAATTTTATCAT
Organism: Spatholobus suberectus; assembly: GCA_004329165.1. Classification (NCBI taxonomy): domain Eukaryota; kingdom Viridiplantae; phylum Streptophyta; class Magnoliopsida; order Fabales; family Fabaceae; genus Spatholobus; species Spatholobus suberectus. The sequence goes on from CM014732.1 coordinate 6,059,932, forward strand.
ATATAATAACACATGATTGAATGTTAATATAAATTTTTTTTACACTATCTATCTATTTTAATTATATTCTTAGTCATATTTAAGTAGTTAAGCTTGAGGATAATAATTTAAAAAACCAAATCTGTAAAATTCACGAATCATGGCTCAAGTGATTTAATTGATAAAGCTAATTAAACTTGATATTATTGGGGACCAAATTACATAACACAATAAGAAACAATCAAGTTAAAAACACGACTAATTCAATCTAATACATTTTTTCAAAAACATCACTTTCAGGTTACTTCACACCTTATATATAATCTAATATATATTGGCTTGTACGTATAGTTTAAGTTGAGAAACAAAATAAAATAGTTAGTTTACATTTAGATTCAAATTATTGTTTTTATTATTATATTGTTTTATATTTTTTTTTTTTGTATTGCTTCTTAATACACGCTTAAGATTTTTTTTGGATTTGTACATATGTTAAAGTTAGTTTATTAATATTATAATCTAACCAAAAAACTACTATGAATCGCACATATTAAAACTAATAGATGATCGAGGTTAAATTAGTTTAAACCTTTAAATAAGTTTAAGTGTAACTAACACACTCGTGAATCGTGATCAGCTCCTTATTTACATTTTTCATGAGAAATCCTGCCACTGTTATATTACCCTGGGTTTCCAAGTGTTCTACCACTATTTTTGTTAACATAATCCAAAAGATGTCTTCACATCAAGAAAAGATGTGGGCGCTGGTCGTATGAGTTTCCATGGAATCTAGGTCATGAGGTTGGTTCACAAAGCAAGCTATATCTCATCATAGGAGGCATTGATTTTACTGCCAACCAAACGGACCCAAGAATCTGTAGTTTTGTTTTTCCGTTGTTGCTAACGAAAGGGAAATACAAACTAAATGGCATAATGGGATCTTATCATGGGGCCTCAAACATTAGTAGCCTAACTAGGGACTTTAATTTTTCTTGAGTGGTGTATGTGTGAATGGATCTCCACGGTGATGTGATTTGATAAGTGATGTTGTTGTATTGAATTGATGGTGATAACTGATAAAGTCCTCGTTGAGTGGGACCTTGGGATCAAGGCCCATTGACGAGCTGCGGCAATGGCCTACAACTAAACGTGATTCTCGGTGAGCCTTCCCCACTGCAATTTATTGTTCGTTGAGTAATAACTAATAAGAAATGACAATGCATGATTGCGAGCACATATTTGTGTGTTTTGTGTGTTGTTGAGTAATTTTAAAGAGAGAGCGTTGAAATGCGGGGAGATTTTGTGTAAAAAGGTAGAGAAGTAATTTTAAATTACATAATTATATATAAATGGTTAAGATTAAAATTTATTTAATAAATTTTTTTACTAAGATTAAAAGTTATTTAATTATTATATAATCACTTAAAAAATCACATAATTTTGTGATTTAAACTTAATCCTGTATGATTTTACGGTAAGATTAAAATTCACTCTTCTCATTATTTCATAATGAAAATCTTACCCACTTAATATGTTCTCATTTTAAAGATATGTTTTAATTGAAGTAATAAAATATTTAAATTAATTTAATCTTAATCCTTTATGATTTTATGGTAAGACCAAGAGTACGTTTGGTTTAGCTTTTTTTTAACTTAGAATACATTTGTTTCACGGATTAAAAGTTGATTTTTGAAAATATAAACATGAGAATATAATATACTCATATTTGTTACAAGTTTTAAAAAATTATTTTTGGATATTGTTTATTTCCGACAAAGTTGTAACTTTTTTTTTATCATGTTTTTCTATATTTTTATTTCTATGAGAAGGGGTGGAAAAAGTGATATTCTTGTGAGAATGTCGGTAGTTATTTTTTAATATACATATAATTTATATTTTTATTTATTTTTTATTTAAATTATTTTGAATTTAAAAAATATTTCTAGAAATATTATATAACCAAACATGTTTTTAAATATACTCAAAAATAACATTCCTGGTTATAATATTTTTAGAAATATGATATTTCAAAACAATCACCTCCTTATAAATTAGTTTTAAGCTAAAATTAAGATAAGAAGCTTTAAAATTTAAGCTAAAGCTGTTTGGATATGTTTTTTTTTTTTTCTCTTACAAGTTACTTTTAAATTAAAAGTTGTTTAAATATTTTTCGTTTTAGTGGTTTTTTTTCCCTGCTACACAGTGAACCCTCATTCATCTTTAAACCCTTGAAACTCTTTCTTCCCATTAGCATTGAACCAGCACCGTCATCAATCTTGATGGTTGTGCTTGTGATTGCTCCATTGAAATAGTCTATCTCCATAAATATAGATATGTTTTTTATTCTTTTTAAAACTTTTGAACTAGATAAAAAATATTATCATAATTCTTTTCTCTCTCTTCTAGCGAAACAATAGCAGTAGACAATATAGCAATGTTCTTCTCCCAAGTGAAAACTTGTGCCTTAGGCGAAAGATGTAGAAGCAAAAAACGATCCTAGCGACGCTAGCACTCGTTGATTCTTGGGGATAACATTCACTTTGAAATAGAAATGGAGTTGGTGGAAGAAGCACGAGTGTGCAAAATATCCGGTTTACTGAAGTCAATCCATATCTACATTGCTCCACTCCATTATAAATCCATTTTAATGGATCGGTTATTATTTAAAACCAATTATAATGAACCAGTTATATATCCATATCTGTTTTTGCAACCAATTATTATATTCATATCCATTTTTGCAAAAATTGAAAATCACTATACTATCTAAAAACATAATTTTTCTTCTGTTTATCTTAAAAGAATAATTTTAAGACTTTTCTTTACTTTATCTCAAAACAGAATTCTTTCTCGCTACACAAACAAATTATTTTTATATTTTTTTCTCTCTCCTCCCTGTGGCAAAACTCTTTGTAATTTTTATATTGCCAATGAAACAAATAGTGAGTGAGCGATTAGGGCTTTTCTAATTTCTATATTTTATTAATATTTATTTATTTATGTGTTAATAATAATTAATAACATCTTCACCTGCTGCAAAAATTGCTACTAGCTATGACTATACATCAAAGCAACATGAACACATCCTTTTTTCTTTATTTATTAATGAAACATGTCTTTTTATTCTCAAAAATTTAAAAATTAATAATATAATATTCAAAATTAATTATAAGTATTAAAGAAAGTTGTAAGTAAATAAAATGTATCTTAAAAATTCTTTTAAAAGATATTCGTAATTGAAAAAGAAAAAAAATAAGTACAATTTTTAAAAGAATTTAATTAGAATACATTGACAGTGTAAAAAAATTTATAATGTAATTTAATTATAGATTGTCATGTACAGCGATATTATTAACTTTTACAATAATTATTCTAAAATTCATATTTAAAGTGGTTATAAATTTATTATTAATGTAAGAAAATTACATTAATAAGTATTAAACTAATTTATAATGTTTTCTTTGTTTTATTATTGAGGTGCACAATTTACTTGTATATGTTATATAAAAAGTGTACCAATATTGTTAAAGAATAATGCTAAAATCAAGAGATACACAATTTACTTTCGTGTTATAAAAAAAACGTGTTAATATTATTAAAGAATAATACTAAAATAGCTGTAAAAAAGTATTGTTTTTCAACTAATCTATTTTAAAGAGAATTTAAAGAAAATGGATTTGTTAAAAATAATATAGCATAATAATTGTGTAAATTTAGTTATTAAATTTTAAGATAATTTATGTTTAGAAAATTTAAAGAATTGTGTAAAAAACTAGTTTATGATTATGGTTTAAAACTGATTTTAAAACCAGTTCTAAAACTAGTTTATAGCTCAAAATTAGTTTTAAAATCAAACCAATTTCAAAACTGGTTTATGGTTTAAAATTGGTTTGAAAATTGGTTTTGGAATATGAACCATTTTCAAAACAATTTATAATCGAAAATTGTTTTAAAATTGACCCTATTTTAAAACCAATTTTGAACTATAAACCGATTTCAAAAAATTCAAACCAGTTTTATGGATATGAATTTTAAATCCAATCCATTTAATTGGATATGGATTGGATTTTTAAAAATCCAATCCATGCCCATCCTTAAGTAGAGTGTTACATAGTCGAGTATCGAAGTGAGGGCTTTGGAAATAAGTTGCGCATAAGCTCCTAAGAGTAGCTTTTTGAAAAGCTACTTATTTCCATTTTTTTCTTCTTTATAAAAAAGTTACTTATTTTTTTAAGAGCTTTTTATCAATAAGTGTTTGCTCTAGCCTTTATTTCGAAAAATAAATTGAGACAAACATACCCTAAGATTCACTCCTCTCATTATTTCATAATAAAAGTCTTTTCACTTGATATGTTCCCATTTTAAGAATATGTTTTAATTGAAATAATAAATATTTAAATTAATTTATTCTACGTATTGAAAACAAAAATAAATGTTTATTTTACAATTACAAAGATGATGATGATAATAATAATAACAACAACAACAACATAAAATTTATCATTACAGATAGATGATCAATTAATACTAAGTGTCAAATATTTGCACTTACATTACTTAATACTTTTTTGGTAGAATATGAAATTAACCAATCCAATTGTTAAATTATTTGATATTGTCTCTCTGATTATGTATATCAAATTTTATATAATTTAGACATTCGTTGATATGTTATCTAGTAACAAACATTTACTTATATTTTAAATATCATCTTATCCACCAAAATAAAATAATGCGATAACATATCAATTTGTTTTTTGGTTTGTGTTACGTGTTTGGCATAGCTTGTTCATAACTTATGAATTTAATTTATGACATAAACACTTGTGTAAGTGTTTGAGAAAATTTATGAAAACAACTTATAATATATTCATAAGCACTTGTGAGTATGTTATATTTGCACCACTTAATAACTTTAACATTCAAAATTGAGCAATCCCACAATTGAATCATTTGATATTTTGGGCGTGTTTGAAATAGCTTAATTATAAATTTGAACTTATCTTATGAGATAAACACTTGTGTAAGTGTTTGAGAAAACTTATGAAAATAACTTATGATATATTCAAAAACTATTTTTAGCTTATTTTAATGAGCTCTTTATAATAACTTAAGAAAATAACTTCTGGGGGGTGAAATGAGGTATCATTGACTAATAGTCCCAGACTAATCCCTTAAGGTACGAAGATTCATTTAAAAGGCTAAGTTTTTCTAACATATGCTCTTTCATACACACGGACTTGGGGATTGAAGTCCTAACCATATGCTTAAAAAAATGGTTATTCGCTAATCATACCACATCATTTTTTTTTTGTTTACCATGTTATTAGTGTGAAATATCTATCAATTTTGTCAGTGACTAATCTCTATAGAGGAATCTGGCTAATTACCTTTAATGGGATCTTCTCTCCCAATCAAGTTTTTTTCATCCACAAGGCTTGAACCCAATACCTTGTTTAAGGTATACGAGTCTAGTACCACTTGGACCAATGACATGTTAGTACCATGTTGGTAACTTATGAAAACAACTTATAGTACATAAGTGCTCACATGATAAGCACTTATTTAATAAGTACTTATCAGTTATTTACCCAAATTCACTCGTTACCTTTTTAATTATGTATATCAAATTTACATAATTTAGACATTCTTTGATATGCTATCTAGTAACAAATATTTATTTATATTTTAAATAACGTATTATCCATCAAAATAAAATAATAAATGAAATATATTTTTTTATTTGTATGAAATTTTATAAAATTAATATATTTTATGGTAACTTTTAATTTAACAGTTGAATTTCTTAATTTCATATTATACAAAATATTATTAAGTAATATAAATATAAAAGTTTGACACCTAATATTAATTCATTCTCTTTATATATATGTATATATAGAGAGAGAGAGAGAGAATATGTTTGTACAATTGTCGGCTTACTTAAATTCTCTCAATGGAATGCTTTTCTAAAATGATAATTATAACTATTTTTATAAACTAAAAGATATTTTTACAGTACACTGCAATTATAACTTTTATAAACATTAAACATTTAATTTTAGAGTTTAATGGCTATACACTGTCAATGTGAAAAGTTTTATACTGTCAACCAATAAAAAATCACTATTAAAATGACTTTTAATGTAGTTATTGTAAAAGTCAATAAACTTATCATACATGGTGGTTTGTAATTGGATGACTGTGTAAAACTTTTTTACCCTGTCAGTGCATAACCTATTTTCTCTTAATTTCTTTTTAATAAAAAATTATGTTTTTATTAAAAAAAATTATTTCCCGGTAAAAATTTATTCTGATAATATAGACATTGTTAAATATATTTTATCAATAATTAATAATATAAATTATATGTACCTATGTTTGTATTTTAAATTTAAATTTATTTCCTTAATAATAATTTAATTTGTTGTTTTATTCTTTTTATTTAAATGTGTTGCATTTATTTTATTTTTTTAAAATATCATTTTCTTAACTCTTTTAACCTAAAGAAATAAAATAATAAGATGATAGGAAATAAGTTTTCGTTAAATATTTTTATGTTTAATATCTAAATATATATAAAAAAATTAATAATATAAAATAGATTTTTTTTAATTTCCACGAAAAGCATAAGATAGTCACTATATGTGTATGTTTCAATACATACAAGGTTGTCAAACTCTAGAATAAATAAATTCATGAAGCTTCTATATAGACTCATTTTGTAGTCTACCTAATATAAAAACATTTAAAAAATTATGATAATATTAAAATATAAGGTAAAAATATATCACAAATCATAATAAAATATTTAACTACCGAATACGTGGATTAACTAATGTAGGGCTGTTCTAGCTTAATTAGTGGTATCGAATTTGAGCTCTAAGTATGCAAATGCGTTAAATACTCGAAATGAGAGTTTTGTTGTCCATAATAGTCCTACCCAACTCAAACAGGATGCCTCTTATAAAAGATACATGTAGTCTCTGGTCTATATAAAAATAATAATAATAAGATACTCAATCCTGCTATGGATTAGTTAAAGGTAAAAATTATATTTGATTTTAGCCTCACTAAATTACTTCTTCAGTGGAGATTTTATGCGAGTTTAAATTTATTGAGTTTACTAAAAAAGTGTTGACAATAAATTAACTAAATTCCTTTACCTATAATCATAAACTCGTAAAGGTTTAGACAACCAACTACACACATATATAATTAGAATTAAAAAAATAAACTATATATATGTGTTGACAGTCAATTTTGTTTGAGGATTTCACATGATTTTGAATACGTTGATTTGAAATCTTAGTACTTTTTATTGTTTAATTTTAAATGATAGTATTGAGAATTTAAAATCAAAATCCACTATGGGTTGTAGTAAAGTAGTAATGTTTAACTTTCAGTTGAATGACATGAGTATGAGTCAAAAATCTTAATTCAATATTTCAATTAAGATTTTGATTTGCAAATTTGATTTGATTGTTGAGTAATTGAATTCAATCGTGAATTTAACTTTGTTGTCTTTAACAAGCATAAATACTTGTGCACAAAGTATTGATTTGGCTTAAATTGAATTGGACGTCAACTTGATCAATATTAAATTTTAAGGAGTTGGTCAAGTGGAGCAAGACAAGAAGGTCTCGCATCTGATAGGTCACAGGTTCGAGTCTCCACACATTTTCTTAGAGTGGGGTAAATGTAAGTACATTTGTAAATGCTCTGAGTCTAGAGACCTTCTATATCTTAGATTGGGACACCATCTCATTCTTCTAAATTTTTTGTAACAAAAAAAAACTTGGTCAATGTTGTCAAAGTTAATTTGACAATAATAGCAAAGTTTAAGAAAAACTAATTGTAGAAATATAAAATATAGCTTAAAAAGATGGCATGTTGAAGGTTAAAATAATGAAATGTAAATAAAGCTTCTAAATCCAAAAATGTAAAAAGAAATTCAAAAGTAAATTCAGAATTTAAAGGAAAGTGATTAAATTTAAAGTTTTTAAGTGAAAATGCTGTAAATTCTACAAAGGAATTAAAAGCAATTTGAATTTAGAAGCAATGAGGAGGAGAAAGAGCCGATCCTAAATGACTTGTTGACCCGAAATAAGAATGTGATGCACCAAGTCTTCGGTTTGAAACTAGCAGAGAAAAAAAAGAGTGAAGGACGAAGAATGCAAAAAAGATTTTGAAAATAAAAATACTTGAAACATAAATGTGCAAAGATCTTAAATTCAAAAAGCAATTTTAAATTTGTTGGAGAAGTAAATGTATCAATTTAAAAGACTTGAAATTAAAGAGAGAAACGGGATGAAGAAGGAATACAAAATGAAAAAGTAAAGAGGTTGTAAAAATAACTTGCAGGACCTGTAAATCAAAATGCAAAGTAAATTATAGAAAATAAAAATTGAAACTTAAAAGAAAAGGGATAAGAAGATGAAGAAAATGTGCAATTGAACAATAAAGAATTGGAAATGTAAATTGTTGAAATGTAACTCGAAGGTAATTGGATTGCAAGAATGTAAATGACTAGAATGGTAAAGATTTTATTGAAGTAAATAATTGGAAACATCACTCGACTCAAATCAGTAGTTATTGATGTGTGAGGCGTGATAAGTGTTATAGAGTGTTTAGTGTAAATGTTTTAACAACGAAAAATGCAATACAAAAGTCGTATTTATAGATTTTCAACTCTAATGCTCAAATAATCCTATACAAACAAGTAAAAATAGATTTTACAAGATATTGACATTTGTCTTGATTCATGTGATAATGATAATTGCAAGTAACTTTCTTGTGTCTTGAACCCTTCTTCTTTCAAATTTGTCTCCTCTAAGACTTAACTACATTGACATCTTCAAATTTGACCTTTTCGATTTCGATTTCAAACTTAATATCAAATTTTCAATTATTTCATCATTTCTCAAACTGACTTTAGACCTCAATTCAAAACATGGTATTTGAGAAATCAAAATAGACCTAATTGAATGTATTTTTCAACATTTATAATTTTTTAAAATTGACACTAATAATATGACAATTATTTTAAAAAATATATTAAAATAAAAGATTAATTTATCTATAAATATATTTGAATTTGATAGGTAGAGAAGGATCGAAATTAGACTATTTTTCTTCAAATTTCAGCGAGCGTGACAACAGTTGGCTATCAACTTGGAAATTTGTGAGACTTGAATCCCTCGTGCGGTCTTTACCCATTTTAGGCTTTTAGCAAAGGCACCCGATTTAGGGGATTTGTGATTTTTCGACCTCTGCCCACCGCGAGCCAAGCGAATCTTCTGTCACTCTCACGTCTAATTTCTATTATATTATTATTATTTTTGATAAAATAAATGGTGACAAATGTGCAACCACTTCAAGTTGGAAAAAGACCGCATAGGACGGCAAAACTCTCTCAACAAATGCAGCTGTATGCTCAAGCCTCAAACCAATAATCTTAGTTAAGCTGAAACAAGCCCTTGTCACTGATCCACGCATTTGTTGATTATTATATTATTATTATGCTGTGGACATTGCGGTTAAAGGTATATTACATTATATGTCTCTGTCTTAGGTTTAAAAACATAGAGCTGCTATTCAGAGAGCTGTACAAGTTTTAGGCGATTATTCTAATTTACCAGTTGTCATCAGTTGTCATAAAATTAAGAATATATAAACCTACGAGACGGAAAGAAAAAGCAAACCAGCACCTTGCTAATTCTAAATAGCAAATTAAGCCATCTTTGATGGTTTGTAGAGAACAAGGTTCTTCAGGAATATTCTTTCCCTATTCCTCTATCCATTGAGCTCTCAAACAAAAAATATATAGATGAATAGTATTTTACTATTGCATGTTCCAACTAGGAGGTTTCAATATCCCCTTTCATATCGTTCAATTATATTTAGACATGTGTCATAATTTGCCATATTAGATAATAGCTACTATTTTTTAATATTGTATTTAAGTACTAGGGACCTATCAGCAACTTCTGTTTTATTTCATTAATTATGATACTGATTATTTTTGAATTATGATACTAATTACCTTTCATAATAGTAATTGAATTAATTACGATACAAGTTACCTTTTTTATAATAATTGAATTAATTATTATATAAATTATTCTTTTTAATAATAATTGAATTATGAAACAAATTAATTTTTTTTAATAATAATTGAATTAATAAAATGATTTTACAAAAAGAAAAAAAAAGAAAATGGGTTGTATAGAGTCAAACCCTTTAATCTCCTCATTATATAAAATGTGTCTTTTTTTTTTTTTTTCTGAGTGAAATGTATATGTTTGTTCTTCTTATATTCAAACATGTTTATTTATTTAAATGTATTATTTATTTATTAATTTATAATGTATTATTCTTTTTATATCCTTACTATATTATAAATAATTTGTAATGTATTATATATTAGTATATTATATATTTATATATTAATATTATTTATAACTAAAAGCCCTAACACAATACAACTTATCTACACTACCTACATGTCTCACCCAAATACAATATATTACTATAGAGAAATATAATATGATATACTATTTCTTTTTTATAAAATATATGATATACTATTATATGCTTCTAGTACTTATGCGATGCACAAGATATGGTATTATCATGAAAATCATTTTAAAGAATTAAATTTTTAGTATACATATAAAAAATGAAAATGAAATAATTATATAATTACCTAAATATGAAGATTACTAATACAATTTAGGTTCTAGAAAAGTTGTGTTTGATATAAAATTTAAAAATTATATGCTTGTAATCATAACAAAATGAAATTTGAATATTGATTTTACAAAAAGTAAAATGCTTCAAATTCCTAAAAAAAAAAAAAGGCAAAACATGATATGTGTATAACTATAAAATAATATTAACTAAAAAGTGATTAGCAACTTAGATTAAATTATGGAGAATCCCTTTGTGAACAATATTTGAGGTTGTGAAAGAATATTGGTAAAGGAATTTTCCACAATTATAAAAGAATTAATTAAAATCATATCATGTTCCTAAAAAGTAAAACATGATATGTGTATAACTATAAAACAACATTAAATAAAAAGTGATTAGCAACTTACTTTGATTTTAATCATAATCATGAAGAGTAATGTAGGAGAATAAAAATCCATTAACCATTTAATTTTTTTATGTACCAAAATTTTAAGATAAAAAGGGAATTAAAAATAAAAAAAATAAAACTATACAAAAAAAAAAGAAACAACTATAAAAAATGATGATAAAATGCTAAGTTATCATTTAATTTTTTAAACATTTTTCTTTTGAAGATTTATTATATACGAAATAAGCCTTTCAAAAATAAAAATTTATTTTTGCGTTTAAAAAACTTATTTAATATTACAAAACTTTAATATATTATTTTATTTTTTTGGTATTGTTTTTAGTTTATAATATTATTTTATTTATGCTTTTTGATTATTAATTTTTATTTGTTATAATTTATTTCTTTGATTTAAATAATTTTTTATAATTTTTTTAATGATTACAATGATATTTAACTATTCTTTTCATTTTTAGTATCTTTACAATTTATATTTATTTTAATATTGATAATTTGTTTTAAAAATTTTAGCAATTATAATTTTTATTATTGGTGTACTACTGTAATACTAATAATTTTAAATGAAGAAATTCTTACATGACTACAAACCCTATCAATAAAACAATAAAATAAAATAAATAAGGTGAATAATGAAAAAAAATTCCTAAAAAGGACAAAATAATGCTAGCTTACAAAAAATGAAAAAAAAAATACAAGACTATATGCGAGTTTTGAAAATATTTTTATTTTTATTAATAATTATAAAATCATAATATACTATTTTTATTTTAAATAATTAATTAAATTATTATTAAAAAGGATAATTTATATCATAATTAATTCAATTATTATTAAAAAAAAGTAACTTGTATGGTAATTAATTTAATTACTACTAAAAAAGGTAATTAATATCATAATTAATGAAAATTAAACAAAAGTTGCTAATAGGTCCCTGGTACTTAAATGCAATATTAAAAAAAAGATATTATTATTTGACATGGCAAGTGAGGACACATGTCCAAATATGATTGGGTAATGTAAGAGGGGACATTGAAACCCCTTAATTAAAACATGTACCGAAGCAATACCTTTTTACTATCACTGGTTCATGACATGATGATGATACCTTAGCTTTAGCATTTATTGAAGGTTTGAGAAAATTGAATTACTATTGTATAATTATTTGAAATTTGAAATAAATCTAATGTCAAAGTGCATGTTTGGATAACCATTATAAACCTTTTAAAAGTATATTCAGAATAAAAGTTACAAAGGATATCTTTCTCCAAAAATACGTTTAGCATTTTCCGACAAAAAAGCAACGGTAATCCAAACATAGCTAAAGTTGATATAGGTTGTAGGAGATGCCATGAGTATTCTCTCGTGTTGCTGAATTGTCTTGTTGCTGGGAGTCCAATTCCAAACTAGAAAAAGTTCGTGAATTAATTGCATTAATATTGTAACTCTCATAGCGTTACCAATCACAACCAGGTGGGGTTGCAGTGGAAAAAGATAGTTCATATATACTGTTTCTTTTCCCATTCCTTTTTCGAATATTGGTGTGATGTTGTGGACTGGGATATGGCAAATTAAATATAGCTTTTGAGTAACCTGAGTTCTTAAACTAATGGCGCAATTTTACACACAACAATGCTGCCAAACTATGTTAGAGTAGTTGTTTGTAAATTGATAAGAACTTCAACCAGCGAACTATAGGGCCGTAAACATTTACCTTTTTTGTGTGTATATCTATATATTTATAGTAATACAATTTTTATAAAAAAATGTTAAGTAGTACGAAAATATTTTCGTGAGAAGATATATGAATGATGCTGATTGGTTACTTTTTAAAAATATTTTCCCATGTATAACTAAATACATTCTATTGGTTTAAAAGAAGACACTTATTGCTTCGTGCAAGAAAAGTTTCGTATGAAATAGCAGTCCTGATTTTTAAAATACGATCTAATGCGATGTTATATCATAATTTATTTATTATTATTTTTGTCATGTTCACATCATAGGATAATCATTATTCTGAATTATTATTATTATTATTATTTAATTTATTATATTTAGTTTATTATATTATATATTATGCTTTAAATAGTTTATTATATTTTTTATTATCATTATTATTTAAGTTATTGTATTTTTTATTACTATTATTCTTTAGTTTATTATTTTATATGTTATGCTTTAAATAAATAAATAAATAAAGTGAAGCTAAACTCAACTCAAATTAAGGCCCTAAAACCAAAACAAAAATAGGAAAAACAAACATAAAAACATTTGGCCCACATGGCCCAATTCCTTTGGAATCCTAACTCCCAGGACCTCCTTTTGCTATTATTAATTTGCAATGTTTAAACAACATATTTGGCAACCCGTTCACTAACCTAGTTGAAAAATGCTTACAATTTTTTTTGTATTTTCTAAAATGATCTATAATCATTTTAGAAATAAGCATAACTTACTAGAATATACAAATTTTTAAATATTTTTTTATTTTTTATTTTATTACCATATTTATTTTGTGGCAATTATTTTATGAACAAAAATTAAATGTAATTTTTTAGGTGTTTTTAGAGCTCTTCTCTCATCAGAATTAGAGTTTCATTTTAGTAATCTATATTGACATTTATTGCAAACTTTTATTATGCCGATTATCGAGATAAAACTCCACTTTTGATTGAAAAATAACAATAAAGTACTTAAAGAATTACATCTAAGTTTTATCCTTATTTTATAAACATATTTATATTCAATATTTTTGCAGACAATAAATAATTTTTTCCTTAAGTTTAATTTTTGTAATGAAATTATCAAATACAATATCTTTATATATAAAGTACGTAAGTCAAGCTGTAGCCCTAGCAAATTTTCCCACCTAAATTATTATGGTTATAAATTACTTTTCACATGATAATGCTTTTCACATGACTTTTCTACGTGAGCCTTGAAACCTCGACTTTTATATGCATTGTTACTATAGAAGGATGACATGGTTTAAATGGACTTCAAAAAAGGTCCCATAGTAGAGAATATATATATATATTTTGCTTAGTCATAGCCAGTGCCAAAGCTTCAACCAAAAATTTGGGAGAGCCAAAATAAGATTTAATTCATAAATTTAATATGCAATATCATATTACATATCTAAAACTTAAGTTGCAATGTAAATACAAAACTCATCAAAAAAATAATGTTAAAGTAAATTATTAGAAATTACCTTAAAGTGTTACTATGCACTCTTTGAGTGACTTAAAATCATCAGTAATTGAATCATAACTAAAATTTGCACTAATCTCCCTTTAAATGTAAACATGTAAACTATTATGTTGTATATCTACTAAAAACTTAGCTTTCATCTTGTTTCGCAATCTAATCTACATAATTTTCATTGCTAAAAAATGTGAACAAGTTGCATCATATATAGCTGCTTCTCCTTTTTTTTAGTTCTTGGATTCTCAAGACACTTTTTTGGATTTGAATGACGTGGAAGTTAAATTTTTTTCATCTTTCTCACAAGCTTTTTTTCTTGAAAAAATAATCAATTCTCTTACTCTTGATCATTATTTTTTTGAGATAAATTTATCTACTGCATAGAAATAAGGAAAAATCATCTACATAATAATCACAAATCAAAATAGATAAAATATATAACCACCTACTTGAACATGCATGTGAACTCTTTTTTAGTGCATAAATATATATAATATAATTATAATTATAAATAAAGGAGAGTATATATATATTACACTGTATAGAAAATTGAATATTAAGGTGAAAAACAAACGCGAAGACACAGAAGCACTAATAAGCCTATAGGCTATAACGAGCATCGGCTGCACAACAATAAAGTCCTGCACTGTAGAACATGAGCAATAATAATGCATAAAAAATTTAGTTGGGGGTAAATGGTCCGTATTAACACAATAACATATTTGAGAGAATATGCTAAGAATAAAAAATAAAAAAAATGAAAACACATCCTTAATTTATCAAAAAAAAAAAAAAAGAGCACACATCCTTAAAAAGACAATGAGTTAACAAGCGTCACATAATAAAAGAGACTAAAAACAATGACCTAACTTTTTGAAAGATGAAAATCAAAAAAAAAAATTATAAGAACTAAAATTAAAGCTCGCTCATTTTACAAAAACTAAAAACATATTTAAGCTTTTATATATATATATATATATATATTATATATATATATATATATATATATATATATATATATATATCCCCCCTCTCTTTATTAAGATCCGTCCATGGCCATAGCAAAGAATATAGGGGTGTTGTCATACTAAAACGACAGCAATTTTATTTATAAAAAATATTAAATTCCCAGTTTGTTTTTATTTATTTGATTTTAAATATTTTGTTATATTTTTATTCATAAATCTCTCTTCAAAAATTGGCTTCCATAAATCTAAGTTTCCACTTAGTAATGCTCTCTAAACTCACAAGTTAACAACAAACGTGATAGTTCACTATTTTTTTTTTTCAAATTAAAATCAATGTATGTGATAGAATATGTATTTTATGACGTATGCCATTATTTTATGTATTAAAATTTTAGAATATTATTTTGTGTTCAAATATAAATCTTTATATTAGGTGAAATATTGAAGAAAAAAAACAATATTTTTTACATTAGGTGATAACAGTAAAAAAAATACAAAGATATAAAGAATGTTTTTAGTTTGAATTATTTTTAGCATTATTTAAATTTTTATATATTAAAATGGCATGAATATATTTGTAATATGTCAGTTTTGGAATTAAGTCTTTTTTAAATTTTCTTCATTTTTAGTTGTTAAAAAATATAAAAATTATTTATTTTTATGCCTATAAACATCTAATGAAGAACTAAAAGTACACTATTTTATGTTAAATACAAGCAATACAAGAAATAAAAGCAAAAAAAAAAATGAAGAGAGACTAATTCCAAAAAAAGTTCTTTTAATAGAATAAAATATATTTAAACTCTAAAATAATTATAAATGCCAACATTTTATGTTTAATAATGATATAATGATATACATATATCAAACGATAAATCATGTGAAAATTTTGTATTAAAGTAAAATAAAATAAATAAATGATTAAATTTTTGAAACAATGTCCATGTACAACACAGATAATATGTTAGTAAATAACAAAAATAACATAGTTAATTGTTTGTTCAATCAGTCTTCCTTATCTGTATAATTTACCAGCAAGCTATGACAATTAACAAAAGCTACAGTGAGACATTATTGCATGTAGGTATTTACTTGCTAAGATCAGTTTTTACATATGAATAATTATATGTTGCAGTTTCAAGAGTCAAATTTTTGTAAGAGTTAAAAAATTTAGATATATGATGATGATAATACTCACTATTTATTAATTAAAAACATAGTTTATATCGAAATTTTCTAAAAGATATGATGTATTAATTTATTGAATTGTCATAAAAAACTCATTTTTGTGTTTTTATTTCCAAACTTAGTATTTATCAATTTAATTGAGTGTAGATCCTTTCCAGTATTGGAACATTCCAATAGGCGAGAAATACAAAGATGTTAAATGATAAAAATAAAATAAAATTAATACACTCATCCTTCTCTTTGTGTGTATCTCTTTCTTATTGGAAAATTTTAGTACTAGAAAAGATACAGGCACCATTTAAAGGTGTCGTGCATCGCATGAGTGTAAAAACTAATTTATTTATAAAACATGTTATTAAAAATTCTATCAATCAAATTATGCCATCACAATTATAAATACTTTTTATTTGTATATAAATAAAATTAAATATATTCATATTTATTATTATTTTGATATATGAAAGAAATAAACTTAAATAAACGCACATAAGGATAATTTTTTAAAAAAATAAAGAGAGAAAAAGACTCAATAATGCCATATACATCCTTCATTTTTTTTCTTCTTATTTTCAATTTTTTATACAACTATTGCAAGTAAAAGCACACAACGACATACTGTCACACACTGGTAGGCTGATTGATCAAATTGGTGCACAAAATCATGTTTACAAAAGGCCAGTTAAACACTTGTCTTATGCCCATTAATAGTAAAATTATATATATATAATTATATTTTTGGCACCTTCTATTTATTTTTGAAATTCAATTTGGTTCCTCTATTTTTAAAACATTCAATTTAGTCCTTCAATTTTTAAAATCAATGTAATGTTGCCCTTTCCATCCAATTGAAGTTGACATCGTTAGGGTTTACAATTAACGACAGTTTTAAGCTATTGCTAAAAAACTATCGCTAATTAGTGACAGTTTTTAAAGGCCACTATTTAAATTTTAATTAATAAAACATTAAAAAAATATTAAAAATTGTAATTTTAAAATAGTGACAGTTTAAAATTGCCACTATGATATTTTTTTTTTAATTTCAAAATTTTATAATTATTAATAAAAAAATATTAATAAAAATTTAATGTTAATAATGCAATTAATAAAATTTTAAATTTTTTATATAATGAAAATAAAAATTATAATCTATAACTATAATAGAGGTGATACTTTCTTTTGGTTTTTACTTTTTATTGGACTATTATATCCTTTAATTATTTGCTAAATTATCTATTATTTTACTCTTTAACTACTCTTTAAACTATCCAGTAGACTCTGGGCCTATTTGGAGAAACTTCTTCATAAGCAATTTTAGGAAAAAAAAAAAAAGAAGAAAAAAATGAAATAAGCTCTCTAAAAGCTAAAATTAGCTTATGCATAAGTTAAAATCAGCTTTTTGAGAAGTTAATATGAAAGCTTTTACAAATTAGCTTATGCATAAGCTAATTTTAGCTTTTGAAAAAGCTTATTTCATTTTTCTTATTATTTTCTTCTCCTATAAGTGCTTTTGGATAAGTTTACCTAGATAGACCCTCTCTCTGTCTCTTTTATTTTATGTTTTTAAAATTGAAAAAAGACACAAAGTGCCTTTTTTTCCTAGTACAAAATAAAAATTATATAATAAAATTAAAATATACTATATAATAAAACTTATTAATAAAATATAGTAACGCAATAAATTATTAATATTTTTTTACTTCTTTAACTTATTGCATTATTATATTTTATTAATAATTATTATATTTATTATATTTATTTCATAATTAATATTAATATTTTAAATTTTAATTTTTATATTATGTTATATTTATTATTTTATATTCATTATATGTAAAAATTAAAAAATTTAAAAACAAATATAATTATTTATCAATAATAATAATAATAATATAATGTAGTAATTTTCATAAATTTAAAATATTAATATAAATGAAATTATAAATATTATATAATTAAAATTATTAAAGTATTATAATTTTATTATAATTTTACAAATTGAAATAAATTAAATTTTAATAAACTAAATTTTAATCATATAAATTTCAAATTATGATTTTATAAATATAATAAAATAAATTTATTAAATTATAATTTTTTGTTAAATTAAAATTTATTATTATATTTTTTATTAAATTATACTTTTTCTAAATTTAAAATCAAATTTTTATTAAATTATAATTTTTAAATTTTAGAAATTATCATAGTGGCAGGTTTGAAAATTGCCACTATCTTAAAATTATAATTATAATTTTTTAAAGTTTAATAAATTAAAATTTAAATAGTGATGTTAAAAATTGTTGCTAATTAGCGGCGGTTTAAGGTTGTCACTAATTGTAAACCCTAATAGTGTTACTTTCAATTTGACGAAAAGGAAAATATTGCATGGATTTTGAAAATTGATGGACCAAATTGAATATTTTAAAAATAAAGGGACCAAAAATATAATTTAACCTATATATATATATATATATATTGAAACAAAAACCTAATAGTTATTTTTTTCCTATATATATGTTATAAATTTTAATAGGCTAAATTACACTTTTAGTCTCCTGTAATATTCAATTTGCAATTTTGATCTCCTAATTTTTAATTTTACAATTTTAGTCCCATAATTTTGTAAAATCCATAATTTTGATCTAATCGTTAAATGTCCATCTGTTGACCGTTAAATTAATATCGTTGACCATGACCTAGCATTAAGTAGATGATGTGACAATTAATATTTAATAATATTTACGCTAAATTGCACTTTTTTTCTCTTTATAATATCCATTTTGCAATTTTTTTCTCCCAATTTTTTAATTATGCAATTTTAGTCTCCATGAAATTTATGATTTACAAAATAATAAAAGTAATTAAAAGGGATTTAAATCCATGACCTTCCCATTCTCCTTTACTACCTAAACCACTAAATCATTTAGCTTGTTTAAGTAATAATATAAATATTATATTATATATAACAAAAATAAATATAAATTTTTAAAATAAGTAGTTAATGTTAAATCTAGTTTAAAAACTATAAATAATAAATTTAAATAATAAAAATAAATATAAATTTTTAAAATAAGTAGTTAATGTTTAATCTAGTTTAAAAATAATAAATTTATATAACAAAAATAAATATAATTTTTTAATAAACAAATTATAGAATTTATTATTCAATATATCTTTTTATATAATAAATATAAACATACAATTACTTTTATCGTTCATTTATTTTCTTACCCCATATTCTTCTCATTTTTTCCTACTACAATAAATATAAAGTTTTTTAAAATACTTATTTAATGTTAAATCTGGTTTAAAAATAATGAATAATAAATTTATATAACAAAAATAAATATACACTTTTAATAAATAATTTATATAATTCATTATTTAATATATTTTCATACAATAAATATAAATATACAATCACTTTTGTCTTTCATCTATTTTTTTACCTCATTTTTTTCTCATCTTTTTCTATCACACCAGTAATATTATATTATTTATTTTAGACTACAATTATCTTTTTAACAATTAGCGATGTGTTAGAAAAAGATGAGAAAAAATGAGATAAAAAAGGAGATAAAAGATAAAAGTGATTGTATATTTATATTTATTGTATAAAAAATATATTAAATAATAAATTATATACTTTATTCGTTAAAAAAATATATATTTATTTTCGTTATATAAATTTATTATTTTCAAACTAGATTTAACACTAAATAAGTATTTTAAAAAAATTATATTTACTTTTGTTATATAAAATATACTGTTTATATTATGACAAAAACAAGTTAAATTTCTTAGTGGCTTAGGTGGCGAAAGAGAAGGGGAAAGCCATGGGTTCAAATATTCATTCAATTGTTTTTACCATTTTCTAAATCATAAATTTCGTTGAGGGACTAAAATTGCGTAATTAAAAAATTGGGAGACTAAAATTGCAAATTGGATATTATAGAGGTGCCAAAAGTGTAATTTAGCCTAAATATGATTAAATATTAATTGTCACGTCATTTACTTAATGTCAAGTCATGGTCAATGTTACAATTTTAGCAATCAATGGATAAATATTTAACTATTAGACCAAAATTGCAAATTTTACAAAATTAAGGGATTAAAATTGCAGAATTAAAAATTAGGAGACCAAAATTGAGGATTGGATATTATATGGGGATCAAAGTTGTAACTTAGCCAATTTAATATTTTCACTTCAAATTCTCTTCACTATCTCTTTTTTTTTTCTCTCTTTTATTTTTCTCATCCTTATATTTTTTGAAGATTTGAAGTGAATTGTCAAAGTAGATAATTGGTATTAACAAGTAATTCTTTTCATTTTCAACTTTTATCATTTCATCATTCTCTCTTATTTACTTTTTTTGACATTTTTTATTTATAATTTTTATTGTTGCCTTTTCATTTTATTTTATTCTTATACTATATAGAATTGTAATAATATAAAATGTCAAATAAAAAGTATGAATCTAGTTTTAAAAAATTAAAGAAAAAGAGAAAAGTTGAAAAATTAATTCAATCTCAACATGATGCTCTTGATAAATTTGTTACTATTCATAAAAGAGATATAGCAACAAGATCAATTGATGAAAAAAAGATAGAACAACATCGATAGGCTTAATTCCAATCAAAAAACAAGAGGAAGAAAAAGATTTAAATGAAGACAGTTTATTAGAAGTAAATGTTGAGCATAGTAACACACCCCTTGAAGTTCCTGAAAATATTTATGATTTAGGACAGTGGAAAAATATTGACGAAAAATTTAGAGATTTAATGATAGAAAAAGGTCTAATTAGATATGACAATTTATACTTTCCAAAAGATAAAAATAACAGACAATTTTATTCATCTTTTTTATCAAAGAATATTGCCAAATGGAGAAAAATATGATAGAAAATGACTAGTTTATTCTAGAGATTTAGATAAAGTGTTTTTGTTATTTTGTTTAAGTGATATTAATTAGTCAACTAGTAAATGAAAGGACTAGAGATTGGAAAAATCTTGGTTCCAAACTCAAAAGTCATGAACATATAAGTAATATGGCCAAACAGATTGAACTAGAAAAAAGATTGAAAAGACAAAGTACTATTGTTAAAAATTTACAAGAACAATTTAATAAGGAAAAGGAACATTGGAAAAAGGTTTTACTTTGGATTATAGCTACAGTCAAACATCTTTATAAAAAAAATATTGCTTTTCGTGAGACAAACGAGAAGATGTATGAAAAAAAAAATGGTAACTTTTTGAGTTTGATTGAAATGCTTGCAGAATTTGATCCGACTATGTAAAAACATGTTAGACGCATAAAAAATGGTGAAATCCTTGCTTATTGCTTAAGTAATACTATACAAGATGAATTTATGAATAGACTATCAATTTAGTCCCTTACGTATTACTCTTTTTCCTATATAATACCTGAAGTAATAAAAATATATAAATAATCTTTTAAATATTGAATACCCATTAATTTAGTCATTGAGTTGGTATTTTTTACTAATATTGAGGGAATTTGATAGATTTTTCAATACTTAGAGGATTACTTATTATGATTTCTAATACTTGAGGGATTACATATATAATTTTCTTACTTTAAGGATCAATTAGGAGATAGAGTAGTACTTTAGGGATGAAATTGATAGTTTAGTCTGAACTTATAGAATTGTTAGCCTTCCAAATATAAAAATAACAATAAAGAAAGTAAAAGATGCAAAAATATTTTTCTATTATTCTTGGTTGTAGTCCTGAACAAATGAGTCTTATTTTGAGATGCGTTGATACTTTGAATTCTCCAATAAATATAAAGGAGTATTTTATAGAATTTTTAAAATTTTACGATACATAAGGAAAAAAGTTTTTTTTTATGAGCTTATTAACGTTTTAAAAAAGCACAAGCTTGATATTAATGATATAAGGGGATAAGGTTATGATAATAGATCTAACAGGAAAGCTAAAAGTTAAGAAATGCAAAAGAGATTATTTGATATTAGATATAAATCCTAAAGCAGTTTATATGTCATGTGGATGTCATAATTTGAATTTAGTTTTATGTGATATGGTTAATTCATTCATCTCCTAGAGCTATTTTTTTTAGAGTTCTACAACGTATTTATTCTTTAATTTCTTCATCCACTAAATGATGGAAAATTTTGCAAGATAATGTATGTAAATTTTTGGCTAAATTATTAATTTAGCCCTTAATTTATTTATTTTATTCAATTGGGTCCCTCTATTATTAAAATATCCAATTAGGTCCTATAATTTTCAAAAACGCTTAAATGTTACTATTTTCATCCAAAACAATATCGTTTTTCATCCAATGCTATGTTAAATGGCGTGAAAAACGTAGTAGAAAATGACATTATTTTGGACGAAAAATGATAACATTGGAGCGTTTTTTAAAAAATTATAAGACCTAATTGAACTTTTTAATAATAGAGGGGCCTAATTGAATAAAATAAATAAATTAAAAAACTAAATTAGTAATTTAGCCTAAATTTTTTTATTAAATTGTTATCTCAAACTCAGTGGGAAAGTAGAATTGAGAGTGACAAAGCAATAAAATTTCAAGTATCAAAAATAAAAGATATTTGGATTCAATTATCAAAATGTTGCGAAGATCCTAAATAAAAAGGTGAAGCCACGTGTTTAACAACTTATAAGATTGAAAATTTTGAATGTTTATTAGGAAAGAATAATTGGTATCATATTTTGTTTGTTGTTAATTCTGTTAGTAAGATTTTATAGTTAATATATATATATATATATATTTGTGTATGTGTGTGTGTGTGAGAGAGAGAGATTTGCTAATGTATACACACTTGTTTTTTAGTTAGAGTATATTAATAGGTTATAACTACAATATATCTTAAAATATATCACGGTGTAGCTTGCTAACGTACTTCAACTAAAAAATAAGTGTGCGTACATTAACAAATACTTGTGGGGTTTGCTAACATACATGCACTTGTTTTTTAGTTGGAGTACGTTAGCAAGCTATAACTACAATGTATCTTAAAATATACCTACAATGTAGTTATCTAACGTATTTTAACTTAAAAATAGGTGTGTATGTTAGCAAATCCCTATGAATATATATATTGCTATTGATCATTTAGGAGGTCTTATAACTTATCTAAACAATTATAGGGAAAATGGCTTTACATTGGCTTTGAATTCCACACACACACACAAAACTATTGAAATGGATATAGAGCCTAAATTTCGTGAAAAATGTACAATTCATAAAAAAATCACATATTGATGAAAATGTTAGTGATGAGATCACACATTTAGCTGAAGATTCTTTTTGTATTGAATATGTTCTATACATAGTAGATCAATCTATTTCTTTTATTGAGACTCAAATTGAACAATTTTTACAATATGAAACTATTTTTTATTTTTTTTATTTTAAAAAATAAAAATTTTAGGCGAGGGTGTGTTGGAAAAATTTTGTATTATTCTTGAAATTTTTTTAAGATATAGTGAACATTCTGATATTGATGATCTTGATTTATTTTCAGAAATGAAAGTATTGAGAGAAAAATTAAGAAAATAAATTAGCACTCCAATAAAGGTATAGTACTATATTAAAAAAATAGTTTCTTTTTCAAATGCAAGCATTGCTTATAGAATAGTGTTAACAACATAGGTGATGATTACTATTGCCAAAAGAAGTTTTTCAAAATTAAAATTGCTTAACTCCTATCTAAGATAGACAATGTTATAGGATAGATTGAATGTAGAGGTGTCAAATAAGCCAACCTGGCTCGACCCTTGACGGGCTAAGCCTGAAAAGCAGGTCGGCCTGGGCTGGCCCAAATTTGTAATGGGCCACATTTTTTCTAGCCAGGCACGGTGCCAAGCCAAAATGGCCCATGGCTCTTTTTTCTTCATTTTTTTTATATATTTTACAAAAAAAAATATATAGCACTGGATCGGTACCTTTTGGCCCAATTTTTTTGGGCCCATCGAGCCGAGCCATTTTGGCCCTTTTTTTAAGTCAATTTTTTTTATGGCCCAGCCCAATCTGACCCATCGGGTCGATCCAATTTTTCCATCTCTAATTGAATGGATTAGCTATTTGATCCATTGATAGTGAAATATTAGAATTACTTTATTATAAAACATTAATAAATGATTTTGCAACTCAGAAAGCTAAAAGATTAATATAAAAATTATTAATTAATATTACATTAAGTCTTTTTAAAAATTTTGCCTTAAGTCCTAAAAATTTTAGACACGACTCTGCTGGTGCAAAATTATATTACTAAAATAGGGTCATTTTGTCGCAGTTCTTCTTAATAGGGGAGGCTAATGAATGGGTATCTCAATTCAGCAAAAGCCATGATTCCCTCTTTCTTGTAGGTTGTTGGATTATTTGGAGGAGAATATATGAGGTTATTTTTAATAATGCGCAGTTTTAGTCCCAATAAGCTTGCTAGGATATTTGGTCTCCCATGTACGAAATTAAGTATGCTTTTAGTCTGATCATGTTTCTTCCTATATGACTAGAACTGTCTCTTGGATCCCTCAACATATTTTTGTTTCCTTTAATGTTGATGGTAGCATTGCGGGAAATCCCTCTCGGGCTAGGATTGGTGAACTTATTAAAAATGGAGCTGGCCACTGGTTGCATGGTTTTATGGGGTATATTGGCTCTAGGGACATAGTTTATACAAAGCTCTATGCTTTTCTCTAAGGCTTTCTTCTTGCGTGGAACCATGGGTTTAGAAAAGTGTTGGCTTTTTCTGATTATGCTTATGTCATTTCTCTCATTAACAACTCCAGCAAGTTTCACAAAGATGTTGTCTTGATTAGAAAGATTTGAGATATCCTTAGAGCTAATTGGGAAGTCAGGCATTGTCACTTACTTCGCAAAGGCAACTTTTGCACTAATCATCTTGCTAAGAAAGGTTCTTCTCAGAGTGTTGAGTTCGTGATGCCCCTCTGCCTGATTTGTTGCAGCTTCTCCAAGTTGATGCTTCTGGAGTTAGCTTTGAGTGTTCTTAATCTGTTTCTTTCGTTTTCTTTGTTTTTTAATTCCATATTGTACCCAAAAAGAAGTGGGTTTGTTTTGCCACATCACATTCATGTGGCATTTTTTTTTCAAATGTCCCATGTGGCATGTCACATGGGACATAGTCCAATTTTTATTTTTTTTTAAATAGTCACATGGCACTACAAATTGCCACATGGCTTAGCGATTTCAGTAATAACGTGGCAAAGTAGTCCTGCTTTAATAATATATTTCAAAACAATTCCATTTTAGAAATTTATTTCTAATTTTAGCAGTTTAATTAATCATCCCATAGTGATAGTTGTGGACAATTAAGCATCTGTATTGTTGGAAAAATATAAATTAGGACCCAACTTGAATGTTTTTCTTTTCTTTTCCTTTTTCAAGTGCAAAGTGCAGTTTGAGTAGTTGTTCATTATCATGACAAAGGCTAAGGTGGGAGACTTGACAATGTCTCTCACCATGGGAAAGCTGTTTTTAACTGTTAGATAAATTATCTTTAAAATCAATGGCTGAGATTTTCTTTCTTTTTCTTTGTTTCTCCATCTCTTTCCTAACTTGCCCTTGATGTCCTGCTCTTTTTCACCTAGCACCCTTCCTTCTTCATCAACCACCTTCACCCTCTTACCAAACCCATGTTCCACCTTGTCACCACTCGTAAATCCTCCTCCTCTGACCTCTTTGCCAACTTCGACAGCTACCTTTGCCTCTTGGAGGTCTACGACAACTCCGTCAATACCTTCTCCCTATTCAACAATAGTAAGACTAGTGAGTTTTATGCTCCACTCACCTCCTTCGACTATAATGACATTAAGAAAATTGACACCTCCAACATCGACACCACTTGCATTATTTGGGACATCGAACGAGACGTTGTTGAAATGAAACTCATTGTATACAACAAAAAAGTATATGACATCATGTGGGGTGAGGTGAGAGTCTTCACCTTCGTTTTTGTTGACAGGTTAGTTAGAATCTTTGACCTAAGAGACAAGGAGCTCTCCACAATTATTTGCAAAAGTCCCCACCCTAAACCGTTTGACGATTTCTGTTTTGTTTTATTTTTGTTGTATAGGTTTTGCTTGGGTTTCAAATCGCATATTTTTTCCTTTTAGCATTTTTTTTGGTTTGGGGGCTTGGTTTTGGTAATTTTTTACATTGGCAAGCGAGAGAGATGGTGTCGCTCTTGGTGGGAGTGCGGTGGTATGGACCGATCAAGGTTGCAATGGTGTAACTGCATGGAGAGAGAGAACGCGATAAATAAGTTTAAAGGAAGAGAAACAGAGGATATCACCACCGTTTGCTGCGACTGGAAGGAAATTTCCTCATAGTGGCTAATGACGGTTTTATAGCAACATGTATTTTTTCTTTTTCGAACTTTGCTCTGCACGCGACGTCACGTGTGTGATCTCCACGACACTACACGTGATTGTCTCTAACTTTGCATTGTTGTTGCACCTATTGCATTTGTGGCGATTCCAATGGCTTCACCGTGGTGGTTGTACGTGCAAGTGAATATCGAAGAAGAGGAAGAAAGAGAGAGAGAGAATAGGGAAAAAAAGTAAAAGGGTAAACTGGGAAAAGGAAAGAAAAAAGAAAATAAAAAAATATATATATATCAACCATCAATTTAAAAATGGACTAATCTAACAATTGGAAACAAGTTTCCCACCATGGGAGACATCACCCAGTCTCCCACCTTAGCCTTCGTCCATAATGATATAACATTGTTTTAATAACTTAATTACTTATGGAAAATAATCAACCTTAAATATTTATAAGAGTTTAATTTTTATATTATTAATTAATTAAAAACCACCTTAAAAAAAAGTTATTAATTATAAAAATTAATGATCTTATCATATATTAGTGGAAAAAGGCATTTCGTGTCTCCATTTGACAAATGAGAAAGATATGTAAGGTTTTCTACTAAAGATGGTCAACAGGTATAAATAACAATTCATTATCATATAATAAATGACAATTTGGCAATTCCTAATTTTTGCCGAAGAACCCGACAAGTCACCTTTAGTGGGGTATCTCTTTTGGCAATTCCTAATTTTTGCCGAAGAACCCGACAAGTCACCTTTAGTGGGGTATCTCTTTGCAACCACTTTTTTTTATCCACAAGACTTGAACCCAAGATCTTACTTAATGGATTATAGTCTAGTGTTACTCGGACCAATGACATGTTGGTTAAAAAAATGACAATGTCAATGCATTTTAATTAAATTATGTTTTAAAATTTATTGTAGCTCAATTTTATGAGAGAAGCCAAAAAGTTATAGTTTTATACATTTTTTTTTGTGTACAATGGTTATACTGAGGTTAAAATGATTTTATTCAATCTTAAACTTATATATGTAGCTATATATACGAATTTCGGATGATTATTTGATTTATTTCTATTCTTACTTTTTTTTTTACCAACATATCAAAATACAATCAATTAATTAATAACATAAAAGATTTACACTGGTCACAGTTAAAAAGACAAAAAACCAACAACTAGAAAACCCTCGCTCAAGTTTCAATTATCGTTCAACGTCGCAACACAAGGACTTGCTTTTAAACCACGACGTCAACTCAACTCGGGTGTCACTAACTCGGGCGAGTCACATTGGCGAAGGAGACTCGACGGTGTTTTAAAAGTGAGGACTAAGTAGTAGTTTATTTCATCATTTTCATGCCCCGCGAATTCACCTTCGTGTTTCGTTCACTCGAGCCATTGAGCACCAGGTTCTCTCTCTTTCCCTTCTCCCTCTACGTTAAACTCTTTTATGCTTTCTTCACTTTGATAACACATACGTTAATCAACTCAAAATATTATCACCACCCATTATTTTTATTATTATTATTTTAACTTGTGTGTGTGCTTACTTGATGTTATTGCTTCCCCTTTCAAGCCTTGGCATTTGACGTTTCCACCACTTGCTCAAAGGGTAACAGATATTCATCTTTCTTTGTCATCAACCTTTAACATGTCCAATGCGTGTACCCGTGCTTCTTCTGCTTTGGATTATGCAGTTTATGTGTGTGTGATGTATAATAACATAGGATGCAGAGAAAGATACTTGTAAATATTTTTGGGTCGTTGGTATTTCGATTAATTGTTAGCAGTAGGTGATTGTAATGTGGGTGTACTCAATCCTCGTGTCAGTGGATGTATGTACTTGTTGTGTTCTGGTTTCCATGATTTCTTTTCTTTTGTTTTCCTGGTTGCACGTGTGGATAAGTTTGTTATGTGTTAATCTGCAAGCACTTTGATTGTGGACTCGCATACTAGTGGATCTGGGGTTGCTTATTATCTTTTTCTTTGGTAATCAAAATTCTTCGCCTTAATATCATTTTCCTCACAGGGATTTTATTTTATTCTCTCCCCTTCCTAGGTCGTGTGTGTAGTGGTTGTTGTATGGTGTAATTGTTTTGAATCTGTGTCAGCCATTGAGGAATGCTGTCTTTGAGATGAAGTTTACAAATTTTGCTTTTCTGGCGCAGAAAATTAATAGGGTTTTATGCGAGTGATTGTATGCATGTTGAGGATTTTGATGCTTTATTGAATTAGCAATTGTTGTAGCTTCAGCTATGTTCCAATTTTCTTAGATACAGAACTGGATTGGTTTATTTGTTGTAATCCTTTTGGAGTTACTGGCCAATGAACAATTCCTTACCCATTGCTCCTGTTACTTGTACTCTAATCCTGAGTTTGTTGATAGTTGATTCTTTTAAGAATTTGATAGTGGTGAAATAGTTGAAAGTAAAAACAATTAGAGACCTAACATTTTGTCACATAGCTAAGTCTTTATTCAAGCTGAATTGTATCATGTGATCCATGTAACCGACCTCACCTAGTGGGATAAGGTTGTTGTTGTTGTTGTTGTTATTTTTATTGTTGCATAGCTATTAGCTAATATGCGAAGGGTTGAAAAGTTCAGAAATAAAGTATCAATTCCTTGTGGATAGTTAATGGTCATGAAATCTGAATTCCTTCAATAAGTGTGATGCTTTATAAATGGCCAGCTAAATGAATCACAAATGGATGGTGAGTAACTCTGTACATTACTTTTATACCTAGTTGAAAGTCATGTCTGAAGTGTGTTCCTTGATAATGTTATCTAATCTACATCTCCTTATTTCTTCTTAAGATTTGAGTTTATAATTACTTGGTTTATTTTACTAGGTTTCTTGGCAGATGGAATTAATTCAGCAGAATTACAGCGATAATTTAACGGATCATGCATCTAATAGTCCTCCAAGTTCCCCTTGTATAAGCAATTTAGTTGGACCTCCACAGCTGAATCCTCGACTTGGTCAGGAATACCAGGTGGAAGTTCCTTCCATAATAAAACAATCAGAACGACTTCAACTTCTAGCAAATCCTGCTGAGTCAGAAGTTGGGCAAGACAACTCACTTTCCTTTGCAATTGGTTTACCCGTCTCTGTCACATGGATACATAATGAAGTGGAGAATAGTGGACATGAAGGGTGGGGATATCTTGGAGACAATGGGGAAGAATTGAAACCAATCACAGTTCAATCTGTGATGACAGGAGACAGCAATCCAGGCGAACTGGGTAAAAGCAAAAATTATGCATTGGTTCCTGGCACATTAAGTAACTCCTGGAGTGACATTGATGCAAAAAGTTTTGTCCTTGGTTTGTATATTTTTGGGAAGAATTTTATTCAGATAATAAGATTCTTAGAGAACAAAGGGATGGGGGAAATACTGGCATTTTACTATGGAAAGTTTTACAAATCTGATGAATATCTTAGATGGTCAGACTGCAGGAAGATAAAAGGGAGAAAGTCTGTGATAGGACAGAAACTTTTCACTGGACGGAGGCAACATGAACTATTGTCTCGCCTGATTCCCCATGTCTCAGAAGAATCTAAAGATACTTTGCTACAGGTATCAACAGTGTCATCTCATCTTAAGTGTTGTTATTGAACTACAACAAATGTATTTCATTAGCCTGATGAGCGGCTTAGCCTGTTTCACTGCATTCTATGACTTTGAAATCTCTTTTATTCACCTGTGTCACTTCTCTGATATAATCCTTTGTAAATTGCAATGTTTGTTTTTTTCCCAGTAATTTATACATATATGATTATGATGATTGTCTGTTCTTTTGGAAGTACCTAATTCATTCTCCTTATGAGCTTCAAACAATACTTAAATTTTTTCTTCTGGTCCATCTGATGTTAGATAGTGAAAGCTTCAATAATTTACAAAGTATCACATTTCTATAATATCACATACATTGTACATTAGATACAATGGTAATTAAGTGGAATAGCTGATAGAGTTATGATCTTATTGTGATGTACTGATGATTATTTGAACCTTTATAGCCAATGGACTTTTATTTGTTTATCATTCCAGTTGTATATTTATATGCTTCAGTCTCACTTTGCTTTTGTCTATAATCAGGTTTCTAAGTCATATACGGATGGCAGAGCTTCTCTAGAAGAATACATATCTTCTTTGAAGTCCACTGTTGGAATTGGTGTTCTTGTGGAAGCAGTAGGTATTGGTAAGGAGAAGGAAGACCTTACAAGTCTCGCTGTGGAACCTAGGAAAAAGAATCGGGTGTTTTCAGCACCAACTTGCAAAGCTTGGTCTTCTCTTGAACCAAGTGGTATAATAAAATTTTTAACTGGAGGATTTCGACTGAGCAAGGCCAAAAGTAATGATATCTTCTGGGAAGCTGTTTGGCCCCGCTTACTGGCAAG
Organism: Spatholobus suberectus; assembly: GCA_004329165.1. Lineage (NCBI taxonomy): Eukaryota > Viridiplantae > Streptophyta > Magnoliopsida > Fabales > Fabaceae > Spatholobus > Spatholobus suberectus. The sequence continues at coordinate 6,091,133 of CM014732.1, forward strand.
AGGTTGGCACTCTGAGCAACCAAAGAATCAAGGCTATGTCAGCTCCAAAGATTATCTGGTTTTTCTTATCCCCGGCGTTAAGAAGTTTTCAAGGGGAAAACTTGTGAAAGGTGATCATTACTTTGATTCTGTTAGCGATGTCTTGAGCAAAGTGGCAGCTGAACCAAATCTACTTGATCTTGAAGTAGAAGCTAAAGTTGGTAGCTGCAATGATGAAGAGCCAGAAAGTGGATCGAATAAGGATGATCAATCTGATTATCATCGCCAATGTTACCTCAAGCCCCAAGCTTCTACTTACAGTACAGATCATATAAAATTCATGGTTATCGATACCAGTTTGGTGCATGGAGGGAAGTCATCTGATTTAAGAGAATCTAAATCTGTACCTGTTAATTCAGTGGGTAAAGTTGAGGTAAATGCTGCTGGTATAACACATAAAGGGGACAAACATATGTGGAAAGTAAACCATAACATGGATATGTCTGAAAACATTGATCAAAAGTTGACTGATACCAGTATGCTTTGTGAAGGAAAATTATTAAAAGTGAGAGAACTGAAATATCTGCCGGTTGAAGTGGAAGATGCTTCTAAGAGGACTGGTCTTTTAAGAGAAAGTAAGGGTAGCTCTTATGATGATTCACCAAGTGTGGTGGAAGCTACTATGCTGATATATGACAAAAAGAATAGTAGAGATACTGATAACCAAAATAATGCAAAGAAAATGGTAGAAAGCCTGAAAAATCAGAAGACCTCTGTGTCTAATGATAATCAACTAAAGAGGACCATAAAGCATCAATTCAGTCGGAGAGCAAGATCAGGTCATTCCAATCATGCAGTTCTTCCCATCAAAAGAAGATTGACTACTTGTGCCAAGGCAGAGACAAGCTTCATCATTAAGAATTCATCAGGAGGCTTGGGATCAGAAAAAATTGCATTCTCTCACGAAAATGTTGGTGATCCAGTTAGTTGTCAGACGAATGGAAGTTCAATTCCTTCTTCAGCTGAAAAAAGCGTGGAAGAGAATAATGAAGAAAGCATTCTCAATGAAATTTGTCAGTGCATGAGTGTTTCTCGTGATGAAGTTGAGAAATGTGAATCACAGTCACCAGTCACCTCCAACATACCCCAGGTTCCATCAAAGTCTGAAAATGGTGAAATGATGGCAATGGTGGAGGAAGATGGGCAGTGCCTAAAGGCAAATGATCCATGTTTATCATCTGATACTCAAGCAGTAGTTGAGGAGCCACTGAGAACCTCTTGTGATATTGGTTCTATGGAACAACAGCCTAATGTAAATTCCAGGAGGCAGAGCACCAGAAACCGACCATTGACAGTTAGAGCATTGGAATCTCTAGCAAATGAATTCTTGCATGGACAAAGGAGACAGAAAAGGAAACACATCCAAACACAAAAAGATGCATTCAGTGTTTGCCGCAGGGCTCGTACAAGAGGCAAAACAATGCTGCACCCTCATAGTTCAGATCATGGGACTGCAGATTTAGTAGAAGAAAAGCATTTGAATGGAGACTGCCCTGTTAATGAAATATTTGTGAACCATTAGATTAAGTTAAGAGTAGTAGTCCATTATACTAGGTGTCTTTGAAGCTACCTGTCATCATGAAGTTTTGACTTTTAGAAACAAAATTGATTTTGAAAAGTACTGATGCTTCTCCTGTCTGACTTGCAAATTATGTTCTAAAGCAGCCAGAGTGATTCGACATACTGTACAGAATTTTGCCATACTTAAGAGAATGTTGATGAGATCAGTTTTTTTATTTTTAAACTAGAAAGATCCCAACCTCATGCTTGGCCCCCGATTTGCAAGTAAAATTCACGTAATATTGAGTGTGCCGCAGAAACTATAATCAAATATTTTAGTCGATTATAATATTGTCAAGAAATTTGAGTGTGCTTTGACAATTAAAAATTGACTTTTGTTTGTGTACTCTTGTCAAGCAAGAAAGGGATCAGACTGTCAGATGTGTTCTATTTTGATGAGTGAATACTAAATTTATCTCCTGACTTTTGCAAATCAGATTGTTAGAATTAACAATTTTTTACCACCCTTTTGTCCAGCATAATTCTGCTTTAGTTTATAACGAACCTACGTCTTCCTTTCTTGCATGTTCAACATCTACTTTGATTTGGAGATGGTTGAATATGAAGTTCTGGTTACCTCTGCAAAGGCCAGGGTATCCAAGTAGTCAATGATGTTAAGGAGAAGATCACAACAGAAACCTTATATGGTGATAGTCTTATAGGCTTCAGTAGGTCACTTATTATTGATTTTCATCAATTTTAAACCAACTGGAGGTCAGGTTGTTGTGCCAGCCTATAGGCTGTGTCTAGGAATTTTGGGGCTTAATTTTTTTTTTTTTAAAAGACTTATATTAATTATTAATTTTTATATTAAGGTTTAATTTGTAATTTTTGCTTTCAAAGTTTCACAATTTTGCCAATTTTGTTTTCAAATAATCTTTTTCACAAAATTTGCCTCCCAATTTATAAAATATCGTGAATTTTTCTCCTACGTAAAAAATTGTGACGTTTAAAGAAAAAATCGCCACAAAATTGTCTTAATTGTGACGATTTTTCTACGTAGGGACAAAATTCATGATATTTTGTAAATTAGGAAACAAAATTTATGAAAACAATTTTTGAAAGTAATATTTGCAAGATTGTAAAACTTTAAGGGAGGAATAAAAAGTGCAATTAAGCCTTATATTAATCTTTTAGTTTTTTTGAGTTGCAAAATTATCTACCAATTTTTTATAATTCAAGTAATTCTAATATTTCACTTTCTATGGCTAATCCATAATATTGTTGATCTTAGATAGGTTAACATTTTCATATTGTTGCATTTAATAGAGATGCATTTGTCTTTTTCAATATATTATTATTATATTATATTTATAAAGATTTGGCTTAATTGTATTTTTTGTCTAAAAAATTTTACAATCTTGCAAATTTTTCTCTTAAATATTTTTTTTTTGCGAATTTTGCCTCTTAATTTACAAAATATCATAAAATTTGCCTTCATATAGAAAATTTTCCACATTTAAGACAATTTTGTGGCAATTTTTTCTTTAAACTGCCATAATTTTTTATGGGGAAACAAAATTTGCGATATTTTATAAATTGGAAAACAAAATTCATGAAAAAAATTATTTAGAGCAAAGCTCATAAGATTGTGAAACTTTGAGGGACAAAAGTGTAATTAAACTTAAAGATTTTAAATAATAATTTTCAAATAACACGAAAGGTGCAACATTAATACGGTGCATTAAATAAGAGAACAAAACCTGCACTTTTTTTTTTTTAATTTCATTATTAAATCAACTATTTTCTGGGTACATGTGCTAGGATTCAATTGACCTAAGTAATAAATTGAAGATTCAATCATGATATGACCACTTTTAATTATAATTTATAGCAGATCTATTACTTATTTGACAATTTTCAACTGCACTCTAATCAAATTATTTTTTATACTTAAAGGAAATATAGACTTTATTTGACTTGAAATAATACTTTGTTTGAAATAATTAAATACATTAATACATTTACTTCAAATTAATTTTCAAATAATTAAGATACTTAATTAAAAAAATGTTATAAATGTTTTTTTGAAATTGAGAATATTTGGGATCAAATAATTAAATTTAAATTTACTAATTTTAATTATTTAAAAGTTGTTATAAATATTTTCTTGAAATTTAAACTTTCAAAAAAATTTATAAATGTTTTCTTGAAACTGGGAATAATTGAGGTGAAATTAGTAATTTTAAATAGCTTTAATTGTAATTTTTGTCCTCAAACTTTCGCAATATGATGAATTTTGCCCACAAACAATTGTTTTTGGCAGATTTTTGCCCACAAAGTTACAAAACATTGCAAAGTTTGTCTTTTTGTCAATTGTTCATTAAATGACTAATGACCTGTTGACATGGCCTTTATAACGTGGCATAACTTAATGACATGACATTATTTTTTATGACTTAATTGCACTTTTTACCTCTCTAAACTTTCACAATCTTGCATATTTTGTCCCCAAATAATTTTTTGGTGAATTTTGCCCCTTAAGTTTCAAAATGTTGCAAATTTTGTCCTTCCGTCAATTGTTCGTTAAATGACTAATGGCCCGTTGACGTGGCCTTTATGACACAACATAACTTAATGACGTAGCATTATTTTTATGGTAACTTTTACCATTAATCCCTACCACTATCTTAAAAATTATCCACAACCATTAAAAGTTTCACTAATTGATGAGGCAATTTTCTTCTACATACAGACACAATATAATGATAAATTTGCCAATGATTTTCAAAATCACAATAAAAAAGATAATGATAATCCCCCAAGATGCAATTGTAGCAGCTTTCCAACACTTGTCTATTCTTTTCGCCTCCTCCACCTTTTTCAACAAGATTTATCTTATTCTTCGAAACCCTAGCAAATGAAAGCTGGGTAGAGTAATTGGTTCACCCATTTGTAGGAGCATTTCTTTAGCTACGAGAATCATGGAAGGTAAGAGTGAAATGTTTGAAACTTCATCTGTATCGTATTCCAAATTGTGAAGGAGGAGGCAACAATATTGTTGTGACATTGAAGCTTTGTTGTTGACTTCTTGGAAGTTTGTTGTAATTGCATCTTGAAGGATTATCATTATCCTTTTGATTGTGATTTTGAAAATCACTGGCTAATTTACCATTGTAATGTGTCCATATGTAAAAGAAAATTGACTAATTTACTCATTTAACGAACAATTGAAGGAAGGACAAAATTTATAACATTTTGAAACTTTAAGGACAAAATCCACAAAAAAAATTATTTGGGGGAAAAATTCGTTAGATTGCAAAAGTTTGGGAGTCATTAGTTATTTAACGGACAATTGACGAAAGGATAAAATTGGCAACGTTTTTGAAATTTTGGAGGCAAAATTTGTCCAAAAAAATTATTTGGGGGCAAAATTCACTAGATCATGAAAGTTTGAGAGTAAAAAGTGTAATTAAGCTTTTTAAATATTTAAAAATTGTTATAAATGCTTTTTGAAAATTAAACTTTTTTTAAAATGTTATAAATAATTTTTTAAATTTGAGAGAGAAATGTTAGTAACACTTTCTTACTAACACTCTTTCTACTCTTGGTTAAAATTTATTGAAAATTACAAATTTTGGTAGGTCCTACTTTTCATCTAATGAGTCTCTCTTTTTATTTAAAAGTGGAACCCACCAAAATTTGTAACTTGTAACAAATTCTAGCCAATAATAGAGAGTGTTTGAGAGAGTGTTGCTAGCATTCCTCAAACTAAGAATAGTTGAGATTAAATAATTAAATTCAAATTACTCATTTTAATTATTTAAAAATTGACATAAACGCATTCTTGAAATTTTAAACTTTTAACGAATGTTATAAATGCTTTCTTGAAACTGGAAATAGTTGAAATTAAATCAATAATTTCAAATTTAATAACTTTAATTGTTTAAAAATTATTATAAATGCATTCTTGAAATTTTAAAATTTTAAAATATATTATAAATGCTTTCTTGAGACTATGAATAATTGAGGGTTAAATAATTAATTTTAAATTTATTAATTTTAATTATTTTAAAACCATTATACATGATTTCTTGACTTTTTAAACTTAAAAAAAAAGTTATAAGTGCTTACTTGAAACTTGGAATAGTTATGGTTGAATAAGTAATTTTAAATTTACTTTACATAGTAAATTAAATTAAATTATTTAATCCCAACTATTTTTATGTACCAACAAAAAAACTTTTATAAATGTTATAGAAAACTGTTAATTAATTAGAAAATAGTTGGGATTTAATAATTTAATTTAATTTACTAATTTAAATTATTTAAAAACTATTATAAATGTTTTCTTGCAATTTTAAAGCTTAAAAAATGTTATAAATATTTTATTAAAACTAGGAATAGTTGAGGTTAAATTAGTAATTTCAAATTTACTAATTTTAGTTATTTAAAATTATTATAAATGCTTTCTCAAAATTTTAAACTTTTAAAAAAATATTATAAACACTTTCTCGAAACTGTGAATAGCTTGGATTAAATAATTAAATACAAATTTACTAATATTAATTATTTAAAAACTACTTCAAAAAAAATTATTTAAAAACTATTATGAATGCTTTATTGAAATTTCAAATTTTTAAAAAATATTATAAATATTTTCTTGAAACTGATGATAGTTGGGATTAAATTAATAATTATAAATTTATTAATTTTAATTATTTGAAAATGGTTTAAAATGCCTTCTTCAATGTTTAAACTTTTGAAAAATGTTATTAAAGCATTGCTTAATTTGATAATAGTTAGGAATCAATATTTAAATTAAAAGCACTAGATTTTAGTTATTTAAAAACTGCTATCAATGTGTTTTTGAAATTTTTAATCTTTTAAAAAATGATATAAATGTTTTCTTAAAATTGAGAATAGTTTGGGTTAAATTTGTAATTTCAAGCTTAGTAATTTTATTTATTTAAAAATTGTTATAAATGCTTTCTTAAAATTTTAAACTTTTTAAAAAATATTTTTAGTAATTTCTTCAAATTGGGGATAAGAGAAATGCTAGTAACACTCTCTTAAACATTCCTTTTTTAACACTATCTCTTCTATTGACTAAAATTTATTAAAAATCACAAATTTTGGTGGGTCCACTTCTAAATCAGGAGAGAAATTCATTAAATGAGAAGTAAGACTACCAAAAATTGTGATTTTTAATAAATTTCCACCAATAATAGAGAAAGTGTTAGAAAAAGAGTGTTTGAGAGAGTGTTGCTAACATTCTTCTTGGGAATAATTATTATTTATGACACGTTTTATGTATGTGTGAAATGAATTATTCAAGCAATAGAACACCTTGATGCTATGGTGCTTTTTCCAAAAGCTGTAAAAGGATATATTGTAAAAAATAGTTTTTAATTAGTTAATGTAACTACCCCTTAACCAAGTTTTGAATTTTTTTGGGAATTAAAAAGTTTAGATTAGAGGAAGACACACCATCTTGCAAGCTCAGAGAAGACCACCAACTTCAGCAAGGATTTATAGTGAACTTTACATATTGCCTAATAACATGAGAAATCTAACAATCAAACCCAAGTCACAACTAGTATGAGTTGAAGACTCGACCAGATATGTCAACCCTTATTAGCACCAAGTGTTTGGTTTAGTGAATGTTCCTTTTGGAAATTCAAGTGGCTTTTTCAATTTGAGTATACTTTTTTATCATGACTGCAATTTTTTTTATTGAATTAAAAAACTAATTTTACATTATTTTATTTATTAATTTAACAAAAATAACAATACCCTACTTTAAACCCTAATGAAGCAATGGTGTGGAGAATAAAACAATATATTGACTCTATTATCCTTTTTGGTCATTATGAGTAGTTCAGCATGAAGCAATATTTTCAATTATTTTTATATTGTTGTTTTGAATTTTATAGTCAAAATGTTCGATTGAAGTGAGGATGAAATTGCCACCTTTGCTAAAACTATTGCTTTATAAATATATTTTAGGTAGGAAATTGGTGTTTGACACAAACTCGACCATCCAAATATCACAAAAAGTAAAACTCAATGTCATGAAAATAATTTTATATTATTTTATTTATAAATTCAATAAAAATAATAATATCCTACTTTATTAATGTTTGCTTTCAAGGTAATTTTTGAAACATAAGTAGACTTCCACAACATTTTACATTGTATTCTTTTGTGAAATTTTTTCTACTTTTAAATTTGACATTTCATTTAATTTACACTTTATCAAAGTTATAGAAGTAAATATAAATAAAATCATAATAATAGAATAAAAATATATTAGATAGATATAAACATTTGACATAAAAGTATATTAATGAGAAATGAAAAATCATTTAATATTTAAATTATAGAATAAAAATATACCACATAGAAATTAAACATTTTATGTAAAATCACATTAATATCTGAGTTAATACGGTCAAATTATACTTTATTTGAACTATTTTGATATAAATTTATCTTCATCGCAAACTTTTTTACCTTTTTTACTTACATCAATTTTATAAAAATTAATTAATAAATATGATTTTAAAAAATAAATTATGATATTATTGTTAATTTTTTACAAATAATTTCATTTTGAATGGAACGGACATTAGTTACGAATTCTATTTGAACAAAGCAATCATTATTGAAAAATTTTGTAAATCAAAATATCACAAAACTACAAGATAAAGTTAGAGAGTCTCAGTCAAGAGCTTCATTAAATAGAAACAAAGGAGATAACAAAGTTAAACATAATGATACATGATATAATTTGTACCGACATCTAATCATTTAAATATGTGTTCTTAAAGTTATGTTGTTTCGTTCATTCACTTAATTCTATTTTCAATATTTTTGTAAGATGTTAAACTAATGAACTTCATAAAAATGGTTTTAATGGAATAGTTTGTGAGTTATTTTAGTTAAAATTAATTTTCATTTTTTCATTTGATTTTTGTCATGTAATTTAATTTATTTATGAAAACTTCTTAACTTCAAGAATGTAACATTGTGAAATTCAAATTTATAATTGTTTTGAAAAATAAGCGCATTCAATTTATCTTCTATTTTTTCTTATTGATAAATAAGTTCATATTTAATTGATATGTTATTCTTCCATAGTATTGCGAAAATTTTAGTTGATATTAGATGTTTTTCTAGCAATATAAGAATTAACAAAATTGTCAATGTGCTCTTTTATACGTACAAAAAATTAGTCCCCCACAAATCACTCACGGGTCCATGTTTCAGTAGTTTAATACTTCTATTAGAGTATTAATTTCTTCTTTTAACTCTTCTATCAATATTTAAATTCTAAAAATAAATCAAAACTATTAATATTAGAATGTTCACTAAATCTTAATAATGATGACATTAAATTGTTTGTTGACAATAACTTCATCTAGACGGAGAGAAAGAAAAAAAAAGTGAGGGAAGAACGATAATAAGAAGATAGGGATGAAGTTATTGTCAACGAAAGTATTCTCAACAAAAATAAAGTGCCACGATTACTCTAAATCATTATCAAAAACATCCCCAAAATATTCATTTTGGTCATTGTTGATGTGTCCATGACCAAGCAGCCATATGGTAGCACACGTGGTTGTCAAATTGACAGATAACATGCCACATCACACGTTTGCTAATAGAATTAGAACATGTTTGGCTTCAACTTACTTTTATCCTAGTAAACTCAGTTTGCTATTATGTTGGGATGCCCCTTAAAGAAATTCTCTCACCTTCGTTTGGCACTAAATTGAGTTTTACTTCAAAGCAACAAGGTTCCTTTTAAAACAGTAGTTTTATGTTGGGAGATTTTGTTCCTAATTTACCTACTTTGTGTTTTATGCTAAATTGAACTTTATACCTTTTTTAGTAATTACACATTTAAAAATACTTTTGATGAGTATTATCCAAACAAATTTCATTTTATCAAAATTACTTTTGAACCAAAAAATATTCAAACACAAATTACATTATATTAAACTCATTTTTTTGCCAAACTTAAATTTACAACATACTTTTGATTTAAACTTATGCTTGCAAACTTTAATCCAAACAAGCACTTAGGGAATGGTGAATAGTAAGGATTAACTTGATTGACAAAATTCAGTTTTAGGGATTTATTTGTCATTTTTCTAATTTCAAGACTATAATGACTATGCCTCAGAATTTTAGGGACCAAAATAAAACTTTACTCATTAATACAACTTTTCTTAGTTTGTTGTTCTGTACCAAAATAAATATTAAGAATGAACTTTAAAATTCCCTTCTTCAAACTCAACAACTAAACATAATTTCTTAAGTTAATCCTGTGATCCTATCTGGCTCAAGCAGGATTGTTTCTTGTGAAGGACACCTGTGGTCTATAAAAAAAAAAAAATCTTAAATGAATGAATTCATTTAGTATACCTTATATGATTTTTTTTAGCTAAGGGTTAATTAAGTAGACTCAAACGTAGTTTTTTCTTAACAAGTGTTGGAAATTTCACATTGATTAGTGATGTAGTTAAAATAATGTATCTGTCAAAATAATGTATATAACTGGGAGTAATCTTTACCTTATAAGCTGTCTTTTAGGGTTGAGTTATGCCTAAGCCCAAATTTTAAAATGGTATTAAAGTTTATCCTAGTGACTGTCGTTGGGCTTGTTGGACCACCTATTATTAGACTATTATCGTACCAACCATAGATGTTGAGTCCAGCAAATTTCACACTCGAGATGTCCAGTCTTTGTGTGAAAGAGTGTGTTGGAGATCCTAACTAACTAGAGATATGACCAAAATAGTGTATGTAAGTGAAAACAATCCTCACCTCATGAATTAGCTTTTAGAATTAAGTGAAGCTTAAGCCCAAATTCGAAGAACAAGTAAATTTACTTAGTTTGTTACCGGATGCAGAACATATTTTCTTCTTAACTTGTTAATTTTTAGCATTTTGTTGCAATCTTTAATTTGAATCAAGGTTGTCTTACCTGTTCACTTTAAAGAAACTAAATTCCATTTCCAAACATGAACTAAATTCTTTCTCTCTCTCTCTCTCTCTCTCTCTCTCTATATATATATATATATATATATATATATATCCTTCTGTTATTTTCTAACACAACTCCCTCATCAAAATAAGAAATATACTAGTAAGGAATTATATTTTATTGGTGCACCAAACAATTGATTACAACATAATAAAATGGTTATCTTATCACATCTTAGTTACTAAAGAGGCCAAAGGTTTAGATATTATTTAACATAATTATATTTTCATTTTTATCTAATAGAAAACTCAAATTTTATTTTCTTTATTATTTTTTTAAAATTTAAATAATTTTAAAAATATATTTTTTCTATTCATTTTTCTTCTTTTTACCCTACTTCTCTTTCTTTATTTATTCTTAATCCAAATAAAGGGTTAAGAAAATGTCTAATAGTAACAACAAGTATTTACTGTAGCTTGACATTGAATAAAACACTTTTATTAATATATTTTTTTATTTTTGATTTAAAAAATATTAATAAATTATAATTGTAAAAAATTTTCATTCTCAACTAATAAAAAATATTATAGATATAACTTTCAAGGTAGATATCATAAAAGTCAATAAATTTATCATACATTATGATTTATGATTAGATGATGATGTAAAACCTCCTTTTATACATAAATTATTTACTCATATTTTATTGACAATTGTTAGAATCTTTCTTAGCAAGCAACTTTAAATGGAGTGGAGTGTAATATTAGAAGATGTTTCAAGTTTTATGCTCTACATAGACAAAACTCAATACAAGGAAGAATAAATTACTTTGATAATTATATTATTGAGTTAATACAAATGGAGTAGAGTATAATATTTAAATAAGTTTAGAGTTTGATTACATTTAAATAAACTTCGAGTAGTAGAAAGTAATTTACTCCATAAAAATAATAATAAAAAGATGGATAATTGAATTAAATAAAAAGGTTGTAAAAATTTAACCCCAATACCCAAACCACGGGAAATCAAACCTTATTGATCTGGTTAGAGTCAAATCCGATTAAAAGAAAAAGAAAGGGAACCGACTTAATTCGTTTGGTTCCGCTAGTCGAACCACACCTATTAAGAATCGGTGTATAACATCTGAATTATAGCTAATACTCGTATGATTCGAATTCGAGGGGTTTTGGTTCACAGAAAAGAGGTTGCTGCCGAAATCAAACCCTAATAAGTCCCAACTCCCAAATCACACTCACAGCATCAGAAGAGACGTCTCTCGCCAATTGTGTGCCTGTGCAGTTCGCAGTGCCCTTTCAATTTCTTTTCTAATCAGCGCAAAGAACGACAACACTTCGCAGGTGGGTACTCTTCGCATTTTCTTTACTTTCATATGTCAGTGTTTATGAAGCCTGAATATGCATTTTTTTTTAATTAATTTGGTGTGTGAACTTATTGTTGGAGTGCCTATTCATTTTCATAACTTGCGTAAGATTTGGTTGTTGGAGTACGATGAAGGATGCCAACTGGTGTTGAGTTTGATACGGTTATATTAGGTTTAGCTGTCATGCTTTGGAATTAATTTGTTGTGTAATTTTGTCGCTTATTCTTGGCTTTTATTTCATTAGAGATGTCTTTAGTTAAGAGTTTGTTAGCCTAATATAAAAGCTTGATGTAATCATTTTGTACTTACCTTCACTCATTCTGTCAAATAGCAATTTTATTTTTCTCTCAATTCTCTCTTCTGAACCATGTTTTCTAATATATTTTTCTTTGGAATGAAAACAGGACCAGAAGAACTGTTATTTTGAGCTTAAATTGGCAGCAAAAATGGAAGGAGATGACGATTATGTGGAGTATGTGCCTGTGGCCAAGCGTCGTGCCATTGAAGCTCAGAAGATTCTCCAACGCAAAGGGAAGGCCTCTACTGCCACTGATGACGATTTGGAGAAACTAAGAGTGGCTGAAACTAAGCCCAGTCTTCTGGTTAAAGCATCGCAGATGAAACGAGAACAACCTGAGATCAGTGTGACAGAGCAGATTGTTCAACAGGAGAAGGAGATGATTGAAAACTTGTCAGATAGAAAAACCCTCATGTCTGTCCGTGAATTGGCTAAGGGGATTACTTATACAGAACCTTTGCTTACTGGGTGGAAGCCGCCTTTGCATGTGAGAAGGATATCTAAGAAGGAATGTGATTTGATTCGCAAGCAGTGGCATATTATAGTTGATGGTGAAGATATACCGCCCCCAATTAAGAATTTTAAGGATATGAGGTTTCCAGAGCCAGTTTTGAAGAAGTTGAAAGCTAAGGGGATTATACAACCAACACCCATTCAGGTGCAAGGCCTTCCTGTTATCTTATCTGGGCGGGATATGATTGGGATTGCTTTCACGGGCTCTGGAAAAACTCTGGTCTTTGTGCTTCCAATGATCATGGTGGCAATGCAAGAGGAAATAATGATGCCTATTGTTCCTGGAGAAGGTCCATTTGGTTTGATTATTTGTCCATCAAGGGAACTGGCTAGGCAGACTTACGAAGTGGTTGAACAATTCTTGTTTCCTTTGAAGGAAGCAGGATATCCAGAGCTCAGGCCTTTGCTTTGCATTGGTGGAGTGGATATGAGATCGCAGCTTGAAATTGTGAAGAAGGGTGTTCATATTGTTGTTGCCACTCCTGGGAGGTTGAAGGATATGTTGGCCAAGAAGAAAATGAATCTTGATAATTGCAGGTATTTAACATTAGATGAGGCTGATCGATTAGTAGATTTGGGATTTGAAGATGACATTAGAGAAGTTTTTGATCACTTCAAAGCTCAAAGGCAGACTCTTCTATTTTCTGCCACTATGCCAACCAAAATTCAGAACTTTGCCAGAAGCGCCTTGGTGAAACCTATTATTGTCAATGTGGGACGTGCAGGGGCAGCAAATCTTGATGTAATTCAGGAAGTAGAGTATGTTAAGCAAGAGGCAAAAATAGTTTATCTCCTTGAGTGCCTACAAAAAACCCCACCTCCTGTTCTGATATTCTGTGAGAACAAGGCTGATGTTGATGACATCCATGAATACCTTCTCTTGAAAGGAGTGGAAGCAGTGGCCATTCATGGAGGCAAGGATCAAGAAGAGAGAGAGTATGCAATTGCAGCTTTCAAGGCTGGAAAGAAAGATGTGCTGGTAGCAACTGATGTTGCTTCCAAAGGTTTGGATTTTCCTGATATTCAGCATGTCATTAACTATGACATGCCAGCTGAAATTGAAAATTATGTCCATAGGATTGGACGGACTGGAAGATGTGGCAAGACTGGTATAGCGACAACATTTATAAACAAGAATCAAAGTGAGACAACATTACTTGATTTGAAACACCTCTTGCAAGAAGCAAAACAAAGGATTCCCCCAGTTTTGGCTGAGTTGAATGATCCAATGGAGGATAATGATGAAATCACAGACATAAGTGGGGTCAAGGGATGTGCATATTGTGGTGGGCTTGGTCATCGCATTCGTGATTGTCCCAAATTAGAACATCAGAAGAGCATGGCAATTGCAAATAATAGAAAGGATTATTTTGGATCTGGAGGTTACAGAGGGGAAATTTGAACGGCATCCTTTATGTACCAATTTTCTTTGAACACTACTAGGTTATGTTTTATATCTGCAACTTTTAATTTTTGTACCATGAAATCTGATGACTTTCATTACACTTGTACTGGTGCTTTAGATATGTACCATTTTTTCTTTAAATGCTGCTGGGTTTCGTATTATATATGGAACTTATAAATTTTGTTCCATGAAATCTAATGCATTTCATTGCACTTATACTCTTGTTTTTGACATTGTTGAATTATGGTATAGATTATATAGATTATGTTGACTGAATTGTGCATTATAACCCGTTTATGCAGTCTGGGATTCATGTTGGAGTAGCATAGTCAGGAGCAGATGCCTTCTGCTCTGGTAATTATTTTGTAGATGCAACAATGTAAATAATATCTGCATCCTGTAGTTGCAAGAAATCTTTCAGATAATTGTACAACTATGATCTATTTGTATGCAGAACACCATAAAGAGCACAAATAGATGTACATCTATTTTAAATTTAAACTTGAGTTTTGCACCATCATAATAGCAAATCCTAACTCCCTTCACTAAACAGTTTTCTTTTTCAGCACACTGCAAGGGTCCCAATTCTGCATCTGCATTCATTTGGCAAATAGATGCTATCATTCCCAGCCTTTTGACCTCCTTTTACATATGTATGGCAAGTTTGTCTGGTCAAATACAACCAATTCACATCATATTGGTTTCTAAACCTAAGTGTAATGAATAGATTCTGCTAAGTTCACATTCGTTCTGCTTGGCCTTGTGGCTTTTTTTCTTCTTAAAATTGACGTGCTGAATACAGAGGATTTCGTCTTTTTTCTTTTTGTGTCCCTTTTCTGCTAGACAATGGGCCTTTTTTAATACTTTCAAGGGACCTGAAATTTGGTTAGAATGTCACGGGATGTCAAACAGTCCTTTGGTTAGAATTTTCTGGGTTACCATACCTTTCTGATGTTTGTTTCTTAGCCCATTTATCTGTGCTGTTAAACTTTGGGTGGGAAAAAAGAGTAATTCAATACTCTATATTTTAACTATATTTGTTGTGTGAGCTTGGGAGTATGCACTCTGGCTACGGGAGTATTCACTTGTTGAAAGTTGAAACATACATTGGATGATATCATGGAACCTGAACTTCTGCTAAATTCTTGGGACTTCTATCTTTTATGATTCATAAATTTCTGTATACATATGTCAGGACAAGAACAATTTGAATGACAGTGGTACTACGTATTTCAATATTTCTTACTCAATTTGGTTGTTCATCTTTACGGACAGTTTCAAGTGTCATGCTGTTTTCTGCCAGATGGTTATCTTTGTGCATGTTTACTTAGCATGTTATCCATTTTCATTTTCAGTAAAAATAGGAAATTAGATTGAAAATATGTTTATTTAAAATTTAATAAATGTTTTCCAAAAAGATGATTTCCAAATGAAGTCCAATTTTGAAAATGGCCTGGAGTTGTTTTCAACGTTTTCTTTGTTAAATTTTGAAAATAAAAACAAGGAAAACATAGTGGCAAATTTGTAATTAATGTGAAAAACTTCAGCTTCCCTCTGTTTCATTTGTAACACACCGTTACACCAAGTTTGTACTTCACTGTGGCAAGCTTTGACCCCATCCTGCTTCTTTCTGTTCTACTACATTTCGTGCTTCTCCCCCATCTCGTACTGTGCACAAAACCCAAAGGTAGTCCTTGTCTTCGGTTTCTTTTTCTATCTCATGTTCTTTCATGTGTCTTTTTTTTTTCTCTGCCTTTTTTTTTTCTTTCAATTTTTGTTAGATTCGTATCTTGGTCTCCAAACAACAGGTTTTGTTCTTTCTCATTTTCTTTATTTGTCATTCTTCTGTTGGTCCAGCTCTGTATTTATCTTAGTATAGAATGATTCTAAATGCTCACTAACGAAAGGATGCCTCAGTGACTCTACTTAGGAGTTAAGGCCAGGAGAACAAGATCATTTTATCTTTTCATGAACAAAGTGATATAAATGCTATTTCTATTGTTAGTGAATTAGGTCTGTTATTTCGACGGAATTGATTACAGGCGCTGTGGCATTCATTGAAGTTTCATGTATTGCACATTTGAAATAGCATTGGCTATTGTAGGCTTGGAGCATCTAAGTGCAGGTTTCTATTCTTAAACTATTGCACTATAATATGATGAAGTATGCAATAAGCAATATATTTATACCAGTATTTTTATATTGCTTGATGACAGCAACCTATTTGAATACCTATGCAATATATCTCAGGAAATTTGGAGTGTGAATTCTTAAGTCATGGAACCAGTATAAACTAGTGAAAAGCCCTGTTACTTCATCATCATTCTTTCCTTTAAATATTCAAATATAATTTTCACTAATAATAGGTCTTTCGCTTGTGCTACCCATTTCTCGTGGGTGTCTTGTTTGGAAGCTTGAGTGCCGGTTTATCAATGGTCACATAGCCTATATTTGCAGACCCATTTTACAATGGGAAGTTAATAGTTGATGTCTTGAAAATTGGGGTCCTAGTGGGATCCAAAGAAAACAAGTTTTGGACAAGAATTGGTGTGGATGCAGCATTGAGAAGAGATTCTGAGGGCCGATGTGTTATTGATGGGAACTGGGAAGAGAGGACGAGATCAGAGAAATGAGGATAACATGTAAACTTGGCAAGGCTGATGTAGTGATGTGCTATTGATGATAAGCATGTGCTATTTTTTTGATATAGAAGTTGATGTAGTACAAGAGAGGCTAAAATATGGTGAAGGAATGAGGAAAATGAAAATGTGAGTGAAATAAACAGCACCAAGACTTGGAGGATTGAATACAACATGAAGCATTTCTTAGAAATCCGTGGTGCAGTTAGATCTTGAAAGTGGTTATATTAAATACATTTTCAATATTTTTATTTTCTAAAAGTAGAAAACAAGAAGTCAAAATAAAAATATTTTTTAAATCTTGAAAATTTGAATGAAAATTACTTTCAGAAAGTAAAAATAAAAAACAATTTTTAAGCCAAACAGCCCTTAATATTGCAATATCACTATAATATTAAATTGCCAATCTTGTTTGCAAGAGTTTCCTTCGTCATTTTCCTCTTCATTTTTTACCTCATTTGTTCTTACTATGATATTATGGGGAAGGGAAGGGGGAGCCACTGAGTGTCTTCGGATGGAATCAATAATTGTCTTTTTATTCTCATAATAACAAAGGGCATTTTCCTCATTTCTTCCTACATTTTTTCCTCTTTATCACTGTGACGAGGAACCTATCAGCATAGGCCATGAAGGCAATACTGGCAACAGTGACAAAAATGAAAAGGTGTCATTATACTTTGTCATTGCATTAGGGTTCATAACAGGGTTTTGGGCATTCTTTGGTACTCGTGTTGATGATGAGTTAAAAGCATGCTTAAAATGCCCAGGCCGTTATTTATTCTCAGATTGTTATAGTTTTAATTCAATTTGTACAACAAAAAAGTTTTAATTCAATTTCAAAAAATGTTATTAAATTAATTTGTTCCAATATATGGTACTTTTTCCTCACAGTTTATCGCAAAATTTAAGTTTCCTCCTTTTCTCCCTGCATTATAAATATTATTTGACATGAAACTTTTTGCATGAAAATACTGTTCGAATCCCTCAGCTAGAGAAAATGGTGTGTAAATGATTTTTACACCATGATTTAATTATAACTTTTCATATATGATAAGTTTGTCAACTTTTATAATAACTACTTTAAAAGTTTGTCAATCATGATTTTTAACTAATTGATATTATAAATTTTTTTATACTGACAGTGTATAGAAGTTCTAGAGTTTAATAGGTATGTACTAAAAGTGTAAAAAAATTTACACTATTAATCAACTATAAATCATTTTTTGTATGATTTTTTTAAGTAACTATTGTAAAAATCAACAACTTATCATATATGGTAATTTGTGATGAAATGACAGTATAAAAAGTTTTTACACTTTCAATGTATATACTATTTATTCACATAGTTATTATTTGATCTCAAAACCATTTTTCGGTCATCTTAAAAAAAAAAAATTTCAAGCATTTTTATACAAAAAATTCTAGAAAAATATAAAAGAAGTTAATAATTTAAACAAAAACTTACTATATAAACAACTTCATTTATAAAATAACTTTAACATTTTTTTAAAGAAGAACAAAGTCAAATAATATATACTGTTATCTTTATTCGTATTTAGATATTTTTCACATTTAAATTAATAAAATTTTCAAGTTTGTCCATTTTAATAATTTCACCAACCAGATCTATTTATACAACTACATTAAACACTACTTAAAGACTACTTCTTATCATTTAAATAAACATTTTAAGTTCATATTAAACGCAAAATGAGTTATTTATGGACTAACTTTCACGATAGTGTTTTTATGAGAAACTCTTGTAAGTACCTTTTCAAACAATCATCCAGACAGAAATCCAATTTTTTTTTCCAGTGAACCAATGGTATAACCTGCTACCATTTGGAATCATATCTTATCTATTAGCAATTTAGCATGGAATGAACGTTAAAGGTTTTCTAGGCTTTAGACTAGACGTACAAATTCCTTAACATATCATAATGACGTCGCATTTTTTCTTTTGAAAATCACGCTGCCAACCGAAAACTGTTAAGGTTTGGCCAATGGGGTCACCTTCCTTCCTTTACTCGTTCACTAAAAGAGAAAGAAGAAGAAGAAAAAATAGGAAAGGAGAAAGAAGTTTGTGAAGTCATATTGACTGGTATAGTCGTGTATCAAGATCTCACTTTTAAACATGAAATATGGGATTCAAACAAACAATTAAAAAACTTCTAATTATAAAAATATCCGTTATTTTTTAACACTCTAATTTTTACACTTAATCTTACATCGCTTTTTATAAAATCTTAGTTTTTACGTTCATGATTCCATTAAAATTAAATATAGTGTTAAAATACATATTGATAGCCTTCAATATTAGCCTCTCACCTATATACGGTGCCAAAAAAATTATATTTATATGGAGCATGGCAGAATATACGTGATTAGCGTTTAACAGCCACTTTCTTTCGATTAGGCCTTTGAATTTGGGTCAACCTTTTGGTTCAGAATTCGAACCAAATACCAGATGAGAGATGGTAGAACTTTGGGTTTCTGTTTTCTATAAAACAAGTATATTAGCAAATGTATAAGATAAATATTTATTTTTATATAATTAAAATTTATGTTAAATAAATATTTTTTAATATATAAATAATGTCATAGTTAAAATTTATAATAAATAAATATCTTTAAAATGTAAATTATATTTAGATTTATAATGAATAATATAAATTGTGATATAAATTATTTTTAATTTTGATATTTTTTTAAAAATTAATTAAATTTAATTTAAAGATAAACACAAGAAGCTAGATTCAAAGTGATAGCCAATTAAAAAGATCAAGTGTACAAATTAAATAAAAGGATCATAGTTTGAGATAGTTGAGAGAGAAATTTTTTAGCTAATTACAAGTGTAACTAGCGTGTAAAATGCACATTCAAAGAAGAGTAAAAAAATATTGAGAATGTGTAATTGCAAGAGTAGAGAGAATAAGGGTCTCACTTTCCATTATGTATTGTAATTTACTCCTATAATATAAGATTAAATTTTATTCACCAAAAAAAAAAAGATAAGATTAAATTTCATATTTTTCTTTTTATTAGTTTAAATTTAATTTAAGTTTTTTTTCATCAATTACTGTCGGAATTGAATAATTTTTTTAAAAAAATATTAATGATTTTTTATTTTTTAATATTGTTATTATTATTCAATAAAATCTTCTATTATCTTTGTTGAAAGATAGATTCATAATCTGGACCTCAATCCAAGTCCATTGTAGCCCATTAAGGCAGTTCATTCACCAATCAGGCCTAATCACCCACCATAAAGGTTTACACGTGTAGGATAACAATCTTGTACTCAAACTATACAATTAACAAGGGGTCATCATCATTATTTGCAATTAACAGCCTTTATCACTGATGATAACATTAATAAAGCTATACATATATGCCTCGAGTCAGTCTAAACAAGGTACATACTAACTTCATCTATCATCGAAGGATCAGCCTATTTTTTGAGACTGGAAAGTACGTGATCATTTTCCTTGAATTAGAGAATAACAATTTCGACTTATTAAATAGAGATAAACTGATTTTTTATTGGATAATGAATCAAAAAAGTACGTTGGTAACAATTACTAGTATTTATTTAATAAGTAAATAAATTATTTAAAATTATGATAATAATATATTCATAACATTAAATATTATATTTTTAACGAAATTTTTTATTTTCAATATATTAATAGTTACACAATAGATAATAAAATTGTGTTGTTTGTTTATTTATTTACTTACATAATACAAACAGGTTCCAACATGTTGTTTTGAGTGATACTGGACTCGAATTCTTTAAATAAGGTTTCAAGTTTGAATTTTGTGGATAGAAAAACGTGATTGAGAGAAGAGACTTTACTAAAAGTAGCTAACCAAATTTTTCAATAAAAATTAATCATCGATAAAGTCGATAAATATTTTATACCAATAACATGATTAAAAAAAAAACATAAATACAAACAGGCATCTTGACTTGATAAACCCCATTTTTTTGGGTGAGGACGTAACTTTCAGCGAAGCGTATGATTCTATAATTAAGAGGGGCAAATTTTCAATGTAATGATTTTGACAATGACCGAGCGTATAGGAGACGAGGGGGGGGGGCAACTGTGCCCACAAGTTCTTAACAATTTACGATAATATTTTCTTCATTTTGTTATTTTAATTCTTTTATTTTGAAAATTTTAGTAATTTAAGATTCGGTCAATTTTTTTTACTAATTATATCTTCATTTAATTTTGACAATTATATATATATATATATATATATATATATATATATATATATATTCTATTATTTTTCTTTTCTTTTATCATTTTTTATTAATACCTTTTCTTTTTTCTCTTAACTATCATTAATTAATTGGTAAGAATATGAGTTTAATTTTTATACACTATCAGTGTAAAGATTTATATATAGTCAACCAATAAGAAATAATAATATGATTTTTAAAGTAATTATTGTAAAACTTAACAAACTTAACTTTCTAGTAGATCGTATGTTTTCATTGCAACCAATAATTGGGTATTTTGTTTGAGGTGTGCGAGATGAAATTCTCATGCATGGTTCTCATGAGGGGTTTCATTTCATACAAGACAATCTATGATTGGATAACATAAAAAAATACCTTTATACTATCAATTTATTTTGTTCTAGATAAGTCTTACCCCCGCATAAACTTGCTCAAGACCGACTACTTCATCGAATCACCCATCACAAGACTGACCTATTACCCACATAATCCAACCTTGTCCGACCACCTCATTCTCTTTACTTGAATACCCATTTATAGCACCCATTTTTTGAAAGCGCGCAACCACCATTGATATAGGTATGGACATTATGCACAAAGAAGTACCTAACTATGAAGCACAAACACATCTCTTATTTGAAGTGTCACAAAGAAGTACCTAACTATGAAGCACAAACTCATCCTCAGCAACTTTTTCAGGACCATGAAGGGACAAGGTGAATTCGACCAAATCACTTATGCTGCACTACTGAACAGGATCTTCTGGCTACAGCAGGTATACCACGTATTCTTTGCCTTGACTGGTGGTGAGCAGGCTAAAATCAAGAAGCTAGGTGGTGGCCACAGGTTCACTCAGTTGCCCTTCAACCGCAACAATATAAACCAAATGAAGGTTGGGTTTGTCCCAAAACCCATAGACAAAGCCTCCAAGACCGTGGAGGTGAAAGAGGAACCTGTAGAGGAAGCACCACAACCTACAGAGAAACAAGTTGCCTAATAAGCTAAGCAACTAGACGACGAAGCCCTGTTCGTCCATCCAGTAGCTATTGCAAGACCTACCAACAAAAGGAAATCGTCCAAAAGGAGATCGTCCAGAGTGACACAGTCCAAGACTCAACAAGCTCTGGTTCCCCCTACTACTCTTGTTGCTACTCTCCCTCCACCAACACCCGTAAAGAGGAGACTCCAGTTACAAGAAGATTCTGATGATGAGGATCGTGAATCCATCGCAATCCTACTAAAGAAACAAAAAAATGCCATTGTTGCAGTTTCCACATAAGAGGAAGCCCTTCCAGCCCAACCTGCCCCCTCTAGCAAACGACCAGTAGAAGCTCAGACAACATCTGAAGTCAGCAAGAAAAGTAAGTCTTCTGCTCTAGATGCTGATACTGCTACTGACCAAGAATTTATTGATTCCATTATTGTTGAACCTACTGATCAACCTACCTAAACACAAACATAACCACAAACACAAGCCTAAACCATACCATCTGATTACCTACCATGGTACAAACCCACTTACACCACACTTGAACCAGACATGTTATTGCCTGGTGATGACGGTTACATATGCACCATTCCCACCCCCAGTCTCACCAAAACTTACCTTTCAGTTAAGCCCCCAAAACAGCCTCCCTCCTAAACTCCCAGCATAAATTTGGTTATATCTTCTGCATATGATGGACGTGCATAAATTTGGGAGCAGATAAAGAAGAAATGGACCCTACTTTTTGTAAAAGGCAACGTACAAAATTTGGTGGACGACAACATAATAATCCTCCGTCCATAGCCTTTTCTGGAGCCAGAGTATGACTTTGACTATTCTTAAGTCTCTTTTGAGCCATATATGGAGGACTACACCCATCAACTGCCTTCTGAATATTTGGCTCTGCCTCCAGGAACAATTGAAAGCTTACCGTTGAAACAGTTTATCAGAAAGGGATATCCCAAACTTGTTCGAACATGGCGCTTCAATGCACACCCTCTTGGAGTATTTCAGCACAGAGTACCTCCAGTTGAGGAAATTGAACAAGTTTTACAAGAAAGGCGCGATCAAATGCTAGAAAGGATCATCCAAATCAGGCCTGCTGACTTGAAGTTCAGGCCTCTAGATCCTTTAAAAGCTAGTTTCTTTCCTACCCCCTTCGAGCAGATGTTTTGCACTTCTTTGAATAGTTCTGTAGAGTTGAAGTTTCAACTATTCATCCTACTTTCTCAACATATCTCACCGTCCACAACAGTTCGCATCTAGCCGGATCGCGTTTACCCAAGGCTTCCTACCTTGGATGTAAATATAAAGAAGAAGTTGCTGACCAAGCCACCCTCTCTGTGCTTACCGTCCAGAGTTAAGTTTCAACAGCATTCCAACACTACTCTGAAATGGTACATGGCTAGGCATTTGACGCAAGAGATGGACGAGGACGATGCTGAACGCTTTTGGTGTCAACATATGTTCAGCTGTGAGTAAGAAGCGTCCAGTAGTGGACTCTCAGCAAACAACAAGGCAGAAACTCCAACGATGAAGAATTGTAAGTACATGTAGCGTCCAGTTCATGTTTTTCATTTCTCAGATACATCCGCCACCTTTGTCCATTCGACTGACGAGCGCCTTCTCATTGGAACTAAAAGTCTATCATTTACGCTATCCTTGACGCAATCACAAGCCCCAAATCCTTCCAACCACGTTACCCACAAGAATCTGCCTTCCACCAATACCAACACCTTCGTCCACATCAACTTCAACTTCCTAGCTTAAAACTTTTAGAAGCCCTACTTCCACCCTCCATAATTCAACCACCCTCACAAACACCTCCACCTCCTCCAACCCCCGAATCCTAAGCCTCTGCAAGTCTTCCTACTGCTCTTCTTGCCGTTCCTCCCCTTCCACCTGTTGACCCAGTCGTCCAAACCTATGTCACCGCCCAACTCCAACCCATCATGGCCCTTCTCAAACAAATCCTTCAAAACTAACAAGAGATTCTCTGAACCCCTCATCCATCTCCATCTCCCTCGACACCAAAGTGACTGTGATGACTTTTTTTTTCCTCCCTTTTTTTTGATAATGACAAAAAGGGGAGAAATAAAAATGTTAAGACAAATGACGAATTTATAACCTTCAAATATTTTGATAATAACAAACAGTTAATGAATATGTTTTTATGCAATTGTCTGGTCATCCGTAATATATTCACAAGCAACCATCTGATAATTTAAGTTCATATCGTCTTTATCTCTCTTTTGGATAAATTCAGTAACTAACAACTTTTAGACAATGATCTAAGTGATCTACGCATCAATCAGAACGTAAACTACCTCGATATATATGAAGCCTACATACTTACTCTCAAGGAAAGTTATCTTTATGCGAAAAAGAAGAAATATGTGTGCAGATGTCAGAACGAGAAAGTAGATTTGACTACTGCTACAAGATTGAGTACGAGAATGGTAAAGATAAGCAAATTGCTTTATCTTATCAAAGTGGCAAGTTGGCGATAGGCATTAAATGTTGCATTTAATGCTTCAACGACTTTTTTCAACAGATGAAGGTTGTCTCCTGCATACACACACAACGGATACTTTTGGAGCAGCCTATATATAGAAGAAGAGACCTTAATCTCAAAACTGACGAATCATAATATCTTTAACTATTGGAAAGTTTTCATTGTGTACTCTTCATATACTTTGCGTGTAAAACATTTCTTTTGTTTTTTATTGTATATTCGTCTGTTAAGACGTTAAACCCAGTGAGTTAACTCACATTTAACCTTTTTCCCAGAGAAATTGGTAGAAGCCTGAAGAGGTTTTGATTCAAAGAATACTTGGGTTTTGCTTGGAAAGGCAAGTTAAAGACTACTTGGGTTGAGCCTGAAGAGGCTTGTTGAAAGAATACTTGTAACTTGGATAAGTTAGTGGAATTTCGTTGTTGCCAAGAACTGGATGTAGTCTCTGAGGTGAGACAAACCAATATATCTCCTGTGTGCATTCCAGTTTCGTTTTCAAACTTTCGTCTTTCCTTCAAAACATTTTTTTTTGTTGAAAAACTCTTTTATTTAAATCCTTCAAACGATAAGTCTCTAAAAGAAAAGGTTTTTCGAAAATTTGCTATAACACAATTCAACCCCCCTTTCTTATGTTATCTTTGTGTTTTACAAAAAAGAAAATTAAGTTTGCTTTTTGTATAAAATTGACTTATGTTGCTTTCTGTATATTGTTGTTACCTATTTTGTTCGCTTTAACTTTACTTGATATATCATGCATTCATGCATATACTTGATATATTATATGTTTCGTATGCAAACTTGCTTGAATATCAGACTCGGGAGGAGTATAAAAGTAAGTCTACCGAATCTTATCATATGATGTGCGTCTTTTTGATATACATATATGCTCGCAAAACTTAAAAACTAATAAGGTTTATCATCATCAAAAAGGGGGGGATTGTTGGAACCAAAGACGTATGAAGTATCTAATCTCTCAAATTTTGAAGATAATAAATTTATTAAGTTTTAAGTCTCTGTTGTAAAATTTCTCTAAAGCGTCCAAAGCGTGTTTATATCAAGGCATCTAATGTGCCAGTTTTAACAAGCACCCATTTGACTCGCGCATGATGATTGTCCAAACGTAAGTCTCTTTAACGACTAAGTGTTTAAAGCCTATCTAGACTATGCATTCTTCACATAAAAAAAACCTTTTGGATAATGCTAGATTGATCTAACGATCAAATGTCTAAGTATTAAATGAAAGATAGATATATGTTAGTGTATAAGCGCAATGCTACAGAAAAGAGAAGTCAACCTTTCAAGCTGGCAAGACGAATAAAGAATGTTCAGAAAATTAGCTCTCTAACACAGTACCACACTTTCCAGTTTTGGTGCAAGAACAAAAGTCACTTTTTCTAACTCTATTGAAAGCTCGATACACGAGCACGTTCTTCTCTTGAAGACTGAAGTTGAATACTTCAACGGCTATTTTCTGAAGACTATATATATCAACTTAGGAGAAAAGAAGATATAGCAATACTGAGAAGAGACGACTACATCCTTGTGCTTAGTGGACGACCTTAATTTCATGTCAAACTCTTTGTAGAAAAATTCTTGTGCTGTTCTAAAACTTTCATATCCTCACATTGTGAGTTAAAATTGTTTTCATCAACTGTTTATGTTGTGAAAGCTTGAAGAGACTTAGTGAAAAAGAATACTTAGGTGTTTAAGCAATTTGGGCAGATTACATTGCAAAGCCTGAAGAGGCCGAAAAGAATATTGTGTGTAACCTAAGGTTGGTTAGTTGAACACCTTCAGGACGAAGGAACTTAATGTAGCTCAAGTTTAGGTGAACCAGTATAAAACTCTATGTCTTTGTTCTTCCCTTATCCATTTATTTACGACTAGTTTAATCGTTCTTTTAATAGTTTTTAAGAAATTGAAAAAGTTTTCTGAATACACAATTCAACCCCCCCTTCTTGTGTAGTCCTTGCTCTTTCATAATGTACTTTCTATTTAGTGTTGTGTGTGTATTTGAAATTTGCACTTTAGATATTTAGTTTGAAAAACATTCAATTTCATATTTGGTTGGTGTATTTGGTTAATCAACTTAATAATGTTTGATACTTAAATAGTTGGATTGATTATCATGTTTGATTTTGAATTTTTGGTTATTTATTTCTATTTTTATTATTTCTTTACACTTTTATTTTTTTAATTTTTAATTTGTAGGCTGCAAACTGACCTGTTAGCTTGCAGGCTATGCGATGGGAACGCGAGCTTAAAAACTTGGCCCATTTATGTTACGGTTCAGCCCGACCAACATAAGTGGCCTTTGCAAGCTGGCTCGTATTCCTAGTTCTAACACTAATATTATTAAAAAATGTTTATTTTTAAATTTTAAAAAAGTCAACTTAAAATATAATATGAAATATTAAAAAATAATGTCTTTCACCATTTTTTTGTAAGGCTCATTATCATAGAAAAAACTTAGAAAATTCGTTTAAAAAGGTGAATATGCCTTTCTCAAAAGATATGACTTTATTTTCTTATTTTGAGATTTTTTGTAAAAAGATCAAGTTCTTTCATTGTAAAATAATGTCTCTTAATATTCTTTTGTGAGGCTCATTATCGTAAGAAAAAATGTAAATATACAAAAATATGCAAATATTGATTATAAATTTCATTAGTCTTTCTCTATCTATATGCGGTGTTCCAGTGTCCTATCTTTTAGACATTAATCGTGTGAAATGTCCAGTGTCATTTGCACTTCATAGATAATTAACGTAATCCACGATCTTAACCAATCTTACTAGACAAGACACGACAACAATGTTAAACACCAAATACAACACCTATCCACTCTTATAAATACAACAATCATCATTTGCACCAAGTACGTTCCTTTCCTATACATTAGTTGTTACTTTGCCAAACAATGACTTATGTGTCAGAGTCTCTATACTTACACCCCTTGACGCTCAGTGACAACTCCATCACTATCAGATTGATCCTCCCAATCTTGAAGCAACATGTAGCAGGTAGAGTAGAACACATTCTAATTAAATTCTAATAAGAATATGTTAGTTAACATAAAAATGAGTTTAATTTATATGCGTTATTAGCGTAAAATATTTTTACACAAGACATTTAATAATCACCTTGTTACCATATCATATTAATAAATACGATAACATGATAAATTGATCAAATCCTATTGAATGTTAGTATAAAAAATATTTTACACTAACCGTGTATATAAATTAAATTTTAATAAAATATTACATAATAAACATTTCTTAATTTATATATATTAACCTTAAATAGCAATAATTTTAAAGAGTACAACTGTATAAAGTGTATTATCCCATTAATTTCATTTATTTGTCCCCACAATTTTAAGATATTCTTTGATCTATGGATCTTGTCACCAAAAAGTAATTCCTGATCCGTCACTGGATTTTGAGTTGGCGCAGATGGACGAGGACGCTGGTCCAGTCAACCAGCTAAGGATTTCAATTTTATCAGACATTATACTTAGAAACAACAAACTCAACATTTCGTGGAAATTTCGCATGTGGGAAAAAGTTTGGCACATACGGTACCCTCTCCGCACTTTCTGCTCTTTAGTCTCACTTTGGAGTGCAAGTGAAGTGATGAGGGACATGCAATGCAATGCAATGCATTATGGACTTTTCCCCCAGGCAATTTCGTTAGGGCCCCATGTCCTACACTTACTCACCGTCAGGGCTCTCATTCCACATCTTCCCATTGTTGTTATCGCAAAAGTGAGAATCACACTTTTTGAAGGAAGCAAACATGAAACGGACCATGGCCGTGAATAGCAGCCAAAACGACAGTATTATCTACGGAAACCACAAGGCGTCACATCATTGCTAGCAATTTGTGTTTTATGGAGATAAATTTTAATATCCTAACGAGGAGGCTTGTTAAGATTCAAAAGTAAAAGTATTAGACAGAAGTAAATGTTTTAAAATTTCTAACGTATTGAGTTTCGTATTCTTTATTATTTTTAAAAAATTTTTAACAAGTGTGTGCAAAAGATTTATTTTATTTGTTATACAAAGGTTGAAACTCATTAAGGAGAATAGATTTTCTCCAATGACATTATTATTAGATGAGATCCTAATTTTAAAAAAAAAATAGGCTAAATTACATTTTTGATCTCCTTATTTTCTCTAATTCACAATTTTGGCATTCTGCTTTTTTTTAGAGACATTTAGTCTCTTTATTTTTAAAAATTCATAATTTTGGTCTTGCTGTTAAATCTCTTGCATTAAATGTTAGTTATTTAACATTGAGTCTGACTTGTCAGTACTTAAATAACATGTCAAAGTCAGAGTCAGCTTTAAAACTAATGTTAACATGTCCAAATTAACATTAAACAACTAACAGTCAATACAAAAGATTTGACGGCAGGGTTAAAATTGTGGATTTTTAAAAATAAAGTGACTAAATGTCTCTAAAAAAAATAAAATGACCAAAATTGTGAATTTTTAAAAATAAGGAGACTAAATGTCTCTAAAAATAATAAGAGGACCAAAATTGTGGATTAAAAAAAATAGGGGACCAAAAATGTAATTTAAGCCAAAATTGTATTAGTATAATATGTTTTTAGTATAAAGTGAAAGTTTAAACGAATAAATGATGAGGATCATCATACTTAACCAGTTGACCATCTCATTTTTTTTTTCACTTGAGAGGATCTTTCCCCTCATTAAGTATTCATTTATTTTAACTTTTAATAGAATTAATTTTAAACCGTTACACATAATTAAGAAGTATAAAAAATTAATTTTAACCATATATCAAAATTTATACCAGAATGTGAGAAACTGGTTTACTTTATCAACCGTGTCAATTTTTTTTTTTTAAAAGACTACAGGTATCCTAAATAGTATTTAATTTTATATTATTAAAAAAATAAAGGTGAGTTTAAAGACTTAAACATAAAGATTATATTTATAATTAACTTAAAGTAAAAAGTATATGCATGGATAGTGTAAAGGATTTTTTTTTTTTATACTGTCATTCAATCACAAACTACGACATATAATAAATTTATTGACTTTTATAATAATTATTTTAAAAATTATATCAAAAATGATTTTTAGTTTGTTGACCATATAAATTTTTTTATACTCATAATGCACAGAAATTAAACTCATTAAATTATTCTCAAACTCTTTTTTTCTGCTGATATAAATTATTCTCAAACATGCAGTGAGACGTTATGATCTTAAAAATAGTCGTCTTTGAAATTGAAAAGGAGCATAGTTACGGACATACGGTTTCGGACATGAAAAGTTGTATCATCTGACCAATTCAGGACCTAATTTTCATTTTCATTTTTTATTGTTTCGGTTTCTAATGAAGGACATCAAGTAGATTCAACAAAAAAAAAAACTTCAATTAATTTTCTGTCAATAGCAAAATTTTATGAATTTAAACATAATAAATCGTTAGCCTATTTTATCATGGATCATTGATAAATAAAAGAATTGTTGCGGAAACTTGATTGTACAAAGACCGTGCTCAAGACGAAAACAATCTTTTCTATTACGGTATTACCAACACAATGACAAAATCGCGTTTGAGTGGATTTTGTTTTGGTAATAGATTGGGATGTCTATCTAGCATACAAAAAGGTTAGAAGGTGTTGTTGTTCTTATATCGTGTTATTCTTTTGAGTTAGTCTTGTATTGTTATTTTTATTTTGGTTTAATTTTGATTTATTTGTATCTATTAACATTCAAATGAACTATTTTTTTGCAAATAAAATAAAATAAAATACTGTACCTGAAAAGTAAACTAAATTTCGATACATCATCATACAAGCAACTGATTGCCTAAAAGTAACCAATAATTGTATCAGACCTTTTAAAGCCACTCAATTTTCGCAAATCATTCTATGAGTGAATATAATATAAAGTTCAATCCAAAAGTATAAACCCTTTTCTTGTTCATTCATTTTTCTTTTATCCCAATTTATAATTAAAGCGTCAAAGGAGGGACAGGAAAGAAAAAAGGTTTTTAATTTTGAAAGAAAAGTGGAACAAATTAAAAAGGATAAAGCTTAACCATCATTGCATATCCATTATCCAACTCACCTATCTGGTTTTTATTTTTATCATTATCTACCAAACGCCAACAAAAAGAACTCATAATCTCTGCGAGGATCTAACCATGCCATAAGTTGATTATATATGCAAAAGAAAAGAAAAATCATCATCAACTCTTCATCTCTTTCCTCCCCTTTTTACATGCAAAATGATAAAGAAAAAAGTAATTATTATTACCAAATATGTAAAAGGAAAAAAAAAAAGAGTTTTGATTGAATATGTTACTTCCAGCAATTCAAAGTTCAAACAAAGACGTAGCACATGAAGAGGAGCACACCATTGGGCAGGTTCATATCACTTGCTACGTCTCGGTCCCATACGGAATAGAAAAGAATCTCCCAAAGATCACAACCTCTGTATTGAGTAGTGAGCATTTTTTTAAGGGTTGCACTGCAGGCCCTCATAAATGGCGTGGACCTAAGGACCTTGTTAGGGTTTGGAAATTTGTTAGCTCTTGTCGGCAAATACACCATTTAAATGAGAAAAGCATTTTATGATTTTCAGTTCTTCTAGTCATATCTTGTGTGTTTGATTTATAACGTTATAAATTAAAGGAAGAAAAGGATGTGCAATTTGATAATTATAAAACGGCCGTAAGCCATGATCACGTGATTGATGTATGTCTTTTCTTTTTTTCTTTTCCTAAGATGCTCATAAGTCCATTTTACCTTTCCTTCCACTTATTTTAATTATTCTGCACTTGTCTCTTGAACTTGCACAAACCACTTGGTACTATACTACTGTTTCCCTTCTGTAAAAAGGCGAATATTTAGAGATCTAAAACACGAGAGTACTTGTGTACATGGACATGCTTAACTGTTTGGCTTTTTTAGACTAGGGGCAGAAAAAATAATATGTATTGTGTGCATGCTTATGGTAATTTCAGACCGAACAAGTAACCAAAAAAAAAAATTAAGACCGAAGAAACATATAATGCTTAACAGGATTGGACTAGTAATTAAAAAAGAATTTGGATAGTTACTTTACATTCAAATTTTAATACTATTGTACGTTGTGTGTGTGTGATGCTAACAATTTTTTTTTTGGGAGGGCGCTTACAGTATATTGTTAATTAGTTCAAGATTTTACACAAACAAGACATTTAGAGTTTAATTTGTCTTGGTGGCCATGATATAATAGGGTAGAATAAATAACTATCCCATGTTGTAATTAGTTAGTATTCTAATAAAATATGATTATCTTATCTTATTGTTTATTCTATTACGTTGGTGCAGTCTATTCACTAGTGTAGAAAACACTTTTTAAATCAATTAAAAACGACTTTTTAAATCGGTTGATGAACCGATTTAGATACAGTAGATATAAAAAAAAAACTTTTTAAATTGGATGTTGAACCGATTTAGAAAAGTGTTTTTAACTCGGTTGGAATAACCGAGTTAAAAGAGGGCTACCACAATCTACAATCAAACATTATAGCAACACAACTCAACTAGTTTTCCCACTCCTCGATTCATCAATTCATTTTCTACAAATAAGATAAAACTTTCCTATTCTTGATTCATAATCCTAACTGCTAAATTTCGTGAGCAAACTTTTGAACTAAAAGCAAAATCATCAAAAATCTAACCAGATTCAAACAAGATTCAACAAATTCACAAAACAAAAGAGAAATCGCAACAACCACTCACTAGTGTCATTCCCAAAGAGTGTAACCTTCCTTTGACTCAATCTCAGTTGGTGGCAAGAGCATTGGACCGTTGAAGACAAAAACACCATTACCATCGTTGTTGTAGCCATTTTCGTTTTCATTTTTGTTCTCTACGGTGGCTAGTTCGAAGAGAGATATTGTCGTCGGAGGAGAAGGCTTTACTTTGCACAGTGACTTTAAACTTTGTGTGATTTGAGATTTTAAAGAAGAGGGACTTAAAATTTTAAAAGACTTTTTAAATCAGTTGTAAGAGAATCAATTTAAAAAGAAAAAGATCTGTTTTCTTTTTAAATCGGTTCTCCTGCAACTGATTTAAAAAGTTTTCACTTATTTACAAAAATGCCACCACGTTTTTTTTTTAAATTGAACTCAAAAAATCCGATTTAAATTCCTATTTTAAAAATTCTTTTTTGTAGTAGTGATTTTTTTATTTTAATGAAGAGCTAAGTTAGAAAACAAAATGATATAATAGTCTCTCTCTATATATAAATTCTGCATATTATCTTATTTATATTTATAATAAATTAAAAGTTTGAGTGATCGAAACTTCCGCTTAAAATGATTGATGAGAATCTTTCAGCCTTAACACTGAGATTTCCTTTACAGAATTAGAGTGAACTCAGCTCAGGTTAAGAACGAATTACCCTTTACATGCACCCTCGATACACGTGCAAGAGTGTGAACAGACCAAATCTTTAACAAATCCCCCGAGAGGAAACCAAAAGAGATCATCGTATAATCTGTAATAAGCAAACGATATCTTTTCTTTTCTATTTTTGCTGGAATAAAAAAGATAAAGCAACCATGTTGTGGAACAAAATTGTAATTTATCACCTATATATTTCATGATCAAGATTTTATCACCCTTAAGAATTAATTATGAATAGATGAAAATATGTTACATGTGTACTTCAGTATCCACTTAAAAAAGGTCATGATTAATAGATTTAATTTAGCATATGTTTGGATTGTAGTTAGAAAAGTTTAAAAAAATAACAAATATTTTTTTATTCATTTTGTGTCTTGAAATTCGAAAATATGTATTAAAATTCTTAAAATACTTTTTCAACTTTCATCCAAAGATAACCTTATATGTGTGTATATCTCTATTTAACTATGTTAAACGCGAATCTAATGTGAAAAGAATATTCACGTTTAACGTGTGTCTCGAGAAGTCCAATTCAAATAAAATAGAACAGACATTTAAATGTTGAATAATGTCCTTTCCTATATTATTATATATTATATAAAAGAAAATGCTAATAAATCTCTCTATTAAGACACTAATTAAAGAAATGACAAAGAAAAAAAATATAGATAAATGTTAATAAGAGACTTCTATCATAGTTTTTAATGTAAACTTAATTTCTGATAAAATTATTTTATTTATTTCTTAATCAATACTCTTGTTGTACTAAATGAACAGGAAACTTATATAAATTATAGATGAACAGAAGTTACGGCCCGGTACATTCTTTCGACCTTGTATTGTTGTTGTTGTTTATTTATTTATTTGTGTGTGTGTGCACACCTTGTATTGTTGTTTGTATGTATAGACTGAGTCTGCTATTTATTTTATGAGAAATGTTAGTAATATATTTTTCAATGTAATTTTTATTATGGATTAAAATTTATTGAAATTTATAAAATTTTATAGATTTTACTATTCCTCTCATCATTTTATTAATTTAAATAAATTTTAATCAATAAAAAAATATGTTTATAACACTTCTCTTATTCCATGTGTTGGCTTCTTTCATACAGCTCAATAATTGTCGATGCCGCGAACTAAAGTAATGACAAAGCATATATATGAGAGCAATGAAACTACAAAAATGTTGTTGGTATTCGGTTTATATTAAAGGAAGCTTGACCTCAACTTGCCATTTCTTCGTTGCTCCATTGTCTGTTGTCTCTTTCTCTCATTTGTGTACTTTCCTTTACCCTATAAATTGTCAATACAATTAGCTATGCACAACAAATAGTTTGTTAAAATATTGCGGGAAAGTGTATCATGTGCAAGCAGACAATAACATCGGCTACAGGCTTAGAGCTTCAAAATAGAAATATTCTAGCCTAAATTAGATAATTAATTTTTTTTAGGGGTGTTTGGTAAAAGGAAAGTTTTTAATTTTTCAAGAATTTGAAGTTAAGAATGTTAGTTTCCAAGATTTGGTACATTATTTTAAAAAAATAATCTTAAATTAGAATGTTTTTTACTTATGTTACTCACAAGATTGTTTCTAAGGAAGAGGTAGAAATCTAACTTTCTCGACTAATTGGAACAAAAGTTATAATAATGTAAAAAGACTACAATACCCTTATTAGCTCATTTAATATAATTATATAAAATTTTGAAATTTTTTTTATTAAATCTGATAAATAAATAAATTTAAGAATAAAATATATTGATCAAATATTCTTAAAATACTTATTACAAATTTAAAAATAAAAAATATTTCATAAATTTATTATTTTAATTTTTCAGTATATTAAACATTATACTTCTTAAATACTTTTTATTATTTAATTCTTTAAATTTGTCAATGTATTACTTGACAAATCGTTTAAAAACACTATTGTCGCAACATTTAATAAATGTTTTAGTACAAACTATAAAAAATATCTAAAGTACAGAGAATGAAAATTTTACGAAGTTAAAAGCAAATAAAAAATATTAAAAATCACACCACCATGTTTGTAATTTTAAAATTTATAATGAAAACTACTTTTACAACAAAGCTTATGGAAACTTATAATTTGATTAAATTATTATTTTAAAATTTATCTCAATTTACGTACAAGAAAATGTTATAATAATTTTTTTATAAATGTTAATATCCGTATAATATATTTTTACATATTATATATATAAATTATTTAGATTGAATAATAATACTAAATAATTTAAATAAATAATATGCTAAATAATTTACATAAGAAATAAAAATAAAAATTATATAAATTTAATTATTTTTAAATTTAATTCTTATAAATCAATTTAATTATTATTATTTTAAATGGATTATTAATAATAACCATTTTACATTTACCTCTTATTTGGTCATTGTGAGAACTTCATGTATTTTTGGAAATATCTAAGTCATAACAATTTGATAATCTCTAACTTTTCAAATTATTAAAAAATAAGTTGTTAGTGATTACTATTTTAAATGTACGTATTCTTTTGTTATCGTGAGAACCTTATGTTGAAATGCTTCAATCATGACAACTTAGTAATCTCTATCTTTTCAAAAATAAAATAGATGACTTTCTTTCATATTTTTATAAAAATAATATTTAAATTAATATTAATCAAGCCCTTTTTGGCAAATTACGTAAATTTGATTTATGATTGCACTAAAGGATATGTACGAGTAAGGAAACACCTTTGTTGAGTTAAAAAAATATTTTCATAAATTTTCCGTATTTCAAAAATAATAAAATTTGTTTTGAAGAATTAGGATTCTTGTATGATAAATAAAAAAAAAAACTTCAAATAATAAAGTTTTACTAAAGTGTATTTAATGAAGTTATTTATCTAGAAGGATATTTTTAGAAAAAAACACTTACATATTCAAAAAAGTTCTATTAAAACTAAATATTAAAATCTTTAATTTTCAAGTAAACATTGCCAAAAATATTTATGATTAACCAAACATATTTTAGTCATTCTTAGAAAAAGAAATGCTAGCAACACATTCTTTTGAATACAACCTTTTTATTAGTTGAAATTTCTTGAAAATTACAAAAATTTGTGGGCCTTACATCTTATTTAATGACCTTCTCTCATGATTTTGTAATTTCTAATAAATTTCAATCAATAATAGAATGTGTATTAAGAGGAGTATTAGAGAGTGTTGCTAGTACTCCTCTTTCTAAGAATCATAATTCACAGATTCATGATTCTTAGTAATCATGATTCCTAATATGAAAAAAAATTCTTCTACTAAATGTCCTCTAAATTTAAATTTTAGTTTCAGTTTGTCATTTAATTTTTAATTAATATTCTTTAAATTTAATTCAAGTTTTAATTTGTTCTCTTTTTTCTAAATCTAAGGATCTTTTTTGAGATCAGATTATAATATAATAATAAGACTAATTGTCTCAGCGATTTTTTTTTCATGCATAAGATTTAAATCAATACTTTATTTAAAGGAAAACTAAACATATATCACATGAACCAACCTATTATTAGTTTAATTTACTCTTCTAATTTATTTTATTCAATTTAAGTTTTAAATAACTCGTATTAAATATATTTTCCTCTAACTTCCCTTGAACCATGCACCTAGAGTTCCTTTATCACTGCATTATTAAATAAAAATAGAAAAGCATTGAAAACGAAAAAGTAACTTAATTAAAAATTTAAAAAAGAAAAGAAAAATTAAAAGGTATATTATATAAAATAACAGAAAAAAATAAATAAGATAAAAAATATAAATCACTAAATTGGAATTAAAATTATACTTAAGAGAGTAAATATTAATTTTACTTATATTCTTTTATATTTTATTGATAGGGATGATATCGACATTTTCAACATTGAACTATATAGATTCAAATTGGGTGCAGTCATAATTTGCTTAGCCAGTGTAGACATCAAATGTTACATTTTTTATTTTTATTTTTGAGGGTCTACATTGTCAAATCTTGCTTGTTAGATGAAAAATAGATTATTTGAATTTGTAGATAATGTTTTGAATGATGAAGGGACCGAATGTATCTGAATCGTCCAATTTCTATTTAACAGATCAGATTTGGTTATTACACTGACTGCATCAAATTTTAGTGCTCCCAATTGGGGCCCTTGAGACCTACAAGTTTTTCAAAACGCAATTTGGGGGGGTGTCCATTCGTGCTAGCTATGGCCAAACTCCCACAACATATTTCACCATCTTTGTGGAATAAAATTTCTGTGACTATCTTTTTTTGTTTTAATACAATATTGTTTGGATGAATTGTACGTGAACTATAAAAGCAATGATAATTACCTTCCTTGAAAAAAAAAATTAAATGCATGAATACAATAGGCTAAAATCATGGTTTTAGAAAAATAAATAGAAGAAAAAAATATTTTCCCCATTGACCATTATTCAAATAACATTTTTTTGTGCTTCATACAAAATATAAAGAAGGGGATAAATAAAGAAAGTGAGTTGAATATGCAGCAAAAAAAAAGGGGAGGGGGGGGGGGGAGGGAAGCAACACCTTTTCACACACAAGACCACAAATAGAAAATAGAAATAGTGGAAGACACATCTATTTATTTGATGTGGTTTGGCGTCTCTTGTCCATGTTCATGATTTCCATATTATTCATCTCAAATATTCAATCTCATTACAAATTTTTTTGACAAACTTGAAAAATTCTCTCTGCATATAGCTTCCCTCTTACTTAGGGTGGTGACCTCCTTTTCATGTTAGGTGGTTTTTCTCATCTTAAAAAATTCTATTTATACAACTTATATCCTAATATAAAAGAGGAAACAAATTTCTAAAACAAAAAATAATATTTTTAAATCTAAATAATATCCTAGAGATTTGAAATTGAAATTTGAATTGTTTTCCAACAATTCCTCCCTCAATTTAAATTTTTAAAATTCCCCTTTAACTCCTTTCGTCATGGATGCTTGTCGCAATCATCTCTAATATTGCTTTTTGTTTTGCATGTTTTTGCCTCTGCTCCGTGAGTATTGGATGGTGACACTTTTTGTACTTGCACCGCTGTTAGCTACAAGACACGTTGCTTGACTTTCTTATTGCCAAGAAGACTTTCAACATAAAAATTTGCATCGTCGTTAGCTACCAAGACACGCTACTTGACTTTCCATCGCCAAGAAGACTTTTGACACAAGAATCCCATACGAATCCACGATTCGCTTTATCAAGCTTTAATACTCATCTCACAAGTCACCAGGCTACACAACCATAAGCTTTGATACCACTATTAGGAAAACAACACTTTTTCACACACAATACCACAAATAGAAAATAGAAATAGCAAAAGACATACCAATTTATTTAACGTGGTTCAATACTTTTTGCCCATGTTCACGACAACATCTCAATATTATTTATCTCAAATATTCAACCCCATTACAAATTTTTTAGACAAATTTGAAAAAAACCCTCTCTCCACATAACCCCCTCTCACTTACGATAGTGACCCCCTCTCCAGGTCAAGTAGTTATCCTCATCTTAAGAACCTTTATTTATACAACTTATATGCTAATATAAAATAGAAAACAAATCTCTAAAACAGAAAATAATATTTTTAAATCTAAATACTATTCTAAAGATTTGAAATTGAAATTTGAATTATTTTTCAGTAGGTATTAGTGCTTACTATTATGGACTCTAATTTAGAAATTAGCAAATAATAGCAACATTATTTGTTTTTAATTTTAATGTGAAAAGGGATATATTAATCATGGTTGTTGAGATCATGTTTAATTAGAAGTTAAAAACCTAACGCCTTGGCCCATAAAAGAAAAACAAATCAAAGATTTTATGAACATGACCCACTTGAAATTTTGGATGCATATTTAGAGAAATTATACTCACACCCTAAAATTTAATAATATTATATATACTTGATATACCTCACGTTTCCCTAACATTACACTATTTTCTCTCAAATTTTATAATATGAGAAATTAGGAAAATTTTGTATTAACAGAAAATATACACAATGTTATGTTGTAATATAAACGAGGGAAAAGAGACATTCCATGCCTTTCTACATTTTTTAAAAAATAATAAAAATAAAATGAAAGAGAGAGAGGCTAAAGGTTATGCAGTTGGTGGGATAGTTTTTTATAGAGGTGGCCAAGAATGAAAAGAGGGTTGGGTTGGCCCAAATTCGTAATGGACTACGTTTTTTCTAGTCTAATGTGCCCATTGCACCAAGCCAAAATGGCCCAAGACTTTTTATTTAATTTTTAATATATTTAAAAAATATATAGCACTAGGCCAAATAGACCCAGTATCTTTCGGATCAATCTTCCAATGGGCCCTTTTTTTTAGGCCAAATTTTTTATGGTCCAGCTTGGCCTAACTCGTTGGGCTATCGAGCTAGGCCAATTTTGCCAATTCTAGTTTTTTATATGTAGTTAAAATATATAGTGATGTAGTTTATAATATTAGTTAAAAGACAAAATAGTTTAAAAAGTATAAAGACAAAAGTTAAATATCGTCATTACAATAAGAGAAAAAAGTATATACATTGACAATATGAAGTTTTTTTTTACATTGTTATCTTATTACAAATTATCATATATGGTAAGTTTGTTGACTTTCAATAGGAGTGTCAAAACGGGTCAACCCAACCCAATCCAATCCAATCTCAACCCACCGCAACATTGGTTAGGTTGGGTTGAACCTGTTTTTTGATTGGGTTGGGAATCCCAATCCAACCCAACCCCTGGCTGGTTGGCGGGTTGGGTTGGCACACTAACTTATTAAAAAAATTATAAATTATTTAATTTTTTTCAAATTTTATGATCAAATATAAAATTAAAAAAGAGAAAAAATGTTATAAAATTAGTAAATAAAAAAATCTACTTAATATTTAAGAAATAATCAATTTATCTTAAACTTTAAGTAACAATTTTTATTTGTCCTAAATTCTAATGACCACAAAAATTTGTCTTTTTGTCTTGGAACTTCACATATGACATATTTAAATAAAAAGAAACTCTAATCTCAAATATTACATGAACTTATAATATAATGAGCTCATTTCTAATTAATTGAGAGTATTTATAAAATATTGATAATACATATCCATTAAACTCTTCTAATAATTATAAATTAAAAGAGGTTAGTACAAAGATTAAAGGTGTTATTAACCTTTTATAAATGAGAAAATATGTTATGTACTGACAGTGTAAAACAGTTTTATATTGTCATCTAATCGCAAATCACTATGTAT
Organism: Spatholobus suberectus; assembly: GCA_004329165.1. NCBI lineage: Eukaryota > Viridiplantae > Streptophyta > Magnoliopsida > Fabales > Fabaceae > Spatholobus > Spatholobus suberectus. The sequence goes on from CM014732.1 coordinate 6,131,381, forward strand.
GATAAGTTTGTTGACTTTTATAATAATTACCTTAAAAGTTATACTAACGATGATTTTTAATTGGTTGACAATGTAAATTTTTTTATACTGACAGTACATTACTATTAATCTATTTATAAATATGAGTTGAATTAATAAAATTTAAGTACGAAATCATTTCGACTAAACCCAGTCTATAAAACATGTTAACTTCAACTTGTGACACTTATTTATCCACTACAAGTTTAGATCCATAATCTGATGTGCAGTTTCAGTTTGAATCATCAAAAAATTAAAATATGAGCAGCAATAAACTATTTGAACCCGCAGGGGAGACCCACGCAGACGAAAAAGGAACGTAAAGGACGGACATCAGCAATAGTCGCTTTCCTTATTTCAATTTTTATTTTCAAATAAATTTAGGAACGGTTTGGTATTCAAATTTAAGTATCCTTTCGGAAAAACGAGTGTAGTGCAGAGAGACACAACAGCAGGAGCAACTTAACGTGTTCAATATTGTTCGTCCAGCACCGAAAGGAAAGGGACACGTGATGATAATAGCAGACCTGAGGTTCCAAAGTCCCATCAGTGCAGAAAATTTCTTGAATAAATACAGTGCATACCAGTAAACTGTATTCATGTTATGTGTTTTTTTTTTTTTTAATCATATTATAGGTGTAAAATATTTATCAATTTTATTAATAATTAATTTTTTGAAGAAATCTATGTAACTACTTTTAATAAGATCTTTTTTTCCATGACATTTTTTTTATATATAAAACTCAAACTCAAGATCTTTTTTAAAGCTTTAAACTCAATTTCATTTGGACCAATTCATGTTAGGTGTGTTTAGCCATGTATGCCAACCATTCTAAATTGTTAAATCAAATTTTAAAAATTGAAAAACAAACGAACTGTTAATAAGTATGGTGGGCATATTAGACGATCTCATGTGCATCGTGAAGCACATCAAATGGCAGACTTTTGGCTAAATATGACCCCCATCATCGAAGTGATAGTTGTATTTTGATGCTTTTCCGAATTTTATTTGGAATGTTCGGTGAGTCGATCGATAATACTGTTTTTTTTAGAAGTTTTTAGTTTTTAAAAAAGTATCCATTCACCAAAAAAAAAATGAATTGTTAATAAAATATCAAAAATTAAAGAAAAATACATTTTTCAGTTAGTTTGGTTAGTTTTAAAATTCTCATACACAAAATCAAACTATCAACACACTAAACTTATTAATTTTCCTATTTTAATTTCAAATTAATTTAAGATCATTTTGATATATGATTTGTAACTTACAAAAAGTTGACATTTATAATAAGATTTAATACTTTGAACAAGATTTTTTTAAAAAAATTATCATATATTTCACTTTTTATTTGATAAGAATTGTCACTTCAATAGAAAATAGTTATAAGAAGAATTCATGTATTAATTTGAAAATTTATAAAAAAAAAGATAAGACATGTGGCTTAACAAGAATGAGGATAACTCTTAAAAAGGCTTTCATTTAAAAAAAAATTATTAAAAACGCTCTCGTTCAAGAATAATTCTTAAAAACTTTCTCATTTAAAGATGATGATTTTGATTTATAATATAGAAGTAGATTAATTTAAAATAATTTAAATTTAAAAAAATAAAAAATAAGAATAATACTTATCATTTTTTAAGAGATAATACATTAAGAAATTAAATCATTAAAAAAAATCAAATTTAATAGAAAAAAATTAAAAATAATAATTGTTTATTTAAGAGAGAAAATAAATAAGAGTTAAGTTACTTGTGTATGTGTGCGTGCGCACTTGTGTGTGTGTGTGTTCAAATTTAATATATAGATGTAAATTACTTGAAAATATCGTATACAACTAATATATATAGAATATTATTTATAAATAAGACAATGTTATTTATGTACGACAATGTGTGTGTGTGTGTTCGAATTTAATATACAGATGTAAATTACTTGAAAATATCGTATACTTAATACAGCTAATATATATAGAATATTATTTATAAAATTTGTATTTAGATTATATAGATAAATTAGAAATTATTAGCAAATAAATACGAAATAAAACATAACTAGGAATTTAGTAATAAATAAATTAAGTAAATTAATCCAGTTTGTGATTATATAAGACAATGTTATTTATAAATGAGAAAAAAATATATATGTATAAAGTTTTTTTAATCTAATCGCAAACCAACATATGTGGTAAATTTGTTGATTTTGTAACAATCACCATAAAAGTCACACAAAAATTAATTTTTAATTGGTTGATAATATACATTTTTTTATACTAACAATGATATTTATTAAACTCTTTATAAATAACGAAGAAAAGTAAAAAAGTCAAAAGCAGACGGTAAAGTGTATAAAGTTAAAAAAAATGGCAAATTTCAATAAAAACCATTTATTTAGAAAAAATAAAAATACAAGAAATTATTTATTTCAATTAATGAAAATTTTAATTTCTTTTCATGTTAAAAAATTGAATAAATAATATATGCTCTAAAAGTGTAAAAGCTTTTGAGAAAAAATGATATGTATTTTGAGTATAAAACTTTTTTACATTGACATCTAATAAAATTAAACCATTTAGACACATCAAATTAATTATTAAAAATTTATTTTAAATTAAAAACTTCTAAAAAAGGTTAACCAACCTCTCATTTTTTGGTCATTCTCTTATCTCAAAATCTCAACCTTTTATTTATTTTTTGACTACCCTCCTCTTCCCCACTCTATCATCTCAAAACTTCAACCTCCATTTTTTCTGTCCACCCTTCTTTGCCTCATTCCCCCATCTCAAAACTCAAACCCCTTATTTTTTCCGATCACTTTCTTTTGCCCCACTTCCCCATATCGAAACCTCAACCCTCCAATTTTTTAGGTCACCCTCTACCTCAATCCTTCATTTTTTTTTTTTTTGCCACCCCCCTTCACCCTTCTCCCTCATATCAAAACCTAAACTTTCATTTTTTCTAGACACCCTCCTTTATCTTAACTCCCATCTCAAAACTCAAAACTCCTATTTTTTTTTGGCCACCCTCTTTTGCCCTACTTTCCCATATCATTACCTAACCCCCTCCATTTTTTAGATTTTTGTTTTTAATTTAATTAAAATAATATGATTTGATTTGGCAAAATGGACAAATTTTATTTACTGTTGCTTTGACCTCAAGTCTATTAGACTATTTTGGTGTACCAGAACAATAGCCCCTTAGTCAAGGTCAAGGGGCTAGAGGGCTTGACAGCCCACATGTGTGGCCTAAGCCCTCCTTCTAACGCCAATGTTTCGACTTCAAGTTCGTTAGCATCATTAAAGTCAGTGCATTTGAGGTATTGTCCGCTTCAACACTTGTCAGCTTCACGATTTTGTCTTTAAAAGGCATCTCGGTGGGTTAAGGATGGAGGATGTTTATAAACTACCATTGACCTTGATTTTTAAGCGATGTGGGACTATTTTGGTGTATTGAAACAACTGTCAATGTAAAATAATTTTTCACTGACAACATAACCATTTTTTTTCCGTCACTATGTTGTTGATGCAAAATATCTACTGACTTTACCGATGATTAATTTCCGCCGAAAAACCTAGTTAGCCACCTTTAATAGGGTTTCTCCTTCCAACTACGTTTTTTCTATTTACAAGACTTGAACTTGAGACAATGCCTAACCATGAAACTCAAAAAGTTTGCACTATTTTATAGTCACAAATTATTATGTATGATAAATTTGTTAATTTTTATAATAATTATTTTAAACATTATATCAAAGACGATTTTTTATTGGTTCACAATATAAAATTTTTTATATTAACAAAAAATGATATTTTGAAAAAATTTCAAAACATTCTGTTTTGAAATAAACTGAAAGAAAGGCGTATTTTTTGCATATAAAGATGATTTAGTGGATTGTTTTGGCAAAGACTCGAGCCCGTAAGGCTTATTTTGTAATTACATGCCCAGACGGCTAGCAGCTAATGCCTAATGGCATATTGGTTTTTGTTTCGGTTAAAGGACAGGGGTACCTCCGGTACAAAATTACACATATTATATATAAGATATATTATTTATATAACGTATTTTAATAATTATTTTATCATGTTAGTTTTATCATTTTTATCATCGCATTATTTATTTTATTTCATATCTTTCTTATTTCTCTCATTATTATATAATTTTCATAATTTTATTGTAAAAAATAATTTCTCGTGTAATATTAATAACCAATAATATCACCAAAAAAACAGATAGAAGAACATCACTTTGTCAATATCTGAAATAAATTAAACATAAAAAATCAGCAAAGAAATTAAGTAAGTACCGATTTTAATTACTTTCAACGAAATACATGTATATAGAATAGTAAGGTAACCGATATTTAAATATCATATTAATATTTAAATTAAGTCGAGCAAAATCATTGTTGATGACTCGGATACTCTTAAAATTGGAACAGCCGCAACAACTGTATTAATTTGTTAATATGTTCAGCGGCTTATTCCCTAGTTAAATTAAATTCCTTTACGATATTGAATATTTTAGTATTCTAAATCATAAATCAACCATGCTCGAGTTCAGTGTCTGGAGTCTTGAATCGTCGACCTATCTTCTATTATATACTCTGTAACTCTGTTAAAATAAGCATACATTGGTAGTTATATTTTCTATCTAAGCATATAAATACCGAGGATAATGCTGAGTGGTTAATTACATGCTTATTAGAAAATTAAATGAAGAAGGATGTTCTATTAATAGTTAACCAGAGAAAGAGAGACACTCCATCTCTCTATTTTTTTTTTAAAATAAAAATAAAAGAAAAGAAAAAGAGAAAAAAAGGAAGAAGGTTAAATAAAATATGGAAGAAAAATACAAGAGTAAACATTTAATTTCATGATAGTTACTTATTAAAAATTAAGGATAAAAAATTAAAAATCCAATAAAAATAATCCCCAAAATAAGATATCCTGATTGTAAGAGATATATATCATAGATTATAGACAGCAAGCAGTGCCAGGGGCATATGCGTACCTACAAATAACAGTGCCTTAAGCAAGTATAATATATATATATTGTTACAGTGCGAGCAAATCCTAAGCCCATTCCCGTATTCTTACTATGCTCGCAGGAACTCTCGTCTACACACCAAAAGAAGGAGAGTTTCGTGGGTTTTGTTTTATATACCTCCAATTCCACACAAATCCCATCTTCTTTGTTTCCATTTCCTCAGTTTTTGCGAGCAGCTGCAAGAGCTAGAGTAAAAACAAACACTAGTTTGGAATATTTTCAATAGATTCTTCCCTTAATCTCATATCTTTGTCCAACCTTCAATATGTCAAACTCAAACATCACAAGTTGTGATAGTTGGAGCTTCTCAACAGAGAATACTGGAGAAGATGCAGCTGTTAAACAGCAATTAGAGATGCTTGGCCAGCTCCATAGTCCAAATTCTAACACTTCAACTACAACAAATAATAGCAATGGGTCAAACACAAATTCACAACCACCTGTTAAGAAGAAAAGGAACCTACCAGGAAATCCAGGTAGCTTTTCTAACAACTATCTCAGTTCCTTAACCTTTCTTTTTAATTATTTTTTTTCATTTAAATATTGATTGTTATTTTTTTGTTTTTCCTTTTTTATCTCTAGATTATATACTAGTCAGTAACGTTCTCTGGTTACTTGCTTTTTTTTTTTTTCTTGAATTTGATTTAATGGATCATAAAATTAGTTTACTAAAATTTATGTTTACAGTTCTTCCACCCTTCTCGTTGATTCTAAAATGAAATGATGTAGAGTTTACTTCATATATTATTGCTCAAGATAAGCTTAATTAAAATAATATCTCAGATAGGCCTCCACCAAATTTCTGGATAATGGCATGCTTAATTAATTAATATGTTCCATGTAAAAGTGGAGTATAAGCAAGACTAGATTTGCCAGCAGAAGGAAATATGTAGAAGGTTTTAGCTGAATTTTATTCTCTTGATCATATTTTTTGAAGCGGGGAAAACAAGGATCTGGATGTTTTAATTCAAAATTAGATAGCAAAAATGGTAGAATTATTGGTGCGTGATGAAGCAGTCGAAGAAGCTCAATTATTGCCTGCAGGGTTTCACAATCATTGCTGCTCACTGTTGACTTTTCCTCACTGCTGGCTCGATCTCCTACTTTTTCCTTTATTTTTGTTTCACAACTGTTTCAAGTAAAGGGCCATACACCTTTACATAAGAAAGATTATAATATCCATCTCATCCTGGCTCCTTACTCATGAGTGTTTAATTGACGTGTTTGTTTTGTTTCCTTGTGTGGGTGTTGGTAAACATAAAAATAGTGGAAGAGATAGAGGGAAATTTTAAATTTTATTCGAATTACATTGAATCTCTTTCTCTCTCTCTCTTGTTTCTATTTAATTTCTGACTTATCAATGTGAACAAACAGTCCACTATCACACATTTTTCTTCGTTATTTTGAATTGCATAATCTTCACTCTCTTTTTTTTTTTTTTTTTTCGCTTTCTTACATTATCCCAATATTAATTTGAAGAAATTTAAAATAAAGTTTTTGGTTTGCTTTCGGTGCATGTCAATTAATAATTAATGGTGAAGGTACTACATATACACTAGGACAAGGAAACATGTGCATGTATATACTATAGTTCAATAATTAATTTGCGTGGCGCTCGCACGTGTGCAGATCCAAGTGCTGAAGTTATAGCTCTGTCGCCAAACACCCTGGTGACTACAAACCGGTTCATATGTGAAATATGCAACAAAGGGTTTCAAAGGGATCAAAACCTTCAATTGCACCGGCGGGGCCATAACCTGCCGTGGAAGCTCAAACTGAGAACCACCACAGAAGTTCGAAAACGGGTTTATGTTTGTCCAGAACCCTCGTGTGTCCACCACAACCCAGCTCGAGCGCTGGGCGATCTCACTGGCATTAAAAAGCACTTTAGCAGAAAGCACGGCGAGAAGAAGTGGAAATGTGATAAGTGCTCAAAGAAATATGCTGTCCAGTCTGACTGGAAAGCCCATTCAAAAGTTTGTGGAACAAAGGAATACAAATGTGACTGTGGCACCATCTTTTCCAGGTTGAAACGGACTATATAATATCTAATTATCTATATATCTTATTCGATTCATGAATATTAATTAATTCATAAATTGTGCACAAGTTGCATGCAATAGCTAGGTCCTCAACAAATAAAGTGTACCGTATTCGACTTTGACCGCACACACCTTTAGTGATTTATATATATTTATAATTACTTATAATCGAACATTTGTAATATATGCATATATATAGTTTAGTCATCTATTTAATTAAAGTCATTTTCATAATAAATTGGTTCGTCTCTATTTCTCCTTATATATATATATTCTATTTTGGACCGGGACTTCCTATAGTCAAGGAAATCTCACATTCACACAGTTGGCCACTTTACCACCATTAGATTTGCTTTTCTCACACTCTCAACTCTTGATTTGCTTTGTCCAAAAAAGTAGAGAAAAAAATACAAAAGAGAGATAGAAATGAGTGACAGCAATGCATCCATTCTATTCTACCCCACGGCACTGATTAGTCACCAGTACTACGTTATAGTCAAAAATTCAACGTCAGGTCTTTTTATTCCATAGATTGATGCTGTTTTGTTAGGAATGAGAAAAAAATGACACGAAAAACAAGAACTAGTGATTTGATCAATCAGAAAATAATAACATACATGAGTGGTTTGAGAAAAAATTGAGTGACCAATCACATTTTAATTATCTTATTGTACAGTTTCGTGTAACAATTTTTCTTAATTATAATTTAGCCTTTTTTTTAATGTCAACTTTTCAATATTGTGTTCGCCATAGTATTAATTTTATTTTTATTTTCATCTTATGTCCTCTATCGATCTATCTTAATTCTTTTTATTCCCACTATCCTTTATGTTAATTTCTGTTTATTTAATTGATATTAGTGCACAAAAATAACTCATCGCATGCTTTATTTATGATCTGCAGAAGAGATAGCTTCATCACCCACAGAGCTTTTTGTGATGCACTGACTGAGGAGAATAACAAATTCAACGAAGGACAATTGTCAAACATGCATGGTGGTTCAAACTTGCAACAACCAGTAATCCCAAACCTAGTTGCATCATTACCAATCAATGCCAATAATCACAAGCACCCATTACCACTCCCTCACGACCACATGACAACAATGCCCGCAAAACCCTTTAACAACCTGGCTGCATTCACGAGAAGCCTTTCATCCAGCTCTTCTCCCTCTCAACCAACCTCAGCCTCACCAAACATGTTCGAGGAAAACGGTCTCCATTCACCTCACATGTCCGCCACAGCATTGCTCCAAAAAGCTGCACAAATGGGCGCAACCGTGAATGGTAACAGCGGCATGAGCATGACTGAAAAAAGCTTTGTCACAAGCATGGCACCGCCCTCGTATGGGATCATGAACCACAACATGCACAATGGTCAACAAGACTTGTGCCACTATAATTTCAATGCGAATGGGATGGACATCGGTGGTGGCGTGGGAATGAGTGGTTTGGATATGTTTAATGTTATATTGGATCAAAGTAAGGCCTTGTCGAAGATCATAGAGCAGAACAATCGAAGCAGTAATGGGGTTTTGCATGCAATGAATGGTAGGTCAAGTGGTTCCATTGATGTTGCTGGTGGAAAAGGGTGTGAGGATGTGATGACTTTGGACTTGCTGGGGATAGGAGGAGTTGGTGACGGAAATTTCTATGGTGGTGATCAACAGTCAGAAATGGCTGCGAGAGATGGAATTTGGAGGAATTGGTCAAATAAGAATGCAGGGCTTGAATCATTTTCAGCAGCAAATGGCAGCATGTGAAATGAATGACACCTTGCCGGGGAGGGAAGAATAATTTGCATGTCTCTTCTATGTTGGAAAGGTGCAATTTTCTGCTGATTTGGTTCTATGAACTGATTCCTTTTCGCTCATATATGAGTAGTAGTACAGAAATCGTGAACACATTGACATTGATCGGTTTTCCAATGACAAATCAGTGTATGGACTCTTATGGACCCTTAAATTAGTGTTCAATATCTTTAAATGGCGGATCAGAATAGTCGCCCATATAATTAGTTCAATATGTACACTACGACTTCACGGCATTAATTTCAATTTCAGTCATTTCCTTTTTAGATATATATCTTACCAATAAGATTGGAATATGCTGAAAACTTGTAAGTTGGGTAATTTATGATAAGATAAAATATTGATCTAGACTTATTCCTAAGGAACAAATAATATCATATATATGTCAAATATAATAAAATGAAACTTCAAATAATTTTTACCACAAGTCAAATTTTATTGATTCAATTATTAAATTTAAAATTGTCATAAAGTATATCAACTCTAGCAAATTATGTAAAAAATTTCATTATTTCACCTTTTTTTAATGTACAATATGTCATTTAAAACATAAGTAAATAATTACTATTCAATAATTATATTATACAATTATAATTCAACAATTAAATTGATAAAAATCATATTTTGTATAAAATTATTTTTTATGAACAAAGAAATATTATTAAATGCATTCCAAACTAAGCACAAGATGTGTTAGGATTGAAATTTTATATAAAATTATTGAATGATATAATTGTTAACATAACTTATAACAATTTAATGTATATCAAAATTAACGTAATATATATTTTTTAAATACATAAAAATATCATTCAATTACTTTTTTTTTATTGTTGTTCAATTTTTACAAAATTTGATACAAATAATTTAGGTAATATATAACTATAAGGAAAATCACATTTTGTATAAATTAAAATTATTGATACACCAATATATATGTATATATATATATATATATATATATATATATATATATATATATAGTTTTATGTAGAACGTAAATTTAATCGATCTAACTGTTAAATTTGATATTCTTATTAATTAGATTAATTATACAAAATTTCACACAATTTCAAAATTATTTAATAGTTCATTGCATAACTTTATTTTAATGTACAATAAAAAATTAAAATATATGTAAATATTCAATATTAGATGACACATCTAGAAAAGTCTAAATTATGTGAAATTTGATATACATGATCATGAAAATAATATCACATAACTCAACGGTTGGATTGGTTAATTTGCATTCTACAAAAAGTTATTAAAATTGTAATTTAACTAACTTTGATACCTAGTGTCAATAGATCTTGATCATATATATATATATATATATTGAATGGGAATGGCCTAAACTGACCCCTCCATAAACAAGTAATAACCATGAGGATAAGCAACAGAAGTTACATCTCCCAAAAGCAGAGTAGACAAAAAAGCAGGAACGAAAGAAAACAAAGCATTATTACATGTCAAAGCTAATGCATGCTTGACTAAAGGATCCGCTATTTGGTTAGCTTCGCGGAAAACATGGCTAAAGACCACCATATCAAACTGTTGAACACGTTGGTAAATATAATGACTGGAGATTGGCCAATTCACTATTTTCCAGAAACATTAGCAAATTTTCATTAATATTGATCAATCTGACCATTAATTAACAAATTGTGAAATAAATTGATCAATTGTTGTGAAACAAGAGGGGCCGGACAGAGAGCTGAGTAGCGAATATTCATTTTCTTTAGATATACTGCCTTTGATACTGCAAATGCATTGAACTATCTTTCAATGTATGGCATCATCAACGGCTAAGAGAAGTCCAGCAATATTCTCCTAGATATGCACTTTTTGTGCTAAAATTGTTAACTTTCATTTCTATCACGAAAACTTTCGAAAGGTATTTCTTCGTATGCTGCACGTTTCAAATGATATAATACGAACAATTGGACTCGGTTACTTATCCAGAGATGGACATTATGTCGGACTTAATTGGCATAAAAAGTTTGGGTTTGCAGCAGTACGTCTTGCTAGTTACTACTCTTTTTTTTTTCCTAGGGTCCAAGTATTACTACTCTCTCTTTTTGGGGGGAGGGGGGTCCAAGTCTGACTACTCACTCTCTCTGTCTTTTTCGGGTCCAAGTTTTACTATTCTCTTACGTAGAAAAATTGAATGCCCAGGATATTGACACCCCCTGTTTATATCCCCCACCTTCAGTTTTTTTTTGTTGCAAAAATACCTTTGACAGAAACTTTTGTTGTGGTATATCTTTACAAAACAAAAACTAATTTTCATCAAATCAGCAACATGCAAAAAAATGACAAATAAAATGCTTCTAGAAAAGAAGCAATGAAAGTGCAAAAACTCACATGGAAAAGACAATAAAAGACAAAGAAGAATAGTGCTTACATAAGAGAATAGACATGGCAACAAAAATTGAATCTGTGGATACCCATCTAATCTCACCCTAACTTTAACAGGAACCTGCCCCTATACACACACACACACACACACACACACACACTTAATTCTATTATTATATATATTATATATATTATATATAATTATTAATTATATAATTATAATTGTTTTCAAAATTTATTTTTATAATTATAAAAATATAAACTAATTATTTTAATAGTTAAATAAATAATATTATAATAATAATTAAATAACAAAATTAAATTTATACATTTAACTAAAAATATAATTTAATTCTTAAACGCTTTTTAAGTTCTTTATTATTCATTACTTTTAACATATTGTTTGAATTAAAATATAATTAACAATTTAATCTTTGGTTTATTTTAAAATATATGAACAAATTAAATTTTAAAAAGTGAGATGGGTTTCTCACAGGTTTTTTTGAACCCAAAAAAATTTGACAAGGATAGGGCTGGGTTTTTTTTTTTCCTCGTCTTTTATAAACCCAAACCCAACCTACTTATTGTAGGGATGGGGGCAAGGAGAGCAAAACTTGCCCCCGCCTCATTGTCATACCTAAAAGAGAAAGTGAAAATATGTTTAAAGAGGATGAGGGGGTGGGGGTGAAAGTGTGCTTGGAGAGTAGGGGGAGGAGAGGGGGTGTGAAGGGAGGGACAAAATAGGAATTTTAAAAAATATAAAAAAATTGGGGGGGGTGTTAGGAAGATGAAAAAGGGAGGTGTAAAAATTATGTGTCAAATAAAATATCAAGCTTGGTCAACACGCTGTGAAATAGAAAAAAGCACACAAGAAGGAGGGTTGAATTGTGCGTTTAAAAACTTTTTCGAAACAAGTTAATCAATATGAAAACATTTTTAAGCATAGGGATAGAGAAAAGAATAATACAAAAAGCTTTATACTGGTTCACTCAATCTGAGCTACGTCTAGTCCCTTCACCGAGAAGGTATTCACTAATCAACCTTAGGTTACAAGTATTGTTCACGCCCTCTTCAGGCTTTACAACGCAATCGCCCTAGATTGCTTAACCCAAGTATTCTTTCACACTAAGCCTCTCCAGGCTTTCACGACACAACAAGTGTTTATACAACAGATATCAACTCACGTAGTAAGAATTTGAAAGATTAGGCTCAAGAATGCTTTTAAAATCTTTACAAGATTTTTGCTATTGTCCACTGGATGCTTTTATCAGAAAGTTACTAATGTCTTTTCATTCTTGTTCTTTTTCAACGTCTTTGCTGTTTGCTTCTTTGTTGGTGCATGTATATATAGTATTCAGGGAAAAGATCCGTTGTAGAAGACTTTGACTTCGTTATGCAATGAGAAGCGTGTAAACTATCCTTTTAGAGAGGTCTGACAACTTTTAGATTTGCACTAAAAAGGAAGGTGTAGGACTGCGCTGGCGGTTTACTTTTTTGAACATTCTTCATTTGTCTCGGCAGCTTGATGAGTTGACTTGCTTTATCTATTCTGCTACTCTTTTGCATTGGAATGATGTTGATGCTATTTAATGCTTCAAACAAATTGAATGTTAGATCACAAAAGTAGTAATATGTCAGTTTCAAGGAAGACTAGCATAAATCAAATTGACGTTTAAAATAAAAACTTAGCCGTTTGAATATATGATCTTTGAGGCTTGTATGAGCTTATTTATCAGACGGTCGCCTTTAGTTTGTTCAAATGGACGGTCCTTTTTAACGAGTCTTCTAGACGGTTTTTAATACATCACCGAACAGTCTTTAACATGTTTACTGGACAGTATTCTTTAATACGTCTACTGGACGGTCTTCTTAATTGTGACAGGGTTAGTCTTTAAGCACAAACTTGAACAATAATAAGCTTGTTATCTTCAAAACATTAAGGGTTTAGACGCTTCTACGTCTTTGGTTCCAATACATTAGACCCAAGACTTAGAATGTGTTTGGGACAATTGTGAAAATTAGATTATTTCAATAGTTGATTATATGTATAATCAATTATAAGTAAAATTATTTTTTGTTTGGGTAAGTTTGCTAAAAAATAATTATAATTAGAAATAGATAATTAATTTCATTTGGATAAAAAAAATTAGCTTTTACATTGTAAATTAAGAACAACAAAAGTATGCGATTATTTATTTATATTAATAATGAACAGGGGTAATTTGAGAAAATGATTTTAGAGGAAAAAAAAGTTTTTCCATAATAATCAAGCAGCTAAACTCTATTGATGCTATAAAACAACTTATTTTATAAAAAAAACTTTTTATAAATTTCAGTTACTCTACTAAACATAAACTTATTTTTCAAGTAGCTTTTTATTTCTTATAAACAACTGAAGAGGACTCTTATTTTTTAAAATTATAAAAATATAATTTAAATATCTAAAATTATTAAATAAATGTTATTTCAATTCTTAATATTATTAAATACAGTCATTTTAATCTCTAAAATTACAACAATAAAAGCTACAATGATTGACATTTAATATTATTATTATTTTTTGGTGTAGACATTTAATAATTTTAAGTAGCGGTGACAATATGAGCTCAACTCAACGAGTTAACCTGCAAAACCCGATAAAACGCATTGGGTTAGGTTATGTAATTCAACTCTCCAACTCACATAACCCAACCTGTTTAACTCGCCAGCCCGACAGGCCAAAGGATGAGTTAGGTTGGGTTGGCTTGTCGAGTTTTTTTTTTTTTTTTAGGTTGAGCCTTTGGGTTGAGATTATATTATAGTTTATGTAATATTTGAGATTATAGTTTCTTTTTATTTAAATATGTCATATGTGAAGTTTCAAGACAAAAGGACAAATTTTGGTAATAATTAGAATTTAAGACAAGTAAAAATTATTACTTAAAGTTTATGATAAATTGATCATTTCTTAAGTATTAAGTAGGTTTTTTAATTTACTAATTTTATAATTTTTGTCTCTTTTTTAATTTTATATTTGATCATAAAATTTTAAAAAAATTTAAAGCAATTTTTTTTATAATAATTCATAATTTTTTTAATGGGTTGGCGGGTTAAGCCAAAGGGGTAGGTTGTAATTCTCAACCCAATCAAAAAACGGGTTCAACCTAACCTTGGGTTGGATTAGGTTGGGTTAATCCGGTTTGACATCCCTAATTTTAAGGATTTATAATTATATTTTTAAAATTTCATTCCATATATCGACCGACACGTACAAATTTACCTACCCGCTTTTCGTATTTCTAACCCAGTAAATCTAATTATTCCCCTGTAAAAAAAAAATAATAATAAAAGTCTAACCAAAGCTATTGCGCATGCAGAATTATAACACATTTTCTTTCGCTTCCGGCAAGAGAAAAGTATTAAAAAACCCCTGAAATAAAACCAGCACAAAAAGACAAATTATAAAAACCAGGGGGTATTATGCTAAACTTACAGAGTCAGAGTGGATCTGCAATTGCAAAGAGTGCACCCGCAGAAAAACTTGATATATAAGACACCACCTCCTATAGTCCTATTGCATTTGCATCCTTAACTTAATCCGTTTATGTAATCGTCATGTTATAAGAGTTTATTTTCTTCCAAGTGAACTGAATTGGTGGATCTGAAGCAGCAGAGAGAGAGAGAGAGAGAGAGATGACGATGGCGATGGCGAGAGCAAGTTCTGGTCTGCAATACCCAGAGCGGTTCTACGCTGCGGCTTCTTATGTGGGATTTGATGGATCCACCTCTCCAACCAAAACCCTCACCTCCAAATTCGCCAAGTCCACCGCTCTTCTTCTCTACAGCTTATACCAGCAGGTACCTTCCTTCACCATTTCCCTTTGCCCGCATTGCCTGCTCCGTTCGTTCATGGTTCGTGCTGATTCGAATATGGATTTGACATTTCTTTTTTTGTCGGTGATGCTGTTTTAATTGATTGTGTGTTTGCTACTACAATTTTCGTGGGTGTGTGATCGTCGGTAGATCTGGTTTTTGTACGTTTGATTGATTGCTGGGATGGATGGAATTGAAAATTTGAAACGGAAAGGATTTGTATGATTCGGTGGTTACCTGATTAATATTGGATGAAAACGTCCTTGCTGATTGATTTAAGCAATTTGGTTATGACTTGTGAGCAGTGAATTAGATTCATGTCAATCAAATGTTAGATGATCCGTGTTAGGAAAATTCGACAACGTTTTTGGCTTTGCCAATTGCCTAAGCATCGCATTCCCAGCTTGGGACTGGCCATGGAAACATTTGCTGTTGATCCATGTGATTTTTTCTGGAATTTTGGCTTTTTCATGTAACTCCATGGAATTTATGGCGACGAAGTTGTATAGTCGGATAAGGCTTGGTGGTTGTTGTTGCTGCTGGGGTTTCCATTGGATAAATCTATGTTCAGATGAGATACGTATGATCATAATTTTGCTCGCTTGCATGTGGCATGCTAGAGGTAGAGGCCCTAACTGACAAAAGCTAGAGAAGTCACAGTTTAAACATGAAGGAATGAAATAATGATTTACTAGTGATTCCTACCGTTCTAGCTTCAGCCAATGGTTTATTTAGTTTTTCTTTGGTCACATGAGCGGATATTTCTGAAATGGAATAGCAAAGTTCATATTAATTTGTTTTAAAATTTGCTATTTCAGGCTAGTGTAGGACCTTGTAACATCCCAGAACCCAGTACATGGAAAATTGTGGAACATAGCAAATGGGCCAGGTTTGTTTGCTACTTTGCTTTAAATGCTTTCCACTTTCTGTATGCTGTTACTAATTTGCTATACATCTCCTTGACATCTCTCTTCTATATGTATGCATTTGTGTAGCATTTAGGTTTTACCGTGCTTGTCTTTGCATTTACATTGTGCAGATATTTTGTCATGAATACTGCACCGTCTTTTATCAATGTTGATTTTTATAATAGTATTATACTTGTATATCCACTACTGCATTCCTACTCTCATTTTGTTGAGAATATTATTAAATGTAGTAATTATTGATGCAGTTGGAACCAGCTTGGAAACATGTCTTCCACTGAAGCCATGCGTCTTTTTGTAAAAATATTGGAGGTCATGCAAATAATTTTATATAATCATTCTTCATTGGTATAACACAGAATGTTAGCTCATTACTTTTTTCTTTTTTCTTTTTAATTTCTTTTGTTGTGTAGGAAGAAGATCCTGGTTGGTATTCAAGAGCATCTAACTCTGTTGTAGAACCTGTCATAGACGTGCAAATGAATGTGAGTGTTATTAAGGCTATATATAATACTGAGTCCTGCTCTTGCTATGGTGTTTTCCTCAAATGGTATTAATAAGTTTTGTCTCTACTAGTGCTTACGCTGTTGGCTTGCAGTGAGCTTTACTTCCTATATGCTTATATTCAAATTAACTTCCTAGAGTGATCAGAACATGGTCTGTATTTGTGGTCAAATAATTTTAAAAAAACCTATTCTTTAACAAATAAAATTTGATATATTTTATAATTGCCACATTGTGTTCTTACTACCTTTCACCCTGGTAGGATCCAAAATAACAGAGACAATAGAAATAAAAATAAGGAGAGGTTTTATTAATGACAAAAATAAAGGAAGAACAATCTCAGCTGAGACGTTCCCAAGAGCTCAGTTCTTTACAGAGAAGTCTCTCTCTACAATGGCTCCAGCCCCAAAACCAACACACCACAATGATGCCCCCTTTCCACGATTACCTACTCATTATAACTAACTCATACCTCTCACACACCATGGATCCCACCCACATAACAAACTCTGCACTCCAAAAATCTCTCTTGCCATCTTATCATACTTCTTATTCAACATGTAAAACTATAAGACTCATTGCATCATCTTTGGGCCTCCTGTTATAAACTTTCCATATTTTGGGTCCATAAGACAATTGGTCAATGGGGCTAGTATTCAGGTTCCTATCACACCCGATAGGCTTGCACACAATTCTTATACAACTCAATCAATTCAATGATTTTGTTCTAAGTCATATACAGGATTCCATGATTTGGCATTTAGGATTTTATCGTTAGGTTTAGAATTTAGATTAATGTAAGAGGAATGTCAACTTGAAGTTGTGTCAATAGAATTACAATGAGAACATCTTCCTCTATATTCTTATCCAGTTATCTACTTTTGTTGCCACTGTCAAAGTTGTAATTTTTTCTTTTTTTCCTGCTTTCCATCTTCATCTTGCTGGTTTGACAGCATAATTCCAAAGTTGAACCAGTAATTGAGAATGGAAACTCTTATCCAGAGACAAAGACTATTTCCACTCAAAATGGAAGTGAAGTTGGAACACAGGATAAAGATATTGTTGTGGAAGGCTATGGTTCAGTTGGAGTATACGATCAATGGATTGCACCTCCAGTATCTGGACAATGTCCAAAAGCCCGATACGAGGTATTAGCTCTTGTGAAATATAAAATTATAAAATTCCATTCTTCACTAGTTTTACATTTTCTACTTTATGAGTTTATTCTCTAATCTCTATTAGTTTTTCCCTCCCTAAGTCTAGTTTGTTTATATGTTCAGCATGGAGCTGCAGTTGTGCAAGATAAATTGTACATATATGGTGGAAATCACAATGGTCGTTACCTTAATGATCTTCATGTAAGCATATGTTCGATATATATGTTCCATGAAGCTATACATTTTATCCAAGTTACAATTTATATTGTGAGGTTGATTGAAAATGCCAATTTTGGCCAAGTAGCTATATATCTTGTGTTTTGACAGATACAATTTTTGTTATCTGCCTCTCAAGTTGACTAAGTTATGTTTTGTTTACTTTGAACTAAATGGAAACAAATACAGGTTTTGGATTTGAGAAGTTGGACTTGGTCAAAGATTGAGACTAAGACTGGAGTTGAGTCCCCAGCAACTTTAATCCCTTGCGCTGGCCATTCTTTGGTTTGTATTGAACATAAAACTCTACATAATCTACTGTGTTCAATCTGCTTGTAGTTGGCTGCTGGTACTAATTCTGGATTTTTTTGGGTTTTGCTGATGGATTTTTTTTTTTTTACTACAGATTGCATGGGGAAATAAGCTTCTGTCAGTTGCAGGGCATGCAAAAGATCCTTCTGAAAGTATCCAAGGTATAATAATAATGTTGTAATGTGTTATCTTGAATTTGGGCTGGGTTTTGACTCAACCCTCAAAGCTAGCTCATAAGGTGACTGAGGATTGCCCAAGCCTTTATAAGCCCTACTTTGGCCATATCTTTAGTTGATATGGGATCTCAACATGTTATCATTCTTTTTGGGCTTGGCATCATATCTGTGCATAAATACATGAGGAAAGGGGATACATTCAGAAGTTTCATTTAGACATTTTTTTGGATAGGCCAAAAAGTTTTATTTATTCAAATTTTGGTGAGAGTGATAGGCATAAATAAGATATTCTTACTCAAATTGTGTTCTCTAGTCTATTCATTTCAGTAAACTAAAAAGCATGATACCAATCAAAATTGGTGGTGATAAATTTTTTGTGCATATTTAATTTAAACATTTAGGCTACATGTTTTGCTAAGTAATTATCATTTTTTTGGCCTTAAAATATTTCTTTAGTTGAACATAAAACCTTGTAACATTTTCCTCAGTTCAATGATTTGATCTATGTCCATTAATTATGCCCTCCCCTTCTGTGCCCCATTTGTGACTCCTATCCTACTCCTGTGTTTGTTGTATTTTTTATTGTGATTGAAACTAAATATCTGTATTACTATTAAATATTATGACAGTGAAAGTGTTTGATCTTCAAATGGCTACATGGTCAACTCTAAAGACTTTTGGAAAAGCTCCGGTATGTACTTGTGATGTTTATTAACCCAAAAATCTCTTAGAAATTTTATAATATCACATTAGGAGTATGTGACGTGTCGCATATGCATTTTTTTAACAAGAGATGCATAGGTTTTATGGTTTTTAAACACACAACAGTAGTTGCCCCTCACTATTTCTTTCTTTCTTCAGTTCTCTTTTATTTTTTGAAATAAAAATACATTAAAGGCCAGTTAAGTTCCCTTCAATCATGTATACTTTTTAGGTATCACGTGGAGGCCAATCAGTGACCCTTGTAGGGAGCACCCTAGTAATTTTTGGTGGGCAAGATGCAAAAAGGACTCTCTTGAATGATCTGCATATTCTTGACTTGGAAACCATGACATGGGATGAAATTGATGCTGTGTAAGTACTTTTTCTGAAGCAATCCTTTCTATCTCCCTGGTATCTTATTTTACCTTTTCTATGGGGAGGAGGGGGTTATATGGTTGGGGGAATGTCAACAGTTTTATGTTGTAAAAAGAGAAAATTTGTTGTAAAAGCTTTGTTCAGTGGTCATCTTTGTTTATGCCATGATCTGGTTATGATACATTATAAATTATGTCACTCATTCTCATCAGCGGTGAATATGCGTGGTTTTCCTTTTCCCATGCCAATCTAAAGAGAAAAAGAAAATGAAAAAAAGAACATCTAGGTTTGGTGCTAACTAAGTCTTAACTGTCAGTGGGGTGCCGCCTTCTCCAAGGTCTGATCATACTGCTGCTGTACATGTGGAGCGATACTTACTTATCTTTGGTGGGGGTTCGCATGCAACATGCTACAATGATTTACATGTTCTTGATTTGCAAACTGTAAGACCATTGCTTCTTCTGTTAGGCGGTGGACTGGAAAATCATCTCCATCTAATAATTTATGTGAACTCTACAGATGGAATGGTCTCGCCCCACGCAGCTGGGTGAAATACCAACACCACGTGCTGGACATGCTGGTGTGACAGTAGGGGAGAACTGGTTCATTGTTGGTGGTGGTGATAATAAGAGTGGTATGCCTATTTGCCGCTTAGAATCATACTTTCTGCATTGGGGAATGATTTTTGACTGTACAAAATTTTACTTGATATCTTGAACAAATATTATTTGAACTCTATGAGTGTACAAGTGTATGCTGTGAGTCAAACTAAACTGAAGAAGTTATATTTCGACACTGCTGCGAAGTTAATTGGTTTATTCTACTTTCAATTGTATATAAAAATTATATTATATTGGTTTAGTTCAGTTTCAAAAGATGAAAAAAGTTCTTATATGCATACCCATGCATGTCAGTACATACCCATGCATGTCAGTACAAGAAGTATGTTCACCCATAGTCCAATCTTCTTAAATAGGGGAAAAGCAAACCTACCATTAATGGTAGGGATTGATGATTGTGAATCCTAGGTTTTGATAGGATTTAGGGCATGACTTCCGGAAAGTGGAAGGGGAATAGGGAGAGTTAGAGAGTCAAGGACTAAAATAAAAAAGGAATATATTTGGAGGGACTAAAATAAAAATAGGATATATTTAGAGGGATTACAACAAAAACTATATAAAATGATGTGTCATGACACAACGTGCTGAGGTGGCCTTCTATTAGCCACCTCAGCAGTTAATGGCAGCTGAGTAATGACAGAGACTAATGCCAAAAAAATGAATATTCCAGGGATTATTTTAAAAAATAATTTTAAAAGGACTAAAAAAAATATATATATATGTATGTTATAGGGACTAAAAACATATTTGATCCAAAAGATAATTGATAATGATACATAATATTCTTCAAAACCTGTTTGAGTTCTTAATATGTTGAATAATACACCAAATTGATCATTTGATCTATTTTCCTGTGTGTTTCTTCCTCTGTCTGTAACTTGCCTCACAAGGGAATGAAAATGGTGCTACAATGTTTTTCTGACTTTCCTCGCTTAGATTGAAAATTACCTAGGACCTACCTATAAGAGGCTATAAACGTAACACTTGGTGGAGAATCAAATATAATAAAAGAAATCAAAAGATGAATTAGGAAGTAGAAGATCATTGATGCCAATAATGGGATGTATGAAATAAGTTCCTGTTTGTTAATGGATGGAGAATTACTTTTTAGCATAATGTAGTGTGAAAAAATTGCTTTTGGAAGATTTATTTCATGTTTGGGGAAGTTCGCTGAATTTTTTAGATCGAGTTCTATTTTGTTAAATTAATTAATATTGCTTGAGTTTGAAATTGTTAAAATAATATAAAATCCATGGCTTTTTGTGTAGATACATTTTTAATAAGGACAAATACGTCAATTACACCCAAAATGCATTCTGGTATTAAAAAAGTTGCTTCTGCCCAAACATTATATAGGCTTTGTAATGTATTTTGGCCTTTCAGCCAGATGCCAGTAGCCCATACCAATTCCCCCAAGTGGGTTCTGGAGGCCCCTCCAGAATGCTTTCTGGAAAATAGAGAGTAAATAAATCAAACAAACAATTATTCTATGAGATGATTTTCTTATAGTTGCCATTCCCCCAGTTCTTTGGTTTTTCTCTGGTTTTGAATATATCCTGCATAGATGGAGGTTAGTTGACATTTTTTTGCTCTCTTGATCCTCATAACATATTTTGAAGTATGGCACTGAAAGGATAGTAAAGGGTGTAAAAGCTTTGATTAATCATGCATTGACGAAAGTGCTTACGCATACTGTTTCGTTGTGAAAAGAAAGTTATAATGAAAGCATTGCCATTTTATTAGGATCACTGTGAAAATAACTTCTTGGGTGGTTATTATATGTCTATATGGCTTGGTTGGTTATCTGGATTGTAAATTTGCTGATTATTTTGGATTTCTGGACATTTCTGGTGCTGTCTTGTTTTACTATATATCCCTTTTACTATTTATATATTCCATGTTACTCTGCAGGGGTCTCTGAGACGGTTGTACTGAATATGTCTACACTGGCTTGGTCAGTGGTAACTTCTGTTCAAGGACGAGTTCCTGTTGCTAGTGAGGTACTTTATCTATGTATTTTAACAAGGTTGCATGTGATAGGAAATCTAACTAGAGTACTGATCCTTGTTAACTGCATGCTGTGCTGTAATAAGGTTATGTTTCTAGTGCCATCTGATTAAGATAATTAAAATGTTTCCCGTTACAGGGATTGAGTTTGGTTGTAAGCTCCTATGGTGGTGAAGATGTACTTGTATCTTTTGGAGGGTACAATGGACGTTACAACAATGAAGTAAAGATTATTTCAAAATTTTGCCTTGTTTCTGCTCTCTTTTGCCTTGGTTTTGTCTTTCTCCGTCATCTGATTTGGTTTGCTGCATTTAGGTCTATGTTCTTAAACCAAGCCACAAATCGACCTTGCAATCCAAAATAATTGAAAATTCCATACCAGACAGTGTTTCAGCTATCCCAAATGCCACAAATGCTACCCGAGATGTGGAGTCTGAATTTGAAGCAGGCCATGAAGGGAAAAATTGGGAAGTTGTCTTGGACAATGCTGATCCAGCAGTATGTATTATTGCAAAAGATTTACATTATTTCTTTCTGATTTTAAGAAGCTTCTTGTTCCTGCATTCAATTTTGTTAGAAATTCTCATTGTGGTGCTTTATTTTATAAAAATTATTAGCTCGTTAATCTGATTTAACAAGATATCTATTTTCCTGGTTGCATGTCTTTGGCTCACAACCCAAGATCTAAAAACTTGGCATATTCTGTTTCAGTTTTTGTTCCCTTGTATTTTTAACCTTGCACAGAAGCTAGACTCTATTAAAGATTTTCTTTATAAAAATCTGATTGTTATTGGCCAAATTCAATTAAGCATACCTTTCAATTGCTTCTCACGGCACCAAAACTTCTCCCTTTATGGACTTTTATCATCATCCTAGAGCTTGCAACCAATCGCTTCCCTAACGTACCTCAAATAAACCTTCAACCCAACTCAACCCATGTATTTCTTAGCATTGAATTTGTCTAAAACCCTGACCCTAGCCTGCTAAATTATTAATCCATCAGCTTCTGTGTCACTTTGACTATCATAAAGACACATTATGCCCATGTCATTATGCCAGTGAGTGATTTTTCTTTTATTGCCAACGTAATGAATAAGGAACTATAATAACAAAAAATCAGTTGGGAGCTCATAAAAAACTCCAAAGTTCAAACCACACAAATGCATTAATACATGCAATTATAAATATCCTATTTCCCTCCTCAAGTAGCTGATTGGCTTGAAAATTATGCTCATTCTCAGATTATAAGTCTGCATTTTATAGACTGCTCTCCTCCAATCTGTGGTGCCATTTTATCTCATTTAACTCGTTTAGCCTCCAGCATGTTATTCCTGTCTAGTTCATGTATATGTTGTACCCCGAAAAAACAGATCATATTCTGCATTTGTGCCATTTTGTTTTCTTTTCCCTGTCAGTCACTGCTTTCATATTTTGGCTGTTATACAGAAATCCAAAGGCGATCTTATATCAGTCCTGAAGGCTGAGAAAGAAGAGTTGGAATCATCACTCAATAAGGAGAAGCAGCATGCTGTTCAACTAAAGCAAGAGCTAGCAGAAGCTGAGTCTCGTAACTCTGACCTTTACAAGGTAACTACTTTTAATAGTTGATATTCCTTTTCTATTTTGGAATTAGTCAGGAATGGAAGTGGCAAAAGATTAAAATTTTTAATGAGTAATAACAATTAAAAATTAGAATTCTAGAGAGAAACTATTCTATTGCTCTTTTTCCTTCTAGAGCTTTGAGTTACAGGTATCTGTTAAGTAGCCCGCTTTATTTTGTCTTAGTTTATAGGATTAATTGGGTCGAGACCCAAGCAGAATGAGGTGTATGATAGAATTGGTTCAGAATAGAAAAGGAAAGATTGAACTTTATTAAGGAATCCCTACATTCTCAATCTCTGCTCCAATGTAGAACAGTATAAAAAAATGGGGTGATGAATAGAACGCATAATGATTTCCCTAGGGGAAGTGTTAGATATTGTTAGATATTTTTAATGATGGTAATTAGGCAATTGTTAGATATCTTAATTGTGGTAATTAGAGCATTTTCTCTGTAATTACTACCCACACTATATAATAATAACTCACAGATTCAGTCATGTCTCTTTTCTTTCTCTTCTTCTCAACAGTCCTTACATTTGTTGTGCTGATAATGTAGGAGCTTCAATCAGTTCGTGGTCAGCTTGCTTCTGAGCAGTCGAGGTGTTTCAAACTTGAGGTATGCATTAATGCTTCTGAGAGTCTTCCCCCTCTTGGTCTTTGAGTGTTTTTGAATTGGATTTGGTGTTTAGGTAGATGACTGAATAAAAGTTATTGGGCAAACATGGTGCACCATTCATCTGATCAATAACCCATTCATAAAGCAACTATTCATGTGACGAGAATTTGATTTTCAAAATTTTTCATTATTTGCAAAACTGGGTGTCAATTTCAAGTGTTTAATAACTTATGATGAGACTGCTTATGGGCAAATCCCTCTTTGTAGTGATCTAATTTGCCAGTTTGAGTCTGCTTTAAAATTTTGGTATTCGTCTCCTTTTATGGATGAACGAAGTTGGATTTATTACTATTATTATTGAACTGAAGAATTATATTTGAGAACGCAGGTGGAGGTTGCTGAATTAGGTCAGAAGCTCCAAACGATTGGGACATTACAGAAGGAGCTGGAGCTCCTCCAGCGGCAGAAGGCTGCATCAGAGCAAGCTGCCTTAAATGCAAAACAGAGGCAGAGTTCAGGTGGCGTGTGGGGTTGGCTGGCCGGTAGTCCTCCCCCTAGCCAGAAAGCAGACGATGAGTGAACCTCTTAACTGGATAGGAGTACTACATTACTTTTGGTTTCATTTAACCAATTTTATTTCCAATACTTATTGTGTATTAATTCAGTTCTTTTTTCGTGATGTAAACAAGATTTAGCTTTTATTTGGCCAAAGGATTTTCCAACGCCTGAGGATGAGGATGATGGTATGGTATAGTGCATGTTGCTTTTGCCGCCATTTTTGCTGATGATTGTATTCAAAGTGACGTACATTATTGAATGAAAATATAGAAATTCTTTTTGTTTTGTGAGAGCTACTACCTTAATAGCATTTTGATTCAATGTTTCCTGTTGGGCGAAAGCTAGCACAAGATGGCCAATAAAGAGGAGGGGGGAGGCATTTTCGCTTGCCATGACTAATTGAATTTTTTTTTTTGTTTTTGGTGCCCAATCTTGCACTATAATTTGATGTTAATTTATTTCAAGATTATCTTCTGAATAATCTCCAAAATAACGCATTGAATATATTTTATGTGATTGTTTTATTGAAGAGTTTTATTTCGATGGTCTAAATTCTTATCTAATATTTAACGGATTATCATTAGAATAACAAAATACATAAAACCGACAATGAAAGTAAAACCAATGTAATAACTTGTACTTTTCGTGGGCATTAAGTTATAGTTTATAAACTTATATATCATTATAATTTTTTAATGCATTTTTGTATTCATTTTAAATATTATAAAAATACATATTAGTACACATGCATATGAATATTTATATAAATATATAAAATAACTGTAAATATTGATATATATTTAAATAATTTTACATTTTTATATTATTCTATTTTGTGTCTTTCAAGAAATATTAGTTTGTGTGTGTGTGTGAGAGAGAGAGAGAGAGAGAGATGTTTCAAGTGAAATTTTTTTTTTAGAAATAAAAATTATAAATTTGGGTCATACAATCATATATTGATGGTCAAGATTAATAGTTAGTTAGTGGTCCCATGATCACTTAAAAAATCATGTATTTTTATTTTAATATTCACCATTCAAATATGATTTAAAGGTTTTGGTCAAATAAAAAATGGGACATGGCCAAGTAATAAGGCAACGGGTTTTGGTCTCGCTATTTAAAAGATAGAATCCTTTCGTCGCAAAGTATATCTTTTCATGATGTATATCTTATGTGAATACAAATTGTATATTAGAATAAAATTATCCCTTTTTTTTTTTAATTATTCGTCTCCATTCTAAATTGACTTGCTTTCAAATATGTGGATTTAAAAACAAGTGGAGTTTTTTTTTTTAATAGAATCATTGTGGATAACTAATTATATATATATCCCAAATATTTATTTTTTATATTTATTTTCTTAATTTTTTGAACAAATTCCCTTTTTTTTACTTTACAAATTATAAAAATAGGGTTGAAAATTTATTCATACAATATTGATTTAATTTTAATTTTTTAACATCTTTAATTTAAAAATGGTTTTCATTATATAGAAGAAAAATCGAGTTGTAAAAATGACAGATTATTATGTATTGATTGAATTAATGACTTCACAATTCCATAATAGAATCAATTAGATATTGGATTCAAGCTAAAGTAATGTTATGGTAAAACTTCGTTTAAATGATGTGGTAAATATGATTTATTTATTTTTAATTTTATAATGAATTATTTTTCTTATATAAATATTGTAATTTAATTGTGATATTTGAGATACGAATCAGTTTGATTTACCATATAAATTTGAATGTATTGATTACAAAATTATGAGTGTACATAGTCTATAATTTAATATAATAAAAACTCCGTAATGAGGTGATGGATATCTTAAACTTTAAAGAAAAGTGATTATACCATGCTATATTGTCAAATTATAAGTATAAATGAATTAGTTTTAATTTATTGTTAGTTTTTTAATATTTCAATAAATTTCAATTTAAATTTGATTAAATTAATAAACATTGATTAAATATCTTAGGTTTTTTTTTTAAGAATTTGTTGGTTATTTTCAATTTATTAAATATTTTTTCTTGCTTTATTTATATGGTATTTATAATTTGAGTGTGATATTTTGAGTAAAAATTAATATGATTAGAACTTAATTTGATTTGAATCAAAATATCATTTGTTATCGATTAATATCTTCAGCTATATCTAAAGGCCTCAATTGACCATAGAGGAATGCTAGTGTCACTTTCTCTAACACTCTCTACTATTAGTTGGAATTTATTAGAAATCACAAATTTTGGTGGTTTCTACTTCTCATTTAATGAGTCTCTCTCTTGGTTTTGAAGTGGGACTCACCAAAATTTGTGATTTTTAATAAATTTTAGTCAATAATAGAGATAATGTTAGAGAGAGTGACGCTAGCATTACTAATTGACCATAAGGAGCTCAATCTCCACTCCATACTCCCCAATTGGCTATTAACTCAACCAAATTGTCCACAACCCCTTAAGCCTTAAGCCTGAAAGATGTAAGTGCTTACTATGGTAGGTTGGTCTATACCACCTTAAGCGTTAAGCCTCAAAAGGCATAAGAGCTTGCTATAATCGGTCAATCTACTCTGACAGTCAAGAAACAGTTTTGGATGAAATTATCATGATGTTAATAAGTAAAATAAGATTAAAATAGAAGAAAAAAAACTTTGTATGTGTGGAAATTAAGCCAAAAAATCATCTAGCATGCAACTGACACAAGGTTTTCCAGCTTAATCAATGGTCTCGAGTTCGAGTTTTAAGTATACAGCCGCGTTAAATACTTGAAAGGAGAGTTTTGCCACCCAAAGTGGTCTTACCCGACTCTTGGTCTATGCCAAAAAAAATTAAAATGATATATTTTTTTGTATAGACCATAGGTATCTTCCATGGGAAACAATCTTGCTTGAACTAGGTAGGACTACTATGGGTGACAGAGCTCTTACTATGAGTATTTAATACAACTACATACCCAAAGCTCAAACTTGAGACTGTTGATTAAGTTGGAACAATTGATTCATGCACTCAGTGGTAAGAGATTGTCACATAAAAAGAATAATAAATTGAATTCATAAGAAGTTTATAATTACTTTAATTATGCATTTTAAAATAATCTAGTTTCCATACACTACTTATTTTAATTGCAATTGATATTTTTTAAATTATGTATTGTTAATTAATTTTTTATGACTATCCTATAATATTTAATTGTAACGAATATTGTTTCAATTATATATTACTAATTTGATTGATATTGATGTATTTTTTGTGATATTGTTTGAATTATGTAAAAAACAAATATGTAATCGACATTAATTGAATTATTGACTACAAGCATATCAAGAAACAATGGTCATAAATCTTAAAAAGAAAAGTATTAGATGTTGATTAGTAAGGAATGTTAATTGGTGTTAAGGAAATTAGCACAGGTTGACTTATGCATTGAATGTATTTATATAAGTTATTTGTTTATAATTATAAACAAGTCATTTTTTAAATGGATTGATTAAATTAAATGTTTTTTTGTGCTAAAAAGTGGTAGAGCAGGGAGTCACTTCCAATACTAGGCAAAGAGTTAATGGTATGTTGGGGCTACTAGTAGAGGCCTACTTAGGTAATTACTGCACAAACTTAAATTGCAAACAATTTTATCTAGTTGAAACTAAAAAACTAATCCCTAGACATCAAGAGATCTCCCTGAGAAATATTGTCCATCAAACAAGATTTTAGTGAATTTAAAAGGAGGAGGGATGTCAAACCCAGCATTCATGTAAAGAATAAAAATATTTTCGAATCCTTAACCACTTTAATTAAAATCATGGCTATATTGGAATCATTAAAAGGACTAATAAATTAAATATGTAAGCAATTGTTATATGACAAAAATGTTTTCATTTCGGTGGAAAATCATTCTCTAAAATGCTTGCACATGACATTTACTTAAATGGCAAAAACTTTCTTACATATATTCACAATTTATTTGTTATTTTTAATTTATTAAATGATTTTTGTTACTTTGTTTATATGAGATTTTTTTGAATGTGATATTTTGAATATAAATTAATATGATTAGAATTTAATTTGATTAAAATTAAAATATTATTTATTTATTTTAATAAATTAAAATGGTAAATAATAATTTAAAAAAGGAAAAGTTTTGGATGAAAAAAATTATTATGATTATGATAAGTGAGTAAGTACTAAGTGACATATATCAAAATAGGAAAAAAAAAACCAATAAATTGAATTCATAAAAGCATTATAATTACTTTAAGTATATATTTTAAAGTAATTTGACTTCCACTTAAAAAAATTATGTAACCTTTTAAAAAATTTACATAATTCATATATTTTAATCTTGACCATTAATAATAAAATTTAATAATTAATATTTATTTCTCCCATTCATAAAATTACTCTCTCACCGGATGCATCGCTGTTGGTTTTTACCTCTCCCTTTTAATATTAAGAAAATTTATTTTTCTTCACTTCTTCGTTAAAATCTCTTTCTTTCTCCTATTTTCCCCCCCAAACAGTTCAGTAAAGTTGCTTCTTCTTTTTTTGATAAAAAGTAAAGTTGCTTTAATTTACAGCTGTCGAAGGTAAGATAATTATAATCTCGACAGCAGTTCACTGAAATTTTTCCATACTTCAGAAGAACATCACCCGTATTCATTCTGCCAATAATCTCTCGAAAACGACTCGCTGATAGCGCATCACGTTCTAATAAAGTCATTTTAAATTATTGCCCATAAAAAAAATGAAAAACGATATCAAAAGAAATAGACACAAACGTAACCACGATCCCGGAGTTTGATGCAGTCCGAAAACCCATCTCGTGTGTGTGGCGCGCACTCTCTGTTTATTATTAGGGTTTTAAATCACTTTGCCACCCAAAATTCCCATCTCTCTCTCTCTCTCTCGCGAAATGGCACGCCCTTAGGGTTTCGGGAATTTCCCATTTCCTTCAACAACACCAGTGATGACCGAATTGCACTCTCAAGACAATAATGCCGCGGTTGCACGAAAAACCGACGACCGAGTCGCCACCGATTCTCCCAGTGTTTCGCGAAGCGAGAAACCCAAGGTTTCTTCGACGGAGGAGTTTGGGGTTAGGGTTTGCTCCGAGGGCGACGGCAACACATCCTCCACCGTCGATCGACTCGCGGCGGAAAATGACGCGGACAGGTTTCCCGGTTCCGATAGCAAATCTCTGTTGTCGGAATTCGACGACTACGTGGCCGCCGAGAGACACGTGTCGAAGGATCTAGGATTTGGTTTTGAGGTCGGCGACATGGTGTGGGGGAAGGTGAAGTCTCACCCGTGGTGGCCGGGTCACATATACAACGAAGCGTTTGCGTCCCCTTCGGTGCGTCGCTCGAGGCGGGAGGGCCACGTGTTGGTGGCGTTCTTCGGCGACAGCAGCTACGGCTGGTTTGAGCCGGCGGAGCTTATTCCGTTCGACGCGAATTTCGCGGATAAGTCGCAGCAGACGAATTCGAGGACGTTTCTGAGGGCCGTGGAGGAGGCGGTTGACGAGGCCTGCAGGAGGCGCGGCCTTGGGCTTGCTTGCAGGTGCAGAAACGCTGGTAATTTTCGCGCCACAAATGTTGAAGGGTATTTTTGTGTTGATGTGGAAGATTATGAACCCGGAGGGTTGTATTCCGAGGGTCAGATTAGGAAGGCGAGGAATAGTTTTAGGCCGAGAGAGACTCTTGCTTTCGTGAAGCAATTGGCGGTTGCTCCCCACGATGGTGACCGTGGAAGCATTGGATTCAGTAACAATAAGGCTACCCTTTCGGCCTACCGGAAGGCGGTGTTTGAGCAGTTTGATGAGACTTATGCCCAGGCTTTCGGGGTGCAGCCGATGCGCGCGACGCACCCTCAGAGTAATCCACTGGATCAGCCTGGGTCTGGGAGGCACCCTCCTAGAGGTATATATAGTTATTCCTTTCATGTTTAGTTGTTATTGGAGACGTTTGTTCCTGTGTGTGACTGTTCCATGTTACCTAGTGACATATTGTATTTCAGTGTCTTTGTCTATGCGTTGTTTGTGTCACTGTTGACAGTGAAATTGATGACTAGATGTTTCTAGATTTTTGTGGTTATGGAATGAAGCAGTTGAGTGATTAAGAATATACGAGTCTTGGGACTCAATACCTGCTCTTAGATGTTTAAGCACTAGACTCTGAAGTGAAGATGTGAGTGTTCTGATCTTATTGATTCTATAAACTGTGTTTTGGTTAAGTATTTTCTGGTTGATGTTGTGGAGACTGTTGGTCAACATTCTAATATGATAGAGGTTTGAATCGTTACGAATTATGATGTCTGTGTTTGATAGCTGAAATGTTTGTTGTTTGAGTCTCTAAGAAACATTTAGATAGCTTGCAAGCTAAAAATATGGCTATTTATGGTTCTTGATAGGTATCATCATAAGAAATACGATTAGTTTATGTTAGGAAGAAAAGTGAGGTGAACGAGTGGGCATGCATGAGAAAGACAAGTTTAAGAAGAATGTATTTGGGAGAAAGTTAGAGTAGAGTAGCTCCTATTGACAAGATGATGACAGAAACTTGCCTAAGGATAAGGTGGATTTGGTGACTCAGTAGACTACTAGAGGCTCTAATGGGATGGGAGAAAAGGATCGAATGGAAGATAACCAGATTAAAAGTGGTAGAGGAAGACATAGGAAATTTTTGGACAAACCTCTATACAAGACCTTACTCTAATGAAGCGTTTGGTATGTAAAATCTTTTTTCATTCTTGAGAATTATGTTTACCAGGAATCATGACTTTTGGGAATGTTGTAAATGCATTTGGTATGCTTAAAAGATTCCTAGGAATGTTAGACCATCCTTCATGAATATACCTAAAACTTTCCCACCTTCATGGCCCACCTCCTCCCATTTGAATGTTTTGTTGAGCAACATAACATAGTTAAAAAAAAAAATTTGGAAATGTTTTTTTGTTTTTTTTTTAATTCATACCAAACATGGGAATTTAACATTCCTAACTCAAGATTGTTGGGAAACTTAAAAGAATCCCCCTAACAAACTCCCTAAATAGTTTTATTGAAAAATTGGTTTTTTATAGAGCCCAATGACATCATTTGATCCTTGTAACCAACTAACTAAGTGGGGTTAGCCTTGGTGGTTATTATTGTAATTATCTTAATTAATTTAATACAAATGTTTTGAGTTCAAAGGACCTTGTTAATATGATTAAGTTTTCTGTGTATCTTTGCAAAAAGTTACATGAAAGGTTAAGCTTCCTATAATATAACATTAGGGTAACTGGGTTGTCTGCATTTTATAAGCCTTTTAGTTTGACCATTAATTTAAGTTTTCATTGTGAGCTCTTGTAATTTATCCCCTCACTTATATAAGGATGTTAATTTATGTGGAATGTATATCAGGTTTATTGCTGTTTGTCAAGCTATTCAAAGCTGCTTCAAATGTTAATGCTACCTTTTTTTCTTTGTTTTTAACTTTTTTTTTTTCCCAGCTCCTTTGAGTGGTCCACTGGTGATTGCAGAAGCTTTGGGTGGTGGGAAGAGCACTACCAAATCTGTTAAAGTTAAGGAGGCTTTGAAAAAGGATAGGTACCTTCTTAAGCGGAGAGATGATCCAAATAACTCTGTCCAATTAGCATACAAGGAGGACAAATCTGATGCAGTGGCTCGTTATGTATTTCAGAAGAGGGCTCCAGCTGTGCCTGTGACACCTCATAATTTAGAAAAGCAAGCAGACACAGGATTTATTAGTCATGTCGGTGCAGCTTCAATTTCAGATGCTAAAGAAGCTTTAATAGGTCAGGTTCAAGCAGATGACTGTGGTCTTACATCTCATGCCATTTCCTCAGATGCAAAGCCTCATCTTGACAAGGGGAAGGAATCTTTTGAAGAAGTGACTCCTAGCTTTGAACGGGATAATGCTTCAAGTAAAAACATGGTTAGGTCTGATTTGTCTGGGGAGTTGGCATTACTAAGCACAGTTGATGAGATTTCTCAACCATCACATCTGGAGAACCAAGTTTCTGTTGATGTTAAACATGATGAGAATGCAAAATTGTCAGGACCAGGTGAAGATTTTGAGCAAATAGAGCAGGGACCTCTGACTATTGCTGATGGAGTAAATGACATGCATCAAGTTAAGAGCGAAAATAATGTATATGGTTCACCAGTTGAAATAAAGCATCACAAAATTAGTGCAGTGAAGAAGATAAAAGGTCATAAGAGATCTGCAGATGAGTTAAACTCTGAGACTTCTGCTGTTGGGGAGGGAAAGAAGAAAAAGAAAAAGAAAAAGGATTTAAATTTACAACCTACCTTAGACTCTCTGGAGAAGCATTCTACTTTTGGAAAATCGGTACGCCTTTCTGGAAAATCGACAGGAAAAGCTGTCTCAAGTGGTTCAGCTCCAAGAGAGGATTTTCTTGCAGAACAAGTGGAGGTGGATGTTAATTCCTGTAATTTGCTGCCCACGGATA
Source organism: Spatholobus suberectus (assembly GCA_004329165.1). NCBI lineage: Eukaryota > Viridiplantae > Streptophyta > Magnoliopsida > Fabales > Fabaceae > Spatholobus > Spatholobus suberectus. The sequence goes on from CM014732.1 coordinate 6,164,743, forward strand.
CCATAGGAAATGCTAATTTTGAATTGCCACAACTTTTGGGTGATTTGCAAGCCCTTGCTTTGAATCCTTGTCATGGCATTGAAAGAAAGATCCCTGCAGCTGTTCAGCAGTTTTTTCTGCGATTCAGGTCTCTTGTTTACCAAAAAAGCTTATTTGTATCTCCACCAACTGAGAATGAAGCTCCTGAAGTTCGTGTCACTAAATCTCCTTCCAGTGTCAGGACGTCTGACAGTCCTGATGAGTATGTCAGAGCTTCACCAGTTGTAAAACCTGTGAAACATATTGTTCGGCCTGATGATCCTACAAAAGCTGGGCGGAAAAGGGCCCCCTCTGATCGGCAGGAGGAAATTGCTGCAAAGAGGTTGAAGAAAATCAAGGATTTAAAGGCACTAGCTTCAGAAAAAGTAGTGACCAGTCAGAAAACTTCTGAAGCCCGGCGAGAAGATGGAAAAGAATCCATGTTGCAGGCTCCATCCAAGTTAGTGAAACTAGACTCGACCAAGAAAGCGGACTGTCCGGCTAAGGCAGTTGAGCCCACCATATTGATGATCAAATTTCCTCCCGAAACATCACTTCCATCTATTGCAGAGCTGAAGGCAAGGTTTGCTCGCTTCGGCCCAATGGATCAATCAGGTTTCCGTGTATTTTGGAACTCATCAACTTGCCGGGTTGTTTTCTTGCACAAGGCTGATGCACAGGCTGCATATAAATATTCTGTAACAAATCCATCCTTATTTGGCAGTGTGGGTGTGAGGTGTTTCCTTCGGGAGTTTGGGGATTCTACACCTGAAGTCTCTGAAGCTGCCAAGGCTAGGGCAGATGATGGAGCCAATGAAACAGCTCGGATCAAGGATCCTGCAGTGGTTCATCGCCTGACATCAGCATCATCTCAGCAATCTCTTCCACAGCCCATCCAGCTTAAGTCCTGCCTGAAGAAATCTACAGGTGATGACTCGGGTCAGGTTACGGGTAATGGAAGTAGTAAAGGAAACCCTCGTGTAAAATTTATGTTAGGTGGGGAAGAAAGTAGTAGGGGAGACCAATTAATGGTGGGTAGTAGAAACAACTTCAACAATGCTAGTTTTGCTGATGCTGGGGCACCTCCTGTTGCAACGGATTTTAATAGTAAGAATGTTCAAAAGGTCACTTTACAACCCCCGTTGCCTATGCTTCCCCTTGCTAATCAGTTTACAAAAACCCCACAACATAATTTGCGTAATTCTGAATTGGCAATGGCACCCCGAAACAGTCCCAATTTTAATAACACCACTGCATTAGCTACTGCAACCACAGTTGATATATCACAGCAGATGATAAACCTTTTGACGAGGTGCAGCGATGTTGTGACTAACCTGACGGGTTTATTAGGCTATGTGCCTTACCATCCGCTATGACAAGAATACTCGACATTACACCATATCATACACAAGAAAAATTATCGAGTTGGATATTGTGGATGACATGCTCCTAGAAATGCAAGAAATACAGTAATGCAAGAAGGCGCGGGATCATGTTTGTGCCGAAAACAATCCTAGGGTGGTTTTGTTTTAGATTTTTGGGCTCCAAAAATGTAAATGCACATGTTATTAGTGGCATCTTATTAGCTGCCTTTTCCTTTTCCGTTTTCCTTATCTATATTAGATCACTTTCGGGGGTGGGGGTACGCGGTTGATATAATATCAACGTTAACGGCACATGGATGTTCACTTGTACTTCTGTGCTTCCTGACTTTTTGTGTACGTGAGGCTTTGTGGTATTATTGCCCAGATTACATTCACCTTGCTACCGCTAATATTTGGGGTCCTGGACTCCTTCCCCTTCCCTGTGGTTTTGGGTCCCTTTACGATGGAATGATACATCAATAGAGTTAGTGAGCATAGGGTTTTATTAAACTATTCCCAAGTCAACTGACATTCAAACCCAAACAAAATTGAATAGTTTGCTGAACTATATAGTAGATCGCATTACGTGACTTTTATTTTAAAAAATTAGAATTTGTTTGAAATTCGAAAATTACATTGTTATGCATGTGGGCTTCAGATATGGTTTTTTTCTTTTTTTGCGCAAATAATATAGTTTTTCTTTACTAATGTTGGTGAATGAAAAGCATGCCAGTGATGTAAAACATCTAGTTCATAAAAAAAATTGAGTTCGCAATGGTCTTCTGTTATAAAAATACGGGGCACAGTATAATAGTTATGTTTTATTGTATTCGATTGTGTTTGACCTAACATGTTTTCTTAGTCTTTTGAATAATATGTCCGTAGGCATGCATACATAACAACGTATAGTGTCGACAATCATAGCATTGCATCTTGATTCTATTGAAATTTTATAGGAATGTTTTAGGCCATCGTTCACCTTCGATGTATTCTTGGACCTTTGGTTAGTGGTGCATAGGCATATTATTTATACCAATATATAGGTATGAAAAGAATAGGCTAATAAAATATTATTCAGTATACTCCTTACAACAAATTATTATTAACTGAAATTTATTAAAATTTACATAATCATGCAAATTTCATTTCCTATTTATTGAGTCTCATTTCACAAATCCAAGTAAAACTTAACCAATAATAGTGTTATATCGCTAGCATTCCTCTCCGTATAAAAGAGTTACATGATATATGGCAAGCATTCCTCTCCATATAATACTGCTATTTTAATTTTTAAATTTTCTTATCCTTCCACTCAGCTCTTGATAAGTGAGACTAATCTCTCAAAATATGGCCAAACCTTAAATAGTCTTATTTGTTTAGATACAAATATGCAAGAACTTTATGTCTATATTCTGTCAATGTTCATTGTCAACCAATAAAAAATCATAATAGGTATAACTTTTAAGATAATTATTATAAAAATAAACTTAATATACATGTCAATTTATGATTAACTGATAATATAAAAATCCTTTATACCGTCAGTGCATGAACTATTTACTCATCAATTCACATTAATTTAAATATACATCTCAATCACATTCAATGATACAAAATGAATTCTATTAAAATCAACTTTTACCAAACTTTAAACCAAACGGGTAGGAAATCACTCCCAGCAGTTGTTTTCCGCACACACGAACTTTGGTATCAAACCAAAGACAACGTGCTGTAATTTTATTGGACAGACCAATATAACCTGTTATAACAGCTGTTGCGAATTTAATTAATTGTGCTAAATTTCAAATATGTGGATGGTATCACATACATAAGACTTAAGAGCTCTCAACAAGACTTACTCCATCCAACAGACTAAGATAAACAAAGGATGAGATAAACAAAATAAGAGACATGGATAAATACAATTGACCAATAGATAAAGTTATCATAGATAACAGAATAGATGATAGTAACAATTTTTAGTTGCTAACAAAAGCATCACCGGGTTATCCATTCAAAAAACTACGAAACAATAGGAAAAATCGCTAAAATAGAAGATAAGAAGGTTCGATACTAAGGTAAAGAATGTTTGATAATCTTTCAGCTTACACATCATTTACACTTCGTAACGAAACATGTAAAGCTCACCACGACAGCATGTATTGCAGAGGGAAAAAAGAGATAAAGGGGATGTAGAGTGTCAAAAAAGAAATGTGAAAAAATGACAACCCCCACCTTCGTATGTGGACCAGGATTCCCTGCAGTTGAAAACCAACTGCAGGGTGGTGCAGTCACAATCTAATGGTTGAAATAATTTTAATCTTATATGTTTATTAAATTTATAATTATAAAATATATAATTAAGGGTGCAGATTTTGTACAACTGTAGCGAATCTAAATCCTTGTATGTGTGCGTGTTTACCTGTGTGTTAGAAAACACGGTCAAAACGAGATAAACCATGTCAATCTACCCAAAAACGCAGTAGTTATATTTGTTAGCTTCAAAGGGAACGTGAAAACCAGATCAACAACTTGGAACCAAACATGCTACACAGCATTTTACACATCGAGATTGAGTTCCTCCGGAATTACAGTTAAAGTCACTGATTCACCGCTTGCTCTTTTAACTAGTACCTTTATGGGCACCCCAACTTTGTCCCCCAATATTTCAATAACCTGCCATAATTTCATATCTCCGTGAGACTGACTATATGAATAAGTACATAATCATGAAGAATAAATGTATGTGTCACGTGAAAGGCGGTAGAGATCACAGTAAATTCAATTACAATTCTAAAAGCCTACTTCAAATATATAAAAGTAAAATCTTTTTTAAAAGCTAGAAAATACTGCTCCCTCGTTTTCTTTTATAATATGAATTTTTTTATACATTGCCGCTTCATATAAACCACCAAATCATATTTAAATGGTCAAGACTAAATAATAAATGCATGACTTTTTAAGTAGTCAAGTGACCACTAACTTTTAATCTAGACCTTTCAAGTATGGTTGTATGACCCATATTTATAGTTTTCATTTCTTATAATAACCAACAGTTCTCACTTGATATGCTCTCTCTCTCTCTATATATATTCGGTTTAACCAGTGCACACTACCTTGACCGAGTTTGGGACTTAGGGTCTGGTTCAAGTTTTACCCGTTGTTTGGAACAGCAAATAAACCATTAGATCATATTTGAATGGTCAAGATTTATTGATAAATGCACATGACTTTCTTATGTAGTCATGTGACCTCTACTAACTTTTAATATAGATGATCCATGTATGGTTATATGACCCAAATTTATAGTTTTCATTTCACACAATATCCAAGAGTTCTCACGTTATACACTCCCTATATATATTTGGTTTAATGAATGAACACTACCTAGACCTACTTAGGGTTTGATTCAAGTTTTACCCTCTGCTTGACATAGAGGAGAGGGAATGAGAGAGAGAAGGGGGGGAGACACAAGTTCAAAAATTGAATTAAAGTAAAAATGGAATTTTTTTTTAATTTTTTTTTTACATTTAGAAGTTATTTTTTCTCTCTTTTCTTTCTACATTCTCTCCAACCAAAGAAAATGTATTGTTATTCATATTTTCTTTTCTCTCATCCACATGTTCCATTATACCATCAGCAAAATATACATTACATTATCTCTTAGAATATATTTATTTTTTAAAGAATGATAGAAATATTACTTTCACAGTTTATTTAACAAAAGACATGATTTTTCCTTTGGATAAGCTAAACACAAGAAACGAGGACCAAAATTATACCTTTTATCGTAGAATTTGGGAACCTAAGTTTAAAGAAGCATTGAAGAGATAATTCATTGAGGTAAGGAAAGTCCTAGTGAGAAAGGTACTAGTTGACACACCATATTGTTTAACAAGATAATGAGGTCCAACAAAATGTCAGAAGAGAGTGGAGTAGTACTCTAATACCTATTTATAAGAATAAAGGAGATATACAAAATTGTGCAAATTATTATCAAGCTCATGAGAGATGCTATGAAGCTATGGGAAAGGATATTATTTAAGAGAAGATTAAAACAAGAGACTCACATTTCTGAAAAATTAATTTGGATTCACCCAGGAGACATTGGAGGAATGAAAAAGATTTACATATGGTCCTTACTAACATGAAAAAGGCTTATGATCGAACTCCAAGAGAGGTTTTGTAAAGGTTCTACAGAAAAAAGGAGTTTGTATTACATATTTGAGCAATCAAGGATATGTATGAAAAGGTCATGACTACGTGAGAACAAAAAATAGAATCATAGTAGATTTTCCTATAACCATAGGACTGTGCCAAAGGTCAATTTGAGCCCTTATCTCTTTTCCTTAATCTTGGACACCCTTCCGAAGCATATCCAAGAGCCAATGTTGTTATGTATGAGGGTCTGTACCTCCCAATGCCCAAAGGCCCTAACTTCTCTCAATTAACAGGATATCCCCCTCTATCAATCCTCCCTCCTATTTATAGGCAATATGCCTTATTTCTTATTATCTAGTCCCCTAATTACAACAAACTAAATGAATCTAACAATTAACTAAGGCCCTCAACTAACATGTACCTATCAATACAGTCCCTATCAAAATGATATAGTTTTGGTTGGAGAATCAATAAAAGAAATAAATGGGATGTTGGGGGTGTGAAGACGGATTTTGAAAGAACCAGACTTTTGCTTAATTAGAAGTAAAATGGAATATATGGATTTTATTTTATTTTTGTAGGGGAATATATGGAATGTAACTATGTAAGTATAGTAAGAGACGCAACAACCTTAGCACTTTAGCTTTTGGCTAGGGGATACCCTGGGTTCACCCAAAAATAACTTGGAGAAGATACCTTCTCGCAAGTTACACGATTTGAGTATCTATGGTCCATCTCATATAGGAAACAGAGAAATAGAGGGAAATGTAAACCATAAGACTCCAAAGGGGCAATAAATCATAGTCTGATTGTTTGTCTACCAAATTATTTTACCGAAATAACAAAATTAGAATAAAAATTAAAATAATAATATACAACATACCTCCTCCATGCTTTCAACAGGCTTCCCATCAAATTCAATAACAACATCATCAGGACGGAACCCAGCACGATCACCAAGGGACCCAGGAGGTACCTAGACAAAACATTGAAGTTCCCTAATGACAAACAGGTAATTTCAAGTACTATAATGCTTGACTTGAATTGGGGAGCACAACTCAGTTTATCCTAAAAAGAAACAATTTCACACTCTCAGACCGAGAATAATTACAATGAATAACTCAAATTAAGAGAATCAATTCATTTGGAGAATTACATATTTGTTATATTGTTGTCTTATTAGAAAGGGCAAGAAGTGGCCCTTTGTAGTCTCTTCATTCTTTCACTTATGCATTAGCACAATCCCATTCCCAAAACCTATATAAATTTTCTCCATTACCAATCAAATTAAGCATTATATCTCATGATAGTCCCTGTCCTTGGGAATTACTTGATTTAAGAAAATGTTGTGTTTTCCTTTTCCATTTTCACAAATAATTACAAAATTGCTACTACCTTGTTTTCACTTTATTTCCCGTCTTTGAAGATTGTCCAGGAAACTATGAGAACATGTGCAAATCTTTGAAAACAAAAAACAAAATACAAATAAGATGACATTTTTATAATTATTTGTAAAAACAAAATGCTTCTTGACCCTAATTCTAGTTTTCTACTTTTCCAGTTTTGTAGTTTAATATTACATTATCTTTCACTAGTACATAAATTCCACCTATCCTTTTTCTCACCATTCACCCCTAACTCTTGGCCCCGAAAATCCACACAGAGCCACTGCTCAAGAATGCTTCCTGCTACATGTAACAAGCTTGTGACAGAGTGAACTGACTAATGCTTCACTAAAATCTGTGTTCTGAAAGCCGGGCCAGACCAACCGGTCGGACCGGAAAACTAGTGAACCGGTCACCTGACCGGTTCAAATAAACCACAAAATCAGCATGAAGAAAGACCGGTCAAAGAGAAAACCAGTCAAAAACCGATTCATAGCGGGTCAAAAAAAAATGCTTAATACAACATTATTTTGAAACCAACCCAAAGTATTTATCACTTTCTTTTTTATTTTAAATATAAACTTATTTTTATTAATAAATGTTGATGTGTATAATTAAAACTTATACTTAAGTATCATGACATTTGATTTGCACTTTTATAAGTATTGTAAATGTAAAGAACCTATAAAATTATGTTTTATTTTTAATTTTTAGTATTATAAAATTATGATATTATACTTTTTTAATATTATTTTATGTATTATTTAATTGTTATTATTATTATTTTATTAATACCGGTTCAACCACGGTTGAAACATTGAACATTGAACTAGTGCTTTGACCGGTTATTGAACCGGTCCAGTTTTAAAAACATTGACTAAAGTAGTCTCTTTGGAAAACTGGCACCCCAACAAAAAGAAATATTAGTTATTGGCAAAAGCATTTCCCAATGGAAGGGAAATTTGAACTAAAATCCCTTCATTGCTAATTTGTATCATTGACCAGCTTCACCAACAATTTTGCAACTAATTCGTCTCAAGAAAACAAAGCTTAAAGATTTTGTGCAGCAAATCTATACTTTTGAAAATTACACAAACAAAAATCTCAATGGCCATAGAAGTAGGATAGTTAGAAAGTACCATTGTTACAAGAATGCCCTTATTGACATTAGGGAGTGAAGCATTTGTTTTAAGCTGCGCAATAAATACCTCGTTAAGATCAAGCATCTGTAGCCAATCCAAGGCTGTACTACTCTCCTGAACAACATAAAATAATGCTTATTGACTTGTTCCTCAACATGGTATAGTCCAACTACTTACTACTCAAGTATGAATTTGACATAAATCAATAATTGTTTATTGAACACCTGTATAATATATTTTAAAATGTGAAAAATTATAAAAGATTTTGAGTAATTAAACAGTCTTCTCAGAGAGTAAAACATCATTCCTGGAAGTCACATATGACACAAATGACAGGCTAACAATATTTTACAACAAATATTATCCTGCTCTCTAATGCATATGCAACAAAATATTACAATTAAAGCAAATAGCATACCTACTTTTCTTGAGATGCTCTATTATTTTACACACAAATTCAATTGGTAAAGAAAAACTCAACCCATCATCATCCCACACTGACATGATGTTCACACCAACAACTTATCCATCCATGTTGACAAGGGGCCCTCCAGAATTTTCCTATACCATAGAAACAGATAAAAACATACAAGCAGACTGAAAAAGCATCCAAGTTATGATTCGGTCGTACACCACATGCAAACCTAGTTGGTAGCTAATGGGGAGAGAGAAACACATACCAAAGCATATGCACAATTTGTTTGTAAATACTCTCTCGTCACTCCACTAAAACCCAAGTCACTACTTTTGCAGTCAACGCAACTACACAAAAAATAATACAAGATGTAAATTGTTATTTCATTAGTCCAAAAGATAACCAGGAGCCCCTTTTTTAAAAACACAACAAACTTCATAGTCAAATAATAGGTTACTGCATTAAGCAACTATATATATTCAGCTTCCAAAATCTATCATGTTAAATGGCATAATTTAATACTAAAGAAAACAGTTTAAAATAGGGACACACCTAACAATACCAACAGTGACAGTATTCTTAAGAGTATGTGGACGGCTAATGTAAAGTACCCAATCCCCAGGACAAAGTCCACTTGAAGAACCAAATTTTGCTTCTGGTAGAGGGGTTTCATAACTGATCTTCACAATAGCAATATCTGAAGGCCCATCAACATTTAGCACTCTCCCCCCAAATATTATTTCATCATGCAAAGTGACTTCAACCAGTTGATATTTTGAGATCAACCTTTGGTTGTAAGACACAGAAAGAGTGTTCTGAGTCATCATTTTTTAGATATGCGTCCGATATCTTCATGGAGCCAAACTTACAGGAATGGGAAAATAAAATGTCATATACACAATCTCTCATATGGATAGTCTAAAATGATTTGCAGGTAGAGATACTTTAATAAGAGGTTACACATTTAAGTTAAGATTATTAAGAACTAATCATTCAGCCAAGCAAGTTACAGTGCAAAACCTACAACTAAATGATTAACTCAGCTGTCACTCTTTACACTCGGTAATAAAATGTCATGTATAGTTGTAATGAGCAGATGTGCTTATGCAAAAGCAAAACAAACATATGCTAAATAAATGACAGAATCATTTCCATTCCGTTGTGAAGGCAATCAAACACAATTGAGCTACAACTAGAAAGGCCCTAGTTGTTGGGAATGGATCAACAAATTTTCAAACCACAACCTAGAAAGTGCTAACATACCCAAATTATACCTAAAGCCACCCTTGCTTTGTTTCATCCAAAGCCACAGACCAAGCAAGGATTATAACATCTTTGGCAGAAATTTATACCAAAAAAGGAAATTCCTCTCACTCTAGGTTGAAGCAGGCTTCATGAACGCACTTGAGACATATGTTTGAGATATATCCAACTTGTACAAGATCTCACATATGCACCGCCCAAAGCTAGAATAAACCTACCAACACAGCATTACAATAATTTGTTTGAGAGATATGCCCAAGCATGTAGACAAACCTTCCCCTTGCATGATCATATCATGTCTTTACAATCAACCAGACGAGCACAAGTCAAGATGGTACCATCCTTGCTGATGATTGTTCCTGACCCTAAATTCGTTCCAGCATCATTACCAAAGAGACCTACACGGTCCATGCCAAATCCTCAGAGTGAAATCAAAGGGACATGAAAATTAAAATGTTAAAAGGTTAAAATATCCGAAAGTGAATAACTGGTGGAACTTCAATACTGACAACAGCAGGCAAAATTTTAGCAGCTGCATTCGCAATAGTATCTCTACCAAAGCAAGCACGTGGTTTTGACGCATCATGAACAGCCCCAGAAGCTTTCTTAGATATGTCAGAGGAAGTGACTCTATAAGAATCAAGTGCAGATACTCCTACAAATTTTCAGCTCACCTCAAGATGTAATCCAAACATCTACGAGTATGTACACAACCATTTATGATTTTATCCTACAGCTAAGATTCGCTCCTCTCACTTTCGTGATAAAAGCCTTCTCACTTAATATGCCTCCAATATATATATATACCAAATTGAAATCAAAGTAAGCAATGGTACAGGGAGCCGCAATGCTCCTAAATTTGAAGGCACGTTAAAACAAAACAGAATCAAAAGGACATTTAGTTGAAAAAGGAAGCGGCATTTTTCAGTATAGTAAAGGCATTGTTATGAAGGGTACAGCAATTTAGTTGAAAAAGAGGGTCAGGTTAGGTGCTCACTGTAACAATTATTGTTATTGGAAGAGAGGAGAGTGGAACCACAAGCCGCGATTGCCACAGCTCCAACGACACGGCTTCTGTTAAAATGCCCGACCATTCTCTGCCACACGTCACAGATTCCAAACCAATTTTGATTTAAGAGTAGAATTAGAATTAAAATAGAATGCATAAAACGTGAATGCATACCGTGAAGACGATACCTGGAAATTGCTTATGACAGGCGACAAGGTCACACAGAAACACACACACCGCCTCAACTCAAAAATGAAGTGACCAAAGTAGAGTTATTTTTCAAAACCCCGCTACAGAAGCCGTTAGGTAGTTTGCATCGTCATGATCATGGTCTACATGACACAACAATATCAATATCAATATTAATAGTATATATATTTAAGAATACTTTCAAGAAAACTTTTAACATGTGTCTTTCTCTCATGATGCCACATCATCCATGTTTTATTATGTGCATTTTTTGCTTTATTATTCATAAAAATTAATAGGCCCTTCTATTTTTCAGCCCATTCCAGTACATTTTGGCCCATTTATAATTTTATATTTTATAATATATAATTGTAAATGTATCCATGCTAAAGGCTATAGACTCTGCTTTTTTTCCAGCACCGTATACTTTCCTTTGTTCATCTATGATGGGGTAATTTTTTACACGTGACAACATTTGGAGCATCTTGGAATCTTTTGCTGTTTCAAAAAATTATCCATTCCGGGACATGTATATTGGGGCAAACAGATTGATTTGGGGCTGATAACGTAACATTAGTTGTTTGAATTTAAAAAAAAAAAACAATTCACAAATCACAAATATAGACAAGGGTCCAATAGTATAGATTGAAAGTGGAACTTTTTCTTTATTCATTGAAACCCAAAAAACATTCTTTGTTACTATAAGCTTGAAAGGCTCGGAGGTTGAGGATGGAAGAGGCAAGTTGCAGACTGATGAAGAGCTTGCTTTTGCTTTTTCCTCTTCATTGCAACTGTAGAGAGGACTAGAAGAACAATTGACCTATACAAAGGCTAAACATAGCTAAAAAGAGGTTTGAATCCTCTCCTTTTTTTTATTTGAATGTCTGAACTATTTCAAAATTTGAATTTGAATCCTTAATGTTAAGACAAAAGACGAATTTATAACCCTCAAATATTTTGATAATAACAGAGAGTTAAAAAAAGAGCTTTTCAAGCAATCGTCTAGTCACTCATAATCTGCATCGTCTGATATCTTGAGCTTATAACGTCTTTATCTCTCGTTTAAAAAGATTTAGTAACTAATGGCTTTCAAGTTAGTTGTAAAAGAGTAAACAATCTCGAAATGAATGAAGTCTACGTACTTACTCTCGAGGAAAGATCACTTTATGCGTAAAAGAAGGAATGTGCGTGTAGATGTCAGAACAAAAAAACAGATATGATCACTGCTACGAGATTTAGTACAAGAATGGTAAAAATAAGCAGACTGCTTTATCTTATCAAGTGACAAGTTAGTGAAAGACATTTAATGCTTCAACTACTCTTTCCAACAAACGAAGATTGTCCCATGCAAGCACTCACAATGGATACTTTTTGGATAAGCCTATAAATAGAAGAAGAGATCTCAGTCTAAACTGTTAATGAATTGGTTGGCTGACTGGTTAAAATCTTCATCTATCGAAAAAGCTATCATCTTGTAATACTCTAATTGTAAAAGTTGTTATTTGTACTTCACTGTATATTCGTCTGATAAGACATTAAACCCAGTAAGAAATTGGTAGAAGCCTGAAGAGGCTTTGATTCAAAGAATACTTGGATTTTTTGCTTAGAGAGACAAGTTAAAGACTACTTAGGTTGAGCCTGAAGAGACTTGTTGAAAGAATACTTGTAACTTGGATAAGTTAATGGAACTTGGTTGTTGTCAAGAATTGGACGTAGTATTTGAGGTGAGACGAACCAGTATAATTCTTGTGTACTTATTCTGTTTCCTTTTCAGCTTTTGTCTGTCTTTCAAAACGTCTTTGAAAACTCTTTTTTTATCCTTCAGAGGATATGTTGTTGAAAAAGTTTTTTTTTTGTGAAAATTTGTGATAACACAATTGAACACCCTTTCTTGTGTTATCTTTATGTCCTACACTTAACTCTATTCCCTATTTTTTTACAAAGAACTATCATACAGTAAAGTTGAGTTGCGAGTTTGTTGAGCGAATTTGCATTTTAAAATTTTGAAAATCAACCACAAAGCATTCTGCCTTCTTTTATTTCATTCTCATTCATCCTCCATTCTACCTTCCATTTCCCATTTTACCTTCCCGTCTTCTAATACCACTTCAATTTCTTCTTCTTCTCTCCTCTCCCTGATTCATTTTCGTTCTATAAAGTTGATTTGTATGTTTTGTTCTGCAAGATGGTGGGAATCAAAGGACCATTGAAGTTATCCCTAATATGCAGATAAGGTTCTACTCATTTTTTCTTGTAATGTTTTATTTGTATGATGTTATTAGTTTTTACTCTTTATTGTTTTTGGTTTGGCTTGATTGTTCTCTCCTATGGTTTTTTTGTTTCCATCATCAGAATTTGAAACATTTTTATTGATTTGTGGATTGCATGTTGTGTTTGGTCAAATTCCCTTTGGAAAGTTTTTTTGGGTGTTGTGGATCATTTATTCATGCTTACATTAGAAAGAGTAGATATGTTAATGAAAAAGGAGAAAACACGAAATTGTCTTTAATACTCAATCTTAATAAAATAAACATTTTGTTTCTGACAATGAAAAACCATATCCATCAAAAGAAACTTTATGGTGAATGTAGGAAGGGGTTTTGTTGTGATGCATTGTGAATAACAGATCGCAAAGATTAAAATTCTAGAAATCATCAACACAAGGGAATTGATGTAACTGAGCTAAAAAGTACGATTAGCAAATGATGGCTGGGTTCCTGCAAAGTACAAGCCAATAAATCAATATTTGGGTTTCAAAATTTGATTCACGTATTTTGCTATTTAAAATTTACGAAGTTGTGTTTAGTGAATGCATTTATATGCAGGAATATAACAGGCCCTGCTCTATTCATCTCTGAAGCATTGTGTGTAGTCTTTCTTTTCTTGCCTTTTTAGGAAATAAATTGATTGATTTCTTATTGAGGTATCTACTCATATATTCTTTTTATGTTTCTCATCTTTTAAATATTTCACAAGGAGACTTAGAAAGTACACTTCAAATGGCAACCCACAAGTAGAGAAAAATTAAATCCTACTATTAGACAAGGGATATTTAGGTATCAAAAAAATGAAATCCTACTATTTGCTCTTGGTCTTAATCTCTGTTTCTTTGTGATCCATGTGTTGGACTATGTGTTTTCTCATCCGAGTTTCCTTTGCTTTTTTATTGTTGTCCTTTTTAATTTAAATCTCTCACAAATTTGGATCCTTGCAAGATTTTTCAATGATTTTGATCTTAATAGCATCAAAGCTAGATAGCAAGTACTACCAATAATTCAATTCCAACTTTTCTCAGCAAATTTTTTTCTTATAATAACACATAATTCTTGAAAAAAAAAACAATTTTGTTAGTTGCGTACTACCAATAATTTTACCATGGATGATGATGAATGTTCTTCTATGGATCTAAAGTATGACCAACACTTCTATAGTGTACAACCTTGAAAAAGTATATAAATCTTAGATTACTTAATAACTTCTCTTCGGATAGGCCGTAATTACGATAATAAGCTTTTGTTTATTTCCTAGGTCCTGGGATGCATACACACGATATATGTATCAAATACGATATCAAATACTGGGATGTAATTATTTTTAAAAAGTTAAATTATTGCGTAGGTCTATGAATTTTTAGATAACTTTTAATTAAGTTTCTATACTAATTTTTTTTAATTAAATCCTTAATTTTTAATTTTTTTTAATTAGGTTCCTGGAATTAACTTCTATCTAATTGTCATTTGTCCCAAGGACCAAATTAAAAAAAAAAAAATTAAAGACTCAATTAAAAAAATAGTATAAGAACCTAATTAAAAATTACCTAAAAATTCAAAGACCTACTCAATAATTTAATCTTTAATTTACTAACATTATATTAGTCTAATAAAGTCTTAAATTTGAATCTTGTCAATAAAAAAAACGTAATTAGAAGATACCTCATTAAACGTAGTTAGCCAAATTCTCCAACAGAGATTAATCATCAACAAAACAAGTAAATACTTTGCACTTATTTTTAATTCTACAATTTTAATCCCCAAATTTTAAATATTCATAATTTTGATCCAACTGTTAAATATTCATATGTTAACTATTAATGTCTTAACATTAACTATAATGCTCCCTTAAGAAGTCACTCACTTCTCTAGACTTTGTTTAGATTGATGGTTGAGAATGGAAGAAAATGGATCAAAACATAATAGGACTAAAATGAAATGATTTAGAATAGAACTGAGTAAGAAATATTATTCTATTATTTATATATTTCATAATGAAAATGATCATAGATTCCATTATATGAAACAGAATGTTTTATAACTTTTTAATTATCACATTATCCTTCCTTTAAAAACACTTTAAATTTTAATAGTGTTGAATTAATTTTAATATCAAGATGCATGAATAAAACAAAAAACCAAGTTTTGCACCCTGACATTCAAAATATATTTTCATTTTCTATAATCATAAGAAGCAGATTCAAAATATATTATCATTTTTTGTAATCACAAGACACATTTTTTTTAAGTTGAGTGTAATCATTTTAAATTGAGAACTCAGAGCTCATTGTTTATCATATATTTTTATATAAAGAGAACACAAGTGGTTTTGTTAACAATCATTCAAACAAAGTCATATGACTTTTTTTAAATGATTATGTAATCATTAAATAACTTCTAACCATCAATTTATAATTATATGGTCTAGATTTACTCTCATCACCCTCTCATACAAACATTCATCTCACTTGGGATAATTTTTTAAAATAACACAAAAACAATAAAATAAAATAATAAAGACAGTAATGGCAAGAACCCAACTTTAAAACAAACAAGTACTAAGATAATCAAATCATAAGAATGGTCTCCATTTCAACATCGTCGCCTGCATTGGCTGTGGTCAAAATTAAGCTCACCAGCTAGTAAAAAATAAACGCATCACCAGATATAAAAATATAAAAAATAAAAGAGAGAGAGATCGTTACACCAAAAAGGGGGAGGGGGAGGGGGAGGGAGAGGGGGGGACGTCACCACCTTTGTGCCGTGTAGCTATAGCCTCTTACACATCGAGATTAGCTTCCTCTGGGATCACAGTTAAAGTCACCAATTTATCACCCGCTCTTTTTACTAGTACCTTAATGGGCACCCCAACTTTGTCCCCCAATATTTCAATAACCTGCCATAATTTTACATCTTCGTGAGAACAGATAAATAAGCACAGCAAATCCAAGTGCAGCGAAGGTATAGACTTTTCATTATAAGCAACTCTAGATTCTCCACACCAATAACACAAGTTATTCGTCCAAAATATACATTACACGTTATTACATTGAATTTATTTATTTTTTAAGTCGATACAACAAATTCACTCAGGTAAACAAAACTTAACCAAACACTTTCAATACATTATACAGGACGACAACAAACCATAGTGTCTGTTTTGGCGACCAAATCATCCTCAATAACAAAATCAGAATAAAAATTAAAATAACCATATATAAAATACGTCACTACCTCCTTCAATTTTTCGACAGGCTTCCCATCAAATTCAATGACGACATCACCAGGACAGAAACCAGCACGCTCTCCAGGGGACCTGGGAGTTACCTAACCAAAAACATTGAAGTTCCCCTGTGACAAACAGGTAATTTCAAGTAGTCTAATGCTTGCCTTGCACTGATGAATGCAAAGCATATTATCCCAGAAAAGAAACGATTATATACTAAGAAAAACTACAACGGATAATCCAAATTAAGAGAAAATCAATTGACATGGAGAATGTCATATTATTGCCTCATCAGAAAGTGCATGAAGTATATTTTTGTAGTCTGTCTATTCCTTTACTTCTGCATTAACAAAATCCATCCACAAAACCTATGTAAATTTTCTCTATCACTAATCAGTAATAACATTAAAAATTGTAAGACCTTGATGGCCCTGTCGCCTTAGTTGCTCAGTTTTCTAATTTACTATTTTCTAGTTTGATAATTTACTATTTCATTATCATTCACAATACACAAATTCCACCCAACCTTTCTCTCAACATCCATACCAAATTCGGAGCCCCAAAAATATATATAAGCACCACCACTCAAATGCAGCCTGATACATAAAACAAGCTTGTGGCAGGGTAAACTATGACAACACTAAAATAGTCTTTGTAAAGCTGACATCCCAACTAAAAGAAATACTAGTCATAAGCCAAAGCATTACCCTCAACGAGGGCAGAGGATATTTCAAACTAACATCCCTTTATTGTTATCACTAACCAGCTTTGCAATCAATATCAATTTGTCTCAAAACAAAAGCATTAAGATTCCACCTAACCCTTCAGCATCCATCCCTTTGAAAAATTACACAAATGAGAAACCAAAGGACCACATATACACGATATTAGAAAGGATCACTGAGCGACATACCATTGGTACAAGAATGCCCTTATTGACATTAGGGAATGAAGCATCATTCTTTTTAAGCTGTGTTATAATCATCTCATTAAGATCAAGCATCTTTAGCCCAAGCCAAGGCCGAATTACTCTCCTGAACAAACATTAAATAATGCTTATTGATTTAATCCACAATATGGCAGAGCCCAACTCCACAAGTATGAATTTGACAAAAAATATATATAAATCAATATTTGTTTATGGAATATTAATTTTAAAACTGTGAAAAATTGCCAAATATTTCCAATTAATTTAACTTGCTTCTCAGAAAGTAAAACATCCTTTCTGAATGTCACATATAACACAAATGGAAAGCTAACAATATTTTACAAGTAACATCCCACTTTCCAATGCTTATGCAATAAAATAGTACGGATAAAACCAATAACATACCCACTTTTCTTGAAATGCTCTAAAATTTTACACACAGAATCGATTGGCACAGAAAAACTCAACCCATCAGCACTAGCCACTTTCATGATGTTCACCCCAATAACTTCTCCATCCATGTTGACAAGAGGCCCTCCAGAATTTCCCTATGCCACAGAAGCAGATAAAAACATATAAGCAGACTGAACAGATATCCATGTTAAAATTTAGTCATTACACCACGTGCAAATCAGCTGGGTAGATGGGTAAATCAAGGGGAGAAAAAGAGGAAGACATACCACATTAATTGCACAATCAGTTTGTAAATACTCTCTTGGCATGCCACTAAAACCCAAATCACTACTTTTGCGGTCAACACAACTGCAAAAAATCATACAAGAAATGAATTTCATTAGTCCAAAAGATAATCAGGAGTCTCACTTTAAAACACCACAAGCTTCATAGTCAAAGGATAGGTTACTGCCCTAAACAACCATATGGCTTTAGCTTCCAAAATCTATCATGTGAAATGGCATAACTTAAAATAATAACAATGGCTTAAAATAGGGACACAAGTGTTATCGCCTAAATTTGTTTCTTCACACCTTACAATTCCAGCAGTAACAGTATTCTGAAGAGAAAGTGGACAGCCCATGGCTATTACCCAATCCCCAGGACGTAGCCTACTTGACAAACCAAGTTTAGCTTCCGGCAGTGGGGTTTCAGAATTGATCTTCACAATAGCAATATCTGAATGTAGGTCAGCATTTACAACTTTCCCCTCAAATGTTCTTCCATCTTGCAAAGTGACTTCAATCTGTAGCATAGTTGATATTTGAAGATCAACCATTAGTTGTAAGACAGAGAAACTAGTGTCCAAACTCCAGAGTCACAATTTTTTAGATACATGTCTGATGTCTTCATGAAGCCAAAAGCTAACAAGAATGGAAATAATATGCCATATATACAGAAGCTTGCACATGAATGGTCTAAAATGATCTGCAGGTAGAAATAATTTAACACGCAATTTACACATTCAAGTTCAGTATACTAAGAACCAATAATTCAGCCAAGCAACTACAGTCTACAGTAAGGAGCTTACAACTAAATGCATTATACTTGAGTAATAAATCATCATAAATGCATGTAATGACCTGAAGTGTTTGTGCACTACTAAGGTATTGCAAATAAATGAAGGAATCATTTCCATTCAGTTGTGTAGGCAATCAAAACAAATTGAGCTACAATTTAGAAATGCCCTATTTTGTCAGAAATAGATCAAAGAATTTTCAAACCATGACCTAGAAAGTTGTGTCATCCAAAGTCATAAACCAAGCAAGGGCTGTAACACCTTCAACATAATTCTACATTCAAAAAATAAATATCCCATCATTCAAGCTTCATGTCAATACACTTGAGATGTGTTTGAGAAATATCCAACTTCAACAGGATCTCACATTTGCATCATAGAAAGCAATAAGAAATCTACCAACATATTGCTACAACTATATGTTTGAGAGATATGCCCCGGGATGTAGACAAACCTTCCCTTTGGATGAACCTCTTGAGCCTTGAAAATCAACCACGACATGAGCAGATGTCAAGATTGTTCCATCCTTGTTGATGATTGTTCCAGAACCTATACTCTTTCCACTAGTAATACCGAAGAAATCTACACAGTGGATGGCTAATCCTCAGAATCAACTCAAAGGGACATGAAAATTCAAACGTCAAGTTTAAAAGATACTGAAGCAGATACCTTGTGGAATTGCAATATTAACAACAGCAGGCCCAACTTTAGCAGCTGCATTTGCAATAGTATCTTTGCCAAAACAGTCACGTGCCTTTGACTTGTCACCAACAGCCCCAGAAGCTTCCTTAGATACGTCAGACAAAGGAACGGGACTGACATTATAAGAAGACAGCGCAAGCATTCCTACATGTTTTCAGCTCTATATGTAATACAGACACCCACACAGACATATATGTATATATACCAAGTTCAAAACAAAGTAAGGACAAACCAGATTGGACAGAAAAAGGTAAAAGTTGAAGAGACAAATCATGTAGCACTGGACATGTCAACCGTAGGGAATCCTGTAAAGGCTCAGGGACCCGCACTGCAATCGGAGCTCCTAAATTTGAAGCCACATTAGCAGAACATCAATGTTACATCCAATTAAATAAAATGGCATTTTTTTAATTTACAAATCAGCAACCCACTAGAGGAAATGTGGATGCTTGTTTTATGGTTCAGGGAAACAGCGATGTCGTGAGTCACAATTATAAATGCCCCCCAAAGATTATGTACACAGCATAAAGCCCTACTACATACTCATATAACAAACTTAATCCTTTAGAAATCAACTAGTTTAATCCATTTTCTCTATTCTCCTATTTCTTCTATCTTTCCATTAATTCCTTGCGCAGCTAACCATTAAAATATAATGTAATCAAACAGCAATTTCACATTTCTCTCAATTCTCTGTTCTGGATCATGTTTTCTCATGCTCCAAGAATAGAATATAATAGGAACGGAAAATCGTAAAATAAAGTGAAATTAAGCTAGAAAATTACATTTAAAGTTGGCTAAAAAACGTAAATCGCAAACTTGCTTGAAAATGAAACATACCACTCCTAAAACCTAGTACATGTGGGTATATGGTTGAAAAGAGAGAAAAATAAACTAAAAGCATTAATGGAAAGAGTAAAACAAGAGAAAATACATTAAATTAGTTGATTTACAAATATAACTAAGTTGAGAGGAGAATGCAATAAGACTCTATCCTCTGCACTGGTGCATACATTAGAATTATCGTATAAATAATAAAGGGTTAGGTGCTCACTAAAACGATCATAGTCATTGGAGCACAAAAGAGTAGAACCAAAAGCCGCGATCGCCACAGCTCTAACGACAGAGCTTCTGTTAAAACGCCCAAACCTTCTCTGCCACACATTCCATTTCCCGTTGAGAGCTTACAGACGAGTTCCATTAGAATTCTATTAGATAAACGGTAAACGCATGGAACACTAATCATACCAGGAAACAGCTCATGACCGGTGACAGCGTTGATCTTCCACACCCTTCGCCAAACCGAGCAACGAAAATAACATAGCCTTACTTCAAAATACGGGCTAAACCCGAAGTTAGAATCATAAGCGAGACACCGGCCCCACGCAAAGGCCCAAAAGCCCAAGGCCCAACAACAATCACCTCGGTTTTTTTCGGTATTCTTCCCCTCTTTTTCTTTTGGTATTTTCAGTTAAACCCATGCACGGCGGGTAAACTACCGGCCGAATACTCTGGGCCATTAATGAGCGGTTACAAACGCAACAAGTTACAGAAAAGAAGTCAATTAAATAAGACAGCTTCTTCCATATATGATTTAGCAACCTATTACATTTAAGCATCGTCACATCGGGTGACCAAAAAAGTGAAAGAGCAGGCAATAGGTTACAGCATCATACTTCAACTAACCTAAGAACTATATATATGATAACCCTACCAAAACAAAAAATAGATTCCAAAAACAAAAAAAAAAATCTAACGGTAAGATTTTACAAAATGTAACATCTATTTCTTAGGAGACTTGGGAGACTTAGGGGTGGGGGACTTTTCAGCGGAGGCACTGGTACTCTTCTTCGGCAACAAAACGGGGTTAATATTCGGCAACACTCCCCCGCTAGCAATAGTCACGCCTTGAAGCAGCTTCCCCAATTCATCGTCATTCCTCACCGCCAGCAACACGTGCCTAGGGTTAATCCTGTTTTTCTTGTTATCGCGCGCAGCGTTCCCGGCCAACTCCAACACCTGCATTGCAAAACCCCGTTAGCATAAGACTAATTAATTAATTTGAACAAAAAGGAGAACACGAATCGGTATTTATTTCGTGAACACCTCGGCGGCGAGATATTCGAGAACGGCGGCGAGGTAGATGGGAGCGCCGGTGCCCAAACGGCGAGAGTAACGGCCTTTCTTCAAGTACCTTGCGACGCGACCGACGGGGAATTGAAGGCCGGCTTTGATGGATTTCGAAACGGCCTTCTTTCTGTCGCCTCGTCTTCCACCTGCGCCTTTGGGGGCTTCCATTGCCTTGTGATCCGAGAAAGGAGCGAAACGGTTCGTTTGGAGGGAATGCGGGGAACGGGTTTATGTTTTGATGTTTTCTTTGAATTTGGAATTGCAAGCGGTGAGAAGGAGGAGAGGGAACGTGGTATAAATACTGCGCGTAAATGACAAATGCGGGAGATCCCGTTTGTCTCTTGGGGCGGATCCGACGGCTGGGATCGTGCGACGCTGGCGATCCGTGGCTTTCAGATCCAACCTGAAGGGTGTTGAAGTCTGCTGTGATTGCATTGCATTATTTTTGATTGCTTAATCGGACGGCTGAGTGTTTCGCCACGCTGGCAATCCGTGTGTTTGCGTTCGTTCGACGGTGGTATTTCCTCGTTAGTGGCTAAATACGGGATTATGTTGCGTAGATGAAGGAAATCGGACTGGTTAACAATTTTTTTAAGATCGTTCCATTTGGATAATGCCAACTAACTGCTTTGTATTGAGACAGTGGTTACGTTTTTCCATTAAAAATAAATAAATACGCTTACACCTTCTTCCTTCGATTTAAAAAAAATTGATAATATTTACAAGGTAAAAAATCAATAAATATTGAAAATACATTTTAAAAAACTTATTTAATTATTTTAAACTTGTTAAAAATGTTCTATAACTTTCAAAGGAAAAAGCTTCAAAAGAGCAACAATGATGTCATATACCAAATTTAAAATAAATGTACGTATTTGTTATTTATAAAATTAAAAGAGGTTTTCTATGACATTGGATGTATTTGGTAGGATGAAAATAAATAGATGCAAAATAGAGAGAATGAAAATAGAAAAGAGAAAAATAAAGTGAATGAAAATAAATAAGAAATAGAGTGAAAATAAAAGTATTTTGTTTAATAGAAATAGGAAAGAGAGAAATAAAAAAATACTTTTAAAATCTATTTTTAAATTAAATAATCAATTGTTTTTGTGATTTAATCGATTAAATCATAAAAACAAATGATTTTGTGCATAAAAATAAACTATAATTGATTATCAATCACCAATAATCGATTATCAACATTTAAAATAGCGTGTGTAAGTAGTCATTCCTTATTTCTTTGTCATTCGTTGTCATTTTTGTGTGGAAATTAATTTAAGTGGGACCTATTGCTTTTTTATTTCTTTCAAACATATTTCATATATTCCAAGTAAATGAACTTTTACTGCTCGCTCCTATTTCCACGCCTCCTCCTCCATTTCTCTTGCTACCAAACATAGCGTAAATTTTGTGTATTATTATACTTTTGTCTAAACGAAAAACAAAAGAGAGAGGGGTTGCACAATGCATTAAAACTCACAAGGGAAAGTCGTACAAGTAGAATCAACACAAGGGTGATTTTGCTTTTGTCTCTATATTTTAATTGACGAGTGATCTTGTTTTAGTTTTAATTGCTAGTATTTTTTTTACATTTTTTATTTTTTTATCTTGAAAATTTATTTAATCGTGCTAGGGAAATAAATCTCTTTACACACAACACTAAAAATGGAAATAGCGAAAGACACAATTTAATGTGGTTTGGTACCACTTGTCTACGTTAACGGAAACATCTCAATCTCATTCATTCTCTCAAATAAGATTACATCTTATTACAAGTTTTATGGACAAACTTTGAAAAACCTTCCTTCATGTAATCCCCCTCTCACTCAGGGTGGTGACCTTTCTAGGCCAAGTGATCCTTCTCATATCAAAAAGCTTTATTTATACAACTTACATCCTAATATTAACAAAGAAAATAAAATTCTAAAATAAATATAATATCTTTAAATCTAAATAATTTTCTAGAGATTTAAAATGAAAATTTTGAATTATTTGCCAACAATTCCTTACTCAATTAAAATTTTTAAACTTTTTCTTTAACTCTCGCTATCATGGATGCTCGTCTCAATCATTATCAATCACACTTTCGCTTCGCAAACTTTGGTGTGTTTCCCACCTCCGTTTTATGAGTACTAGATGTTGGAACTAAGGATGTATGAAGCGTCTAGTCCCTCAAAATTTTGAAGATAACAAACTCATTAAGATTTAAGTTTCTGTTGTAAAAAATGCTTTTACAACGTCCAAAATCGCGATGTCCAACGCGCCAATTTAAACAAGCGTCCAATTGACTCGTTATGACGAAACGTCCAAAAATAAGTCTCTTTCTTAACAAGCTAAGTGTTTAAGGCTGAGACTCATATACAAAGCTCGTCCAAGCATAAGTCTTCAATCGTCTAAGCTTTTAAAATATGTCTAGACTATGCGTCCTTCACATGTGTTGTTCATATTTAATGCTTTATCTATTTTAAGAGATCTAGTGTTCAAATATCTAAGCATTAAATGAAAGACAGATACATTTTAGTGCATAAGCGCAGTATTGCAGAAAAAGGAAGTTAACTTATCAAGCTGCCAAGGTGAATAAAGAATGATTAGAAAAACAAACCTCCAACACAGTTTCTGCACTTTCCTTTTTGGTGCAAGAACAAACGGTACTTTTCTGACTTCCCTGAAAGCTTGAAACATGCGCAAATTTCTTGAAGACTAAAGTCAAATCTTCTCAACGGCTCTTCTCTACAACTTGAGAAAAGAAAACAAAGTAGTGCCAAGCAAAAAAATTGATTTAGAGCCCTTATGTTTACTGGACAACTTTGAAATCTTGTTGAAAAGAAATTTCATTTGTACTTAAACTGCTATATTCTCACTTCGTGAATAGACTTGTTTTATAACAACTGTTTATGTTGTGAAAGCCTGGAGAAGCTTAGTGAAAAAGAATACTTTGGTGGTTAAGCAATCTGGGTTGCTTGTGTTGTGAAGCCTGAAAATGCAATGAAGAATACTTGTTGTATAACCTAAGGTTGGTTAGTGAACACCTTTTGGACGAAGGAACTGGACGTAGCTCAAGGTTGAGTGAACTAGTACAAAAACTCCGTGTCTTTGCCCTCTCTCATCCCTCTTTAACCGACTTTCAAACTCATTTTAGAAAAGAGGTTAAAAAGTTTTGAAACGCACAATTCAACCCCCCTTCTTGTGCATTTCTTGTTATTTCACTGTATAGTAACACTTTTTGTACTTGTTATGTCGTTAGCTATCAAGACATGTTGCTTGACTTCCTTATTGCCAAGAAGACTTTCAATACAAGAATTTGCACCATCGTTAGCTATCAAGACATGCCGCTTGACTTCACATTGCTAAGAAGACTTTCGACATAAGGATCTCACGTGGATCCACCATCAACTTCAATACTCATCTGATAAGTCACTAGGCCACACAACCAACTTTGATACCATTGTTAAGGAAACAAACATCTTCACACACAACGCTAAAAATAGAAACAGCGAAAGACATAATTTAATGTGATTCAACACCTATTGCTTACGTTCACGAAAACATCTTAAAACTTATTCATTTTTTCAAATAAAATTACATCCCAATACAAATTTTCTGTACAAACTTGACAAAACTTTCCTTTACATAACCCTCCTCTCACTTAAAGTGGTGACTGATGTGGAAAAACCACGAATGCACGGTTGTCATCAAGTAATAATTAAAAGATTGTCTCCACAAGGACTACGTGTTCAGTGATTATTGTTAAATAAAAAAAATCGATTGGAAAATTTAAGGTAAAGCAATTGAAAAAAAATACAATTTCGAGATTAAATAAAGCTGTAATTAAAAATTGGATGTGGTTTAAATAGGAAGACTTCCAGGATTGGGGTTTCACACTATGATGTTTCACACTATGATGTTTAATGTCTTAATTTCGCTACCTATGTGCTTCGCTTGTTCTCAATGAAGGTGTATCTATCCAAATTTACCACCTACTGTCACGATGGCTGTGTTCAATTAGACCCATTAAGTTCTTTGTTAATTCAAATATTCCTCGAAGGCTTTAACATACTTTCATGGTCTAACCCTAAGTTCCTTTCTTATGGCTCTGGTGTTTGAGTTCACCTCTCAGTACTTCCCCAAATCCCTAAGATTATGAAAAACGTCGGCCAGTTTGTTTCGCATAAATAAATCAATAGAAAAAGAATCAAAGAGGAATAAGATAACACATAGACAAATGGAAATCATTTCATTAATGCAATCATAAGGTTACCCTTAGTCCTAGAAAGAGAGGGTTCTACTCATATATAGTCATGAGAGAACACCAAAAAGAAAATAAAAAGAAAATAAAACATAAAACTAACCTGGAAATTGAGGAAGAAGAAGAGTAATTCCCCTAATTCTTCGTGCTTAGAATAGAGTTCAAAAGATAAAAAATAAAATCCCTAGAAATGTCTATTTATATCTAAATTACAATTAGGCCTAAGCTAATCCTCAAAATAAAATAAAAAACTTGTGAAATCCTCCAGGTAGTTCCGCCTACTGTGCGGCGATACGCACCACCAGCTAGTGGTAGACGCGTAATAGTGATTTTTTGCTCCAAGGGGGCGCGCCACCGCGTGGTGGCAGACGCACAAGTCCATATTCAGCATCAAGGAAAGGCGCCACTAGGTGGTGGTACGCCCAAGATGGTGGTCAAGTCTCCAAGGATTTTTCTCCAAGATTTTGCTTTCCAAATGCTTTGGGATGACTTCATTGCCTTCCAAAAGGACTTCCAAGTGCTTAAATGTATTCAAATCATTTTGAGGACTTCCAACTATAAGTCTTTTTGCTTTCTAAGCCTAAGAAACCTACAAGATTTTCCTAAAAACAACGACAAACAAATAAAAAGGCGTAACATGATACAAGAAAGGAAAATCATGCAATTAGATACCTAACTAATCCTAAACTGTAATGAAATGCATGTAATCTAGTGAAAATAACTATATTAAATGAATTATAAAATGCACACACCAATGATCTTATCTCTAGGCAAGGTGATTCTTCTTATATCAAGATTTTCTATTTATACAACTTGCATCATAATATTAAAGGAGAAAATAGATATAATATCTTCAAATCTAAACAATATCCTATAAATTTGAAATTAAAAATTTGAATTGTTTCCCAACAAATCTATAACTTTATAATAGGGATATTCTATTTTGTTGTATACTTTTTATTAGACATTTTTACTCTCAATTTTTAATAAATAACTACCATAAATTAACCGCTTAGTCTCATGTTTTATTTAATCTCCTCTTTTCTTCCTAACTTTTATTTTAGTTTTACTTTTAAAAAATATATAGAGGCACATGGTGTCTTTTTTTCTCCTAGTAATCAATAAAAATGATAAAAGAAGGGGCTAACATATTAATTATTTATACAAATTAGCAAATAAAAAATATAAAATAATTTCAAAAAATAATATATAATAATAATAATAATAATTACAACTATTGTTTTTTTAGAGAAAACAAAAACACGAGAGATGTTCCAAAGTTCAAGAATGTTACAAAAACATATTCCCATCCCTAAAGAGGTTTCCAAGGATGTTGATCACCCATGGTTCAACGAGAAATCAAAAAGTTTGTATAATCAGTTAAGAAATGAAAAGGATGTTATGACATTCAGTTTGAGGCTAATTGACCAAACTGAAGCACTTTTAAAAACTAAATACTAAAATGGAGTTATTATGAAACATGTTATCGATATAGGATTATTTTAACCGTTAACCAGGTCAACTTGCTTGTCAAACTAGCTAGTTTCATGCCATGTGTGTAACACCCCTACTTTTGTATGTTAAATTATTCTGTATGTTTAAAAATTATTTTTAAGTCATCGATGTATTTAGATAATTAATAATAATTTTTTTAAAAAATTATAATTTATTAAGATAATTTTTGTAAAATGACAAAAATACCCTTGGTTGACTACGAGAACCAACCAGAGACTTTTTGACATCAAAAGATTTTAAAAAATTTATATTAACTATCTTTTATTATAAAATCTTTATTTTGAAAGAAAAATAGTGAAAAATATAACAATCCTATTTCAATTCTTCAACTATTTTTTTTATTTGACAATGCAATTCCAACAAATCGGGATGAAATTTCAAAATTTTGATCCCCACCATTACACTCGAAATTTCAAGAGCTATTAAATTGTGATTTTAATAATTTTTCCGAACTAGAGCCAGGGGAAATTAAAAAATGACAATTTTGTCTCTATTTCTCAATATTAAGGGTTGACATGAGAAAAAGATTCAATTGATATTAAAATGTCAATTTGAGCTTGGAATCATACCATATATATTAAAATATAATTTTGAAAATTTTCTAGGAATTTTCTAGAATTCTTGTGTAAAATGACCAAATTACCCTTAGGTGCCAGCCAGTATTGGTTTGACATCCAAAAAGGGTGAAATTTCTAATTTTAGTTTAGTTATGGATAAAATATTTAATTTTAAAATTTTTTATAAAAATTTTGGTATTTATTGAATTAAAATGGATTTTTGATGAATTTTGTAGCTTAAAAATACAAAATAAATACATATAATTTGAAATAAATTAATAAATATTAAAATTTATTATTATAAATTTATCGTTGATGAAAAATAATGTATTTGCCCAGTTTTACATTAAAATGCATTATTTTGAGATTAAAAGCTAATTTTTCAAGTTTAGGCGATTTTATCGGTAGCGGTTATTGCACCTACAGATAAAATTTACACTGAGGAGCTTGAGGAAAGCTCATATAGCACGTATCCAAGCCTAGGATGAGTGATTCAACACCCTAAATGGTCTCTGTGTCCCTAATTTTGCATATTTGTCCCTAAATTTAAATTAAAAAAAAATTTAAAACTTGATTTATTGCTTAGGTCATTGGTAGACACCTAAGACCCCTTCCTCTTCTATAAATAGTCCCTCCTTCCTTCAAATTTTCAGCATCTCCTCTTCCTCTCCCAAGCTAGAGAGCTTCTCTTTCTAAAAGTTTCTCTCTCTAAATTTTTTTTTTATCTAGTTTTTATGTTAAAATTTTGCTAGTTTTCAACTAGTAGAATTTCTCCTCCCAGAAGCATTGCACCACCAATTCCATCCTCTTCATCAACCACCTTAGAGGTAATGGGGGAAGTGGAGTTGGTTCTAAATTATTGTTACTTTTCATGTTGGTAGGAATGGTTTTTCCCTAAACCCGTTTAGGCATAATTTCAATTATTATTATCATTATATTATGTTTGATGTTGAACTTTAATTTTTAAGTTGTTACTCTACTCAAATTTAGATTATTAAATTATAATTGCTAAGCTGTTACTCTACTCAATTTTTAAAAATTAAAATACACTTGCTAAGTTGTTACTCTGCTTAAATTGGAAAATTAAACTATATTTATTTAGTTGTTATTCTGCTAGAATTTTAGTAATTAAATTATAATTACTATGTTGTTATTCTACTAAAATTTTATATGATTACTAAATTGTTATTCTGTTAAACTTTTGGTATTTTCTGCGAAATAAGGTAGAAATGTTGATTGTACTGATGCTTAAATTAATTGAGACCAGGGAAATCTTTGCTTGAGAAGTTAGGAATTGATAGTTTAGTGAGTAATGTAAAAGAAGTGACATGCGGTGGCATGGTACCCTGTTAGGGAAGTTACAGTTTGCTACATTGAGGAATGAAAGGCAGGGACCCACTTAAGGAGGTCTTAGGGGTAGGCATTGAGTGGTGAAGGTCCCAATCGCCAGGGTAGTGCCCTCGAGCTGGGATATTCGCCCGACCAAGCTCGATAACCTCGACAACTTCTCAACATTCCAGAATTGGTTTGAGAGTATACCACTATAAATGGAAATCCTGACTATTATTTTCCTTAATAATGATGAGGATTATACCATGCGATGATGTTGATGAAGTATATGTACTTCCAGTCACTTCTCAGGTTCTGTTAAGAACTATTACCCACTAATAGAAAGTATGGATCCATACCTAATCAAGAGTAGTCTGATACAACTTATAATGACCTTAGGATCCCTTTTGTTGTCAGTTGTGTTTTATCTTTGTTTTATGGTAGATTTCCTACCATACATGTAAAAGTGATTTTAGAACAAAACACCTCACTCTATTATTTTCTTCTATGTATGATTGATTATGATTATTAAAAACGACATTAACGCCCCGTGATGCTGAATACGAGTAATAGGACATCTCGACAGGGGAGGACCTGAAGACCTATAATATTTTTTTTTCTTTTTGTATGAGGGATAGGGTAGATGAACATTGCTGTATAGGTTATTTTGATTTTGATTTTATTTTTTTTTGTATTATCAAACCATGATGTATAGTTTTGTGATATATATGTATACAGTCTTATCTTTCATCTTTTACTACCATTTTCAAATTCTGTTAAGTTTGGAATTTCTTTTAAAAGTGGTAAAATTTTACACGTATTTTTATTTACTTAAACTTAATAACTAAATTAATATGAATTATATTTAATATGAATGAGTGTTACATTTAGTGGTATTAGAGCAGTTATTTCCTATCAAAGCCTGGGGTATGGCCATGACCATTCTTTATGCTCTGTGTTCTTTCATTTACTATTGATAAAACAGGAATGAAAGATGAATTGTTTGTTCTTATATTCGTTATGGACGTCCAACCCTGTTACAGAAAGTGGTTTACACATGCAATCGAAGACTTTGCTAAGAATAAACCTAATGCTAGTTTTAGGTTTAGTAGAAGTGATTAATGTATGGCTAGATAGGTTATGGCTAGGAAATACCTGGTACTTAAGAGTGTTTATTGTGACCCACCTCTTTTTCTTGGGAATCTATCTGGTGTATGATTTCACATATTATTTTTACTCACCTAACATATGGTTTTATTCAAATAAATGAACTAAGACATTAATTCTCTTTTTCAGACAATGGCTGGAAGACCACGACAAGATACGACCCAACGATACTAAAAAGCAATATTTTTAAAACCGGACCGATCATTAAATCGGTCAAGACACTGATTCAAGGTTCAATGGTTCAACCGGGATTGAACCGTGGTCGAACCGGTATAAATAAAATAATAATAATAATAATTAAATAATACATAAAAAATTAAAAAAATATAATATCACAACTTTATAATATTAAAAACTAAAAATAAAATATAATTTTATAGGTTCTTAACATATACAATACCTAAAAAAGTTCAAATTAAAAATGTCATAATACTTAAATCTAAGTTTTAATAATACAAATCAATATTTATTAGTAAAAACAAGTTTATATTTAGAATAAAAAAGAAAATGACAAATATTTTAGGTTGATTTTTATTTCTTTAAAGAAAAAATATTAAAATAATATTTTATTAGACTTTTTTACTGAACCGCTGCAAACCGGTTTTTGACCGGTTTTACCGGTTCATAGACCGGTTTTTTACCCAGCCGGTTTTTTGGTTTAATTGGACCAGACACAGGACCGGTTCACCGGTTTTCCGGTTGAACCGGTCGGTCCGGTATGGTTTTCATAACATAGCTAAAAAGAATGGTTGCTGTCATTGAAAATATGAATCAAGGATGAGACAATGAACCTGTGGAATACCGAGGTTCGCAAAAACAACCCTCCAACATTCAAAGGCAGATCCGATCCTGATGGTGCTCAAAATTGGATTGCAGAGATCGAGAAAATATTTACTGCCATGGAGTGCACTGATGCACACAAAGTAAATTATGCCACCTTTATGTTGTCTGAAGAGGCATAATATTGGTGGAAGTACGCTAGGCAGCAAGAAGAAGCTGAAGGAAGGCAAATCACTTGGGAAGTTTCCCAGGAAGCGTGTGAGTGAGGACAAAGTACATTGAAAAGTCTTGTGTTGGTCTGTGGGGACAGTCGTCGATCCTGAAAGTTGTCAGGCGTTATTAAGTGGTATCAAAGCAGGGCTTCTCTCCCAGTACGGTGTGGTTCGAGGACGAACCAAGCGGAAGCTGGTAGGCAGGTAACATCCTGGGCGTTGATGAGGGCGGGGAGTGATCGCCGATACAAAAGAGATGAGGCACGGACAAGGAGTGGCTCCTGGTAGGCTTCCAGCGGGAGGGACACATGAATGAATCGAATACACATCGGAATGAGAGGGATCCAAAGGCTGTGCAGGTATGGGACTATACAGTTTAGTATCTTAAAAAAATTAATAAGTGCTACTTATAACAACAAGATGCATATACTTTTCAGTAGTCTATCACTTAAGAACTCCACAATTAAGCGTGCTTGACTTGGAGCAATTCTGGGATGGGTGATGTAATGCCTGGCCGCTTTCAGGATCGAAGACTGTCCCCACAAACCAACACAAGACTTTTCACCGTGCTTTGTCCTCACTCACACGCTTCCTAGGAGGTCACCTATCCCAAAATTGTTCCAAGTCAAGCACGCTTAACTGTGGAGTTCTTAAGTGATAGGCTATCGAAAAGTAGATGTATCTTGTTGGTATAGGTAACACTTATTAATTCCTTTAAGCTATCCTCAATTGTAGAGTCTCATACCTACACAGCCTCTAGATCCCTCTCATTCTAGTGTGTATTCGATTCATTCATGTACCTTTCCTGCTGGAAGCTTGTTAGGAATCACTCATTGTCCATGCCTCATCTCTTTTGTACTGACGGTCACTCTCCGCCCTCGTTAGCGCCGAGGATGTTACCTGCCCACCAGCTTCCGCTTGGTTCATCCTCAAACCACACCATATTGGGAGAGAGGCCCTACTCTAATACCATTTTGTAACGCATGGCCGCTTTCAGGATCGAAGACTATCCCCACAAACCAACACAAGACTTTTCAGTATGCTTTGTCCTTATTCACACGCTTCCCAAGAGGTCACTCATCCTAGAATTGCTCCAAGTCAAGCACGCTTAACTATGGAGTTCTTAAGTAATAAGCTACCGAAAAGTAGATGCATCTTGTTGGTATAGTTAACACTTATTAATTCCCTTAAGTTATCCTCAACTGTATAGTCCCATACCTGCACAGCCTCTAGATCCCTCTCATTCTCTTGTGTATTCGATTCATTCATGTACCCTTCCCGCTGGAAGCCTGCCAGGAGCCGCTCCTTGTTCGTGCCTCATCTCTTTTGCGGCGGTGATCACTCCCCACCCTCGTTAGTGCCCAGGATGTTATAGACGACCTCTTGGGAAGTTTCCCAAGTAGCGTGTGAGTAAGGACAAAGCACGCTGAAAAGTTTTGCATTGGTTTGTGGGGACAGTCTTCAATCCTGAAAGCGGCCAAGCGTTATAATGTGGGTAGTCAAATTCAAACTCATTAGTCAAACTCACTAGTTTAACTAACGAGTACGACTTTGACTGTCCACGTGGCATGGAACTAGGTAGTTTAACTAGCATGTTCCATGTCACGTGGCAATTAGGGGTGGCAAAATGGGCCAGCTTGCCCCACCATGGCCCACCCTGCATCGAGCCTGCTTAAAATGGGCCAACTCGTCCCGGCCCGTTTTGGAAATGTGGGTTGGAATATGTAGCCCGTCCTGTTTTATGAGTGGGCTAGTGGGCCGACGGGCTGGCTTGCCAAAAATTAAAAAAAACCTTGAAGCTTGTGATTTTTTAATAAAGAAACATTTGGGATTGGCCTACATGTTAGTGCCTGTACTCTACACAAGAAAGTAATTCAAAAATTTGAATGAGTATATGTACAATATTTGATAATGATAATTAATTATTTATAGTTTTATATGATATTGTTGGACAAACGATAACTTCCAATGCTTAAAAAATATCAAGTCTGGAGAGTGCAAACAAATCACATCTCCTCGCTCCTGTCTCTGTCTTGATTAGCTTCTACATGATCTCAATCGATGCCACAACTATTTGTTTCATTCATTTTCACATGAAATAAAAATTATAAATTAAATAATTTAAATTTATGTTCAGCCTGACGAGTTGGCTCGCCCCGACCCGTCTTCAGCCTGTTTTTAAACAGGCCAAAATGGGGCGAGTTATGCAAGTCGACAGGCTCAGGTAGCTTAATCCAACCCGTAAAAAATGGCGGGCTAAACGGGCTGGCCCGATCGGGCCATTTTGCCACCCCTAATGGCAATTATCTTAATGCAAAATTTACAATTAAATTTTTTTTTACCACATATTTTAAATATGTTAAAAAAAACATCACATATGGCATCAAACTAGCTACTCAAACTAACTCATTCCATCTCACGTTATGGTTAACCATGCACATTAATTCCTCTTTTTGTGTACACATTTCAATGCAAAATTTACAATCAAGATTAATTTTACCACATATTTCAAATAGGTTAAAAAAATATGGCATCAAACTAGTTAGTCAAATTAGCGAGTTTGACTTTGACCTTCTATATGATATGAAACAAGCTTGTTTGATTGGCTAGTTCTATGCCATATAAGCAGTCAAAGTCAAACTTGCTAGTTTGACTTTATCTACCTACATGACAGGAAACTAACTAGTTTGATTAACAAGTTAACTCGGTCAACACTTAAGACAACCTCATACCGATAATATGTTTCCGAACGACCTTATTTTGGTATTTAGTTTTTAAAAGTGCTCTAGTTTGGTCAACCAACCTTCAATTTGAAGCAAAAAGATTGGTCTAACGACATTGGATGTTGTAAGCACAAAGTACCACTCATTCATGTGTTTGTGCACAAGGGAAAGGAAAATAAAGTTTATATGCAAAGATCACGCCTTTTAAGGCCAGAAAAGTTAGAAGATTAAAATGTTAAACTTCTACTGAAAATGAAAACTGTTGGAGGCTAAAAGGATACCTCTAAAGATGCATTTTGATGCTTTGAAGATGGAAAATTTGCAAGGGTTTGCCCTGACAAACGAAGAGAAACTACATACATTGACGTATGGAGGTCATCGTTAGGAGTGTTCGCATATTGGATTAGATAGGTTTTGAAGAGAAAAATTATTTGATTCAACCACTTTGATTTTCTTAATTCAATATCCGATCAGTTTAGTTTAAAATTTAAATTCGATCCAATCCATTTTAAAGTAATTTAGATTGGATTGATTTTCAATTTTAATCATATATTTTTCTTTAGAGAAAGTATTAAATAAATAGTAAGATATTTAATAAATACACTAAAAAATATTTAAAATATAAAATATCGCATCTATAAGTCATTATGTGGCTAATAGTAATATAGCTCTTCAAATATAAACTATTAAAAATAAATTTACATAACTTAATAATTACATTTATGTACCTTTATTCATATTATTACCAAAAAAATATCTTTAATTAAATATACTTTTCATAATTAAATAAAGTTATGGGATGATTTTATAAATATATAATAAACAAAAAAAATGCAAACATGAATGGTATAATTAATTTACAAATAAAATATATATGATTCAAATTAGATTGGATCGATCTTCAAAATCAAATTCAAATCTAATCCAATCCAATAAAAAAAAACTGATTTTTGGTTTGTTTGATTTTTTGTTTATTCAATTTTTGGTGGCTGATTGACCGAATTTGGTTACTTTTATAAAGTATTTATCGATTTGAGATTGTTTTAAAACATATTACCAAAATAGGGTGGTCAATTGTGAAAAACGCTAGTCAAATTAGGGTATTCAGTACCACATCAATTTTTTTATTTTTTATTTTTAATTTAACACCAAAAATGTCAAGTGGCTGCCATGTAAGATACTCCAATGATAATAGCATTAGCCACTTGGCAATTTCGATAGACATGTGTGAAATATGCTATTACTAATAGCGTTTTTACTTTTTTATTTTTTTTAAAAACAGACAAAGTTGTACCGACTGAAATTGTCAACGTGTGAAATACGTTATTAGTCATAGCATTTTCACTTTTTTTTTAAATGGACAAAGTTGTACGAACAAATCGCATAAGGGACACTACTCTTTTTTCAAATACATATATATCTCAAAAGAGCAATATCCCATTTGTGGTCACTGCATGACGATATCAAATAGAAAGAGAAAGGAAAGAAACATTTCTTTACCTGTGTCTCTGATTTACAAAAGAGCAATATCCCATTTCTTTATTTTTTTTAAATGGACAACGCTAGTAGTATTAATATTTTTGTGTGTTGTCACTTTTAGTCGGTACAGTTTTTTCTGTTTAAAAAAAAAAAAAGAAGTAAAAATACTATTAGTAATAGCGTATTTCGCACATGTCTACCGAAACTACCAAATGTGTGCCACTAGGATATTTCACGGGACAACCATTTGACATTTTCAGCGTTAAATTAAAAATAAAAAATTTGACCTGGCATTGAATACTCTAATTTGACTAGCATTTTCTATCGTTGACCATTCCACTTTGATAATATATTTCAAAATAACCCCAAATCAATAAATACTTTATAAAAGTGACTCAATTTGGTCAATTAGCCATTTTTGGTTTTTCTATCATTTTTTATTAGATTAGATCAACTTATGAACACCCCTAGTCATCATTATTGTTATTATCCCATTGATGGGATTGATGAAGATTTTTTGGAAAACCCTATTATTCCTTTCAATAACTATTTTTTGTTTTAGGACCTCAAATTTCTTTTTCTTTAGTTTTAGAACTTATAACAGTCTTTTCGAAAATCCCCATACATGATTGTCCTACCCCAACACTTGTTTATGTTAAGTGGTGACTATGAAGTCATTTTTTTTTTATTCGAAGTACCTAATGATCATTTTGCATTTGCATTTTTCTATTCCATTGCTAATAATGTATGCCAAAAATCCTGAGATGAGCTATATAATGGAGAAATTATATGATGATCCAGGAAGTGATCTTTATGGTGTCTTAGATTTTCGATACAACATTCTAATGGAGTGAATTGATTGTTTAGAGAAGAGACAACAGACCTATAAGCAAGACTTTGATAAACTTTTTAGGCTTGACGTGGAGAAATTTTGCTGTTGTTACCACAAGCATCGTAATTGATTGGTATAATTTTGATAATACCAAAATAGGGAAAGAATAATAAAATGAAAGAAAAAGATGGGAAAAAAAATGAGGATAAGCTTAGAAGATGAAAATAACAAGTTGAGGGGGAGTTAAAAAAATTGAAGTGCAAGAGATTGTAAAGAAGATGGAAGACATGAGAACATCATAATGAGTTTTTTCTTTATTTTTTTCTTGTTTTTATGAAATTTGCAACATGTTTGTTTCAAGTTTACAAACAATTAAAAAGCACAACATCTTAATGTGAAAAAGTCTTTAAATGAAGTTTTCAATATTTTGTTTGTCTTAATCAAAACATCGTCCTATGCATGATTTATTGTATTTTAATACTCTGATATTGCATTCTCTAATATTTGACTCAGTTAACATTTTGATATATGTTTTTATATGCTTTGATAGAAAATTTACAAAGCTTTAACTCTTTGAAACATAAAATATGCTCCGATATTATATATTAAACATGTTTTTGTGCTCTAATAATTATATCCTGACCAAAAAGAGTTTTGAAGTATTATTCAGTTCTGATAAAAAGGTTTTTTTTTTTGGTAAAAACTTAAACAAAATCTCTTTACTCCGATCAAATTCTTATGCTTTCAGTTATTACTCTAATAAGACTTTACTTGTTAAAAGTATATTAATCTTTATACTCAAAAAACAATGTCTCCATGATTCAAGCTGAATATAACTTATAGACAACGTTGTTTAATAAAGAAGTGAGAAGGGTATTTTATATTTACGAGGATTGAGGTTTAACATTGACTTGATAAATCAATTACTCTTTTGATTTGATAATAAAGAAAGAATTAGAAATTTTTAGGTTTTTGGGTTTGGATTCAATTGAAGAAAGAAGATAGCAATTAAAAAGTATTACAAAATTCAATTAATAAAAATGGTAGGTGTCAAAATCCTCTTGATTCTTTCCAATTTCCTTTCTAAATCCCTTCTTATTATGTGATTAACATCCAAATTTTCTCATTTAGTTTATCCTCAATCCATTAGGTGATATACCCTTTATTCCTAATTATGGACCCTAATTTGGACAAAATTAGTAACAAGCATTAGGTTTAAGAAATTCAAACAGATGCATATAGGCTATCTCGATTCCTAGGCTCAAGAATCATACGGTTATTGAATTAGAAGATTATTGGTCAATTTTCCAATGATGATCAATCACGAAAAAGCATTAAGTATGGATTTAATAACTTAATCCACATAACAATAAAGAGGATTCAAAAGAGAAGTCTATTACAAAAGGTTAAAATCAAGATTCATCCTAACCTAACCCTAAAGAACTTAGAAACTCATAGAGATAAAAAAAAAAAAAGAAGATAAAATGAAGAGAAAGCATGAATTTTCAAGAATTGTTTCCAATTTATTCAAGCTTCAATGCCGGTTAATGATGCTCCAAGTTTTTCTTTTCTTCTAGTCGTTTTAGGAGTTAAAGAATACCCTAAATGATGTTTTTTTTTTTTTTTTTCAAATAGATATCTTGTTTGAACTTGTTGGACTGTAAAAAGAAACTAGGCATGCTTTGTCATTGATTTTCGGAGAAATCAAGACGTGAATATCATCAAATCGCACAATTTGGTATTCAAATATTTTTCGCGAGTATAACTACTGGCAAATGACGAACATACCCTTAACTTATTAATTTATCATTTTCTCTCATCTTTTCCCTAAAAAACTTGCTTAACTTATGATTATGTTTAACCATTTCATTTCTCATTTTATTAATGGTTTGTTTTGCTTTTCTAAATAATTTCTCTTTAATTATTTTAACTTGTCTGATCAATTAATTAAGATCATTTATTAACCAATTATCATAACTATTTTATTTTTCTTATTCCACTATGTTTAAATTTAATTATTATCGGGTGTAAATGAGCTGAGCTATTTGTGAACTGTTCGAACTTGACTCATTAAATACTTGATCAAGCTCGTTTGTTTAATTAATTAAACAAACTCAAGCTTGAGGCTGAGCTCGATTATTTAAATAAGTCAAGCACAAGCTTTACAAAGTCGACATTAATGACTCATAAATAATTCATCTATTTAAATTTATGATGAATATTTTATTAGTTTTTATTATTTATATATTCATTATGAAAACATGTAGAATTTTGTTGAGAGTGTTAAAATTAATTTGAAGTTTTTTTTTTTGTAGTAGTCAATAAAGTATAAATTTTTTATTTATTGTATTATGAAAATGT
Source organism: Spatholobus suberectus (assembly GCA_004329165.1). NCBI lineage: Eukaryota > Viridiplantae > Streptophyta > Magnoliopsida > Fabales > Fabaceae > Spatholobus > Spatholobus suberectus. Next base: position 6,203,617 of record CM014732.1, read on the forward strand.
AATAATGTAGAATGTTTGAATTTCACATACCACATGTTAAGCACATATTTATATATATATATTATCATATAGTATTAAAATATTTATTAAATACTAAATTGATAAAGTTAAAAAATAATTTAAGAAAAAATTTCATAAAAAAAAATAATTAAGTTATAAATGAGCTAAACAAGTCAAGTTCAAGCTTTAATTTGCTTAAACAAGCCAAGCTTAAACTTTCAGTTAAACTCATGTAAATAAATAAGCCAAGTTTAAGCAACTTATTTTTTTTGCAAGCCAAACTTAAACTTCAAATACTCAGCTCAACTCGACTCATTTACACCCCTAATTATCACCATTGAGCTCATAGATCAATTGGCGCGGGGTTGTTCTAGCTTAAACAACAGTTTCGAATTTGAGTCTTGGGTATACAACTATGTTAAATACTTAGAGAGAGAGTTTTGTCGCCCATAATGGCCTTACCCGGCTTGAACAAAATTGTCTCTAGTGAAGGATATATGTGGTCTATACAAAATAATAATAATTAATTAATATCTATTTATCATTATCATTATTAATTATTTAGCAACTTCTTTAATTATTTTAAATCTTACCTATATATATTAAACTTAAAAAATCTTTAAAATGTTTCTAAATTACTAAAATATTTAAAATTTAGTTTTAGAATTAAAAAACATTTAAATCTATTTTAGACTTAATTTAGGCTTTTAGAATTTAAATAATATATATTTTGAAATTAATTAATTAATCATTTATTAAGTTAAATGATACTAAATTGAGTTTTTTAGTCACTAAAATATATTGTAATTAGTCCTTATGGCCTCGGGTGGAGCCGTAGAGGCCTAAACTTAGGCTTATTTTGTATTTCAGTCATTAATCTTTTAAATACTGTAATTTAGTCTTTTTATTTATTTCCATTTTAACTCCTAAATTTTAAAAATTTACAACTTAATCCGTCCTTTACCACATAACACGATGTCTCAACGGCCCCGACATCAGAATCACTTTATATTTCAATTTTTTATGATCTTTCTCTTTACGAAATCGATTTCTACATTATCCCACGACATCGCAATATTATTTGAAGATCAATTCACTATAAATTAACAAATAAATCAACTAATCATATAATAATTATAAATAATATTTAAAAATATTATAGGACTCAAGAAAAATCATTTTCTCTCCCTTACTAACTTATAGTTAGTAATTTTAATGGAAGGTTATTTCTTCTGCAATTAGAGCTACGGATTCCCTAATTCAAACATATTGTTTTTAATCTATAATAATAATAATAACAACTACGAAGATGTCTAGATTTTCCGCTTTGCCTTTTCAAAAAAGAAAAAAAATCCTCTGAAATAGCTTGATCAAAATAGTTTCCTGCAACACGATTTTTACATAATTACAGGTGTTAAAAAATTTATGGTTAGTAAGTGAGGGAAGGTAGAGTCCCACAAGAGGAAGAATAAGAAAACAATAAATGCTATTTATATAACAACTCATACAACAATTTATACAACAATATTTTTGTGTCTTTATTTCTTTTCTGCACATAATTTATTACATCTCATAATGATGAAGAGAGCTAGACACAAAGAATATTGTTATACAAATTGTAGTATGAATTATTATGCATGTAGCATATTTCTAAGAAGACTTCTTATTTGTTTTCCCATTGATAGTGTCTTTGGTCCCAAATTTAAGAAGTGATTTTTTATGTTAATTGAGAAGTTAGTAATTACAGTTTTCAATTTTTTTTTAGCAAAATTGACATGGTTTCTCGCTTTATAATGTGTCCAAACACACATTAAAGATAATGAATAAAAGTAACTAATGATTTGTTGGTGTAAAGTAGAATAATTTTTTTTTGCAAGTGATCAATATAGGTGGAAACATGTTAGGTTATGTTAGACTTTGTTAGGTCTAAGTCTGATTTTGGTTAAAAATACATGATTTGCATGACATGTTTACTTGTCATAGGCCTTTTTTAAAGATCTTGTTTGATCTACGTAAAAGTTTGGTTTGACCTACAAGTTTAATTAAGGATTTATTTTGTGATAATTTAAGACTAAGATAGAGATAAAAATAGGTATGTTAAGTTTTATAAGAATCGAGTTATCTTGTTTATATGATACAAGTATATTTTTAAGGTCTAATATAACATTCATGACTTATCTAAAAACATATTTTGCAATTAGACTTATAAATTTGACTCATAATGTAAGTCAATGTGTTTAACATTAAAAAAAATGTTTGATTTTAATACATTATAACAAATTAAATAAGAATGATTTTAATCAATTTATAATTTATCATAATAAAATTAATCGTTATTTTTATTAATAATTGAAGTTTTTAAGTTTTATTTTTAAAGTAATAAAGTTTACACAAGCTAAATTCCAATTTTGCCACGTAATACTGGAAATGATATATAAGTGAAAATGTTTAGTGAACACAAAATTAGAACAATAAAAAAATTGACTATAATTTTAGAATACATTAAAGATAAACAGATTAAAAATAGTTTAATTTTTATGTATTGTTAGTATAAAAATTTTATTCAGTTAATCAATTAGAAATCATTGTAAATATGATTTTTGAAGTAGTTAAATATATAATTGATTCTAAAAGAATCTATAATCAAATAATAGTGTACATACTAATTAAATTCTAAAAAAATATATACTATATTATATTTTGTCAGTTTTTTTATCATTTATAGAATTAATATAAAATTTACTAGGATTGATTTAGTGGTGAAAATTTGGGACAATTTGCATATATAAAATCTTAAGTTCAGATATCATTATTATCATTCTACATAAAAAAAAGTAAAATCAATATATATGAGCTTCTACTAAAAATAATAAGAAGAAGAGGAAGAAGTAAAAGACCAAGAGGTTTTCCATTGTTGTCGTTACATCTCCAAGTTGCAGGAATTGGCGTAGTGTTCATGGTTAAAAATTGTAATGAAGTGGAAAATAATGAAACCATTCTATGTTTTCTGCCTTTTTTCCTTACCTCCCAGATCAGGGAGAATGTGATGAAATGGATCCTTCATTCTCTATTTTATTATGAATATATTGTTTTATATTTTATCTTCTTAAATCCCACTTTCAATGACCTGTTGTTTAGAAGCTTCCACCCTGCTGTTGGGCGGTTCTACATACTACTTTTTTATATATATAAAAAAAAAGAAGCAAAACATAACCATCATTAGTATCTATAGTTCATAATTTGATTCTTCATCATCGGAACTAGAGGATCTTCCACCACTCTTGTCGTACACCTGCTTGATAACCGGATTACATACTGCTTCAACCTCCTTCAGTTTCTCTTCAAAGTCATGTTTCTCTGCGCTTTGGTTATCATCCAACCATTCAAGAGCTTCCTTCAGCGCATTCTCTATCCTCTCCTTGTCATCCGAATCGATCTTATCCGAAAGCTTGTCCTTATCATTGATAACACTCCTCATATTGTAAATGTAAGTCTCCAACTTGTTCCGGGCATCAATTCTTTCCTTGACCTTCTTGTCCTCTTCAGCCATTTCCTCAGCTTCCTTCACCATCCTATCAATCTCTTCTTGGCTCAACCTACCCTTATCATTGGTGATAGTGATTGATTCTGATTTCTTCGCTGCCTTGTCCTCTGCTTTCACATGCAGGATCCCATTGGCATCAATTTCAAAAGTAACCTCAATTTGTGGCACTCCCCTGCAAACAATGACGACAACCCATTAGTAAGAAAACTGTAAATTTAATTCTTCTATATATATATATTATATACCCATCATCCTCTTATTTCCTTATATATATAGTTATATACCTTGGGGCAGGTAGAATGCCAGACAGGTCAAACCTCCCAAGTTCACGACAATCTTTTGTGAGTGTTCTTTCACCTTCAAAAACCTGAAAAGTTTTCAACATCACAATCATAGTCACACACACATGGCAATAAAAATTAATGAGTTCAATTCACATGCATGGTTAACCAATTAAAAATCATTGTGATGATGATTTTTAAGGTAATTATTCTTATAGGGCAAAAACTTTTTATACTGTATTACAATTAAATACATAAAATATACAATAGAATTAGAAATGATGATGCTTGTTGTTTTACCTTGATGGACACTGCGGGTTGCTGGTCTTGGTAAGTGGTGAAAACCTGAGACTTCTTAGCAGGGATAACAGTGTTCCTATCTATCAACTTGGCCATGACACCACCGACTGTCTCGATTCCCAAACTAAGCGGAGTAACATCAAGAAGGAGAAGGTCTGTGAAAGATAAAGCGAAGCAAGGGTTAGTAATCTCAATCTACAACACCCAAACAACGAAAAACATGATGAGATAATTAACAACTACATTGGGTTAGTACTTTTGGTTTCATCCCCGCCTTCACCGCTGAGTATTCCACCTTGGATAGCGGCACCAACTGCAACAGCCTCATCAGGGTTGATACCTTTGTTTAGTTCTTTCCCATCGAAGAAGTCCATCAAGAGTTGTTGCACCTTGGGAATCCTGGTGCTGCCTCCAACTAACACAATGTCATCGATATCTGTCTTCTTCAACCCTGCATCTTCTATGGCTCTTTTCACCGGGCCCATAGTCTTCTTGAACAAATCCATGTTCAAATCCTCAAATCTTGCCCTGGTCAACGGCTCAGAGAAGTCAATGCCGTCAAAGAGAGACTCAATTTCTACTCGAACTTGATGCTGGCTACTCAAAGCCCTCTTAGCTCTTTCACATTCCCTTCGGAGCTTCCCAAGCGCCCTGTTATCCTCCCTAATGTTTTTGTTGTGCTTTTTTTCTATCAACTTGATGAAATAGTCCATGAGACGGTGATCGAAGTCCTCTCCTCCCAAGTGGGTGTCTCCACTGGTGGCAAGAACCTCAAACACGCCATTATCAATGGTCAAGATGCTGACATCAAATGTACCACCGCCAAGGTCGTAAACCAGAATGCTCTTCTCTCCTCCTTTCTTGTCTAGCCCGTATGCTATAGCAGCGGCTGTTGGCTCATTGATTATCCTTGCCACATTAAGCCCCGCAATTGTGCCTGCGTCTTTAGTGGCCTGCCTTTGCGCATCATTGAAATAAGCTGCCAGATAATCACCACCAAATTAGACTGCATGCATGTTTAGTTTAATTTACATCATCCAAAACCAAATTGAAACACCAGTTAACACGAATTTAGGTATGTCTGAAATTGATTTTGAGTTAGTATAGTAATGAAAAATTTTATACTAATTTGCTTTTATAATAAATAAGTTTAATTACCTTTTTGGTCCTTATAGTTGTGCAAGTTTTACCTTTTAGTTCCTATAGTTAAAAATAATCTATTTTAATTTCTACACATGCATTTTTTATATCAATTTAGTCTCTATCGTTTTAAACCGCCACAAATTGAATAAAAAAAGCCAAAAAAATGTCAATTTGTGACGGTTTTTCACTGTCAATTTTTATTTTGTAACGGTTTTCTTTTATAGAGTTAAAACACACTTGACAACAAAGATCAAATCGGTATTAAAAATACATGTATAGAGATTAAAAGAAATTATTTTCAACTACAGGAACCAAAAGGTGAAGTTCATGTAACTATAGAGACCAAAAAATAATTAAACCTAATAAAAACATTCAAATATATATCACTCTTATTCAAAATTAATTTTACAAACGTTCATTCAAATATACACAACACAACATATTCAAATCACATTTTCAATAATTAATAATAATAAATCATTCACCAAAATAATTATATACCTGGAACAGTGACTACGGCAGATTTGATTTTCTTCCCCAAGAAAGCTTCGGCCGTTTCCTTCATTTTAGTCAATACCATAGCGCTTATTTCTTCGGGGCTAAACACCTTGTTTTCACCTTTGACTTTCACTTGTATGTAAGGCTTTCCATCCTTATTCACAACCTTGTATGGTAAGAACTTTATGTCTCTCTGCACCTCTGCATCATTAAACCTGAAATTCAAAACCAGTTTACATTAGTTAAGCCGGTCATCCAACCAAAAAAACTTAAAAAAAAAAAAAAAAAAAACACTGGTGAGCTTAAAATGTCAATATGTCGAAGAATCACGGACTTTCTTCCAATGAGGCGCTTAACATCGAAAATTGTGCGTTCTGCGTTGAGGGCCGCTTGGTTCTTTGCTGCCTCTCCGATCAAACGCTCTGTGTCCGTGAATGCGACCCAAGAAGGAGTGATTCTGTTGCCTTGGTCGTTGGCTATGATCTCCACGTGGTCCTTCTTGTAAACACCCACACATGAATACGTTGTTCCAAGGTCAATACCGATCACAGTGCCTAGTTCAGGGGATTCGTCCGCTGCTACTGCTACAACACCTAACAGAAATTCTGGAACAAAACAAAACAAAAGAATGTTAGCTTCCAAACACTTCAAGTTTCGCTTCCTAGTGCTGACTTGAGAACCCTAGTTAATGTGTTCGTACCTAAAGCAAAGAGAAGCAGAAACGCCATTGCTTTGTTCTTCGTCGTCATGTTCGCGTTGATTCGGTGCAATTTCTTCTGTGTGCGTTCCCTTTGGTCTTAATATGGAGTGAAAGCTAGCAGAGTGTAGAAATTTATAGAAGTTTGGACAATAACTTTGCTGGAGTGTTCTATCCAATTATAACACGCCACGTATTTCACGCTACGCGCGTCTGATGTCATTTGAGTTTGTTAAAATAAAATATGAAAACCCTTTTTTGGTAACGATTTATCTTTCATTTTTATTTTTTAATTTTTTAATTTAAGATCCAAATCATTTAGACTGGGTAGAAAATTTTAAAATTTTTAGAAATTTAAAATACACGAAAATTTAATTGAATCAAGATTCTTAAAATATATTATTTTTATAAAGTAATCCAAATTTTTATTTCGATAAAGCAATTTAAGTTCGTTATATTTCAAATTCGTTGCTTAGATAAAGTAATTTAAATATCTTGTATTTTAAATTTTTTATTTTTTTCTGATTATATTTTAAAAATATAAGTTGATAAAACAATTCGTCTTAACATGTATATTAGTAAGTTAAACTAAAGAGATTTAAAAAAAATGTTATTTAAACAAATATTTTGTTATAAATTATGCATAACTAATCGTGATTATGCAAAATGCAATTTCTTTTATAAATTATTTTTCGTGTTAGAAAATCACTAATTTTTAATAGAAAATAATAAATAATGACGCTTGAATTCACTAAATTAAAATTGTTTCTAATTATATGTATAATGTTAAATTAAAAATAATATTTAGTTAAATTTAATAAACTATTAGTTTAATTATTTTTTTACGTCATAGTTTCTATTGATATTATTATTTACTAGACCAAAGCAATATTTACATTTAAAAGATAAACATTTACTGTCTTTTCAAGACTTTAATTCTAATGATGAGACAAAATGACTCAACAATTTGTGTTGTTAATTTTGACTATACAATTTTAGCTAATAGTGCCATATATCATTTTTTAACAGATTTTATAGAGTACCAACTCATTACTTGGAAGTTTGTCAACTTGTTGTATATTCTTGAAGTTTATTATAATATTTACTCAATGTATAAATATATTATTTGTGTTGTATTTAATAACTTTATTATGCTATATCTATAATATTTTATGATTATGTTTGAGAGCATTTTTAATAATTTATCAACTGGATTATAATTGTATTTTAATTAATAATTTTCATAATTAATTAAAGTATAGGTAACAAATGTGAGTGTTTGGGTACTTAGCAGATAAGATTACAATTATCAATGTTTCTGCAAAAATTGCGTCTTCCTCTTTTTCAATCTACTGTGGCCTTAAACTGCAAACACGAGCACTTGTCCTTCCTTTCTTGATCAGGGTCCTCTTTGCACAATGCTAGATCACACCGATGGGGGATACTAGCAAGGACACTCTGACATTCAAGTTAGCGAGGAGGCTATGATGATGCAGGATTTAGTGAGATGATTGGTCAATTAGGGTCAGAAGGTGGGCACCTGAATTGCATATATAGGTGTGTATGCCTTACCAAGTTACTTGATATTCTCATCTTCATTGTAGTGATTTTGTGCACATTTTCCTTCATTACACGCTAATTTACAAGTTACCTGATTTAAGTGGGGCCAAGCTCTACTCGACGGGATCTTAGTCAAAGATCAAAGGGGCTACTTGGTTGAATGTCGAGGTGCCAAATCTGGACTGTACAATTAAAATTGCTATCCACATAAATATGATTATGAATTTGAGATATATATTTTTACATGCATGTGTTAAAAGGAAGATAAATTTCTATAGGCATGTTGAAGGAATTGTATCTTTGTGTGTGTGTGTGTGTGTATATATATAATCAAATTGGTATGATTGGTATAATCATGCTAACAAATCTTTTATAGGTAGATAATTTTTTTTGTAAGCATTTATAGGAGGAAAAAATAAGGAAGTAAAATGAATTAAGTTTTTTATATAAGCTAAAATCAACTTATGTACTTAATTTTTATAGAATTTTTTTATTAGAGACCACAAGTATCCTACGCAATTACATATTTAACACAATTGCATATCTAATACTTGAACTCGAGATCACTGATTAAATTAGAACAACTCTGCATTAGTTGATGCACGAGCTCCATGATAGATGTATAAGTTGATTTTAGTTTTTGAAAAAGCTCAATGCATTTAACTTTTGTATTCTTTTTCTATAAATGAAGAAGTTTATCCAAATAATACCATAAGTGAAACTAATATATCTCATATAATTACACTAACAGTTACTACAAATTAGTAAGATACAGGAAGCGTACTGGAGAAACATTTGCTTAGAAAATGACACATAAAACTTGAAAGAAACGGAGTCCAGATGTTTGTATAATAAATCATGGATAACTTAATCATACAAAATATATATATAAAAAATACTATAGAAAAATTGTTAAAAATAATAGATATTCCATCAATATAAGTCAGTATACAAATTTTCACTTATATATTCTCTTTACCATGAATTTTTTTACCTTCGTCAAGTTAAAAAAATAAAATATGGTCAAATTGGTTAATTAAATTTTTTAACGTACAGAGCCGAAAATTTTCATAAAAAGAAAGTTATGTTTAGGTAACGATAACGAAAAAGTGTTTTTTAAACACAAAAATAAAATAATAAAAACTTATTTCTTTAATTTTGAGGTGTAAATTTCATATATATATATATATATACAATATGTGAGTAATGTTTGGTGAACACCATGTACCATGTGCCCATCAACATTAGAGAGATGAAGAAATAGAAAAGAGATAAAAAAAATTGATGTCAAATAAATAATAAATAAGTGTTGTGATAAGAAAGTGTCCATCTATTATTATCCAAACTAGTACTTATACCCGTATGATGCATGGAATAAAAATGATACTTATTAGCTTTATAAAATTGTGTTTTACAGTTTATTACTTTAAGTAATTATATAATAAAATTAGTAAGAACATAAAAAAAGAATGAAATATCTAAATTATTTATTACAATGTTGCATGGAGAAGATAAAAATAAAAATAATTATTTAATTTGATTTTTTATGTAATTAATTATAAATTAACTAAGCTTAAATTACAAAATTAGATATCCAAACATTTTAGTTTTAATCTCGTGTATAAAAATTTAAGCCAAGTAATGTTCTAATATCTCAAAATAATAATAATTTCATTAAAAATGTATATAATGTTCTAGTAAATATTTTATTATCAAATTAAATGAATAATTTAAATTAAAAAAAATCTTTTAAAAAGAAATATATAAAAGATTAAAACAGAAAGTTATTTATGTATTTATGTTATAAATGATTCATAATAGTTGATATAAAATTCTAAAATGTTTAAATTAATCTTTTGTCCATATAAAAAGGTGAAAAATTATAGACTTGTCTCTAAAATATTTATATATTAAATAAACTAATTATGTGTTTTTGATACATTTTGCAAACAAAAATTATGAAAGTTCTTTTAGCCCAACCTACGCTTTTTTTTTTTTGTAAAACAATAAACTAAAATTGCTTTTGATTGCCTTTTCCATGTTAAATATATTCAATAAATTTTATTTATTTTTCAAATAATTTAAATGATTATTTATTTTCTAAATAATTTAAATAGATATTTTTCTTACATGTCACTGGTGCAAAAAAAAAAATGCATTATACAGTTATATGCTACCCAATATTTATATATGAAATAAGTAAATATAATAAAAAAATAGCTTATATTGTTATACATATATGATTTTATTTTTATCGTCAGTAACATTTCCCTACAAATTAGCAATATTGATTGATAACTTTCTATATTTCAATCATATATAGATAATTGATTGATTTAATTAATTTCATTGATTATATTTTGTTTCCTGTATTCAATTCAAATGCTTATTATTATGTGTTATCCTCTCACCATGATTTTTAAGAAAGCGATTATTTTGAAAAATATCTATAATTTATAATCTATAACATATAATTCATTTATAATTTATCCATAATATATACAAAAGATAACTTTTTTAGAGTTAAATAATAGATTGTAGATATAAATCATTTATTGAATGTATATTATTTAATAATTTAATTTAATAAAAAAGATAATTATATATAGTAATTAAAATTAATTACCTTAATTATATATTTAGTAATTACATTAATTATATATTTTAAAATAATATATTTTCCTTAATTTAAATTAATCTTACTTTCCTTTTTAAAAAAATATATATCTCATCATTACCTTAATTAATTAAAATTACAATTTGAATATTGTTATCTTCATTTTTTAATATATATATATATCCCATAATTTGCCTTAAAATTACAGTTTGAATATTGTTAACTATTTGAAATATTTTTATTGATAAAAATACATAATTATATTAATTAAAGTAATCACGACCAACATATGTTTTGATTTGATTTAATTAACTTAACTATGACCAAAATATGTATGTATGTATATGTGTGTATGTGTGTGTGTGTATTAAGTAATAAAAATTATTTTAAATTAATGTAATTAAATTTACTTTAAATACATGATTAAAATAATTAATGTATTGATTATTATATTTAAATTAAGGTAATAAAGATTATTTTAAATTAAGATAATTAGATTTATTTTAAAGTACATAATTAAAATAATTAATATTTATTATTATATATAAATAAAATAATTAGCTGCAATTATTTATATATAATATATAATTAAAGTAGTTAAAATAATTAGACTATATATATTGATTTAGCTATCATCAAAGATAATAAAATAAAAACATATTAAAACCATGTGATATTATTACAATATTTTCTGTACTATGATATTTGAATATTCAATCTTTTGACTTTTAAAAAATTGATTATTAATATAAATAATTTAGTCAATGAATTTCAAACTATAGTATCAAATTCCCATTTCATTTGGATCACTCTTTGATATGGTCTGTAGAATGTGAGAATGTCATTATTTTTCAATATTAGGCATAAAATCAAGCCTTTAAAGAGCCTAATAAAAAAAAAACTTTAGCTAATAGTATTGATTCAAATACATTCAATATGATTCTTTAAAATTGAATCAATTCTACGTAGCTAATAATATTAAATTTGTACTAAAATATATTGATTAGAATCAGTCAATTATTTGATTTCAAATAATTACAAAACAATAGATTGTTTGAATTTGAAATTATCTCTCTCTTAGTCAATTTACGTTTTAATGAGCAATATCTTTATTTTTTTTATTCAAATTCAAATTTGATTCAAATTCATTCAAATTTATTTATTCAATTCTAATTAACTAATAATGTAGACGTTTATTTGATTATATCATTCAATAATTTCAAATAATTATAGTTGATTATTATATTTGTTTAAATTTATATATTGTACTTAGGATTTATTAATTAGAATCAATCAATTATTTAATTTCAAATTTCAAATCTTTATAAATAAAATCATTATGAATATTTTAATTATTATACCAAAAATCCTAATATCACTCATTAATGTACCAAAAACCCTTATGTCGCTCGTTAATACTTCATAAACCCTCCAAAACCTTATTTTTACATATATAAAGATAACGATATATATACAATCCCAAACATGATGTTTACGTTCAAATAATCAAACTGTAACCATAATTCCAAATCCTACCCTTTTCCATAGTATATAAACACACGAGGCACTCTACTCTATCCGAATGGTGCGAGGGGATTTCGTAGACCTTTTAAGCTCATTGCACACATTATCTACCATCTCCAGAAAGTCCCTCACGATCACAAATATTCGAAGTGGATTCGACTCTTCTTTACTCACATCCCCATGAAAATACTCAGTTATTTCTTTGACACGAGCCATGACTCTACTTTCATCTCCTTGCAAGTCCTGTGCCTTTCTTTCTGCATAACTCAGAAAACACTTCATAGCAACGACAAAGCTCTCACTCTTTTCATCCTCACACAACAACCCCTTTACTAGGTTCTGCACGTTAGCCATTCCACTCGATAGGTTCGAGACAGAACTCGCAAGAACATCCAAGTCAATTGTGGCTGTCTTCTTAACGTTACATAACTCTGCACTCAGACCAGAAACAAGTTCTAGTCCCTTTCTTCTATAATCTTCTTCCTTCTCTTCCTCCTTTCCGTCTTCACTCTTCTGCCCCATGATGCTCTCTGAGGCTTTGATTCCTTCTGAGCGAACAATCTCCTGAACAAAGAAATGGAGCAAGGTGGTTTTACCATCGGTTCCTTTAACATCAGCAAGCTTGAGAAGTGCATCAAGTTTGAAGGCTCTGGCACCTCCCCTGACTGTCCCAACGTTCATGCGGTTCCCTGTTTTGAGTACTGCTTCGAGTAATTTCACGAAGAACTTGCTTGACCTTAGTTCCTTGCACGCTTTCTTGTGTCACAAAAGCCACAATGTGGTAAACAAAAGGAAAAGTATTAATAACACACTTTTTGACACGAGAAATTATTGTATGGTCTGAGATCGTCCCGTGTCTACCAATCTCCATGTAACACGTTATTAAATCATTTTTGTAGATTGAAAAAATGTGATTATGTGTCACATGAAAATTAACTCGTATCACATGATCCCGAACCATATAATGATTTTTCCTGTAACACTTCTTATAATATTGGTTAAAATTTCGCTGGTGATGATTCATTAAATAAGAAATAAGACTTACACAATTTCATGATTTCTAATTAATTTCAAAAAGTGTATTAGATAGTATATTGCTAACATTTCTCAACAAAAAAAAATGCAACGAGTTGCTTTCAAAGGGTCTTAAACTGTTCCGTGGCTACCTCTAACGTTGAAAAAGAGTTACTGAGGTGAACTACTTCATCTTCGAAAGTCTCTCTGTAAAGCATGGCTTCCAGTCGTTGAAAGGCAAATGGTATGCTAAGCATTGTTCTCACAAACTTTTCGGCGGACCCCAGTTCATTGACGTCTCCTTTGAAGCTTAAGAGCTTGGCCTCTTCTTCCTTCGTGGGTACCATTTTCACCAGTGCCTCTAGTTGTTGCAAGGACAAGCCCTCCCCTGCATTTATTTTAAATATTTAATAAGATATTCGACTTAGCAACATTAATTCTATCATTGATTTTATCTTTAGCATATGGTGTAAATGTAAATGCACATGCATGTTGTGTTGGCCGAAACCTTAGTGGTCAAAGCATAAATTATAATTGCATAGATAATTTTGAGTGTGCGATGCTTAACCTTGAGATTGAGGACGATTATCATTTTTAACACATACATTGAATAAGAGTTTTTCTAACTAATTTTTTTTTTTTTTAATGTGGGCAAATGTTTATAATATAGGGCCTTTACCTAGTACCAGGGCTTCGCATACTTGTTCAGCTGTGGTATTTAGAGCTTTCGAGAGTATTGCTATGTTTTGCAACCGTTTTGGCTCAAGTACATGCTTGTTAGGAGACAGGCTTTTGCTCTTTGTTTCGTCGTTTTTCATTGAATTTTGTAAATTGTAGCCAAAAAGTGATTCGATCATTTCCTCGTCCAACCTGATTGAAATTCATCATGTGCTTAAACTGTGAAAATTGAAATTAAAAACAAGTAGAAGATATTAATTGCTAATTTGGAGAAAGAACTTACTCAAACGAGCTTGTTCGTAGCTTATCCCAAACCATGGTTCGATCTGGCGTGGCTCTTACTTTGTCCCAGTGAAGTGGTTTCAGTTTTGGCAGTGGGGTACTTCCATCCTTACCTAGTTGTTGAGGAAGTTGAGGAGGTGGGGTTTTGGCACTGTTAATGTTCAAAAGTGGAGGTGGGCATGGTGGGGGAGGAATGCTAGGTTGAGAAATTTCAATCTTCTTTTGCTCTTCATGTTTTGGACTGCATGGTGATTGGTTAGATTTTACCTTAGAAGTTGAATTCTGAGGGGAGCAAGGAAATTGGCTTGTTGAAGAAATTGAATTTGTAGGAGGGAGAGACAGTGTTTCTGTTTCACTTATTGATGAATGTGTATCAACACATGAATGAAAACTTTCGTTATCCGATGAATGGCATTCATCAGGGACTAGTTTTTCTCCAGAGGAAGCTTTGCTACCATCGTATTCCAAATCCTCGTGAACAGAGAGAATTTCCTTCGTGGAAGAACTGCTAGTGCTAGCATTGTCATATTGATGTGGTACTTTCTTCTCATAAATTGTACATTTTAGGGAGCCATGACTTGAAGTGCTATTTTGTGTCTCGCAAGTTTGTTTCAAACAAGTGAGGTAAAACAGATCCGGGTCAGACTTTAGACTCACGTTGCTTGATGAATTTTGGTAAGTGCCTTGTGTTCTTCCGTTGTTGCTAAAGAGTGGCATTGTCCTATTGGGTTTCTTTTTCTGATTTCTGAATTTCTTGCAAACGCAGACACAACCAAGTGCACAAATCAACGTTGCAACTCCACCAGGTACTACAACAGCTACTAGTGTTGTTCTTTTTGCCCTGCCTCTATCTTCTTGTTGAATCTTGCGAGGTGGCATGTTCCTATGTGAGTGATAGGAATGAGGGTGCACGTGCGGCTCCGGAGTCGGAGCCTCAGCTTCGGAGATGGGTGGCAGAGAAGGTGAGAGGGACACAAAGTCAGAGTCAGAATCGCTGTAGCATGGCCTTCTTGTGTTGAACCTGTGGAGTCCAAGCAAAGCTCTAAAGTTTTCCACTATAGGAGTTTGCTTGTTTTCATTCTCGTCCATTCCTGAGATTTTCTTAATCTGATTTTCATTTCCTGCTGCATGATTCAACACAGCATCCGCAGTCAAAATGTTGGCTCTTTGCAATGATAGGAACATCAATATGGTAATGATGAAAATCATTCTGTGACCCTCAGAACCAAAACCCATTAATATTTTCTGCCAAACCAAAGCTCTCAAGACATCAATGCACCTTTTCCCTTTTTAAAATCTGTTTTTCTTTTTGTTCCATTCACTTTTTCAAGGAGGAAAAAAAAAAAAAGGACTTGTTATTTGGGTGGTGCTGATGCGTGAAGAAGATCCAGAATGGTGTCTTTAATGCTACTCCAAGGAATCCACGAGCCTGGCAGTTGTTGTTGTATAGGTCCTTCTTTACTTCCTTCTTAGGGAACTCAATCTCTTCTCAGTTCTCACCGTAATCAATTCTACCATATGTGCATAACACTGTTAAGTGTTAATGCATAACACTGGGAAAATCCTTCCCACTAGGCCACTACCTTGACCTAATGCTTTTGTCTTGTTTTTTTAAAAGCTATTTTGTCATAAAGTAAATGGGAGCTATTCACTTATTCTCTAGCTCGTCGTGATCAAACACCGTAACCTACTCTCCTTTTTTAAGTGTTAAATTCAGGATCAGAAGCACAGTATCTGATAATTTGAGTCACGATCGTTGCAGTTGGATAAAGATTTTTAGTAGCTAAAAAGTCATGTAATCTAAACAGTGTAGAAGCGGACAGTGGGTCCCGTTTGTTGGCCTTGGCTAACTATCTACGGGTGATTCTACAAGATTTCAGCATCCAACCCTATTAAAGAGGAGAGATTGGCCAGGTGGGGACCAATAGTCCTAACCTTTTCATGTGAATGTGACCATGTTTCGGAGGGAAACTATTACATGTATCAAAGGCCAAGAGCAAGGTCTTGATTAAAGACTTGTTCACAAATCACAATTTATGATTTCACTATCAAACGTTTATTTCTTGTTGTTTTCTTGGTTTTAAGTATGCTATCTACAATTTGTTAAGAGGGGGTCAATTTTTTTGACCATTAGAGGAATGGGATTGAAAGTGTCATTAACAATAGCATACACACCTATGGATATTGATCTGGTTTTGACAGCTGCTTGCCTGCTACCTAAACCTTATGTATGTCGCATTCCCAATCTGTGTTGCAATTGCATTCAAGAGGGCAATTCAGTTGTGTGAGTCTGAATTGATATCATTTAGACACAAAAGCCTAAGCTTTTCTTTCTTTTTAATTATATGTTAAAACCCATGAGCTCATTACAGTCGCAATAATGTTAGTGCTAGTAATTTTTGTCGTTATTTTAAGATGACTCTCATAGTTATTACTCATTAATGATAACTAAAAAAAACCAACTTATGAATTGATCTCTCAAGAATTAACGTGTTACAATAATTTAAATCTTCTGGGCCAACATTTGTGCCCTAATTCAATTAAAGAAACTCCAACCCAAGTTGGTAAAGCCCTAATTCAATCAAATTCATTAATAAGAGTATCTCCAATGGTGCAATTATGGTAGAGTTGTTTAAGTCTCTTTTGGTAGCCCAATAATACCACATGGGATTTAAGAACTTCAAGTTTTCTTTCCAATGGTACAATTTTTAAGACCTTAAAATAAGTCCTACAATTGTGCCACAATTCTTAAGAACAGTTAAAAATGTTACTTATATAAGCAATTGGTTCTTATACACAAAGTGTCACATCAATTGATTCAATGATGAAGTTGAAGTTGTAGAACAGGCTCTTAAGTTTAAGAACCATATAAGCAACTCTCATTACAGATGCTCTAAGTACATAAAAGTAAAGCGCTACACCAAGAATGATGTTGTACTACACTAGATTCCCTCCCAAAATATCTCATAACAAACACCAAAAGATTACAGAATTCGATACAGGCATATTAGCCATGCACAATGGCATCAACCATGCACCAAGAAGCCAATGATAAAAGGCGAGTAAAATAGACGCAGTGGATGCATTCTTTTCCAATTTTACTCACCTATTGGCTCCTTACATTGAATTAAACATCGGAGTCTTTGTAGATAGCCACACTTGGACATCTAGGAAAGCTTCACGAATATTCTTCGAAACATTTCTTTTACACTTGACGAATATCCCTCTCATTGGATTGATGCAAAACATTAAGGATTTATACATAAATAAACTTAATCTACATATGATATTATTTTTTTTGGTGAATTGATGTTATTTATTTAAAACAACTAAAATTTATCACTATAAATAAAAACTATAATGATTATAATGTTATGATATCATCTTAGTATAAATTAAATTTAACGCTTATTATATACTGTAGCATTAACTAACTAACCAATTTCGTAAAAAAATTAACTAATTAAAACCTACTATTGAATTCAAATCTTCTATCTTTCCCCCCTTTTTCTAATTAAATACTAGCTAACAATTCATCAAAGAAAAACAACTAATAAATATAGAAAAAGTGTTGTCAATTGAGAGGGGATCAAAGAAAAACAACTAATAAATAAGAGGGAAAATGTTGTCAATTGAAAAGGAGGGTGGATAAGATTGAGTTCTATACATTTATATGGGAGTAGGATGGGGTCACAAGGTTTCTCGAAGATCAGATTTCCTTAATTCTTTTATGTTTAAAATTAATTTTGTCCAAAATTGAATTATAATTTATCTAAAACAATTGCTATTATAATTAACTATGGAGTTTTTCAAAGCTTTTGGATTTTATTTTATTTTTTGTAGAGACCACAAGTATATTTTATGAAAGAGAATTTTGCTTGAGCTGAGTATAATCATTATGGACGGCAAAGTTCTTCCTTTAAGTATTTTTTTGGTAAAGTCTTCCTTTGAGTGTTTAACACAATTGCATATCTAGAACTTGAATTCAAAACCACTAATTAAGCTGGAACACTCCCTCACCAATTGATCCACGTGTTCGATAGTAAGCTTTTGGATTTGATTGGACCTAAGTTGCTTTCCACACGAATTTCACAAGCGTCGCACACTTATACTTATTGTGGCAGGGAGGGAACCTAAGGATTAATAAATGTTTCTGGACCCATCATGTGATGAACCTTCGAATAAAAAATAATTGAAGGCTGGCAATAAAGAATATTTTAAATGTACGAAGTCAAGGTTTCATGACCAAGAAACAATGTGATGAAACAGAGAAAAGAAAAATCCAACGCAAAACTTTGTCAGAGATACATTTACAAAGGAAACTAGTAAATTACTTACTTCTTAACACGCATTGTATAACTTAATGTTTCTTCTTATTATTTATATTTGATCTATCTAGACAAACTTTTAATGGTTCAAAACACGTCGCTTCCGATTGTACATGATGAAGGTGAAGTTGACTTAGGGTGAGATAAAGATTGGGTACCTTGAAAGTTATTTTAATGCTTTAGTCATGGAAGGAATTGAACTAGTGGACAAACCATATATGAGAAAGTGTATTTAGTTGGTAGTTCTAAATATGTTATATTTATAGATTTGTATATGAGTGAGTTACAGTTAAAACATTCGAAGGCAACCATAAAGTATAACCTCTAAAACAAAAATTTCTTTAACTATTATGCTTACCTCTCTTTTCAAGGGGTGATTAAAATTACACTGGCCTCCTTAAAGGGAGATGAATGTAGCTTTTAAAATGAGAACAAGGTTTTGTTTATAAATTTTAAAGTTTTAGGCAAATTTTATATTTAATTCCTAGTTTAATATATATAACTCATTGATTTTCATTTTATTTTTAATTTTTTAAACTGTAAAATTATTATTAAAATTTTATAATCAAGCAATTTCAATATCTCAGTTTGTGCTAATTCATTTAACCATTATCTTGCAACATAGAGATCCTAAATAAAATCTTAAAAAAATTAATTTTGAAAAATTTCTTTCAACAATAACAATTATTACAAGTATTGCTATAATATTTTATAAATGCTACATGCATTTAAAAAGAATCAATCTTTTGATATAGTTTAATATGTCTAATAGGCATTAATTTCTTTTATTAGTATTTTTTTTGGTACCTTCAATTTCGAAAAAAAAATAATCAAGACGATCAATATCAAATTAATGTTCACCACAACATAAAATTATTTCAAGATTAATACACTATTTTTTAAATTCATCCTGTTTGAAAATTTTCAATTATTAAGATTCAAATAATAAAAACTAAAAGTGATTTCATATTGTAAAATTAGTTCAAATAAGCTCTCAACAAAGGAAAATAAATTGATTTAATATGTATACAAAAAAATCAAAATCAAAAGAATTATTTTTTTTGGGGTAAGAATCAAAAGAATTAATCTTCAACTGAATGTGTGATCTAATCACTATAATTTTTATCATTTTTTTATGGATCATACTATTTTTATGAATTTTAAACTCTATATTCATTTCAATGGGTTTTTTGGAGTTCAAAATAAATATAAAATAATCTCTCCTGTAACTTTTTAAACTAGTAATAAGACTTCTTAAGCAATTTACAATAACATTTATATACATATTTTTAAATTGGATGATTTTACTAACAAAATAATTATAAATAATATAATAAAAATTATCACCTAATAATTTAATTTAAATATATATTTTTAAAAATATAAATTCATTTTTGAAAGTCTTAGATGAGTAGGGAGCCTTAAGCATCTGCCTCATTTGCCTTGAGGTAGCCATGACCCTGAATAAGAATGGTGTCAAATGTA
Organism: Spatholobus suberectus; assembly: GCA_004329165.1. Taxonomy (NCBI): domain Eukaryota; kingdom Viridiplantae; phylum Streptophyta; class Magnoliopsida; order Fabales; family Fabaceae; genus Spatholobus; species Spatholobus suberectus. The sequence goes on from CM014732.1 coordinate 6,223,568, forward strand.
ATCAAACTAAACTTCAAGAGATATCAATGTGTGTGTGTGTGTATGGGCCTATCACTAAACAAGCCGATACGATTACAAGCTAATAGGCTTATCACACTAGAAACTATTACAAACACAAAAATAAATAGAATTTTCTAGATATTAATATAGCTCAAGTAAAAAATATAATGTTTTAATTGTTAAAATAATTATATAATATTATATATTAAATATTAATGTTTTTGTTAAAATTAATTTCATGTATAAACTAGGTCGGACTGTTAAGCTTAATAGGCTGTTTTAAAACCCCACGATGTAACATAAGTCTTTTTGGTAAATAAGCTAGACAAAGTTAAGTCTTAAATGAGTTCGGCTATAGACACACAATGAATGATCTAACATATTTCTATCCTGTACCCAGTCAATATTAGATATAGACCAACTAATATTGTTTTAAATGTTTAGTTACTTTAAAAGTTTGGTGTTATTAATATATACTTTATTTTAGGTTAAGTTAATCTGTAAGTCTTTGAACTATTTGAGAATTTTTAATTAGATCCCAAAACTAAAATTTTTTGTAATTGGGTCTTTGATCTTGTAAAAATTTTGTAATTGGGTCACTGATGTTAGTTTATGGCGATTTAAAACTGTTAAAAAATGACAATTTGTAGCGATTTTCAAGACCTCAAGCAATTACAAAAATTTTACAAGATCAAGGATTTAATTACAAATTTTTTTAATTTTGAGACCTAATTAAAAATTTCCAAATTATTCAGAGACCAACTGATTAATTTAACTTTTATTTTATTTTATTTATCTTTAAACCACAAGTTAGATCATTTAACCAAGTTACCCAAGACGAACGTGAACCGGGAAATTGGAGTCCAATCGTTGACGCAGACCGATCGAGCCCAATATATACTCCGATCCAGTCCGATTTAACTTCTATCCAGGTATGCTATTTCTTTCGATATGTGGCAAAGGAATTTATTTTAAACCCACACAATTATTAGTTTTCACTCTCACTTTATTAATTACATTTTTGAGTTTTTTTTCTTAACTAAACATATTTTAAAAACATTTAAAAGTATTAGATAGGATAACATTTTTAACTATTGCATTCCTCGAAATATCAATGTAATGACATACCTTTGAAACAAATGACTAAATGCAACGATCATTCCATGTTAAAAAAAATAAAAAATACACATACGTATAAAAAATCTACAGACAATTATGATTCCAACTCAATTTTTTATATATATAAGATTTTAATTTTATTCCATTACAATTTTTTTACTGCCTTCTAATTATATATTATCAAATTCGTTATGAAAATTCTTTCTTTATCATAATAATCCGTATATATGTGTGTGTGTGTGAACATATATATTACTAATTTAAATTATGCTTATAATTATCGACTATTTTGATTTAGAAAAATTAAATACGAATACGCATAGTTGTATATCATATATGTGGCGGGGTACGGATGTATTGCCTCTCGTCACATAAACGTGTATAGGAGTGCTAGCAACTCTCTGATATTCTTCATATTATTGACTAAAATTTATTAGAAATCACAAAATTTTGGTGGAGTTTATTTTTAAATCAAGAAAGAAACTCATTAAATGAAAAGTGAGACATATCAAAATTTGTAATTTCTAATAAATTTTAGCCAATAATAAAAAGAGCTTTGTTAACATTCCTCTTTTTATATACCAAGAAAATATCTACGCTTCAATAATTCGACTTTTGTGACAAATTAAACAGTAGAATTCTAAAATGTAGTCATGTAGATATTAGGGGTGTTCATGACTCATCTTGTTCCACCAACTGGTCTCAACCCCAAAGGAATTTTTGACGGGTTTAGGTTTAAAAAATTAGACCCACTACACTCTAGGAACAAGTTCAGGTTATACTTTGGATCGTTCCAACCCGGTCTAATTGTCTAAAGTAATATATTCTTTTAAAAAGTATAATTTTTTAAACAATTATGTATTGATAATACAATTTTTTGATTTAATGAATAATGTTTTGTTTAACATCATATCATATTTATTTTGATATCATTTATCTTAAAATATATACTATAAAATATATTTTAATTATAGTTGTATACTTTTTTAATTTTATGATTTAATTATATATAATGTTAAGATTAATATACTGTGTCAACAAGTTGGGTTGACTTGGTTTTATCTCAAATGTTGTTGAGTTTTCATTAGGGTAGGATTCAGATTCACAAAATTGATCCTATCCAACTTTTAGGCCAGCTAAGGACATAAATAAAGCCGTTTCAATGCGTCCTACGAACACCCCTTGATAGATATGAGAGCTGTTTAACCAAGAAAAAAAAATCTGCGCTTCGATAATTCGGATTTTGAACCAAACAAAACAGTAGAAGAATTCCGGAATATAAATAGGAGCATTTAGGAAGTCTCTCTATAGTCATTTTTACCGTACAATTAATTTTGTTCGGATGAGGATTTAATCATTATTTGTTGTAAGTTATTTAGGATAACTTATTGACCCAGTTCTTAATATTGTTTACTAACAATAACATTTTTCAAAAAACACATAATTACTCTGGTCAAACGCATATTTCGTGTAACAAACTGACACTCATGATGCACACGAAACAAGTTTAACATGAAATTTTCTTACATAGATACTAATGATAGCATACCAACCCGTATAGTGACGTAAAACCGACACAAGGGTTGTATTGATGCACGATATCGTTTTGTTTTTGATATGTTGTTTTAACGTGGGGCTTGCGTCAAAACGATGCTATCTGTCTGTGGCATGCTACGCAAAGCTAGCCAAGGCTTGTGTCTGTGTCCGTCATTTTCCGTTCAGAATTTTCCAATATCGTGCAGTTACCCTAAAACTTTCCGTATGACGGCACGAGTCAGTGATTTGTGGAACCTAGTTGTTGTCTCTTTCCTAATGAGACATGTTATGGATTAACACATTTGCGATTTGTGTTTCTCTTCGTAACCTTTAATGAACCCGCGCGCCTTCTCCATTTGCCGTCGTACTCATCCATTGCATTTAATTAGACAATGCCCGTCAAGTAGATAGAACTCCCCGAGTTGGTCGCATCTTTCATCCACTTTGACATCTTCCTTTTCAGTGTTCAACTCTTATATTGGGAGAGGAGGATACGTCTAGCATGGGGAAAGTTATTTAATGACCATAGATATATTAATTTAATAATTCAATGTGGTCAAGATTGGTTACCCGTAACCTGATATAAAGGTTTTAAGTAGAAGTTTTAATAATTGCAAATAGGGTCTACATAAATTCTATATTTAAAAAAGTTTTTGTAATTTACATTTAAAATACAGAAATATTGGTATTTTTAGATTATGTTAATTTTATTCATATTTTATTTTTAATTAATGATGAAATATACAATGTATAAGATATATTATATTTTGAATTTATTTTTAAAAATCAATCTTTAATTGTATTTCTATTTAAAATAAAGAAAAGATTAGAAATGACTTTTAATTTTTGATTTGTAATTTTCATTTAATAGTAATACAAAACAAAGCGTGAGTTTAATTTCTACAGTTGATGATAAAATAATTAAAAATGTAATGGGGTTTATTTTTCTATTATGAATAAGTAAAACTTTTTTTATCTTTACAATTTGTCCATTAATGTAGGCCTGGAAGGTGTGTATCACTAAGAAATTAATAATAATATTTAGAATATAAAAAAATTAATATGAATAATAATTATGGTAAGTACTTATAATAAATATGATAATGTTAAGGATGATTGTGAATGACCAACTGATTATGACATCACTAACCTTAACCCTAAACCCTAACCATAGTTGTGAATGATGGACTCATACACTACAATGTAGTACGACACTTATGGGTGTTCGCAAATCAATTTAGATTGGTTGAGTCAAAAAGTCATTTGATCCAAAAATTTGAATCATTTGCGGTTGAGTTCGATTTGGATTGCCTTCTTAAAAAAATTTGATTTGATCCAATTTAATAAAATGCGATTTGGATTGGATTGAATGATTCAATTTTTACTGACACATCCTTACCGACATTTGAATTTCCCAAATCCTATTACTAGATGCCTTTAGCTGCGAATATTGAATTATAATGTTCTCGCTAGCACGGAATCAATTCAAAGACCATACATACATATATACATATATGTATATATGTATAAATGTATGTGTGTGTGTGTGTGTGTGCATGCACAGTAGAGAATAGGGATTGGATTCTCTCCAGTAACATTATTACTGGATGAAATCTCAACCCTTAATTTATTTTAACATCTAATAGATTTAATATATAAAATATTAAAATAATGTATATCAATGGTGGAAGTTGAAAACTGGATACTCTCCAGTTTTTTTAAACTGGAGAGGATCTGTTCCCGTAGAGAACATGTTTGAACCTAATAAGCATGCCTTAAGATAACGTGTGGAGGAAACATAATGGTTGTGCTTTCCATTACTACTTGTTGCAGCCTATACCTTGTGAAGATAATTGGTTTATACTCCTTTTTATGTTACATAATTATCTTCTCTGACGAAATCATATAACTTGTAATTGCTAATTTAACTAGACTTTCTAAACTTATATATCTGTATGGAGGCTATGAGAAGTCAAAATGACATTTAGCGTGTGGAAAAAGAATAACACTAACCCCTAACGACACTAACACTAACCTTAACCAAAATACCCATGAATCGTAACCATGGTTGTGAATGACTCGCTTATCCATGCATTACTATCCCTAACATGTAACCCTAACCCTAAACCCTAACCATGGATGTGAATAATCGACTCATACATTACTAGCCCCTATGACACTAACACTAATCCTAAATTCCTAACTATGGTTATGAATGACTCGATCATCCATTACTATTATGACATCACTAACCCTAACCATGAACCCCAACCATGGTTGTGACTAATAGACTCATACACTATTATCCACAATGGCACTAACACTAACCCTAACCATAGAGGTGGCGTTTTCTTGGTGATTTTGATGCGGTTTGGTTCCCACTATTATCCTATAAGTATGGTAAGATATGATGTTTTCCTATAGAGATTTATTGAACAACATCATCTAGCTGAGTTTGATGGAAGGACCTGTGCATGTTAAAAAATGCTAATCGAGTTTTATCGCTCTAGTTCACTCAATGTGTTACTAAGAAGGTTAGAAATGTAGAGCAAGTTTGTTTTTGGCATAATATTTGGATTGACAATGCTAACCTCAAGCACTCATTTCCTTTCCTTTTTCAAGTCTCTCTTAATAAGGATGCTTGTGTAGATGAAATGGGTGAGTGGTATAATAATGATTGGTGTTGGTTATGGAGATAGAGGAGAAGTCTTTTTGTGTGTGGGAAGAAAGGTTATTGGTAGATTTGGTAAACATCTTAAGCTTTTTTTTTTTTTTTTTACATAAAGAGTTGTCAGATTAATGGGTTTGGAAGGAAGATCCATCAAGGATTTTTATAGTTAAATCATCCTAGGGTAAATGTGTATAAGAGGAGCATTATCTCAAGTGCAGGGTATATTTTGCGTGTTTTGTTTCTCCTTTGAGGAAGATATTCATTACCTCTTTCTATCTTGCCTAATGACAAAGCAAATTTGGAATGTCGTCTATACATGGTTGGTTTTTATATGGTTTGGCCTGATGACATTTTTTTATCATTATGTCCAAATTAGCTCTATAATAAGGAGGAAAAATTGCGTCCTATTCGACATTTTATTTGGCACGTTGTGGTATGGTCTACTTGAATTATATATTAAAGAACCCTCAATTAGTAGTCATTTTGATAGTCACTCAATTGGTTTTTTGGTGTAGAGTGTTAGAGTATCTTTTGTACTTTGTTTCGTAATAAAACCTTGCTTGTAAAAAAACCTAACCCTAACCATGGTTTTTGTGATTAAGGTTTGAGGATGAGTGTGTGGGGGTTGAGAAAGACATAATTATCTAATTGAAAAAGGATGTGTATGTTTTTTTAGCACTAACTATATTTGATTTTGTAATTATTATTATTATATTCATAAAGTATAATAAATAGTAAAATATATTTAAATAGAGATATTGGTATAATTTATATATAAATACATAAATAAATATAATTATTAAATTATATTTATTATTGTAGTTATTAATTATAATATATAATTAATTTTAAAAATATTGTTAACTATTATATTATTAAATATTATATGTTTATTTAATTTAATGAATGTATTATACGTTTATTAAGACTCAAGCTAAGGTGGACCACTAGATCATGTGATTTAGGGTGGACCAGTATATATAGGCTGCTAGATTTATAAATTCAATTGTAGACAGTGCAGATTAGTTTGTTGTTACCAGCTGAACCAATTAATATATGCTACACTTAAATCTGGAAAGTGATATTTCTTAACATCTTCTAGGCTTACATTCTTCAAGTTAACTTTTACAATATCTTGCATACCATTTATAACAATATTTTCGTCTCCAATACAGGCACCTTGTGCATCATTACCCATGACTTCCATGTCTACTTCATGGGTCTCGTCTTCGTGTTCATCACAAAGATTTAGTTCCCTTAACCCCTGTATGATTGCAAGCAAGTTTTTTTTTTTTTTTTTAAAATCAAGAGTGGATAATAATCTATTTCCAATATTAAAGACAACAATATTCATAATGAAAATATACTTGGGTGTTTTCATCTCCAATACAGGCACATTGTGCATCATTACCCATGACTTATGTGTCTGCTTCATGGGTCTTGTCTCCATGTTCATGACAAAGATTTAGTTCCCCTAACCGCTGTATGAGTGTGAGCAATTTTTTTTCTTCTAATCAAGAGTAGATAATAATCTCTTTCCAATGTTAAAGACAACAATATTCACAGTGAAAACATACCTGAGTCTCAACCAATTCATCATTGTTTGAAGTTGATTCACCCATTTCATGCGACATATGCGAAGTGTGAACGATTAAACCACCTCGAAATTTGTTGCCCGCAAACGATTTTATCCAACGAGATATGGGGTTTGGTGCTATGCGATGCACAAACGCTTCAACAGCCCCAAAATCTGTTGCCCACAAATAATTATTTATGAAATGAGATAGGGGCTTTGGTGTTATGCGAAGTGTGAACAATTGATCTGCCCCAAACTCTATTGTTAGTGATCAATTTTCTAAAATGAGATATAGGGTTTGGTGTTATGCAAAGCGTGAACGATTGAGCCGCCTCAAAATCTTCTGCCAATGAACAATTTTCTCGAATGTTGCTCCCAACTAGTGAAAAACCCCTTGCTCCTTCCTCCATACCAGGGAATGATCGTATGAGTACGTTGAACATTGTAAGTTTTCAATTTATTAGGTTTTAATTTTTGTGGGGTGGATGTATAATTCTTAAGTTTATAATTTTAACTTTTTTTGGGGTGGATGTTTAATTTTTAAAAATCGGAAGTAACCTCTAATAAAAAGTAAAGTCAACTTCTATCATTGTTAGGGAAGTATTAATATACGTAGGACGTTTCTGGTGCAGTTTTTTTTGGTAAAACTTTTGCAAACTACGCTATCAAGATGGAGGGGTGGCAATTTTCAGAATTGAAATTATTCCCCACACGCACCCACACGGAAAAGTCAAAGCAATAGCTGACTTTTCTCAAGCGTGGTCAGTGATGCGTCGGTGCTTTATTTTGTCACGTATGCATATGTGAAAGTAAAATAGAAGAAACTGCTATTGGTGGCATTTATCAAACAATGTTTTCCACTTAAATAAATGTATCAAAATCTCCCTTTTTTCGTCCGTAACTTAGATGTATCTTAGCCTAATATATAATATACAGTCTAAGCATTTTTATTTTATTTTATAGTTTTGTAAAAGTATGCATACAAATTGTCACGGTTGAATCCTTGACTTCAAACCACTATATCCGTGGACCACAACAGTATCTAGCCGTATTAATAGATCAAGATTGAAAAAAAAAGAGTATATATCAATGTGAAAGGCGGAACCTTACATGAAGTTACATTACCTATAAAATTTCACATAATGGAACTTGCATGTACGCGTACATATATGTATACAAGGATTAAATATTGGATAATTATTTTAATTAATTTTACTTTAAAGAATGTGAATTTAACAAATTTTATGGTTGGATAATGTGATATTATCTTAATAATCATATATATTAAATTTTAAATAAATTAAACATTTATAAATATATAATTTTATATATAACATTTATGTTTATTTTAATTGAAATATATTATGTGTTAAATAAAATTAATTGAAGAATTATCAACTAATTTTGAAACTATATAAAACTTTTAAAATTTAATCTATTTAATAAGAATTATTAATTTAATAATTAAAATATTGATGAAATTTAATGTTCATAGAAGTTATTGAATGAAATAAATTTAACTATACTTAATCCTTCCATTAATTAAAGAGCCTCATATTGCTAACATGTTTAAGACAAGAGTAACCAAGAATATTGGTCAAAATATCTAAAGGCGTGAAAATAAGTCTTATCTGATGGGTTGGATTGAGTTATGAAAATTCAGGCTTGAGCTCATTTTGGCCTAATCTAGCCCAATCCGAATTTTTGCTAGCCCGAAGTGGGCTGGCGTGTGATGGGATGAGCCAACATTATTTATTTATTTGTAATTGGTAAAATTATAAACAATAAATTTAGTATTATATGTGTTGTTAATATTCATTTTAAGGTTAATATTTTATGTATATTGAGTTTTGTTTTTACTTTTAGTAATTGTTTATTATTAATTATAATTAATTGATACACTCTATTTTATTTCTATTATTATGTATTATATATTTTTATTTTATAGTACAAATGAAAACTTATATTTTTTATTTTAGTTAATAATGATTAAAGAATATTTTATTAATTTATTATATAAAATTTAATTTATTGTGATAATTTTAATTTTTTATATTTAAAAAAATGAGTGGCCATGGTCGACCCATTTGGCTCGCGGCTTGTCATGGGTTAGACTAGCTAGAAAAATTTCAGCTTGACATAAAATTAGCCTGGGCCAGCTCGAAAATGCATTGGTTGATGATGGGCTAGCCAAAGTGGGTCGAAGGGGCCCGAATTGATAATTCTAAAAATATTTTTACATATTTTATTTTTTTATTAGGAATATTTATGTCATTTTATATATAATTAAACTTTCTTTCCTTTCCTTTTTTTTCCTATTAAACAAGCTACAAAATCATCTCACTTTCTATTCATTTTCTCTTTTTTTTTCTTTCTTTCCTAAATCAAACATACTATTAAGGGTGTTTGGTAGGGGGATTCTTTTAAGTTTCCCATAAATATTAGGTTGAAAATGTTAAATTCTTATGTTTGGTATAAGGATTTTAAAAATCATTCCCAGAAATCTAACATTCCCAGGAGTTGTTTTTTAATTAAGTTTTATACTAAAACTTTTCCATGAGAGGGGGTGGAAATCCAAGATTTTCATAAAGGAGGAAAGTTTGTTTATAATTATGTTTCTCATTCCCAGGAATATTTCAAAATACCAAACATATTTGTGACATTTTCAGGAAACATGATTCTTAGAAAATATAATTCCTAGGAAACATGATTCCTAAGAATGAAAAAAGATTCCACATATTAAACGCCCCCTTAATGTTATTATTATCATACACCAACTTTCTTTTTATCTCACTTTCATCTCTCTTTTTTTATCTTTATCTTCATTTGTCATCAAATCATTCATTAAATCTATTATTTTCTCTCCATCTGTCTCTTTTTCTACCCATACCCTTTACTTTTTTGGGTGTACATTCAAAATTTCCCAAACTTCTGTAAGCTTTTTTTTTTTTTTAAATGAAAAGTATCAAATAAACTATTTTCATTTTAAAATGTATTTATAAATTATTTTGGTTAGTTTATAGATTATTTAATTAGGTTCTAAACTTGTTTGACTAAAATAGTGATATTTGATATACCTTATTAATTTATAATATTTTAAAAAATTTAAAGTAACATCTGAACTTATTATTATTATTATTATTATTATTATCCTTAACAGTTTAATAAAACTCGTCATTTACTAGTTCCTTTAATATTACATTATTTAATTTAATTATTATACTATTTATTTTATTCATTCAATTTTATAAAATATTTAATATTTAACCAAAAACAATAAGATTCAAAATTAACAAAAAATAAATAAAACTATAATTACCGAAAAATATATTTTTGTTGAAAATAAAAACGTATTAAAAAAATCATATAAACATGCTTTTTACGTTACTTATATTTCTTTCGTAGTTTACCAATTAATATTGTAAAAAAACAATTAAATAAGCTAAATTAATAATTTTCAACTAAAAATTAACTTTTAGTTTTAAAATAACTTTTTAACTTTCAATTAAATCATTAATATTTTTGACAAACATAGTCTTATTTCAATTAATTTCATCTCACCAAATTTACAAACTTCTAAACACTTATTAAATGAGCATTTAATTAAACTATTTACTTAAATATATTAATAAAATTTACATAAAATATTAAATAAACAGCAAGTCATATATTTTACTAGCATTGTATTTTACAATTGGATCATATTTGTTAAGGTGTGGCACAATTCATGATTTAATCAACCTACTAAGGTCGGCCTAGTAGTGAAAGACAAAGATAATTTACACAAAGTCTTAGATTTAAATTTTATTGTAGTCATTGTACAGCAAAAAAAATATTCATATTCTAATCCATAAATGTGTTTTTTGTGTGTGTGATGAATAGATTCTAAATCAACCATACAATGAAAGATTTAAATTTTGAATAAGGAAACTATTAAAGGACATGACTTATTTAGTTACCTCATGATGGATAATGGGATATTTTCTTTTAGGTTTAATTGTACTTTTTTGTCTCTAAAGTTTCAAAATATCACGAATTTTACTTTCAAATATTTTTTTTACAAATTTTGTGTCCAAATTTATTAAATATTACAAATTTTTCCCCACGTAGAAAAATCGTCACAATTAAGACAATTTTGTATTGATTTTTCTTTTAAACTACCACAACTTTCTATGTGAGGACAAAATTTGTGATATTTCATAAATTAAGGGATAAAATTTGTGAAAAAATTTACGTGGGGGTAAAATTTACAAGATTGTGAAATTTTAGGAACAAAAAATATAACTAAGCATTTTTTTTTTATATTTCTATGAACTTAATTTTGAATTTTCATATACTATAAGTATCAAAAATTTTATATTATTAATTAATTATTGTAAAAGTCAATAATTTTACCATATGCATTTATGATTAGATGACAATATAAATATTCTTACACATGATGAATGCATTTTAAATAAATTCTACTTTTATTGTGTGTGATAAGTTTGTTAATTTTTATAATTATTTTTTTAAAGTTATATCTAAGATAATTCCAGATTGATTAACAATATAAAAATAATTACGATGTCACTGCATGAAAATTAACTTTTTTTCTTTTTCTTTAAGAACTCATTCGCGAGGGGTTGAATCTTATAACACAAAATTAACTCGTTTAGGTTTATCTGAACGGAAATAAACGGACTTCCTCTTATTTATTTGAGAAAAATAGTCTATGCAATATTTTTGTATTATTATTTGAACACAAAATATTATGTATAGAAAGTTTGTTAATTTTTATATTAATTAGCTTAAAAGTCATATTTATTATAATTTTTTATTAGTTAATGGTATTAAGAAATTCATACTAACAACGCCATAGAAATTAACCTTTATTTATTTTTATGATCGCCTCTATTTGTTTAATTGTTTATGATGTTTATAGAATTCACATTTAAAACATTTTTTTATAAAAATAGAAAAAATCAGCAAATGGCCAACCTAAATTGACAATTTCAAATTGATATAAATTCATCAGAACTTTTTTTTTTTTTTGATAACCAAAATGAATTATATTAATTGAAGACCAACCCTCGCACAAGAGGTACCAGGTATTGGCACAAGGGATACAAATACACAAAGATGCAGAACTAAATTAATTTAGTCTACTTGTAATTTTGATAATTACTTTCCTTCAATTGTCATCACATATGTTATAAGTAATTGCTATATAATTATAAAATGTGCATTTGTCAAGCACAAAAAAAAAAACCACAATATATCCATTTGTCTGTCAAGAATAAGTTTATCCAGAACACGTGTTTATGAGCACACCCCCCCCCCCCCCCCCCCTCCAATTGACATTTTTTAATATAAGATTAATTAATTTAAATATCTGATGACTTGGGTAATATAAAACTATAGCCACAAAATAAAACCCGTGTGATAGTATGTAGAAATAAAACTTGTACACATGGGTATTTTAGTTATGCCAAACGCTAATTAATGTCTTCGAGATATTATTTAAGAAATTAAAAAATGAAAAATTATTAAAATAATTATTATAGTCACAAATAAATATAAAAAATATTTAATAAAGTATACTTAAAACTCTTTAATTATAATTCTTGAGAGACTGAGCAGTAGATTTAAGTTATTAACTGAGCAGCATCTCGTATACAATCGTATTTGTATAGTAGATTAGACGATCACTACGATACGCTCTGCTATTCGCCGATTCGTTTAGCTACATCTACATGCTGAGTAACCATAGCTGCATGCTACTTGTGTCTTGAATTGTTGGCATAAATTAATAGGGCTCGGTCTATGTCAGCATTGTCATGCGGATCATATATAGCAACTGACTGGATCATTCTTTTACTCTTTAATAATAAGTTGAAGTCTTGAATTTTAAAAGAAAAAAGAATATGTTTAACGAATACTTTTTAATTTAATAAATTTTCAAAATAAAATAATATAAATGTAATATTAATATTTTATTTTTTATAAATATTATATATTTTTTAATTTGAAAATAAGATTTTTTTTTTAAATTCACTCGCAAACGCATCCTATATTTCACAAAGAAAAGCAATTAAAGCACGCGGTCAACAAATGAAAATGACGTCGTCACGCACACATCCTCTAGAATGTTTACGCACCAATGTTATTAAATTTAGTCTAATCATCAATTCAGGTGAGATAGTACCGAGTAATAGATTATAGGTTCAAACGATAAAACAATAATTAAAGGCCCTGTATGTATTAATGTTAGTAAATAACACTCACATTAGTAAATTACACCCAGTTGTTATATTAAGGTTACTTATGGGCTATGGCCAAATTTGACAGATTATACAGTCAAACTAATTACTTAATTGGTTTATTAGTCCGATATCTACAACTGCAATCTATAATCTACAGTTATAATATAAATATTTAGATTTTAAATTTTAAAAAATATATAAATATCATCAATTTGACACCCTGTTGGGTTCTTCAACCGATGTTGAGCTTAGTCACGAGTCTCTTCACCTATTTGGCTCGACGCTCTAAGGTTATATATCCTTCGAGTTCTTCAGCCAATGATGAGCTTGGTTACGAGCCTCTTTGCGTATTTGGCTCGATGTTAAAGGATAGTGTACCCTCCAAGTTCTTATCCAAACCCCACTAACCGACCCCACATAACCTATTATGGCTGATTATGAGCTTACCTCTATCTATCGTGGCAGCAACCCAAAACGCCTTCCCAACATGATCATTTCATCCTGTGCTCTTGCAGTTATTTAAAGTCCTTATGTTCTCTTGATTTGAGAATTTCTCTTTCTTTTACCTTTTTTATTGGAAATATCACATGGTAACTCAAGCTCATGATTCTATAAGCAACTAGTCACCCACTCTCCGTTTCTATCAGTTTTATCTCTTTCCAAATATTTGCTTTGTTTGAGCATGTGCGTTTCAATAAGTTTGGGAAAAAAATTTGAGCATGTGCGTTTTCAATAAGTTGATAAAATTATATAAAAAGTTACTTATTTAAACATTTACATAAGGAAATATTTGCTTTGTTGAGCATGTGCGTTTCAACCGTAGTATGATTTTTAAGGTAATTACTGTTAAAGTAAAAAAACTTACTATACACGGTGATTTGTGATTGGATAACAGTGTAAAATTACTTTACACTATCAATGCATAGCTTACTTTCTCTCTTTTTTTTCTTTTAAAAGGATGACAAAAAGAACTCGTTATTTATTTATTTATTTAAACTCATGTCTTGTATTATACTGAGTATGCTTTTGGTCTCTTAACTTTAAAAGTATTTTTTTTAGTCTTCCTAATTTTGAAATAGCTTACTTTTGGTTCATATTTTGTGATCTTTTTTGTCCCTCATAAGGATTAACAGTAGACTATTTTTAAATTAGGAGACCAAAAAAAATCACTTTTAAATTTAAAGGACCAAAAAAAAAACTTGACCCAAATTTAATGAAAAAATAATAATTTAAGTTTTCTTTTATTTTATAGGATCTCATTAATAGTGTGAATTCTTGTTCTTTGGAATTGCTCTTGAATTGGATTCAAGTATAGTCCTAGAATACTTTCACATGTCACATCCCATTGGTTGATAATCTCCCTTACTAACTTTTATAATCTCTTTGCATCCAGACATATTTCAAAGAATCGAGGTCATATTGATAAGGCTAAAGTTAAAGTTAACTTCTATTCTAAATTTGGACAAGTATGATTTAGAGCTTTCAATTTTAAAACAGTGCCTCTTGTGCAATGATTGTAAGTTGTGAAGGTGTTAAGTTAATTGAAAGTATAAAAAGATAATTTTTGAATTGATAAAATCAAATGTTAAACTAATTAGCTCATGTCAATGCTTGAATTTATGCTAGGCTTTGGGGAGTAAAAAAAAATGTATTGGCTGAGAGAAACATGCGACAACCAATATACAAATAAGTTGTAATATATAATTGTATGTAAATGTTTAAAATAAGTAACTTTTTATATAATAGTTTATGATGTAAAGAAAAGTTCTTATTTATATTCATATAAATTACAATTTATACATAATAATTAAATTAAAATTATATAGTAAAACAAATAACACTTACAGGTATGAAATGTCATTTAAAATAATAATATAGAAGTGATATTAGTATTGATTATAATATTTAATTCTTGCGATTATCTAAAATAATATATAATGATTAAATTATTTAGATATTTCTAGAAATATGAAGTTTATAAAATCAAGTTCTATACAATATTAGATTACTTGGGTAAAATTATCATAATTTTTAATGAGTAACTTATTTTGCTATTATATGCTACCATTATCTAAATTAATATAGGTAAACATCATCGTACATTAACACTGACATCAAATCTACAAAAAGAAAACTACACCCGCACGAAAGTGACTCAATATACCGTACTAAGAGGGTTGAATTGTGGTTTCAAAAATCTTTTGATTTAAAATAAAAACACTTTCTAAGTGTATTTTGATGCTCATAGTACACTCTTGCTATGTGAAAAGAATGTCCTTTATTTATGTTGTTATTTTTTTAAAATCAAAAGTATAGAGTAGACAAATGAAGATTTTAACAGTTGATTTGAAAATCAGTTAATAGGAATCTTCACAGATAATGAAATTGTATTTTTAAAACAGGAATTTTACTATTAGTGCCTTTCTGATTGATACCAAGTTTTTAGTTGAAGAACATAGATCTTTTATGAAAACTTCTTTTAAAGATAGTAATGAAACAAAATAGTAAGAAACACACTCAATTTCTCCTGGTTCACCCTTCAAGTTTGGGCTACATCCAATCCCTACACACTTGTGGGATTTTTCCATTATCAACAACAGATGTTACAACAACTTTACACAAGCCTAGTATTATAAACCTCTATAGGTTCTTCTCAACCACAAGATTGCTCCAGTTCCCAAGAGGCAACAACAAGCTTAACCTAACAACAACATATTAGGTAACACCACACGAAAATACAACCTCAACCTCAGCACCACACACATGGTCTGGGAGGTTAAACTCAAATAACAATAGGTTTTTTGTGATATATTACACAAAAAAATAGTCCTTTACGATCTCCCAACAAAGAGGTTTTTTTCTCTATAATACAAAGATTCAATATTTAGAAGTGTGTTTTTCTCACTCAGATAATTACGTGTAATTTGACTTAAATTGTCTCAACATAAGACTTTTGCAACACATTCCTTTTTTGTATTTTTGCACACAACTTCACACTTCATATGGAGGAGACTTCATCCTTGAATATCCAAAAATAAAGCTGTTGGAGAGAGGAGTCCCACACTGCCTCAGGTTGCAGTCCTTTTGATCAAGGCAATAGGCACTTTTCTGACATAGCCAGTTGTACTACACTGAACCTTTTTGATGTGATATTCTAAAGCACTTTTTTGATAGGTCAATTTGATGCACATTTTTGAACATCAACTCTAATGTTATTTTTTGATAAAAACTTACTCATTTCTTAATAACCAGAATGAGATTCCAATATTTTATGATTCTACAACAGCTTCATGACTTGATGTACTTTTAGTGATCTTTTTCTTTTAAACAAAGGTTCTATGATCTTTGAAAGATATAGTTCTCCTTTCTTAAAAACTTAACAAAAATGTCAGATCACAACAAACCTCACATATGAATTGTCTTTTGACGGTTTGTCATTATTAAAACAAGAGGTTGAATTCAATAAAAGAAATAGAAATTAAAATAATTAGATTGTCTAAAGATACATAAGTTATATATATAAACTAATTTTATTTATATTAGTAGAGACTAAACTAGTGTCCTTCATGAAAGCAATCATACTCGAGTTGGGTAAGATCAATATGGGAGACAAAACTCTCCCTTCAAAAATTTAATGTAACTGCATATCTAAGGCTTGAAACTTTAAAATTACTAGTTAAATTAAAACAATCCTGTATACACGTTCAGTAGTTTATTAATTTAAAAAATAAATAAGTCTTGAATACTTCTTCTGATTAATATTTTTTTATAAAATAGTAAATTTAATTGTTGAATCATGAATATATTATCCCGGTTATAATGTACAAATAAGAACATAATTAGACGAAAGAAAGAGATACGTAGGAAGGTGAGAAATAATAAACGCATAACATCATGTGTTTAATAAGTACACAATCAAAGAAAAGCATAACAAAATTTTGTATGTACAGTGAATCAACATGGACAATTATATTTTTAAAAGAACCGCTTTCTTTTTGTCTTTGAATTACGAGAGACGAAAAACTTGTTGGCTTCTCCATTATGTAAGAAACAATAAAATAAAGCCTAGTGGTTCCCTCCAGAGGCCCTCTGAAGAAGCAACGAGGAGGCTTTGAATCTCAACAACTCTGCATCTCCGTCAACTAACGCGCCCAAAGCCGAAATTGTCCACATGTGCCTTTTTGATTTTTGATTATGGTCCCCCTCTTTTTTGACTTGTCCCACCTCTCACGCGCTATTTTATTATTTCATCACGACTACGCTGAACCGACCCACTCACCACTCCCTCTCTCTCTCCCTATATATTCTCAACTTACTATTTCCCACTTTCGTAACACATCTTCAACCCCTTCCACTCTCTTCAATCCCCAAAAACGTTCACACATCCATGCGTATATAGTACATAATCATCTTACTCTTAATCCCCTTCGCTAATTAAGGCCGTTGAACATAAGCACGATTCTGGAGTAGTGATAGTTACGTTGGCTAGAAACCGAGCGATGGAGATTCAAGAACACCAACAGGAGTCGTGGTCGGAGACGGAGAGCACGGGGAGCAGGAGCACGCGAGTGGGCTTCAGCGGGCCTATGAGCGGCCCACTGAGCGGCCCACTGGTGTCCAACAAAAAGAGCAGCAAGAAGAGCGCGAGGTTCAAGGACGAGGAGGACTTCGTGGAGATAACGTTGGACGTGCGCTGATGACACCGTGTCCGTCCAGAACATCAGGGGCGGGGACTCCGAGACGGCGCTGCTGGCGAGCCGTCTCGAGAAGCGGCCGTCGTCGCTGTCGGTGCGGCTCCGACAGGTGTCGCAGGAGCTGAAGCGCATGACGTCGTCCAAGAAGTTCGATAGGGTCGATAGGACCAAGTCCGGGGCTGCTCGTGCCCTCCGAGGCCTCAAGTTCATGACCAAAAACGTCGGAACTGAAGGTTGGTCCCAGGTGGAGAAGCGCTTTGATGAGTTGGCCGTTGAGGGAAAGTTGCCCAAAACGCGCTTCAGCCAGTGCATTGGTATGTATTATTTGCTTCTACTTTTTTTGATTTTGCTTATTTGCTTCTACTTTATACCCCACTCGTTATGCATAATGCATTTAATGCACAAAATGTAGAAAAAAAAATTATCACTTTAAAAAAATGTACTTTTGAACTTTTTTAACCAAAATCCGTACCAGATCAACCAAACGTGTTACGCGAAAAAGTTGCGTTTGAACGCTAGCTAACACACTTTTATGGTTTTATTAAATCCTTATGTATTTAAGCTATTTGGGGAGGAGTAACGGTTATTTTCATATTTCGTTTCTTATACTTATTTTACGCTTGAATTTATATCTTTCTATTTTTTTCATCAAATGTTACATGATTAGCTACCACATTAACCTATTCAAATTGGTGGAAGCAGAGTTTATATTGTAAAAAAGTGTGAGAGAGTTATTATCCTTTAGTGAGATTAAATAATTTAGAACGTGTTAAAAAAATGTTAAATAAAAATGGCACTGCTACAGTGCTACTCCTTAAGTTTATTCTGTGGGATTGGTCAACATTGTATAATATTTCTCCCTTGCTTTTTCTTCATATATGGAAGTTTTTATTATTTTTTTTATATTTGCCACTTTATAAAATGTATAAAATATTAAATATTTTTAAATTTATCCTTAATCTCTAATTACATCATGTTTAATTACTTTAAATCTTTTTATAACTTTTTTATTTTTCACTTTTCCACAAAGATAATTATTTAATATTTAAATAAAAGTAATTTTTAAAAAATGGATTTTTTAATAAATTCGAGATTATTAACTAATTTTAATAATTTTTAAGATTTTTAAAATAATTAAAAATGACTTATAATGAGAAATATAGGAAGTAAAAAGGAGTACTAGCAATCAGCGCAGAATACTCATTTCTATGGCTTATGCTAGTTTTACTCCAGTTATTAAGAATGCCTTTCCTAAAACTATTATTGTCTGTGACTTTTGGACAAATATGATATCTAGGCATGCACGAGTCGAAGGAGTTTGCTGGCGAATTATTTGATGCATTATCTCGTCGTCGGGGCATAACATCAGCTTCCATAACCAAGGATGAGTTGCGCGAATTTTGGGAACAAATTACGGATCGAAGCTTTGATTCAAGGCTACAGACCTTCTTTGATATGTAAGACTTCAATTTCATTTCTTCATTTTGCTTTTTTTTTTTTAATTAAAAATCCTTAATTAGGATATGCCATAATTGAGAAATCTCTGGTGCTCAATTTTCTAAAATCCCTATAAACTATAGAATATCGTGATATCGTCAGAGATTGTGGGATATTGCTTAGCAATTATTTTCGCTATCAAACAGAGAAAAAAGCAACGCCGCATTTCGTGCATTTGCATGTGAAACATGCATGCGTCATAATACAATTATTGACTTTATAATATTATGATTATTTACAACGAAAGGTATCGGAAGCAACAGCAATGAGACTTTTTTAAGGCAATTGAAGTGACGTTTTTTGTAATTAATGTAGTTGTGGAGTTGAAACAAAAACATCTTTAATGAAAGAAGTTTTGAGTTTAGTTAACAGTCTTTAATTTATGACATATCACTATCAGTCATTTTAAGGTTAATGTCATGCCTTAATTATCCACCTTTTTGTTACAAAAAAAAATTGTATATATATAAAAAGATAAATATAGATACAACTTTTCAATTATGAATATATTTTTTTTGAGTATTTGTTTAACACATTGAAAAATGATCTAAAATAAAACTCTTTTAGGGCCAGGTGTTTTCTACACTTTTTTTAGTGTGGAATTATATTTTGCACTCGGAGTTCAACTTAGTCCTAACCACAAAATATTTATGCTGAATTTTGAAACCCTATATTATAACTAAATTCTACGTGAATGTCAATTCGCTAAATGAGCTACAACTCAATGCTAAAATAATGAGTTGGTCTAAAGAGTGATTTAAAACACTCCTAAAAATATTTTCGTTTATTCTTTAGGAATGTGAGTTTTTTTATTCATTGTTCAAATCTTAACATATTTTGTTATAGGATTATGTGTGGAACAGTCGATGGTGGGGAAAGTAAGAAGAAATCATCATATATATTAAATAACAAATTGAATCAATAAAGAAAAAAATAATGAATGAATCAACGGTTGGCTCCTTTAATGGAGAAAAAAAAGTAGAGAATCAAAGCTTTGCCCCTTTAAGAAAAAGAACGAGTCAACGGATGGTAGGATTGACTATTGAAAAATCTATATGAAATCAGCAAGCAGCTATTTGAGAAAAATTATCTGGACGTATATCTAAGTCAAAAAGAAAAACAATTAGGTGTTAAATGTCAACATTATTGAATTTTGATTGGATCTGCACCCGTTTCCTGTGACTTGTCCCTAAATAATTTTAATTCGTGTCAGGGTGGACAAGAATGCCGACGGAAGAATCACCCAAGAAGAAGTTAAAGAGGTGAGGGTTTACTAAGATAAAAAGAAAAAGAATTTATTCTCTCTCTCTCTTTTTTAATCATGTGTAAGAGAAGGAAAGATGCAAAAATTGTATAACAAATCCTGCAAAAAATATATTATATAGTGTAACTCTTTTTTTTTTAGAAAACAAACCATACACTGACAGTGTAAAATAGTTTTATATTATTATCTAATCACAAACCATCATTTATTGTAAGTGTGTTGACTTTTATAATATTAATTGTGATTTCTAATTGGTTGATAATATAAAACTTTTTATACTGACAATGTATAACTATTAAACTCTTTTTTTATACACTAACAATACATTATTGCTCATTTTACTAGAAACTCGTGGAAATGTGAACATTATTGACTGTTGGGTGATTCATTTTACAGATTATCGCCTTAAGTGCTTCCGCTAATAAGTTGTCAAAAATACAAGAACGTGCAGAGGAATATGCAGCCCTTATCATGGAGGAGTTGGATCCAGACAACCTTGGATATATTGAGGTTTATATTCTATCTAACTAGTAGTTTGATACAGTGGTGTTTATATATTTCTATTCCTGTCTTGTTTTGTGCTAAATAAGACTAAAATGAATATAATTTTGTAAAGTTAAGCAATAACCGTTTTTTTTTAAGATCTCAAGAACTAAAATGTCAACAAATTTGAAAACTAATGTAGGAATTTACTCGAAATTGAGGCCGACCTTGGCGAGCCTCAGTTGAATTGAGCCAATTTTCATGGTACAAAAAATGAAATAACAGTATATGAAAAAAAGCCTAAGAATGAAGTGGGCCCAAGGCCTGCTTTAAAACTGGCCTAGATTGGAAATTACTTAAAGCCTTAAATTTAATTTTATTTTCCTTTCAAAATTTTCAACACACAGACTACATATGCTAGACCCATGCCACTAAACTGCCTAATACTTCGGCTTAGTAAAGTATGAACTATGAATCATAAGTTTCTTTTCCCAAACTTTTTTTATTTTTCCCTAAGCACATCAAGAGTATTTAAATTTTAAACTTAAACATGTAATTTTTACTAAATTATTCACCCAACTTAATTCAAACACGTCATTTTATTTTTGTATGCAGATATACAACTTGGAAATGCTTCTTTTGCAAGCCCCAGCACAATCAACCCAAATAACCACGGATAGCCGTGTTCTGAGTCAAATGCTGAGCCAGAAACTAGTTCCAACCAAAGAGCACAACCCCATTAAACGAGGCTTCCGGGCACTGGCTTACTTTGTGGAGGACAATTGGAAACGGATTTGGGTTATTGCCCTCTGGCTTTCAATTTGTGCTGCCCTTTTCACTTGGAAATTCATCCAATACAAGCACCGTGCCGTGTTCCACGTCATGGGCTATTGTGTCACATCGGCCAAAGGCGCTGCTGAGACCCTCAAGTTCAACATGGCCTTAATCCTTTTACCCGTTTGCAGAAACACCATCACTTGGCTCAGAAGTAGGACCAAGTTAGGAATGGCTGTTCCCTTTGATGACAACATCAACTTTCACAAGGTACGTATATGCATGGATGATGCTGATTTTTTTAATAATTATTTTATTTCATAATCTACACGTAGTTTTCTTTTTATTTTGATTAATTAGCTAATAATGGCTTCGATTCCATCCAGGTGATAGCTTTTGGCATTGCAATTGGGGTTGGGATACATGCTATTGCACATTTAACGTGCGATTTCCCAAGGTTGCTACATGCAACGGACGCGGAATATGAGCCCATGAAGCCGTTTTTTGGAGATGATAGGCCCAACAATTATTGGTGGTTTGTGAAAGGGACCGAGGGTTGGACCGGGGTAACTATGGTGGTGCTTATGGCTATAGCCTACACTTTGGCTCAACCATGGTTCCGACGAAGCAGGCTGAACCTCCCTAAACCCCTCAAAAAGCTCACTGGGTTCAACGCGTTTTGGTACTCTCACCATCTTTTTGTCATCGTCTATGGGCTTTTCATCGTTCACGGATACTACTTATACCTCTCCAAGAAATGGTACAAGAAAACGGTATGTATGCAAGCATTCACTATCCCCGTTTCCCTTTGATTTTGCTAGATATGAAATTTTCTTCTTATTTTCTGAATTTGGTTTGCCACAGACCTGGATGTATCTTGCAATTCCTATGATACTATACGCATGCGAGCGACTACTTCGCGTTTTTAGGTCTGGCTACAAAAGTGTCAAGATCTTGAAGGTACATTAATTCTGAAGAATTTACCTTGTCTCCTGTAATTTCAATTTTGCATTTTTGCTAATAATGACATTATACTAAAATTTTTAAAGCTTTTTCTTTAATTCAGGTTGCGGTGTACCCAGGAAATGTGTTGGCCTTGCACGTGTCTAAGCCACAAGGATTTAAGTACTCTAGTGGACAGTATATTTTCGTTAACTGCTCAGATGTCTCCCCATTTCAATGGTAAGTGAACATTCCTTTTTTTTTTATTATTATGGTTTAATTACTCGTTCGATTCCTGTAGTTACAAAAACTTTTTTTTTTAGTTCTTATACTTAAAAACTTTTTTTTTATTTTTTTTTAGTCTTTATACATATAATTTTTAATCTTTTTAGTCCTCGGCATAGGTACTAAAAGGAATTAAAATGATATGTTTAGAGACTAAAAAAATTTAAAATGTTATGTATAAGAATTAAAAGATAATGTTTTTAAATATATTTGTAATTATAAGGACTTAATGAGTAATTAAACTTTTTATTATTGTTATTACATTACTATTAAAATGAGGAGAGTGACGTTAACAAAGTCAACAATTTTGTTGTGTAGGCATCCTTTCTCAATTACATCAGCCCCGGGAGATGACTATGTAAGCGTTCACATTCGGACTTTGGGTGATTGGACATCACAGCTGAAGGCTGTTTTCGCCAAGGTATATCCATTTTTCTTCATTGGGAGAACATGCTAATGTTATAATATGTAGTGTTGTACTTTTTCCTCAAATATGTTCACGGCCTAAATTCTTGCTATTCCATCCATGTGATTGAAACAGGCGTGTCAACCAGCAAGTGGTGACCAGAGTGGTCTTCTACGAGCTGATATGTTACAAGGCAACAACATACCAAGGTTAGTTATCTTTGATGTCATTTTAATTAAGGATGCATGTGACAAATAGGGGTTGAGAGGTCGAGAACTAGAGCCAATGATTTTATTATTAAAAACACCAAACTGATTCTTGTGAAACTGAAATTAATTGTAGGATGCCAAACATCTTGATTGATGGCCCTTATGGAGCTCCAGCACAAGACTACAAAAACTACGAAGTAATCCTTCTCGTGGGCCTGGGAATTGGCGCCACCCCTTTGATTAGTATACTCAAAGATGTACTAAACAACATGAAACAACAGAAAGACATAGAAGAAGGGATGGTAGAAAGTGGAGTTAAGAACAACAAGAGGAAACCTTTTGCCACCAACCGGGCCTATTTCTACTGGGTTACTCGTGAGCAGGGTTCCTTTGAATGGTTTAAGGGTGTGATGGATGATGTTGCCGAGTATGACAAGGATGGAATAATCGAGCTTCATAACTACTGCACAAGTGTGTATGAGGAAGGAGATGCTCGATCGGCTTTGATCACCATGCTTCAATCGCTCCACCATGCCAAAAGTGGTGTGGATATAGTTTCAGGGACAAGGGTCAAGACACATTTTGCTAGACCAAATTGGCGCAGTGTATTTAAACATGCTGCCCTCAAACACCCTGGCAAAAGAGTCGGTAAGTACCGATGTTGCTCTAATTTAATTTTTTAAATTCAATATACCATCATATGATCTTAGCTCATTTTCAGTACATTCAACTATTTTCAGGTGTTTTCTATTGTGGGGCGCACGCATTGGTTGGAGAGCTTAAAAGGCTTTCTCTTGACTTCTCCAGAAAAACCAACACTAAGTTCGATTTTCATAAAGAGAACTTCTAAATTCTTTTATCATAGTTCGTTAAATTTTTTTTTCCAACTGTAAGGTATGTAGTTAAGGGAAATTTATTAGTTATAAATCGTTTGCTGGGTTTTTTTTTTTTTTTTTTTTTGTACTAGAGGTAGGTAGATAAGCAGCTAGCTGCATTCGATTGGAGTTGTATACATGTATAAAAAAAAATTGTATTCACTTTGATAAAAATGAAATGATAACGTTGTTAACAATTAATCATACCATCAAAGAAATTATTAAATGATTATCGCAACACATACTAAACTGTTTGATTATTCAAGTTAACAACATATTTCACCAAAAAGAAAAATGAGCACATAACTACGATCAAGAAAGTTGGAATTTATTTAATTGGGCGATTATCATCGATCCCAGACAACTTGGAAAATTGAAAACCCAATATATGCAGAAATCAGAATACATGGAAAGTTTATTAAATAAGTATGCATATTTGTCTGTAATTCTCATTTTAATCCTTTAAATACATTCTTCTTCTTCTTTTTTGAAAGACTTTAAATACATTCTTAGATAATAGAACTGTCCATTAAGATTTTTATACATAAACCAAGAAATATAATAAATGCTTTTGTTTTCCATAAAATAGTTTTGAATAGGGGTGACAATATAGGTCCAACCCGACAGGTCAACCTGCATAACCCGATAAAACGGGTTGAGTTGGGTTATGTAGTTCAACCCTCCAACTCGCATAACTCAACCCATTTAACCCGCCAACCCGACGGGCTAAATGACAGGTTGGGTTGGGTTGGCCTGTCGGTGTTTTTTTTTTTTTAATTTAAGCCTTGAGTTGTGATTTTCATGTAATATTTGAGATTATAACTTCTTTTTATTTAAATATGTCATATGTGAAATTCCAAGACAAAAAAGCAAATTTCGGTGGTCATTAAAATTTAGGACAAATAAAAATTATTACTTAAAGTTTATGATAAATTGATCATTTCTTAAGTATTAAGTAGGTTTTTTTATTTACTAATTTTATAACATTTTTCTCTTTTTTAATTTTTATATTTGATCATAAAATTTTAAAAAAAATTAAAGCAAAAAAATAATAATTATAATTTTTTTAATGGGTTAGCAAATCAACCCAACCCAACCCGCCAACTCGTCACGGGTTGGGTTGGGTTGGGTTGGGATTGGATTCCCAACCCAATCAAAAAAGGGCTTCAACCCAACCCAATCCATTTTTCGACGAGCTGAGGGCGAGTTAGGTTGGATTGACCTGTTTTAACACCCCTAGTTTTGAAGTTTCTTATTATATCCTTTCTCATTTCTACTCTATAATAAATACATATCAGTTGTAAATGTGTAACTTAATTAAAAATTAGGTGAAAAGTAAGGGTATAATTGATAAAGAAATAATTAATGTTATCTTGAACTTTAAAAGTGATGAATAAATAGAAGCAAAAAATTTCTAAAAATCAACAAATAAAAAGAACGAAGGGAGTAATAATGTACCAATGCTAATTAATTTATAGTCATACACAACGGTAGAAGCTTTTAACCAAATTTATAGGAAAAAATGATAAGAAATAAAGAAAATCCCCAAAGTATTAGCATAATTATTTTTATTTGGTGTTTAGGTGTAAATATAATGACATTTAAGTGTTTTTTATTTCTTTTTTTATTTTTTGATAAAATATTTTATTTATTTTTTACTGTCATCATTGTGAAGATAATAACTTTCTGTTTTTGAGATAAATATTCAATTTCTCTTTTTTATAGTCTTCATTGTGAAGAAAATTGTATTCTTTCTTCTTCTTTTTTGATAAAAATTCAAGTATCAGTAATTTTTTTCTATAATAATTTTTTTCTTTTATAATTCATTATTGCTATTTTAAATTCTATAAATGATTGCATTTGCAATCAAAAGACTTTATTAGCATTCACTTTATATTTATATGATTATAATTTATTTAAAAATTAATGACTATTTATTAACTTTAACCTATTGTACACATTTGCAAATACTATATAAGGAATTGATAGCTTAGAGTTCTAAGACACACCAATAAACATTCTTTCTACGTAACACTATTCTATCTATATTCTTGAGTGGAAGCTTGCAAATGCTTAAGGATAAAAGAATACCTGTGTAATTGTGTGTATTCTATTGAAAATACTACAAGTGGTGTGGACTGAATATAGTCTAATATTGAGAGTGAATCAGTATAAAAATTTCTGTGTGCAATGTCCTCTCTACTTGCTTTTTATCTATTTACTTATAGTTTGTAGCTTAAAAACTTGTTTTCTAACCTAAAAAGATTATAATATGAATTGAATTTAATATTTTAGTGATTTTTGAAAAACTATTAAACTAATTTTTCAGTTCAAAAGTAGTGTAAGATCGCTTTAACAAAAATACCAGCATTCTAATAAATATCAGAAGTTGACATTTTGCAAACTAATTTTTCTAAACTAACTTCTCAATACTTGGATACACTTTGATCATTTATATTATCTTTCTTTCGAGTATGAAAAAGTATTTCCTTACTCCTAACCAACTTCTAATTGCTAAGAAATAATTTGAGCATAAAAAATCAAAAGTTTTTTTTACTTGTGCAAAAAAGGGGGGAAATTTGTCAAGGGACACTATTCAACCCTTTTTTAGTGACTCTTTGATCCATTTCATCTAGAGCCAATGTTGAAGAAAGGGTCAATCTTGTTGGTGACAAAGAAGAAGGTGAAGAGCCAACACTACTGCTAGCACGTAATAATGATGAGAATGATGATAAATGTTTATGGTATATTGATTATAAAGCAAGCAATCACATGTGTGGTTACAAGGAGAAATTTGTGAAGCTTGAAGAGAAAGTGAAAGGAAATGTTTCCCTTGGT
This sequence comes from Spatholobus suberectus, assembly GCA_004329165.1. NCBI lineage: Eukaryota > Viridiplantae > Streptophyta > Magnoliopsida > Fabales > Fabaceae > Spatholobus > Spatholobus suberectus. Next base: position 6,250,982 of record CM014732.1, read on the forward strand.
AATTCTTCCAAGGTGTAAATCCAAGGAAAAAGTACAATTTTAATTTCCTTTAAAGATGGTACTCACAAATTAAACAAGGCTCCCTATTATGCTCCTAAACTAAGAAGTAATTTGTTGAGTTTGTGACAACTTGTTGAGAATGAGTATGAAATTCTTATGAAAGATTGTTGTTTGTGGTTTAAAGATCAAAATTCTAATTTGATTGCTAAGGGGTTTATGTCAAGAAATAGAATGTTCACTTTGAACATTAACACCAATGAAGCAAAATGCTTAAAGGTTGGCATAAAAGATGAAACATGGTATTGGTATATGAGGTTTGGCCACTTGAATTTTGGAGCACTCTTACCTTAGGAAATGAGAAGATGGTGAAGGGGATGCCTCACATCAACTATCCTAATCAATTGGGTGAAGCATGTCTCCTTGACAAGTATACAAGAAGTTTTCCCAAAAAAGCTGAATCAAGAGCAAATGAGTCTCTCCAACTTGTGCACATCAATGTGTGTGGTCCAATTGATCCTCCTTCATTTGGTAAAAATAAATATTTTTTGCTCATTATTGATGATTTTAGTAGGAAGACTTGGTTATATTTCTAAAAGTAAAAATATGAGACATTTGTAATTTTTTAAAACTTTAAAGCTCTTATAAATGAGGAGGATGGTTATGTAATCAAGGCTTTAAGATTTTATAGAGGTGGTGAATTCTCATCAAAGGAATTCAATGAATTTTGTGAAAAGAATGGGATTTGTTGCCCTTTAACGGTTCCTAAAACACCACAAAAAAATGGGGTAGCAAAGAGAACAAATAGTACTATTCTTAATATAACTAGATGCATGTTGAAAGTTAAATCTATGCCCAAGGAATTTTGGGCTGAAGTTGTTTCAGGTGCAGTTTATTTGTCCAATCGCTCTCCTACGAGGAATGTCAAAGGTTAAACACCTTAAGAGCATGGAATGGAGTGAAGCCAAGAGTTAACCATCTTAAAGTCTCTGGGAGCATTGCACATGCTCATATGCCTACAGGAAGATCCAAGCTTGATGATAAAAGTGTGAAGCATGTGTTCATTGGCTATGGTGCAAGTTCAAAAGGCTACAACTTGCATAATCCAAAAAATGAGAAGATTATTGTAAAGAGAAATGTAAAATTTGATGAAAAAGAGGCATAGAATTAGGATAAAGAAGAAGGCACCTATGATTTTTTCCTATATTTTGAAGAAAGTAGTCAAGAAGTTATAATACCAAATGAGTTTTCTACTCCACCTCCTTTTGAAGGGAGTTCAAGTGAAAAGCCAAGAAAAATAAGAAGCATTCAAGAGATATATGATGAAACTAAAAGTATAAATGATTTGTTTTGCTTTTTTGTTGATAGTAAACCTCTAGCTTTTGATGAAGTTATGGAAGACAAAAGGTGAAGACAAGCCTTAGAGGAAGAAATCAAAGTCATTAAGAAGAATGACACTTGGGACTTATCATATCTTCCTAATGGCCATGAAGCAATAAAAGTCAAGAGGGTTTTTAAGTTTAAGAATAATTCATCTTCTTATCACTTTAGCGACTTAAATTGGGTGGAGAATTTTCCAACTTGATGATAAATTAGCTCTCCTAAATGGCTATATTGAGGAAAATATCTATGTTGAACAACCAATGGGCTTTATTGTCAAAGGGCAAGAGGAGGTCTTAAAATTGAAGAAGGTGTTGTATGGCCTAAAGTCAAGCACAAAAGCCATGGAATATCCACATTGACAAGTACTTTCAAGAGAATGGGTTTGATCATTGCCAACGTGAATAAGCTCTTTATGTTAAAAATTTTATAATGATGATATTCTCTTTGTTTGTCTTTATGTGGATGATTTTATTTTTACTAGCAATAACCTAAATTTGTTTGAAGACTTCAAGAAGGCTATGTCTTGTGAATTTAAGATGAAAGATATGGGGCTTATGCCCTACTATTTGGGATTAGATGTGAAACATATGGAGAATGACACTTTTGTTTCTCAAAAGAGTTATGTGAAGAAGGTGTTGGAAAATTTTAAATGTTTGATTGCAATCCTGTGAATACACCCATGGAAGGTAACTTGAAATTATCAAATCTTGATGCTTGAGAGAAGGAAGATCCTACTTTGTTCAAAAGTCTTGTAGGAAGCTTGAGATATTTAACAAGTACAACTGTGCAAGGTCAAATATTATGTATGCGATTGGTGGTGTGTTGCTTTATGGAGTCTACTACTTTTACTCATATGAAGCAACAAAGAGAATTCTTTGTTACTTAAAAGGTACACTTAATTTGGGCTTGTTTTACTCTCCTTTTAATGAGTTCAAACTTATGAGATTTTGTGATATTGATTTTACAAGAAATGTTAATGATAGAAAAAGCACTATCGCCTTTATATTTTTTATGGGTAATTATGCTTTTACTTGGCACTCTAAGAAGCAAGTCATTATCAAACTTTCTACTTGTGAGTTGATATGCATTAAGGGATATTATTCTTGTTTAAGAGGTATTATTCCTTTTTATGTAACCACTAAGTATTTGAAGGATTTTTGACATTATGTCTAGTGAGTGTTTCAATTGAAAAGTTATGTAATGGTTATAGGATACTCTACTTTAAATAGAGTATCAACTCATGTAGCTTGTGTAGCAAAGCAATGCAATCTCCTTTGTTTTCTATAGTTTTTTCTCTATTTTTCTATCATCTTAAGTCTTAACAACCCTCAATATATAGAGTGTTGCAACGATGAATGTTGCAGTGTGGGAGGTGTCATATTTTTATTTAATTTAATCTTTTATTATTTTAAGATGGCAAGCTGAGCACACATGCAAGAGAGTTTTGCACACGTTCGCACATTTCATGCAAGAATTTTCGTAACATATACCAGTTTCCTCTCTTTTTCTTTTACCTAAATACACTCAAAATGGGAGAAATTATCGTATGGTTTGGAACCACTATATCTCCATAATTTCAACTAATTTTCACATAACATATAACCTTGTTTTATTAATTACTTTTTGTAAATTAAATAACTCACTTAAGTGTCATGTGAAAATTGGTTTAGATTATGGACGTGATAATCCCATGTAATAATTTCTCCTGAAATAGTGTACATTTACATTTTTCCAATTGCAACTACTTGGTTATTGATGGAAATGATATTTTCTCCATTCTCGTGCAAGACGTAATTCTTTCAAGTAAAACCTGTCAAATTAACCATGGGTTGTTTTCTGAAACAAGTGCTTACATGCATTGGCCTTGCTTTATGAATATATTTATATCAAAGAATTATAAAAGAAACAAATATCCACCTTCAAAGGGTATCTGGGCTGATTGTGAGATTGACAAAAGAAGAGAAAAAGGTGAAGAGGCATCAAATGCTATATTGATAGTATCCAGTACACAAACCGAATTCGTATTATTATTATTATTATTATTTAGAAATCACAGATATTTTTTATTAGAATAATTCTGTTCGAACCGAATAAGACTCTGTCGACGGAATAAGACTATAGGTACAGCTGCATATCGAGGTTCGTATTAAATTTTGAATGACACTGAACTCAGAAGAAATAATATTTGTATACCGTCCAGTTTATTATTGTTTTTATTTATTTATTTATTTATTTATTATTATTATTATTAAACAATAACAATATACAATGTACGATGTGTACAATTTTGACCAAAGTGAAAGATATATAATTAAAGATGCTACGAATAAATTTCTCTTTACTCCCGTAAGATGTAAGAATTTCAAATTAGCTCCTCTGTCCCCGCGATATTTCGCCCTTTCTTTCACAAGGTCCTTTCTTTCCATGAAGGCCTTTTTTTTGGTTATTTTCCTTAATACTTTTTTTTTTTAATGCCAAAATCTTAGAGCATCATTTCTTTGCTTTTTAAGCATTCCCACCAGTTTCAAAGCACCCTTCTGCGTACTCTCCTTCTGCCACACAACTCAAGCATCCTTAGTTTCCGTCTTCCGAATGGCTGACCCAGAACCAAAAGTTGAAGCTAAAGAACCAGAAGAACTTTTAGAACCTCTCATGTGCAAGGTAAAGCATTGTCCTCCCCTTTTCCCTCATTTATCTGTTGAGTCCAACATATTCTAATCCTCTCAAGCCTCTGTTTATCAGAGCTGTGTGTTGAAGGTCTCCATTCATTGTCAAGGCTGCACAAAGAAAGTAAAAAAAATTCTACAGAACATAGACGGTAACCATGTTTTAAACCTAACATCGTTTATTTCATTTCATTTCTAGTTTCGCTCTTCCCTTTTCATGCATATTTTGATGACTCCATATATTTCTTTCAATCTTAGCACTCTATTAAAATCATTGTTAAAAGTTTCTTAATTATCGCTAGTTATGTTTTCAGTTCATGGCTTAATTTCCACATAGCTCAAACAAATTCCAAGTTTCTCATATATAACATTATCCTTACGAATTCCTCGTTAAGTCAGGTGTTTATTGCACATCGATTGACTTGAAGCAACAAAAGGTCGTAGTAAAAGGGAACGTAGACAGCGATACCTTGATTAAGAAATTATCAGAGACAGGGAAACGCGCTGAGTTGTGGCCCGACCAACCTGAACTGAGGAAGAAGAAGAAGAAAAAGAAGAAGAAGAAGAAGAAAGCAAATCCAGAGAACAAAGAGAAACAGAGCGACCAAGGAAGCAGCGACGAAAGCAACCAAAGCGACAACGAAAAGGAAGCTACTAAGGTTGTCGTTCACGACGCGTCCAAAAACGCCGCAGGTGGCAACCCCAACAAAAGCAGCGAAGGATTCGGGTTTAACGTTAACAGAGCTGGCGAAGGAAGCGCAACCGGCGTAACCGGTGTACAATTCCAGGAACCGAGGATGGAGGTGAGGCAAACCGTGACGTTACCACCCGGTTACCAGTCATCGATGGCCGAGAAAAGGGTCACTATCAGCGTCCCAGGCATGGATGAGAACGGAGCCGCGAACGAGGGTGGCAGCGGAGGGAAAAAGTCGAAAAGCAAGGGGCAAAAAGGGAATGTCGTTATCAACGGCAACGAGGGTGTTACTGTGGTTGAACACTCTGGTGGTGATTGGAACCAGAACCAGATGCCCGGTGGGCATGGGCCTGGTCCAGGTTCGGTTACATTTTTGGGCCCACCCAATGAGAGTCCCCCACGGCATCAGTACCCACCGCACTACCATGCACCGGCATCTCCGGTGTTCACTGGAACCTATCACACAGCGTATGCGTATCCCACTACCAGCCGCTACGGTGCAGCGTATTATACCTCCCCGCAACCGTATCCGTATGCTCACGTGTATCGCTGTGTTAGGTCCGAGTCCGACTCAGAAACTTATACATCGCCTTCACCACCGTCGTGTTCTTTCGAATTTTTCAGCGATGAAAATCCTAATGCCTGCTTTGTCATGTGAGGGGTAATGTCACGGAATTTCAACCACCGTAACTAACTTTCTTTTTGTGGTTAGGTGATTAGTCGGTATAAGCTCAGTATTATTAGTATTACATTAGCTTAGTGTTAATCTCGTTGTGCTTTCTATGAAGCATGAACACTGGCTGCGTCAGTTTCAATTCAGAGTGAAGAATTTTAATTTTCTCTCCCAAAATCTCAAATCTTGTTTGGGGGGGCTATTACAATAATTCTGCCGAAGGGAATTTGGAATGGAACTTTATGAAAAGCTTACGAGCACAAATCGTATGAGCATGGAGTAATTTTTGTAGTGCACGGACCACGGAGTATAATAGAAATACGTACGAATTATTAGAGGCAAGAGGGGGGGAAAAAAGCACGAAAATATGCTGATTTTATAATCTTATAGGCTAAGGCTACTCAACGAGTCAACGTTCGCATTTCATTTTGGTGGCATAATGGCTAGATGCTTATGGCGGGAATATTTGTGTATGTATATTCAATCAGCGATTATACTGTTATCTTCACCAAATACCCGCAATTCATTGGCCACGTCCCTCAGTTTGCTTGTTGGGGACGAAAACCGTAGCGGGGGTGTATTTGTGGATCAAACTTTTTGAGGAATTTTTAAAATCGGAATAAGATTCAGCCATAAAAATATCAGAATTGGATTGAAATTATTCAAACCACTAATGCCTTCTTTAAATCTCTGAAAAGCTCTTTATGGCTTTGATTCCCCTGTCAACTTTATGCTTTTTGGCCATTCCCATATTATTTTTTAGCCAAACAGAATTTGCCCGAATTTATTCTTATTCTTTCATAATGCAATAAGGATGGAAATTTTTAAAATTTAGTTAGAAATTCCTTGCCTTATACGGTTTATTTTTGCGATAAGGATTTAATTGCACCTTAGAGGTTGAATTAACTTGCTGCTATATGAGATTACATGTTTGTAGATTGCATGTTTGCTAATTTCTCAAGTTAAATTAGACTAACATAATCATATACAGGCAAGAGATTGTGAAATTAACCAAAAGGTAGAACCTAAATTCACAATATGCATTATCGTGTGTTTCATTATAGAGACAACAGCAAGCTTGATGTCATTGGCTTTACCTTTACCCTCTTTCTCCTTTTTTGCTCTATCCTATTCCTGTCTGTTGTCGTTTCGATTATGAAAAGAGAGAAGCCAGATGGAATAATCTAGACAATCTTATAGACAACAGGATTAACGAAGAATCGTAACGTCAAAGCTCACAAACTTTAGCATTAGTATCAATCTGGCTTTCTTGCGGATTAAAGATTGTAGACTTTATTTTCGATAATGATTATCAATTGAGTTTAGTTAAAAATGAATTGATTTAAGTTTTAAAATATTTATTTAAAAGGTAGATGGACATAATATTATTCAGAAGTATTAATAAAATCACTTTTAATTATATAATTATCAAAATTATATAACTTTTCGACTAAAAAAAAGTTATATGACTTTTTATTATAATATTATTAAAATAACATTGTAATATCTGAGAGAGTATTTTTATTGATATCTATAATCTATAATATCTACAATCTATACCTATAAATAAAGGAAATAGTTGTTTCGGTAACTATTTTTTGCTCTCTACTTTTGTTTGACCATTTTATCTCCAATAATACTTCAAACTTAATAATTAATCTTCTTTTTTTTTCTACTTTTTCTAGGCATCCTTCTATCCACGTAGTGAGTTATAAACTTATTCTCCTCTCTCACTATACATAAGTTACTTTCACATTGTTTTTGTAACACCGCATTTTTTTTAACCTGTGATTTAAAAAGTGATTGAAATTAATTACAAGAGAAAATTTAAATTTAGTTTAATTGAGAAAATTTAATTAAAAACTCCTTGTATGATTTTATGTGACAATTTTAGATGAGGTTCGTAATAAACTAGAAACTTAATTATACACTATTGGTGTAAAATTACATTGTGTAAATGAACAAGCAATCAGAGATTTATTATGAATCAATCTTAATGTGTCATTAACACACTTTCCAAGATAACTAGCATCTAATTTCAAGGGAGATTACATTTGTAATTTACCAATTTTGGGTAAACCTTATCCGCCATTTTTAGTAAAACACATTAACCTTTTTTAGTTAGAAAATTCAAAAGCAAACCACCCACTTTTAGCCTTACTTGGCCGTCCAACCAAACTCTTGAATTAACCAAAGATTAAATCACTTTTTCAACCTTTAGTCTATAAGTCAAAAATGACTCCCATTGACCATTAGATTAAGGACCCACCCTTGCCTTGATTTAAAGTGCCAATTGACGTGAAGAAAAAAAGGGAACTTCACCTTGTTCAACTCCAAGACCGTGTAGTAGATTGGCTAATTCTCTACCAGTTTTTTTGAAATTTTCTTCCTTTTGGTGGCTGAGCAAACAAAACCGTGAAGTGTTCATCACTTGTCCAACTAGTAAGGGAGCTTACTCTTTGCTTGTTTTCCTTTCTTTTGTTGGAACCAAAGACATAGAAGCGTCTAGACCCTCAAAGTTTTGAAGATAACAAACTTATTAATGTTCAAGTTTCTACCAAAGAACTAACTTCTTTACAGCATACAAGCTTCCTTTAGAAGACCGTCCAGTAGACGTGTCAGAGAAGACCGTCCAATAGATGTGTCAAAGAAGACCGTCCAATAGATGTGCTTAAAATAAGACCGTCCAGTGAACTATGAAGATGATTGTCTGAAGAACATATTCAAATATCTGATGCAAGCTTCCAACGACAAATATTCAAACGGCTAAGTTCTATTTTGAACGTCCAATTTATTTATGCTAGTTTTTCTTGAAACTAACATATTACTACTTCTGTGATCTAACGTTTAAATTGTTTGAAGCATTAAATAACATCAGAATCATTCTAGTGCAAGAGTGCAGCAAAATCAGATAAAGCAAGTCAACTTATTAAGCTACTGAGACAAATAAAGAATGCTCAGAAAAGCAAAACACCAGCATAGTCCCGTACTTTCCGTTTTAGTGCAAGTCTAAAAGCTTGTCGCGCCTAACTTCTCTGAAAGGATAGTTTACACGCCCTTCTTTGCATAACGAAGTCAAGTCTTCACAACGGATCTTTTCTCTGAAAACTATATATGTATCAAGGAAGAACGTCACAAAAAAGAGGAGACATAAGTGCCTAGTGTAAAACATTCCTAGTTAACAAATTACTTCTGAACAATTGATAGAAACGTCCAGTGGACGATAGCAAAAATCTTGTAAAGTTTTCAGAGTGTGCTTGAGCTTTATCTTTTAAATCCTCACTATGTGAGTTGATATCGTTTGTATAAACACTTGTTGTGTTGTGAAAGCCTGGAAAGGCTTAGTGTGAAAGAAAACTTGGGTTAAGCAATCTAGGGTGATTGCGTTGTAAAGCCTGAAAAGGCCGCGAACAATACTTATAACCTAAGGTTGGTTAGTGAATACCTTATGGGTGAAGGGATTTGACGTAGCTCAGGTTGAATGAACCAGTATAAAACTTTCTGTGTTCTTCTTTTCTCTATCCCTATGCTTGAAAACGTTTTCATACTAATCAACTTGTTTCGAAAAAGTTTTTAAACGCACAATTCAACCCCCCCTTCTTATGCGCTTTTTCTATTTCATCTTCTACTAGTAAATGTTGGAAATAAAATATTGAGCTGCTAGTTGGTTTGTTGTTGGATCTTTAATGGGTGCTATTGTTTGGTTGCTGTTGGAATATTGTTTGTTCATCTTTTTTTGACATAGAAATCTTATACTTTTCCTTGCTATGCATCATGAAAAATGTCATCATGTGAGTTATTGTAGCTGCTGTTTGGTGTTGGAAAAATATGGTTTTTATATGCTTTTACCATGGAAAAATAATTACTTGAGTAGGTAGGATAATTTTGTATCTACATAATTTTTTTGGAACATGATATTGAGACCTTATGCTACCTGAAAAATACAACTATGTGGCTGGACTTGTGTACTGCTTTTACATATAAAAAAATGGTTTACTACATCTAAAAAATATTTGAAAGTAGGTGATGTGTTTTTCCTTGGTCCCACAATCTGGAGTGCATACCATGCAATATAGGTACTGCTGTAAGGAATTAATAGGCTGAAGATTATTTACATAGGGTCAAGATATAGTTGTTAGGAGCTTACATTTAAATATCTAAAATAGTGACTTTGAATATATATATATATATATATATATATATAGCAAGCAAAGTCATATAGGTTATAAATAGACTATAGAATAAATTTATAGTATGTGTAAAACGCTGTTTTTGAAATTTTATAAAATAAATAAATAAATACATTTGAGTAAATTCGTTGTATAAATAGAATCCACTCCGTAATTGATAATATAAAACCCTTTTAAATCAAATTAGCAGAGAAAATATATATACATACATATATACATACACACACACACACACACACACACACACACATATATATATGTTAAGACAAAGGACAAATTTATAACCCTCAAATATTTTGATAATAACAAACAGTTAAATTATATATGTCCTTACATAATCATCTGATCCTTCATTCGCAAGCAATTGTCTGATGTTTTTAAAATGAATATCGTCTTATCTGTTGATTAGATAAATTTTGTAACTAACAAATCTTACAGACGATGACAACATTCTAAAATGATCTACACATCAATCAAAGCGTAAACTACCTTAAAACGTATAAAGCCTACATATCTACTCTCGAAGATAGTCAGTGAAAAAGAAGGAATATATGTGCGTATGTCAAAACGGGAAAGCAGACATGACAACTGTTACAAGATTGAGTACAATAAGAGAAAAGATAAGCTGACTAGTTTTATCTTATCATATGACAAGTTAGTGAAAGGCATTAAATGCTATATTTAATGCTCTAATGACTCTCTTCATTAGACGAAGGCCATCTTTTGCAAAGCACTCAACAAATTTTTTTAAAGCCTATAAATAGAAGAAGAGACCTCTTTTGAAAGTTGCTATTGCTTGTAGTTGATGTGGTTGACATAGTCGTTGCTAATTCTAAAAAATTCATATCTTTTTTAAGAAAAGAAAAAGCTCTTATATTTTTAGATTGTAAATTTCTTGTTGTACTTCATTGTATATTCGTCTATTAAGACGTTAAACCCAGTGAGGTAACTCACGCGTAAACCTTTTTCTTAACGAGATTGGTGGAAGCCTGAAGAGGCTTTGATTCAAAGAATACTTGGGTGTTTGCTTGAAGAGGCAAGTGAAAGACTACTTGGGTTGAGCCTGAAGAGGCTTGTGGAAAGAATACTTGTAACTTAAAAAAGTTAGTGAAACTTGATTGTTGCCAAGAACTAGATGTAGTCTCTAGGGTGAGACGAACCGGTATAAATTTTGTGTGCTTTCCGATTTGTCTTTCATCTTTCGTTTGTCTTATAAAACGTTTTTGAAAATCTTTTTGATCTTATTTCAGACAATACTGTCGTTAACAAAAGAATTGCGAAAATTTGCTATAACACAATTCAACCCCCCTTCTTGTGTTATCTTTGTGCTCTACAATACACACACACATACATACATACACATATATATATACATACATACATACACACATACATATATATATACATACATACTTTAAGCTTTTGTTTATAGTTTTATATATTTTGTTGAGAAAATATAAACATATAGCGTTAGTTTTATAATAACAACATAATAAAAAAAATGATTTTCACTTTAATGAAAAGTATTTCCTAAATAGAAAATAATTCAATTTTAAATAATCATAATATTATATTCCAGTTCTTAATAAGTTAGAGATAAAATTTCTTTTTCTCCACCAATTCTATTTAAGTATAAGTTCGTAAGGTTAATTGTAGATTATACTTATATATAAAAAGAGAGAGAGAGAAAAGAAATCTAGGAATATTTCAATGACGTAAATTAGTACAGTAACTTATACACACACACACACACACACACACATATAGTTAAAGATAATAATAAAAGTAATTGAAATTAAAATCATTACTTTTCCTAAGCTTCCTATTATTGGCAACGTTATAGTTTATTTAATAAACTTCTTTATTAGACCTGAACATTTTAAGAATTTTTAAATCCTCAGGTGTTGTAAATAATTTTTAATACTTAATACCTCTGATGATTAAGATAATATTTAATTATAGTTTTAAAACTACAAGGACGTAAGTTATTCGACGTATATGGTGAATGTTGAAAATAGTCGTTGGAAAATTCTAAAGGATTTTGTCACATAAGACCTTGAGAACACTTAGTATCTTGTGGAAAAGCCAAACCTGTAAAGGTAGTGAACATATTGTTGATATGTCTAATCCACAAAAAGGAGAATCTAAGTGGGAATGTTGTTGGATCTTAACTTGGAGTAAATATTATTTTGTTGACATGCATTCATGCATGAGTCGTTGAGGAATGCTTGATAAGCGTTGGGATGGCTAGTGGAGGTACCTAGAGTATCCTTGAGGATATACAGATGCACAATTCCACAAGTGACCAGGATCATTGCAGACCTGAGTCGTGGTGGCGACTACCCACATAAACATATCCTGATGAAGCTGCAATCGATCCAAGATCAATACCAGCAATCCCCTAGTTGGTTTTAGGCATGTGTCGCCTTCTTGCCCCACGGAAGGTGTTGTTGATGTACCACATTAAGGGATGCGTCTGGATGATCACTCAAAGTTGTTGGAAATCTCCATGGAGTCGTGTATGCATGCATTGCATGACCATATCATATTGACCTAAGATTGTATGTCCATTTACTATAGCATTCATGTAAATTGTTGTGTATATTTGTTGTTTGTCTTCTCATACATGTATGGAACGTCGTGGTATGTTATGGTTAATTGTTTATTTATTTACAAGCTTATCCTTGCGTGTTTGTGTTTGACTACGATAATTATGGCATTTTGTTCATAGGAGTAAATGGCCAGTTGACTCCGAACATGACCTTTTAGCATTGAGCTCGTGCCAGCTATGAGAGGCCGAGGTGGTGGTTGGGTGATTGACTGGGAGGCCCAGGAGGCATGTTTTAGTGGAGTGCTAGTTATCCTTATGTTCAATAAGCGTTATGGTTTCTTCCATTTTTGTTTCTGTGACAGTGGACTTTCGTGAGTTGCTTTGAGAGGATTGGCATACCCCATCATGCCCTTATAGCGCTATTGGATGGGCATCTAAGTATAGGTGTTTGTTCGTGGAGGGCGACGCCCACGGATGGGTTCTGACAAGGCTAGGGAGATTGATGAGGATGCTCCTTCCACCTCTCCTCACTGTCCTTGATAGGAGTAGGATGTAGTTATGGCCAACTAGGGAGTATATGTTATATAGTAGACTTCCCTGCTCTCCATTTTGATGTATTATTTCTTTTGAGTTGTACTTGATGGCCATGTATGCTTTATTTTGAGATAATTGGATCTTTGCTTATGGGATTGTAGTGCCATGAGGCACCGTATTGTATTTCCATTATTGTGCTACTTATGCGCAGTATCTAGTATATTATATGCTTATGTGTTGAAAACTTTTAGATGTTTTCGTTCTGGGAGTTGAAAAAAAAATTAATAAAGTACGAAAAACTTACACACATCTTCATTAAATAAATTAATAAGAGATTTCTAAAAATTAAAATTAAATCTTTTTCATAGTGATTGCTAAATTGGCGATATGTAGTGACAACGAGTCATTACAATTTATCTCTCCTGATTCTTTCTTCTGTTGCATCCTGAGAAACTTTCAGGCATAGAAACCATTGTTGAAGGTACAATTTATTCTCCTTTTATTTGATTTACTTTTCTCACTCATCAATTGTGAAAATAGTTGTTTATTATTTATTTATATTAGCAACACCTTCCTTTCACATTCTCTTTTCATCATTTGAGATTCAAGATTGATTGGGTGGACCTTTGTTTTCCGGGATTTTGTTTTTTTGGGTTGAGTAATTTAAGGTTTGTGAGATCAAAAAAGAAAAATGGGAAGTAAATGAAAGAAAGCAACTGGGTATGAATGTGTAAATGTACATTTTATGATTCACCACCAGCCGTTGTGGTTTTTGAGAAGTTGTGAGTAATACATGTATCAATTGTGAAAATAATATGTTTTTTCTCTCTCATCAACTTGCGATTAAATAGTGTGGCTAATGACAATACAAATTTAAATTATTTTATGCATTACCCATTGGAATTGAGAAAGAGGACATTCTAATTCTCTTTTGTTGAAAGAGAAACTTCATCTTTTTAGTGAACATTCTCTCTCTTTATCTCCCTTTACACATTTTTTTTACTCAATACTTTTATTTGTCTTCTAATTATCTCTTTATCTCTCTATTATTCTAATTATTTGTTGTATGTATAAGAACATAGTTTAATTGGAAAAAAGGAATCAACATTTCTCTTCACTCTGTCTTTTTGTCTTTCGCTTTATCATAAGGTGTTGCAGCAAGAACCTTTACCCTTCTCACTGTAACATGTAAATCTAATGTGTTTTTTCATTTTTTGTTTTGCTTTTTTTTTTTATCTATACTTTTAACAAAATTTAAAATTAATAAAATAGATGGTAATCACCTTTGTGATTTATAAAATGATTTATTGTAATCACCTTTGTCATAGGACGACCAAAAAGGGATGTCATGGTTGTTTTCTTCTTTTTCTCACAACAATTCTACTGAGGGAAAAAAAGGTTTATTGGATAGTTTTGGTGATTGGTTATAACGTGAGGCAATAAAATTGGTTATACTATTGGCGGTTACACTATTGACACTATTACTAATGTGACTTAAGGGAACCAATTGGGATCAAGGTGCAATGAATTCTGATTTTTAAATTAAAATATTTTTTAAAAAATCACCTTAAAATTTATTTTAAGTCTACAAAATGTTAGGCCGACTCCACACTTTGTCATCGATATTTCACAGTACTAAATTTTATTTCAAACAAAAAAACAAATGAAAGAAACTTTGATAACCAAATTGAGTATTCAGCATGCTAATTAAACTATTTAGAGTTTGTGGAACATAATGTATACATTTTTCATATACTGTGTGTGCGAGAAAGGTTCGAGTGGTTAGATCTATATTTGATTAACTTTGGGTCCAGTGACTTAATTCTTAACTGTTTAGTTATTAGTTGTGTTTTATTGACCTACTATTTTCTTTGTTTACAAAAATAAATAAAATAATATTTTATTTTGTTTGCTACTATTTTAATTAATATTTTAATAATCATGTTTGTAATTAGTTATGAAATGATATTTTAACAAAGTTCAACTAATTAACAGCACTTATAATTAATTAGTTTAGAGCATATCGCAGTTTTTGTTAAATTAGAAATTTGTATGAGAGTTAAAATTTTTGTAAGGCTGAATATTAATAAGGTTATTTAACAATTTTTTATCATTTTTTATTACTTGTATTAAACTATTGATGTGAGTGTTAGAATTAAATGAATTCATAGGTTAGTATTTATATTAAATATGAATTAGTGAAATTTTAAAATTTTAACTTCGTCTAGATTATTTTTTCCTTATATTTAATTCTTTAATTTCGTCTAGATTGTTTTTTCCCTTATGTTTGGGTATCTTAAAATGCTTGGAAATGCGTTTTAATTTATTGATTCATATGGCTATTTAAATCAATGTGTGTAGGTTTTCAGTTGGAAATTACGAAAACCACGTGAAGTGATTTTTAGTGTGGTCACTGGAACACTTAACTCTTTGTGAATTTTGTAAGTTATGTTATTTGTCACCTAATAACTATTTTTTGCTATTATTTTGTATTACTTTACGTGTTAAGTGAGTGAGTGGTACAGATATTATTAATCATATTTGCATTTTGATTAAAGACAAAATATTATTAAATTGTTTTGTGTGTACCAAAAAGAATTTCATCCTACTATTAGATATAACATGTAGTTGTGTAGATATGATTGAAATGAGCATTATTTTAAAAAAAAAATTAATGAAATTTTTTGTAAATAAGATACAGTGTTAGTGGTGATCAAGAATAATGGAATCTATGAAACTTCATTTATATATTTAAGTTTTTTTAAATGCACATAAATCAAATCAAGTGGTTAAAGAAAAAATAAAAAGAGAGAAAAAGAAAAATAACTTTAAAACTAACTTCATATTTTTATTATTTTTATTAAACTTCATATTCTTATTTTTTGAATGCTGATAAAGATATTAATTAAGAACAAATTTTTAATTAAAAATTGTATATTTTTCTTGAAATTATTTTTTCACTCGATATGATGTACACAAATAATATATTTTTCTTCACTTTTATGTACAAATTCATATTTCTTACATTTTTTTTATGTTTGTGTATATAATAATCAAAGTTCATTATACTGCAATAGTACAATCCTGTGCAATTCCAAAAAAATGATAAATAAAATTACAATATTGCCATACACAGTAGAAGCATAAGAAATAAAAAAATGTGTATAATTATATAAATCATTACAAATATGAAATTTAGTGTAATAAAAATACATTAGCGTAATAGAAATACGAACACAAAGGCACGACAACGCTTTTGTTTTCACTAGTAATAATAAAAGCAATACCATATTTGAGTTTCCACTTCTTTTTTTACCCCTTAACTACATATTGTAACTGTTTTTATTTTTCTCATTTTTATTCAATTTTTATTCTCACTCTTCTTTCAATAAAAAAATGCAGGCACAGAGTGTCTTTCTTCCACTAGTCAACGAAGCTATCTATCCCTATATATTAAAAATTAGAATACATAATTTGGAGAGTTAAATAGTCTCCTTACTTTCTCAATTAGATATTCTCAATATTCTCTTTTTTTTTTTTCCTTTGAATATACATTTCATGCACTACTCTCGCAACTAGTCAAAACCTTTTGCTCTTTATCATCTCAAACAACCTTCACTTTATTGAATTTACCTTTTCTTGTCTGTAGCTCTAAATTGAATTTTAATAGTTTTTTTTTCAAAATAAATTCTCAATAATTAAAAATAGTTTTATATTTCGAGTATTTAATGCAGCTACAGCTCTCTTTCAAGTATTTAATATAATTGCATACCATGATTTGAATTCAAAACTACTAGTTAAACTAGAAAAAAAAATAGTTGACCATAATAAACTGGTTAAATAGTTGATCCACATGTTCAATGGTAAAAAAAAAAAGAGAGTCTTATATCATAATTTAAATTGTTTATTGTAAATTTAAAATACATTTTATATATTTAAAAATATTAATTTATCATGAAATTTAATTATAAAAAAATAAATATTTATCTTATATAATGCAAATCTTTTTCTTTTTTTTATAAGAGGTATATAATGCAAAACTTAAAATACTAGTTTCGAACAAATATTGATTGCCGCAAATCGTAAATAGCATAAGGGGTCCAAGTTAATTTTTGGTTTGTGCCTTACGGGGCGAACATAGAATACTAAAGCAATAGCACATAACCTTCGTGTTTGTTTAGAGGACTAAAATAATCGGTGTATAGTTTCAAATTTAGTTTTATTTCAATAATGTCAGACACATTATATAAAGTGTTTCAAGGCAATTTTTATGTAGCAAAAAATATTTTGAGTTGATTAACATAGACCAAACACAACATAGTCGTAGATTTAAGTTAATCACACTCCACTTTCTATCCATTGTAATTGGCCCGATCATTTTGAGGAACCTGGTTCCTTCTGTGTTCCTTTTTCTTCTTATTGAGTATTCCTTATGTGTTCTATACAATTCCAATTCACCTTATCTTTAAGCCTCGCAGCTGCATTCACGCATTGCACCTGCCGACATTATAATCGTTGACTTCAAATCCTTTAATTGTTATTTTATCTTCTCAGTTACGAGCAATCATTTTTGGCGGATAATATAATACATAAAATAGTTGCATTATCTCTTGAAGAAGGTCTAATACATATAAAATAGCAAGTATTTCATATATTGTATTGATATTTATAAGATTTTTTTTTTCTCTTAATAATGTTTTTAAGTATTTTAGTCTCTATATTTTAATTGCTCGATTTAGGTCCCCACATTTTAAAAATAGGTAATTTTGGTCCAACTGCTAAAGTTAACTTCCAGTTTTTAACTAAATATTGAGTTTTTTATGGAGTTAGTTATAAAGTATTACTTGAAATATGACTCCACATCAATAGTTGATGTGGCAAAGTAGGTGAAGAGTTAGAGAAGGTGGTAGATTCAAATTTTCATCCTTAAAAGCATTATCTTCTATGAGGAACCAATTTTTTTTGTCTGCATGTTGCATGTGGAAGCCATCAAAACTAAGGGTGGGCAAAATAACTGAATTGTATGAGAACTGCACTAAACTATTTTTACAAAAAATTGAATTGGACCCTTTTTTTGGGTTCAGTTTTACAAAATCGAACTGTTAATAGAATAGTTCGGTGCACTACAAACTGTTATGATACAAGAGAGTTAAAAAAAAAACACAATGACATAGTCACTCTTTGCTAGTAAATTTTTTGCCTCCCCTGCTTCTTTTTAAATAACATGATTCACTACCCTATGATGAGCTACTAAGTTTTATTCACTTTGATTGGGACATAGCTTGTAGAGTTGTTTCTCTCAACTTTAACAAAATTATTAATGTGATACTAATTCCCTAGTACTAGCCAATGAGGTTTTGAATGCAAAAGTCCACAAATAATATAAAACTTAATACTTTATTAGTTTGGCATTTGGATTACGTTGGGAATTTCATTGTGGTGTTAATGGAATATAAAATATAGGATCTTAGAGAACATGCTCTTGCAATTAGACAAAAGTCAATGATTCTTTTTAGTTTTTATTGTTTATGGCAATGATGCCACTCGGGCACTCAAAGGTCACATAAGATTTTTCATATTATAATGAAGTTATACGATATAAAAGACACTTCAACACTATAGTAACAAGTCATGCCCTGTGGGAAAACAGTTCGATTTGAATTTTTAGAATACAATTCACCGAACTAAAAAATAATTCGGTTTGATTCTCCCGAACTGTTTTCTAGTTCAGTTCAATTCATGCCACTGTTTTTTCAATCTTGTTCAATTCGAACATAGTTCAGTTCAGTTCAGTTATTTTGGCCACCCCTAATCAAGACCAACAAGGGTTATATCAGTGTAGAGATTAGAATCATGTTTCCAAATAAGTTAAGTATTTGAATTGAAGGAGCAATGCGGCCAATGAAAAGAATGACAGAGCTTTCAAAATGAAAAGATATCTCCATGTAAAAATCACAAACTCAAGTAGTAAAAGCAACAATGTGGGGAAGTCTACAACACCATTTAGCCCAAGCCAACTGTTGTTAGTGTTACGCAATAATCACACAACAATGTCTTCCTCTCTGGCACACATTGCTTCTTAGAGAGCACTCCAACCATGCTAATTTTGTAGACTACAAATGGCCATAACTTTTCCACACTTCTTTTTTTCTTTATGGATGTAAATTATTGTGCACAATCATTACCCGATAAGAATTTCGCACAATAGGCATCTAAAATTAGATATAATGCTTGTTCAGTAGACTTTTTGCATGCCCTAGTGGAAATTAGAACACTTTGGAGTTTACTTAAGGCATCTGAACCATGCCACCTACACACACGTGCCATAGTTATGGATTTGACCTCTTCCACCTTTCTTCATTCAAACACTCTTTCTTTCTCTCTTTGAAACACTCAATAATAGAACAAAAAGTCATAATCTGTTCAAACACACCGAAAAGGTGAAGAATATAGGTTTGAGATTTTGAATTTTCATACCCTAGTTAAAGAAAGAAACAAACATTAATGCAATAAACCAAAGGGATTCACTTCTTCACATGCACATGCACCACTGACCCATCGAGATGGTCTAACTTTTGTGATGAAAGTTCAACCTAAATAATAAATGAACAAACTTGGCAAACTTGTCACCTTGAGTATTAATTGTCGTGATGAAAACCTAGCAATTTTTTTGTAATCTCCTTGCTTGACTTGTAGCTTCAAGTATAAAAAACCTAGCAAAAAAATAGACTCATTTTTAGCATTGATTAGGTTTATTTTAGTATTGTCAGCTAATTCATTTCTTTCTTTTTTAATTGAAAACTATTTTCATGTCAACATATAAAATGTGGATATGTGTGTCCATCCTGGACAAGCCCATGTCATCCCTAAATGACTAATTCAATACCATTGTTAAAAATTGGATGTTAATTTAATGACACTACAAGAGATTCATTATAGACTGATTTAAAGACTAAAAATATTCAACCACTATACATGCTGATGTAGAGATTGTTTTAGATACTAAAACAAAACAATCTTTAAATCTGTCTTTATAGTCATTAAAAAATTGAAATGTAATTAAATACTGACTTTTCATTCGCTAGTAGTCTTAAAAACTTAATTTTTTAATTAAAGGGTGCTATTTGGGCTCTAATTAAAATATATAGATAATTTTTTCCACTATTAACTCATTTTAGAGACTAATTTTATAATCTCAAATTGAAATAGGATTAGAGACTGATTTTTTCGTTTCTAAGAAATGTAACTACAGGTTGATTTTTTGGTCATTATTAACTCATTTTAGATATTGATTATTTTAGTCTCTAATTTTAATAAAATTAGATACTAGTTTTCAATCTATAATCAAAATACGATTAAAGACTAATTTTTCAATCATTATTGATTATTGAACCATTTTAGAGACCGACTATTCAGTCTCTAGATAAAATATGATTAGAGACTAATTTTTCAGTCCCTAACTATAATATAACTAGAAATTGATTTTTCAGTCGCTATTAGTCTGTATTGATTTTTCCAAGTTACTATACATCATGCGTTTGATACATACTATGGTACAACACAAGGAGAATAGCATAAGACAAATGTTCAAGTTACAGGACAAATTTTTATCATGTGTATTGTTTGGTGAATAATGGACAACACTAAGAAAATAATGTGAAATTTATTGCAATACCTTTTTTAATATTAATTATCTTAATACGATGACAATGGTGGTGATGGTGGTGGTAACAATAATGGTAGGGTGATAACAGTGACGACAACGACAACGGCAATGGTAGCGACAGTGGTGACGATAGCAGTGATGCAATAGTGATGGGAGTGGTGGCAATGACAGCGATGGTGGTAGCAGTGATGACGGCAAAGGTGATGGTAGTGATGATGATGGTGATGTGATGGGGGATAAAGAAAATACAATTATTAAATGACAAATAAAAATGGGTATTCTTGTCTTTGAAGTACTTTGTATTTAGGATAAAAAGTTGTCCCATGGTTTATTGAGTAACAAAAAAGTGTGTTTTTGTTTTATCCATTTTCCTTCCTTTTTATGTTGTCCCATGATCTTTTTTTAAAACCAAACACAGTACAATAACACTTGTGTTGTCCAGTACCTTATTTTATAGCAAATCAAACAAACCCAAAATATTTCAAAATAGCTACATCCAGTTACATGGAATGGGTTAAGCCCAAACATACATCATATCGAATACTAAAAGACGATAAACTAGATGCTCTCATTTAAACCTATACACAGAAATGCAAAATAATAATTCTCCATGCCAAAAGCTCACATCCTTTAACTTGTTCAATCTGAAACACAAAAACTAAACTAGTGAGACAATGTTTTAGTGAGTGCCCTAAAAAAATAGTATATATATGGCTTATAAAAATGCATTTTTGTAAAACCTTACATGAACTTTCCATAAAACACAAATTCTTAAACTTTTGCATGCTTAGCATTATGTATTTTTGTTTGTCCTACGATAAAGTATTGAGTTCAATTCTACAAAGAGCACCCCTTTGTCTTATGTAATGACCTTTTATCTTTATACTTTTCCAATCATAAGAGTACTTGCCATTTTTTGGAAACGAAAAGTGACAGAACCTCGCTCATCACCAAAGAGGGTACCTCAAGTCCTATGCATGCCCATCTTCATTACTTAAAACAATTTGTCATGTTTTGGTGTCTAGAGGAATTACTGTCCTCCTTCCTCCAAAGGAGACTCCTTAACATTCAAATATAAACATGAAACATCCTCAAGAAAAGATACATAAGTTATAAATATTGTATACATGACTAAAAACACAACATAATTCATATGTTGTTTCATAGTTCTTGCATTTAATGCTGGACCCTGAAGCTTAGCACCTTTGCATAGAGGTTCTATACATGGTCTTTGGAAGTCCCACACTTAGCACAAAAAGACCGCGCTTAGTGTGGATGTGCAAGGATTTTGAGTACCCTTTCTAGACGTTATGTGTTTAGCGCACAATAAGTGCACTTAACTCGAAGGTTCATGCACAACATAAGCAGAGTCGAGCTTAGCGTAGGCACATTAGGTTTCAAACCCAGGCCTCACATGATCTACATTTAGTGCCTTAAAGCTACGCTTAGCGCGGGTAGGCAATCTATAGATTGTGAAGGTCGCAAATCTATTCACCTAAGGGCCATACATGGCCATAACCCAAAATAAAACACATAATCACAAATAAAATCACTTTAACAACACTCATAAACCTCAAATTTCGCATTAAAACAACTAACCATATGAAATCACCCAAACCCCCCAATGTTAGGGTTCAAAAGCTAAAGGGAGAGGGAAAGAAAGTAATAGAAATGCACGCACAAATGGGTCCTAAGGATGGATGTGGCTGTGGATCTACTTCCTTTTCTCTCATTCTTCTTCTTCCTTCTCTCTTCCTTCTTTTCTTTTAAGAGTAGTGTGAGTGTCTATGTGGTGAAGGAGTGGAGTATGGGTGGGTGTTTTGTAGGCCTAAGGTGCTTAGGTCCTCTTTGAGCCTATGGATCTTTCCTCCAAATGTAACATAATTTTGGTCACTATTTCTATAAAACACAGAGTAAACCTATGTTTCACAAAGCAAATAATAAACAAGCACATAAAAGATGTTTTGTTCATTTTATGTTATTAATTTCTATTAGTCGAATCCTGAGGCTGTTATAAGTTAGGCCTAATCTGACCTAGGAAAACAAAATGATTTTTACATTTATTAAGGATTGACAAAAAAAAAAGGGGGCCTTTCATTTTGTTTGGGAGGTTACAATTGAGTTTTCGTGTGTTTCATTTGGAGAATTTAGTGGAAAATAAGTAAGTGATAAGTCATCTATTTATTTTTTACTTTGATTTTTTCAATTTTTTAATAACTTGACATACTTTTTTTAGGGAGAAGAATTTGAAAATCCATGGAATATTTAGAAGGATAAGCAATTAATCACATCAATTTGCCTAATTGACCACTATAGCTAAATAAAAGTACACAGTAATATCTCGATATTATGTAATTTTCAATTAACTAATTTTCTAAATTTCTTTATAGCTTTCTAAAAATATATTTTGTTAGGTGAGATTTCACACAATAATAAATAAAATTCAATTTTGGAAGATGATAAAAAAAAATTATTGACTCAAAAGATAAATAGGTAATATAATATGATTTTTTTAAAACATTTTATCGGCACAATGTTAATTGATATAGAAATGTAAAAGCTATAATAACACACACAGTGTCTTTCCATTTTACATTAATAATATTAGCACTTTTTATACAAAACAAAATATTTACATTCTTCAAGATTTTATATGCTATTTTATTAACTACTATATTAGTTAAGATATTTAATATGTCATATTTACAAGAAAGTAGAACTAGAAATGAACTAACCTAACTCAAAATCACCATAGAAAAAATTACAAGTCTTTTAGTTATTAGGCAAAATAAAATAAGACTAACAATGTTATTATACACGCATTATCTTATCTTTACATCCATTATTAATTTTTTTAATTGTAATAGTTTGAGTTTAATAGTTATGCACTAACAGTGTAAAGTAGTTTTACACTGTCATCCAATCACAAACCACTATTTATTGTAAGTTTGTTGACTTTTATAATAAATACTTTAAAAGTCATATTAATGGTGATTTTTGATTGAATGATAGTGTAAAATTTTTTACATTGACAGTGCATGATCATTAAATTCATAGTTTAAATACCCACAAATCTATTTTTTTATAATTAATATCAGTCATTTCCTTCCTTTACGATGGATTTTTTTTTTAAATAATAGTTACAAAATGTAATAAAAAATATTTTTTATTATTACTATTGCTTATTAAAATTATGTATTTATTTAAATTATATACAAATGTAAATATATTTATAAAAATAATACTATAATAGATTTTACAAACACATTTATATAAATTAAAATGATATAAAACATATAAGAATATAAAATTACTTGAATATATATCAATATTTATAATTATTTTTATATATTTTTTACACATTTATATACATATTATTAATATATGCTTATATAAAATTTAAAATAATTAAAAATATATATTAAAAATCATAATAATATAAAGAATTATAAACTCAACACCCGCTCAGGGCACGGGTTATTACATTAGTTTTATACAAAACAAAATATTTACATTCTTCAGTATTTTATATGCTCTTTTATTAACTACTATATTAGTTAAGATATTTAATATGTCATATTTATACTTGACATTATGTGATTTATTTCGTAGTTTTTCAAACACCTAGATTTTGTTAATAATGAAATGTACAAAGGAATAAGAATCCTTGCAACGTAAACAATTATTCAATTTTTTTTATTTCATTGGTATATTTTCTTATTAGTTAACTAAAAACAATAACAGAACACAAATTTTTTTTATGCAAAGAAAAAAATGTTTCTGAACTACATTCATTATTTAGCCTTCTAATTAAGACATATTTGAGAATGATAAAGCAACATTATTTATAAATAAATAATATATTTTATTTTAGTTTTCATATATTTCATAATCTTGATACATTGATCAAGCCTTGAAACATATTGTCACATAGAATTATTCTTGAATTTTAATTATGTTGGCTCATTATTTTGACAACTATTATATTCGAATATATGTAATGTTCTTCTACAATTAAATTTATTAAACTTTATTTAGGTTATTTGATATATATTTACTTTAAGAGAAAATAAGTTATACACTGATAGTGTTAACCAGTTTTATACTATCATCCAATTACAAACCTCCATGTATGGTAAGTTTGTTGACTTTTACAATAACTACCTTAAAAACCATATAAAAATGATTTTTGATTGGTTGACAGTATAAAAGTTTTTACACCAACATGCATAGTCATTAAACTCTTACTTTAATTATATGATATGAATAGTTTTTCACATTTTTTATGATAATTAATTATTAATTATAATAAATTTTCATATTGGAATTATGAAAAAAGTAGTATAAATACTTGATAGAGTTAAAAAAACGATAATTTTTTTCTATTTTATCAGAGCCTGGTTTTGATCTAGGGACCTGTGGGTTATGGGCCCACCACGCTTCCACTGCGCCACTCTGATTGTTAAGCTTTATATTTGAAAAAATAATACTTATTGAATAAAAAAGGGAATAAGGGGTAGAAGGCAATAAGAAAATCCTAGAGCATGTGAGAGTTGGAAAAGGAAAGACTTTTATGTCCTATTCAGTTGTTTCTTAATCTCTCTCTCCCAAATGAAATAAAAATTATACTGACCCAATAAGATATAATAGTTAATCTTATTTTTTAATACACCAAATAACTAATCAAAATAAGATAGGTTAATTTATCCTATATTATTCTCACCATTAAACAAACCCTAAGTTTATATATAATTTTCTTTTGAAAGACATTAATCGTGTAAAAAATCC
This sequence comes from Spatholobus suberectus, assembly GCA_004329165.1. Taxonomy (NCBI): domain Eukaryota; kingdom Viridiplantae; phylum Streptophyta; class Magnoliopsida; order Fabales; family Fabaceae; genus Spatholobus; species Spatholobus suberectus. Next base: position 6,276,124 of record CM014732.1, read on the forward strand.
TTTATATAAATATTAGATAAAAACAATGTTAAATATAATTTAATATTTAAATATCTCACATCTAATACTAAATATCTAATATCCAATTTATGTAATACCAAATATTATATAATAATGATCTTGATTTTAATAAGTAAAGAAAATTAAAAAAAGTTTAATAGTTATGCATTGTCAGTCAAATTTTTTTACACTGACAACTAATCAAAAATTACCATTGTTATAACTTTTACGATAATTATTATAAAAGTCAATAAACTTATTATACATAATGATTTGTGACTGAATGACACACTGCATAACTTATTTTATCTTACAAAAAATTCAATTTTACATTCTTAAAATTTTTGTCTATTGGTCAATAAATTTAATGTTAAATGTTTGAATTAAAATTTTAATAATAACTTTTTTCACAGTTGGTTCTGCTTATAAGTGTTTTGAAAACCTTAGTTAAGAGATTTTAATACATTAATACACGAGATTTGTTTAATGAAGCTAAAGTTTAAAATTCGAGTAAATAAAATTTAGAGTTTAAAATATTACTTTAAAAATTATTTTAAATTATATGAGTAATAACCATAATTAATTTAAATAAATAAATCATACAAGTACCTTATAGTTAGAGATAAAAGAGTAAATTTTAAAAAAGTGAATAATATAATAAATAAGATTTTCTATGGAGAAAATAATATTAAAATAAAAATAAAAATAGAAGGCAATGAGAGAACACTAGACCATGAAAGAAATTATTTAAGAAAAAAGTGAGGGGTAGAAGGCAATGAGAGAGAGTTAGGGTGAGAGATGAAAAAAAAATTACTCTATCCAATTATTTCCTAACATAACTCCTCTGTAATGAGATAAAAAATTATATTAACTCAACATGATATGATAGACAATAAGGACATGTTAATCAAATCTTATTAGTGCATTTTAGATAACTAATTAAAATCAAATACGATAGTTTTTATAAAGCCTAAGATATTCTCTGACCGAGAGTTAGATACTAATCTTTCAAGGTATAAAGATTTATTTTAGGAGTTGACATCTTCCAACATATGCTCTTTCATAGACACAAATTTGGGGATTGGACCCTTGACTACAAGCATAAGGGATAAGATTATCTACTAAACATATCACAACATGTTGGTTCAAAGTAGAATAATTTATTTTAAGCTTAAATATGTTCTTAATCTTTATAAAATGAATAGGTTTTGATTTTGGTTCTTGTAAAAAAATTTCTTTGTTTTTCATCATTCTAAAATCTATAATGGTTTTTTTGGTCCTTATAAAATGAGCAAAATTTGGTTTTGGTACTTGTAAAATATTTTTCTTTGATTTTCATTTCTACAAAATTTAAAATCACTATTTTTGGTCCTCAAGGTTCATTTTAATGTAGATGAATAACATTTATTGTAGTGATCTAAATTTTTTTTACAAGCATCACATATTAGAATGGTACCGTAGACACTAGTGGTGTCACTTTAGATAATTTTTTAACCTTCCGTTAAATACATAATCAGTTAACTAGTGTCACATAATAGTAAGGACTAAAAACAATAAATTTAACTTTTTGAGGGTTGAAAAATTAAAGAATTTTTTATTTAAAGATTAAAAGCAAAAGGCGCTCATTTTACAGTAACTAAAAACATGCCCTTATTCTATCATCTTATTTTCCCCACTAAACGACCCAGAGTTTATATATTTTTCTTTTAAAAGATGTTAGTGGTGCAAAAATTCCTTTATAAAAGAGATATTAGATGAAAAATAGTGTTAAATACGATTAAATATTTAGATATCTAACATCTAATACTAATATCTAATTTATCTAATACTAAATAATATATGATAATGATCTTGATTTTATTAAGATAAATAAAAGCCTATTTTTCATTGTTTATATTTGGTTAAACTAACCAATAGGTTTCTAAATTATTTAAAAAAATTTAATTAGGTCTCAAAACTAAAAAATTTTGAAATCGAGTCCTTGATCTTATAAATTTTTTGAAATTGAATTCCTAAAATCTTTAATTTTGTCACAAATTGTCATTTTTCTAACTGTTTTAAGTCGTCATAATCTAACACCAAGGAGCCAATTATAAAAAATTTACAAGATCAAGGACCCAATTACAGTATTTTTAGTTTATGGACTTAATTAAAAATTCATATATAATTCAGGGACATACTAATTAATTTAACTTTTATATTTTTGTTTGTTAATCAATAAATTTGATGTTAAAACGTTTGAATTAAAATTTTTATAACCACTATTTTCACGTTGGGTTCTACTTATAAGTATTTTAACAACCTTAGTTAAGAGAATTTTAATATATCAATACATGAGATATGTTTAATTGAGTTAAAGCTTAAAATTCCAAAAAAAAGGAATAAATTTTAAAATATTACTTTTTTTTATGAACCACATGTATTCTCTACAGGAGACAATCATGTTCGAGTCAGATATTTAACGCAGTTGCATACCTTAAACTCAAACTCAAAACCACTGGTTAAGCTGAAACAACTCCACATTAGTTGATCCATGCACTCAATGATATTTTAAAAAGTGTTTTAAATTATATTAGGCTTAATTACATTTTTTGCCCCCAATATTTTATAATTTTGCGAATTTTGTCACCCCAATTTTTTTTTGCCAATTTTGTCCCCCAATTTTCAATTTTCACAAATTTTGCCCCTAAGTAGAAAATTTGTCACAATTAAAGAAAAACAGCCACATAATTATCTTAATTGTGACAATTTAAAGAAAAAACTGCCATAAAATGGCTTAGTTGTGACAATTTTTTTACCTGGGGACAAAATTCACGAAAAAATTTCTGAGGTGTCAAAATTTGTGAAATAGTAAAATTTGGAGGGCAAAAAGTGAAATTAAGCCATTATATTATTAATGTCCATAGTTAATTCAAATAAATAAATAAATAATATAAAGACATTATCTTTAGAGATAAAAAGAGTAAATTTAGAAAAAATAAAAAAGTAGTTGAATAATATAACAAATAAGATTTTTTATGGAGAAAATAATTTGAAAAAATAAAATTAATGTAGAGAAAGAGACAAAAAATTAATCTAAAAGAAAAAAATTAAAAACAAATGATAATTTGCTAATTAAAAATATAAAAATTGCTACTAAATAATGATAAAGATGTGTCACACTAAGGATAATAGTAAGAATTTTTTTCACATTGAAGAATAAAAATTGAAAATTTAAAAATAAGGATTAATTAAATACTTTCAATTAATTAAAAGGTAAGCATTCATATATTTGTATATTTTTAATATATTTTTTTAAGATTTTGCATTTTATGTTTCAAGTAACTTTACTTTTATGGAATTTCACTTAATCATTGCAATTCATTTTGAATTTAAGTTGTTGTTTTTTTTTTTTTTCCTTTTCTTTCCTTTTAAACTGCTATATGATTTTACATGTTTTATTTACACTTGCCATTTAATTTTGATCACGTTATTTTCAAGTCATTTTTCGATTACTGCATTAGTTTTCTTTTAACTTTGTAATTATTTACTTTATTTTCAACTTCTTTCATTGATTTTAATCAGATTAACATATTTCCAATTCGATTTGCACAATAATTAAATCGAATAAATGCTCTGCTTGCAAGTATTTATAATTGTTGAAGATTACAAGTCATTTTGTTGATTGTATTTGATTCTGTTATAACCAAGTAGAAACTGGTTATTCACACTTGTCTGCAAATCAATGTCTTGATTGAATTCGAGAATTAATGTTTTGACTCATATACATGTTGTCAATTAAAAGTTAAACGTTACTGCTTTAGCATAACCTTTAACAGGATTTTAATTTAAAATCTCCAGGTATTCATTTAGAATCAAACAATGAAGACTATACATTGAGAAATTCGAATCAAATTGCTTATTCGAATTTCAAAATAGAATCAACATAGTCTCAAAACAAAATTTCATTGTCAACATAAGAACGGATGAATTGATAAAATATGAAACAAAAATATCTAAGATAAATTTCTTTTAATTGATAAAATATTATTTTGATAGTGTTTCACAAATACTTTGTGATAATTAATGTAAGAGGAAGAAAATTGAACATTGACTGAATTTAAAAAAAAAAATACTATAATTGAATAATCAACTAAAGTAAGAAAAATATTCATTTAGTTTGCTATGAAAGCTCAAAATTATATGTTATACAAAGATAAAGACAATTTTTTTGGGTGGATGGATAATACATAAAACAAAATTAGAAAACCTCTGGAAAAGCTAATACATGCAGCGTCAGCCCTTAGCACATTCAAAATAAAACCTAAAGCAACCTCAAAAACGCTAATTTGACTCTCTAGTCAAAGATCAAACTTAGCCAAAGCATTGGCCACTTGGTTAGCCTCACGCATAATATGTATCCAATACATGTGACCCTTAATACCGATGATGTATTGCTTTGATTAGATTGTGCCACGAGTGCAGTTGGCAACAACCTTTTGACAAGAGACTTGTAGCAGTTTGAGAAATTGAGAAAACTCTTATTCTTTGATAACCTTTGCTCTAAGCAATCTACAGACCATGAAATATTCCCCACAACTCAATTGCCAAAATAGAACACATTCCAAGGTTGACAACAAAACCAAAAATAAAAGCACCATGCTCATCTCTAAGCACCCCTCCTCAGGATGCCTTGAGGCCTACTTTTATAACAGGTCCATCACAATTCAAGGCTACTTCACCGAGTTGCATATGAGAGCAACAAATGTGATGATCCATTCTGCTAAAGAGCCAACTGATCTATCAAATTATAACATACATTAGTTGTGTCAATGGACTCGACCATGCTTTTTGTCTTAAAAATACATCATTAATCGACCAAATATTCTAATTACAAATGGCATCATTTATGTGCCACCAAATCAAATATAGTAGAAGTCCAAATAATAAGCACCATTCCATCCATTATAAACTTCCACACTTGACATGTTACTAACAAGCCAAACCTTTCAATATTGTACAGGGAAGAAAAACCCTGATTTGAAACCAACATAAATTCCCATCATTAGCTTACTTCCCCACACGTCCTAAAACCATAAAAAATGTTTTTCCATATAACCAAGGCAGATAAAACATCGATGTGATTGAGATAGATCAATACGACACCTCTTATCATTAGTTAGTAACATTAAGTGGCTTGTCTTCCACGAAAAAACCCTTATCCTTCTTAGGTCCTCCCATTGCCAAATAGCTAAGAATAGCTTATTAAAAGTAGAAGTCTCATACTTTTGTAATGAGTCATAAGCAGAACAATTGGAAAAATTGTCCTTAGTGAAAAATTTCCAAACTAAAAAAACTACAACATTATTATACCTTGGAGAATCATAGCTTTAATTTTATTTGTCAATATTGGAAGAACAAGGAGGTTGAACTTATCCAAACTCCAACCACCCTAATTATTAACAAAACCACTCATTGTATTATCCAAAAGATAAAGACAAGTAACCACAAAAAGAAGGTAATACATAAGTTGTCTTATTTTAATATTGAGAGCTTGAATTTATTATATCAAGATGAATAATTAATAGAATATTCTAAAAATACACTCTTTAATGTACTTTCTATTATTAGCTAATTTTATTTTTTAAAACTACAAATCATAAGTGAAACTCATTAAAAATAAGTGAGATTCACAAAAAATTTGTGATCTTTAATAATTTTTAGTTAATAATAATGAGTGTATTCAAAAGAGTAATTGAAAGTATGTTGCTAACACTTCTCCCAAGAATAATAGTTGAATAGGTAATACATGTTATAGTTCATGTAAATACAAACGTTGTTTGTTTATACCTCTAGCCTTCTTTTTACATGATAAAGAAATCTTAATTTAGGATGGATTATGATGACAATATTTATGGTATGTTTGAACGAGAGAAAAGAAAAAACGAATAATTATGCATTTCTTTTTGTTTGGTTAAAGAGAAAAGAAAAAAGAAAAAAGAAAATTTTGACTTTTAGCAATAAAATTTCATTTTTTTCTTTTTATTTTCTCTTTAATTCAAATTTCAATTTTTTCTTTCATTTCTTACTATCCAACCAAACATATTAGTCAATTCATTAAGAGTCAAAACAATTTGGTTTAATAGACTAGGATTAAATATATTTTTAGCCAGAATAAATAAATAAGGTAATATTTAGTATTAATCTCTTAAAATTGTCTTTTTTTTAATTCCTTATTTGTAGAAATGTGTTGTGTATAATCTTTATTTCTATAATTGAGAGACTAAAATGAAATGATTTTGTGTAAAAAAGTAAGGACCACACTCTAACAAATTTCTAAAATTGAAGAATAAAAAACAGATAATTTTTTTAAAGACTAAAAGCAAATAATTTTATATTTACAAGAAGTAAAAAGGTATTTAACCGTTTACATTAGTTACTAATGAAATCAGGATCTACTCAACTTCCTCGCACGCAAGTTATCGATTATTTCGTTACTAATTAAATTTTACTGTTGAAGTCAGACTAGTTAGTAATTAAATACTTTAATGAGCATTAGTGAAACAGCGCAAGACGCATTTTGGAAGTTGGAACAGTGGAGTGTGGCCTTCCCGCCAAGGCGCGAACCCTAAGTAGGCGCGTTCCGCACTGTGTTGTGTGAAACTATGGAGTTGACGTTGAGCGATAACGCTCTGAAAACCTTTGCGCGATGCATCACTTGTCTCGCACGCATCGGAAACGAGCTCGCAATTCAAGCCTCTTCCTCTCAGGTAACAGTAACACGCCTCTGCAACTCTCGCTTTCTTCATCTCCGTTTCACGATTTCTCAATCCAAACGCAATTTCATTCGATGACGATGCCGAATCAGCTTCAGAGCTAACGAAATTACGTTTTGATTAATGATTGTTGTGCCACTTTACTTACCCGAAAAATATTTTTATTTCTCATCATTTGCTCTTCGGAGAAGCTCTCTGCATTACATTTTAGTTAGGGTTTTGCAGGCATAATTAGTACTTTAAAGCGAACTAGGGAATGCTGATTATTGATTGTTTAGTAGTAATACAGTGCTTATTTTGGTTCATTGATTCGTTACAGCTTATTTTCCACACTATTAATTCGTCACGTTCTGCATATCAATGCATCGCTTTCAAGCCTGGCTTCTTTGACGCCTATACAGTTTCCAGTAATCCCGTGCAATGTAGTGTGCTTCTGAAGGTGAATGGTCTTTTCTCGCTTTAACTTAAACGAGGTTTGTAAACGAAGAATTCTCACTCACATGCTTTGATTAGGCTGTTTGTGCTGTTCTCAGGACACCTATTACAAATATTGATCATTTGACTGTGAGACTGCCTGATCCAGATGCTCCCAAAGTGCAGTGGATTTTGGATTGCTATAATGGTAATATGCTTATTTAATATATACACAATCTCTGGTGGTTGGTCGACAAGGGAAAAGTTATAGTAATTGGATTTAATTTCGGTTACCATTGGAGACTAATCCTTTAATTGTCTTTGTAACAAGCTTGATAGTGTAGTTGGTTTCTGAATTAAAACTAGCTACATTTTCTACTTGGTAATTGCCATGGAATTAAACATGCTTTTAAATACTGATGACATTTCCCTTTTTTTTAAGTAGGCTTAGTGTAACATTTAATATTAGCTAAGCTTTGTCTGCATGTCAACTGCATCCTATATTTTGGTGAGCAACTTAGGGGTTGTTACAGCCCATGACTAAATGTCACTTCTTCTGGAGATTTTGAAGCCTGTTGCATATGAAAGTTCTAAAATTCTATAGTAGCAATTTTTTCTTAAATGAACTCAAGGGTATTGTTGTAACTTTAATCCTTCTCTGGACTTGAATATCTATCAATAATTGGATGTACTATGTACATGGTGTTAGGCATCTCAGCATTTATGCTTCTATTTTCTCACCATTTAACAATGTGTGTGTGCGCGTACATGTGTCTGACCCTATTGTGGATTAAAACAGATATGTTATTCATTAACTGCAGGTATGAGAAAAACCTATTGGATTACTTGCAATGTAGAACCTGAGATACAACACTTGTCCCTTGATAGGCAAAAATTTCCCAGTAACTTTGTCGTGAGGCCTCGAGATCTGAACAGGCTACTTGCTAATTTTCAGTCGTCTCTTCAAGAGATCACTATTATTGCAACAGAACCTTCTTCTCTACCTCCTGATGCTGCAAACGAAATTGGTGGAAAGGCAGTTGAACTTCGAAGTTATATGGACCCAACCAAAGGTAAAGAGGATGCTTTTGTAGGTAGCTTTGTTGCAAACTGTATATTTATGCATGAAGATTTCATGGCAGACAATGATACGTTGCTGCACACCCAACTGTGGATAGATCCTAAAGAAGAATTTTTGCAGTATGATCATACTGGAGATCCAATAGATGTGACTTTCAGTGTAAAAGAACTGAAGGTATAGTAAGCCAAACCTTTTTTTCTTTAACTTTTTGGTTGACAGAGGTAAGTTCAGCAACTGTTGTTAGAGAATGCAGTCACCTGATATCAGGTTTTTTAATTTTTATCAAATTAGCTTTCAGAATTCTTGTTATTCTTTCTTTCTTTTATTCTAAGGCTAATTAACTTGTTGAAATGTACTTTGATATATTTCTCATCAAACTGCAGGCATTTCTTTCGTTTTGTGAGGGCTGTGAAGTTGATATCCATTTACATTTTGAGAAAGCTGGCGAGTAAGATGTATTTAGTATTTGACACCATTTATCCTCGATGACATAGATTGTCCTATGTATATGACTACATTCCTTCTATTTTAGGTTATGCATATTGCTTATTGGTCAGTGTACTTTTCATAGTCTATTAAAGTATTAAACTCCAAATAAAACTGAGGAAATGTGAAAAGTTGCAAAGACACAATTGTCTTGGATTTTACTATGGAGAAGCATACTACACACAAAATCACTGAAATAAAAAGACCTATTTTTCTTGCATTCTGGATTTTATGTTAGTGTTTCATAGTTATTATTTGTTATTTACCTTAATTCTTGTATGATACTGTGTTTGGCAAGCAGACCTATTCTTATGGCACCTAAATTTGGTTTGGAAGATGGGTCTCACTCAAATTTTGATGCCACCCTTGTACTGGCAACCATGTTAATAACTCAGCTTCATGAAGGTGCTGCCTCAGAACCTCCTGTGGGGGCCACCAGAACACACCCTCATAATGAAGAAAGAAATGCATCTCACATGCAGCAAGAGAACTGCAGAACAAATGCGTCAGAGCCTCCATCTGACCACACCCGTATTTGGTCGGACCTCTCAGGTAATTTCAATATTGAGTTGGATAACTTTTTATTCATTGAAATTCTCATTAGATTTTCCATTTTGCAGCAAGTGCATTTAAAAGTGTTAGTGCTTTGGAAGAACGGCAGGCACAAGGAGAAACAATTTTGAATAATGATGGACAAAGAGAAATTCAAAGGATTAGCACAATGCAAATTTCAAGAGTAACATCTGTTGCAGGAAATAATCCCATTGATTCTAATTTGTATCCTTGATGCTACTGTTTACCCTATATATGTTAGCATTTCTATCACGATTTACTGTCCCCCACAATGCCGTGGCTGCAAGTGTTATAATTGCTTTCTTTACATCTGTTACCTGGTGGAATTCTCAGAGAGCAGTTACAAAGTATGGGATGCTCAAACCAGACACTATGAATGAAGCCTTTTATTTGGATTTTAGACTTATTTGCATGTTTGAATCCCTTTCCCTTTCTTTTAAAGCAATTGCTATCTGCATCCTTCTCACCACACTGTTAGTCTCTACCTTGACTGATATCTCAGCTTCCAACCAACTGAAAAGGATCATGGACAAGAGCCTCAAGGTTAGTTAATTCGGCTTGTTAACAAGCTTACCAAATGCTGTTGTAGTTCCATCAGCAACTAATATAATTAGTACATTTATGCAGATGAGATGCGAGATAATGATCAAGCAATTTCACAACATCACCCCAGTAATTGGGTAGAGGCTGAAGAGGATGATGAAGATGAACAAGATGAAAATGAGCAGTACATTCAGTCAACACCACCATACTATGAAGAACATTAATTCAGAGAACTCTACTGTAATGGTACTCCTTTATCTCAGTAAGTGGTTGTGGCGATTCTCTTAAGTTGCTCTGTCTCTTGAAATTTTTTCTTATTGATCCAGCAATCCATCATTTAAAATGATTGAATAGCCATATATTGCTGAGTTTCTTGTACATATTATATTATTAAATCTGCCAGTTAGAAACACCGATTCTTGTCTTCTGCATCCATTTCCTTATGCATATAAATGCACATTAATTTCGTAACCCTGTACCATATACATCTTCCCGTATTTATGCACGATTGATGACAAAGTACAATCACTTGATTTGTACTGAAAGGCCTAATGTCTAACCCATAATTAGTCTACCTTGTTAGCTTCCCTTAGAACATAGGGATACAGAATATGTTCTTACAAGCATCTGTATTCTCCTATTAGAGCATCTTTAACACGGTATCGTAGGGGTTGCTTATTTTTAAGCAACCGTATCTTAAGTTTAATCCAGTGTTGGAGGAAGCAAACTTGGCACAACCGGTTCCTTAAAATTAAGAAACGCATCTTCTACAAGCTACCGTTTCTTATCATTAGAAAAATCATTTTATCCAATCAACCACCATTGCAAAATTGGTGTGAAAGTACCAGTGATGAAGAAATGAAAAAAGAGAACAGAGGTGAAGAAGAACTAGATTCAAAACTGGAAAAAAATCATAACTTTAAACCACAGAACCAGTCCAGAACTAAATTACAAAATATTATAATAATGACTATTAAAAAAATTACAACCAAAAATTATTCACAAGCAGTGTAGTGGGGAGTGAGATCGGTGCGTCCGTGGAGCTAGGGAGCAAGATCCATGCGTCAGTAGAGCTGGGGAGGTAAATCGGCACGTTGGTGGTCGCGGGGAGGTAGATCGGCGCGTCGGTGGTTGAGGGGAGCTAGATCGGCGTGCGTTGGTGGTCGCGGGGAGCTAGATTGGCGCTGTGGATAGGGGTGGAGGCAGATGAGTGCGCCGGGCTTGGGAGGGGGGGAGAGGATCGCGACGGTTAGGGGTTGTGGGGAAGGAGAGGAGTGGGCGGAGGGGAGAAGCGCGGTTGAGGGTGGGTGGATAGGAGGTGCGACGACTTTGGGGGTGGGGGGAGAAAAGCATGATGTGGTTGGGGGTGGGGGTAGATCAGTGCGACGGGGTTGGGGGCGGAGGAGACGCATGGGGGTTGGGGTGGGGGGAGCTGATTCGCATTGGGTTAGGGGTAGGGAAGATGATTCGCATGGGGGTTGGGGTTAGGGGAAGAGGAGGAGACATGTGGGGAAGGAGACCGAGGGGGAGGAACAGACCAGAAGCTTGGGGGGAGAGGAGACGGGTGGGGAAGGAGACGAGGTTTGGGGGGGAGGCAGATGAAATGACTATAGGTGTGGGGGTGGAGGGGTCTCGAGATTTGGGAGAAGTTGAGAAAATGGAGTCGTTGGAAGCTTCTAGGATTGAATTAAAATTATGTGATCATATGACTGTTTAAAACCAGAAAAAAAAAAAAAGCAATCAGCAAATAGAATTGACTATTAGTATATTACCATTTACAGAATGTTACCGTTGGAAAATTGCTATAAATAATATACTAACGGCCAATTCTATTTGTTGATTGCTTTTTTTTTTTTTTTCTGGTTTTAAACGGTCATATGATCACATAATTTTAATTCAATCATAGATGCTTCCAACAACTCCATTTTCTCAACTTCTTCCAAATCTCGAGACCCCCCACCCCACACCTATAGTCATTTCATTTGCCTCCCCCCCAAACCCTGTCTCCTTCCCCACCCTTCTCCTCTCCCCCCAAGCTTCTGGTCTGTTCCTCTTCCCCCCTTGGTCTCCTTCCCCACATGTCTCCTCTTCCCCCAACCCCAACCCCCATGCAAATCATCTTCCCCACCCCCAACCCCATGCGAATCAGCTCCCCCCACCCCAACCCCCACACGTCTCCTCTGCCCCCAACCCTGTTGCGCTGATCTACCGCCAACCACATCGTGCTTTTCTCCTCCCGCCCCCAAAGTTGTCGCACCTCCTCTCTACCCACCGTCAACCACACTTCTCCCCTCCCCCCACGACCCATAACCGTCGTGGTCCTCTCCCCCCTCCCAAGCCCGGCGCACTCATCTGCCTCCACCCCCATCCACGGCGTCGATCTAGCTTCCCGCGACCACCAACTCACGTCAATCTAGCTCCCCTCGACCACCGACGCGCCGATCTACTTCCCCGCGACCACCGACGTGTCGATCTACCTCCCCAGCTCCACTGATGCATGGATCTTGCTCCCTAGCTCCACGGACGCACCGATCTCACTCCCCACTGCCTTGCTTGTGAATAATTTTTGGTTGTAATTTTTTTAATAGTCATTATTATAATATTTTGTAATTTAGTTCTGGACTGGTTCTGTAGTTTAAAGTTATGATTTTTTTCCAGTTTTGAATTTGATTCTTCTTCACCTCTGTTCTCTTTTTTTCATTTCTTCATCACCGGTATTTTTGCACCAATTTTGCAATGGTGGTTGATTGATAAAATGATTTTTTTAATAATAAGAAACTGGTAGCTTGTAGAAGATGCGTTTCTTAATTTTAAGGAACCGGTTGTGTCACAGTTTGCTTCCTCCAACGTTGGATTAAACTTAAGATATAGTTGCTTAAAAATAAGCAACCCCTACGATACTGCGTTAAAGATGCTCTTAGTCTGTTTTTGAGTCCCCTATGTACCCCAGATTCCCAAAACTCTTACGCTAATCAATGGATGATGATTGCGTGGTAAAGGGCTCATTGGTCCAAGTCATTGACCGTTGTATGACACCTGATGATATATTAAGAGCAAGTTAAAGAAACATGATATAATCCAGAAAATATAAATGTTGTGATCCGAGGATGCTATGTCGGGTAATTAGATGAATCTGATGTCTAAATTTAACATAAAATTAAATGGAGCAAATCAATGTTATAAGTTCCTTCCATTATGGACAGACTGATTAATTGTTTACATCTATTCATACATGGTGCTTAACATCTAGAACATTAAAGTACTCACCGTTGAAAGTTAGGATCTACTTTCTCCTTCTCAGTGAGTTACGTGACTTCTCTTACATCAAGTATCTCAGATTTTATTTTTAAAATTTTCTTATTTGTCTCAAATGTTATTGCTTAAAATTAGTCAATCTTAATTTAAATTTTAAAACTTGAATTTCAATACACCATATCTAATTAATGACATAGAAATGTTATGTCTTGATTCAAATAATTTGTTTCAATGATTCATTCCTCAATTTCAAAAGTATTATCTCTTTAATTTGTTTTTATCAAATAAAATCTTCATTATTGACCATGAATTTCATCATTGTTTAACAATGATGTTATTTATCTCTCTCTCTCTCTCTTTTTACTTATATTTTTAAATTTTACTTGAATTTAAAAATACCCGTACACTTCTAGTTCTCTATAAATTTTAGCTCTTGGATTTAGAATTTCAATTGCGTGATCTTACGTCCTTATTTGTAGATATTCTTTTGAAGATGTATAGCATGTTTCCAACAACTCTTATTTGGTTGCAAGATTGGGATTGTTAGTCTAGCTGAAACGTATTTATGAGGGTGGAACCTGATTTGGGCTACTGTTCGAGTCAAGAAAATCATATTTAACCTTTTAGCTGCAGTGGTGTGAGTAGAATACACAGCCCTAGTGCCTCACCCTCAAACCCACAATTAACATACATTTAAGGAAAAAAAATGCAGAGCAGACCTACTAAACTCGGGTTCGACAGTAACTTGATCTACTATGATTCGTCTGTATGCAACAGCAGCCAGCAAGCCTTTTTTTTTTTTTTTTTAATTCTGATTACATTAAATAAAAAACACATCAAATATTGTTTGGTTTTCAGAAACGCATGCTCCAAATCATTTTGTTTGAAGTCGGCTAAAATCGATATGTAGAGCTTTGTTAAAGTCCGAGATCTCGAACGGACTGGGAAAAAATAAATGGTGATTCTTTTGAAGCATGTTGTTAGGGGGTTTCAATGCTCTCTCTCACATCGTTCAATTATATTTAGACATTTGTTCTTATTTGCCATGTTAGATAATAATAATTTTTTAAAATTACATTTAAGTATCACATACCTATTACCAACTTTTGTTTTATTTTCATTAATTATGATACTAATTATTCTTTTTAATAGTAATTGAATTAATTATGATATAAATTATCCTTTTAATAATAATTGAATTAATTCTGATGTAAATTATTTTTTTCATAATAATTGAATTAATAAAATGATTTTAAAGAATAGAAAAAAAAGGGTTGTATAGATCCAAATCCTTTAACCTCCTTGTTATATAAAATGTGTCTTATTCTTGTCTGGATGAAATGTGCTTGTTTCTTCTTATATTCAAACATTTATTATTTATTTGTTAATTTATAATATATTATTCTTCCTATATCCTTACTTTGTTATAAATGATGTATAATGTATTATATATTAATATACTATATATATTAATATTAATTATAACTAAAAGCCATACACAACATAATGCAATTTATTTACACTATCTTTATGTCTCACCCTAATATAATATACTATTATAAACAAATATAATATGATATACTTTTTTCTTTTATAAAATATGACATACTATTATATGCTATAATATAAGGTGTATATTGTACATAACATAATTATTAATACACACCATACCTGTGTGTACTTATCAACTAGTATTATGAAATCAAAGATTTTGAAAACATAATTAATATGATTAATTATAATTAATTCAATAATTAACATCAGAAGATAAAATATATAGAAAAAGTCTATATTATTGTTCAATAATATTAATAGAAGATAAAAGTTAATTTACTTAAAAAGAATTTAATAATGCCAATATATATTAAAAAGTTAAAAAAATCCAAAAAGCATTTAATAAATATATTTTTGTAATTAAGAATTAAAAAACTTAACTACAGATTCAAATTTAAAAAAATTGAAAAATAAATTAAATTTAAAAAATAAGAATTATAAATATTTTAAAATGTTAAAAATTTATTTAACTATATTATTTACTTAGCTTAGTAATGTTTTTTAATTTCATATAATGAAAATTAAAAATAATTAATATTTTTTAATTTTTCTAAGATAAATAATTTATAAACAATTAAGATCTCACAATAAATAAACATAATTTAAAATAAACAAAAATTTGTGAGAATTATTTAATAAAAAAGTCGATGAAGCATTCAAATTGAAAAATTAGGCAATACATGTGTGTGTGTGTGTGTTGTGAGAATTATTTAATAAAAAAGGCGATAAAGCATTCAAATTGAAAAATTAGTTAATACGTGTGTTGTGAGAATTATTTAATAAAAAAGTTGATGAAGCATTCAAATTGAAAAATTAGTTAATACATGTGTGTATAGGGGGGGGGGGGTGGTCAGGATCAGTTGACACCAAGTGTCAAAGTTAGACAAATTATACCTTCAATAACTTTTTGTAAAATGCAAATTTAATCGATCCAACCATCGAATTTGATGTTTTTATTAATTAGATTAAGTGTACAAAATTTCACACAATTCCAAAATTATTTAGTAGTTCATCGCATCACTTTATTTTAATGTACAATAAAAATTAAAGATATGTAAATATTCAATGTTAGATGACATATCTAGAAAAGTTCAAATTATGTGAAATTTGATATATATGATCACAAAGATAATATCACATAATTTTACAGTTAGATTAGTTAAATTTGCATTTTACAAAAGTTATTAAAGGTGTAATTTGACTAACTTTGACACTAGTGTCAACGGATCTGATTATATATATATATATATATATATATAATTAAAAAATAAAATAATTACTGAAAGAAATTGAGCTGTTTGATGTGGTGTGATGGAAAAATGTACTAAGACACAAATGTAGGGTCAATTCCACAACACAAGTCTTATGTTGTAAAAAAAAACACGAGTTCAGAATTAATTGTACACTAGTAGAGTTAAACTGTAAACAAAAGTGACTTTAGGGTCAATTCCAGAATATTACTCATATAGTTGGTCAAAGCAAACTTTAGGGTTAATTCCACACTATAAGTCTTATATTGTAAAGAAACACAAGTTCAGGGTTAATTGTGCACTAATAGAGTTAAGCTGTAGAGAAAGTTGACTTTAGGGTCAACTTTGAAATATTACTCTTATAGTTGGCTGAAGCTTGACTTTAAGGTTTATTCTGCATTACAAGTCTTATAGTGTAAAGAAACACGAGTCCAGGGTCAACTATGCACTAGTAAAGTTAAATTGTAGATAAAGTTGACTTTAGGTTCAATTCTAGATTAGTAGTCCTATAATTGGTCGTAGTTGACTTTTTGGTCAACTACGTACTACAAGTCTTACAGTGTAAAGAAAAATAGGTTTGATGTCAACTGTGCATTAGTAAAGTTTAATTGTAGAAAAATGTATCATAAAACAAACTTTTTTTTTAAATGAAACTATTTATTAACTCATGTCAACTTATCCCACTGGCACTATATCCTAAAATAAAATAAAGATCATAATAAATTCATCTTAAGTTATCCTAAAATCATTTAATAAACTTTTTTTGCCTATTTCTAAAGTTAAAAAAAATAGTGTAAATTCAATAAATTTTTCGTAAAATGTTAAATTGTAAAAAAAATATTTTTAGTGTACTATTGTAATACTAATATTTTTAGATGAAGAAATTCTTGCAAGAGTACAAACCTAAAAGGTAAATAATGCTAAAAAAATTTCCTAAAAAGACAATAATGCTAGCTTACGAAAAAAGGAAAAAAATATAAGACTATATTTGAGTTTTGAAAATATTTTTTATTTTTATTAATAATTATAAAATCATAAGACATATTGTTTTTATTTTTAATAATTAATTCAATTATTATTAAAAAAGATAATTTATATCGTAATAATTTAATTATAATTAAAAAGAATAACTTGTATTGTAATTAATTCAATTACTATTAAAAAAGTAATTAGTATCATAATTAAAAAAGATAATTAGTATCATTATTAATGAAAATAAAACAAAAGTTGCTAATAGGTCCCTACTACTTAAATGTAATATTAAAAAATAGTTGTTATTATTTAACATGGCAAGTGAGGAAATATGTCTAGATATGATTAGAAAATGTGAGAAGGAGCATTGAAACCCTCTAACCACCAAAGAATTACCAAAATAAAAAATAAAAATGCTGACAAAATTGTTAAGGTTAGCCCTCTAGTTGTAATTTTAATACTACTAGAAATAGCAATAATATACTGGTTCTGCTGATCATATTTTGTACGCGATTAGATATGGATGTGAATACAGACGGGATAACAGTCATTGATTCAGTCTTCAATCAAAGAAGAATACATGGCCGAAAAAAAGAAACTAAACTTTTTGCAGCACGGCCCACCACAAATTCTTGCTTTGAAGTAACTTCCAGAGAGGTGAGGGAAAAGAAAATTGAACAAATTAAACAAGAACGGAACTGGAATATAATATTGGAATTTTATAGTTCGAAAAATATACATTTGTCAATTGTCGTATCTCATTTTTCTGCTGCATCTTTGCCAGCTAGTTTGGTTGACTATTTGGAGGCGAGAGGACTTGGACCACTCAACGGAACAATTAAACTCATCCAGAAGGTAGTAGCTGCTGGTACGTTTTATTATATTTGAATATCAGAGATTTTCCGCAAAATTAGTTGTGGGGAGTTCGACTTAATCGGACTCGTTCAACGGTTTATACCAAATTCCAGAAAATCGTATATTTGACTTTGTTTTTTTGGATTCAAATCTTCCTTTGACTGTTTATGTCTCTGATGCTGTTATTCAATAAAACACTGTTCATTACCCAAGAAAAATCACACCCTTTTTCTTTAATTTAATCTTATATTGATTAATTAGCAAATATTACTAAAAGAATTAGCAATTATTAATTAGCGTATTTTATTAAGTATTACAAAAACAAGAACCAATACAAATTGACACAAGTAATCAAGGGGTCAAACTCTCATATTCTATATAGATGTGGGTTTAATTTTTCCTTAAGTTAGTAAAATTTTGCATGGCAGGCAACACTTCTCAAGGAGATCTCTTAATATCCAGAGGTTATATAAATAGCTATAAAATTGTGTGGTTTAGGACTATACAATAATCTTTTGAATGGACCTATGTTGGTAGCCCCAACATTTCATTAGCATCCTCTCTAATAATATTGGAGGTGTCTTTTTGTCCTATCACTTTTTGGCAACTACAAGAAGGCAACAACATAGTTTGAGATGGATGCTCAAAGGCTTAGCGCCTTGAAAGAATTGAAGAGATTGACATACTGGTCTAAACATACAACTAAATCCGTTGTCATGCTAGTTTTACCCAAAAAAGAAAAAAAAAACTTTTAAATTCATATTTGACTTGTCTAAGATGGATGATGCTGAAATATCTAAGGTGGACTATTGACATGCCCAAGGTAGACTATTGATGTTGGATTGAGCCTCTAGTGTGCTCTTGGTGGATCAAGGTATGAGATCTCCTAAGTTGATTGGTGCTTTGGCAAGGTAGAAATGTCGTGAAAAATGGTTAGATATCTACAAAAGGTACTTTGATGCTCAAGTTAATGGAGTTCCACCATAATGACAATGTACATTAATGCTTACATGTTACAATGACGTTGGTCGTATATATAAGAGTCAGAGATGGGCTGAATTCTTTAATACGAGGTCCAAGGCTTTTCATGGACAATAATATCTTATTTTGGTATAATATGGAAACTTTACTCCTAGTCGACGTGTAATCCATTGTTCTCATATGTATTTTGACGTTTATGATCCAAGTGTTGACCTCGATCAACACTTATGGTCTTGGATTAATTCAATGCTTTGGCCTGGAAAGATCAATTTACAGTCCAAAATATTTGAAGAGATTGGCTTATTATATGTGGTCTAAACATGCAATTGAGTCCATTGCTAGATTGGTTTTACAAAAAGAAAAAATTTACATTAATATTCACTTAATATAATTGTACCATCAGTTAAAGGGCACTATTTTTTATTCAAAAAAAAGGACACTATTTTTACCTCTAAAATTTTACAATTTCATGAATTTTACCTCCAAATAATTTTTTCATGAATTTTTCTCCTAAATTTATAAAATATCACAAATTTTGCCTCTATGTAGAAAAAACGCCACAATTAAGATAATTTTGTGGCTGTTTTTTCTTTAAACTACCACAATTTTCTATGTAGGAGCAAAAATTGAGATATTTTATAAAATGGAGGCAAAATTCGCAAACAAATTATTTGGGAGCAAAATTTACAAAATTATGAAATTTTGGGGGCAAAAAATGCAATTAAACTATTTTTACTTAAAATAAATCCTTTCAATTTTCAGTTGAGATAAATCTTATCATTTTGAATGACAATAAATTGATTACTCTCACTTTTTAAATTTAAAATTAATTTAGATATGTCATTTTTTTTCTTTTAGTATAGAGTGACAACAATAATTGTAACAAAACAAAAATGACAACGATAATCTTTGAATAAGGACACAATTGTTATATTTCAAATTTCAATTGTATTTTTTTAATTACTCCTATCTATCAAAATACATTACATTTACGTGAGAGGATAACTATCCCTCAATAAATTACATGTTATACTATTTTTTCTCTTCTTAAGCCGTAAGTGTCCTACTGATGTTAGGAATTAAAATGTTGATTGCTTATATATAAGGGGGTATATTAGATTCGGATTTTAAAAGACTATATTGGAATAAAAAAGTTTTGTGAAATTTAAAAGATTATGTAAGAATGTAATGACTTATAAATTTAAAAAAACTTTTACAATCAAGATTTTGTCCTTTAGATTTTAATGGATTTGTACCATAAGAATTTATAAGATTTAGAAAGACTTTATTGATTTATAAAATATAAAAGGACCCCATGAATTTTTAGCAAACATTCAAAGTTATAAGAGTTGTTGCACCTCTTTGCGCTTTCTTTTG
Source organism: Spatholobus suberectus (assembly GCA_004329165.1). Classification (NCBI taxonomy): domain Eukaryota; kingdom Viridiplantae; phylum Streptophyta; class Magnoliopsida; order Fabales; family Fabaceae; genus Spatholobus; species Spatholobus suberectus. The sequence continues at coordinate 6,296,220 of CM014732.1, forward strand.
TTATTTTCTTGTTGTGAATACCCATTTAATTACTAATACAACATATGGAAGAATAGTTATCGCCAATCAAGAAAATCAGTTTTGCAAGAATACCTATCATATTAAGCAAGTAATATGTTTTGCAAATATTTGCAAATAACATTATTTTTAAATAGATTTTTGTATTTAATTTTTAAAAAAAAATTTGTAACAATGGATTGAAAAGCGAAAAAGGCATACCACAAAAAGCATGAGAAAGGAAAAAAAAAAAAAAAGCATGAAAAATGGTGATCTACATCGATGTAATTGCATTAAAAAAAAAAGACACAATAAGACAAATGTTTTTATAATAAAATCTATTCACAATACACCTCCTGTAAAGTAGAAGATTATCTTTATGCATTTTGACTGGGAATAGAAAAAAGTCAAGTATCCAAAGGTTTTTATACATTTTTGATATTGTCTTTTTGGTGATCCACACAATCAAGTCATCTAAACAAGTTGATTAAAGGCAAAAAAAGAAAGAAAGTAAAAAGTCCTTTAATTGATAACAAAGAAGGCATGCAGGATAAAAAGAAAGATATGACCAAGTACTGTACTAATGTTTGTACCACCTTCAACGAAAAGAGAAGAAATTATGTGTGACGAGAGAAAGAAAAATTTGACAACGATAGAAAAATAAGGAATGAAGGAGTAGAAAAGTCTTAGGAATTTATGTGAGATTATTGGATGAGTGTGGCATTTACACATCCTATTAAAAAGTTACATAAAATCCATCAAAATCCACTTTACAAAATAATTCATACAAATTTGTATGTTTTTAAATACCAAAAAACTTTTTATAAGTTGTAAAAAATCTCAATTGAATACCATCAGATTTTGACACATCGTTAAAAAATATTGACAATCTTGATTGAATACCACAAGACTGATATATATTATTTAAAAGTCTTGATTGAATACCACCAAATTTTTTTATCACAAACAAAGTCTTTTAAAATCTACTAAAATCCCAATCCAATACACCTTCCCAAATTATTATGCATATATTAATGTGGGAGTTTGTAGAATACTTAACGTGCTATATTAACACATGTGGACTAATTCAAAATGATGGTCCTTAGTTTTAGAAATTATTTTAAAATTTTAATAATTTTTAAAATTAAATTAATAATGGTTACAATTATAGGTAGGGGTATAAACAAGTTGAGCCAAGCCGAATACTTAAAGTTTTGGTTTGACTTATGAAAAAAAAATTAGTTGCTTAAGCTTGACTTGTTTAAAAAATATAAGGCTTAAACTTAATTTGTTTAGCTCATTTATAACTTAATTATTTTTGTTTTATGAAAAAGTTCTTAAATTTTTTCACTTTATCAATTAAATATTTAATAAAAATTTAAATACTATATGATAATTTACAAATAAAAATATGTGCTTAACATATGACATATGAAACTCAAATATTTTAGACTATTACATTTTATAATCCACTAAATAAAAAATCCACAACTTCTTGACTACTAGAAAAAAGAAACTTCAAAATTAATTTATTACTTTTAACAAAGTTTTACATATTTCCATAATGAATATATAAATAGCAAAGGATAATAAAGTCTCCGATCATCAATTTAAATAAATGAACTATTCACGAATTATTAATGTCAAACTCGTAAAGTTTAGACTTGATTCATTTAAATAATCAAGTTAAATTTTAAGTTTGAATTTGCTTATTTAATTAAACAAACGAATTTGAACAAATATTAAACAAGTCAAACTTAAATAGTTCACAATAATTTAACTCATTTACACCCTTAATTGTAGGAATAAAATGATAATTTGTTATAAATAATCACCTAATTAAATTATTTCAATCAAATTATCCGATATTCAATTGTGTGCAGAACGACTATTTTGTGTAATTATAATGTAAATGAATACAACGTGATTGTGACTTGGGAGGGCGTCTGAATATGAAGTGATGATTGCCGTCACTGTCCCCGTTCAGTGAATGAATCAAAGCGTAGTGATTAAAAAATATAAAGAACAGTGATTAGAGGTTTGCGTCCTTTTGTAGTTTGTTGGATAGAGCGGAGGGGACGTTTCCCTCAAATAAAATAACTATTGATTATTGACCAAAAAACCATTAATTATTTCATTATTTTCATCAGATGGCAGCTGGTCTGGAACTGGGAGTAGCTTTGGAACGCGAAAACACCGTCTGGCGAGGGATGTATTTGCATTTTGCGGGTCCCAACCCGTCTTCTCCAACGACCCTTCTCTCTGTCTCTTTGCAGTTGGCACTTCGCAGATTGGCTGGTGAGATTAAACTTTTTATTCTTAAAAAGTATTCCAGGTTTTTTTAATCCAAGCATTTTTATTCTTGAAAAAAGTTTTTCAGCATCTACATGCACTGTATTTAATTATGGAGAAAAATAACACGCATGCTTTTTTATGAGTTCAATGGTTATGCACTATTAGTATAACAAGTTTTATATTGTCAATCAATTAGATATCATTGTTAGTATAATTTTTAAGATAATTATTATAAAAATCAACAAAATTACTATACATAATAACTTATGATTGAATAACAATATAAAACTATTTTATATTGTTGATGCATAGTCTATTTTTTCATTTGTATTTAGTTAAAGAAAAAAATAGTAAAGAATAAACTATTTTAATAAATAAATTTTAAAAATATTTTATCTCTTTTTTGTTTTCTCTCAATTCATATAATTAAGGTAGCAATGGTTTTGGGTCAATTTAATTAGTTAGAGAGCTTCAAGTTATTTAATAATAACAGCTTTAATGAGAGATGATACTGTATAATTTGTAAAGATCTTTCAAAACTCAAATTAGCGGAAAAAAAAAGTAGTATAAAACATAAAACCTTGAGGTATTGCTTTTATGGAAGGAAAAGATCTTTATTTTTAATAATATTTTTTTCTAAAAAAAGCGAAACAAATTTTATCTATATCTCCTTAACTAGTTGACTAAACCAAAGTCATTATTCGATTAAACTGTCTTTAATTTCAAAATGCATGTGGGATAAGCACTTGAGTGACAGGTAGGTGTAGGAATAATTATGACTCTGAATAAAATTTTGAATCCGACAAATCCGACCTAATTTAAATAAATAAAAATTGGATTTATTTGTGTATTGAGTTGAATAAATTCAAGAGTGTAATGCGATCAATATCGGGCAGTATATTTTCATACTCGTTAAACCTTAGTTAGCTGAAACCTTTTTATTTTTTTTCTGGATAAAATAACTCTTTATTTTTTTATCTTTTCAATTTTATTTTAACTTTCGTATGAATATCATTTTTTTAAATTTTAAAATACGTATAAGTTTATGTATAATATGAAATTCTTTATTTTTATAAAATTTTAAATAAATGAAATGGATAAATACAAAGTTAATGATTCGACCTGAATTTGAGTTAATTTAAAATAAGTGATAAATCTAATTCAAAATTTAAAACTCAATTAATTAATTAATTAATTCGGATATTTTTCTTTTTAAAACTTGACCAATCCATATGCAAGCCTGATGCATGGAAGTAAAAGTAATTCAACAAATTGCATGGAAGTAGAAAATTAGAAACAGAGAACTACAATCACAGGTGATTTCGGTCTAATATCTTCACCCTTTAGAATTTAGGCCTTAACTTTTTATTTTTGTTCTCCGTTAACTAGAAAAGCCTGATGTAAGTTCAATCAACAAAAATGTTCATGCCCTTTTCAAAAATGATGACAGAATTACTGTTACTAGACCAAGAACTCAAGAGATTTTCGCCTCATATAAGCTCAATCAACATAAATGTTCATGTCCCTTTCAAAAATGGTGACAGAATTACTGTTACCTGACCAAGAACTCAGATTTTCTTCATAATACGCTGCTCTGTTTTATAACTCAAGTATTTTTTTCACTCCGTAAACAGAAGATTAATCGTTGGGATAAATATGTTTTTGGTATTCTAAAAATGTAAAAGAATTGATTTTAGTCTCCTGGAAAAAAAAAACTTAAATAAAAGTATTCAAATATTAAAAATACCCTAATTAGATTTCTGTGTTAACCTCTATCTAACTTTTTTGTTAAATAATGGTCATATCAGCATTACAATCATCATTAATTTGCTGTTGTAGCCGTTCATGTCAACTGTTATGTCCAAGTTATATTAATAACATACTTTTAAAATAAAATTATTATATATTTAACCTTAAACCATATATATTTTTAACCCTAAAGCAAAAGTAATTACACGATTTTTTATTAAAAATTATTACTTGGCACCTCAAGTAATAAAATACTTTACTTGAAAGCTGATGTAGTCATCATTTAATAGAAAAGTTAAATAGAGTTTAGCATAGGAATTTAATTAGGGTATTTTTAATATTTGAGGGACTTTATTTAAGGAAATAAATTTCTAAGAATTAAAACCAATTTTGTCATATTTTTGGAGGACCAAAAACATATTTAACCTTTAATCTTTCTACAAAGGATCAGACACCAAAAAAGAAAACCTTCTTCAACAATATTTTTTATTTAATTGTAATTTTTTTCCTTTAGCAAGAATGACAAAAATGAGAATGTTAAGATGGATATTTTTGCCACACAAGAAATAAGATACAAAATGATTGTATAAGAGGAGGAGAAATACTAGGAATCCACTTTTAAACACATTTTTATTATTGACAGAAATTTATTAGAAATTGTAAAACCTTGTAGATATTATTTCTTATTTAATGAGTTTAACTTGTGATTTTATAGTTTTTAATAAGTTTTAACCAATAGTAGCAAGTGTATCATAAGAAGAGTGTTAAAAAGTGTGTTGCTAAAACTCTTCATATAAGGAGATTTTGATGGAGCACTGATTAAGGAAAATATGATAAAAAAATCAGTTAAGATGATTTGAATATTGGAAGCACCAAAGAATAAATTGCATGATTTTTAGTCTTGTGAAAAGGAAGAGAAGGAGATTAAGGATATCAGAGTAAGTTGTTAAAAGAGATTTTATGATAAATAATATTTTTGAAGATTTGGTTTTTAATCGAGTTGAATGACTAGTGTGATTTATATAATTAGCTTCACCTAGTAAGAGAAGGTTTTGTTGTTGTTGTTATATGACTAATGTGTAATTTTTTCTTCGGTTACAGGCTAATGTGTAATTTTAATCCCTCACCAATGTTTAACAAAAAAGTAGCACCTTAATTTTTTAATTGTTATTATGAAGTCCTTTTATCCTATTTTTTATATAAAAATTCTCAAGTTACCTTATTTTCTATCCCAATAATTGGAGATTTCGAACATATTTAAAATAAAAAGTGATGAATTTGAAATTTTGATAAAATTTAAAATATTTTATAGAATGTCAAGTTATGGTGATAAAGAATGGAAATTTGAGATTTTTTTTAATTTTATATGAAATATGATATTTTGATTGGTGTATTTTAAGCAAAGTGGACTTTAAAATGGCTTAATAAATTTATATTTCAATTTTTTGAAGAAAAAAATAATTTAAAAAGTTTAGAAGGACTAAGTTCATATAAGTTATTAAGAAATCTTAGACCTTGTTTTTTCCTGCATTCTTGTGGTAGAGATCTAACCTAAAATAAAGAATTCAAATTCTTTCCACTCACATTAATAAATGTCTAAATCAGACATCCTTGTGTGTCAGTGAAATATTAGAGAAATACAAATCAATGAAATTTAGCATGAAGTTCCCAATCCTTGGCATGGATGACCAAAGAATAAAGCTGTTTTATAAGTGGATCTATAGCCTGGGTTGTACTGTTGTCAATTTCTTCTACTCAAAAGCATTAGGAAGTTATGTGAAACCACATAAGGTGTGTTTTTTTTTACTCTTGGAAACTTAACAAATAACAAGCTTGTCAATTTTTCTACTCTGCACAAATCTGGTGTGCCTTTTATTTCTACTATACCTGTGGCCAGAGAGGGAAATGTTCAATGATGTGTATGTAGTCAGAGTTCCAATATAAAAGACTGGTATGTGGTCGTTTTTTCTGTTAAACTTTCTGATCCATAAGTGCACCACTGTGGAGCCACCATAGGACAGGACAACAAGGGGCTGGTTTTTGGTGCCACTTGCAATCAATCGACATTATACCTAGACAATTTTGTGCCTTTATCTCTACTTCAACCACATAGACGCTTTCAACCAAAGTTAAAGTCGAACTTATAACAACCCTCCCTCCACTTTCTTTAATATAATACCAAGAATAAATTATACTAACACTCTGAAGTTTTTTGAGATTGTACAAAATTCTATATTTTTTTAACCATTATAACAATCTCCCTTATACGAGTATCCAGTGTTCTGTTTTTCAAACAATTAAGAGGTGTTAATGTAATATATAAAAAGTGTCAGTGTAATATTTTTCAAACAAGTTAAAAGATTAGTGTAGAGATAAAGAAAAAGAGGGGTATCGGATGTAATTTGATAAAACTTCAGTAGATGTCAGTGTAATTTATTCTAATACCAAAATATCTTTGTTATGGTTATAATTAAAAGATGAGGTTAAGTGTTATATAAAATAGATAAAACTTCCAAGGCTGTTTTCCCCCATCAGGAACCATTTTCCTCTTCCTGGAAATTCCTCAAAACAAGCGAAAGACAAGGACAAATATAAAAAAGGATAATGAGATAAAGTTAAACCATAATCAATATGAATACAAAAGTTAAAGTTTGATATGGTCCAAATCTTAATTAACTAATTAGCAAGTTGGCACCAAAAGCGAAAAAAAAGATTGAATGCCATTACATATTTTTCCATCGTATGATTCGTATGCAAACTATATAATATTTGTAACTTTGTCAAAAGCAATAGACAACCTAAGAATAGATACAACTAATTAAAAGTCTGTTTGAATGAGTTTCTTTTTTTTAAATCTTTGTTACATGTAATGATGCATTGTACATCTTTAATGACCCTATATACTGAAAATGAGGTATAAGGACGTAGAGCAGAAAAGATAAACAGCATAAACATTATGAGATTTTGCAAGAGATGAAGCCAGGCATGTCAAAACCCCCAGGAGTGTTGGCGATCAGGATTCTCTGCAGCCAGCGAGTTTTTGCATTCATGCATTCAGCCAATTGGAATTTTTAGATGAAGATTAAATAACTCATATTTTATCTCGACAAATCCAACTTAAAATATATTTTTGAGATGTTAATTATTTAATATTCATTTAACGATTTCAACTCGTGAATGCGTGATCGTGTGAAAAGATAATGTACTCTGCTTATTGGAGTATTAGACCCAGAGTGGAGTTGAATGCCCCCCTTTCCTTTTTCCTCCTTATCTCCAAGAAGAAGAAAGCGCTGAAGTTGATTTGTTAAAATATGATGTAAGTTTTGTCTACAAACAATCAAAACACTTTTTAAGAATTAAAGATTGTATGAATTGTTTTATCATTTTTTTTTCAGAATGATTTTAGAATTTTTTAACGCTAGAGTTAGTAAGCTTCTACATAATTTAACTTCGTAATTTATCGATAAACTCAAAATTGAGATAATAAAAGATTGAATAAATTATTTTATGATGAATCAACACCCACAAATTAACAAATAAATTTAACTAGCTTTATTGCTCATCTCAAATTTAGATTATTCAAAAATCATACACAAGAAACTGCAAACGAGAAAAATATGAGATGCACTCCTGATCTTAAATCGAAGTAATTTTTTGACTTGACTCTGTTCCCATCTTCTCCTCAACGCTACACTTGTATTATTCAATTATTCGTTACTTGTTTTCTTCGCTTTTTGTCTTTTATCCAAATCCTTACGTGAGAAACTTAGCTGTTATCCATCATTGAATTATAGTGAACAAGTTTTCAATACTTCATCTTTATCAAGTAAAAATCTTGCCTATTATTCATTAAAAATAGACATTCTTAAAAATCCTATGAAAAGGAGGATACTTTCATAACATTTGAAATTTGAAAGTAGGAGCAGCATGTGAATATAAAACTAATTCATACATCATACAACATGGCTGAGGTAAGAAATCCCTGTTTTATATGTCTCATGTGGTGCTTAAATACTACATGTAAGTGGAACTATTTTTTTTATCAGATATTATTACAAATATAATTATAAGACTAACTTTTAGAATAAAGTAATGATTAGACAAGACTTTCTTTTAAGATATCGACTTCAAAATTGGAACATATTTTATAAACGCAACAAAAATAATAAAAAAAAGGGAAAAAGAAAAAAAGCATTATCTTACCAGCGTTCAGCCGGAGAAAAAGTACAATGAACATTTATTAATGCACCACGCGTATATTCTTTGCCTTCTTCCGACCTTGGCCATGTCTTTAAGCTCTGTTTGATTAAGTGAAAGAAAAAATATATATAAAAAAAAAGTTTAAAATTTGAACAGAAAAGAATGTAGGAAGAAAAAAAAATTTAATTTTTGTTTTTAAAAGTTATTTTTTTTTTTACTTTCTCTCTAACTAAATAAAAAAAAAATCTTCTAACCAAACATATCATTAATCAAATATTTTATGAAAGCTATCACCCATTAAGATTAAATTTGCGAAATTCAAGGTGAATGCCTGGCTTCAATTCTTCTGTAAATAGTTTCAGTGGTGACAAAATGTATCGTTTTTTTAATATTTTTTGTCACTAAGTTCTTAATAGAATGTTTTTAATCAATTTTAAAATCACAAGAAGTTCATGATGGATTACAAAACGTAATGATTAACAATTATGAAACGATAAATATTTCGCCATTGGTTATTTAAATACACCAATAACTTTTAGGATAAATTATACTTTAACCCTGATGTTTGACTTAAATAAAAGTTTGCAATGGACAAGGACTTTGCTCCCGTGGTTTTTGATTAAGTATTTATTTGGATAAACTATCTTTTATTTTTATTAAAATAAAAAATACAGTGTTTTGATATCCAAAAATAAAAAAATAAAAATACAGTGTTTTGCTTGGTTAGAAGTAAAATTTAAGGGACTGAGAATCTGAATCTCTCTCTCTCTCTCTCTCTCTCTCTCTATATATATATATATATAAGTAAATTAGACATAAGAAAAAATATTAATATAGCATTAATGTAATTAGTGTAATACTAATATAAATATATTAAATAATTATTTTCTTATATAGTATAATACAATTTTGTTATTAATTGAGATTTCATAAAAAAAAGTTTATAAAACATGTGTTAAAAAAATGTATATTAATATAATATATAAAAATTGATAATATATATATATATAAATTAGCCTTGAAAATAAATATTAATAGCATGCTATTAATATAATATTTATACTAATATACAAATAAATAAATTTATACAGTATCACACAATTTTGTTAAATAACTAAGACTTTAAAAATGTGTGTGCATTTATTGATTAATGTGTGTGTTTATTAATTAATTTCTATGTGTAGTTGTATGTGTTATATGATAATAATTTAATATTAATATCTTTATCCTATATACATTTATTTTATGCACTTATTATATTAAATTAAGTTTTATTTATTACAGATAACTAAACAATAAAATTAAAATATATGTAATTGATATTATATTAAACTTTTATATTTATATTATGGCTTAAATATACTTTTTTCTCTCATTTGGGCTTAATTTTCTTTTGGTTTCTCAAATTAAAAAGTGATTATTTTTGTTTTCCTAATTTAGAAATAGGGTAAACAGCCATTTTGATATTGAAAGTGTAAAATGTTGTCATATTAGTCTTTAAAATTAAGAAAATTCAAAAAAAAGTCCTTGAAAGTGTAATCATCAATCAAATTAGTCCAAAATTCAAAAAAAGTGTAACTTAAGTGACAATATTAACATATGTTTAATGACTAAAATGATAGTAAGTGGTTACGATTAGGAACATAGATGACACAACTAGAAATTTCAAGGATTTATTTGACATTTTCTTAGTTTCGGGACTAATGTGACAACGTTTTACACTTTTAAGGACCAAAATAACTGTTTACTCTTAAAAATAATCTACATTGATCGGAGGGACTAAAATGATTACAAAAAAATAAGTTCAAAAATAAAAAATAGACTATTTTTAAATTAAAGAACGAAAATAATCACTTTTAAATTTGGGACACTAAAAAAAAACTAAACTTAAATTTAAGAGAATAAGAAACATTTGAGTCATATATTATTTAATGACTTTCTATAAAATACAAGATTAACTTCTTCTTCTTTTTTTAAACTAAATGTTCATGGAAAAATTTATACGTTGAATTTTGTTTAAGCGTCAATTAACTTAAAACTTTACAAATATATATTTAGTTTCTCTAATTGGAGTGGCACGAAAGTAAATAAGCGGTAATCGAGTGTCGTTGTTGAAGGCAGGGGTCTTTTAAACTCGTTGCTAATAATGCTGCCGTTACCCTGCAAAAAAACCAAAGCCAGAAGAGAAGGAACGAACGGAGAGAGAGGCATTGTGATTTTGAGCTCCCAAGGTTCGTTCCAACAACTCATTCCTCAAAGAAAACATCAATGGCGAACACGTATTCGTGGCTCTTCCTCGCGATTTGTGCCACCCTTCTGCTCCTGTCTTCGTCGCCGACAGCGGATGCAGGAGCACTGGGCATGGAAATGACATGGATACCCTCCATGGATGAAGAGTTCCAGTTGGACAACGAGATCAACCGGCGCATCTTAGCCACCACCAAGTACATCAGCTACGGTGCGCTGCAGAGGAACACTGTGCCCTGCTCTCGCCGCGGAGCATCCTACTACAATTGCCAGCCTGGCGCTCAGGCCAACCCTTACAGTCGTGGCTGCAGTGCCATCACTAGGTGCAGGAGCTAAATTATTATTCTCCTTTTCTCTATTTTTTTTTTTTAATTTCATATTCGGGTTTCAATGTATACGTGAAGAAGATTAAATGTTTATGTATTGTCCTATTGCCGAGAAATAATTATTGAATGTCAGTGATTCATCTTTTTTTTTATATATATTTCCTTCTTATCCTTTGGTTTTTTATTTTTATTTTATTGGTTAAATTATTCACTGAATCTATAAAAACGGTAAGTTTTTAGTCCCGAAGATTATCATTACTAGAAAATTTTCATCACGGTTTTATACTGGTAAAAAATGTTTTCAAATATTAACAATAAGGACCCAAACTTGAGAACTAAAATTTAACGTTTATCTATATAAAAATTTAAAATGCAATTTTCTCATATAAAGATTAAAAGATCAAATGAAGAGATCAGGAAGGAACCAAAATGAATGGCTTAACTTATTTTATTTTTATTTAATGGTTAATTCTTTGCTTTACGCACTAGCCTAAGCATAATGCTTTTCTTTCCACGCTTGTCTATAGAGTTGTTTTAATGTGAGTAGGATCACTTAACCATGTTTCATAATTGGAAAAACGAGCACCATGAAAATACATGCCACTTAACCAAAAGGATGATAGAGAGTTGGTCAAAATGAGCATTAAAAACTTTTTAAGAAATTTCTTCCAAATTGTTAGCATGGCTATCAAAATCATGAGCGTCAGCGTGTAGGTTCCAGATCCAAATAGTAGTATTAGGTCCCTTAGCTATTGTTCTTGAGAAATGACCAGGTTTTGCCCATTCTCAAAAGAATTTTTTATGGGATTCCTATCTACTAAAATTTTAACTTCGTAATTGAATTTTGCGAGGACCTGCGTTTTATGAGATTTTATTGGATGTGGGAAATTTTTATTTCAAAATCGAAGCACAAGCCCAGTTTGAGGGGTTGCAAATTTGATTAATTCTCGTAGCCTTAAGATGAAACAAAATAGTTAAATAAGGTATGGTGAAATTGAATTTATTTCATTGCGATAAAGTTTTAATCCTCATTATCACAGATTCATGGAATTATTTCTTATCGTTATTTGTTAGTGTTTTATATTACACACGTTATGTCTTTCTTAAGACTGATGAGAATGCAAACATGGAAGATACAAAGTTGGGAGGAGTGGATGGATGGATTAATGGCAAAAGGCCAAGTTGCCGGCAGGAGTAGTTTTTGTATAATGCATATATAATTCCCCACCATAACCAAAAAAATATATATTTATATAATTCCCCACCATTTATATATTTTTTTATGGTTGGGTTGTTAACGATGGGATCCATCACATTCCATGTTCTAACACTGTCCAAATAGAAGGTAAGAGTGGTCCCTTTGCCAAAACCATAGGTTTATACACCCCAGGCCCCACAAATTATCTCGGTATCTTTTTTCAAAAATACCAAGTATACAGTAAGTAAGATTTTGATGTTCTTTCCATGTAGTTGCTTTTATTATATCATTAAGACGCGAGATTCCATCCGTCATGGAGATGGGGGACCACAGTAATTAGTAAAGTCCTGGCACTGTTTAATGTGGAAGGTCAATAATTTGGTAATTTTCATTATTTATTGTTCGCATAAATTTTTCAGAAACCAAACAAACCTAACATATGGACATGGTGAATACGTGACATAACCGGTACCGGCGGTACGGATATGGTAAATAACAGTGGGAAAGTTAAGATATCTTCCACTTCTACCTCAAAGAAATGAAAATTAACGACACATTCTCCAATATATTATATGTTTTCCTAATATTAATTAATTTTTTAATTAAAATTTTTAATATCATGTGTGAAAGTTATTAAATAAATAATAAGATCTATATAATTTTATAATTTTCAATAAATTTCATTCTATAATAAACAAAATATACTAGAAAGAATGTGTCGGGTAAAATTTATCGTACCTCAATTAACTTCAAAAAGAGTTTGTCATAACAACGAGCCTTTAATTAATAGTGGTTAAAGCCTTAAAGGTCATTATTCTATGAGTCATCGCCCTTTTTTCTGTGTCTCAAAGTGCGTTGGGTTGAATTTCTATCTTTGACTTCGATAAGAGATTCCCATTCCCAAGCTTGGAACTCAATTTATAAACCTCTGAAATTGAATAAAGAACGATGGTTACACCGCTCCAACTGAGATCAATTTATGAGCTGAATGGCTTTAGCCAAGGATACGTATCCGAACTTGATGACCGGCCGGGGGTACCCTGGCCCTACTGAAGTCTCGTCTGTTTTATACTGAAAATCAATTTCTGGTACGGTCACGTCACACTTTTTTAATATAGAATCTGTGATGTGATACATTAACCTCATCACCCATTCTAATTATATAATGGTTAAAAAATAATTCTATCAAACTTAATTTTAATTAGCTTTAAAAAACTAAAAGACACCAATCCTTTGCCTTTGGTCGTCATATTCACATAACCAACTCATTCATTTTGGTAGTAGTCATTTTCTGGTACTCTAACGCGTTGGAAAGGTGAAGCTCAATCGTAGACTTGTAGGAACAAGGCCACAACTTTTTCTTCGTCTTCTTTTTTTATGATTTCAGAAAAGAGCAATTTCCTTCCGTCAAGTGTAACCAAAAAAAAAAATTTCCATCCGTCAAGTTATAGCCTTTATAGGATACCAAGGACTAGTTGTTACTGTAAATTTTTTATGTCACTGTGCCCATGTATATAGACTGATTAAGAATAAAATAAGTAAGGTTAGTTAAACTATTCACATGATTTTTATAGTTGTTCTTATTTTAAGTTTTAGTTTCTATACAAAAAAATTGTAAGTTTTAGTCTTTATACACGTATAAAAATTAAGTTTTGGTTCCAATTAAGAACACCATAGACAAAATTTTAATGTTAAAATCGATACAAAGACTTTCTAGTAGTGGTAAATTGCACAAAAAATTATGTAAAGATTAAAACTTACAACTTTTTTATATAGGGACTAAAACTTAAAATAAGAACAATTATGAGGATTAAGTGAATAGTTTAACCAATAAGTAAGATCAAACGTTGATTAGAAAATCAACGATTAAAATTCTAATACATTTATAATTTGGTATGTATATACAAGTAATATTAATCATTATTTTTTCATCAACAACTAAAATTAATTACTTTATCTTCTAAAATAAATTGATCACTTGGACCCACCAAATAATATCTCACTAATTTTTTTCAGTACATTGTCTTAAAACATTGTCCTAATACTTCTCACACTATTTAATAAAAGAATTTAAAGTAAAAATATATTTATCATTTTCAAAACATAAAAATATTAAATATTTTCTTTATTTAGTATTTAAGAATGTTATTATTATTACAAGGACCGTTTAGGAAATCCTGGATCATTCCACCTAAAATAAGTTGTTATATTCTTATAAATTGTCATGTTAGTAGTCCTTTTAATTCTGAATATTAAAAAAAATACATAAATTCATTATCTGCGAAAGTTGAAATTATTTAATTCTTTCTTCATTTTCATTTAATAGTTAGAAAAGAAAAGACTACTTTTGATCGGCAAAGTACATCTGCGGTTTATTGTCTCAATTATATTTCATAAATGCGTGAACTAACAGCAATCAATCCAGGAAATTCTCCAACAAGAACCGTGCCATTCTAAGGCAACCTTCTCCTTTTTATGGATTATGCAACCACTCATTCATAGCGCTCTAAGAGGGTGCAACTTTCTTTGAATTACGCAGCAGAATTCCAAGTTTTACTTTACAATAATGATTAATAAATATAGGTTACCAGACGTCTAGTTAGGCTTAATCTATACTTATTTTAATTCAATTTACTTTTATTTTTCGTGGACCTTTTTTTTTCTTTGAACAATTATATTATATCTTTTACACTATTACAATATCATTCCCGATTTAAAAAGATGAATCAGATGATAAACTCTTTTCTTGCGTATGCTATGTTGCAGTGCAGAGGTATATTCCCAATTCGCAGTTTAAAACAATACAAATTAATCTAGAAGTATAGGAAAAATAATTTGATTTTCTCATCTCAATTGTTATGTCCAGCTTACACTTATTTTTATTTTTTATTTTTTATCATACCATTCGACGTATTTATTATTTTCTCAGTTTTTTTCTTCCTAACAAAACCCTTTTGGAATGATATTTTGAAAAAATTAATTGAGTTATCGCCAGCATGCGACAGTAGGAATAACACATCTCCTTTTTTTTTTTTTGGTAACACTAAGCCACTTAGGAGATGCTTATGCATTTTAATCAAAGAACAAATATTTTTTAAAATGATCAATAAAAAGTGAAATCTATAGTTCTGACTTCTTACAAAGACATCATATGAGTTGACATAAATTTTCCCCGCTAAATTTAATTATTACATGTCACATTCTAACGAAAAATTCTATTTCATGTGGCTCACATATAATGTCGTTTAGTAAGAATATAACATGAAACATATATAATTATATATTTTATAGTATTATAATAATAATATTATTATTAATATATTAACTAGAAAACTATTTTATTAGAAATAAAACATATCTTGTCACTGTCAATATATATTATTTGACTTAGTTAACATGTTTATTTATGTTAACTTGTTGCTTATACAGAACAATTTTATAAGACATGGGCTCTCAGCTCTAGTATTAAAATGGGGGAAAAAAGTCACAAATCTTCAGTGACGGACGATACCAATGTTAATTAACTAATTAAGTACCAGACCTCACCTCACCACCTCAGTGAGACTGTTTTTTCTGATTTTTATTTTTCCAACACATAATTTTTATCACATAAATTGTTAAAACTCACAAATTGTAATCTATATTTTTGAGTTAATTTCTTTTTCAACAATTTGGATTATATTTTAGTGCAAATAACAACGTATCTTCACATATATATAAGTATAGGTTAAATAACACACGTTTTTGAAGTAAATAACAACTACTGACGCATAATGCTATATTAATCAACGCATATTTTATTTTGATATGAATAATAAATTTTAATACAACTCTGATATAAAAAAAAATTGACACAAGACATATTTATTAAATAAAAGATGTAATATATATTAAGATAGATAATATATGTTAACCAAGTCAAACAATTTATTTAGTAATACTATTAAGATGTGTTATTATGTGTAATAAAATATATTATGTTTTAATTAATATAGGAGTATTATTTATAAAAGTAATTACTATTATAATATATAATTATCATATATAAAATAATTGCATGATGTGCCACGTGTCACATTCTTATTGAAAGGCTTATTCCATGTAATTTATTGGAGGTTAAACACATAGTTTAGTCCTATACGTGTTGCAGATTCACAATTTTGTCCTTATACGTAAAAACTTATTAAATTAGTCCATATACGTATAAACATTACTGATTTGGTTCTTACCGTTATGATGTCGTTTACACATTCTTAATTTTGTCCTTATACATATAACACATTCTTATTGTGAATTCACGATGTGTATAGGGACTAAATTATGAGTTTAAACTTTATTGTAAGGAACAAGTGAAATATTGTCTTTCACCATAATAGGACACTTGACAAATGAGTGTGTTTTTTACCTTGTGTTTGGATAATAAATTTTAAGAGGGTAATTCATTTTTTAAGGAATTTAAAATATTTTGTGGTGAAATATATTGTTTGGATAGAGGATTAAGTCAGAAATTGAAATTTTAGTAATTTGTAAAGGTATTTGATTATCTAAAATTGTAGAATTTCGAAATTTACCTAAAAAGTAAAAATTTGAAATTCTTTATGTTTGTTTTCTCTTACTTCTATGTTTATTTTCTTTCTCTTCGCTTTTTTCTCTCTCACCTCGCTCTTCTCTCTCTCTCTTCTCTCAGTCTATCTCCTCTCTTTTTATTTGTTCTTTCTCTATGGCCTCTCTCTCTTCTCTCTCCTCTACCTTTCTTCATTCTCTTTCTTCTCTCCCGTCTCCTCTATCTTCTCCCTCTCTCTCATCTCCCTCTTTCTTCTCTCTCTTCTTTCACCTCTCTTTTTTCTCTATCAATATTGATGTAAAAAGTATCAAAATTTATTTTTTTGAATTATTAAACATCATCTAATTTTAAATTATTAGATATTTAAAAATTGGCTAATGTTTATTTTTGATAAAGTTTAATATTACAATTTCAATTTTTAAATATATATTTAAAAATTAATTTTTACATATGGTAGAAATTAAAATGTCATATCCTAAATTAAGAATTTGAAATTTAAGAAATTTGAATTGATTTATTCAAACAAAGCATTTAATAAATAAAAGAAATTTAAATCAAAGCAATTCAAATTTTAAGCATTTCAATTTTTTTTTTGAAATTTTAAAATTCCTCATCCCAACACACTCTTAGGCAAATAATATTTATATTTCATGAAGTTTAATGAAAGATTGAAAATGTGCCAAATATTTTTCATTTTTGTATTATTTTGACATTCTTTAATCTATATAATTTTATAAGAAATCATAAGAGATAAGTGTAAAGTAAAAAAAAAAAGATTAAATCTTAAGAAACCTTGACGGTGTATATAATTTATCATTTGTTTTTGGAAAGTTATACTATCAACTGATGCGACATCTTATCTATCTATATGTTAAATGAGAATAGCTATCTTAAACAAGGGCATTTTTAGTTGTTATTATTCAACAAGAGTATTTTTAGCTATCATTCTTAAATGAGAGCGATTTTAGGAATTTTTTAACCTTTTATTTCTTTCAATCTATCATTTTTAATATGTGTAGTTTTAAATTGAATCTCAATATTTTTAAAAAAAAATGATCAATAATTAAAAAATAATATTGTATTACAATAATTATTTATTATAAATTTAAAATATAATCTATATGTTTAAAAACATTTATTTATTATAAATTTTAATTATAATATAATTTATATATATTATGAAGTATATATTTATTATAAATTTAAGTTATATAAAATAAATATTTATTTTGTGCAATGTATAGATTAAAATACTAGTAGTCATGTAAAATGACATCTTTGTTCAAGTCATCACACCTACACAATGCAAACTACCGTAACTTAATAATTATTTTTTTTTGCGTTAATTTGATAAATTATTTTAAAAGTTTTTCTTGGGTAAATATTTGGCACAACTGCTTAAATTATCCCTACCCTTAACTCGGGCCTGGGATACAGAACGTGACAGGCCCAACAACTCGTTTGGTTAGATGAAAAAAAAAGTTCAGCGGAATTATAGAGCCCAATTCATGTAATTGGACCATAACAGCTATGCTATGGTTAGCTTGCCCCCAGGATATTGATGCTGGTATATTACATCAGAGATATATTTTTCATTTTAGAGTGGAAAATTGGAATCAAGACAAATAATAGCCGGATAAAAACATGGAAGCAAACTTCGGCTGAAAATTTTAGACGGGGACAGTGAAAATTATCTCTTTCATTTTTGCTTATTTGATAAATATTGTTTAAGATTTCCAACTTTAATAAATAATCCACTTAAATTCTTAGCGAGATAAATAACCTTATGTACCTTGTGCAAAATTAGTAACTTGTATATTAAAAAATTAATTGAAATAATTGTCATGACAAGACCAAAATGAAAAGGAGAAATTTTCAATTTTTATTAACTTAGGCCCGTTTGTTGGATTTTTTTTTAAAGTGATTTAAAAAATGTATTAAAAGTTATTTACCTTTCAGAGATTTTGTGAAATTTTTTATTTAGTTATAAAAAATTATGTAAATGTCAATTGTAATTTTAATTTTTTTTAAAATTATTTTCTTTGGTATATATTACATGTATCCTCGACATGAGACAATCTTGTTCGAAGCAAGTAGAACCACTTTGAATAACAAGGCTTTTCATTTGAGTACTTAATACAACTGTATTAAAAATTCACATTATGAATAATAGTTAACTCTAAATAACTTTGAGACAAGTACATCACCATCAATGAGATAAGAACATTTGAAGTTCGAATTATAATTACATGTAAACGATGTAAGAAACATCCTATTCGGCACTCATCACAAGGCTTTGGCCTTTGAGGATTCATCTGATCATCACTATTCAGCACAAGCACTCACACACATTACTTTATTCAAAAGAAGAGGAGGAGGCTCGTATTCTCTTAATGGCAATCCTACTTGCATAAGACCAAGTTAGATGTGAAAAATACTAATAATTTGTAAAATAAAACCAAATTAATTTGTGTCAGAAAGTAACAATTCTAGAGTTAGAGTAAGGACCCAACACGTTCAAAGACAGTAAAATTATACTTTGGAGTTGAAGCAAAGACCCCATGGCTAAAACAATAGTGACTTTCACCTTATTTTAAGTCTCAACATCTCTCAGATCAATAATTACCCTTATTTGGGACCACTCAGAAAAGAAAAAAAGAAAAAAAGACAATATCTCCCCACTTAGCTTTAGATACTTCCCTTGTTAATTAATTTTCATGATTAATTGCAATTCCTCCCCCTCCCCCCCCTTACTTAAAGCAATAAATGATAAAATTCAATCCTCACCTAGTGATATTATCTTATTAATTGAAAACAAGAATGATAGGATCGTATATTTTGTATCAAGAATTTTACTGCATTTCCTGGCTCACCACTAGTATCTCAATTCTTCATTATTGATTTTCTTTGCTTCCTTTTTTATTGAAATTATGAAAAATACCTTAATGGGATCAATTATCTCAATATCTTGACTAAAAGTTTGCGAATGGAAACAAGGCATTATAATATTATGAAAAAAGTTACTAAAAAATTGTCCTACTTTAGTCACAAGCAAGTTATAACTTATGACCTCGTGCATATTATTTCAATCCCTCACCACTGAGCCAATCCTAGTGGGTTAAGTGAGTTTCGTTAATTAATTTCACAAAAAATCAAATTCTATAAAAAAAAAATACAATTTAAGATTTACAATTTTTATTACATAAATTTTAACATTTTATTTGTTGTTAAAAAACATAAATTAAATTTTTTATGATTTTGTTAACATCAACACTAAATTAAATTTTAGGATTATTTTTTTTACAAGTATTATCTACAAGAGGTAATCTTGCGCGAGTCATGTAGGATTACTATGAGTGATATAACTCTTCTTTCGAGCATTTAATGCAGTTATAGATTTAGGGTTCAAACTAGAACAACTAGTTGAGCCAAAATAATAACATGTTAGATGATTCACACGCTCAGTTATTAGGAATAATTTAAAACATCTAAAAATAATAAATTATTTCTATTAAATTTTAGAAATTACTTAAAACAGGTTCTCAATAGAATTAGATTTTTTTTTCAAGTTTCGTTTCTTTTAATTTAAACAAACGTATTAAAAATAAAAAAGGAACTTTTTCATTAAAAAAAAATACACCATTCATGTGAGTTAAACTGATGTAAGTTACACCAACTATTACATCATTTAATAATTTTTATTAAATAATTTGATCTCAAAATTCAGCTTTAGATTAAAAGTTCCTTTCATATAGACTGTGTTTACAAAAATTTACATTAATTCAAAATTATTTGATACCTCATTTATGTACAACAAAATTAATGTAATATATACTTTTAAGATATATAAAAATATGAATAATTTGATTATCTATTTATTATTGTTCAATTTTGACAAAATTTGATGCAAACAATCAAGGTAATATATAGTTATAACTCAACAACTAGATCAATAAAAATCACACTCTTTATAGAGCTTTTAATCGTGTAATAGTATATGTAAATTATATTAATATAATTTGATCCCTTCTCCTCTTAATTAATTTATACCAACTCGTAACTTTTGGAATTTTGGATTTTTTGAGAGCCATTTTTTTTTTCATATTTGGGTATTTTGTCTTCATGTGGTCTAACTGGTTACATTTGAAGCAAACAATCTCAAGCTTGTCCTTTTTGAAAAACTTCTTAAACTTCTTCTTCTTGAAATAATGCTTATATTTCCCCTTCTTTCTAAGCATTTTTTGAAATTGCTTAGATATCAAGGAGATTTGATCATCTTCGTTTCATTAGGCATAGCTGTCTCTATTGTCCTTATGACCTTTGCCTTAGCCTTGAGGACTCTATATGTTGACCCTATTTCTAGTCAAGACTAGTTAGATTTTTCTTTAGAATTTTTGTCTTTAAAGTGATGGATATATTTTTCCCAACATCATTCCTTTGGTTCAGAACAAGTTTGTGAATCCTAAGGGATCCAAGTAACTCATCAATCTTTCATAGTGTTAAGATTATGAACTTTTTAGATGGTTGTGACCTTCGGTTCGCACTCCTTGAGAAGGTTGTTTAAGAGTTCCATATTAATCTCCTTTATGGTGAACTTGTTTACAAGGGCACAAAGACCATTTATGATAGTCTGGAAATGTCCAAACATTTTATCGATAATCTCATGGTCATTCATTTTGAACATATCACATTGTCTATTCAAAAGGTTTATATATTTTTCTTTTGATATTAGTTGTTCATTCACGAGTGAGAGCAAGAATGTCCCACGTCTCCTTAGCACTTTTGTAGCTAAAAACTTTGTTATATTTAGTCATGATTTGGGCACAAGTAATAATGTACTTTACCTTAATATTAAGTTGCATCTTGTTGATGTTTTCCTACTTCATTTAAACTATAGAATAAGATTTCCACTTTTATTTTTGAAGGCTAAAAATCACCATTTATTATAACTTGCCAAAGATTATAATGTGTTGATTTATTGAACATCTACATCTTGTATTGTGATTAGGGATAATCATCTCCAAATAAAGGTGGGGGCATTGTGACTAAAGTTCCTTAAGCTTTGAGTTAATTTTCTAGATTTGTCATGTCAAACTATGGATCTTATCCTCTACCACGATGAGATACTCAACCTTAAAGGTTGGACTTTGTTATCAAACTGTAAAAACACAAGGAACACAACAAGAAATGGTTAAATTATGTTTTTTGAAGATTTTTTTGCAAATCTGTTTAGAAGACTCATTTAAGCAGAAAGACAAAGTAAGTTCAAAAATCAAACGTCTATAAGACATACCTAAGATATCATCTTATGGATTTAGTTTTATCAAAATTCTTGTTCAAATCAAAAACATTTTCCTCACAATTCAACTCTCTCAATGTTAGCAAATATAAAGAGATAAGGGAAATAAATAATAAACACTAAGGTTTATACTTGTTCATCTTACAACCCGAGATTATGTCTATTCCTTGACAATAATCAAAATTTTCACTAACATAACTTTACAGGAATCATATTCCATACTAATACAATTATTCTTTTACACGTTGTCTCTTTAGGTAATCAACCCAAATATTCTTTCATTTGCCTCTCCAAACACAAACCCAAGTATTTTTTTGTACAAATATTTTTGGGCTCACCAAAGTTCTCAAGTTTGAAAGAAAATCAACAACCTCAAACGATCATTTGATTTAGCTCATGTACAATAAATGATAATCCACTAAGTGTATTTACAAAATTTTCAAAGAATGTTTCAAATGATTGAAAATAAATAAGCTTAGTAAAGTGAACTCTTTGTAGCTTGGTGACTCTTAAGACTTCTATAGCTAACATAGGAAAAAGTTATCAAGAACTTCTTCCTCTTATTGATTTTGAATGTTGGGTGCATTAAATGTTTACAGTAAATGTTTCTCGCTTTGACAAGGATATTTTGATAAAATGCACAACTTATTGTATTTTTATGTACTTTGTTTGTGTAACAAATAGAAGTTTTCATACTTGTACTTCTTATCCACAGACTTTATCTACAACTCTGTTTTATCACCTCTGCTTTTGTGTTAGTTACATTATTTGAGGTATGAGTGTTAATAAACTTCATTTTTTTTTATTAAGATGAAGACCCTTACTTGTAGGATATACCATTTAGCTTATACTTTCATGATGCATTGAGGTTGTGAGAACTTCTTATTAGACGTTGACTTGTGATAGATGAAGCTTTAAGTAACATTGACAAACAAAGTAGTTAGATGCACCAAGTTACTTATCCTTCGAATGAATCGTTTAGGATAATTTGTAATACATGAAAAGTCATTAATCTTTATCAAAATATAATTTTCTTATATTTGTTATAATTAAAACTAAGAATTGAATCGTTTAACAACCTTCTAATATACCTACAAGGAAGTAGAAAAAAATAAACCCCACTCCAAATTAGTTATGACCACACATTTCATTAAGTAGAAAGCATATATTTTTTTGTCTCACTAATAGTTTTTGCATACCTCTAACAACACTATCCTTTGTTCGTGAAACCAACAGTATAGTGAACAAAAATAACTAACATCTCCATTAACCCATAAATCCCCATCAACATGAAGTTCTAGGTTGAACCATAAGCTAATTCGTACCAAGACCATTACTTGATCCCTGTCCATACAAGTGAACCATGCCCTATGATGCAACTAAACCAACAAAGCAAACCACTTCCATTGCACAAACAAATAACCACTTGGTACCCAACTTATGTGAATCCCTCACAATAACTTTTCTCGACCAGGTTTTCTTAATTGAAAATGGAAAGGGAAAGAGAGAGAGAGAGAGAAAGGTTACCAGAGTGTGAAAGAAAAGGAAAAAAGAGACACAATAAAGTGAAAGAAAAAAGAAAAGAAAAAAGTGAGTTAGAAAGACAAAAACTAAAATAAAAATTATGTATATTTAAAAGGACTAAAACAAAATCTAAACATATTTAAATGAACTAAAACAAAATTTATATAAAATAACATGTCATGACTTAATAATTACATAACGTACTGAGCGGTACTTCTATTAATTACGTCGACAATTTTATAAATACGAAATTGAAAAAAAAAAAGACTAAAATAAAAAATCGAATACATTACACGAATAAAAAGCATATTTAATTAAACAATAAATATAAATATATTGATACACTTGTATATTACATCACACGCGCCACACTCACTCACGCTTTTCACTTCACATTCGCTCATCCGTTTCTGGTTGAAACCCAGTTGAAGTGTGCAGCAGCATCATAGGTGGAACCATGATGGCTGCGTATTTGCGTGTACCCATGCCCCCTCCCTCACAATCCCCCACAGCTACGAGGAGGAGATGCAGAAATCCGAGGACTCGTTGCTCCGTTTATGCCGCCACAAACAGAGTCAAAATTCCCGTTCCCCCTCTCAACCCTAAAGATCCCTTTCTCTCCAAACTCGCTTCCGTCGCTGCCTCTTCCCCCGAAACGCTCCTCAACCTTCCCCGAAACCCCGACACCCCTCCTTATTTGGACATCTTCGACTCCCCCAAGCTCATGGCTACTCCCGCTCAAGTAATAATATATTTCAGTTTTTATATACTTCTGGGTCAATATTTGATCTGTCCTAGGTTTTCTGGTAACTTAACATTAACATGCTACTTACTTCCTGTTACAAATTAACAAATAACCGTGACTTTGTGTCAGTGTCCCGGCTTCAGTGATTAGTATTGAAATTAAACATGATTTGAAAGAGATTGGATGGTCTATTTTTATTTTTTTGGCTAGGTGCTATATAGTATATACTCTTTGCAATTTGTATTTATTTCCTCTAGTCATGCTTATTATATTTTGTGGTAACTCGATAAATTGTGTGGTTGAATTAGGTGGAAAGGTCTGTTTCATACAATGAGCACCGGCCCAGGAGGCCACCACCCGACCTGCCTTCGCTGCTTCTCCATGGTAGAATTGTTTACATTGGCATGCCTGTAAGTATTCAATTGTGCATTGGTTTATGCGTTCTTGCATTTGGTGCCAATTCTGCTGTTTATGACTGTATTACTTTGCAGCTTATGCTGTGACTTCCCATCGTTGCCCTTAGTTAATACTCTACTTTTGTAATTTGTACAACCTGCTATGACTGTTTTTACGTCTCAGTTGGTGCCAGCTGTCACAGAGCTTGTTGTTGCGGAGTTGATGTACTTGCAGTATATGGATCCTAAAGAACCAATCTATATTTACATTAATTCCACTGGGACTACGCGAGATGATGGTGAAACGGTAATTGGCTTCTGGCTTGCTGTTTATGTGAAATGTTTGATGTACTGTGGACACTTTCTTTGTGTATTTTTGATATCTGTAGTTTAAGATAATCTATAAAGCTGGCTGTCTGCCTTTCTCATTTCTTATCCTCATGCATTTTGAGTTCTTGCATTCAGGTAGGCATGGAGACAGAAGGTTTTGCCATTTATGATGCAATGAAGCAGTTAAAAAATGAGGTTTGTTTCTTTTCGTTGAGAATGCACTTCAAATGATTATTCACTTGTATGCGTTGTTGACTACTATTGATGATGGTACTTGGTAGTAATATGATGAGACAAGATTGTGGGTTGGCTTGGGTTTCTGGAAAACGTGAAGAACTATGTAATTATGGTGATTGTGAAATAAAGGCATCAACTCTTGGGGTGTTTTATAGACAATTTCTGCTACTGGTAGCATGGTGGCAATTCCTTCTGTTTATAATTGCATGTGTTTAATTGATGTGCCACAGTTTAAGTTGTATTGGTATATGATCTGGCGTTTATGTTTATGACTTGCTCTGAGTAACTTATTTCTAAACAGTTCTGAATTTCTGATAGACAGCAGGCTAATTATCTGTCTTCTAAGGATTATGTATAATTGTTCTTCCTTGCTTAGCTCTTCACCAACATTTGAATATATCTTTTGACATGTATTTGGCTTTGGTTTCCTGAGAAGATACACACAGTGGCTGTTGGAGCTGCTATAGGTCAAGCCTGTTTGCTACTTTCAGCAGGGACTCCGGGTAGACGCTTTATGATGCCACATGCTAAAGGTACAGTGTGGATTTAATTTTGTGGCTCTATTCCTTTAATTCTTTCTAGATGTAATAGTTTTCTATTGATTTCTGTTTCAGCAATGATTCAGCAGCCTCGTATTCCATCCTCTGGGTTGATGCCTGCAAGTGATGTTCTTATCCGTGCAAAGGAGGTTAGTCAACTTTGTCTTTGCTACATTGCATTTTTGATCATTAGGATTGACAAACTTTGGTAGTGTCCCCCTTCCCCCTGATGTTATGGTTGTCTGGCAATCAGCATATAATACTGTCTAACTATTTTTCTTGGATTGCTTTTCTTGTTGATAAAAGTTTCATAAGAACACTTCATTGACACTGAAGCTTTTGTAGTACTTCCAATTAGATTTCAAGAGTCTCATATATCCTTTTGACTTTCATATTTTATAATCTCTTGATGTAATTCCTTGGTTGTAGATTTGCCTTTGCCCCAAACACTTTAGCAAATTTTCTTTCTTTCTAAACCTACTTTCCATAATTTGCTTCTAAATGAGAAGTTGAGTGCCTTTTAGTTTAAGATCTCATACTTTATCTTCAGTCACAAATTTTAAATGCAAACTCTTGATGGAATTCCTAGTAACTGATTGATCCATACGTTTTGAGAGCAATTATTCAGTCTATCTTTCTTTCTTTTCAGGTCTACTTTCAATTAGATGATTAGATTAAATGCTAAATGTGAACCTGAACATCTTTTTTCCCTCTCCCTTGTTTCTCCTCTTCTTTTTTTTTATTTTAACCCTAAGCAATGCCCAATTACCCACCTAATCCTATGTTTCTTTGCAATTCTTTTTTTCACAGGTGATAATTAACAGGGACAATCTGGTTAAACTACTGGCCAAACACACAGGAAATGTGAGTATCATGCACAGGTACTGGATGTCATATTTATTCAGGAAAGATCAGATAAAATCTCATATTTCTGTTATTTGCTTCTTTTCTAAATTACTAGTCAGAGGAAACAGTTGCTAATGTGATGAAGAGGCCGTATTATATGGATTCAACAAGAGCCAAGGAATTTGGGGTCATTGACAAAGTAAGTGCTTATTTACATAGTGTTAGTCGGTTGTGTTCTTTAGTCTATGCTCTCGAACATGCATTGCTGACCAAACTGATGCTGGAATACTGTTCCCAGATTCTTTGGCGTGGCCAGGAAAAGGTTATGGCAGATGTTGCTGCTCCAGAGGACTGGGACAAGGGTGCTGGTATCAAAGTTGTAGATGGATTCTAGTTCCTGTTTTGTGGATACATATATTGTCAATGTAAGTGAATCATATCTTTCTCACTGATTTTGTTATTGTAAAATGTGGAATCTCTATTCGGTTTTTGCTGGTGATGCTTCCTTTGTTTTTTTTCTCAAAAAGAAGGGGGGGGGGGGGGTGTTGATACAAAGTGGCCTGCTGTTTGAGATTTGGCAGTAAGAACTAAGTAGATGATGTGTCCCTTGTAGAAGCTCCTCTGGGAGATTGCAGAATATATGGTGTTGTTAGGAAAAATAGAAAAACAGCTCTAAATTGTTTAAATTAAAATGTAAATCCATATTAATTTGAACTAGTTTCAAACAAGGTTATCAAATCATGAATTGCCAAGCTACTTTTTGAACCGTGAATCATAATTTGTATCGAATCAAAAGGTTAAGAGACAATGGAAAATTACTTCAAATATATCATATAGATGATATATAGTGTTCAATGTAGTAATTTTAAACTAGTAATAGATAAAACAACTTAACCATAAGTCTTATAACAAAATTATTAGTTGTATGAGTTTGTGAAGCCTTTATTTTAGAAGAATGGAAACGAAACAATGAAATAGCCAAATAGAGTGCATGCATTGAATGAGTAGGTGATAAATAAAGTAGTGGAATAATCAAATTGGATAAGTTTAGAAGTGCTCCTTCAAATCCTTTTCATTTAAGCTTGTATGACTTGTGAAGTTTTTGAATGAAAATTGGTGAAAGAAAAGTGAAAAAAAGGAAAAATTAATGAATCCTTGAATTGTGTGATTGTATTGATGATATGAAATTCCACAGATTCATTTATGTATTGTAAGATAGAAAGTCATTTGAGATTCATCTTATGATACAAATTGATCGGTAGGTGAATCGTAGGATTTGAATTGTAAATTGTAAGATTCTAATAACTATGGTTTCAAAACATTATATTTATTTTGCCTAAAGTTTGTTTTTGAAGCAGTTCAATGAATTATGTTTGGTTTATCTTAGTGAATCTTTGTTGAAATTGTGTAGATAAAGTGAAATAGAGGAATGGGAGAAAAATTAAGCAGCTTTTGATTCAAGTAGTTTTACAGCCAACACTGAGTTTCTTTAGAACCCTTATATTTTAAATGGGTTGACAAATTTAAGATAACCCATTTTAACAACTCTAGCGAACAATGCGATCACTGTGTGATGTGTATCTGCTATCTAAAGTTTCATTGAACATCAAAGCCACACAACATGATATTCTTGTCGGCATGATAAATGATTCTCTAATTTAGTTTGCCGTGGCATGTTAGTTTTTCAAAAATGTTAAGAGCAAAGTGCTACTTATTTTTGTTTGTAGGATGTGATCTGAAGTTTTATGCTGCTGCTGCCTTGCAGGTCACATGTTTCGGCCCGTTAACATGGGCAAGATTTGTTTTCATTGTCTACGGGTCCTAGAAATGTTCCACTGCCATTAACAGAAAACTGACCTGTAGTTATTATGAGCCGAAGTGCCCAGAAGGCAGAGGAATTGATGGACGTTTTACTTAGGAAAAAAAAAAAAGTGTGACCGATCATCCATGTGGTCATTTAACAATAATTGGTTCTGATCACTAGCTAGTCATTGATTGCCTACCCGCATTTTACATAGGGACTGTGTAATAGAGTACATGCAAATTTGTAATCCTTTTGTTTCTATATCATTCGATCAGAGATGAACTAAAGGGTTTATCTTTGCAAATTACGTGCCGCTCTTCTTTCAAATTAGTTTATGTTGTTGTGTTTGAAATCATTAAACTGAAAAAATATTTAATTTATGAATATTTTGCGTGTTTAAAACAAGTTTAAAATTATATAATTTTAAGAATTATTAACATATATTTCATTTGGTCTGTAAATTATACCAATATTTCATGATTTCTGTCGTAATTACTACACTACAAATGTATTTATTTTATTTTGAAGCTGGAGCGTTCTAAACATTTTTGGGTTAATCTTAACAACCTGCTACTCTTTACCAAAACTATTGACGGACAGGGCCTTAGGGAGCTGATATTCTCACAATTTTTTTTTCGTAAAAAAGAAATACAAAAAAGAAGAAGTAAGGGATATTATCTTGAAATGAAGCTCTAGATGGAAGAAGCTGGCGTCGTTATGTCAAATTCTCTGTAATTTTTTGACTAATATGCGACTAATGCCCTGTGCGACCATACTAGCTCCATTTTTATTTTTTGATAAAACTAGCTCCATATTCAATTTGCCTCTGATCTTAAGAGTGGATATCGATTTATAAATAACTAATATAAAACCCATGCAACACTGTCGACTTAACTGGAGACGAAATATGGGAACATTACATTACCTGCGCTTTTTTTGGACGTCAATTGTAACGCCAAAATGGTATTATTTGTGTAGTGGCACTGTTACTGGGCTAACTTCAATTACAATGAGCTATCCTTCAATCTCATTCCGATGCGCACTATTCCTCTCATTTTCTCTCACGGCATCGTCATCATTGCCCCCATTACCGGTCTTTTCGAAGCGTTACGCTCCATCGTCTTCTTCATCCATCCCCAAAGCCACTCCCTCGGACTTGTTGTCTCTCTTGGGTTCCAAACCCGAGTCCTTAGCCGTGAATCCCGCGGTAGCACGCGAGCTCAAATCATGCTTCAAATTCCTCGTTCCTTTCTCTCCAGTACTGGAGCCTCGTCACCGGAAGTTGGGCTTGGGCAGGGCCAAACTCACCGGCCCAAGTCAGAGAGAGGAGAACGAGCTGATTTGGCGGCCGCCAAAGCCCGTTTTGGAACTGGCGCGTCTCGCCGTCGATTCTGGCGGCGACCCCGACGCTATTCATCGCCTTGTTGACCCCACTATTATCCCGGTCAGTTTCTTTCGCCCTTCTCTTCAGTTATCAACGCGTTCACCGTTAACCGAACGCGTGGTGTTGTGATAAAGCAAATGATTACAATAAAATAAATCATGGAAACAAATCACTATCAATATGGTTAGTGATTCCGAGAATAAAGGTACAATTAAGATACAATGAGAATTTTCCTCATTACATAGGTACCTGATGTTGAAGGATCAAAGGGAGACCGCTGTGAGCTCACCAGAACTCGCTATGGCAGACGCTTCATTTGTGAGGTTAGCTCACCAATAGGAATAGCTCATGAGAGAGAAAGAGATAGAGAGAGAGAGAGAGAGAGAGAGTACTGATGTTGCATTGCTCTCTCAAATATGGCAGGAACTGAACCTGTATCTGCAGTTTTTGTTTGAACTCATTGTTGATCGAGGTCCATCTGTTGGGTTGGATGTTACCTTGAACCGGTTTGATCTGTTCCATGGTCACCTTTTTCTAGCGGTAGACTCTGGAAGACTTGGTATCTTGTATGTTAAATTGTTCCTAGTGATGCCTTTTTCTCTGAATGTTCTCTTTTGCCTTCTTTGTTACTTGTTCCAAAGGTGGATGTACTCCATATAATTCACTTTATAAGACTGTTTAAGTTTGTTACAGTTAAGAATGCAACAATTTCACATTTGGCAGATTCCATGCAAAGGAGTACCCAGCATATGATAAACATGTGTTCCCATACAATATGGGTTTTTGTCAAAGAGGTACATTACTATCACTACATCCATAAATGTTATGTATACTTCGACTTACATTCTTCTCTGTTAATCTTCCACTTTGTTGTAGGCTACTATGTTTTGTGTTTGGACACTCTGTACTATTGTATTGTGTGAATCTTGTGAGTTCTTCATAATTTTTTATTTGTGTGTGCTTGTGTGTGAGAGAGGAGAGAACCTTGATGACTTGATGTTGCTAAGTTTAAGATCTCCTTGTGAATGGCATGTATATAAAAATTTGGTTGTCTTTTCTTTTGATACTCAACTTTTAAAAAGGCATTTATTTAATTTTTTCAATCTGTTGATCTTCTTTCAGGGTCCAATGTGACATATGACGATTCAATGAATCTGAGAAATATTCTCTGGCTGGCTCCATTGCCTGGCGATTCTGGTGAATCTTGGGTGGCACCGGGTATCTTCACTAAAAATACCATATCTGTATAAAGTTTGAATATTTTTCATATGGTACATACTCTTAAGTTTCACACTAAATTTTTGTGATAATAAGTGTGTCAACTGATAAGTCATCAACCTATGCAACATAAGTTTTGGATTATTGTGGTTTGGGACCTTTTGTAATCCTTAAAGTGATACAGTAGGTATATGATCCTGAAGTATGGCTGTAAACAATGTTTTGAAATTGATTTGTTCTCTTTGGCTTTTGAAATTATTTGATGTTGTGGCACACTGGCACTTGATAATTTGGGATATATATTTTCCTGTGTGAAATTCAATGAGTAGTTGGCTTATGTAGCCTAATTTTTAAGTGTAAAAGAGAGATTGGATTTTTTGTAGCATGTCCTATTACCACACTGCATAGTCCTTGATACCCTCTTCTGGTTACTTGTAGAGAGTCCTCTTAACTCTAACTGCATTGCACAAATGAGATTCTAAGACCCCTTAACTTTTCCATGGATAACAGTTATACCCAAATAACAAACCAAGTCTTTGGTATTGGACACATTAGAAATCAATTGTAAGTCTACAACTGTTCTTTTTTGGCTCTATCTCAAATCAACTATCCCAAAAGCTTAAACTATTTGGTGAAATTTCATTAATGTCCTTATTACATTGTAACACACCCCGTCATGCCCTTCGGGTTTCAAGCATGGACAATGCACACATTCACCTACTTTATGCTGAAATTCAACTGTTATTTAGAAGAACAGGATTGATAAGGATTAAACTCACAACTACTTAGTTGAGGAGGCTCTTATGCTAGGTCAAGAATTAACTATCCCAAAAGCTTAAATTGTTAGGTGAAGGCTCATGAATAGCTTTATTACATCAGTAACAGGCTCTAAAATATATTTTGAGGGAAAATGGCACAAGATTTAGATTAATTGACCTTTAAACCTGTAGCAAGTAGAATTCATTCAAGCTTTCAGTGAGACAGTGACTACCTGAGTCTGGTATATAGATATGCATGAGTAAATAAACAACATCATGTTTTTGGGTATAGCACTACTTTTTACTTGTTCTCAGCAGGTTTTTCCCTTGTCCATGTAGATCTAGTTCCTTTGGTAGCACACGGAGGGCAGGTTTTGGTGGTTGCATTTAGATGGTAGGTTTTTCCAGCTTCATTGAATCATGCTTCCAATATTCGAGCTGGCGTACGCTTATAGCTATCAAGAGGGTCTTATTTTGGTTGCTTGGGAGCATGGTTTGTGTGCTTTCATAATTGAATCTGTCTGACAGTCAGACTCTAAGCTGTGCACTTATAGAAAATATGTGCATTGCCTTTCATTGACATGCACCTGTGATACATGACGTTTGCACTCTTCGCTGGCAATGATCGTCACTGTTGTCAATGTACTATATGAAGCAAAACCATGGGGCTGATATCTTGCAAAATGTGGAGCCAGTGTTATACATCATGTTTTGGATTTGTGGAACGACTCTTCTGAAGAGCTCTAGTTTTGTCTGATGGTGGACAATCTTGATATTCATTTCAGTAGTAGTTTTTTGTTTAATTATTTTTTCCCTTTTGCATGTGTCATGCACAACATCTAGTGGGGTAAGACTCTGTTGTTGTTGTTGCATGTGTCATGCACAAATGGTTTTAAATTCAAACAATCACCTTCTATCCCTTTTCCTTCTTGATTGTGTCCTTCATACATCACTTGAAGGTGGATGTCTATACTTATACATAATTTGGATGTTTAACATGTCTCGACTTCTCTGTCCATACACTACATTGACATTGATATCAATTATTCCATGTTGTTTGTCATGCTAGATGGCTGTATATAGGTAGTCATAGAGATCTTCTGTCCTACCTTGAACATCTGTTCCCCACTTTTTAGCTCTGTTTCTGTTTATGTGAACTCAAATTGGATGCTGAGTGTCTGATGATAGACCTCCAATAACTAGTGTTTAAGTAGGTGAAATAGGCAGGGGGACAGGGAACCAGACTCAAAGGGGCCTTAACCCAATGTAACAGAAACTGCTTAATTATAACAGAATGTATTTGTGGTTATTTAGTTCGGAGGGGATGCTGTAACTGTCTAGAGAGGAGCTGTATAAAAGAGGAGGGAAACTAGATGGCGGCATCTTGAAGATCAGAATTGTAATTAGGACTTGGGAGAGGCCTGGATCTCTCAAACATCCAGGGAATAATCCACATTCTTCCTATTCTTGGTGTTGCTTGTTGCACCACATTAGGGCAAGATCAGGATTAGGGTTTTTCAAGAACAATACACTCTTTTCATTCATTCTGATTCAGTTTTACCAGTGACCAGCTTTTCTATGCTTTGATAATTAATCTATGGCTTAACAATATCAATTGCACAGGTGTTCTGGTAGTGCTGGATGCTCGTCCTGATGGAATCATATACAGAGATCTAATACCTGATTATGTAAATTTTGCAAGGACTATATATGAAGGTTTGGATTTCCGTTTCTTTTCTGTACTGCTGATTCGTGAAGACCGAAACTAGTCATTTTTTAGCTTGAAATTTTATTTCAGAAAGGTTGACCTTGTTGTCATAGGCGGACGGACCTACATAGAGCAATGAGGGTGTGCTAATGCACTCCCTCACTTTAAAAAAATTACATGTAAATATCTTAAATTTTTATATTTTGTCCCCCAAATTTTATTTATTTGAACCCACTGTCCCATTTTTTTTGTAGAATAATGACATTGAGGTTAAAAAATATAACCTCATGTATACTACCTAAACTTCCTAAATTTTTCATTTATCTAATGTGTTTATTATTTTTTATTTAAGTATTTAATTTAATGGCTCATTTAGTAGTCAAGATAAGATAGGATAAAATAAGATAGATAGATATGATAATAATAATAAT
Organism: Spatholobus suberectus; assembly: GCA_004329165.1. Taxonomy (NCBI): domain Eukaryota; kingdom Viridiplantae; phylum Streptophyta; class Magnoliopsida; order Fabales; family Fabaceae; genus Spatholobus; species Spatholobus suberectus. Next base: position 6,330,014 of record CM014732.1, read on the forward strand.
AATTATTTTTATTTTTTTATATAGATTACCCCACTAACCTAGGGTCTTAAATCTGCCACTGCTTGTTGTTTTCACTTTAATTTTTTTTTTCGTTGTAGATGATCTTGGGGATGTTGCTGTTGATGTGAACTACTTGAATGTTGGATCTGAAACTCCAAATTATCAAATATTCATATGCTGATGCTGTATTCGACGTAACTATGACGTGCTTTCACATCCCAACGACACTAGCTTACACAAATGAAGATTGCCGAAGCTTAGACGAATAATGTATAGGTCAATTGCAATTTGCAGTGAGGATTGCATAGCATATTTCTTCCGATATATATGATAATTACTTGATAGCTATGTCAAGCACTGTATATGCTCGTGCAATTTTTATCCGCCGTCTAACTTCATGCAACTCTGCCATTATAGCACAAATTTCCTAGCATGACTGGTGCCACGAATGTTGACTTGAGTTTTGCACTTCCTAATTGATTTTGCGTAGTCACTCGGCAATCATGGATGGTTTAATTAGTCAAAAGTTTATGTTGGTGATGCTTAAATTTGAAGAAATAATCACTTATTTCTTCTTAAATTTTCTTAGGAAACTGATAAAAACAATCGATTATTTCTTCAAGACCGCTTCTACAATGCTCCATTTGAAATTGAGAGCATGGGTGCTCCTTGAATTATAACCGTTGGATATAATCTTAAAGACATCTAACGGTTCATAGTGATCTTTGCTAATTTAATAGTATATTATTACAAAATATCTCTTAACGAGCTTTTTATTGCGGTGAAAAAAAATGTATAGTGTTCACTATAGACACACTTCTGTCAATCTTGCACTAATTCACAACGCTTCAAAGAAATCCCGGAGGTGGTGACGAGGGTGCAAGCTTTGGTTAACAGTAAAGGTTGAATATAATCCACCAGGGCTGACCTAGTAGTAGAAAATTTGAATAGTATGCATAAGATTTTAGGTTTTAACCTTGTTGTTGTCACTGTACACACACTAAAAAAAAAGTTTAAGATTTCTGTTGGAGAGGTGGTTTGGTAAGAAGTTGTGGCGGTTTCTGCGACAGGATTCTCTTACCTCATTCAATATTTTTCTCATTCTCCAGCCGTCCTTGAAAAAAGAAACTAAATAGCAATAGCAATATTATACAAAATGAACTAAGGACCATATGGCAATAGTAAATTATGGAAGGCTATAATAAAAAGAAAGAACATGTATAGAAACATAACAAGGAGTATTACAGAACTGGTCTTTCTTCAAACCAACACAACTACACAAACACAAGGCTGGATTAAGATATTCTCTTTGTACTTTTTTTTAATTTAAAATGTGCACACTTTCAAGCCCAAAATTAGTCCAGGCCCAAACATAAGATTCTAATTTACACATGGGAAATAGTAATTATATATTCTTCTAAGAACTTTGCATTCATGAATCTATCTGGATAGGGGTGTACATGGGTCGAGTTAGGTTGAGTTTGGCTAAACTCATTATCCAACCCGATCAAAACAGTATGGGTTGGGTTGAGTTCATGCTTTTTTTTTTGGTCAAACCCAACCCAAACCAACCCAGTCATGAACGGGTTGGTTTGGGTTAGTTAATTAAGTTCGTGTATTTAAAATTTTATAAATTTTTTAAAAATTATATTTTTTTCTTACAAATTTTGACACATTATAAAAATATTGTATTTACTATAGCTATCAAAGTGGGCTACAACCCGACGAGTCAACCCGATCCACCACTGATTCGAGCCGGGTTAGGTTGAAAAAATCCAGCTCGCCATGATTATAAGAAAAAACGAGCCCAGCTCGTTAAGCTTGTGGCTCACCCGAGTTGAACTCGTGGTGAGTTGGGTTGGCTTGCGAGTTAAGGCTTAATTTTAAAAAAAAATTATATATATATATATATATATATATATATATATATATATATATATATATATATCCCATTCTTAATTAGTAATTATCCTTTATGATTATAAATGCCATAACATTAGTTTAAAATTTAAATATTTAATTATTATAATATTTTGTCACAAAAATAAAAATTAAGTTTGAATTTTATTTTTTTATTTTAGGTGAGCCAACCCGTTTAACCCACCAACCCGTGGTGAGTTGAGCCAGGTTGACTATTTTCTGGCTCACCCAAAAGTGAGCCGGAACCCAGGTGAGCCGGGTTGGCTCACTTTGACAGCTCTAGTATTTAGTTTTGGACTTTGTTTCTCATTATTTTTGTTTCTAAAATTAATACAAAGTTTACAAGAAACTAGAACAAGAGTCGTGAGAAAAAGAACAGCAACAACATGCATGAAATACGTAATGATCCAAAATTAACAAGAGTTCATGACTTCATGGGTGTGTGGGTGTCTTTACTCTTTGTTTTATTTAGTATTAGTAATACATTAATTAATAATTATTAGTATATAAAATATAAAAAAAATAATAAATTAAATAAAATGTCATGTTAACGGGTCGGGTTCACGGGTCTATAAATTAAAACCCAGTTACCCGATCCTTGCTTAAATGAGTTTGAACAAGTTGGATCGAGTGTGATTCGAACACTCAAAAAAATCGAACCAAAATAATTTGTACCGTGAACACTCCTAAATCTAGATAGGAATAACTTGCAATAAATATCTAGAGCTGTCAAAATGGGTTTCAACCTACGAGCCAACCTGGCTCACCACGAGTTTGAGCCAGGTTGGGTTGGTAAAATTTGGCTCACCTGAATGGTGGGCCAAATTGAACCTGGCTCACTTGGCTCGCAGCTCACCCGGGTTGAACCCGTGGTGAGTCGGGTTGACTCGCAGGTTGAAGTTTTTTTTTTTTTTTAATATAACTTACTATACTAACTTTGTAGATAATTAAAATAAGTAATATATAAACCCAACCATGTAATTCTATTTCAATCATAATAAAGGAGTAATATATTAATTTATCTTTTTATATATAAATATAGAATTAGAATGTAAATATGACTTTCCAAATCATTAATATATATAAATTGTGAGACACAATATAATAAACCTATTGATATTTTGGTTTTTATTAATCGCATCAAAATTTTTATCACTTTAATTTAATTTTTGTATTTTTTTGATACTTTTTTAATTATGTATTTTATTTTTTTTATTTTAGGTGAGCCAATCCTATATAATCCACCAACCCGTGGTGAGTTGAGCTAGGTTGAACATTTTTTGGCTCACCAAAAAAGTGAGTCAGATTGGATTGATTCATTTTTACACCAACTCGTGGTGAGCTGCTCACTTTGACAGTTCTATAAATATCTCCTTAGTGTGGGTCCAATCCAAATGAGAAACATGGACGTATGACCACGTGTCATGTAGTTGGAGTGGGTCATCCCTATCCAACCGATTACCAAATTAATCAATAAATATAAACAACAAATAAATTAATTACTAAGTTTACTTCCTTGTTGGGTTGAGTTGAGCCCATCCAACCCAAGAGAGGCTAGTGCGTACCCTAGTCAATAAGCGTGTTAAAATTTGCTCCATCCCATTGTTTTCTCGTTCTACACTCGCGCTTTGCTACTCGAGCTGTGCCACTATCTGCACGCCCCATTCGTCGCAAACACCATTCTTCTCTTCTCTCTGTCTCTCTCGCTCTCTCTTTTGTCCATTTTGTTTACCGATGCCCCGTCTCGATCGCGGTGATGTTTGGAAGAGCAAGGCTCGATCCCTGCAGCTGCAGCTCCGGGACCGTTTCAGAGTCGCCGTCGACCGCCATTGGCGCCGCCGCCACCACCACCACACCATCATTCCCGCCGCCGACGGCTACTTCTCCTCCACTATTCAGCGCTGGCTTAGCCGATTTCGTGATTTCCGGAGAGTCTCGTTGCCTTCTTCCACCTCTTTCTACCGCAAACGAGGTACTCGATTAATTACCACTCTCCTCGTGCATTTTATCGAATGTTGTGATCAAATGAAATACGCGATAGGCATTATTGGCTAGGATTTTCATTTTGACGATTTTTGCTACAGTGGCTAAGGATTTCAGTTCCGAAGAAGATTCAACTCTTGTTCGCATGATGCAAGCTGTTGCCGTTCCTGTTCTTGGAAATGTCTGTCACGTGTTTATGAACGGATTAAACCGTGTGCAGGTATGATATGCCTAGTATCTGGTTTGGTTTATCATATCTTGCGTTCTGATATTTGATGGGACTGGTGTATGTGTGGAAGAACAGGTGTATGGTTTAGAAAAACTGCACTCCGCGTTGCTGCAAAGACCTAAGGGCAAACCTCTTCTTACGGTACGTGCTCTTCCAAGCTGTGGAAATGGAATGTGTGTGAGGATTTAATTATTTGACGGGGGCTTGATTTTGATTTTTTGTTTTCAGGTCAGCAATCATGTTGCTTCCGTGGATGATCCGCTTGTTATTGCTTCACTGCTTCCTCCAAGTGTTCTTTTGGATGCTAGGAATCTCAGATGGACGCTTTGTGCAACTGATAGGTGTTTTAAAAACCCCGTGACTTCTGCGTTCTTTCGATCTGTCAAAGTCTTGCCAGTTTCTCGGGGTGATGGGATTTATCAGGAGGTATGGATCCAACGAACAGTAGCTAATAGCCTTTAACGATGTAATATTTGGGGAATGATTCTCAAGAACTTTCAGCATCTAGTTTGAGGCCTTCGAGTCTATGATAATAGCTAAACTCTGCTGAAATTTGTGGCTTTTGGTGAAGATCTCGCTGTTCTTAGTTTTTAACTTTTTATTACTCTGACGTGACTTGAATGATTCAGTTTATCTTCTTGTTCTGTCCTGTTAACAATTTTTGTAAGTCCTTCATGTCGTTCCTATTTTGGGGGCGCTTGTTTTGTTAGTGTTATCAAACAAGTGTCTCTGCCTCAATCATTTCGTATTGATCTTTTCTTATGCTTCCATTTGCCTTTTGCTTCCCCCGTGAAGCCGTGCCTCTACAAACTGGAACTTCTCTAGTTAGGGATGATTGTAATTCCATCTACTTCCTCTGCTGTAGGGAATGGACATGGCCCTTTCAAAATTGAACCATGGTGATTGGGTCCACATATTCCCAGAAGGTAGTCGCTCTCGGGATGGTGGAAAAACCATGGGCTCTTCCAAGAGAGGTGTTGGGAGGTAACAATCTTCCATAGTAGTTTGGAGTAGAATGCTAACTGAAAATTTTGCATGTTTCTTGTTATGCAAGCCGGTTCTCACTTCAATTTTTACTTGTTTCATAGCGAGATTATTTTCTGATTGTTTAGAGTATTATAAGTAAAATTGTTGACTGAAGAAATAGTTTGTTCTTGAGAAAATGTTGAAGCTGTTCCATTGGTAACTTCAGAATGGCAAAATTACAATTTTTGTTCCTTAGTTTTGACCTGGTGGTTAGTTTTTTCCATTTGGATGTATCGATATTATTCATATACAATATGAATTTTAAGGCTATGCTAGTATGGTTTTATATCATATATTTGTCTCTGGTTGGTTTTATAGCACACTGTAGTCACTTTTTCGATTGGGTAAAAGATATTATTTATTTCTGTGTGCTGTAGGCATATTGTGATGGTAATTTACCCCTGATTATGTTTGCCATGGTACATAATAACTTAAGAATGATTATTATATTACATCTGGGACTTATGTTTCAGATTTGCACCCTATCATTTCTTTTACTTTTAGTAACCTTGTTCATGAGTATGGGGTCAATACTGTATTTTCATCTAGTATCTTCTACTTCTCTTTATATTTCTATTATTTTGTAATTTATTAGGGTAACAGTGTTTCTTGATTTAAATTTGCCTATCAGGTTGGTCCTGGATGGAGATAGCATGCCTCTTGTTGTTCCATTTGTACACACAGGGATGCAAGAGATTATGCCAATAGGTGCTAATTTTCCCAGAATAGGCAAGATGGTACGTATTCTTGATCCATTTCTGAAAATATTTCACCAGCATATGGGGAATTAATGAAATTAATCCAGCTTTAATCAATCTATGAACCTTCCAAGGTTTTAATTGCAGCATGGTGTTTGACTGCTAGCTTTAGGGGAAATGCTGCACTCATTGTCCCCTTAACTTTGGATCTGTTTTCTCACTCCCTCAGATCAAGATGTTCAATTACAGAATTTAGATTCTGCATTGCATGGCATGGCATATATTTTTATTGATGTGATTAATTTTAATTGTTTGTATTTTTTAGTTTAAATCTCTTGCTCTGATCGATATGACATGCTTGGATTCTCTAGGTTACAGTGCTTATAGGTGATCCGATCAATTTTGATGATATACTTGAGCTTGACATGGAGAAGGGACAGGATGTGCCAAGAAGAAGACTATATGATGCAGTAGCATCAAGAATTGGTGATCGGTTGCGTGAGCTGAAGGTCCAGGTTGACACTATAGCAATTGAACGAGAAATGCAGCTACAAGATCACTCCTCAAGCAGCATTGAACGAACATCTGGAATATTGCAGCAGGTTGATTGGGAATTATTTGGAATGGATAGCTTCATGTCTGTAGAAGATGATTCCAAGCAGAGACAAGAAACAGTTGCCCTCCCAAATATAAGTGTTTCTCGGCATCAGCAATCTCATAATGATCATAGTTGGAGAGCGGGGTTCTCATACAGGATGCGTGGTTATATAGATCAGATGGAGCTCGTGTCTTTTGCTGCGAGAGGCATATTTATGAATAATGACCTGAAGAACTCTGCTGGTTGTAGTAGAGAGATAGGCCCCGTAAAGGCATGGAAACAGTTTTTGGAAGCTAATCTATTACGGCAGTGGAATTACGTCCATTACTGAAAACATAGTAGTTCTAGATGGTGTAAATTAAAATATTCGGTTTTCGACTAAAATAAGTTGAGTTTTTGTTAGACCAACAGTTAAGCGCTGTAAAATTGCTGAGAATTTGTAACTCAAATAGCCAACTTATTCGTTTAGTTTGATTAAGTTTCAGGGTGGAATTATATTGAGGCGCTAGGTCCTGATAATGTAGAACTGTAAAAGCCCTTTCATTTAAAAAAAAAAAAAACTATGGAAGGCACCTAGGAGGAGAACAGAAATAAAATCCATGTAATATATACATAGGTATTTACTAATGTATACTCTTATTTTTTTAGCAAAGATATTTTAGTAAGTTATAATTTTAATGTTCTCAAAATATACACAAGTTAAAAAAGTAGGTATCTGTTACCAAATCTCTCTTCTTTCTCTCACTCTCTTTCTCTCGCATACACACATTTGTAAGGGACAAATTTAGTAAGAGGTGGAACGAATTAATTTCGGTCAAAAATATAGATGCTTAAGATTGTTTTAGTTAAATTTAATCTTACGTTTTATCTCTCACTTAATAAATATTATCTTTTTTAAATAGCTCAGTTATATGAAAGAGAAAATTTACCATTTATCAACGAAATAATTATATATGCAATTTCGTATTTATATTTAGATTGTTTAGTTTTATGAAAGAGAAAAATTATCATTTACCAAAAAATATATTTAGTATTTTGAAGGAGTTGCTATTATTTATGTGTAAAATTAGTACATCCAGTGTTTACTATTTTTTCAATTGATGTATTAAACAACGAAAACTTTATTCACCAAAAAAAATAAAAATAACGAAAGCTGTAAAAACAATTACCGACATTATTTAAAACCTATTCTCTCTTGGATCAATAACTATGTTTATCTACAAGTCAGTGGTAGACCTGCAAATTTGGGAACACAAAAATTGTTAGGCGTTGGATTTTATTTGACCTTTTTTAGCAATTTATTCAACAGGCAAAGTAATCTATAATGTTGAGCGTGATTGTCGACCAAAATGATTTGAGCTGAAATCGGGCGCCATAGCCTAGAATATACTTTACAGATCACACACTAGCGTCACACACTACACAACGAAGTATTAAGTATGATTATTATACGAGGTTGGGCCCATTATGTTTTCGATTATGGAGCCCACGGGCCTGATTGGCGAGGAAGCGTTCTCTTCTCTATCATTCAGACGAGACGAGACGAGACGAGACGAGACGAGGCGAGTGAGATCTTCATTATTCTTTTCTTCATTCCATTTTGCATTTTAAAATCGTGTCTTCTCCTCTGTACTGTGACATGGCCGAAGAAGAAGAAGAATCGGAGCTTAGCGATAAACAGAAGGTAGAAATCGCCAAATGGTTCCTCCTCAACTCTCCTCCTGGGGAAATCCAATACGTTGCCAAAGGTTTTTCCTTCTTTACCGCATTTTTCTTTTTCCGCTTTCTGATTTACTCTCTATTATTCTACAATTCAATCAATGCCCGAATCGTTTGTGCAGATGTGAAATCCATTCTCAACAACGACGATTTATACAATGAGGCCGCTTCCGAGGCTTTTCCCTTTTATAACAAATCGCACTTGATTTCCCTTCAAATGTCCGACCGAAGCGGAGATGTAACTATCTCTCACCCTAACAACTTATTTTCCTAGGGTTTCCTCATCAATTTTTATTTTATTTGTTGATTCATTGGATCTTTTTTTCCCAATTTCTTATGGGACTTAACACGTGCTTGCAGGTACTGGTTACTTCGTTTGGTGAGCTTGAGGGCAATGTATTTCTTGAACCTAGGACTGCGCAAGTAGCAATTGTTGACCATGTTAAACAAGTAAATCCTTTCTCTCTCTATCTGACCATTCTGTACCATCTCAATTTCTTAAATGCTATTTCAGAAGTTAACTGAATATCCATGCTTCTGCTTAACTTTTCGTTTCTCTTTTAAGGAAGGGGATGAGCAAACTAGACATTTATTATGCTAACTAATTTTAGTTTCTTTAATTCAGTTCTAGTTGTAATGAAGGTGAAACAGATTAAAGGCTATAATGATTGTAATCTGGATCTTCATGCATTGATCTCAACTTTCGTATATTGATGTGGAGCATTATAAAGTTCAGCTCTCTGCTTATTAAACTTGCCTGGTGGAACATGGGTTTTCAGTGAGTAAATCAAAATTATGAGGAAACTCAGTTGAAAGTTAGGGGTTTAAGCAAATCATGAAAAATTGTTATTGCAAACAACTATGACTTTTGTGATAAATAGGATAAAGTGCATTAGTGTAGTTCTAAGTTGTATCGCCTATTGTCTTATGATGGTGTGTTCAATGTCTCAGGTTTGTACAGAGGTGAGACCTGCTACAGACGAAGAACTTCCATCTCCATATATTGAAGAATTTCGGTAATGCCCTGCAAATTTCATGTTTGAACTATTTTAGGTCTGATAATCTGATGTTCTTTTACTAAAGCGAGCTTCACAATCTATTAAGGGGCAGACCATACTGCTTCATGTTAAATTTCGATGAATTTATTCTTTTTTCGAATAAATTTATAATCTGTTGCTTCAGTAATATATTTTTCCTCAATTTTTAATGTCTGAACTCTATGACTGTTAATTGTTTACAGTAGATTGACTGAGGAAGTCTCTTCTTCAATGTTAATTCAGAATTTTTTTAATTGTTGTACTGTATTAGATTTGTGGTTTCCATGCAACTGTTTTATTTAGAATATGTACTGTATTTTAGTTAGGAAGCAGACTCATACAGGTGATAATTAATATCTGGCTGTTTATTCTTTTAAATAAATAAAACTATATTGGTTGACATTTGAGGACATGAAATAGAGATTCACCCCTTAAACAAAGTAACTTGAATACCACACTTCGATATCTTTCTCGTAATATATAGCTTGCATCACAGGATTTATTTATTGCAGATGCAATCTAGATGCTGAAATACTTAAATATATTGAAGAAGCTTATCCAAAGGTGTCTGCTCTGTCTACTGCATAAGTGGGAAGGACGTAGAGGGCCCGGGTTCTGATTTCGAGCTTGCTGTGGTGATTTCTGCTGCTAGGCATAGTCCACAGAATTTCTGGTGTGTGAAATTAGTTAACTGAAATTCCAACTATTCTTTTTGATGGCTACTTTCTACTTTACTAATTACACAATAAGAACATTGATGCATTAATAATGTCAATATATTTTAATTTTTCTTTGGCTTTTGTTTATAGCAACGGGAGTTGGTGTTCAATATGGAATATTGAGTTCAAAGATGATCAACAAACAGTGGAAGTAAAGGGTAAAATGCAGGTAATATTATGTAGATTTCTGATGCATTGATTTGAATGATATGATACAAGGCTCTTAAACATGATTATTTTAACCCATTTTCAGGTGGGTGCCCATTATTTTGAGGAAGGAAATGTGCAGTTAGATGCAAAACATGAATGCAAAGATGCAACTCTTTTTCAGGTTACCATAAATCAGCATTACTTTAGACATTTTATTTTTATTAGGTGTGCATGTATTGCTTAAGTTATATGTACATATCCTTCCATATATTTTTTGCAATTTAATGTACTTGTATCTTGCAAGCCAGAGAATATTTTAGTAAATGTCGATGATATAAAAATGATAAGACAATATTTATCTATTTATGTTTCTGTTAAAGCTTATCTATTCATATTTTATCATTTGATTTTATTTCAGGCCCCTGAAGATTGTGCACTTGCCATAACAAGTATTATTCGTCACCATGAAACAGAGTACCTTGCTTCTCTTGAGGTTCTGAATTTGTCTTCTTGTAGCTAGGGTCTTTCATTCTTTCTATTTTAATATTGTGCGCATGATTTACTAATGACCATAACTTTACAGGCATCATATCTAAACCTTCCTGATTCTACATTCAAGGTAACCGTTATATCATCCTCGATATTTATTTATTTATTTTTAATCTAAGCTTCAGATGGGATGTGGCATTTCTGCAAGGTCTATGGTTATTGTTGATTCCTGTTAAAGCAATCCCGTGTACCTAACCTTTTCTCGTTAAGCATCTGTGTCATGACCAAGACCAAACACCTCTGGGATGCTTTTCTTTGATCCTTCTACTGACTGGATCAGTTCATTTTATCGTTCCACCATGTTAAGTGATATATATGGTCGTGTGTGAAATTGATAACGCTTGCAACAATGTGATTATTGAAGTTATGTCTAATTTGTATAATTTATAAGTTTAATCTGAATCATGCCTGAGTGTACGAGTAAAGGAGGTAATGAAAGGGGCTAGCCATATCTCATGCTTTTCTTAGGTAAATCTATTGCATTATCTATTGAATTTGAAGCCTTTTTATTACAATTTATTGCAGGATCTTCGGAGAAAGCTTCCTGTCACCCGCACCTTATTTCCATGGCATAATACTCTGCAATTCAGCTTGACAAGAGACATCTCAAAAGAACTTGGCGTTGGAAAGTAAATACACACATTCACACAGAACAAATAAAGGTTTGTGATTTACTCAAACTCGGTGGCGACAAGTTCCTCATACATTCACTACATGTCATTTGATCAAGTCAATCATTCTTAGGGTTGACGTTCTTTATATTCACTCATTTGCTTCATGAAGCACCCTCCTTTGTCTGAGTATCCTCCGCGGATGTATTTTAGTGTACTTTAATTCTTTTTTGACATTATTTGTATAGCAGAAAAGAGTTGCTGTTGTTTCTAGCCATTATACCTTAAGAAGTTTCGTGAATGCAATTAGAAATATTGCAAGAAGCTGGTTTCATACTCACACATTGAGTGTGACTATTATTATTATTATTATTATTATTATTAAGGGATATTTGAAAGTTTTATTATGAAATAAACTATTTTTAGGTTGGATTAAAATTTTTTAAAAAGTCAAATTTAACCTAAAAGGAGCTTTATTTAATATAAATATGTTGTACATAAACCTTAAATTTGATAAATAGAATAAACTCGTTTAAGGTAAAGTCTAAGACGGAGGCTAGGGTGGGTAAGTCCCTAAAGTCTCCCACCATGAGAAATTTCATTTGCACCATTATAGGGGTGTGCAAAAAATTCAAACTGATTTGAACTGCTCCAAAATTGAACTGCTCCAAATTTTAAAAATCGATCCATTTTTGAAAAAATTTGAACCAAATTGCTTTTTTAGAAACGATTCAGTTATCTGATCCATTTTTCACAAAGTGGATTAGTTTAATTTAGTTCGGTTCTTTGAAAAATTGATTCATATATGAGTATAAAATGGATAATTGAACCGGTTTGGTTCGAATCCAAAAAATCAAACTGTTTTAAAAGAAATTCAAACCAAACCACTTTATAAAAAATGGTTTGGTTTGGTTTAGATCGGTTTTTTGACATTTATTTTTTGCACACTCCTACACCATTAGATTTATGTATTTTTAAATCGATGGCTAAATTTTTTTCTTTTTTTCTATTTTCTTTTTTTCCTTCTTCTAGATTTACCCCTCTTCATTTTTAGTCTTTCTCTTCTTTTTTCTCCTCTTCTTCCTGTTTCTGGCAAAGTCATTGTGTTGCCCCCTCATCTTTGGCAAACTAACATTGCAAATTTTGATCCAGAACAGTGAGGCGGTCTTAGATCCAAAAAGAAAAGTTACCACGTACAAACACCTAACATGATTCAGACAAATACCTCACAAAGTGCGATTTTGTTTTAGATTTAAACAATAAAGTGTAATTTTAGTTCAAATTCGAACAACAAAGTGCAATTTTGTTTTAGATTTGGATAACAAAATGTGATTTCTTATGAATTTAGACAACAAAGCGTCGTCATCTCCAGAGAACCAATAACTGCATATTCAAACAAACAATTTTGTTTCCAGATCTAGATCCAGAATCGACACCCCATTTGCCTCCTTTCAAAACCCATTGTCGCGACCTCCTCAAAATCCACTCAGAGGCATAGGTTCTTGCACAAAACAACTGCCACAAGAAGAATTGATGTCCCTCCACCTCCTTGCGCGTCAAGATCTGACAAGGGGATCTCACAAGTGGCTTTCAAGACCTAGAGCCTGATAGTTTCCTATGGGGTGAAAGAGAAAGGAGAATCAATGACAAATTAGGAAAAGAGGAAGAAAAAGAAAAAAGGAAAAAAAAGAAAGAAAAAAAGAAAAATTCCAGCCATTGCTCTTAAAAATATGAAATCTAACGGTGTAAAATGAAGTTTCCCACGGTGGGAGACTTTAGGGGCTTACCCACCCTAGCCTTCGTCAAAGTTTAATTGGATTTGATCTATTCTATTCAAGTTTAAGTTGGGGTTGGACTTTTAATATGGTACTCCTTTTTAGGGGTGTATAAGACCCGGTTCGACCCGACAACCCGTCCTGGACTGAAGGCTTCAGACCGGGTTTGACCCAGTCTCCAAAAAGAAAAAAGGATAAGAAAGGCAAGACAGTCTAGAACCTGGCTTCGGGTTGGGACGAGTTCGGGTTGAACCTCGGGTCATCCGGTTCGGCTCGATTATTATTATTTATTATTATTATCATTACATTTTGGTAAATACTTTGTCATTTTGCTATCAATTTTCTAAGATTTACAAAGAGATAATTTAAAATAATATAATCCACTTACTGTTGGCGGTATTTCCATTACTCTAGGCGTAGTAGAAACAAAAATGGATTATTTGCTTACTTAAAGTTTAATATTACTATTGCAACTCACTAAAGTTAAGCTCAAAATGGATGATTTGCTTTCCTAAATTTTAGAATTGCCCCTGCGACTTTCCCTTAATAGCCTAAGATGCACAGAAAGTTAGTAGGCTTGAAAAAACAAAAAAAATGTGATATGTGATGTTAAAAAAAAATTCTATAAGAGATAACCCCTTAACACCTCCCTTAAAAAAAAAATCTACGAGATATTTCCTCTCCAAAATGTCTAATACTCTCACTCTTTATGAATTGAATTTTTTATAAAGCAAAACATGAATGTAATTTCATTTTCTTTGGAGTTTATACATTTTTTTGTTATACAGAATAATATAATCTACGCAAAGAAAAAACTTTATCACGTGCAGTATGGATTTCTAATAATGTAATGTGCCTTCCTTTTCCCTCCACTCCTTGACTATAAAATCTGATTTTCTAATAATGTGTAATGTGTATTAAGTTTATGTCTTGAACTTCTCACCATGGTTAATGAGCACTATATAAACTTTTAGCTTACACTTCGGGTTAACCCGATGTTGTCTTACTTGGGCCCGGTCTTCGTTAAACCCGTGTGTTATCGGTTTTTTTGGGTTGAGGATCGGGTTCAGGTCTACAAAATTGGCTCAGTTAAAATTTAGGGACGGGTTAGGGATATATATAACCCGTCCTAACCTGTCCCATGAACACCCCTACTCCTTTTGAACTCAATTATAAGTAACCAAAAAAAAAGTTTAGTGAACTCAAATATAAGTAAATTTTAACTATTTTTATCCTATTTAATGATACCATTTCAAAAAGAATTTAATGGTCATACTCAGTGTAAAAAGTTTTACACTGTTATCTAATCAAAAATCAGCATTAATTTTACTTTTAAAGTATTTATTATAAAAGTCAACAAACTTACAATAAATTGTGGTTTGTAATTAGATGACAGTGTAAAATTACTTTACACTATCAATACATGACCATTAAACTCTTTCAAAAATACCTTTCAATTAATTGAGATTCTATTTTCAATGATTCTTTTTTATTCTTCATATAAGTTCCAATGAAGGGTACTTTAAGAAAAAAGATTATTTTTTAAATGTAATTAGTAAAATTAAATGATATTAACTAACTTCCTTAATTAGAATAGAAATTAGTTAATTTTGCTTATATTTGAGTCTGAAGGGAGTAAAACCTTTCTTATCAAGTTTTAATGTAATTGTATTTTTAATATTTAAATTTCGTGTTATTATTTAAATTAAAATAATTACTTATTAATTTGAGAAATGCTAGCAATACTCTTTCTAACACTCTTTTTATTATTTGTTGAAATTTATTAGAAATTACAATTTTTAGTAGGTTTCACTTCTTATTTAATGAGTCTCTCTCTTAATTTAGAAGTAAGACTTACCAAAATTTGTGATTTTCAATAAATTTAAACTAATAGTAGAAAAAGTATTAGAAAGAGAGTGTTATTAACATTCCTATATTAATTATGTATGTGTTCAGTGATTTGTTTAAGTATAACTTGATTTGTAGTTTAGATATTTGAATTAAAACAAATAAAATATGCTCAATCTTTATTGATCGGGAATTGGATCATCCATTTTTAAATTTAAGGAATCTTACCTGACTTAAATTCCCCTAATTTTGATTTTATTTTAATTAAATTGGTTACTTGACAAATTCAATCAAACCTAACCTAATTAGGTTTGATTTGTTCAAATTTAATTTTTAAACCTGACCTAAATTCAAGACCATCCCCCATCCCCATCTTGTAAAAAGAAATATAATTCTTAATTTATGCCATTAGGGACAGAAATAAGTTGAGTCCAACAAGACTTTGTTTAAATAGGCTAGATTAATTTAAGAGAAGTATGATATGTGAATGAATAATTTTTTTTTTTACTTAATAATACGAAAGATTTTCATACAAAATTGTTACGAAATAACATGTTTAAATGTCATTAGTGAAATATTAAAATAAAAAAAATTAAGAATTTGACAATAATCATAGTACAGTATATTATATAATTTACTAACATATTGTGACATGGTTGAGAGATAACTTTGTCTCTTAAGCATGTAATTAGGAGTTTGATTCTTAGGTTTGTGTGTATAAAAAAACATTTGTTAAAAAAGGTTAGCCTCTTAAATGAATCTTAATATCTCGAGAGATTAGTCATTGGCTCTCGACTGAGAGATACCTTAAGTTCACCCAAAAAATATATTATATAATTTTCACCCATTAATAGTTTTCAAATAAAGAACAAGGTTTCTATTAGTAAAAATATATTTGGACACCCTAAATTCTATTTAACACCTAGTGAGAAAAAAATAAAAAGCACAAATATGATAGGTGATATAATGTAGGTTAAATATATAATTTAGTTCTTATACATGTTGCGAATTCTCAATTTGGTCCTTATACGTAAAAAGTTATTAAATCAATCCCTATACTTGTCGCAAATTCTCAATTTAGTCCATGCTGTCATGAAGCCGTTTACATATTCTTAATTTGGTCCCTATACATGTAGTGCATTCTTGATTTGGTTTCTATACGTGCAGCACATTCTTAATTTGGTCTGTATACTATAGGGACCAAATTAAGAATAAATTGTATGTATATGGACCAAATTAAGAATGCGCTGCACATATATGGACCAAATAAAGAATTTGTAAACAGTAGAGACCAAATTGAGAATCTGCGACACGTATAAAGACCAATTTAATAAGTTTTTTCGTATAGAGGACTAAATTGAGAATTTGCGGCATGTGTAGAAACTAAATTATTTGTTTAACCTATAATGTAATAGGAAGAGAGAGATAAAGAAAAGTAAGAGGGGCTGATTGAGTATTTTAAAAAATAAAGTGTGCAAAAATCATTGTTGTTTCTATTACCAGGAAAACTTTTTTGGTAGGTTTCTATTATCAGGAATTAAACCTTACTCTTGGATAAAAAGGTCACGTCTCAATATCATAATTTACTGCTGATGTTTGACAATTTCTTAAAAAATACCTCCGTTTTTTTTTATAAAACCGTTAAACTTATATAACATTATGAAAAAGAGATATACTCATTTTTAAAAATAAAAATAAAATAAAGAAAGAGAGGGTCTAGTGGATAGTTAATTTAGAGAGTAGATAAAAAATAAAGTAGTGAATAATTTAGAAAATAATTAAAGTTTATAATTGTCCAATAAAAAGTTAAGACTAAAAAAAGATATCCTCTTATATATAGTTATAGATATAAATTGAAGAAAATCATTAAATTTTTATTTATATTAAAATTATTTATAAAATTTATTATATTTATTACTTTATTAATTAATTGAAAATACTAATTAATATTATTTAAAATTTTAAAATAACATGGAAAAAAAATTCTTTTCAAAAGTGACAAATAAAAAAAAATACAGAATTAATATGAGACTAAAAACTCAAATGTTGGTGTAAAAATTTGCTTTTGATTGGGGACCACGGTTTATTTGTAAGGTGGATTATCTAATATTTACTCAACTGATTATACCAGGTAAAAGTAATATTTTAATGGTTAAAATACACTTTTTTACTATCATCTTTTTTTTGTCAGTTTGTTTTATTAAGTTTAAAATTTTGCACTTAAATTCCTGAAAGTATATCTCTTAGAATAAATTGATCTTTTCCTCAGTTTTTTTTCTTATTGCATCTTTTATAGTTTGTCATGTATCATCAAGTTTACTAAATTAATGCAATAAAACAAAAGAAATACTTTAGAGATCAAAATGGTACTTTTTAAATTTAAAGAATTAACCTAATTTAAAAAAAAAATGAGAGACAAAAAGTATAATTTAGGTTATTTTAAGAATTTAATGATTATGTATTATTAGTGTAAAAAGTTTTATACTGTTAATTAATTAAAAATTACCGTTATATGTTTTTTAATATAATTATTATAAAAATCAATAAACTTACCATGTGCATAGTCTATTTTCTCTTAATTTAATATCCGATTTATTATTGTTTTTGAAAATTAAGAAGTTAGCTATTTAAGATTACGAGAAATTGCATTGTGGTCCTTAATCTGAACTTTGCAAAGACGCTCTAATGTTTATAATTAGATTAGATAAAATAAATAGATGCAGTGGCAGGGCTTACGGCTTGATGCATAGGTGGCCGCCAAGTTTTTTGGGGAAATTCTCCCTCAAACCAAACAAAGACTGTCGTGTGCGAAGCCATCGAGGTCAGTCCTTTACCCCCATTCCATTCCGTTTTTGTTCTATTAGCCACAGAATCTGATTTTCATCTTGTTCGCATCTTGCTTACTCTTTCAGTCCTTCTTTTCAAGATCGCCTCCTATATTTTTAATTATTTGTTATTTCGTGAACTGTTTTGCTTTTCATAAATTACTTGGTATTGCACCATTTTATAACATCCTTAAACCCAAATAGATCTAACATTGTTATTCTTAAAACTTGTGCATCTTTAGTGGCATTATAGTATATCACGTATGTGAAAAATAATCGTAGCATTGCATTTTAACAGCAACATGCTCGCTTCTACTTTAAAATTGTGTCAGTGCTCGAGGGAAGAAGTAAGGGACAAGAATATTACTTCCTTTGCCAAATAATTGAGTTTTGAATTGTTATAATTCCAACAACTTGAGACACCAGAATCACTTTTTCAACAATTATCCTTGATTCTTTTCCTTCAATGGTTGATTAAGATTATACCTCCCTTCATAGTTAAGGCTACACAACTAGGATGCTTCAAGCTTTGAAACCATTATAAAGCCCATAGTAATGCTGTTATTCTGAACACCTTGGACTTTAGCCTAAGCCATACACACACCTTATTCACAAATCCAATTCAATCTAACTCAGCCCATGATCATATTAGTAATGAATTTCTTGTTCAGTATAAGGTAGATGAACAAGGGTTTTGGAATGGGTGGCTCTGGCAACGTGTACCATTGCCAAATTTCAGCAACTAATGGCAAGTATGGTAATGTCATTGGAACTAAAGGCTTGGGGTCATCCTCTGGTGACCCCAATGCGTATATTTTAGTTCTTCTGTAGTTTGCCATGCCTATTTTGAAACCTTCATGGAAACTGAGCCTTACATGTCAACCTTCCCCTTGGTGATTGTGACAAGCAGCATCAGTAGCAATGCAGCATAGCTTCTATGATTGTTTTCTTTTTTGACCTGAGTTTGTTATAAATGATACATATATTGTATAGGATTTTGATAGGATCTTCATTCGGCCAAAGTTATATGTGGGATGATACCTAAACTTGAGAAACCTGTTTCTTTGCTCCTTCATGAATTTTTTTTTTTTCCCCTTTTTATTTCACGAGATAGATTTGTGATGGTGGGAATCTGGGCTTCTAGGAGGGATTTGACTTATATAATATTCCAAGCATTTTTTTCTCTTAAATGTGCTTTCTGTCAACACTTGTTTGGCACTATCAATTATAAATGCATACTTCACTGTTTGAGAACAGGAAAGCAGACTGAGTTTTCGCAGATCAAAATTGATGTGAAGAGAAGAACAAGGCAAACGAAAAGGTTGCCTAGTTACTCAAACTTTGTAATAGTTGGAATATATACAGCAAGAATGTGCACTCTGAATGAGTAGAAAGTTAAAGACAATACGTGTGGAAGAATAGTGGATATAGTGGTTCTGCAGTCTCCTCTTATGTCTTGTTCTTCTTTTCGCATCAATTTTGATCAGCAATACTTGTTCTTTCCCTTTCCTATTGAACACTAACGAAGTCATACATTCATGGAGAGTGTGAAACAAGCATTGAAAGCATAACAGAGAACAAATGGTTGGAACACTATATCAGTCAAATCAACCAGGTTGTGGAAGCCCACATTCTCACCATCTTAATTCTTCCGTGTGATATCCGAGCATCGTGCACAAACCGAGAACCAATTGAGTTTCTGTACCGAGTACCAACCTTGAATGACATGTTTTGTGGAACAGAAATCTTATTGTGTATCATAAATATATGTATCACTTTGAAATGAAATGAACTACGTTAGTATGCATAGTCATAGAGTGAATCCAAATTCCTCTGCATTTCTTGGGTTATAGCTGCAAATGGGAATGTAACTGGTTCATTGATAACGATGAGTAGTAAAATGTTTGACTCCTTTTGCCATAAATGTAAATGCATTTTTCTTAGTATAATCCACAGCACCAGCTGCTAATAGAAATGTATCTGTTACCGTTTCTGAGAATTTTAATAGGCTACCAAACAAGAGTTTGACGGCATCAGGAAAAATCTTTTACAAAATACAAATTTAGAATATTTGGAGAAAAAATTTGAGGTTTCACATGCTGTAAGTTGCCAATATTAACAACTAGAGCTTATGGATTAGACTTGACACCAACCCATTTTCCGTTTTTATCACTTGCAAATTGTAATGCCCCAACCTGGTCCTGATATAGGTTGTGGTCAGAAAACTACTGTCACTTGAGACAACGGGCTACACCTTTGAAAGTATAAGAAAGAAGGATATCTATTCAGACAAATTAAAGAACTTCACAGGGAACCTTAAACTACTAGATTGAATATTTCTGACAATAAAGTCAATTTCAGTAGACAATACCTAGGTAGGGTTACTTCTGATTTTCTTTCTATGCACTGCCTAATAATTGTGTCGATCATTATTTCCATCCACGTACCAACAAGGTTGTCGAATGTCGATCTGTCAACATTAAGTTATGAACCTTCTGGGTAAGGATTGAGTCTAGACACAGAAGACTTCTTCTTATGACCCATAGTGAAAGCAAGAAGTAAACTCGTCCTTAATAGAGCCCCTAAACTAACACACGTTTTCCTGAAAATAATTTCTCATTGATATTTGATAATATTCCAATAATGTTTACCCTTTTAAAAAGGCTTACTAAGATATCCCTTATTAATAGAATCATAATTAACAATTATCCTAATTGATAAAATAAAAAATGAAGAGATCTAGAATTAGTAGGATCATATCTAACAATTAAATTAATAAAATAAAAAAATTAAAGAGATCCCTAATTAATATAATCATAACTAAGAATTATCCTAATAAAAAATAATAATATTAAAGATCTGAAATCAGAAATTTTGATATACAGATCTTATCAAGACAGGAAAATAAAAGAAACAAAATAAACTACAACAATTCAAGATTTAAATAAAGAGATATGGTAATCCTAATTAGTGGTCTTCATCACAATGCAATTAAAGTTTGAAGTGAAAAGATATTTTACATGAGGGACCAAGTTGCAATTTACAAAAATATTCATTGTTTACCTGCATTACCCAATATAGGTGACAGATCCCAATTGTTCATTATATAAGTAATATATCTAACGATTCACATATGGTTGTCCACTGATATTGTCAAATCCATGCATATTGGTATCTCAAGTGACTTTTGAGGGTTTTGCTTCAGATAAAGCTTCGAATCTGTTTTGACAAAGTAACAGGTATCTTACATTAAAACTCAAACTAGGGTTAGTTATTTTTTGAGAATCCAGGGCTACTTCATTGTTTGCTCTCTTTTCTTTTTCTTTTGATCCAGCTTGCCTACCATAGACGTAGTTGCTTTTGCAAAGGTTGAAAATCAAAATGAATGTTGAATGATGATTTATTTCATATCTCTAACTATCTGTGACCATTTAGTAATTAAATCTATGGGCTGCCTTTCCTCTCTGGCTCTGGAATGATGTGACTTAGCCAAATCAGACATTCATGTGCTCCATGTGGCAACAATTTAAAGCTTGCTCTCATTGTAAAATTTAAGCATGCGGGCAAGCTTTGGTTGATGTTGATGGCCCTCATGTTGAAGCACATTTCCCTGGTGATAAACAAGGAGATTGGTTTTTCCCTGACCAGAACCACAATTTTGTTTCTCCGGAGTAGGGAAAGGCAGTAGCCGATTTGGATTACTAGATAAGTTTCTCTTAGTCTTGTGTCGTTGTTTTGTGTTGGGTAGCACCTTTGTTACACATTCAAATGCAATAAATGGAAAAAAGGGAATCCAAGTGTATATGCTTGTGAGTCCTTTGATAACACCTTGAGTTTTGAAGAGGGCACTTCATTTTGGGAAGAGTATTTCTGATCCCTTGTGTTAATTGGATTGGACTGCCTCCTGCAAGGGCTTCTTGTTTCTTACATTTTGAATATACAACTCATTTGTTGACACTTTTGAACTAGTTGGAGTTGTGCCTGTGTTAGACATGTATCACGTTGTGTAACCAACATTGACATTAACTCTTAGGTAGTGTTTGGTAGACATGTTAGAACGGGATAGAATGTAACATGATTTTTTTCTAACCAAGGAAAATGAAACAAAACATGATATTTCATTCCATTTTGTCCATGTCCCAAACAATGCCATATAATCTTGATGGGGGAACTTCAAATTTTACTGGGTCTGTGTCCATGCTTCTTAGGCCATGGTTAAATCTCCATAAAATTTTAGGGTTTTAATGGATTTCATTTTGACTGCAAGTGATATCTCTGAATTTTGACATAGGGTTGCTTGTATTCTAGTGCTTTTGTTTATTGATGTCGTTCGGATGATGTTATTGTTTATGATGTGAACTTTTAGAAGAATAAATTCAATAGCAATCATTAGGTAATTAGTAAAGTTCAAAATGGGATGAAAGACATTCAGGAAAAATTTATATTATGATTTGTTTACACTGTTGGCCTCCAAGTTTTACATTGAAGGTATGTTTCTATGACAACTTATGGTTTATGTAGAGGGTTCTTGTAGACTCTACACATGCACTGTACTTTCCTGTCGTAGAAAAAATCCATCTAAACTAAATGGAATGTGTTGGACTCGGGAATTAAAAGCACAAAAAAGTGATTATATTACAGAAATAATCTAGTTTAATGACTAGATTTGCAATACAAGTACTTGGCACCCAAGGGTTTCCCCTGGTAAGGACTTTTCTCCTTCAAAACAACATAAACAACAAACTGACACCTTAATTCCCCACTACAAGTCTGTCAGACCATGTATATAACACTCTAACTGTCTGTCACATTCTAAAACATAACTGCCTAATACAGAATTATAGCTGCCTAATACAGAACTTGGCCTATCAGAATGAGAGCTAGAATGGCTAGATTTTAGTATTAGGCTTAATAATTGAGAAGTGCTTAGGATTGAAATTGGAGTTAAAAATTGTGCGGCAAGTGTTGTGTTGTTTGTAATTGTTGAAAGAGAGAAAATGAGAGAATATTGAGTGAATTCATGTATATGAATTACACCACGGAGCTAGGTTTATATAGGCTTATTACAATAAATGCACATAATTAAAGAAGATTTTGTTCTTCCAAATCAGATGAGTTTCCTATAAACCAGATATGAGTTGCCTATAAACCACTATATAATAGATACAAAATATATGATTCTGCTTTTCAACAGTAATCATTGCAAAAAAAAAAAGAAAAAAGATAAGTGAAAACTGAAGAGAATAGATGTTGCATGTAAGGTATTGATAAAATGGGTTTAGATTTGTCAATTTTTCTTCTGTTGGTTCCATTATGACTTGTGATCATTTTGGTTCAATGCCAATCAGAAGATATCAATTCTGTTACTGCATTATCAGTCTTTTTATATTTCTGATGTATTTAAATGGGAAACCAACCTGCTGTAGCTTAATATTGTGCTTAAGCTTAACCGTAACCATCATGATATTGTGGTTACTTTAGCGTTTTTGTCTTAAAGTTGTCAGTTGGCTTTGGGATCTAGAATCAAATCTTGTTTTAATCAGAGAATAACAGGCTTAGGGAGAGCTTGATTTTGGAAGGGAAGGTCCCACTCATCATATATCCCAAACTGATATACCAAAAAAAATAAAAATGTTGCCTTAATGTTACCATTTTCAGCTTCTGTTGACTATAGATTGTCAATGTTCTCTCACATTACCTACCCTGCTATTATTGATCTATAATTGTGTTAGATACTTGGCCCAATGTCAGCAGTTAGTTAGAGCAAACTCAATGAGTTAACGACTGCATCAACAGTTAGTTAGAACAGTGGATAGAGTATGAATATGAGGGGAATAATAGAAGGGAGGTTTTAGACTTGGAATAGGAATTTGGAGAGGGAGAGAACTGGATCTCTCAAATAGCTAGTCATTAGAGAGTGAGAAGGAGAGTTCCATTGTTTCATTCTTGGCCTCTGGTTTTGTGTCACATTGATATTGATCAGGGCAGTTTCTGCAATAAAATCCTATTTCTGGTCCAGTTCCATCCAATTGCTTCTGCTGCATTTTCAATATATTGCATAACCTATCAATCTGGATTCTTAGATTCTAATTCTTTTTTTATTATCTTTTACTTATTTAATATTACATTACTACTAACTAGAACCTTTATTTCTTTTTCCCTACCATGAGTTTTAATGTAGGTTTATCAAATAATTTATACAGCCTTTCTGCACTGCTATTATGTCCAGTTAAGGAGCTGAGTTCCTCTGGACACTAGCGCTCAAAAATCTGCCACTTCCTTATCATTGGTGTTGTTTATGCATTCAGGGTCTTGTCTTGGCTTACAAGCCAGCTCTTCCACCAACGGTAAATCTAGATTTCTCATCCCTTGGGGAAGAAGAAAAGAGGGAGGGGGGGGTGGCATCACATCCTGTCTGTTATTGCATTTTGTGCACTTCACTTGAGCAGTGTCTGAATATTCTTTTGGAATTTGAAATTTTGATGTATTATGACTTTCTCCCTCTTCTTCATTCAAGTCAGTTTCAATTATATGTTCTTTTATCCTTTGAAATTCTCCTCTTTATCTGGTGACAGGTGGTGCAGTTCATAAAGAGTCTGTTGCAATGTTAAATTCTACCCAATTTGAAATGGTTCAATGTGTACTAAAATACTAATCTTCTGCAGGTTTGAGTTGAAGATTTGGGTGTTTTCTTCATTATTAATCTTTCACATTTGCATGTGCAATATGCTTATTCTGCTTTGCATTCTCCACATCATCGTGAATGGCCCAATTCTCTGCTTTGGGAATAAGTGAGTGTATAAAAATCCTCAGTTATGTATGCATCTTAGTTGTTTGGACTCCCCAAATCAGAATTCTCCTTGATATTTTATAGTTCTCAACTGCTTGCTGTGGTAGGGTTGAGGACAAAATTTTGAAAGTTGGAGAAGAGCTGTGGAGAGAAACTTTACCATTACAAGGTGGCTCTGGCTTTTATCAATTACAAGGTCTGAAACCCCATACGTGGTACGAAGTGAAGATATCATATCCAGCTTCTGTATGTATATTATGTCTTTCTTCAGTTCTTTGCAGGGGATCTTTCCTCTGGAAACTGACATTACACTAAATAACCAGATACCTGCTAGCTTTTCCATTCAGCTGAAGAGAAACAAGTCGGATGTGGTGCTGAACCATAACAGGAGATTGCTCAACACTGAAAAGCTCATTTTTAAGACCAATAGCAATCAGGTCCAACAGTAGTATGAAGCCTTGTACTCCAAAATTGTTGAAAAGTCTATATGTGCGTTTGTTATGTTTTTTTCTTACAACGTTGACTTAATTCAGGATGAATCCCAGTTAATATTAGTAACTGTGGAGCCAGAGGGGTTTCCTGCAAAACTGCATGTAGCAGAGAGGCAATTTATTATCTTCAATATAGGTAATTATTTTGCATAGTATATTGATAATTTTGATATCATTAATTGTGACGTCCTATGCTTCATTACTTGTTTTATGCCCTTTTTAGTTTATCTGATATTTTTTAGATTAGTTTATTGCAATAATTTCCTTTATTTGCTAATGTTCTATACCCTTCTTCTGTTGATATGACAGTATGTGATGAACTATTATTAGGCATACCCCACAAAGCTTGGTGGGTAGTGGCACTGGCTTTACTTGGTCTTGGAATTGCATTCATTGTGCCTTCTTTTCTTCCATTGTATTTGCTACCAAAGAACCAAGTCCCGAGGACAGATGATTATGTTTCTAAAACCTCTTGATGAGCCTCCAAGAAGATAAAGTGATCGTAGGATTGTTTGTCTCAAATGCTGCGAGGCACGCCTGCATATGGCATTGGCTTTGACAGTAGAATTTTGGAAGCCACCTTGTGGCTACTAATTTTCCAAGTTTTCTACATGTTCCATCAGCCATCATATTTTATGTGTCTAAATGCAAGACAACTTTAGGATTTGTTGTCTCCACATTTTGCTTGTGATGGTGCTCATATCTTCATTCATACTGTTATCTTCGAAACCTGCTATATTAGTAATCTTTTATATCCTTCCAGCCCAACAATGAACTGAAGTTTGGGTCGTTTGGGACCCTCCTGTGTTGTTAGCATTGCTCATTTGCAGATAAACATTGCTATAATAAACAGATAGGGGGGATAAAATAAATTTTTTACCTTTTAATTTACTTATCAACTGTTTTTATCAAACATAATCATAATAAAATGATTTTGTAGGGAGATTAACAGTAGTCGGGATAGAATCCTTTGCCACGATTTGGCGTCCGGAATTCTGGAAGCTACAATTTTAAGCTGCAAAGTGAAGGCGTTCTGGGAATTAACACTCAGGCTATGCATAGTTTTATTTAAAGTCTTAGATAACATCCTGAAAGTTATTTTTAGTCTTCACAAATTTGATTCAAGTTGGTGAATGATAAATCCACCTAAAGAGATAAAACTCTTAGCACATTTTTTAATTTTATTTACAATATTATAATCTGGTATCTTACTTAATAAGAACTATACTTCTTAACTTAGAATACGTTACATGTTGTTAAGAAAGATTAATTTAATTTATTAAATACTATTTTATTGACAATAAATATAAATAATTGAAATTTTTAGTTTTATTTAAAAAAAATTAATTTAACTAATAAAAATGTTTTGTTAATAATTTATAAATTATAAATATCTTATTTTGTCTAATATTAATTGAAGGAAATTAACTATTATTTAAAGAATTTAAAAATAAAAATATCTTCATTGAATAACTAAGAAAAAAATATTAATTTAATTTAACTCATAATGTGTTATAAAATGAAAAAAAAATGTAATAGTGTAAGAAAGAATGTATCCAAAAATTATTTCATTTTCAAAATTAAAGACTCAAATTTACTGTGTAAAGATAAATTACTTGTACATATTTTAGGTTATAACAATTTAAATTTAATTTTGATGTATTATTAGTGTTTTAAATTTTATATGATTACTATATTGTTTAATAAATCTGACAAACTATGTACAGTAAAACTTGATTGTTAAATAATATAATAATACATTATTTATTAAAATTTAATATTATACATCCTCCATTTCAAAACTATTATTTTTTAAAATTGATATACATAAATTAAAAAATCATTAATTAATATAAAATTTCTTTACATCTTGACTAAAACACGCTTATTTAATATTTTCTTATTTCATGTAATTAGTTAAGATAATTTTAAATCAATTATCCATGCCATTATAAACTGAAGATATGAGTGGGAAAAATTTTCACCAAGCCTTAAATTTTCAAAATTACAATAATTTTGAAAAAAAATCTAAAAAAGAATATACTCTTGAAATGGAAAGAGTAATATATATATATATATATATATATATATTTAACAAGTTGATGAAAAATACTAAATTCTAATCATTGATGTATCTAATCAACATTATATTGGTTCAAGTTGAATTGAACTCAAATCTTTTAAGTAAGTCTCGAATTTGAGCCTTGTAAATAAAAAAAAATACGATTAAAAAAAGAGATTTCACTAAATGTGACCAGGTTTTCTTATGAAGCTAATGGATATTTTCTGCCTATAACATGTTAGCAAAAGAAAATTCATGGATGTGTCTTATTTTGCGAAATCTGCCACACCTGAAATATCTATAACTTCCACAACTTAATAGTTAATACTATGTTATTATTAGTACGCATTTGGATAAGATTCCCGTGGCGCATGTTTTTATTTCACACGCTTGGACAAATTATGACTTGCAGCGCAGAGAGGGACCCGTGCAAGGGTAACAAAAAACTTAAAAAAATAAAGGAGGTTGCCCGTCAAGTCATAGATGACGATAATCCGAAGAATATGAATCAATGTATTTGTCTATTCTGTCAAATTATATGAATGATATTTTCATGTGTTAATTAATAACAATAACAATAATTTGAAGAGCATGATGATATGTAATAACCGGCTTGGTTATAAACAACCATATATATTATTATAGTAATTATTCTGTCCGAGAATCACGAGTTGAGCAGAGAGAGTAAAGAAAGACCCTTGTCAAGTGAAAGTGGTGTAATCCAGTTCAGTTGGAGGTGTAAAAAAAACTAACAAAGAGTATGGCCGAAATCAAAGGGGAGCACAGCCTCAATGTTTCCGAAGCGCTTCCAGTTTCAGACAAAAAGCTGCCTAAAACAAAGCGCGTTGCGTCGCTTGACATCTTTCGCGGTCTCACCGTTGCGGTACCTCTCTCTCTTTTTAATTTCAGAGTCCAGTTGTTTTTTTTTAGTACTATAGTACCATGCATAAATGTTGGAGATAAAAATTGAATGAGCCGAAAGCCTGGATACATATGACCAATGCTATAAAAGTTGACGATATAAGAATCTCGAGGATTTATTCTTAAAAAATATTATATATAATTGATGGCAAATTAGTTTTATTGGTTCGAAATTCGGCAACCGTATACCATTTATGTTATAAAAGGAATTTATGGACTAACTTTTCGAATATATTTTTATTTTTTGTCTAAAATTTTCTGATGGAAATATTTATGTAGGTTTTAAAACATAAGAGACTATAATACAATAGAATCAAAAAGAGAGAGAGAGAGAGACTATAGTACAAAATTTAAGATTTTCAGTAAATATTAACAATATAGATTGTAAAGAGAATTTTGCATTTTAACTTTTCTGGATATGCAAGTGGTCTGTGGAATCCCAATTGAGGTATGGTATGATCATGACTATCAATGGTTATTTAATTTTGAATCATTCAATTTCTTACTTGTTTACGATTATAAATAGTGTGTGTGTGTTTTCCCTTCATGTTGTTAAGTAAATGTGGGTAGATTATATAGTTTGGCTAGAAATTAGCAGCCAAAACTTTAGTATAGAAACCAACGAAAAAAATATCATTTTGATTATTTTAGAACCGTAAATATCATCGTGATTTCGTTTTAACATGTTTTGGTGATGTTCGATGCATGCAGTTAATGATATTGGTTGATGATGCTGGAGGGCAATGGCCAATGATTGGTCATGCGCCATGGAATGGCTGTAACCTTGCTGATTTTGTCATGCCTTTCTTTTTGTTCATTGTCGGGATGGCCATTCCACTTGCTCTCAAGGTTAGCTGCCAATGAGAAAATAGGGTGGCTAAGAATGCTTCAAGTATTGGTTTCTCTGTTCCTTTATTTTTTCTTCTTTTTTGGTTCAAATCAGTCCTTTATTTCTTTATGCTTCTTTTATATGTCCAGAGAATACCAAATAGACTTCTAGCTGTAAAAAAGGTGCTAGTTAGAACACTCAAACTCCTCTTCTGGGGTTTGCTCTTGCAAGGTTAGTTTTTCTCCTGTGAAGAGATGTAATAAACTGTACTCTTTTCTCATGCATTTCCTCTTTACCTCCTTTTTCAAAATATGTAATACTCGAGCATTTTCTGTTATCGTTAAAAGAGGACTTGACTTAAGTTCCTAAGAGTTCCCTGTTTAAGAGGGGCTGAGGAAACATGAACATTCAATATTACATAAATTTTGCTAAGCATTACTCCCTGCTGATGATGATTATTGGATCTTGTGAAAGTTATTCTGGTGAAATGTGCTATAGTAATTGAATCTATATTAGCAATACTTCTTATGCTAAGAGTCCAAGACATGTTTTTGGGGTGAAAGACAAACAATTCATCATGCCTTGTTTTGATACGATGGATGACCTCAATGATGAAGGTGGTTTCTCTCATGCTCCGGACGATCTAACATATGGAGTTGACATGAAACACATTAGGTGGTGTGGCATTCTTCAGGTGATTTTGATAATTTTTTCCTCATTTTGACACACAAGATTTTAGCTAATAAAACTGAGTATAAAAAAAATAATACTTGTGTTTGTACCCCTTCTAGAGAATTGCTCTTGCATATTTGGTTGTAGCACTGGTGGAGATATTTTCAAGAAATGCACAAGCTAGAGATCCGGAACCCATCCAAGGCCAACTCTCAATATTCAAGTTGTACTATTGGCATTGGTTAGTCTGTGACAGTATGGTTCTGGTTAATTGGCAATTCGATATGCTTCTGAACGTTTTATCTATTAAAATTTCAGGCTAGTGGGGACAGGTATACTTACTGTTTACTTGACTTTACTTTATGGAATTCATGTTCCAGACTGGCAATTCACTGTCCATAACCCAGACAGCATATATAATGGTACAACTTTAACTGTAAGCATCCGGTTGCCTGCCTCTGATACTCTTTATACCCACAAACATATGAAGTGGGAATACAAATCAAACACTTGATACTATCTCTACTCACACACACACTTGAAGTGGGAATATCGACAGTGTTTGATTGGAGGGGAGAATGTCAGCTAACACTTTTTTTTTTTCTCTACTTGAATAAAGTAGTCTTTGGTTTTCAATCCTGGTGATATCACTTTAAGTTCATATTTTAAATATCTTGGTTGGCTATATTATGGTTTTTGCGTTTATGTGATTTTTTTTCATGGGTGCTAGTTTTCAACACTTAAATTTTTCTTCCTGTTAGCTTTAGCAATTTCTATGCTAGAAATTATGCAGAAATCAACTGGTTTAAATATTTCTGATTTTTTTCCTCTCTTTTTTCTACTCTTTTTAATTTGTTTTCTCTGTTAATTTTAGGTGACCTGTGGTGTCAGAGGGAAACTTGATCCCCCTTGTAATGCTGTGGGATATATTGACCGAGAGGTGCTTGGAATTAATCACATGTATAAGCGTCCAGCGTGGAGGAGATCTGAAGTGTGTTGCTATTTTCTCCCAGACATTATTTCCTACTAAAAATTTGAAACACTTACTCTATGGCTATAGGAAATTTCAAACGCTAATTGCCTTTAAGTGCTGCAGGCTTGCACCGAGAAATCCCCATATGAAGGGCCTTTTAAGAGAAGTGCTCCTTCATGGTGTTATGCTCCTTTTGAGCCAGAAGGAATTTTAAGGTTTGTATATGGTCTCCAAATCCTCTTCGTGTATGTTTGGTTTAGCTGAAATCCCAAACATGCGATTAACAGATTTCAATCAGTTCTTAGCTACATTGACTTTGTTTGCTTTGAAGTAGATGATCAAATAATTGAAAATGTTATTCACATTGTTACTAAGAAAAAGAGTTGAGGACTCCCATATTCATTCTTCTTTTGTTCAAAATCTTGGTTAGAGCATGCCACATAATTTTTTCTCACAATTTTGAAATGCTCAGACCCTTTTGAGGACTGCGCTATGATTATGAATACGTCCCCTTTGTTGGGCACGCCAGATGTATAACTTGTTCCACTGATCCTAATAGCAATGTCATGTGCAATTGCAGCTCAATATCTGCTATCCTCTCCACAATCATTGGATTGCATTTTGGACATGTACTCATACATTTACAGGTGAAGTGAAACCTTCGGCCCAAAGTAATCGGTGCTTGACAACCCTCTAACCTGTGCTTACTTCTTCACTTTTGTGACTTTAGAACCATGCTTCTAGGTTGAAGCACTGGCTTCTCCTTGGCTTAGCTCTCCTTACTTCAGGACTTATTCTTCACTTCACTCATGGTGTGAACTCTTAACTTAGTGTTGGCTGGAATTAACCATGTAACCATTAGTCTATCCTCATTTATTCTGATGGTGCCCCCTCCCCTTTCCTTTCTTCCGTTTGTTGCAGCCATTCCTTTGAATAAACAATTGTACACACTGAGCTATGTTTGTGTGACATCTGGAGCAGCAGCATTACTTTTCTCAGCCTTCTATATTATGGTATGTTTTTTGGGTAATACTGGAAATTGTACCTTTCTTTCTATCATAGTCTTCTGGATTGTTTTTCAGTTTAGGTTTATCCTTGCCGTTAATGTTCACCTCTCTCATATGGATTGATTTAGAATTGTCATTGCAGGTTGATATTTGGGGTTTGACATTATTGTTCTTGCCTTTGAAATGGATTGGCATGAATGCCATGCTTGTTTATGTCATGGCAGCTGGGGGAATCTTCGCTGGATTCGTTAATGGGTGGTATTATGATGACCCTCATAATACGCTGGTACATTCATCTCATCTAATTTTCTATATACTTGGTCCCTGAACTTCGGTGCAAGATTGAGAGCACCATAATCTCTATTTTATAATTTGTGCTCTATATCTTGTATTATTCCATGTAATTGAAAAATAAAGTCTTTTCAAGTACATATTATTTTGTATCTACTTTTCAGCTCCTTGATCGACGACAAGTACTACTAACTGGATAGTCCCAATTATTTAGATTTTTCTTTGTTATTTTGTCATTTTCTTTGTTATGTTTGAATTTACTGAACATGTAACTAATTACGTCGTACTTATCGGTGTTTAATTTGTTTTGTGAACAGATCTATTGGATCCAAAAGCATGTCTTCATTAAAGTTTGGCATTCAAGGAGAGTGGGCATCCTATTGTATGTGATCTTTGCGGAGATCCTATTCTGGGTCGTCGTTGCAGGCATCTTGCACCGATTGGGCATATATTGGAAGCTTTGAATTTTTACAAAATTATCCCTTGTTTATTATTATTTTCTTAACTGTGTATCTATCCTGTTGCTGTATATTCAATTTGATCAATGACTGAAGAGCCATTTCGCCTAGTAAAATAGTTTGTTGTTATTATTGGTATGATTCAACTAAAAAATGTACAGGATAAACCATCCTATAAACTATTAAGACACAAGTTCAGTGTAGCTCCTTTTAGTAATGTTTTTGAATCAAATTTAGAATTTTATCCAAGTAATTAATGCCGATTTTTGTCATGTGAAGTGAATTACTAAAATAAAATGTTAATTTTGATTAAATAGGGTAAAATATGTTTTTGGTCTATCAAAATATTTTTGAAATTAAAAAATTTAATATGTTTTTAGTTCTTATATTTATCAAAAATGATGTGGTTTTAATCCCTCATTAAAGATTAAAAATACATGTTTCTATTAAAATGTAGGAACTAAAAATATATTAAATTTTGGCTTAAACATGTTTTTGGTTCTTGTAATATACATTTTTTTTATCTTGATCCTTATAAAATTATTTTTTAAATGGTTTTCATAAAATTTATTTTTTTTATTTAGTCCTTATTATTTTGTTTTAGTTCTTGTAATATACTCATTTTTTTTTGTTTTTGTCTTTGTAATATGTAAATAATATGTTTTTAGTCCCTATCATTCTTTTTCAAAGAGACTAATTTAAAATAAACAAAATATTATAGGAACTAAAACAAAAAAATAGATATATTACAAGGACTAAAAAAATAACAAGGACCAAAATAAAAAAAAATTACAAGAATTATTTAAAAAAATAATAATTTTATAAGGACCAAAACAAAACAAAAATATTATAAAAATTAAAAACATATTTAAACCTTAAATTTTTATAAGATTAAAATCAACATTCCGAAACATTTCGAGATAAAAAAATATTTTATCCACAATATTTCTCACCCAATCACACACTCGGTGTGTAAATTGTAATCATCCTCTAAACTCAAGTGTAAAATAAAGCAGATGATATGTATAGTCCATTCTCTTATTGGGCCGGAGTCAAAGGCCATTTCCACTTTAACCAGTCCACGAGTTCTGTTTCAGAGTATTATATAGCAGAGGAATAAAAAACAGAGGGAAATTGTGAGATTGCCTCCCCAACAAGTTGTCTTTGTGTTGTAAGTGCATGAAAAGTTGAATCCAATTCCCAATCGCATTGCTAATTGAATTGATGGTGAGCGCCATGTTAGAGGATACTACGAGCTTTGAAGATGATGAGTTGGCGTCTATGACCACCGATGACGTCGTCAGAGCTTCTCGTCTACTCGAAAACAATATTCGCATTCTCAAGGTCTCTTCTCTCTTCTCCAATTGCATTTACCGTTACTTCTTTTCATTTATAGCTCTTGATGAGAGTAAATACGGTTTTGTTGAGTTGTTTTTGTCTTTGAAGGATGAGTTGCGGGGAACGAATCGGGAATTGGAATCATACAAGGAGAACAAAAGAGAACAGGAGAAGATTAAACTTAATAAGCAGTTGCCCTACCTTGTTGGCAACATTGTTGAGGTCATTTACTGCTCCTATTTATTTCTTCTGCTTCTGCCTTATATGTTTTCTCTGTTCCATAGTTGACCAAACAGACAACTTAGTCACTGGTGTGGACTACAATTCCATGATGGCATTGTTTAAACTTTGAAGTAGTGAGGGTGAATTCTTGGGAATTTTTTAGATTCTAAATATGAACCTCCCATTTTCCTTTTTCAGTTCCAAGACCTTTGTAAAATTATGTATATAAACACTGATATCCCTTCCTCAAAAGGGTTTACGGGCAAAACCCCGAAGTTGATAAGTTGAAAATAAATAGTTAGCTTTGGTGTTTTTTCCTTTTGAAGTTTGAGGTATGTCACGATTCATTTTGTAGCATTTGCTGCAATTGGCTTAGGGGCCTGAGTGTGTATTTGAGTTGTTTGGCCACTACATCAATCCACTAATGTGGCAATTCTACCTAGATGCAACGGCTACCTGCAAAAATTATCCATAACAAGTAGGGAAATACCTACTCAATGAGGATGGGTCTAGCCCGGGATATTTGTCTATCAAATTTAATGAAAATGGGTACAGATATAGGTATTATAATATCCACTTGTCCTATACTGGCACCTATATATGTTTGTGTATGTATATAATCTTTAATATATTAAAGATGAAATATCTCATATATAATATATTGAAAAGAAAAGTTTTAGTGATTATTATAATATTAAAATCTTAATTTATTTTTAAAAATAAAGATATTGTAAGAAGTACAAACAAAAAATAAGTGTTTAATTTATATGTATTATTAGCGTAAAATTTTTTACATATATATTCAATAGGAGTTTACCTTATTGCAACATCACATTAATGAATATAGGATAATCAAATTTTATTAGACGTTTATGTAAAAAAAATTTGCACTAACATTGTATATAAATTAAATTTTAAAAATAATTCATATTCCAATAAAAATATTAAATTATATAAAAAGATTATATTCCTTTTCAAATGCATGTATTGTTTCTAAAATATTATTAACAATACTTATAATTATTGTTATTGCTAAACATATTTTTTTAAATTAAAATTATTCAAATTTTATTTAATATTAACTATGTTAAAGAATAAATTGAATGAATTTGTCTGTTTATATATAGATTGTGAAATGTTAGAAATATTTAATTATAAAACTTTGATTAATAATTTTGTAGTTGATAAAAAATAAAATGAGTTTTGATAAATTATATTAAATTAAATACTGAATATAAATTTCGCATAAAACCTTAGAATTTTTTTCCATTGCTCTACACTTAAAGAAGGTGTGGGTATGGGTATATAGATACCCAATAAATATAGAGACAAGTATGAAAGTCGCTAGCCGAATAAGTATAGGATCGGGTATAAGTATTTTTTTCAATCGTGGCTATGAGAATGGGTACTATAATACCCTACTTAAACCCTATCCATTGTCATCCCTGAATATGCAAAAAATAACAAATGATTGAATTTTGAGGTGAGGATAGGAATTTTTCTTGTTGGTGATTTAACTTGTTTTTTTTAAGTGAATTACCAATTTAGTTCCTAAAATTATAGGGTCGATCAATTTGATCCTTGACATTAACAACATAATAAAATGGTCCTTGAAATTATAACAATTAATCAATTTAGTCCTCTTGTTAGTTGGTATTAGGGGTGTTCGCGGATTGGATTGGATCGGTTTTGAAGAGAAAAACCATCCGATCCAATTACTTCGGTTTTGTTAATTCATCATCCAATCGGTTTGGTTTAAAATTTAAATCCAATCCAATGCGATCCAATTTAAAACGGTTTGGATTGGATCGGTTTTTGGTTTTAATCTTATTTTTAAAAAAAAGTATTAAATAAATAATATGATATATAATAAATATATTAAAAATAATTTAAAATATCAAATATTTCATTAATGAGTCATTATATAACTTATACTAGTATAACTCTTTAAATATATATTATTAAAAATAAATTTACACAACTTGATAATTATGTTTATGTATTTTTACTCAAATAATTACTAAAAAACTATCTTTAAATAAATATATTTTTTATAAACAAGTATAATTTATGTGATAGGTTTACAAATATATAAGAAATAAAAACATAAACATGAGTGATATTAGAAAATTACAAGTGAAAATATATATGCATGTATAAGTTCGGTTTGGATTAGATTAGATCAGTTTTCAAAATCAAATCCAAAATTCGATCCAATCTAATTAAAAATTTCGGTTTTTTGAATTTTTAATTTTTTTGGTTTTTGATTTATTTGATTTTCGATTCTTTGGATCAATTTTTTCGATTTTCATTAGATTAAATTGGTTTATGAACACCCCTAATTGGTATCACCTAAAAACACCGAGTTATTACCTGCATGACATCCAACTAGGCTCACAAGTGCCTGCCACGTAAACGGGACAAAGTTGGCATAAAATTGGATGAACCATTTTGACGAAATTGACCCCCTCTTCTCTTTGTCTATTTTAAAAATCATTTTTTCCACCTTTGTCTCCACAGTTCACACCATTCTTGTCTTCCTCTACAACGAGAGCTTAGAAAAAATGTTTCTTCAAAATTTCCAATTTTGAAGGCACATATATATATATATATATATATATATAAGGAATAAAGAAAAATGACTGCGGGATGCAGTAGAGGTGAGGATTACAGCGATCTGACCTGCAAGCAAGAAGAAGCAAAACAATGAGTGAGCAATTACTTATTCGTTAACTGAACTCGAAGCTGTGATAGAATATTTCGCGTTCACATCAAAGAACGTAAAACCTAATCCAGAATGGATAGAATTTTTAAGAGAAGCAGAGCAATAAGGAGAACCCCAAAAGCAGGACGCAAATCAAAATCTTGAGCAAAGAATTCTATTCCATTCTGGATTAGGGTATATTTTCTTGGGAGTGAACCTGAAATATTCGATCGAAGCTTCGGGTTTTTAATGCGGAAGTGATTGCTCGCTTCTTGTTTTGGTTCAGGTCAGGCCACCGTAATTTTTGCTCTCCATTGCACACCGCTGTAAAAGTGTTCGTTGAAATGGTGCATCCAATTTTTGGTCAATTTGGCCCCTTTTACGTAGCAGATACGTGTGCTTAGTTGATGTTAAGCAGGCACTTAACATGTCAACTCAGTTTTTTTATGAGACGGGCTAACGGAGAGACTAAATTTATTGACGATTTACAATTTTAGAAATATTTTTGTCATTTTGTTAATGTCAGGGACCAAATTGACCAATCTCTACAATTTTAAGGACCAAATCCGTGATTCACTCGTTTTTTCATTCCCTAATGTTCCAAATTCTGACGTGATATTTTTGTTTTCAGATATTGGAAATGAACCCAGAAGATGAAGCTGAAGAAGATGGCGCCAACATTAATCTTGACTCCCAAAGGAAAGGAAAATGTGTTGTGCTAAAGACATCTACTCGACACGTGACAAAGCTGATAATTTCATATCTTTTGAACAGAAATTTCATGTCTCCCTATTTCAATTTCCAGTGTTACTGTTTCATTAAGATTGTTTCTTATCTTTAGTGTCTTTATTTCTTTTGGATCCTCAGAAAAACATAATGGATTTGGAGTTAGTTGGCAAGGAAAAGCCCTTAATATAACTTGCTGCGATAGTAAATTATGTTTTCTTTTGACTGCAGGCAATCTTTCTTCCTGTTGTTGTTCTTGTTGACCCTGACAAGTTAAAACCTGGTGATCTGGTTGGTGTTAACAAAGATAGTTACTTAATCTTGGATACTCTGCCTTCTGAGTATGATTCACGAGTTAAAGCCATGGAAGTTGATGAAAAGCCAACGGAGGACTACAATGACATTGGTGGGTTAGAGAAGCAGGTGCACTATAATTGCTGGCAATTTATCAATGCACTCTTTCTTTTTTCTTATTTTACAGTTAGGTAACTGGGTCTCTGATGATGTGATCAATAACTTGGTCTTTGCCAATAGATCCAAGAATTAGTTGAAGCCATTGTTTTGCCAATGACGCACAAAGAGCGGTTCCAGAAATTAGTAGTTCGTCCACCAAAGGGGGCGCTCTTATATGGACCTCCAGGGACTGGAAAAACATTAATGGCCCGTGCTTGTGCAGCACAAACAAATGCCACTTTTCTGAAGTTGGCAGGTCCACAGCTGGTCCAGGTATGACTCTTCCTTTTTTTATCCTTTTAACTTTCTTATTATGACTAATAATTCCATTGTATCTTATTTATTACCTTTTTTGCCTTTTTCTTAAATAATTGAGTTGTTAGTATTTTTAATTTTACTGATTTTTAACAGGCAAATATCTTATTCGTTCTTCAATCTTTTTCAGCTAACAATTTTCTCGTGATTTTTGTTGATGAAACTCGTTGACTGTATGGGGATTATTCTTATATTATGTTTTCATATTAAGCATATAAATATGCTTTGGTTATAGCATCTGATGATTCCCTATCACTTCAACCCATCTAAATAGTAACAGTCGTTTACTCTTACATTTGTACTATTGTTCTACCTGCGTTAGATGTTTGTATACACATCTATGTGCTGCATCAGCGTTTGGAATGGAGGAATGACCTAACCTGGAATTTTACAGATGTTTATAGGAGATGGAGCAAAACTTGTCCGGGATGCCTTTCAGCTGGCAAAAGAGAAGTCTCCATGCATTATATTTATAGATGAAATTGATGCAATTGCAACAAAGCGTTTTGATAGGTATGAGCAGGCAGGATTTTAGATCTACATATTCATTAGCCCTTCTTTTTTTTTTCTTTTATCAGTAGAGGGCTGGTTCTTGTTTCAATAATAGCAGTTCTGCAACCTTTCATTTTATTGGGTTGTTGATTGCAGTGAAGTAAGTGGAGACAGGGAGGTACAGCGAACAATGTTAGAATTGCTCAATCAGCTTGCTGGTTTTAGTAATGATGACCGGATTAAGGTTTGTCTTCTATTCTTATCTGTGTCTCTTTTTTTCTGATTGATGTGATAAACAGTAAGCTTAAATAGGTGTTTACTGTCTTTGGGTTAAGCATATTAGAATATATCCTCTTGAAACCCATCTTTGGGTTTAGTCACGTAATTTATTTGTACTTTGATGTATAACAACTCAAATAGTGAATATTTACATAATTAGATTTATAACTTGGACCAGTTTGTTGTTTTAAAGTTTTGCCACTGCAATCAGAACAATTGTCATCCTGACGCAATTCTCTTCGTAGTGAAATTTTGTCTTTTTGTGGAACAGAGATTTCCACCGCTGTTATTGCTCAAAACAAACACACATGATGTTGGCACTAAATGTATTAGATTTTTATTCAGTTAGGGTTTAGGGGATTGAAATGCCATTTTCACTTGTAAATTGCAGGTGATTGATCCTGCCCTTATGCGTTCTGGTCGATTGGATCAAAAAATTGAGTTCCCACATCCAATTGAAGAAGCAAGAGCCCGAATTCTGCAGGTTTGGTATCTTCAAATTTAATCTGCTGGCATTTTTTTTTTCTGACAACATTTACTTATGCTTTCACGTTAATATTATAGATCCATTCTCGGAAAATTAATGTTCACCCCAATGCCAATTTTGAAGAATTAGCTCGGTCCACAGATGATTTCAATGGAGTACAACTTAAAGCTGTATTCTAGATATGCAACAACTTAATATTTAAAAAATCATGATTAATCTAGCTTGAAATTACTGGATTGTCATTCCTGTTTGGATCTTTCTTTTTATTTTCTTTCTTTCTGTTTTCTGTTGGCATGCTTGCTTTTATTCCAAAAATGTTGTCAATTGCATTTGTTTTTTTCTGGTACAGTTCAATGCCGAAGCTTTGGACCGTGTTAGAATTTTTAACATGAATCTGTCTGCTTAAATGTGAAAAATCATTAAATATGATTTTTGTACAATTGCAGGTGAACCATGAGGACTTTAATGAAGGTATCATCCAAGTCCAAGCAAAGAAGAAAGCAAGCTTGAATTATTATGCATAGGCACTCAACGCAATGAAAAATGAGCATTGATGTTTGACTTTTGTTAGCTAGTATTAATCTTACTCGAATCATATGTAACATATAGCATGGTAATTTAATTATCATCTTTTAAAACAGTAATCTGGTCGCAAATTTCTTAGAAGTAGCTGTATATGTTTTGAAATTCGTCGTGCTGGTCAGGCTGCGAGAATTGACTAATTCCAGTAGATTAACTAATCCCAATGTCATAAACTAATTGAAAAATTAACTAATCTCACATTGTTTGACTAATCTCACACTTATGATTGACCGATCTCAAAAATTATACTGCCCAATACAACAATTAGATTGACCATTTATTGTTTACTGGCTTGATTTTATTTAGATCAATGGATATAAATCTATGGTTAGGATATTTTATGGAGAGAGGACGAAAAGAGAGTTGATGGAGATTATTTAAATTGCTATAATAACATAGGTTACCATTCGGGGGTTGGTCAAATGACAAAGCTGGAAACAAAATCTGAATCTAACATGTGATTATTTGAAATCAAGCAACAATTGATCAAATAGTAGATTGCAAGAAGTGAGCAGCTAAGGAGAGTGCATTTTAGAGAGACGTTTAAAAAAAATTAAAGAAAAATAGGGGAGTGCAAGCAACGTATCACTACCCTGGCCCCTTCCCCCCGTCAGCCCCACCCTCACCCTCAACGGTCTCCCCTCCCCTACTCCATCCCCTTCCTTCACAATTGGCCTCCCATTTGTCTTGTGTTGTACCAGTACACGAACAATAAATTTATCATTAATTTACACGTCACAGATTTTTCGCTTAAAAAATTCCTATAAAAGATTATTTAAAGGGAGGTGTTAGAATTTGCTATGCAAGAATTACATTAGTTCTATGTATTATGAGAGTGTGTTTCACCAGCTCTTTTTTTAGCTTATTTCTCTAAAATGAGAAGTCAGGTCAAATACATTTCATAAAAAGCTCTTAAAAAAATAAGTTAATTATTTTTATAAAAAAAATTGAAAAAATGTAGCTTATAATTAAGTTGGTACGAGGAGCTTTTTTTAGTTTATACAGAGCTTATTCTCGTAGTCTCTTTTTGAATCCCAATGCAACCAAAAATATCATCTTTCTTAATTTTTCACTGTTTTTTCAATTTGAGTGCTTCACCGACTTCCTCATTAAATAATACTTACATACATTAGTTTATTTTAAAATTGTTTATTTATTGTAAGGTTTTATTTTTTTTTAATATTATTTGTTTTAGAAAATTAAAAATATTATTTATTTTTTAACTTTTTAAATATTCTTTATATAAAATAATAGAACATTAATGAAATGAATAAATAATAATTAAATTTTTATATTTTAAAATATTTATAATTTTTATTCTTTAAATTTAATTAGATGCCATATTTTTTAAAATTTTAATTTATAGTTAAGTTTTTGAATTATTAATTACAACAGTATATTTATTAAATAATTTTTGAATTGTTTATTTAATACTTTTTAATATATATTGGCATTATTGATTTTTTTTAAATATTTTTATTTTTATTTTTTCAAAATATTATTTACCAATAATATAAAATTTTAAATATTTTAACTTTTGTAATTAATACTTAAGTTTATTTAATTAATATTATATGTAATAAAATATTTGTAAATAATTTTTAAAATTAATTTTTATTAATTAAATTGATTTTTTATATTTTTAAAATTTTAAATATATTTATTACATGAAATAAAAAATTTACTAAATAAGTAAATAATATAATTAAATAAAAATTTTATATTTAAAAAAATTTATAATGTTTATTCTTTAAATTTAATTTAGAATTCAGATTTTTTTTAATTTTTAATTTGCAGTTAAGTTTTTTCATTTTAAATTACAACAATATATTTATTAAATACTTTTTGGATTATTTCTAAATATTATTTAATATATATTGAAATTATTGAATTTTATTTAAATATATGATTTTTTATCTTCTAAAAATATTATTGAACAAAAATACAAAATTTTTAAATAATACTTTTGTAATTAGTATTATATATAATAAAATATTTATAAATCAGATTCAAAATTAAATTTTATTAATTAAAATATTTTTTGATATTTTTAAAATTAAAAATTAAAAAATTATATATTTTAATACTTTTATGTATTTTTATTATCATTAAAATAAATTTATGTTGATTAAATTAATTTTACATAATTGTAACAAAAATTAACCTTACGTAATATTTTTTATTTTATCAATATATATATATATATATATATATAATTCTATTGAGGGGAGCAATTAGTTTTTAGTAAATTTGAAATTTTAAAAAAAATTATCAGACAAGTTTTGGCTTAAAAGGAGTTTTAAAATTAAGAAAAAAAATTGCCAAACAACTCCTACTTTATTTTTAAAACCCTTCTTTTGAGCTTTAACTTTAAAGTAACTTTTAAGTTTTAAAAAAAAAATTGAGCCAAACATAACTTGAGTGTGTTTGGCTAATTTAACTAATTTAAAAAACCAAAAGAAAGTTGCTTGGTAAAGAAAGTTACTTCATTAGCGTGTAGTGGGTTTTACAATACTACTTCATGTAGAATTTGAACTTATAACCTCTAAACTTATTGTTTTTTCCTATTTTTATTTTCAATACATTATTAGAATTTCCCTTTTTATCATTTTTATATTAAAAATCTATTAGTACTCTTCCATACTCTCACTCTCATCATATATTATTTCTTTGAAATATAAAATTATTAAAATTATAAAATAAATCTATTTATATTATCTCATTCATTTAATAACAATATTTAAAAATGGAATAAAATTATAAAATTATTGTCCTAGTTTTCAAGATTATAAATTATTTGAAACAAATTAAAATTTGAAAAGTGATAATCATTTGAAAATATATTTAATTACAAATTTTCAAGTTATGGCTGTTATGGCCAAGTAATTAAATGTCTTTTTATGTCATTTTACATTTATTAACTAATCTAAAGGTTAATTTTGCCAAATATTTTTAATTCCATTGGTTAGTTTAATAGTTTTGAGCTTTTAACTAGTTTATCAAGTTTCAATTATGTTAGATTAGAGGATAATTTTTAATGACAACAAACAAAATATAAGAATCTATTTTGTTAAGAAAAGACCAATGAATTATGTTATTTGTCCTATACAGGTCTCCTTTGAAACATAAGCATCAAGACCATTTGTCAAGCATTTTGCATCTATCTAAGTGCTCAACTTGCATCGTCCTTAGAAGATGGTATATCCACAAAGAAGGATGAACTTATCATATAAGCCTAAAAGCATATAAGGCTTAAATAACTTCATCCTTCAAGCAATCAAAGACAAATTCAAAAGTCTATCAACTTTATTTAAAGGCATGCAACAAGAAAGAGGTAGCAGACAAGACAATTTGATTGGAGATGACATCATACCATTTTCTGAAAATATATATGAT
Organism: Spatholobus suberectus; assembly: GCA_004329165.1. Classification (NCBI taxonomy): domain Eukaryota; kingdom Viridiplantae; phylum Streptophyta; class Magnoliopsida; order Fabales; family Fabaceae; genus Spatholobus; species Spatholobus suberectus. Next base: position 6,373,189 of record CM014732.1, read on the forward strand.
TACTTGCAATATGACGTTTATACAAGAAAAGAAAGATAAGTAACATGCTTTATCAAATCCTACAAAAGTGGTTGGTGAAAACATTAAATGCAACATTTAATGCTCTAATGTTCAAAATCAAGGAGAACCAGAGAGAATCCTTCAAAGGTCCTTAACAAATATTTTTAAGAACTCTCTATAAAAGGCTTAGAGGATTAAGCAAAGATAGAGACTCTAAATGAATTTTTTGTTCAAATTATCTAAGTGCCTTTTCTCTATATCTTAGTGTTTTTCTTTTTGAGTGTAAAGACTAGATAAAAAGATAACGTGTTTGTTAAAAATCTTATTTGTAACATTGAAAAGTATAATAAGTATAAAATTTAAATGCAATATTATTAAAAAATTGTTTTTTTTCAATTGAAAGGAAAAAACATTAAAATAAATCTTAAAAGTAATTTTTTGACATATTTTTCTATTTCATTGAGATAATGTGTGGGCATTTTTATTTTATGTTTATTTTCTCTTATTTATTTTTATTTGTTACTATGTATATTACATCATTATTTAGAGTGTAATGTGTGTGTATTTAGAGTGACTCATAATAAATTCCAAATATTATTAGATATTATAAATATGCATTTAAATAAATATATATTTAATTTAGTTTATTTATAAAAAAAAATAGTAACATTTTCCCCAACTTTTTGAAGAGACTTTTTGTCAAAAGAAAACAATTATTTTTCTAAATTTAAGTTAAAATTTAGATATATGGACCAAACTTGCTCAATTAATGAAGAGATTGAGCTTGAAGTATTAGTTAAAATTCAGTCAAAGACATTATTAGTTACTAGGGAAAATCTATATTTTTAAAAAATCAAAAATAAAATAAAAAAAAGGATGAGAGAGGATGAAAGTTAAATAAGAGATGGGATAGGGTGGAGTTTTTTTGTTATGAAGTTAAATAAGAAATGGGATAGGGTGGGTTGTTTTTTTTATATGAAAGTCAAAACATAATATTAGTTAAGGGGCAAAATAATCCAAAAAATGTAGAGATGAAAAATGGGTTTTGCCATTATAATAGTTATAGATACGCGTTTGGATGAAATGATAATTAAATATTAACATATTGTAAGTTATCGATACTACTTCAAGTAAAGTATGTTATTTGGCAATTGAATTAAAAAATGATTCTTACACGTTAGCGATAGAAAAATACTAACATTAATTATAGGAAAGAGAAAATATTTTAGTATAGACAAAAAATCCAAACTAATATTTATTTAAGACAATGAATGATTTAATTAAAGTTATATCAAAATTTTAAACATCACAAGTAAAATAAAAAATATCAAAGAGAAAGGATTAACAAAATCATATCGAAACTTATAAGATATTAAAAGCTACATCAATTAAACAATTGCAATTCTTATTACGCAAAATGAAAAATAAGCAAATTATATTGAAAATGTAACTTACAATAGAATGTTTAAAAAATTACTTCATTAAACTATAATATTTGATATAATTTATTATTTTAATAATAACTTCATTAAAAAGCTTACAATTAATGTTGTTAATGTTAACAAAAATACACACGTGATCTTAAAAAGATTATTAACATTGAATCATTTATAATAAATTATAAATTGATAAAAAAGACTACATTTTTAATATCATTTCCACATATTTATATTCAAATAAATCCGTGTAACAAATGGGCATTAGATTTAGTATACAAGTAAAATATACTTAAATACAATTATTAAATATAAAATTTAATCTTAATGTAAACTAAATTTCATATTTATATTAATTCTTATCATCGCAACTTAACTTCAATAATTAATTGTTATATTTAATAAAAATTAATAAATATATCATATTTAATGAATATAACATTTTACCATATTTCTTAATTTGACTATATATTATATTTAATAAATATATTATTTAAAATTTGTATAAATAATAAATTTAATTCATGTAAACACATTAAATTTAATAAAAACAAAAAGCATGTTCTATTCAATAAATAAAACATCCATATATTTAAACATGTTGTTTAATTTCACTATAAATTATATTTAAAAAATAATTATTTAATGTTGTTGGGTAGTCAGTTTTACTTATAATATATTAATTATAATAATTATTAAATATAATATATAATAAACTTAAATAACATTATTAAATATTATATTTATGAAATATAACATATTTACTAAATATAATATATATATATGGTTATTAAAGATATGACTTTTCATATAAATCTATATATATTAAATATTTACTTTTTAAAAAGGTAATTATTACAAAAAAATTATTAAATATAATATGTAGTCAAATTATTACGTATAAAAATGAAGAGATAAATTATTACCTATATTTAAATATTGATCAATTTATTAATATTGTATTAAATACATTTGAATTTTCTATTTTAGTTATATTTTATCAATAATAAAAATAATAAATTTATATTTATATTTTAATATATATTCAAATTTTACATTAGAAAAGTTCAAATATAAATTAGTGGAATAATAATAAATTGGTAAATATATAAATGTACACAACAATTTATCTCTTAATTTTAATACTTAATAATTTGGCTACATATTATATTTAATAAATATAGTATTTAAGAATTTTCATCGATCAATTTTATTTAAAATATATTTATCAAATATTATAAATATACTATATGTTTTAATATATTGAATTTATTATTATTTAAAAGAATTAGTTGACAAGACTTATTTTAAAATAGAAAAAATAAAAATATATTAATGTAATGTTAAAAAATTGATAATATATAAATATATTACAATTTTTCATTAATTTTTATCTTTAAAAATTTACTATATATTAAATTTAATAAATATGGTATTTACTTTTATTGGCCAGTCAATTTTACTGATAATATATCAATTATGATATTTAGTAAATATAATATATTTATTAGATTTAAATAAAGATTTTAACGGTCATGCACTGTTAATATAAAAATTTTTACACTATCAACAATTAAAAATCACCATTGATATGACTTTTAAATTATTTATTACAAAAGTCAACAAACTTACAATAAATAGTGGTTTGTGATCGGATGACAGTGTAATACTACTTTACACTGTTAGTGCATGACTTGTTTTCTCTTAAATAAAAAGTAATTATTGCAAAATTAATACCTATATATATATACTTAAAATATGCATTAAAAATTTTATTACTGTTTAAAAGAATAAGGTTATAAAGTATATTTTAAAATAAAAGATTCAAATATATATTCTTATAATATTAATAAATTGATAAATATAAAAATATATATTAATTTATCTCTTAATTTTTATATTTAATAATTTGACTACATATTATATTTAATAAATATATTATTTAATGTTAGTGGGAAGTCTGTTTTACTTATAATATATTAATTGTAAAATTTATTAAATAAATATATTTATTAAATTTAATGAATTTAATATGTGTTTATTACATTAAAGTTTTTATTACTTTTATTATTGAATTGGTTGATAAAACATATTTTATAATAAAAATAAATAAATATATGTTATTATAATGTTAATAAATTGACAAATATATAAATATATTTGATCATTTTCCTCTTAATTTTTATCTTCAATATTTTGACTAAATATTATACTTAATAAATATAATATTTAATGTTATAAGGCAGTCAATTTTATTTATAGTATATTTAATATGATATTTATTAATATAATATATTTTTAAATTTAATAAATGTAATATTTGTTTTTTAAACAAATAACTTTTTCTATGAATTTATATGTATATTACAAATGCATTATTAAAAAAATGAAATTATTGTAAAATTTAATATCTATATATGTGTGTGTGTAAGTCAAAGTTTAATTTTGTGTGGCACATTTTTTGTTCTTTGATTTTAATAATCTGTGTGTTGTTACTTTATGGTTATTGTCTCTTACTTATTTTGATATACAATTATATATATTTACCTATTCTCAAAAGTTACATTATTAAAATAGTTATGATTTTATTGTTGAGTAAAATAATAAACGTGCAAATTACATCAAAATTGTAGTCAAGAATGAAGTGTTTATTTTTATTTTTTGGTACAACAAGAATGAAGTGTTTAATAAATTGTTTCAATTAATTATAATCTTTGATATATATTTCATTTTTTCAATCATAACTTCATTAAAATAAATTTGACAATTTATATTATTAATCTAAGCAAATCAATAAATAAATATATTGTCTTAAAATATATTATTTACAATGAATCATTTAATAATCTTTGACAAATTTTTTTCTTTGATTTTAATAATCTGTGTGTTGTTACTTTACGGTTATTGTCTCTTACTTATTTTGATACACAATTATATATATTTACCTATTCTCAAAAGTTACATTATTAAAATAGTTATGATTTTACTGTTGTGTAAAATAATAAAGTGCAAATTACATCAAAATTGTAGTCAAGAATGAAGTGTTTATTTTTTATTTGTTTTGGTACAACAAGAATGACGTGGTTAATAAATTGTTTCAATTAATTATAATCTTTGATATATATTTCATTTTTTCAATCATAACTTCATTAAAATAAATTTGACAATTTATATTATTAATCTAAGCAAATAAATAAATAAATATATTGTCTTAAATATATTATTTACAATGAATCATTTATAACAAATTATAAACCGAAAAAACAACTTTATTTTTTAATATATTTAAATCAAATTTTTTTATATTTAATTAAACCAGTACAATGTACTAGTATTACATCTAATATTTATAATAAACCAAACATAATTTAACCATTCTTAGAAGTAATGATATTTATAATTCATTTCTTTAGCAATCCTAATTTCTAAATATAAAAAACTTTTCCCCAGACAAACGTATCTTTAGTTAAACCTTAAAAATCTCTCAGTTGAGTTGCGAGTAAGTAATACATAGTTCCATTTATATATATAAGAATAAAAAAAAAAGCTAAAGAATAAAAAAAAGTTACATTTATATCGATGGTATATTTGATAAACCCGTTATCTGTCATTCTTTACTTTTTACCTTGGCAATCACAAAATAATTTATAATTAGTATCATTTATTTTTGCTGAATATATATGTATCATGTGATAGTAACTTTTTTTTTTATTATTGTGTTTATGTATATTGAACTTGTTTCATATTCACAATTTATTTGTTAAGTTTTTATTCTTATAATACTTTTCACATTTAAGATTAGCTTTGAGAATATTAATTCAACAAGGAAAAAATTAAAGTAGGATCATGCTTTTAAAAGGATTCGTGTAAAATTAAGATTGAAAACAAAAACTCAAGAAATAAAAATAAAAAATAAATTGAATGTAATAATAACAATAAAAAATAAATGTGAAACAATACTATTAAAAGATTTTATAATTAGGATTCGAATGGATTATGCCATTAATTATGAGAATACAGATAAAGTCAAGAAAAATGTTATTTTTACAAACAATTTTTACAATAAAGAGAAAGAAAGAGAAAAAAAATGATATGTAATAAATGATAAGATTGAGAGTGATACATTAGAGACTATAGATGTTATATAAATTGTTGTATAAATAAAAAATAGGATAAATTACTAAGAAAATAAAAATAAAATAAGGAAAAAATTAAGTAAATAAAATATGAATTTAAGGAAAATATTAACAAAATTTATATTATGAAGTTGAAATTTACAAGACAAAAATTAAAGTAGATGATGCTGTTAAATGAATTTATATAAATTTATTATAAAATTAAAACTAAATAAATGTGCTAAAATTATAAATTAAAGGTTAAATTTCACTTTTGGTCTCCCTATAATTTTCAATCCAAAATTTTGATCCCCCTATTTTTAATTTTGCAATTCTAGTTCTCTAATTTTTAAAAATTTACGATTTTGGTCCTTTTATTTTTAATTTTGCAATTTTAGTCCTTCAATTTTTAAAAATATGTAATTTTAGTTCCTCTAAAATCACAAATTTCTTCAATTTTTATAACTTTAGTTTAAAATTGGAGGACCAACATTATGACTTTTTAAAAATTGGATGATTAAAATTGCAAAATTAAAAATAGGAGACCAAAATCGTGGATTTTTAAAAATTGGAAAACTAAAATCATGAAATTAAAAATAAGAAAACTAAAATCGCGGATTAAAAATTATAAGAAGATCAAAAGTATAATTTAGCCTGTATTAAACTAAATAAAGAATAAAGACAATATTAAAGAAATATTCACGCCTCAGATAACTAATATAGAACTCGATTCGCGTATAGGCTTTATCTTCTTTACTATATACATTCATTACTACATGCAATTTCAACTTCTTGTCTTTTCACTCAAAAATAAATTAATTCTTTCTATTATTAAATTTTGATGAATACGGAACATGTGATTATGTTATTATATTATTATTTTCTTTATGAGTAATGAATTAGATGCTTAATTATAACAGATTCGTCAATTTTATCCTTAAAGTGATACTCCTTCTCTAAAGTAAAAAAATTATATAGCAATTTTTCAAAAATTAAAAATCATAATAAGTAATTCTCCAAATATTAAAAAATCCATCAAATTAATTCCTTAATATTAGTAAAATATATCAACTTAGAGATTAAACTGATAACTATCCAATATTTGAAGAACTACTTATATAATTTTATTACTTTAAAGACTATATAGGAGATAAGATAATATTTAAAAGATTAAATTGATGGTTTATTTTAAAAAATATGTTTGAAATTTTTATCAAATATTTTATTTAATTATAATCAATTTAAAGACTCGAATTCGTTAATAAAATAAAATAATTTATTAAATAAATTGATTGAAACTATGATATTTATATTTTTATGATTTTAAAGTTACGTATCATTTTTGTTTTAATAAAAAGAACAAAATTTAGATATAGTTTTATAGGTATCTTTGATATAGTTTTCTAATTAGAATTAAAATTTTACCTTAGTAATCTATATTAACTTTTAATGCAAACTTTTGTTAAGTAGGTTACCAAGATGAAACTATAATTTTAATTAAAAAATAATACTAAAGACACTTAAGAAACTGTATCTAAATTTTATCTAAATAGAAAATCTTATATTTTTTTTAATTTTCACTAAATATATTTCTCAGCTAATAGTTGAAAAATTACTTTGAGACTCAAAGATTAACTTTAACAATCTATGTCGTTAATGCAAACTTTTGTTAGGCAGGTTGTCAAGGTAAAACTACAATTAATTCTTATTGAAGAATAATACTAACAATACTTAAAAATTGTATCTAAGCTTCATCTTAATAAAAATACCTGTTTAATTGTTTCTTTACAACCCTTTAAAATAATCATATTTTTTTATTTGCACTATATTTCTCAATTGATAATTGGAAATTAATTACTTCGAGACTAAGAGATTAATAAAGTGAATATTTTCTTTTTTAATAAACTCTTTTCCATGATCAAATTCTTGTGAACCTGTTTAAAGAATCACCATGCCCACGGGTCGTGTCATACTTTGTTCGTCTTTAAAATAATCATATGATACATTGAAACATAAACATCAATAAAAAGTTATAATATATTTTTGAATTAAATATGTTTTTAGTCCTTCAAATTTGTGATAAATCTATTTTTGGTTCTTCAAATTTAAAAGTGATTTTTTTTAGTTCCTGTAATTTAAAAAAAGTATGTTTTAATCCTTTTGGTCAAATATAGTTAGTGAATCTATCACACAAACTCACCCAGTAATGTTGCTATCAGTAAAAACATCATATTGAACTCAACTGATGCTACACAACTGATTCAATCTGTCTTATCAATAATACTGTAAGTGATTCTGAAGGACCAAAATAATTTTTTTTTCAAATTAAAAAAATTAAAAAATTACTTTTGAATTCTGAGGACCAAGAATAAATTTATTCCAAATTTAAAGAACCAACAAAATATTTAAGTTTATATTTTTTATTTTTCTATAAATGCAGGATTTACAATTCTAGTATATAATAAATAGAACCATCGTACAATTGCCGATTAAACGCCTTAGTCACGTAGAGGGAAAAGGAAAGACGGGTTCAACCAAAATTAATGTAATAGAAAGTAAAAAATGAATCAAATCCGTAGACGTAGTTTTGTTTGGACAACAGTTTTACCGAGTCCAACAACAACATCTAACGGTCCAAATTCAAGACAAAAAGAGAAAGAGATTTTGCTTGCATACCCAATCCCAATCCCAATTCCTCAAACTCTATACCTTCTTCTCCTTCTTCCCACCTTCTCTCTCTCTACTGAACAAAAGGAAAAGAAAGAGAGAGTTCACAATTTAGATCTCATCTATTATTTAACTACCTCCCGTCGTAACATTCTCTTCTGCGTCCTAATCGGAACTCAAACAAATCCTTGTTATAGTGATGTGATGCCATCATCTTAGGGTTTTGAATTGCGATGAGTCTTGGAAACGATGACGATGACGGAGACACGCACAAGTCCTTCGGTTCAGTGCCTTGTTCGATTTGCCTTGAGGTTGTTATCGATAACGGTGATAGATCCTGGGCCAAGCTTCAATGCGGACATCAATTTCATCTCGGTGTGTATTATTAGATTGTTCTACTCTGTTTATTGTTTTTTATATCAATTTGACGCCGTTATGATTGTTGGATTGAACTTTGAACAATCGAGATCTGAGTTTTTCTGACGAACGAGAGGATTGAGGAACGATTATTTTGTGATGGTAATCATGATGTTAACGATGTTGCTGGATTAACCTGCTTTTATATGCATGATTTACAAGATATTATGGTTTTTGCTGGAGTGGTTGTATTTTCGATGAGGTTGTTTAGAATAGCTTGATGGTGCTAGTTTGAATCAGCTGTGGTGAATTCAATATCTGAACACAGGTTCCTGTGTTGATGGAGAGGGAGAGGGAGAGGGAGAGGGAGAGAGTGCTTTGTGTTTTATTTTTATTTTATTATTTTGTAAGGGGCAATTAGGTAGATCTTTCCTCCTATTTTTTTTCATTCAATACTGTGTTCCTCTGGTTGAAATATTTTAGCGATTAGTGATTTTATGAATTTCTGCATGCGAGGGATTTCTTCTGTGCTACAGACAATAGTTCCTTGAATTTCATCATTCTTCGTAAACTGATTACCAAGAGAAGCTAACTCTTTTGGAAGACATTTAATAATCCTCAACTTGATTGAAGACTTATATAAATTAGGCTAATTAAATTATACGTCATCCGTTAGTATTATTAAAATCTATCATATAAAACATTGCTAATTCTCAGCCAAAAAAAATGATAGATTGTTTTGATGTGCTGGGAAAATCTTTTAGTTACATCAAAAGTAGTGATGGATTCAGAAATTTTAAGTTGTGGGGACAATACTCATATATATAAATTTTGTGGGGGCAATACTCATATTATGCATTGACTTTTTTTTTTTTTTTACTTCATTTCAAATTATGGGGACAATTTGTAATTATACATGTATGTTGTATTAAGAAAAATTAAAAAGTTTGTGGGGGCAGCTGCCCCCAAACCTGTGAATGTAGCTCCGTCCCTGCTTCAAAGTGTCTTCCCTGTGACTTGAGCCTATGGCCTTTACGCAAACCACCCTCTGACAACCTGTTCTATATAGTGGTGACACTTGGAAAAGTGAAAACGAAAAATTCCTGGCCTATACTAGTACTTTAATGCACAACGCTTGTTTTATGAATACATGTGCTTGTTTAGTTGTTTTAATGCAATCTTGCTTGGTTTCATGTTTTACTGGAGTCAATTTTTTAACAAGCTGATAGCTGCATCTGCATGATGTCAATCATATTTCTATGCTTCTTATTACCTTCTTTATATCGTTCAGATTGCATTGGCTCAGCCTTCAATATAAAAGGGGCAATGCAGTGCCCGAATTGTCGGAAGATTGAAAAAGGTCAATGGCTTTATGCTAATGGTTGCCGATCTTATCCAGAATTTAGCATGGATGAATGGACACATGATGAGGATCTATATGATGTTAGCTACTCTGAAATGGTAATAGAAACTGCACATGACCTTATAATTGTTTCTACCATTATTTTTCTCTATTACAGCATAAGTATGTGTTTGCATTGGCTTATTTTACAAGCTGCCTTAAATTTAACAATGCAAAACAGGTGGGTTACTGTTTCTGAACTTGACCTGCACATAACAAGTATCAGGAGAGAGCTGTGTGAACTAGACCTGCACATAACAAGTATCAGCCTTAAGTATTGTTTGTATTAATCAGTGCTACTAAGCACTGCTGTCCAGATGAAATACATGACCCTACAGGGACATTAATCTCATATTATCATAACCTGTACAGACTACATTTGATCTTCTGCTGATGCTGAGTAACTTTAAGTTGCAAACTAATCTTAAGTAAAATTAGTAGCTTATTTTTATACGTATGTACGATTATGAAACTGGAAACATGTATGTACTTTGCTGAATTTTGTCAAAAAGGTTTTACCCAGAAATTGTTGTTTTAGGACAATGGTTATCTATATGCCTTCTCTAGCAGTATTATTCATATCATATTTTATGAGAAGTAAACATGAGAAGGGAAGGAAAAACTACTTTCTAGATTGAATAAAAACTAGATGTTGTGTGCATTTGCCATTTAGCCACTTAAAAATTAAAATAATATTTCAATATCTTTGACCTGCTCTAAAGACTGAAGTTTAACTCCCACTCCCGCTTTTATTTGCCTTCTTCATTCCTATACCTTTGCCGGTCTTCCAAATGTACAAGTAATCCCGGATGGTGCATTATTTTTCTCCATTATTATTTATAGCGCATAATTCTAGCCGATATCCCTTTTTTTTGATATATAAGTAGTTGGAATTATCTCATTCTTTTTCATTTGTAAGCAGATAACTTACCATGTTAACTAAACTTTAATTTCTAAATGCTTTCTGCAGTCCTTCGGAGTTCACTGGTGCCCTTTTGGTAACTTGACCCGACTTCCTTCGTCTTTCGAGTAAGCTTATAGTAATATACCTGAATATGCATGCTGACTAATCTTTGTTCAAATTCCTATTTATGATATTCTTTGTTCTTTAGAGTTTAAAGTGCCTTGCCCCTGAGAAAACATGCATATGAATTTTTCTGAAGGCTGTTTCTAAGATACAATTGGTACTTTCAGTGTTACTGATACCAGTTAATTTATTTTTAGGTCTCCCACATATTGTAAATGGTTAACTTTGGTGTGTTTAGCTTGGAACCAAATTAGGTTAATAAAGTCAAATGTGGTTAAAGTATTAATGCCATCTGAATTCTTAAATTCAGATTATATTTTAGAATAAGATTTTTGAAAAAAAGAGAGGGAAAAGTGGGAAAGACAAATGGATATCTTTACAGAAGTATTAAGAATTTGAAGGAAGTAGCATTGGTAGAATTTGAAAAGTTAGTTTCTAAGTTGCTCCATAAAGTCTTTGTGTTCAATAAGACTTCAATTTCCAATTGATTCAGGACAGAACTTCCCATATTCTCTTGGATAAGCCATACCACACTTGGGAATTAGACATAATAGACCAGTCTAGTTTTGTTGTGAATTTCCAAAATTTCTGGTGAAGTCAGTATGAAGAGTTATGTGTGCTTCTTCTTGTTGAATTTAATATCATTGTCACAGATTGTGACATCATACTTCTAATACATTAAAGATAATTCTTTTTGGAAAAATTACAAATGGGAATTCTTGATAAAAATATTTCAAGTTGAATTCTAATATTCAAGATTACTCATGTACCCCACCAAAAGGTTTAAGGATGTATTTTATACCCCTTGGGTGTAATTCTACTTTCCTTGTAATGAAATATCTTACTTTATTTAGTAGAACAAAAAATTAGTCTATCCATGTATTAAATGATGCTGGTTTTAGTTTATATTTTCCTGGCATTTTACCTGTTCCTAGGCATCTATAATCTATAACAATAATAAAGGGAATACCCCTATTTGGTCTACACATTTTGTTAGACTACTTTACCCTTTAACTGCTCTCCAAACCCCTCACTATTCTCTTTCAAACTTCCTTGTCAAATTAACTATATTAAACTATTAAAAGAAATCAAATTTAATTTTTTTTCATAAAAAAAAATAATGCCTGTCTTTCCGCCAGTTTCCAACATAAGATTTGTTTAGAATGTTACTTTGGGGTTTCAAAACTGATTTCAGTTCTTGAACCGTTGTGGAGCAAAATCATGGTCTCTGTCAGACATTGAAATGGAAGATTGGTTGTGATTGTATTGCTATTGTGGAGGATTGGGGCAAGCAGATTTTTGGTAATAATGGTGTTTGGCAGCGTTATGCTGGCTTTGGTAATACATGGACTCCCCCCTCCCCCCCTAAAATTTTTTTTTTTAATGAAATGGTAGCTCATATTCTGCCTTTTATTTTTCCAGGGAGGGGGATTTTTCATCAACTGCATGTAAGATCCTTTTTCCTGCACACTAGCCTCCTTTTCATCAAACTTGCATTTGACTGAATTTGTTATCTTGGCTTGAATTTTGAGATGCAGATCATGATATACTGGGACACCATGCTATATTTGCTGAACATACGGCTGTATCATCTGCTAGTCATGCTTGCCCATATATTGCCTACTTTGGACCAATACATCCCTCCACCTCCAACTCTGGTGGAACTGTTTCCGAAGCTTCTAATTTCAACCACTGGAATGGTCCACCTGTACCTGGTGACATGCCAACCTCCTACACATTTCCTGCAGTGGATCTTCATTATCCCAGTTGGGAACACAATTCCTCTCATTTCTCTTCTGCCAGCAGCCGTCTAGGCACCGCAGATCAGACCTCAGTATCACCTGGTAGTCAAAGGCCAGCCAGGGGTGGTTCAGAGGTCCCTAGATCCGGATCTTTTATGCATCCCTTCCTTGTTGGTCACAGGTACCTCTTTAGAGCTTGTGTACCTTAATAGGATGCTTTAGTATTTGCAGAAGTTAGTATATTGCTCAAGCCTCAAATGTATAGGCTCATATTGTTTTATGCTGTCAAATAGATAAAGAAATTGGGTTAAATTCAATTGATAGATTATAAAACGATGAAACTAGGCATCTTTTGCTGGCTGTTGGAAATTTGGTAAGGCCATTATTAGGTTAACATCTGATACATGTAATTCTGCAGTTCTGCTGCTAGGGCTGGGAACTCTGTTGCATCTTCAATGATCCCTCCTTATCCAGGCAGCAATGCTCGGGCTCGCGATAGAGTCCAGGCTCTTCAAGCATACTATCAGCCTCAGCAACCTCATAATTCTACCACACTACGGACACCTGTTGCTTCTAGCACTCGAAGATCCAGTAGTCATAGTGGGTCAGTTCAATTGGCACCAGTGGCCTCGTCACCAGACCAAAGTGGTGGCTTCGTTTATATCCCATCAGGTTCTTCAGGACGCAATTTTCAAGAAGAAACCCATCTGCCAAGTCGCTTCCATGCTTGGGAAAGAGATCACTTGCCTTTGTTGTCATTAAACCATGTTGGTAGAGAACCAAGTTGGAGAGCATACCACCAGACTGCCAGTGTGTCAGACCCAAGTATCAGATCCAGCAGCTTTCGATTAAGGCATGAATCCGAGAGAATGCCTTCACAAAATCGGTGATATACTTGTTTTATGTCAAACTACAGTTATTGTGGAAAATCAAAATTTATGTATGCTTGAGAAACGTTACATAATGTCTTTAGCCTGGCTGGCGTGTTATAACAGACTTTATACTTTGGCTGGCCTTGGAATTCATGTTTGTGGCAGCCATGTGGCAGTGTGATGGACATTGGTCTCCTCTAGTTTCTTTGGCTTGGAGGGCATAAAATAAGATCGTATCTACTTGGGAAAATCAGGTTTTGTAAGAAATACTGGGGCATTGTCATCTCAAGTGATAAATTAGTGGATGAGAGCATTTGTGGTTGGGTTTATTGCAGTGGGTAAATTATTACTTCTGATATCGATGCTCGTGCAAATGCTTGTATCGATAATACGCTTAATTTTACCACTACTCAGTGGCAAATGTGATTATAGACTATTGTGCAAGAGCTGGTCCCAGGGGTTCGAAACAAACTTGGGAACTAGTCAATTAGGATATTTTCAAGACTGGTTTATTGGCCAAAAAGAAAGGGCTGGTTTAACGAAATAATCTTTAGTATTTTTTTGTTTGATCTGGAAATAATCTTTAGTTAAGTGGTTATATATCTAATGATAAAATATAGTAACCATTTACCATACATAACCAATAGATTAAATGATGGTGATTATCCCATTAAGATAAAATAAAATAATGGTAATTATTATTTGGATAATTTGATTGAACATAAACACCATTAATTATGTTGTTTTTATCATATTGGTAATCGGTATATTAATGGTATGCAAGCTTCTTTTTTTATGGTGTTTGCCTGTGTTGGATATAAAAAGAAATCTTACTCTAGAAAGCCCTTTTTGTTTTGGTATATACTCCTTGACTTACCCATCGTTTTTTAATCTTTTTTTTTTTCGAACTTCGATCTTTCCATTCGACCATTTTGCAATTATAATTCTTATATTGATATTGAAAGTTGCAAAGCGAATATACTTTATGTTGTTTCGATTATTAGATTTTCATACTTACATGACTTGTTTGATGTAAATTGTTTTTAGAGTATCTAAAATAAATTGGGACCCATTTTTACACAAATGAAAAAGGAGCAGGAAAAGAGAAATTGGCAGAGTTGTGACAGGAATAATATTGATTATTCATTGTGCCAATACATAAAGCCTGATACACCCATATATAGCTGACTAGGGTAACCTAAGAGTTTATGCAACTGTATCAAGTGATCACGGTAGCTCCTAACCAACTATAATAGGCATTTTTTTTATCATTAAGTTGTATTACGATGGGTAAAATAAAATAGTATAAAATGAAATTAAATTTTCTGACCATTATTTAGATATTTTATGAAGAAATTGAATAGAATTTTCATTTTATTATAGAAAGTGAATAAAACAATAAGAAGTTAATAAATAAATAAATTATTTCCATAGCATACCTTTTAAATTGGGTGAAAGATAAATTAAAATCAGATGAAAGAAAAATAAATGTATATAATAAAATGAAATAAAATATATTTCATTAAGTTTCATTTTATTTTACACAATTCAAATAATGATAATTAATATTTATTTCATACATATTTTCATTGACCCTAACATCATCATCATCCCTAAACTTTATTCTCTCATGCTTCTTTTATAGAGCTTTATTTTTCCAAAAAACAGATATTTTTTTCTTTCTAATTTTCTTTATATGATCATTAATATATAATAGAAAATTCTAAATTTCATTTAATTTTTCATTTATAATTAGCCTGTGCAAATTGCAATTATAATAACTAGTTCCTAGATATTCACCCAGAGCAAACGAGGAAAAATGAAAATTGAAAAATCAAGACCACACATCATAAGATTTGTTGAGGAGAAAAAAAGGAACAGCGAATGACATTGTTACTCTCTTAGATTTTTTGAGATTGTACATATTTTTTTTAGTTTTTTAACATTAACAACAACTTCTCTTAGAAGAGTATGCTGCATATATTTTTTTAAAATAATCAAGGTAGGGGATTTCATGGGGTATGGGTATGAGTACTCGTGAACCCAAACCAATCCAACCCAATCCAAACACTTCAGTTCAATTTTTGGGGTTATTCGGGTAAAACCCAACCTAACCCAATCAAATCGTTGTTGTTTGGGTTAGGTAACGGGTTTTATTGTTGAACCCACGAACCCAATACAATCCAATGATGTGGCATTTTAGTTTTTAATTTATTATTTATATATATTTTTCACTCAAACTTAGGTAATATCTTAAAATAAAAAAACAACAAATGAGAACACACACGAGTCATTGATATCTTGCTTTATTTATTGTATTCTTTTGTTTGTTAGATATCTTGTTTTATTTATGTGCCACATTGATATCAACCAAGCATTTTTTTTAAACCATAAGTACTACGAGATTGATATTTCACACTGCTCGAATGATTCATCCCTTAACAAATAGCTAAAGTGTGCGATGTTGATTTGTTTAGTTGAAAAACAAATATTAAAATGCATATTCTAAGAAAAAATTGACTTGGAAAGAAAAAATAAAAAAGAAGAGCCATACAATTATTCTAATTTATTGACAACTATATTTATTATAATCATATTCAATAGAGTAACATTTTTTTTCAATTTTATCTCCACAATTTTTTATTAAAATGGTAAAAAAGTAAAAAAATTTAGAAAATTTAAAATAATTTTTTATTTTATATACCCTAAAGACCAAACCCAACTCAAACTATTTTGATCGGTTCGAGTAATGGTTTAGCAAAACCCAACCCAATTCGACCTGTGAACACCCCTAAATCAAGGGGTTAATATAATGTATAAGGGAGTCCATATAATCTTTATCAAATAATTAAGAAGAATTAATGTAGGAGTAAAAAAAGAAGGGATATCGGAAGAAATTTAATGAAACTTAAGATAGGTAATTTACTCAAAAAAGAAATAAAGACTTGTGCTCTATTATTCTCGGGTCAGGTGTCCCAATTGCTATTGCAAAATTTCAAAATAAATTTATACTAGTATTTTAATTTGTATATTGCATAGAATAAATATTTATTTTATATAATTTAAATTTATAATAAATAAATACTTCTAAATATAACATATAGATTATATTTTAAATTTATAATAAACAATTATTGTAATATAATGTTAATTTTTAATTATTGATAATTTTTTAAAAAATATGAAAACTCAATTTATAACTAAAGATATTAAAAATGATAGACTAAAAGAGATGAGATGTTAAAAATTTCTAAAAATACTTTCATTGAATAATGACAGTTAAAAACGCTTTTGTTAAATAATAACATATAAAAATGCTCTCGTTCAAACTAACTGTTTTTATTTAATATATTGGATGAATTTTGCAATTTTAATCTGAAAAATTAATTATTAAAAGGGTAAGCACAAAACGGAGCGTTTAGAAGAAAGCCCGAGCGAGAGCATGATTACGGTTCTGGAGTCCACCATATAAAAGCTCAAATCCAAACCCTAAAACATCCGCCGCCGTTCTCATCGCTCTTCCCACTCCTCGCCGCTGCTTTTCTTCACATTTCTCTAACGGTATCCTTTCTATCCTCTATGCATCTTCTTCTATTTCGCCAACAACAAAAGCAAATTAGGGTTTTCACTCTTCACCGTATTTTATTCCTTTATCCAATTGTTTAAGATATTTGAAGGTTTCAGTACTTTTTGACTATCCCCATTGAATTTCAATTAACGTCATGTTAATTTACATAAGCATCTTGTTGTTGGCGCAGAGTTGCATATTGTAAAGAGGAAAAATGAGTCGAGGAGGTGCAGCAGGAGCGAAGGGAAAGAAGAAGGGTGTGACATTCACCATTGACTGTGCAAAGCCAGTGGAAGACAAAATCATGGACATTGCCTCTCTCGAGAAGTTTCTTCAAGAGAGGATCAAGGTTGGTGGCAAAGCTGGTGCTCTAGGTGATGCTGTTACTGTCACCCGTGAGAAGACCAATATCACTGTCACCTCTGACAGTAACTTCTCCAAACGGTAATACTCTTTTTGCCTATCACTGTATGAAAAACGTGTGGCAATAGATTGCTTATATGTGCATAGCATGATAGCAAAAGGTTTTAAAATGCTGTCGCAGTTATTGTTGAGGTTCCTTGATATTATGGAAAGTTGCGGATAAATGCGATTCATGTGGCCGCAATTGCGGTCGTTTTTTAAATTTACAATGTCTGATCAGTGTTTTGGACTTGGATTTATTGTGTTTTCAAACCTGTTTTCATTTATTTTGTTTCTATAAACTAAGGTCTAAGTGTTTAACTGTTTGTCTGGTTGCAGGTATTTGAAGTACTTGACAAAGAAGTACTTGAAGAAACACAACGTGCGTGACTGGCTCAGAGTGATTGCTTCAAACAAGGATAGAAGTGTTTATGAACTGAGGTACTTCAACATTGCTGAGAATGAGGGAGAGGAAGAGGATTAGTTGTCTGATGACCTTATTCTCTCAAGTGTTTTGTTTACCCTTATCCTATAGCTACCTTTCTTTTTGGCAAATATTGCTTGAGATACTATGCTTTGTTTTGATCAGTTGAGGTGCTATTGATGTTGAATTGGGAACAGAGTTTACATATTATTCTGTGCTGTTTCGGTCTTCAATATAGTTAAATCACATTATGTTTCTTTCCACAATCTCAAATAATTTACCTTTGCCTAGATCAGCTCAAATTCCTTCTTCTGTTCCCTTTTTTTCGTTCCCAAATTGTTTGCACTTGGTTGATCACTTATTGCATGTTTGGCCAATGGCCATTCGCAGTGGGGGAATTGATTTTGCATATAGTACCGATGCTTGTTTGGGTAATTTTTCCAGTGGAAAAAATCAATTTTGCTGTGCGTAGAATTGATTTAGGGAAAAATGAAAATTTTTAACTTTTCTGTTGTTGGATAGAATTGGTTTTGGGTGTCAGACTCGCAAATTATATCTTATTTTCACTTTATCGACATAACAAAAATTTTCTTTAACTCATAAAATATCGTACCTAAAAAAATTATTTTTTCTTAATCAATTCTATTAAAATCTATAACGAGAGGGATTTTAATTGCTTCAAGGCTTCAAACATGTTTTCTTATGTAACTGATATAACACTTTTGCTTCAAGACTTGGGCTCCCTTCTAAGCCTTAGGATTTTGCAGTGTGTAGGGTAGGTACTCGAAATAGAAATAGGGACTAGGGAGAGTGAGAATATTATATATAATGTGTCAGGCAATATGTTGTCAAGTTTCTCAGTTTCCCTTTCAATTCTACCTTTCTCGTGCTAAAATTTCCTTGAATATTAATGGTTTATATATTAAGAATCTTGTACATGTATTTACGAGACAATTTAATTGTCAGTGTGTGTGTGAGAGAGAAATGAGTAGTTTTCAAGTTGTTTTGATTGACTTCTAGCCCTGCGTCTCTGCCTAGTGATGTCGTTGTAATTGCTGACCGCATATAATTTCTTCTATGGGTGGCCAATACAATCTAATTTACCCAAACATTGCATTTCTATAATTGGTTGTTATACCTAAACAAGGATGCATCCTAGGAGCTTTATTGATTATGTTTATTTATTCTATACTACACACTTATAAATGTAATGTTAGAGATTATTTTGGAGAAATAAAGTTCTGTCACAAAGGATAGTGTGGTCATTGAATTGATTAATTAATCAAGTTGATTTATATTGGTTTGGATACTTAAGGCCCGTTTACGTTTAAAAATGTTTTCTATTTTTATTTTTTGTTTTGACTTTTAATTATGAAACTACGACCTTGTTTTCAATTTGCTTCATATTTTTGAAGTTGTACAAAAAATTGAAAATTGGAAACAAATTGAAAATAAGGTGGCAGTTTGTAATTAATGTGAAAACATAAAATGTTTTTTCAAAGCGGACCGTAATCTATTTGTCCTCAAATTCCATCTAAACTAATTGTCATTTGCCTTGATTATCAGATTGATGATTTTTTTAATCCGAGACAAACATCTATATAATGTTTGTGTTCAAGTTCAACTCAATTAACTTATTTACATCCTCATTAAATTGAATTAAATTACCTGTTCTCTTTTTGTCTTTTAAATTAAAAAATAATAGCAGACTAAAAACACCCCATTAAAAAAAAAGAATATTATTATTTTAAAAATGACACGTGTTATTACCTGTTCTCATGTTAATTTTTGTCATATTACGAGTCAAAGACATTATATTAAAATTTATCATTATTTATATTATTTTCCTTTTATGACTTTTTTTTCCTCATAAAATAATATTATATCTTAATGTAAGAGAATTGAAATCTTATTCAAAATGGCTAAGTCCCTAATCTCTGATTCCTTGTCCCTTATATTCACTGGGAAAGGAAAAGGGGAGAATATGTGCTTGGCTAATGCCTCGAGCAATGGCATGTTGTACTCATGCGTTTTAAAATTGACATAAATAATACATTTAGTAGTTAATTAAAATAAGTACAATTAATAAAAAATATTAAATAAGAAGATTTCTAATAATTAAAGTTATTTAATCAGGAAATCGAATGTCTACACCAAACAAATTACCCATAAAGTTTCTTGCATTAGATGCGAACGAGTGTCGACAATACTCAAATTTTCATCAGCCTCTTGTTGTGATGAGTGAATGCAAATGAATGATGAGGTGGAAGGGTCATAGCCAACATATCATGGACTGGAATTGTCCCACAATCCAACTATGCGCAGAAATATCAGTGGACGCTCAAAATCAACTCGCATATGTACTGAAATGGACCTCAGAAAAAAGAGTCAACCAAAAAGATGTTCGACATGTCACACGACAGGACATACTAAAAATAAATGTCCTAACCGTGCTAAAATGTCAAGGCAGCACTAATGATTTTTATTCCTATATAATTTTTATTAATTTAATCATTTATTGTACTTTTAAAAAAAAAATTAATCGCTTATTTAACTACAATCTTAATTTTTTTCATAAAATTACCACATTATTAAAATTAAACATAGTAGTTATTTTAATTACATTTGACAATATTATTTTTATCTTAATTTACCCAAACTAACAAACATAATAATTAATTTAATATGATTAAATAACTTTAATTATAAATTTTCTTATTTAATATTTTTTGTTAATTGTACTTATTTTAATTAATCACTAAATATATTATTTAACCACAAATTTATTTTTTGCATTAAAATTAACCTATAATTAAAATAATAATTAAATTAAAATTAAAATTAATATATATAACAAAATTTAAAAGAAAAAAAAAAGCAAATTGAGAAGTCGGGTCTTGGGGACCCGAATTCTCAATGGCCCACAAAAAAAAAAAAAAAAGGTCAAAAGTCAGCTCCCAAGGGGGGTTTTTGGGTGAATAGTAAAATGGTGTAAATTGGAAAATAATGTTGCATGTAGTGTATTTTGGGAAAATTTATTATTATTATTATATTGGTAAAAAAAACCAAAAATAGAGGGGTGAATAGAACTGGATTACAGATCAGTCCGACTCACACCACACCGTCTTATGTAGGCCTAAGGGTAAATATTAATGACTTTGGTAATTATACCTTTCTACCCTCTTTCTTTTAAAAATAATTTTTTATTATCAAAATAGCCTTTTATATAAAAATAATATTAACTTATTTTTACACCTTATATTCATTATTATTTAAACTTTAATTTCGCACATCTATCTTCATTATTCTTAAAATTCAAATTTTGCGCCTTCATCTTCATCATTTTTTTAATCCTATTTTTGCATCATCATTATTCTTTAAATCTTTTGTTTTTATTTTCATTCCTTATCTTTTTTTTCTCTATCAAAAATAATAATTTTTTTCTATAATTTGTGTGACACGTGATAATGAACATGAGATAGGGGGCGCATTTTTATTGTTTGTATCAGGCGGTACGTTTTGGTGATTGCATTTAAGGTAACTTTGAATGTTGTTTCTGCAAATCGTTGCATTTTTATTGTTTTCATCAGTATTCTGGAAATTACTTTTCGAAATAAATAATTGTCTATTTTGAAAAATAATTTCCAGAACTATTCCATAACTATGTTTCATGGTTTCGGAAATTACTTTCTGGAATAGACAATTACTTATTCTGGAAAGTAATTTTCGAAAGTGTTTTATTTTATTTTTTTGTTACTATTCTTTTAATTTTATTTTTATTTTTTTATTACTATATTTTTAATTTTTATTTTATTTGTATATAGACATGGAATACCATGTTAGTAAGATGTCCAAGGAGTGAGTGGCGGAGCGGAGAAAGAGAGCAAGGAGTGAGTGGCGGAGCGGAGAAGAGAGCAAGGGGTGAGCCGAGTAACGAGGTAAGTGATTTTGGAAAGAAAGTCTTGTATACAGGAAAGGAGGTGCATCGTATTTGTAGAGAAAGGGAGTGAATGAGAAGAGGGTGAATTGTAGAGGAGAGGAAGGGGTGCACGTTCCAGAAAGAAAGCCTTTTATTTGAAATTAGGGAATGAATTAAAAGAATATTTAAGAAAAAATTATTAAAAAAAAGGAAAGGGAGGATATATTTATCAATTTGAAAAGGTAGAATTATCATTTGCAAATACTAATTCACTTAAGCTTGCATTCTAAATCAACTTGTATTTGTTAGGCCTGCATCAGTCTATGGGATTTTTGGACTAATTCGCAAGCCAATTTTGCTTCTTTTTTTTTTTTTTAATTTTGAGGATCTTCATAAATGACAATACACACACACACACACACATACACACACATATATATGGGTTAATTATGTTTTTGGTCCCTCATTTTATATCAATTTTTGTTTTTAGTTCCTTAAAAAAAGTTTGACTAGTCATGGTCCTTCAAAAAAATTTCTGTTTGTATTTTAGTCCTTTCTATTAACTTTTTCGTTAAATGATGATGTGGTGCTATGTGAAAAATTGGTTCTAAACTTTTTAACAATTTTTAGACCACTAGAAAATGTTAGTTTGAAAATTTGAAAAAGTAACAAGAGTAGATGCGATGAGGGTCGTGGATTTGCAGCACCCATTTATGTTGTGCACCTCCTTGGTTGCTCCATATTGGACGAGATATAGACAATAATAACAATACAATTTATTTAATAAAATAAATAAATAATTCATAATAAAAAATTGATAATAATTTCAATATCAAAGAAATACTATTTATTATTTAAAATTTTATAATACTAAATAATTTTAAATATTTATCGTACATAGACAGTGACATATGATGGTAGGAGATGGATGGATCTCTCCACTCTTGTATGATTTACATTTATATGTTATGATTTTAATTATTTGGTACGACGATAAAAAGGTAGGATTAGTGGGATGTTTTAGTAGCGATAATTGGGTCATTACAAGTACGACAATAAAAAGGTAGGATTAGTGAGATGTTTTAGTAGCGACAGTTGGGTTGTTACAACTGTCATTCTATATTATGTAATGGTTGTTAACATATGACATTGTATCCTCCAAGCCCCGTGGCTTTTGTTTAATGGATGGACAAAGTTATGTTAATTTGCCATTTTTTTTTTCTGTAGAAATTGTTGTTTGTATTAATAACATTTGATTAGAAATTGTTTAATAGATTATTGGAGTTTTTATTTTTGAACAACATGACCACAAAGGATTTTGGTGTCATGATTCAAAGAGAAGGGGGGCACAATGACAAATAATAGGAATCCTTGCACTTTTGTGACTTTTATGACCACAATTGTCTATTAGTGCAAAGCATAAAAAAAGATGCAATTCGTTGTTCAAAAAGGTGTAGAGTGTCAGCACAGCTTATTTCCCTATGTTAATCCCATTATGTTGACCTATAATATAGTTGATTAAAGAGGAAACTAATATACCAATGCAGTGATAGTATATTAATAAAAGGGGAATAAGAGTTTAAACAGAATTCAGCTGCACTAACATTTCATATTCTTCATTAAAGAGTAATGTAAACAAGTTACATCAAAAATGAAAAATTCACATCCAAGTACTTAGTTTCCTTGGATGTAAGTCTTTCAAATAGATTACTTATGGTCAGTGTATATCCAAAAAACAACCATCTATTGGACACCTTACAAAACAAACCTCCCCTTTACATCCAAGCCCTAAATCAAACCACCAACAAAAGTGTATTATAACCCTATACAAGTCTTTCAAAATAATTACATATAAATTCCAAATTCAAAACAAGAATATTCCGTTTCACCCCATTTACATCCACACAGTCACCATTCAGATTGCCATCCACAAAAGTCTTCATTACCATTGTTGCTACGTGTTCATAATCCTTGAAGATGAAACAATTTTTTGCATAATGGTGGAAAAGAATTATCAGTTAAATAATCCTTATTATTCAAAGTCAGTCAATGAAATAACTGAATTCATTTGTTACAATAAGTATTCTTACATGAGTTTCGTAAAAAGCTATGTAAGCTTCCATTACTTCATTCACTTGGTTCTTGTTTGACAGCACAATTGCACCATTATCATTGGGTTTTTCAGAATTATTACCCTAAATTGAATGTAAATATTATGACTTATTGTGTAATGTAATTAAATGTCAGCAAAATAAAGTCACCAATAAATGCCATCTTACCATTTGGCTTGCCAAATCCATACATTTCTTAGCAATATCTGCCACTGCATCATGATTACTAGCATTTGTTGCGTTAGCTTTTTTAAACTTTCTTCCTTGTTTTGTAGTATTACCCTGCAAACAATACATTGTGTAAAGTAGTGGTATTTCAAACAAAATTATTATCATATAATTGAATATTCTTATATAAATGTACCTTAGGCATAATGGTTGTATTCCTCATTGTTGGCTTCTCATTTCCTTATATAACGGTGGTAACACCTCTTCTCCATTAATTTTTGGCCACTTCCTTTGTCCATTTATCGGAGATATGACTTATAATTTATACAGTTCCTTTGAGTAGTATCTATGCATATACTGTTGTGGATCATCACCTTTGTATATGATACATGATATTGCATATCTACATGGGATTCATATTAAATCCCAAAAATTACAAGAACATGAATGGTTCTCTAAATTCACAATAAACTTATGAATGAATAACTTATAAGTGACCTCAAATTTAGATTTTCCAACCCAAGTTGCAAACCAATTGGCACTTAATTCCACTTCTTTATCTAACCTCCTTTTAGCCTTAGACATAATATCATCCTCCAACTTGTTAACCTTTTGTCGTAAAGTGGCAAACCTTCCCATCATATATGTTCTAATCCATTCACACATGGTTATGATTGGCTTGTCCTTTGCCCCTAATAAAGTGCTATTAAATGACTCTGTCAAATTGTTTATCAGAACATAACATTTTGAGTGGAAACTGAAAGCATGCTTACACCAACACCTCCTAGGAATATTCCCAAGTCAATTGTAGGCCTCTTCATTAACTTTTTTAAGCTACAACATCTTCTCTTCCTAGGCCTCATAATAAGTAGCTTTAGCTGCTCCCATCATTAAATCTCTAATAAGTGTGCCCCCACCAAATTTTTTCTTAAAGTTATTGTACAAATGCCTAAGACAGAAATAGTACTCACAACCTTCCATTTGCTCTTCAAATCAAGGAACTAGACCCTATCAAAGCAAACAATAACAATTAAATATATCAACCTATAAATAAATTTAAGAAAATGAAATACTCATATTACCTTCTGCTAATCTGACAATAACACCCATTTATGTGTAGCAGGATGTCCTATGTCTTCGAACAATAAAGTAAGAAACCAACTTCGGTTGTCCTTAGTCTCGATCTCCACAACAACATATGCTATTGGCAGGTTTTGGTCATTAGGATCCTTGCTAACAGCCACTAACAATTGTCCCCCAAACTGGTTCTTCAAGTGACAACCATCTATACCAATAAATGGTTACATGTTTATTGAAAGGCCTTCTTAGCTCCATCAAAACAGACATATAAGCTACCAAATTTAGGCATCTGATTTAGATTAGGTCTATCCAAACTTAATTTACATGTATTACCCACACATGCCCACTTTAACTCAGCACAGTAGGACAACAACATACTGTACTACTTATTGGCATCCCCTTCTACCATTTCCAAAGTCAAATTCTTCCCCTTCTCTGCGGTGGAAGTTGTTATACCAACAGAAAATCTAACCCTTATGTTATCTACCACTTGATTTATTGTTATCTTTGGATTAGACTTCATCTTGTCAACTATTTGCCTTGAAACCCAACTTGATTTTGCATTTTTATTTGCAAAAACCTTCCCACATGTGTGTTTGGGAATGAGTGTCTTAACCTTATATGTGTAACTCTTCCCAACCCTGTTCACTAACATAATGAAACCACACTTTTGAGCACATACGACCCTGACCCTCACAGCATCATTCTTCACAAATTTGATTTCCCTTCCATTTAGGACAGAATTCTCCATTATGGCGTCCTTAAACTGTCTCAAGCTACCAAACTCCATTCTAAGTCTAAACTTAAAATCTTTACTCATTTCTTGTTCCCTGAATTTAGCATACACAAGTTTGTCTGAAACATCTGATCCTGAATCACTCCCACTATCTAACTCTTCATTCAGATAAACATCCTCAATATCATGTTGACACTCCATGTTTGGTGGCATATATGACTCTCCTGTGACATTATCTAAATCATCATTATCAGACAAATAAGGACTGACAATAACATATTTCACTTCTAAAAAACCATTGTCCTCACTGTCATCAAGTCTACTTGGGATGAAAGTTGAATAATTGCATTTAGAATCATCACAACTATTACCCTGAACTTCCACACCAACACCATTATTTACCTGTTGTCCACCATCAACACCAACATTTTGGACATTAGCCCCATTGTTGTTAATTTTCGGTCCCCCACTAGATTGGACCTTCCTTCCATTTTTATCAACATCCACACCAACATCAGCAACGACCTCTTCCCCACCATCCACACCATCTTTATAAATCTCCACCACATCATCATGTTGGCATTCCACCCGACCATTAGTTTGGATTTCCACCCCACCATCATTCTGGGCTTGTTGTTCTTCTCCCACATTCACATCAACATCCATCCCAACCTCCACATCAACATCCATATCAATTCCCTTAGACTCATTTCGTTCAATTGTAGCTTCCTTGTCTACATCAGTTAAAAAATTAACCACAATAGCTTCTTGCACTTTAACATGTTCAACATAGATATGAGCTTCATTCCCAGATGAAATAGCATAACTTGTTAATTCTAGAGCTTGCTTATCATCATACAACTCAATCAACCCACCTTGAAAATCTTTATCTTTCTGCTTCCACCAAAGTTTGAAGCCCCCTAAGTAGCCCAATTCCTTCACCAAACTGACAGCTTCAAAATAGGACCAAATGTCCTCATCCAAGTTGTGAAAGGCAGTAGCATCTTTATCCACGTAATGAAGAGTTGGTTCCTTCAAAAAATAACCCCTGTGGTGGGCCACAATTGAAAAGTACATTTGCTAACAAAAAAAATTATTAAAATATTGCCGCCAATATTAAAAAATAAAAAATAGAAAAAAACAATCCATACACATACACGGATACATCTATAACAACATAAAAAATGTTCATTTCAAAAGGAATAAGGCTTTCACTATTTCACAAATGTGCATATATAGGCACACACATATTGACAAATTACACATACATCCAAGCCCCACACGGTTTCAATGCACACACCAACACAAATTCACCTACCATATTAAAAACAACATGCGACAAAGACAAAAACAAGACCACCGAAATAAAGTTTGTTTCACCTTTTTAGAAGAACCAACACATGAAGAACAAAGAAAGGCCTCACCTTGGTTTCCCAAATGGGACAACACACATGAAGGACAACGAATCTCTGCACTGCCTGCTACGCTGTAGTCGTTGCACCAGAGGACGAATCTCTGTAACCTCTCCGCTAGGGTTTTGTCCAAAATAGGAAAATCAGGGATGAAGGACCACTAACTCTCTTCGACGCTGTGGGTTTCGTATGCGGATTAGTGCCTCTCTTTCTTTTTTATCAGACAAGCAACAAATTATTTTCATTTCTATTTATTTTAATTATTTTTAAACCAAAAATAATACAATTGTAATTATTTTAGTTTAATCAAATATTTAGTACTTAATCCTGTGCTTAATTATATTAATGTGCCACATCATCTCACTTAGACACATGGCGCCTGAACACTTGCCATGTAGGATGACACGTCATCGTTTAACATACACATGTAATGGCAGGGACTAAAAACGAGATGAAAAAATTAACGGATGACTAAGACCAGTCAAATTTATTTTGAGGGATTAAAAACGGAAATCGCAAAAAAATGAGGGACTAAAAACATAATTAACCAATATATATAAAACTGTTGCAACTTGCAGTCCCTGAAGCTTTCTCCCATGGTTATATATATATATATAAAATAAAAAATATTAATATACTTAAAAAAATTAAAAAAGAAAGGGTCACACACGTTTGTAAAAAAGAAAGGCTAACATAGGTATTTCATTTTGTAGATAAAATTCGCTTAAAAATATATTTTTAATGAGACTATTGAGTAACTAAGTCAATTATATATGAATAAAAATATTCGTTTATGCTAGAAAGTATGCAGAATTTAATTTTAAATATTTAATATGATTTAAATAATTTAATTTTATATAATTTTTGGCAAAATATAATAATAATTAAAATAGATAACAACATTAATAGGTCCCAAAAAATTCAAGCCAAATTGGCCTGGTGGCCTGCGTAGGGCTGGGCTGGGCCAAAAAAAAAAGAGGTCCGGACACAAACTGATCGGGCCTGGCCCGGCCCGCTAAAGAGCACTGGCTCGGGTGGACTAGGCCAGCCAGCCCAATTTGACAGCTCTAGCTAGGTTAAGTTTTGTGAGGGGAGGGGAGGGTTAGCTCTACAGCACAACTTAGGGGATCTGTGACACAGGACAGTCGGTCGATAATAGCGCAGGATGTGCGGTGACTAGAGATTACAAATGTGATGGTGGCGATTAGAAATCAACTATTGGCCTTTAAGGTCATTTTATACAACACTCATTGGCGCCTCCATCACAAGCGGAAGGGAAATGCAAAAACAACGGAGTGGCGAGAGAGAGCGAAATAGGAGAAAAGAATGGTGGTAAGGGGAGAAAGGGGTCAAGAGAGGGCATAGCGGCCGGCAATTGCTTCGACAATGACCCGCAGTGGTGTGCCGCTTTGGATATCTTTTTTCTTCTGCTTTTTTTTTTAATCCTTTTTTGTTGTTTGCTTGGTTCCTTTTCAATTGGAATGTGGCTGAGTTTTTGATATAGATGTTCGACTAAGTTTTTTAGTTCGGGAATGGAACTTGGGTGGGTCAACCATGGTGTGTTTGGTTGTTGTGTTGGTGCCTTTTTTTGCCTTGTCCCCCCTCCTGTTTTTCTTTCTTTGATTTTGGCAGTGGACGTTGGATGGTGATTTTGATTAATGGATTTAGGGTTTTGATTTTTTTTTTTTTAATCTTATGTGTTGATTTATCATGTTAAATGATTAAGATTACAACAAACATAAAAGAAGAAAATTTGCGCCTCCTTGCATCTTCTTTCTTGTTAATTTTTTAAGATTTTTGAAGTAACATTTTTTGATGGTTTTAGACTGCTAAAAATTTGTATTGGTTAAAAACCGCCAAAACTTGAGAACAACGTCATCACTTAACAAGAGAAGTTAACGGGAAGGACTAAAACACAAACAAAATATTTTTTGAAGGACTATGACCATTCAAACTTTTTTTGAGGGATTAAAAACAAATTCAACATAAAATGAGGGACCAAGAACATAATTAACCCTATATATATATATATATATATATATATATGCTTTACCTTCACTTGATTTTTAGTTGGAATAAGTTAGCAAATTATAATTAAGAATTATCTTCAAATACACCAACAATGTAGTTTGCTAATATATTTTAATTAAAAAACAACTGGGTGTACATTAACAAATGCTTGTGGAGTTTGTTAACGTACACGCACTTTTTTTGTTGTTGGAATACGTTAGTAAATTATAACTAGGATTATCTTAAAATAAACTAATAATGTAACTTGCTAACGTATTCTAACTAAAAAAACAAGTAGATATGTGTTAACAAATTCCTTTATATTGGTAAGCTACTTTGGCTAGCTTATAAGCTACTTTGATCCAAATAAGCTTGTTTGATACATGAGCTTATTTTAGTAGCTTTTTAGCTTATATTTATAAGCTACTTCAACTAACTCTTGAAAATAAGCTAGCTTATAAGCTACTAGCTTTTTTTATTTTTATTCTCATTAATTTATTTAGGAATCAAATTATACGATGTAACTCTTATCAAGTATTTCATCATTCAATAACTTTTAATTAGATAATTTTATCTCAAAACTCACTGTTGGATTGAAAGCTCTTACATAGATCATATATACAAAATTTTATATTAATACAAAATTATTTGATACCTCATTCATATAGATCAAAATTAAAATAATATATTTTTAAAAAATATACTAAAATGTGAATTAATTGATTTTTTTTATTATTGTTCAATTTTGACAAAATTTGATATAAACAATCAATGTACTATAAAGTTATAATTCAACGGTTGGATCGACAAAATTTACATTTTATAAAGTTATTGATAGTGTAATAATTAGTAAGAGTTATACCGGTGTAATTTGATCTTTCCTCTCTCTCTCTCTATCTATCTATCTATCTATCTATCTATCTATCTATCTATCTATATATATATATATATATACATGAATGTATGTATATATATCATATTAACATAATTTTTCCTTGTTAAATGAAAAAATATATAAAAGCATGTATATATCAAGTGGAACTAATTTTTTTAATATATAGTATGATACATATTTAACGGATTGATCTACAAATCCACCGGTTTAACCCGTTTAATCTACATATTATACAAGTAAACATTAGCCCACAATTAAATAAGTCACTTATTTTTAGATTCAGTTCAACAGTTTGCGAGTCTTTACAGGTCAATATCTAGGGGCAAACCTGTATATCCATATTTAATCATGAATTACACGCTTTGTAAGGAGGAGAAAAAAACAGGAAAAGACAACTTTCACGCGATTGAAAAAACAAGCGAAAGTCAGAGTGAAATAAAATAACTTTTTTCATTTCCTATTTTTTTCTCCCCTTCTCCATGCATTGAGTGAAGTTTTAGGTTATTTTTTTGTTGGATCATTCGACATGAGAATATTGCTATACTAGCAACAATTTATTCACTACAAATAATAAGAAATTTATTTGAGTTAAAGTTTAATACATTGTTAATATGAATGTTTTTACATTGTCAATCATGTAAAAATTACTCTAAATGACATTTAAAGTATTTAATATAAATTCATTTGCATTGTCTTATTTCATTTAAAAAAATTCTAAAAAGTCAAATCAAATTAAGACAACTTATTGTTTTAATTCTTAACGTGAAAATTTGTTTAAAATAACTTAAAATATGAAGTGATACTTATTTAAAAAACATATATAATCAAATTTCAAGTTACAACCTGTTAGGGCTAAGACGATTTAACCGTATAATTTTGATGAATAACAAACAAAGATTACTAGATGAATAATTTTTAATACATTAACCAGTTCACTCTAAGTGTACAAGAATTAGAAAATAAAAATAAAAATACATGCCTACTCAAATTGAAAGATATACAATCTTAAGAGGATCGTCCTAAAATGTTATGTCAACACACTCTAAAAACATGTTTATTTTAAAAAAGGTTGACATCATAATTTGAAGAATCTTGGGTTAGTCAAAATTTTCAAGTCAATATTTGAACAGAAAATATCTCAAGCATCGTGCTTATCATCAAATTTAGATGTTAGAAAGCAAACTTTCAATGACAGTACGCAATGTCCTACACGCAAATGGAAAATTTAGCTAAAGGCTACCTACTACACATTTTTGATCATCTAAGAGGAATAAAAGCACTTCTTACAATTTAAATATCTAGCATTAACGTTTTAAATGGAATTATAAACATTAAATTTAGACTAAGACTCATTCATCAAAATATTCTCAAACCGAAGGTCTCTAATATCTTTCAATTTGTCTTCAAGTATAAATAGAGAAAATGAAAAAACCAATGTTATGGCTATTTCGAAACTGCATTAATGTCATTTTAACTACTATTCTTTTTTTTTCTTAGTGCATTTATTGTAAATTCATGGTGAGACTAAAAACAAATATCCCTATTCCTTTTCTTGAATTCACCTTAATAGACAATTGTGTTTTTTATTTTCTTTTTTTCTCATAAAAAAAATTGTGTGAAGTCTGAAAAGACTTAATTAAAGAATACTTTGGGGATGTACAAAAAATAAATAAATAATTAGAGAATATTTACGGTTTGAACTTGGAGAGTCTTATAAAAAAAAATACTTAAAAAGTAAGCATTAGAGCTATCCTTGTATTGCATAATTGTCTTAGTAAAAATATTGACAAGGTTGTTAATAACTAGATGTAGCCATGAATTATTGGGTAAACCAAGATGAACATTAGTGTCTTTTCTTATCTTTTCTCTTTTGACTTTTATTATTTATTTACTAATCAAAAGAAAGATTTAATTGTGAAGTTTTTATGAAATTAATAACGTCTTAAGTATTTAATTTTCTAAATTGTCCTCCTACAAGATGATATATCTTTTATATTCATCTTAAGATAAATCTTTTTAAAAGATGTTTTCCTTCTTTTCTTTAACAAGGTTTTTAGTATGTTAGAAAATTGTTAAAGAGAATAAAACATAATATAATATTTTTTTGGTGTTTTATGATATTTTTATCTTTATATGGTCAAGTAATTAAATATATCTTCTATGTTATGTTATATTTATCAATTAATAGTTAGTTTAACAGTTAATTTTACTAAATGCTTTAAATTTAATTAGTTAATTTATCAACCTTTAATGTTTTTTCAACACACACACACACAAATCATGTACTAACAACAATAAGATATGTTAACGAGTTAATCATTAAACGTGTTTGAGCATTTAATAAAAAATCATGTACTAACAACAAACTAATAATTGATGAATGTCCTTTTTAATAATTTCATGTTGAAAAGTAATTTTACTTTATATTATTTAAAGAAATAACTTTTTTAAACTCGTTTTAAAATATCATTCTTAAGCGCAAATTAATCTTATAACTTAAATTCTTTTTACACAATTTCTTTTAAAATCAATTATATCAAATTAAAAATAATAAAACGGACCCTGTCTCCCTACATGTATCCTTTTTTTAAAAAAATCCTCTTCTTTTATTTATTTATTTTTTTATTAAATCTTAGAGCAACTTAGAGATTGATCTTTTAGATAATGAAAATTATAAAAGTAATTCCTTAGCCTATAATCTTCTTTAAAGTATAGCAATCACCAAGATACTTATTGTTCAATTTTAATTTCAAGATTAAAATATTAAGAGGCAAGTGAAAGAAAAGAATTTAATTTTGATATTCTTCTGTTTGTAAAAAATGTCAATTAATTAGAAATTACCTTAAATATTTTTCAAAGTAATTATTATAGAGTTTAATAAGTTTATCATACACAACAATTTATAATTGAATGACAGTGTAAATTTTGTTTATATTATTAATGGATTCTAATTACATTCATAGAATAATGTTACACAGTTTTGTAAATATTACTTTAACAAAAATTAATTTTTTTTAGGGATTTAGACAGTGTTTTAGGGGTGTAAGTGGTTTGAGTTGAGTCAGGGTTGACCTCATTTAAGACCCAACTCATTAAATATAATTGGGTAGGGTTGGTTTGGATTTGCTTCTTCTTTTTTTCTTTTCAGAGTGACCCAACACAACCTAACCCTTAACCGAGTTAGGTTGGGTTGAATAAAAAAATATTAATATAATTTTGGATATTCAAAAAAATTCAAAAAAAATAAGAAAATAAAATACCTAATTAATTCAATTCATCCAATACATGTTCAATTTAAAATACAAGTATAACTACACAAATTTAACACTCACAAGTGATAAGTGAATATGTGAATATTATAATATTATAATTTTTTTATTAATAAAATAATAGGTCAGATTCATTGAGTTGGAAATACATCAACCCGTGACTCAATCCAATCTTAATTGGGTCTATTAAAATGAACTTAACCCAATTCACTAAAATTTAGTTGGGTAGGGTCGAGTTGGTCAGGTCCGTGGGTCAATTCTGACTCGCTTACACCCCTACAATGCTCTATAGAAAATTAAATAGATTAAATAACAATAATAAAATGAATTATAATAAATTTTAATTATCATTTTGAAAAGTTAAAATAGAATTTTATATCAAATTTATCAAACAAATTAAAAACTTCTTATTAAAATTTGACATTGTAAATGAAAATTCCTAATATGCAAACATAAGATTATATCTGCACATTATACAATTACACATTATTTGGAACAAGAGAAAGAGAAAGAAAGGACGAGAAGGAGAAAGGATACAATTTTTCGAGAATCCTTTCTTCCTTTAGTAAATATTAAAACAAGATAAGAAAGAAAAAAAATTGTAGACCTCACATTAAAATTGGTTCTCTCCAATTTGAAGAGAAAGTTACGAAAAAGAGAGTAAAAAATTGAAATAACTATTATATCCTTTATAATTACATCATATATAAACAAAATTATTATATCTCATTTTTATTAGGTATATTTATGTCTTTTATAAATATATTTCTTTCGTTTTTTTATTCAATTTTTTTACTAAACAATTATATAATAATCTTATTTTCTCTTTTTCTTTTTTTTCTTTCACTTTTTTTCTTTATTTATTTTTCATAAATCAAACAAAAACATTACTTTAGAGACAGTACGGGACCTCATCCTCTGGTCACTGACTTTCTTCAGCGTGCCCTAATCTAACTACAAATGTTTAATCTGAGACTCATAAAGACACAGCCAGATTTGTCCTTCCTTTCTTTGATATTTGTGTATTGCGTGTGGAAAACTTCAAATGATACTTCGCATTAAAAACGAGAGTGTTAGTAGTAGTTGTACTTTTTAAAACATTAATTCGAAATCTATTAAAAATTATAAAGTCGCGATTGATTAAATAAACTACGAGACTCACATTTTTTCGTTAATTTTAATAAGTTTAAATTAATAATATATCGAATATATGTTAGTAACAAATTTCTTTCATTCCTTTTTACTTGTAGGTTTTTTTAGAATTTTTTGTTTTTATTTATCTGTTATTTTTAAAATTCAAGATAATATTAATTACTTTTTGTCACTCTTTATTCTCATCTAATTTTTAATTAATTTATATATTTATTACTGGTATATATTTATTGTGGAGTAAAAATGAAAAATAATATAAAAAACTTCAAAATTATTTCATAAAAAACAAAAAAAAAATATTATATTTTTTAGTTAGTGTATAAAATTGTTAAGGCCTTGTTTGGCAGCATGAAAATAGTATGAAAATTAGGGTGAGAGGAATGAAATAGAGAAGTAAGAAATAAGTTTGTGTATTTGGTAGTGTAAAAATAAGAAGGGGAGAGAAGAAAAAACATGTGGAGCCCACCACTGTTCATTTCCATGCAAAATGGGTGAAAATAGTGTGAAAATAGGTGTTGGTATATGAAATTAACAAAATACCTACAAAAGAATTGTACATCTGCTAGCTAACCACTGATAATCGACTATCAAGACCTGCAGATGGTTTCTTCTTATAATAATAGACTATCAAAAATAGATAATAGATTATTTAAAGTCTTATTTTGATAGATAGTCTACTATTGTTTTTTGATAGTCTACTATTAGAGTCTTATTTGTTCTAGACTTTAACATGATTTACATAGGGACAAAAAAAGAAAGGTAATACTAGTCTAGTTTCTTTCTTTTTTTTTCAATTCAAATCAAACAATCATACAATATTATTTTTACTCTATTTCATCCTCATTTCACCCTTATTTCTACACAACCAAACAACTTATATCTTCTCTCTATTTTTTACCTATTTCTCATCTCTCTATTTTTCTCTAACTAATTTTTTTTTCATTTTATTTTTTTCCATGCTGCCAAACGGAGGATGAAGGACAGTTAAAACAGTACGAAGTTAGAAATTTGTTAATATTTTGTTGTGTGCATCAAAATATTTGTGTGTCTCTGTTACCAATACCGTTGCTTGCGTTTTAAGATTCTTCCACGTTGGCAGCAGTGTCTTCCTTTGTCTCCCTCTCATATTACGCTTCAATTTCCAACACACTAGCAAGCGACATGCGGAACTAAAATGAGCCAGCAACAGGCAGTGACCCCCCACTTTGTAAGGCAAGTTTCCACTTCGAGTGGTGCTTGGTTTCTGCTTAAAGAACAGAGAGTATTTTGTTTTGGATTGTGATAGCTGATAACATCCGTTATCCTCACGCTATCTCTTATGATATCATTTACACAACCCCCTCTCACTCTCTTGCTCAACATTGTCAGCTTGCCAAAGAATTAACTCTGGGTAGAGAAAAAAAGGGAAAGGGCAAGTCCCACTTCATTGCATCTTCTTGTTCGTCACACTTGGTCAAGCGCGTCAATTGCCTCGGTCAAAAACCAAAGGGACTCCCAGTCTCCTGCATTAATTACTGAAAATTGGTTTGCACTGAATTCTTTAGAGAAAGCAGAAATTTATTAATTTAAAATTAAATGTTTTAATCGTACAATTATACTTACCACTAGTGTTTATTCTTTTCGTCTTAGAATAAGTGCATGTAAAAAAAAAATCTTTAAAAAAGTATTATTTTAGTTTTTTAATATAATATTAATTATTTTTTTTATCTACACTCTAATAACATAAGTAGAATATTGTTGTTGTACTATATCGTTTCTAACAAAAAAAAAGGTTAATATTATAAAATTACTATTCTCTTTCAATTATTTATTAGCTTTTCTTGGTCTATGTAAAAAAATCTAAAATAACACTTATTTTGAGACAGATGAAGTATTGGAAACTAGATATATGTTTAGATAAGTTTATCTAAAAAAGTTTATAGAAAAAGAATTTATTTAAAAGTTTTATTGCAAAAATTTCTTTTTTGACAAGTTAATTTGGTATTTAAATGATACATACTTAGTTTCTTTATAAGTTATATAAGTGATAGAAGTTTTTGAAATTTAACTTCTTTATATACTCTTGTAGGAGCTTTTAAAAAAGTTAAAAGAAGTTATGTATTCAAACACTATTTTTAGGTAATAAAAAACTTAGAGGAGTGCTAGTAATACTATCTTTTTAACATTTTCTTTATATTGATTAAAATTTATTAGAAATTACAAATTTTATTAAGTTTCACTTCTCATTTAATGAGTCTCTTTTCTTATTTAAAAGTAGAACCCACTAAAATTTGTAATTTTTAATAAATTTTAGCTAATAATAAAAAAATATTAAAAAAGTGTTGCTAGCATTTTTCAAAAACTTATGCCAGTAAATAAACTCTCAATTCTAACCTGTATCCAAACGTTTCCTTGAGAGAGCTATTTAGCCTCTATAACATACTGCAATAAATGATTAATATACTTTCAATAATTTTAAATTTTCTCACATTTCCTTCTAAGAAATCTTCTTTCTTATTAAACGAATAAAAAATTAAATGCAATATCATATATTTTCATCATATTAAATGCATCTAATTTTTATTTAATATTTACTTTATAAAATATTAAGAAAATCAGTAAAAGAATATCTTGAGTGAAATATAACATTATTCTTATACTTCGTGTGATCCTTTTTATAGAAGATTTTTTAAAAATTTGTCTTCATCCTTTTTATAAAACTCCTTTAAATTGTCTCTATTGTATTATTTTTTTTACAAAAGCCTTAATTACTCAATAATGTTTTTTTATTAATAAACGGTAAATGTAACAAATTAATTTCTTGAACTCTCTCATGAAGATATGAAAAGATCATTAAGCAAAACTTCACTTATTTATTTGGTCTATTCTGATAAAATGTAAAGAGTAATTATTTAAGTGTGTGAGTATATATATATACAGGGAGCGACTCCTATGAGCACAATTGCTTATATTAGAACAACTAATAACAACCCTTAGATCAAGATTAAAAATAACAAACGGTTGAAATTAAAACCATATTAGAAACACCTCTTATGAGATCATTAATGTCGTTTCTACTGCCGTCACTATCCCTACCACCATCGCCGCTCTCTCATCACCACTACCACTGTCACCGCCACCACTATCATTGTCACCACCATCGTCGTCGTCGTCACCCCCACCACCATCACCATCGCCACACCCCCACCACCACTGCCACCCCACCACCACCAACATCGTCATCGCCACTGCCACTGGTGACAGTGGCGGCAACAATGGTAAGGGTGGTGAAGGAGGGGCGATGGTGGTAGGAGTAGTGATGGCAGTAGCAACGACATTAATGATCTCATAAGAATTGTTTTTAATAGGGTTTTAATCTCAACCGTCTATTATTTTTCATTTTGATTTAAGGGTTGTTATTAGTTGTTTTCATATTCTCATATAAGCAAGTGTTCTCACAGGAGTCGCTCCCTATATATATATATATATATATAGAGTGTGTGTGTGTGTTTAATGGTCATCCACTGTCAGTGTAAAAAGTTTTACACTGTCAACCAATCAGAAATCACCATGGATATAACTTTTAAAGTATTTATTATAAAAGTCAACAAACTTATAATAAATAGTGGTTTGTAATTGGATGACAGTGTAAAACTACTTTATATATATATATATATATATGGGAAGGGATCAAATTACACGAGTGTAACTCTTACCAGCTATTATATCATAAATAACTTCATATAAAATGTGAATTTTGTCGATTCAATCGTTGAATTATAACTTTATAATACCTTGATTGTTTACGTAAAATTTTATCAAAATTGAACAACAATAACAAGGTAATCAAATTATCCATATTTTAGTATATTTTGAAAAGTATATATTATGTCAATTTTGATCTATATGAAAGAGGTATTAAATAATTTTAGATTATAAAATTTTGTATATATGATCTATGTGGAATGAACTTTCAATCTAACGCTAGGTTTTGATAAAACATTATCCAATTGAAAGTTATTGAATGATATAATAGTTAGTAAAAGTTACACCAGTGTAATTTGATTCTCCCTATATATATATATATATATATGAAAGGAAATTAACAAAATTAAATTAAATTAATTTTTTTTAAAGTAATAATATAATCATGTGCATGAGCTTTTTATTTTATTTTTATTTGTAAGATTTACTATGAATCCTTTTGTCTTAAAGTTAAGTAGAAGTGGCTTTGATAGAATTCATTTTGAACTACTGAATGTAAGTGGAATTTGTTTTTAAATTGATTTTATTAAAATGTGTATTTTTCATTATAAAGTATAAAGATTAATTTTATAACGAAATAAATAAACAGAACAGGGCTAAATGAATACAATAAATGATGACTAGCGTGAGATTAGGATTCGGTCCCTATGCATTATTGCAACACATACCGAATGAATTAATTAAAGCCTGGTTGTTCATTTGGCTAAGAAAGCAGTCGCTTGAAGATTATTATCATCCGTCGTCTATAAGAAGCATACCTAGCTTAACAAAAATAGGCAATTCTTGCTCAGCACTCTATGTAATAAACACTTCAAATAATTGTGAACGACTACGAGACATAATAGTGCATTTATTTCGAAATAAAATATTTATAAATATTATTATTTTGAGTGTTTTATCTAAAGTTTTCTTATCTTCAAAGAGTTCCTTTTCTTTATTATAGATAATACTATACTACTACTATTTTGTGTGAGAACACGAACTCTACAAAATCACTAATAATATGAGAGGCAAATGAAGTAGAAGAAGTATCTATTAAAAGGAAATCGTTACCGTTAAAAAAGCCTTTATTCACAAATACCTTGTATACAATAAATATTGAAATGATTTCGTCATAGTTATATATATACTTTGTTATAAATATCTATCTAATGTTGACAAGTAACTAAACTGCCAACACATACATTCAACCTGATTACATACTGTTCTCGCGTGGAAATTTAGTTGAATGATTGAGTTAAAACCTCACAGTGATTCTAAAATACTCATACAATTTGTGTTAAGAAGGAAAATTTGTTTTTCGCCTATGGGTTTCTAAACTACTCCAAAGAGTGCTTAGTGTTAAAGGTGAGCAAAAACTATAAAGTGCTAGAAAATAAAGATAAAAGGCGGTAAAAGCGATAAAGATAAAATGCAAGATAAAATAAATGTGTTTGATTGATTGGGTATATCTAATATTTCAATACAAAACATATTTAAATCCCTAAGACCTCAACTGCCACGTTTTTTCTACTAGGTAATTGCCTAAAACTTGGTCTGAACTTTAGTTAGCTAATTTTACATGAATTCAGCTAATCCCGAGGGTCAGCTTCGGCTAATATGTGCGGATCCCAGCTAATTGCAACTGGCCACTCCTCTGTTAACCGCCTTCAACTGGTCTCCTGGAATATAGGCACAATCTCCATCTTCCCATAACCAACAGGCCTGCATTCCAATTTTAATTGATTGGTAACCACTTCTTATTTTTTAGGGAGCCTTTTTTCTGGCCATTTTCAACTATTGTTTCTCACAACAATTATTCGAAAATTCTTCCAGAAACCCAGGGAAACCCTTCCTTAGCCAAATTCACTCGGTCCCACACTTAACTAATTTCTTCGTTAAATAGCTAAAGGGAAAAATAGTCGAATTCTCTGTTAGCTGATCTCGGCAATAATTCGTTGTTCTCCAAAACTTCCATAATCCCCTTCAGCTGATTTTAGTATAGATACATTCGTTACTCCATTAGCTGATCCATCAACCAATTTTGGTTTATCATTCCTTTCAACTAACCCTTCCCTTTTAGCTAATTTCCTAGGTGTCAACACATTAATCAAAACAAATGTGTAAATTAGCAATCACTAATTCATAAAATTATTCTTCCCTTACAATTTAGTTCTTAAAATTGATTATGAGCGCAAAACTACGAATAGTAGCTCTCATAAAAAAAAAAAGTACAAATAGTAGCTCTTGAATTTATAAATTATGCATTAACGTAATCATTTTTACATATTTCACTTTATACCGTAAGGACTAGTGTGATAGAATTTTTTAAATTTAATAATTTAATTAGATTGCAGCAAAAGATTTTTTTTATATTGTCGTTCAATATTAAAATTGTTGATTTTTGTAATAATTATTTTAAAATCATAATTAAAGTTATTTCTAATTAGTTGATGAGAAATTATGTTTGTATAACAAATTGTCTAATGAAGAGAGAGAAACAAAGAGAAGAGAGAAAAATTTAAAATGTAATAAATAATATAATAAAAAAAATAAACACAAAAAAATGTTGTATAAATTATTATAAGAATTATTATATATGTATCACATTTCTTAGTTGATAATTGAACTAATGTACTTTTTTGTGTCGACTGAGCCTAGTGCATCGCACAGTGCAATGAGCAAATTAAACCAAAAAACAAAGTTTGATGTATATTGTGTAAGGGAGGAGCAGAGAACAATGTGCGGTTAAAGAAATGGAAATATACCATTCAGCGGCAATATCAGCAGTATCTGCAGTGAAGAGGCTTAGGCACTATCAGTGCAGAGTCTGAATATGTTACCCCTCTTCAAATACTTTCGTTTCTAACTAGTCTGAAGTTTTCTGTACATTCCAATTGACCCTGCAAAATACGAATCACATGAAAGGCTCTATTTCTGAAGCTAAAACTCAACAAATTAGCATTCGAGAACGCGCATGCAAAGATCCCGGAGTCATTTTATTTTATTTTTAAATGAAAGTCCACTTACTTGCTATATCCCCTTGGCTACAAAATGTATACATTGGAATTTACGGGTGCGGGAGTGAACGAGAGAAAAGGGGAAGGAGGAGGGGACTTTGGTTCTGTAATTACCTTGGATAATTGATTATCTTACCAAAATTGAATTGAATTCGGTGGCGCCGAGCTTACAAGAGGAAATAAAATGGTCGGAAAATCAAGCTGGAAAAGGAGAGCACGTGCAAAATCAGCTCGACCAAGCTTCGAGTCTGAGAGTGAGAGGGATGTTGCACGTGCCCTGCTTCTCCAGCAAGACCTACCCACCAATCATGAGAATAGTGAATCACAAGCAGGCAATGGTTGATCAGTTGAGAGTGGCATGAGAAGAAGCTTATACAATCATGCATTTATATACCGTCAAAAAGACATCGAGAGTCAGCAAGGCAGCAATTAGTAGATGTGTCAGTGTGGAAAAGAAATTAAGAGATTGAGTATCCAAGTGGGCATTCTTTAAAGACCCATATGAGCTAAAGAAGCAATATGAACTTCCCCCACGTACATTGCGTATAGTTTCGAATAAAAATAGAGGGGGGGCAGTGGGGGGTGTGGAAATGTGCAATGGCCCGCCCTTCCCGTTTCAAAAGCCCATTCTCGGTTACTTTGATTTTGGCTCCTCCACTCAGAATTCGTGAGATAGTAATAAGTAAGTGCCTTAAAAATGTAGTAACATTTAATATGAGCAAATATATTTCTATCATGATTTTAAATAAAAAATTATTTATTAATTTACTTTTGGACACTTGCATACTTATATTGTGGTTGTTTCAATTTAATTGATGGTCTCGAGTTTAAATTTTAAATATGCAACTAGGTTAAATATTTAAAAAAAGAGTTTTATCACTCACAATAATTATCTGACTGAACAAAATTATTTTCCGGATAGTCTTGAAAAAAAATAAAATACTTGCATTGTGGATGTGAGAAGATTGAAACTGATAACAGTCATGCTATTATAGATTTGACCTTTAAATTTGACACGGTCCCAGTAAATCTTTATTCTCAATCGTTTGATTGAATAAAGATGCACTCAATATTGTTGCTTATGTAATTGTCAGTTTTGTGGGACAGTTTCTGCCGCCCAAGGCAATCCCCACTTTTTTAAAGAGTTACTAACAAGAAACGAAAAAAGTAAATAAATTTGAGGAAATGACGCTAATGCATTAACTCAAACTCTCAAAAGCACCGTGTTTTCTACTTCTCTAACAAGGAAATGCAATGTCAAGGCTAAGGAGGACAAACACTTGTGTTCGTTAACAACCGTATTTATTACTATTAGTGAAAT
This sequence comes from Spatholobus suberectus, assembly GCA_004329165.1. Classification (NCBI taxonomy): domain Eukaryota; kingdom Viridiplantae; phylum Streptophyta; class Magnoliopsida; order Fabales; family Fabaceae; genus Spatholobus; species Spatholobus suberectus. Next base: position 6,416,017 of record CM014732.1, read on the forward strand.
TTTGTTTGCAATGCAAGAGCAGTTAGTTTTACATGGCATGTCAGAAGTTAAACAAGACGTGGAGATTAAGGCGGTGAAAAAGACGATGGTAGGCGTAGTGGTAAAAAGGTGCAGAGTGATAGCGGCGAAGGCACAGAGACGAAAATGGCATAAACACGAATGAATTGGCGTTTGAGATTGCGTGTTGGCTGCTAGATTTTGATTTTGAAAGAAAAGGGACAGGAATACACCTGGAGAAGTTTGGGCAGGGGCAGGTTTAGAGCCCAACAAACAAAGCTCCAAGGCCGACAAACACAGCCTGCTTATTTTATTTCTTTCTGAGCAAGACTTTCGTGGACACAATCCCAAATATGATGTGTTGGACACATAGAGACACTTCATTATAAATATTATAAAATAATAAATATTAAAATAATATTAAAGTAAAAAAGGAAAATACCAATTAATTCAATCAGAAACATGAAGTCTTTCCCTACCAAGTTCTTTCTCATTGCTGCCCACTACCTCAAAAGCTTGGTTTTGCTGCCTCTATAAAAAATGGAAATTTCTTGCTGCTCCTCCTCCTTGTGAAAGCAAACCATTGTTGTCTCCCCGATAAAGGTATCAAGGTGTGTTGTGGCAACCCCTGTTATTCCTTTGTTTTTTCACTTTTATTCCGTCTTAGTATGTTATATTTTTATTGATTCATATTTCTACAAATTATTCCTTCTCAATTCATTAATTTGTTGTGCCTTTATACACAATATGATTATCCTTTCTAAAATTCCAAGTAATGTTTTGGCACTATTTCCCCCGAATTTTTCACTGTTTTAACAAAAAATTACAATCATTTTATCTGTAGGGAAGATATGGAGTGTAGTGAATGTCAGCCACTTGAAATCGATGAGCACAAAGACATTTTCCTTGGTCAAGTTGTGCGTAGCAAAGATGAAACTTATAACTTGTACCAAGCACATGCCTTCAAAATGAGGTTTAGTGTAAGAAAGGGAAAAGAGTTATATAATGATAATGAGAAAAAGTTCACCGCTCCAAATATATATATATATATATTTGTTCCAAACAAGGATTTAAAAACAACGAAGTTCAAGGTGAAGTGACTTATGAAAGAGCATATTCAAGAACAAGTTATGAAGCAATGGTGTGATTTAATGTGAATAAGGAAGGAATTTGAAAAATTGCAAAGTTGGCACTCAATCATAATCATGAGTTTGTGCTGCTATGAGAAATGTATCAATTGTCAAAGGGGTGTCATAAAGTCCATGGTGAATGCTAATATAAAAGTTACAAAGATATGGAGTTATTTAGGAGAGGAAGTTGGTGGATTTGATAAGCTTGGTTTGACTGTGAAAGATATGCAAAATTATGTCTACACTGAAAAGTTGAAATTGATTGAAGCTGATAATGCTCAATCACTAGTGAATCTCTTACAGAGTAGACAAGTACAAGATCCGATGTTTTACTATAGTGTGTAGTTAGACCAAGAGTCACGGTGGACCAATGTCTTTTGGAGAAATGACAAATCAAAGGTTGATTATGATTGCTTCGGGGATGCTGTGGTTTTTATAACCACTTATCGTACTAATAAGTACAACTTGATTTGTGTCCCTTTTGTTGGTGTAAATCATCAATGGCAAAATGTTATGTTTGGTTGTGCCTTATTATTTGATGAAACTGCAATTTCTTTTAATTGGTTGTTTAAAGTGTTTTTGGAGAGTATAGGAAACCAACAACCAAAAACAATTTTTACATATCAAGATGCAGCCATAACCAAAGCAATTGGACAAGTAACGCCAAATACATTTCATCGACTGTGTTTATGGCATATAGCCAAAAATTCTCTTTCTTATTTGGATGCTCTCAATTCTGATTCTAAGTTTCAAAGCCTATTCCAAAGATGCATGAAAAGTTGTGATTCAGAAGAAGAATTTGAAAGAACATAGGAATAAATGATGAATGGCTATAAGCTCTATGATCATGTTTGGTTGAGCAATATGTGTAAAATTCGTCATAAGTGGAGCACTGCTTATAGCAAGAATGTATTTTCTGCTAATATCAAGTCCTCTCAAAGGAGTGAAAGCACAATTAGTGCATTGGGTGAAATTATAGGTAAAACAATTAGAAGATGGTAAAAAAGTGGCGACAATTAGAAGTTGAGAAAGAATTCAAAAATAGTTAAAGTGAGCCTCTTCACATGATTAAAATTAGTAAGACTTTATGACATGCATCTACAATTTATACTCGTAAGATCTTAATTTTTTTTTTTTAAAAGAGTATCTTGAAGGAACGGGGGGAAGCACTTTTATAGAGATAAGAGGATATGATAATGTGTCAAATTATGAAGTCAATTTAAATCACATGCCTCAAGAGAAGCATATTGTGACATTTGGCTCCTCCATTACCACGATCAATTGTAGTTGCCACAAGTTTGATTCCATGGGCATTCTTTGTAGTCATGCTTTGTGAATTTACAACAGTAAAGGTATTTTCAGAATACCCAACCATTACTTTTTGAAAAGATGGTCAAAGAATGCAAAGTACAAGATTTATGAGCACATCAATAGGGCCTTAGAAGAAAATTCTCCCTCTATCATGAATTTAATGACCAATGATGATGATGCTAGTCTTCTTTACCATAACTCTATTACGAAGTCGTTATATAATTTACTTTTGGAAACTCAAGAACAGAAAGAAGCTCAACAAATTATGCGGAATTTACTTGAGATTGGAATTAAGTGTGTGCAACAATGTCTTAGTAAGATCAACTTAAATTCAAATGCAAATGACAAAAGTTTTAGTCAAAGTGAAGAGGATCACCATGCTCAAATCCTAAATTCCCCTCTTGCAAAGACAAAGGGAATGTCCAGTTGTCCCAAGAAATGACATTTTGAGAAAAGGAAATGAACAACCACAAAAGCAAAGAAAAATAAAGTTGAAGGATTGGATGTTTTCTTGATGATACATTTTGTAGTTGTATATAAGATATATTGTCTTGTTTTTATTGTCATTTACAGAAAAAACAAAAAGAAAAGGAGTTTTGTGCCTACTAATCCTTCTATGGATGACCATTCTAATGTCCCTACATGGATGGATGAAACTTTTAATGTTGCTTATGCTTTTATGGAAACACCTTTCCAGGTTTGCTATATATTGTAATTATAATTAGTCAAAATATCTTATAAAATTATATTCTAGCTTACTATATTTTCTATATTCTTTTATAGGTAGATCATCCCCTAAGCATTGTGTCATTGAATGCAAACACTACACAATCGAAATTGTATAGGCCTCAAATGGCTTCAACTGTCATGCCACTTATTTGGCCTCAAATTTCTCCAATAGTATTTAGAATGCCACCTATTAGGCCATCACCAATTAGACCCCCAATGAGGAATGGTAGCCAAGTTTTAAATGCAAGTCAAATTGAATTTAAGTGAAGTTGGTATTGGAAGTCAGCATGTGGCAACTTTCCAAATGACACAATCAAGCCAAATGAAGAACTAGAGTGCATTAGCACTATTGACTTTTTTAGGCTATAGAAATACTTTTGAATGTAATGGACATAATTTTTTGGGTATAGGTTTTTTGGAGGCTATATACTATAAAGTAGAGTTCTTTTACATATAGCTCATTAACAATACTATGAAAAATTATGTACTATGACAAATTGTGCACATGACATATTCTGCAATATGGAGAGAGTATTAGTAATTCCAAAACAACATAACTTCATTAATATGATGTTCATTGTGAAAATTTTACATTATGGTGGCCAAGTAAACCCATAAACCTCTTTTGCAACCATTAAACTAATTTACAAATTTGTAGCTTTTACATCATAAAGGCCTACCCTTTTTACAATCATCAACCCATAAAACCTTGTTCCAAAGTTGATTATGCTTACAACATTATTTAGTAGCTCCTCCTTCTAGTTCAACCATAGATATATCCACAGGGATATTGAACTGGGAATGAAGCGTTTGTAATTTTGTCATTGCCTTGACCTTTCTTTCAAATTAAGTAGATGTGTCACTCTTTCTTATTCATCACACGTTCAAATCAATTATCAATTGTACCTTCAAAAGAACCAATTGATTGCCAATCTAACTCACCATTGCCTTCAAAGCATTTTGTAAATTTTCATTAAGACAGGGTAAAATAATTGTATTGAGTGAATTTGCAGCATTTTGTGGGTTCGGTATAGTAGCAAAGCATTGAACTTGCATTTTCTAAATTGGCTCCAAGGCTTTTTGTGAATTTGTAGCAGCGATATAAGAAAAAGGAAAAAATGAAAAAAAAAGAAAGAAAAATCGTAATACTATATCGAGTGTATACATTGTCCTTTATGTTTAATATAATTATCAAAGTTATTGTGACTACATTACTGCATGTTAAATTTTTATGTTAAAGTCACTATGTAAATGTTGTAGAATAATGAAACATGTAGGAAATATTCTTATAATTGTAACTTTGTATACAATAATGGATACACTAAAAGTATAAAACACTTTGGGGACTAATTTGATCACCTTTTACAACCATCTAATTCTGATTAGATTTCTTAGTTGCAATATGGGTATGAGGTATATTTGCCTTCCATACCTGATCTATACTTTTGGGCCACCTGATTGAAATATATTATCATCAAGAATAGCGTAAGACACTTAAAGTTGTAAGCATAAAAAATTTCCAAATTGCAAATTTGTTGAACTTTCATAGTTCCATCTAAAAGTAATGCTTGCTTATCAAATTGGTCCCCAATTGTTTTAATCATAGAATCTTACTACCATATAAAAGGGAATGGTAACAAGCATAACAGATGTTCAGTTCTACAAGGAGAATTTCACACAGGGCTTATATTGTGACATTTGACTCTTTCACTACCAATGGGTGTGGCAAGAATCACACACAAGGCTAAAGGGAAAGTGTAAATTGCCACAAAGTGGTACATGGTGGTGACTAATACATTTACCAAATCAAAGCAGTGGAAAGCCCAAATGCCAGAAAGGCTACCCAGTCCTACCGGTAGTGATTCTAATTCCTTACACACACGCACACACACACACACACACATATGCCCAAATGCCAATAATAGTAGCGAAGGTCATAGTTGAATGTGTCGTAGTTGACGCCAACAACTCCAACTCCGACGTGGTTCTTGACAAAGGGTTGTTCCTTGTTGGCATTCACCGGCTTTAGCTATCAAAACCCATCAAAGGTGCATTAAAAGGGGTTTATGTTTGTGTCATCGCATGAACAGAGGCAAGAGTGAGATTCGAAAAGAATGATGACGAAGCAACTCACTAAGTCGAAATCAGAACGAGTGGAGGATGCAAAGGGATTAGAAGAATGACGAAATGAAATTCCATCCTTCTTCTTTGGTGTGTCTCACTGTTGGTCCATCAACAAAGTAAGACTTTCAATTTGTTATTCTCAAAACTTTAATATTATTTTAATATTTATTATTTTATAATATTTATAATAAAGTGTCTCTATTTTATTGGATGTGTCCAACACATCATATTTGGGGTTATGTCCACGAAAGTCTGAGCTTTTTCTAGAATTATTTTCTCTTACTCTTATAGTTATAGTAGACATACACATAATTATGAATTACCAATTCTACACATGTATGTTATTATTACTACTTTGGATTCCATAATTCCTAAGGTGATTTTTGAGAAATCAATGCATCTTCAATGAAATTATGCTCCCCTTATTCATGAATGTGATATTTCAACTTAATTAAAGATGGATTTATTACTGGTGTTCATAAATTAGAATAAATCAATTTTAAACACAATGAATATATATCCCCAGAGGCATGTTTTCGGGCTTTATTTGAATATCTTGTAATTATGTATTAGGTACTCTTTTGGGCACATCTTGTGCTTAAGAGTTTGGTTTTTTTAAAAAAAGGAGGATAAGGGATGAATGTTAACGAAAAGGAGAGGAGGAAAGGAGAAAAAAAGGAAAGAATTTTGACTAGACATTTTGTTTAGTTAAGAGGAGGGGAGAGGATTGTTTTTAATGGAAGGGAAAGGAGATAACCCTTTTCTTGTTTAGTTCATAAGGGGGAGGGATTTTAAAAATTAATTTACCTTCGTACTTTTATAATTTTGAATTTCAAAATATAAATAAGAGATATTTTAGTAATTATACTTAAAATGTTTTAAATCTCATCTTATCCCCTCCAAATTCCACCAATATTGGAGGGGAACAAAAATTAGATGAGGAGGGACTTTGCTCTCCTCCATTTTCCTCATTTCCCCTCCTAAAAATTGAACCAAATAACAAAAATTTAAAAAAATTCCTCTCCTCCACTTCCCTTCCCTCCAATAATATATTTTCTTTCCTTCCAAAAAAAAAATGCAATTAATATCTGTCATTTTTGTTTTGTTCTTTTAAAGAATTAGTAAAAAAATAAATTTTAAAATATACAATAAATTAAAAAAAATGATTTCAAAGGATCAAATATTTCAAACATAAGTCAATGGGTTCAAGTACAGAATTATGTTTTATTTGCTCTGTATTAAATTTATTTTATAATTTTGTTAAATATGTTTTATCATAATTTATTATTTTTATTCATTCTTCAATAAAATTTATTCTTCAATATAAAATATTGACAATCTATTTAATAAAAAAAAAGAGATAAAAAATTTCAAATTAATTTAGAATTAATATGTTTATAAAAATATTTGAATGATAAAATATTATTTTAGAATAAGATTACGAAGAAAATGATTTGATATAATAATTTCATAGATATTTATTTATACAAGTAGAAATGATACAATAAAAATTGTTTTTTTTTTTTTTTATAATTTACATTCGGATTATAAACGTGCCTAAAATTTATCACAAACTTTTGTGTTTATTTCTTAAAAAATATAATAATAAATGTCATTATTAATAGTGATGTCTTAAACTAAAATATATTTATAACATTAAATATTAAATACTAGTACATCTTTAATTTTTATTCATTAATTACATTTTTAAAAACAACTATGAGCATTAAAAAAATATTTTATTAACTAACATTTTAAGAATACTAATTAAAGAATGAGTTTAATGGCTATATACTGTCAAAGTAAAAAGTTTTATACTGTCAATCAAGTAGAAATCACTATTGATATGACTTTTAAGATAATTAATGAAAAAGTCAACAAACTTATCATACATGGTGATTTGTAATTGGATGACAATGTAAAACTGTTTAACACTGTCAATGCATAACCTATTTTCTTTTAAAGAATTAATGACAAAAAAAGTTTAATGGTTATATATTATCGGTGTAAAAAAATTTACATTGTTAACCAAGCAGAAATAACTGTTGATATGACTTTTAAGATAATTACTATAAAAGTCAACAAACTTACTATAGATAGTAGTTTGTGACTGAATGACAGTATAAAAGTACTTTACACTGTGAGTGCATAACCTATTTTCTCAACAAAAAATTATTAAAATTTGCATTAAAAACAGATTAAAATTCACGATAAAACACATTAGTAATATTTTCAGGACATTAGCTAACATTTCCAAAAAAAAAAAAAAGGTACAACTTTTGGGAATGCAGCAATTGCTCGCAATTTTGGGGACAAGGTTGACTCATGCAATGTAATTGTCGTAACTTGCAAGGTTGAAGACTTGAGGGGATGTTGCCTCCTGAACACACTTCTTTGTCGATTCGGGTAACTTTCACGGGCGAGAATTAAATTTGAAAAATGGTAATTGATTTAAGTAATAATAATTACTATACCTCCGTTTCCTTTTATTTATTTATATTGAAAGATGGTATATAAATTAAAAAATATATTTAATATTTTTATTTATATTAAAATTATTGTTAATATGATTTTTATTGTTATTTCAGTCTTATTTATATTAAGTGTGTAAAATGTATAAGAATTATTTAAAGATAAAGATATAATTAAAATTAAAATAATTAATATTATCTTAAACTTTTAAATAGATAAATAAATAAAAGTAATTTTTCTTTTAAAAGTGAATAGATAAAAAGAATAAGAAGAAATACAATAATAATATGTTTTAGAAAAATGTTAACAAGTATTCTTACCATATTACTTAAGGAATCAAAAATAAAAAGTTTTAATAAAAAAAATGTTACTAAGATACTTCCACTATTGTTTTTAATTAAAAAACTTTCTCTTTATTATTTCTTTAATTAGTATTATTAGGACACTCATTAACAAGACTTTAAATTTAATATTTCTGTTTCTTTTAATTTGTCATTTTTAAAGAAATATTTTTGTCATTTTAAAATTTTAAATAACATTAATTATCATTTTCTCAATTATATTCTTACAAGAAAGAGAAATAATAATATATGAAGTACCAAAACAATAAATAAGAAAGATGAACGACATATTCAGAACTTACAAGCATTTTTAATAAAAAAAAGAAGGAGATTAATTATTTTTCTTAATTTATGCATTATAACCTCAAATGACAGATAAAAAGTTAACAAACTTACCATACAAGATAGTTTGTGATTGAATGATGGTGTAAAATTGTTTTACATTATCAGTGTATAGCTTTTTTTCTCTAAAAATAAACATAAAAAGTATTATAAATTCTTGCTAATGAGTATCCTCACATAGTGTTTGGTAAAGGGAGGGGAGACATTTTTTCTTATTCAGATAGATTGGGAGGAGAATTTCTTCTCATTCAATTTTACCTTTCTCCAAAATTTGGGAATTTGGAAGAGAGAGACATTTTAAAACTAATTAGACTAAATTATTCTTAGTATAGTGATTTTATTTGTTTATTTTATACATACAATAATAAATTAACTTATTTTTGCTCCCTTTTTTTATGAACCAAAAATAATATCTCTTTCATTTCCTTTCCTTCATTAAAATTTTTCTTTCCCTCTTTTAAATTAAATAGTGTAAGAATACTGACGATAAAATATTAAATATAAGATATAATTTTTCACAAGAGTAAATTTGTAAGTTCGTTATTTAAATATCATAATATTTTTAAATATATTTTATTAAAAATTTATCTAAAAATTTAAAATATCGCCACATTACATTTGATTTAACGAAAGACTAAAGTAATATTATAAAATAACATTTTGATAACTAATTTATATTTTAAAAAGATATTTTATCGTAAAACTAATACGGCTACCTGTCAGTATTTTAAAAAACATTTTAAAGATTTATTCTTCGTGCAGTTTGGGCAACCTTGTGCTGTAATACAAAATTTGGTAAAGTCGTTGTTTTTTTATTTAAAGTAATACACTAAATTAGTAATTGAAATTATCAATACTAATCAATTTATTTTCTAAAATTTTAAAAATAATATTTATTTTTTAAAATTATTAGATATCCATCATTTTATTTTTTTTATAAATTTAAAATGTAAGATTAAAATGATCATCGTTTCATAGCATCAAAGACTAATGTAACCACTATTTACTAATTTTGAGAATAAAATAAATTTTTATAATTTTAAGAATTAAATTATCTTTGTTTTTGTGACAAGAATTAAATTATCTTATACTTATAATTTTAGGAATTAATTTAAGATATATTTATGAGCGAATATTTAAAGAAAAAAAACAAATTCTTATTTTTATAAATACTTTCTAGTTTAACAAATTTTTAAAATGAAAAAATAAAATAATATATTAACAAATTCTTATTTCATACACATTAAGGGTCTGTTTGGACAAACTTATCTAAAAGAACTTATGGGAGAAAACTTATATAAAAGCTCTATTGTGAAAAATTCTCTTTAGATAAGCTAATTTGCTGTTTAAATGATACACATTTAGCTTTTCTATAAGTTCTATAAGTGACAAAAGCATTTGATATTTAACTTCTTTGTAAGCTCTTCTAAAAGCTTTTGAAAAAGTCAAAAGCTAATATAAGTTATACATTCAAACACCCCTTTTAGGTAATAAAGAATTTATGCCAATAGATAAACTCTGCCAATTTGTATCCAAACATGCCCTAAATAGTTTTTTAATAAAAAATTATTCTCTCCTTTCTTGCTCCAAAATCTTACTCAAAATCGTTTTTTAGAGCCAAACAAGTCGTCGTTATTTTTTTTTTTTGATATTGATTTTCAAGTTCAAAAGCCGAAATAAATTTGGCCATACGTCACCAAAAACAAATTATTTGGCCATATGCTGAAAGGGATGGGCTTGGCAAAATCAAGCTTAGGCCCAGGCCCGTTATAAGTGTCAAGGTCTAGATTTAGGATTAGTTGCTTTCTCTTCAGTAATGTCTACTCCCTCGGTCATACTTTCTTCTTGATTCTATGTTTCATTTTCAACAGTCAACCTAACTGAAATTTTTTTCTCGCTACCTGTCTGTGTTCCTTGTTCGATTCACCCCCTTTTATGAGCTTCATTGTCGTACATCATGTGTTTGTTTATTGGTTTGGCTTTTGGAGATCATTATATTTGTTCTCAATATAAAGGGTTTGTTTCATTTTCTGTTGCTACATACATAAGGGGTTTAATTTATTTATAATTTTACAGGTTACATCAAGCAAATTATGGTGTTCTCAAAGTTTATTTCACTATTCAGGTCCTTCGTGTTGCATGTAATGGGGTATTTCAAAAGGCACAAGTTTCACATTGCTTGATTTGGTTTTCAATCAAATATTTATATATCAAAATGTGTTAATGGATTTCGAAGTGGATAGTAAAGAGGAGGAAGTTCATGCCCATGAGAATGGGCTTGTTGCAATGACCGTTTATTTGACTGGGTCATACTGAAAATCTTGAGTTTTTTATCTTCGTTCTTTTGACTGGATCTTCTCCAAAAAATAAGGGATTACGTTATCTTTTTTTTGAACATTTTCTATTAACGTTATGCTTTTTTTAATGTTATTTTTTGTTAACGTTTTAATCATTAACGTTAATTTGTGATTTATATAATCTGATTTCCCAAAAATATTGGACACTTTTTCTTCAAAAATTCTCTTTTCTGATTCTGGGTTCTCAAAACTTTTTTCCTGCTAGTTTTGTCCCTCATATTCGTTCCGGGAAGTTCTTGTTACATTCTAAAGAACTTGTGCGTACCACGCAAATAAGTCTTTTAAGACAGTACTATCACATGCCTTAGGAAATTTTACCCATGAAATCGTCATCGTCGACAACACTTTGTGCAACAATATGGTTGCAAGCAGGGAAATGACTCCTTCGACTTGGCTTCATTTTTATAAAGAAAAAATGAAGTAGTCGTATCTTACTCTATGTAGCTTTCTTGGACTGATGGATCATACACTTCACAAATTACCCAATATTAAATTAGTGTCCACTCAAGTTATTTACTTACATATATCAATATCTTTGATTAACTACTTCGTTTTAATTTGTTTGGATTAAATATGGTTTTGGTCTTCCAAAAATTGATTCATTTTGATTTTAGTCGTCAGAAAAAAAAATTCTTGAATAAAGTCTCTCAAATATTAAAAATACCCTAATTAATTCCTTGTATTAAACTCTGTTTGACTTTTTTGTTAAATGATAGTCAAATCAGTATCACAGTCACTATTAATTTGCTGATGTGGCTGTTCATGTCAACTGTTATGTCCAATTCAAATTAGTAACATACTTTTTTAATAAAATTATTACATGATTAACCCTAAACCACAGATTTTTTTAAATCTAAAACAAAAGTAATTACCCGATTTTTTATTAGAAATTATCATTGGACATTTCAGGTAATAAAATACTTTACTTGAAAGTTGATATGGTCATCATTATATAGAAAAGTTTAGCAAAGTTTAGTACAAGGATTTAATTAGGGTATTTTTAATATTTGAGAGACTTTATTTAAGAAAAAATTTTCTGGTGACTAAAACCAAAATAAGGTCAATTTTTGAAGGACTAAAAACATATTTAACCATAATTTGTTTTTACAAGGAATTACTTGAAAAAATGGTGTATGACTTCATACAAGAAAAATTGCAGGTCTCTGACATGTTGGTTGGAGTAAATTTGGTCACCGACTTTGTAGAAAGAGCAATGCTTTAGTAAAATGGGTGTAGAAGTAGCATATTAGCATAGCAAATGGCATAACTGTTTCATTTATGTACGAGGAATATTGTAAATATTTGAAACCAGTGGAAATTTTGTGGTCTGGGATTGTCCTTAGACTCTTCTTATGTCAAGTCACTTTATACCTTATCCTGTGTATGATCTTATGAAAAAATGTGGTGATATATGTTCTCCCAAAGATCATTGCTTCTTCTCAGTTGATTTCTTCAAAATGTTGTAATTCGTTGAAAACAGATGTGTTGTCATTGAATGATTCTCTAGTAGAAATTGGTGTCTAACTGCTGCAAATTAAGTGAGGGAATCGAATGATTCTCATTGTAGAAGTAAAGTTCTTAACTATATATACCTCAGTATGACTTATTACTTGCGGACTCTATTCACAATTGTAACAGAAAATGTGATTGTTGATACCCTGTGTTGGGAAATATGACGGTGTAAAATCCAAAACCTTAAGACATGCATTAGGTATATAAGTTTTTGCTATCTACATGTTACTCAATATCCATCTCTAAATATAAGATATTTTACTCACACTTGTATTCTAATATCCTGAATTTATGCGTGTCATGCTGAAGCAAAATAGACTAGCTTATAGGTTTTTGACGTGGAAACGTGCGTATTGATCACTACCCAACACTCTAACTCTGATTGAAAGTTTTTCCTTTTTATAATCAGAAAGCGGTAAAAGATATCTCTAGGATGGGAGTGGAGTATTGGGCTGCATTTAGCTAGTTATAGGATGGTGGGTTTGGGCTTCTCATCTGCGGTAGGTAAAATAATCATTTAGGAGTGGACGAATGACTATGTGGTGACTGGCGTTCATTACCCGTAACCCTTGGTTTTGGAACTTCTGTGAGATGCTTTTGTCTTCGGACCCCTCCAAAAAATAAACAAACAAAAAAGGGAGCGATAAGGCTTTTGAAACAGCTCAGTTGGTAGTTAATAGTTGATAAAATTGTAAAACATGCATGTAAAAAGAATGCACATGTTCAACTGTAGTATGCATAATGCATTCTACCTTTTTTTTTCTTTTTACTACTCCTCTATCATTCTTTTTCTTTTTTGACGGAGTCTCTTGTGGACTTATTTCATGACTCATTATTATTATTACCAGTGAAACTTTCCTTAAAAAAGAAGGAAGATGATAATAAAAGTCTAGTGACCAGAAAGTTCTGTTTTAAATTGCCCGACCGGGAGGCCCATTAGCTATAAGTGATGGTGTTACATCAAATGTTCAGGAACAGAATAAATAAACAAAAAAATTATAATCATTTAGACTTGGTAATTATAAGTTGAAAGTCCTGCATCCAAGAGTAAACGGAAATTGGCAGTGGGCTCTTCCTCTACTGGTAGATGTCTCTGTCTGATGTCAATTTCTAAGAGCAATAAGGGAGAAGCGATAAAAGAAGAAAATATATTTTAAGAAATGAAAACAAAGAAAGAAAACGATTGAAGCAGTTGCCTCGATTTAACGTAATCTACATTAGTGTATTATATACCCTAGCTGAAAAAAGATGGACCTTCCAATGAAAAGGACTTGGCTCAGATAATTATTGTGTCATTAGGTGAGGTTCAGCTTAAAACCGTACTAAAACGGTGCCTGGTCTTCCGGGAAACTACCTGTTACGAATAAAATGAGCCTAATAGTTCTAACGTGGCTTTGGCAAATATCGCCCGTGATGTTTTGTCTACATCTAATAGAAACTTGCAAGTTGATTTTCTTTTTCAGAATTTCGTATCTGCAATTTAAGGCATTCAACTAGACGCGTATATTAACAAAATGGATATTTTGGGATTACTTTATAAATTGAATAAAGGCGTTCAGTTAGATTTAGACGAACTTCATTAGTGTACAAGTTTGAGTAATGTAATTAAAAATTCTCACATTAGAATGAATAGCGTTGGGTACGTTAAGTAACATATAAATGACAAAGACTTACAAACTTGATGTCTTAAGGTTTTGAATTAACTATAATGTTAAATTCACTTGTGTGATTGGCCGCTTGTGGTTCATTGATAAAGTTTTCCCTAATGTTTTATCCTTTCGTATATTTTCAACACGACCTTTAATACAAGATATCCTCATGCATAAATCCATACTTGATACCACTTATTGATATATGTTTTATCCTTCTCGTATTTCTTAACAGATGTCAATAGTGATTAAAAGGTAGAGTAAATTATTCTTCTTGGGATGCTAAATTACATTATCTTTTCCTTTTATTTTGAAAATTACATTCTATTCTCGTGAGAGATTAATATATGTTACAATTTATTTTATTCTGAGCTGAATATCAGATTATTTGGTCTTTAATTCATCAACGTATTAATCCGATTCTTTAATTATTTAACTACTTTTTATTTATTTATAAATATTCTAGTTGTTATCAAATGATTTAAAGAAAAATCCAACTTAGCCTTTCATCCTTACTCATCAAAATTTGAATCAATGTAAAATATTCTCTTATCCCTTCATTAATACTATATTCTTTCTTATTAATTTAGTTCATCGTATATTAATTTTTACGGTTTAGTTCCTTATTTATCAATTTTTAAATTTTTAATTGAGTCTCTTGTAAAAAATTTATTAAAAAAGTTGATCGCTAAAAGACAGCTAATATAAATTTGAAACAATAAAAATGATGTTACAAAGGAAACTCAATTAACAAATAGATTTAAATATATTTTTAGTCCTTATAAAATAAGGGAGTTTTGATTTTAGTTCCTGTAAATTGTTTCTTTATTTTTTATGTCCTACTAAAATTTGAAATAACTATTTTTTGTCCCTATAAAATGAGTGAATTTTATTTTTGGTCATTGTAAAATATTTTTCTTTAATTTTCATCCCTTCAAAATCTGAAATAACTATTTTTAGTTCCTAAAGTTTATTTTAAGGTAGATAAATAATATTTATTCTAGGGATCTGAAAAAAAATTTAGAGGTATCACTTACTGATATGGTACTATAGACAGTAGTGAGTGTCAACTGGAATGGCCACTTGACTTTCCGTTAAACACAAATGCAGCTAACAAGTGTCACCTAATAGCAGGGACTAAAAACAATGATTTTAATTTTTTTGAGGACGAAAACAAAAAAATTAAATTATAAGGACTAAAATCAAAATCTATTCATTTTATAAGGATTAAAAACATATTTAAGCCTTAAAAAATAATAGGAAAATAAAGTTTTTGATCTTTTCTAGTTTAAAATCAACCACAACTTTCCAACAACAAAAAAAAAATAATAATAAAAAGAAATCCACCACAACTTATATAGCTGCCTTGACAAGTTAGTCCTCAGAAAAGGAGTGAACGACTGAACTGATAAGAACAGGTGCCTTTATTATATTACATTTAATTTAATAAGAATAATTTGATTAAATTAACTGCTTTTTAATACCGTTATATGTTGCTATATTTGGAAAGTTGTTAATTTTTTTTATAATTATTTTAAAAGTTATATCTTAAATTATTTTTAATTAATTGATAATGTAAATAACTTTACACTAATAATATATGAAAAATAAACTCTAAAGAAAGCTTAGAGGGTAATAGTACTAATACAGTTTTTTTTTAATATATATAAACTCTTTGCAAAATAGATGGTGAATCTATCTAGATAATTCCAAAAATGATATAATAGGATTATAGTAGGGGGTGAAAATAAAATTTAACCAAGTATTACTATTATAAGATTAAATTTTGAGCGAAGTTCTTTCGATATTTTTCATTTTTATTAAGGATATTAGTGTTATTTGATTAATGACTAATATTTACAATGCATCTTATTTAGTCGAGAATTAAAGTATTATATCTTGCTCTAACCAAGTATACGCATGTGACCAAATATTATGAAAAGTACTTAGAGAACGCTTCCAGTTTTAAGTGACGATACTCACGAGTTATTGGATAATATCGTTCTCATGATAACTTGTTATAAATGGTCTTGGATCGTAAATCTTTATTGAGTCCGAGCCTTATAACTTTTCTCAAATTGATATTAGTTGTCACAACATTGAAAAATGAGGCATGGTTAAATCAATCAATAAACACCTGCCGGATAGCTTATATACCTTAGCACTTGACATATCCTTGACTACCAAAATAGGAGGTATAAGTGTACACGACCCATATTAGGTATAAGTGTCTCATCTTCTATTTAAAACACATATTTAATGTTTGAATTGATGAAAAAAATGAAAGATGATGAAATGAATTGAAATAAAATAATATTAATTTTTTTAAGTTTGATAAAATGAAATGGAATTTTATGAAATGTATTACATTTCTTTTTATTTAATGTTTTTTTCTCTTTCTCTATTGTTCTGTTTTATTTTATGGTAGAAAAAGGAAGAAAAACAATCAAGAGGAGGAAAAGCGGGATAAAAATTAATTATGTAAAACTCAGCCGTTTGGTTGCCAGTTGAAAAGGGAAAGCGGAAAAATTATAAGACTAACATAAAAAATATTTTAGATTAAATATATTTTTGGTCATTGTAAAACAGACGAATTTTAATTTTAGTTTTTGTAAATTTTTTATTTTTATTTCTCAAAAATCTGAAATTATTATTTTTGGTCTTTATTGTTATGTGATACCTGTTATTTGTTCATGTATTTAAGTAATAATCTCAAGTGACACCAATTAGTATTTATAGTACCATGTCAGTATGTGGTACTTCTAAAATTTTTTCTAAATCTTTAAAATAAATATTATTTATTTACCTTAAAATGAATAATAATGATTTCAAAATTTGAAGAGATAAAAACCAAAATATATTTTTTAGAGAGGCAAAACCAAAATTGGCTCATTTTATAATGACCAAAAATAATAATTTAAATTTTTGGAGAGATAAAAACAAATTGCATGGATCAAAATTAAAACTTGTTCATTTTATAAGAATTAAAAACATATTTAAACCACAAGTTTTCATGGGAATATGATTTTTTGAAAATGTTTAAAATGACCATGATTTCATTTTTAAACACCTATTATTTAGAATAAAAGGTAGAATAGTAATTATGTTTATAATATATTTTCTTTCTTTTCACATGGGTGCAAATACTTTGTAAGTTTAAGAGTAAATTACATTAACACTCTTTAAATTTTTTGAAATTGCACATAACTCCTTTAATTTTTAAATGTTTACAAGAACCTCTCTCATAGGAGCAAATACTTTGTAAGAGGATTAGTTTAGGAGTAAAAAAAGGAGAGGTGACGGGTGAAATTTGACGAAACTGCAAAGAGTGTTAGTGTAATTTACTTTGAGTTTAATGACTATGCACTATTACCGTAAAAAAATTTACACTGTCAACTAATCAGTAATCATGATATGATTTTTAAAGTAGTTATTATAAAAGTCAACAAACTTATCATATATGGTAATTTATGATTGAATGGTAATATAAAACTATTTTACACTGTAAGTACATAACATATTTTCTCATACTTTGAGCATGCTAATTATATTTAACTTTGTTATTTAAGTACTGTCTATATGTGATATTTAACTTATGTAATTCTTAACTATGTTTTTTCTTTTTCTTCCTATATAAAATGGTTTTAGCGATGAACTCATTCATATTTAAATATTTAGATTTTCTTTTTAATTTATAAAAATATTTTGATAATAAATTTAATTTAATTTGACTCTATTATAATATGCAAACATATGCTAATTACGAAGTAAGAAATAAATAAAGATATTTGCTTTTATGCTCACCCCCTTATACTTTATTTTTATTCCGAGAATAACTAGAGCATTATGGTACCTTACTTGTGCCCCTATATTACATGAAGATGACACAATGTAAAGCTTTACAATGCATCAAGCATTTCCCTCATGTCACTTTTTTCATTGTATGATTTGGTATTGTTATTTATTATCCTTATATTATCAATTTATCATCAAGATTTACAATTATCATTAGAAGGATTGAGTTCTTTTTAAAGTATAAAGTACACTTTAGAAAATACAATAGGAAGTGGTGAAAATTAATTAGAAATTAATAATTGAAATTTTAACAATTTAAAAATGCAAAAAAAATTGAGTATTTTTTTTTAATTCAAAGGGAAGAGTCGAATTCCAGTACCAAAGAATTTACAATAACTCACGCATACTACTCAACCAACTGAGCTAGACCCCTTGGTTAAAATTGAATATATTGCAATTGAATTAGGTCATTCTTTTTATTAAAAGAATATCAATGAACAATGAACAATAGTTTTAATGCTAATTAAAATCAAAATGAAAGAAATCTTTAAGTTCAATTAAATCTTAAAAGTTATCAATATGAAAATAATGTTTTATTTATTCATGGAATTAATTTTAGTTAATTACAAGATCAACGTTTGTGACTTCATTTCTATAAAGTGAGAAAATATATAAAATAAGATAAGAAAGATATATTCATTTTTTTTTATATTAAAGAATTTCATAAAACTTATTTTAAATTAAAGGCAAATATAATTTTATTTTTTTACATTGCATATTCTTTCAACATGTACACATGCTAATCCCCAACAAAAAAATGGAGGGACACAAACCCTCTCCCCAAAGCTCATTGAAAAGCTTTTAAAAAGTTATTTTTGAGTTAAATATATTTTTAGTCATTATAAAATGAATGAATTTTGATGTTAGCCTTGTAAATTTTGAACTAAATCCCATTACACTTAACACAATTGCATACTAGACATATTACATTATTTAATATGTTGTGATTTGACCTTTTCATTGAAACAATGTCACCTTAGCCCTTATGATTTCAACTTCCCTTTTCTTTCTTCTGTGCCCATTTCATTGTTTGAAAGGAAAACTTGTTACATGGAAAAAAATCACCACTTGCATGAATCATCCATGCTAATAGGATCAAAAACCAAGGACCACAATAAGTGTTAGAATTATAGTAATGCATCCTAAAATGAATTTGTTGGTGGTTGGTTATGATAGCGATGTAATCATGTTTAAGTTGTTGAGGGAAAGGTTTGTTTTCGTGGTTGGAAGTGATTCTTTGTTCTACACCAAAGGTCGATTTTTATATTTTTATGAATTTTTAAAACTAAGAGAGATACAACTAATTCTCATTTGATGATTTGTTTTTCTAAATCTTAATAAAATTTAGAAGACTCTTTCCAAATCTTTATTAAAAAAATGCAATTCTTAACTCAATCTAAAATGGTGGACTTATGAGTTGTATAGTAGGAATAAACAATTTGATCTGTAGGTCAAAAGATAGGTCGTTATGTTCGATCTTCAATAGATCTAGTGAACTTTAGACCCTATTAATCAATTACATTGTCTAATCTTATGTCATGGAAAGTGTTGCGTTGCTTAACAAACATGCCACTATTATTGCTAACTAAAAGATTGTGCAAATCAATGAATAGTGTTTCATGAACTAAATTGTGATTTGCAACACAACATTCTTTAAATGAATATAGTGGAAAAAATGAACTGAAATCCTATAGTTGAGAATTGTTTGTCTGAATTGGAATGGAATTGGGTACTACTAGTGCACATGGGAACTTATGGTTGAACAATATAATCTTTTGAGGTCAATAAGAATGGTTGCTCATGGTGGGTGGAGCGGCAACAATAGTCACAGGTTAGCTGGATTGTCCACTTTCCACTTGTGATCCCATCCTTGTCCTTATGGACATGCAAGGTGCCTATGCAATGGTACGAGAGTAGTTTCTAAAGATGTGGTGAAAGTGACATTCTTGTTAGAGAAGTGGTGTTTCTCGCCTTGTATGTCAGAATTGTTGACTTATGGATGAAGGTAAGATCTCAACCCATCCAAGATAAGTAATATGTTAGATCCCTGTTGGGTCAAAGTACGTGGATTCATTGAGCCCTCAATAGATCTAAAATTGGTTTAAATAAGAATGATGTCATTTTAATCACAAGATAATGTCAATTAAGTAACTTATAGGTCTAATGTATACATTTGTTATATGTTGATAAAAGAAAAATAAATGTAACTCACAATTAAATTTTTAGGAACTTCATCATATTTTTCTTAAGACTAATTTATCTCTTTGTAATTTTATCTGGATTGATTTGGATGTTTATTCTATTTTTTACGCTAGAAAAGCTATGTCTGAATGTTCCTATTTGAAGGCATGATAAGAGATCAAGCGATAATTACATGGTTGCCTTATCATATCTATTGTCTTTATGAAATGTGAATTGACCATTGATCCTTGAGAACAATACTTGGTTCTTACGGTTTAAAAGTTTTATTACTTGTAACGACTTGATACACTAGTTAAGGTCCTATTAAAAGGTCTGTTTTTGCGGTTAGTGGTGATTCTTTATTCTACATTGAAGACCATTTTTTTTTTATATTTTTATGAGCTTTTAAAACTAAGAAAAATGAAACTAATTCCTATTCCATAATTTGGTTTTCCACATCTTATTCAAAGTTAAAAGACATTTTCCAAAGGCTAATTAAAAGTGTAGTTCTTAGCTCAATCTAAAATGACTTATGAGTTATATTCAAAGAATGAACAATAATTCGATTTGTAAATCAAAAGATAGGTCATTGTGTTTGATCTCCAATAAAGGATTTTTCTCAATGAACTTTAGACCCCATTCATGAAGTACATTGTGTGATCTAATGTCATGGGAAATATTGCTTTGCTCAACAAACATGCCATTATTATTGCTAACTAGAAGCTTGTGCAAACTAATGAACAATACTTTCACAAACTTATTTGTAATTTGTAATGCATCATTTGTTAAATGGATACAAAGGGAAAAAAGAGCTGAAATCCTAGAGTTGAGAATTAATTGTATGAAAATATCGCTGGTGCACATCAAAACTATTGGATGAACATTAGAATCTTCCAAGGTCACAACACTAATGGTTGCTTATAGCGGGTGAAGCGGTAATGGTGGTCACCTATAAGAACACCCTGATGCTTAAGTTAGAAAGTGATTGAGTAAAGTAATGTTAGAATGGGATGTTATGTACCTGGAGGACAAAAGATTCAGCACATGTAGGTGTTGGGTGGTGAAGATTATGTGAGGTTAGGTTAGCTGGATTGTCCGTGACCATCTTGTCCTTGTAGACATGTAAGGTACCCATACAATTGTGTAAGGATAGCTCTTAAGATGCCACAAAAATGACTCTTTTGTTAGAGGAAGTGACATTTCTTTTCTTGTATGTCAAAATTATAGACTTTTGGGTATTAGGTCTATTCTCAGGCTATCATAAGTAAACGATGTGTTAGACATCTTTTAGATCAAAATATGCGGATTTATTGAATCTTTAGTGGATTTGAGATTACCTCAAAATAAAAATGATGTCATTTTACTAACGATTGAGTAACTTAAGATATCAAGTGTATACATTTATTAAATGTAATGATAAAAGAAAAATAAACTAAGGTCACAATTAAATTTTTAGAGACCTTACTTATCGTATTTTTCTTAAGACTAATATATCTCTTCATATTTTTATTTGGACTGATTCGGGTGTTTATTCTACTTTTTTAGTAGAGAAAACAGATCATGCACTGACAGTGTAAAGTAATTTTACACTGTCATTTAATTACAAATCACCATTTATTGTAAGTTTGTTGATTTTTAAAATAAATACTTTAAAAATTATATCAATAGTAATTTCTAATTAATTGACAATATAAAACTTTTTATATTAACGGTGCATAATTATTAATATCTTTTTAGTATAGAAAAGCTCCGTCCCAATATTCCTATTCGAAGGCATGATAAGAGATCAAGCAACCATAAGGTCAGCTTATGTAAATACAAGAAAATGAAGGACTTATCTTATGGATTTGGATAAAAGTGAGGGGTATAACTATCCTCGAACTAATTCACCCACCTGAGAAAGAAAATGACTCCTCACGTGACCCACAAGTAATATCACGTGTCACGCTTCTTCTTTAGACTTTTCAGTCCCTTAGAATCCCCGAGTAGTGTGGGCCCATACGCTAAGCAATCCTTATCTCGACGTGAACCCCGATGCAGGTGGCCACGTCACAGGCTCCAACTTCGATCGCAACGGACGGTTCAGATCTCTCCTGACCCCAACAAGTTGTTCGACCTTTAACGCCCGGCCATCATTAAATATGGCATCCATGGGATGCGGTTGTATCTCTTACTCCGAGACCTGGTCTGTGGGATCTCCATACGCCGGATCTGCTAAAATACGCTTGATCCGCATGGGCCTTCTCGACCAGTTGTGGGACGACACCGTCGCCGGCCCTCGGCCGGAAAACGGTCTCGGCAAGCTCCGAAAACACCACACCTTCACTTTCCGACCTAGCTACGGCAAGGGTACGACGCTGTACTCTGCCTCGTTAATTACTCATATAAAATACCAGCGATGTTCGTTACACAAATCACCAGGACCAGAGGTCCTCAACTACAATCGTGAACTCAACTATTATTATTATTATCATCGTTATACATAATCTAACCGCTCATACCTTCGAATCGGAGACCGATTTGTGTGTTTTAGGTTGCATGCTATCAGATCTGCACCCTCACCCTAATTCCTAAACACGCTTTTCGAGCTCGAAGTCTCGGAAGTGTGAAATCATCTAAATCATTTCCACATGATCTATTTACAATTATACGAGATAGTTGGCGAGATGAAATAAGCTAAACCTAACCGCTTTAATTTGGAGATTATTGCATCTGAACGCTCATAGATATTTTAATTTCTCCGTTTTTTTTTTGGAGGGGGGGGGGGAAGAAAAATAAAATATGCTAACGATTAGGGATATTTATTATTGATCAGAACCGGAGGGCGGGAGCGCGAGATCGTACGGTGACGAATCGTCGGAGGATGCGATGAGAGTAACGCGTAGTATCATGATCGTGAAACCGCCCGGGTACCAGAGTGGATCGCCTCCGGTTTCTCCCGCCGGTTCTACGCCTCCGGTGTCTCCGTTTTCGGGTAAGGTTGTTATTTCTTTTCACCATGTTACTGTGACAGTAAAAAATATGCTTAAGTTAATTACACGGTCCGGTGAAGTAAACGGTGCTCCTGAATTTCGGGTAGCGGATATTTTGTGTTTTTGAGGTGGCTAACCTGGCATGTTTCAAATTTTTAATGGACGATCATAAAGCAGTGTTTGGTGGGGGTAGTTATGAATTATGATATTTGATTGTTAAAATGACCTGCACAATTTTATGTGGTTGTCCACACAAGTAGCACCTTGATAAGTCATAGTTATAGATGACCATTATACAGTTGTATTCACAATTTGGGTTCAACTCAACCCAAGTGTCAATTTCACAACTAGGCTAGCCAACTTGGTTATATAATATAATATAGTATACAGCAGCCATATAATTTAGAATTTTGTGTGTATTATATAATTGAATATCATATATTATGAGTTGGAAATTGAAACAAAGTCTCGGTCTGGTTAACTCTTTGACAGTACCTCTTTTCTTGTGTGGAGGTAGAAGGTTACACGCACTTACATTGATTAGGATCACTAAATGCTTTTCATTGAGTTGAATTCATTTGTTTACACGAGGAAATTGTATTTTGTTACGAGGATTCAAATTCGTAGGAAGGATGATGGTTTTGTTAATTAATAAGCAACAGCCAATAATAACGGCAATAAATTGTACTGATGTGATGTGTGTGTATGTTTTTAGGAGGAAAAGATTCCTTTCGGTTTCGAAGAAGGTCGGCATCAGATGCGTACGAGAAGAGAGGCCAGAACAGATCAGGCCCTTCTTCTCCTTTCGATGTGTGAGAAATGAGTTGCATTTTCTCGTATCCGAAAGCTGAGCATGTAGCAACCTTTTGGCCTTTGCTGTATTCATTTTTGTTTAGTTTTTGTGTGCATGTATGAATGTATGTAAGGAATGAATGAGTGAGTTGAGGTGAGTGAGTTGAGGTTGTGCCGCAGTTCACGCGAGGTAGCTTTTTGGTTTAGCTTCTTTAAGTCTTAGGTGAGCTGCGCTGGGGTTAGCAAATTGTAAGTAAGAAAGTGTAAGGATAGAGTAGCGGTGTATCTTATTATGTATCTGTATATTTATATATAATCAATAAGCCCTTCCTGCGTTTGTTGCTGCTGTTCATTTCTCCTCGTAAGTTGAGTTTTAGCTTGCTGAATAACAAACTTGGTAATTTCTCGTACTTCTGAGCTTCATGTTCTGTTCTCGCTGCGAGTATGTATCGAGGAGAGAGACCTAGAGAGTATTTTCGCATAATAACTAATTAACCATGGTCCAATAATGAAACTAATTTTTGTCTTCAAGGATGCTTCAGAGCAAAAGACACTTGATAAGTGCACCAAAATTAGTGAATACTTTTGTCGGAAGATATGAGTATATTATTTTTCGAATTAATCAATGAACAAAATGGACAAGGGAAGTTAAATTAAAAATCTATTGGTCTTCAATAAGTGGCTTTTTAACCCCGGAGGGGTAATTTTTTTTGGAAATTACTTGAATGGGTGTTTTTCTAAAAAAATTTAACAAATTGGAGCAAGTCGTGTTTTAAAAATACTACTTTCAAATCAGAAGTCGTGCTTCATATGCAAGACTTTGTTTACTATTTTTTTTTTACTTTTCATGAAGTCGTGTTTTTTAAACAAGACTTATATATATATATATATATATATATATATATATATATAATATATATATATATATAACATGAAATCGTTTATAAAACACAAAATTATTTTTAATTATTTTTTGGGTGAAGTCGTGTTTGCTAAACACAATTTCACCTTTTATTTTTTATCTTTTTAATTGGAAGTCCTATTTCTAAATTAAGAGTTAAATTTTTTTTTTATCTTGTATTGAAGTCGTGTTCTTCGTCGAAGACTTCAATTGTTATAATTTTTTTTTACTGAAGTTGTGTTTATTGTCCAAGACTTTCACTTTTAATTTTTTTCTCTTTTGAAATTGTGTTTGTGATCCAAGATTTCCTTTTTTTTTAACTCGTGTTTGGTGTCTATTTTATTTTATATTTTGAATTTTTTTAACTTCGTGATTGTGAAATGTATGTTAGTTTAATTTTGTAAAATATTTTATTGTAAAAATTTAAATATGATTTAGATTTAAATTTATTTTAAAATGTAATGAATGCCTAACATGACATTTTAAAAGATTTTATTATTATTATTAGTGGAAGTCATGTAATGCATTCAGGACA
This sequence comes from Spatholobus suberectus, assembly GCA_004329165.1. Classification (NCBI taxonomy): domain Eukaryota; kingdom Viridiplantae; phylum Streptophyta; class Magnoliopsida; order Fabales; family Fabaceae; genus Spatholobus; species Spatholobus suberectus. The sequence goes on from CM014732.1 coordinate 6,441,217, forward strand.
TTCCTTTTTTTTTTTTTTTAAACTTTGAAGTCGTGAATGCCTGACACGACATTTTAAAAGAATTTTTTTTAATTATTTCCTTAAAGTCGTGTTTTCATTGCACGGCATGGTATATTGTTTTTTCCTCTCTCTTAAGGTCTTGAATATGGAACATGAATTTTATTCAACTAAATTTGTGTGTCACTTAAAATAAATTTAAATCTAAATCATACTTAAATTTTTACAATGAAATATTTTACAAAATTAAACTAACATACATTTCACAACCATGAAGTAAAAAAATTTAAAATATAAAATAAAATAAATACCAAACACGAGTTAAAAAAAAAAGAAAATCTTGGATCACAAACACTGACTTCAAGAAGAGAACAAAAAAATTAAAAGTGGAAGTCTTTGACAGTAAACATGACTTCAATAAAAATAAATAATTATAACAACTAAAGTCTTCGATGAAGAACACAACTTCAATAAAAGATAAAAAAAAGGTTGAAGTCTTAATTTAGAAATACGACTTCCAATCAGAAAAGAAAAATATAAAGAGGTGAAGTCGTGTTTGCCTCATAAAAAAAAAATTAAAAGTAATTTTGTGTTTTGTAAACAGGACTTCATGTTGCTTATATATATATATATACAATGGAATTCTCGTTTAGAAAACACTTCTTTCAGAAGTTGTAAAAAAAAAGTAAAAGGCGAAGTCTCGCATGCGCAACATGACTTCTGATTCAAAAGTCATATTTCTTAATCATGACTTGTCCCAATTTGAGAATTTTTTAAAAAAATACCCATTCAAATAATTTAAAAAAAAAATTACCCCTCTAGGATTACAAAGCCTCAATAAATAAAGGGTACATTTATAATGATATACTTCATCTTTTTCTTACGCTTGTAGTCACTATCTAATGGCTGAAATTTTCTTATTCTTATATTTTATTAATTCTATAAAAATTAAAAAATAAAATTAAAAGTTGATATATTTTTTCTCTCTCTAACTGCCTCATCCCACTTTTATCTTCATGCAATACCATGGGAAATGCGAAATAGTGAAAAAAATCCGCTTATTATAGTTCGCATAATATTTTTGGGGGGTGTGTGTTGTGTGCAGATTCTGTAGAATGAGAAAATTGATTGATTAGTGTAACAATGAATATTCTTTTGTACAGCATTAAGCTAAAATGGCGGGTTGGGTTGGTGGTATTTCTGTGTGGAGGGGAATCCGAATCTGTCCAGCTGGAGTGGGAGCGGGGGACAATCCCCGTCTCCCTGCATTCCAGCTACTCGTACAAAACTTCACACTACAGAGTCCACATCTCGTTGACCCTTTTCCCTATGCAACCTGCACCTTTCTCCCTAGTTTGTTTTTTCTGGGCCCACACCCTTTCAGGCTCGACTATGGGCTCGTGATTTTGATGGCCCAATTACTTTAAGATAGCTTTGGACTTGGATAACCTTTAACTTTACATTGTACTGATCTCTAATAATAATATCGCGTCCTATTTGATTTGAGTGCAGAGCCGGGACAGCTGGGCACCAGGGCACGCAACCAGCAAGACAGAATAGTGTTCCTGCTTTTGCTCCTATGTTTTATTGACGACTTTTATTTATTTTTTACTTCCATTCCACTTATTTGCAAGTCTTATCCGCTATGCACGCTTGTCCTTCTTCTTTTTTTGATAAAACCACGCTTGTCCTTCTATATGTAAAAGTTAAGGCAAAATCTCATAATTCATAACACGTGTTAATTTCGTAAGGACTCGTTTGAAGATCATGATATAATAAGATAAAATAAAATAATTATTTTATTATATTGTAATTTGTTATTTGATACACTAATAAGATATGATAATGTTATTTTATCTCATATCTTATCTTGTTGCACTCTAAAAAGAGAATTGGAGTTAGAAAATAATAAGATAGGATAAACTCTTTTTTTTCCCTTTCAATATAATATGTTGAATATTATAAAAAATATTATATATATTCAAATATATTATTATATATATGATTATATGCAATATTTGTTATAATATTTAACATATTACAAATATATATATATATATATATATATATATATATATATGTATATATATAATTTTGACATATAAATTTAAAGTATATTATTAATTAAAATATTAAAAATTAAAAATTAAATATTTAAATATTTTTTAAAAAAATATTTGAATAATAATTATAATTTTAAAAAATTATATATATATTTTTTATAATTTTAAAAAAATAACTACATAAATAAAAATAATATTATATACTTTAGTTAAAATTATATTTTCTTGTAAAAATTAAATTAAAAGATACTATCTAGAAAATTATATATAATTTTAACTTGTCATCTGAACATATTTTATATTTTTTTCCTATTATTATCTAGTTTGTTAGTTGGTGTGCACCAAATATTAAAAAAGATTATAACTTATCTTGTTTTTATCTTATCTTATTTTATCTTATTGTCATATTTTATCTTGACCATCAAACAAATCTTAAAGATGAATTTCAGCCTCAGACAGACTCACAGTCACTCCAATGCAACCCGGTCTTAATTGTTAATGGTTATCATAAACTTGGTTCTATCTATCTGGAAAAGCGACTAAAATGATATTATCATTTGTTGCTTATATATAGGACCGGGGATAGAATAACTCTATGTAGATTGAGCCTAAGAAGAAACATATACTATGCTGTATTGCTGTTATTATACCAAGTCTAAGTTCAGTTGCTGATTCGTGGAAGGCTTCACAGTTCACAGTTACGGCAGAAATATGACAGCTTGATAGTGTTTGATGATTTCCGGCAATGGGTGAGGGAAATGCCATTCAGTGGAAAAGTTTCTTGAGCCATAGGAGGGAAGGTGCTAACAACAGGATTGGTGTTTATGAGGATACTGTCCAATTCTTTTCCTTTGTTATTAATGAGTGGTTGTGCATTTTTGTATGCCCTGTCGGTCAATCTCAGGCAAGTAAAAACGTTAAAACATTTAGGCTTTGTTTACTCTTTTCGAAACAGTTTTCATTTTTCTAAAATTTATTTATCTTCTAAATAGATTTGAAAGTGTTTGTTTGTTGAGTACATTTTCACTTTCCAAAAGCTTGTTTCTAAAACACTTGAACAGTACTTGAAGAAAATAGAAGAAGAGAACGTGAATGCATTTCCAAGTTGTGTTTTTCGGTTTTAGACATAATTTTCAAAACTTAATAGATTTTTGGATGAAAAATTAATTAATGAGTAGAGTAAAAATGTTTTAGAAAATGATTTTTAAAATAAAATAAAAATGAGAAGAGAATAAAAACAGGCAGATTATTGGAGTTCTTCTACACTTCTACAAGTTTTTCTTTTTCTCAATTTTCCTTTTTCCGGCCTTAACTTTTACTTTACAAATTTTGTTGAACTAGTTGTAATACGATGGAATTAATATTTCGTCCTTTGACATTCAACCGTATTCCATATACAATTAATCTTGGGGAGAATTGCATATATTTTGTTTTGGAAAAAACTTAAATATAATACCTTATGTACTATTGGTATTTTTCTTCAATTAAAATTGAAGTTTCACATTGATAATCTGCATAATAAAAATATACATTAAAGAATTATGTAACTTATCAAGGTAAAACTTTACTTCTGACTAAAAAACAGTACTAACAACACTTAAAATACTGTATCTAAGTTTTATCTTTTTGTTTTTACCGTCCGTTAATTGATAAATTGTTGATGTCCCGTAATTCTTGGAATGGTTACTTATCTTCCATTTACACCTATTATATGATGGATGATCATACAGCAAAAAAAAAAGAGGCAGTAATTCATAACCAACACCAGAAGCTAGCAGCAATAAGGCAAACTGCAAGGAAACTGAAAGATAGGATGGGGGAGCAACGGCCTTTTAGTGCTCAAGAAAGCAGGACAAAAAATAAATGCAAGATGAGTATTCCCTTGTATGTTAAGCAGTGAGCATAATTAGTAATTTGTAGGGGAATCTTACATTTCTTGCTGTAATAATTAAGATAAAATGATGCTTTATTATTTTTTCTTTTTTCTTTTTCCATTCTTTCTTTGTTACAGAAGATAATTCTTTACCTCCTTATGAAGTTCCTACGTGTACCAAATTCTTCAGCAATGAAGTAAGCCGGAGCAACTCAATCAACACGCGAATCTAAAACTACGAAACTCCCCTAGAACCGTGGTTATAAGTAAAGGACCTACGGTGTTCTTATCGTGTTTCACCACTTCTATTCTAGATTAGGCTTCTTTTCATCGTTTACTTGACCTCGAAAGATTCCATTGTAATTACAAGTACATCTTAATCAGCAAGCAAAAATTTATTACTTTTGTGAGAGACCCGACACGGTACGATGAACAAGAAAAGGGAGTTAGGGAGAGACTAGATAATGAGACTTTGGGTAGCAGTTGCAGAACAGGAGTACTACCAGAGCAGAATCATCCAAGAAAAGGGAATAAGTTTCACATAATTCAGCTAATATCCGCAGGTTGCTTAGAAAATTAACATTTGTTTGGTTTTCTAATGAGAGAACCAAGGACCAGTGACATTTCTAATTCCAAGATTCAGAACACGGTAACCTTGTCATATGAGAATTCCAACGTGGGGAATTGGCTAGTTATTATCCAATGGAAGTTGAAGACAAGTAGTCATATAATTGGTTACGTTATCAGTTGCATAGCAACAGGGAAAGCCTCGCGAACAGGTGTCTAACCAAAAACAACATTCCTGAGCAGTCATTCAGATAAATGGCATAGAAATTTACGCATTTGGTAACATGAAATCTCTTTGCACTCACAAATTACATTCTAATTTTGCCAAACACAAGCAACCAACTGGTGTATAAAGCAATAATCTCTGCTCCTGCACGGAAGAATGCCTGGGTAGTTCAGTTTACAATATAGTATCATGGCAATCTGCAATGCTAAAATGGAAGGAAGGCTCTCCCATGCCAAACTCCTACTTGACAATTTCAACTCCGCACAAGTTGAGTTAGCTGGATTGGATTCCTATTTGAACCGAAAATCTTTGCCAGTTACTAGATCTTTCCGAGTTTCGGGGGCTGCCGAAAAAGTTACATGAGATACTAACATACACAAACGTTCAAAATAATATAAGACTCCGAAAAAATACAACAGCTGATTGTTGATATTTACCTTCTTAAAATTCATTTTTGATGAACTACCTGATGCTCTATCAGCGGGTTTCAATATCTCAAAGGAACATACAAGAGAATCATCAACGCTTAACAATGCACCAGCATTGTCAAATTCCCCACCATAATTTGGAGCAGAAAATATCGTGACTAATCTTCTTTTAGCAAAAAACTCGTATCCATCCTCCACAACCTATTAAAAAAATAGGAAAGTAAAATGAGACCTTAATCAGAAGAAGTTGGAAGTGACACAATAAGACAAAGATTAAAGTAAAAGAGCAAGGAGGATGAATGCCTGTGAATAGTTGGACACAGCCTGATCTAGACACAATATGCATGTCAAATAAGGTAAGTGTACATAGGCTTTAGTCATTTAAAGCATAAAAAAGTATAACGTAAATGATGCTAAATGTCCTAATTGCAATCCCATGTATCATGAGAATTGCTAATATCAAAAGTCCATCAATTGTAAATGACCGGTTGATTTCAAGATGTCTATTGATAATTGAGATGAGTGTAACCTTTAAAACTTATTCTATGAACTTTTCCAATTAAAAGATTGCTAGTTGGTTTTATGAGATTATGAGACATCACATTTTCTTCTCCCCTTTCTGGACTAAGAATCAATTGATACAGTTGTTTCCAAAGAAGTTAACAAATGCCGGAAGATAAAGATAAGAGCCAACAAGTGAAGTGGGTCTTGCAAAGTTTCATCAAACAAATAGAATCACGCCTATAAGAATAGCAGAAATATGTATTCCCAACTTCTATTCTATAACCTGTTCAATCTGCAAATATGAAATGAGAGGTTTACCTGATGCCCTCTGCAAACAAGATCAAGGTCATTTTTATCCAAAAACTCTGTAACTACATCAGGTCCAAAAGTACATGAAACGCCTCGGTCACTCTCTGCCCAGCCCTCAATGGTAGCATCAGGATCAGACCAAAGCAGATCACATAGGAGACCACTATCTGGAATTTCAGTAGGCCTTTGAATCTCCCTTATCTGACCTAAATTTTGTAATTCTGGAGAGAGTCCCCCATGCATACAAAGTATTTTCTCATCAATGAGTGCAGCCACCGGCAAACAGTTAAAGCAGTCGGTAAATATCTTCCATAGCCTAACATTGAACCTCCTTTTACATTCATCATAAAAACCATATATTCGGTTTATCTTTGCTTCTTCATGGTTTCCCCTCAAGAGATAAATTTTGTCTGGATATCTTATTTTGTAGGCCAAAAGCAAACATATAGTCTCCAAACTTTGCTTCCCTCTATCCACATAATCCCCCAGAAACAAGTAGTTTGCCGCAGGAGGGTAGCCACCATATTCAAAAAGCCTCAGTAAGTCCTGGTACTGACCATGTATATCACCTGCAAAAGAACTGCAACATTAGGAACAAGGGACTTGAAGATGGGACAATTGTATACTTATCTGCGGATTTGGCTTTTCTAAGCGAAGAGATAATTGTGATAAAATCAAACATGTATACAACAAAATTTAAAATTAATTACAATCTCAATCATTTGATTTTCTAATTAATGGTTATTATTGCACTTTATCTTCTAAAATACACTCCACGGAGGAGCCAAATCCCTTATCTGTACACTAGAATGCAAATTATATCACATGGTTCTTTTAGATAGACCGAAAAACCTATAAAAGATTATTTTTTTCACCAAAATATCAGAGACAGAAGGAAGAATGCATTCTGAAGAAATGCATCAAATTTTAAAACATGACACATGAATTCAAATTACAATTGCAGCAAACAATTATGAGCAAACATCTCTTTCTTCCTGTCTGTTTTCATTTAATAATTCATTGAACAAACAGGGCACATATCATGGTATTATTGTCTTCCTTGATTGACCAATGTTCTAAATTCCAAAATCCAAAGTTCCATTTTTCCAAAACTTCTAAGCAATTTTCCTTCACCTTACAAATAAAATCAGACATCTCCTGCAGATTTTATTTTATTTTATATACAATTAATAAAACAAATTTGCTATTTTTCAAGCAAAGCAAATCTTCGTCACCGGTTGATCATCTAAATTACAATCACGTAAACAAAAGAAGCAATCAAATAAAAATAACTATTATTAATTATCGATAAAACAAGAGGAGAAATTGAACGGAATGGCACATCCATAAGAATTGGTATATGAGTTGAGGCCGAATCACACGAATCTGAATAACAAGTAGGTGTTGGAAAGATGATAAAGAATGAAAAGGGGGAAGAGCTAACCGCAGATTCGGACTGGAGCACGGAGCTCAAGAAGAATTGGCTGAGAGAGGAAGATTTGTCTGGCGTTGACGCAGAGTTGACGGATCTCCGACTCAGAAAGCTGCACCTGTTTCCCTCCTTTGCCTTCCAGAAGCCTCCTTATCACATCATCCAACACCCCCTTGTCCATCATCCCCTCCATTGTCATCATCATCATCTTCCTCTTCCTCTTCCTCTTCCAAACAACACAAACAAACAACGCTTTTGGATGGTCGACCCAAAGGGAGGAAGAAGATAAATAAAGAAAAATTAGTTGCGGGATGGGAAATTTGGATAGATGGACAAGATGGCCCAACCGTAAGACACACACAAACAGGTTTTCAGGTTTTATATCATGTTCTTCTTAAATCAACGATCCGTGATCACTTCATCATGGAATGGATTATTATTATTATGCCCTTTGTTTATTGGTTTTATTATTATTTTCGGATTTTCAAGAGGTGAGGTGGGTGGGTTCAACCCTGATTTTTCTTTATTGTAATTTTTTTTTTCGTCTAAAAATCGCTGCCAACTGACTCTTTATTCGGTTGAAACCTTCAACGCAGGGGACCAAATGGCGCGTGAGAATATCAGGCGCTTGTCAACTCATCATCTGCCACGTGGAGCGCCTTCGTTGGTTGTCTCCGTGTTGGTCAAATATCGGAATCGCCAGGGATGTTCCAACCTTGTCTTTGGACTTCGCCGTTATCCCCTCTACACGCTATATGCACATTGCCGCCCATCCCCGTTATTTTTCTATTTTATCTAATACTAGTACTTTTAATAGCTTATAGCTGAGATTTATTTTTAAAATTTGGTAGTTTCGTTACATTTGAAATGTGGACAGTAACCTCAGTTGCATGCAGACTATTTACTCACACGCATTATACGCAAATATTTTGGCTTTTATTCGTGACAAAATAGCTATTAATCGTTCTCATGAGCTCCGGTTGCTTTCGGATTACGGTGACAATGATATATATTTTTCGGCTATCTTGTTAGATTTGTTCAATTTGCAAAGTATTATTCAAATGTTTTAGTTTATTACCCCTCTTCGAGCTGACTTCTCATCGTGTTCTAATGAATCTGCTCACGGATTCACAGGTGGAGCGAATTTTTTAAAAATTTCTTAAATCAGAGTTGCTATACCTGAATTGATATTTCAACACTTAAGACCAGAGAGAAACCTGAATTGATACAATCAGGTATTGTGATACCTGAATTGATATTACAGCGTTGACAGTTGATACTTTTACAGAGCGAAGCCAGTTAGAACCATAATCGGGGCTAATTTGGTCTGGAAACTAAAATTGTTCATTTCTTCATTTTTTTGCTTCATAATTTAGGTCATCTGCATAGTGTGTGTTATATGTTTGACGTATGCAAGCCTAAAAGAGAAGTTCAAAGTTATGAGATAAGTTATTTACTATTTATTTGTATAAAAAAATTTATACTACTAATTAATTAGAAAATATGTTAAATATGATTTTTAAAGTAATTATTATAAAAATTAATAAATTTAAATTATATGACAATTCATTAGATAATAGTATAAAAAAATTTTACACGTTAAACGTTTTCCAATTAAATTTTAATAATATTAACAATGAATTTAAATTTGAAACATGTTACCAAATTGTGATGTATTTTTTCCTTTATTATATTTTCATATTGAATATAGATTTTATCGTTATTACCAATCACGTTGTTATCTATTTAACTAATACTCGTAGGATTGAGTTTGAATCAACGTAGTTTTATATAATTAAGTTTGAGAGTAAAAATTGAAATAGCATGATTATTATTTGAATAACAGGTACTAAAAAAGTGAATTTGGCAAAAGATGTTTGAATATTTTTGGTCAAGATAGCTTTTCAAGTGTGTAATTATCAAAATAGACTTTAATGTCCATGCATAATTCTTTATGTAGACTTCTTTTATATTGTAACTAACTATTTCGATATATGCAATAACAAATAAAAAATAATTAGATATGTAGAAAATCTTTAATTCATGTTAATTTAATAGATTAAAAATAAAATATATGCATGATATTTTAACTTTTGAGATAAAATGCATATAACGCTATTAAAATCTTATAAATTAGATGAAATGAGTAATAAAAGTATTAAATTACTATTCGTAAAATATTTACCGGTTTTGTCGATGACTAATCTCTGCCAGGTTTTCTGACAGAGATTAAGGCCAGTTGATATTTCACAGTAATAACATGGTTACAAAAGAAATCAATGTATAACCATCAAATACGAAGGATCTAAATAAAAAAAGTACAAATAAGAAATGTAATTTATAGTGCAATATATGCAAGTTTCACATACAACTACAATACTAGTTATTTGTCTTGTATTATATATTTTGATTTTGATTTTGAATTCAGTCTCAAACATGATCTATCTTTGAGGAAACTAGATGTAGGACTTGGGATTGATCTAAACTAGTCTGGTTATGATAATTATCATCATGTGTCAACTAGTTGTTTTTCAACTGTGACCGACACAATATATTTTTGGGCCTTTTCAAACAAATCATGCTCTGATTATTATTGCTTTCGCTGGATTTTCAGAAGGTACATGATTAGATGAATCTTTAATCAATTAACATCTCTTTTCCTTTTAATTGACCACTTATTTCCTTTTTTTGATCCTCATCCATTCAGACTTTGCAACTTGAAGAAAAGTGCATCCTTAAAAGTTCTTAAACCAGGGGTATCATGTATACATGTTACATCCTCAAGAGAAGGAACAATTGTAATGGTCCTGTGTTTGTCACGTAGTTCCATCTCAATCTATTCTTCCATTTTTAAATGAACCTAAGCACGTCAACTTTCTTATCTTCTTTAGTTCGTATTCTAATTGCACTACAATTACAAAAAAACTAAAAAATGTACTCTAGTTTATGATTAATTTCTTAAGGCATCTATAAATCTAGGTTGTGATGTTACTGGTCCACAGTAAAAGAGCTAAGATGCCGAAAGCCCAGAGAATACCAACATTAGCCCACACAAGCCCGTTAGTGGTTTGTACTTTGGTGTCTTCATTGTAATTGTTTTGTTTAAGCATCTCAAACTAAACATCAATCAGTGGATCCATAAAAAACAAAACACTAAACATCAATCAGGGTGGAGACAAAATAGAAGCCTTACAATTATAGGATCAAATGGGCTGTAATTAGCCCCACTCTTACATGTTTTTAGAGAAAAAGAAATTTAAATGCCTGCCCATTTTCAATTGCAATATGAATAAACCATGTTGTTGATAACTAACAGATAACAAGATTAATTAGTCATGTGATGTGCGAGTGTTAGGTGTGAAGGTTTAAAACTTGATGGTCCTTTGTGTCCACTCCAATTTCGACGTCAACATCCTCCTGCTGAGGCTTAGTACTCCAAAAAGTGGAGGGTAAATTGTTTGGCCCAAAAGAGAGTGTCTTAAGGATCCTTCGAACCGTTCCATAAAGAGTGAAAAGAGTCACTGAAACGACTGTCCCAAGAAAACCCACGTCCAAAAATAGCCACCAACAGTGCCGTCTTAACCTATATGTGCATAAATATACACACAGCAGCATCAAACAAGTACTTATTGAGTAATTAAGGAAGAATTGAAGTAACTGTAAATAATAAATTAGCACAATATCATCTACCACAATGTTAACAAATTAAATTGAAGAAACTAGCTTCTTATAATTTAATGACCTTCTGATCTTGAGGTGAATATACGAGGAACAGAAGTATGTAGATGCAATGAAAGATAGCACCAGCACCATTGACTACAGCGATTTGAAAACAACGAGGTTTAAGAGCTCCATAAGAAGTCCACAAACTTGTGCACAAGAACGTCGTTATATATGGAGCTCCCTTGTAACTCTGTTGATTTCCTCTTTACCACTCTACAAAACGTCTTGTTTTTGATTTGAAGAAAAGTGAAATCAATAAAAAAAATAAAATGAGAATCCCATTAATAGTAATTGCATTCATAACAACTAATGAGGTTGTACAACTATTATGCTGTGAAATATTGGAGTATACATTAATATCAATATAATTCATTTTATAAGATGGCATAGTACACTTAGATGGGAGAGGCAAACACTAGAAGGGATGATATAGTGCCTGCAAACAGATCAAGTGGAAAAAAAAATAAAAATTCGTTAATTGGAAATCTTATGAAACTGAAGCTTAAGATAAAGGTCAACAAAATAGAATAAAATCTGGAAAAGAAAAAAAGCGTGTATATGAACTTACCAATAATGCCAACGGCAAAAGTCAAGCTGGCCATGAAAGAATTGGACATTGGTATGGTGAAGAATGGGTATGAAATATGAGGCTCGGATGAGAATGTAGTTTCAATTAATCTTGTTTGATGAAATGCTGTAAAATTTTTGTACATTCCAACATATTTATATCCATCGGATGCCATTTTTTTTTTAATTTTTAAAACATGTACGTGCATGATCACCAACATCTAGTTGGTCAAGGACAACCATCTTTGATCAATCTGATTCTGTGGTTAACAGATGTGAATATTAGATATCAACCTGTCCTCCTCTTAATGCAGGTGGTATGAATTTGATAATGAAATTGATATTGGTGCGTGCTAGCTAGGTGCTCACAGAGGATCTATTTCATTGGCCAAATTAAATTAATTTTGGATACGATTCTTTTGTGGACAAAGACTGTTTGAATTCACTACCAACTAGTTCGGCTAGATTTTCTTTTTCTTTTTTACTCCTTTTTCTATATTGTGTAGCAGAGATGGGACAGTTCCGTTAGATAATGCTGTGAAGGATTTAAAGTTTTACACATGTATTGAAAAGTTATTAAATAATGAGCAATTCTATTTAGTACGAAAGTTTTTAGTACGAATGGATACGAATTCACAGTTTTGGATTTTGATAGGTTGAAAAAAATAAAAATAACTAAGTAACAATAAAATAATTTAAAAATTAAAACAAAACGAAACCATCATTCGTGCGAGACTATCTCGTACCGTTCAGCTTTTCCCTAAATAATATTCTTAATTTTAAAGGAATATAAATTCATTTGACTATATTACCTTTTTAATTTATTAATATTTTTCATTTCACTTAATAGAGATGCCAAGAATAATTACTGTTTTTCTAATATTTTAAAGAAATAAATTCTATTTTAAAATGGAAAGAAATAAGTAACCGATCGAGAAGAAGCACAACATTGAGTTTAATTTATTTTTTAACGCGAGGGAGTTAGAGGTAGCATTTAATATGAGAAAATATTTTTAGTTTTATTTCGTTTTTAATAATAATTATAAAATTATATATTGTTGTTGGAGATCCTACATTGACTAGTGATATGGTCAAATAAGTGTATATAAGTGGGGGACAACTCTCGCCTTACAAGCCCGTTTTGTAAGGTTGAGTTAGGCTCAAACCCACATTCTAAGATGGTATCAAAGCCTATTCTAACGATTGTTGTTGTGCCTATCGGGCCACCCGCTATCAAGTCGTTATCGGACCACCCACAGATGTGCAGTCTTGCAAACTTTATGCTCGAGATGTCCAGTTCTCGGCGTGAGGGGTGTGTGTTGGAGATCCCACATCAACTAGTGATATGGCCAAACCCACATTCTAAGATGGTATCAGAGCCTATCCTAGCGATTGTTGTTGGGCCTATCGGGCCACCCACTATCGGGCTGTTATCGGACCACCCGCAGATGTATAGTTTTGCAAACTTCACGTTTGAGATGTCCAGTCCTCGGCATGAGGGGGTGTGTTGGAGATCCTACATCAACTAGTGATATGACCAAATAAGTGTATATAAGTGGGGGACAACCCTTACCTTATAAGTCGGTTTTGTAAGGTTGAGTTAGGCCAAAATCCACATTCTAAGAATTGTTTTGTTTTTTTCAATTTGGTTTGATAAAATGCTATTTTTGTCATTTACAAAAAACAAAGAAAAATAATATGATATTTTTATAATTATTAGATAAAATTAAAAATATTTTCTCAAGCTAAATACATCTTTAGTAAAAAAATATATCTTAATTGAGTAAATTCATTTTGATTATAAATTTTAGAAATCAATTATAGTTTTTAAAAAGTAATGTCTTATTTAAAGATATATAGGAAATAAGATGATTGATTTTTTTAAAAAGAAGTATTACTGGTTAATTATTTTTATTCAATCGATTATTATAATGTATGAATAAAAGATTTATTTTTCATAATTTTTTATTTTGTACAAGTTTATATAAGTATTATAATTAATTGTGAGTTAGTAAAAAAATGTAATATTCTAAATTTTTTATATACAATTTGTTATGTATATAACTGTTACGTTTTTAAATTTGTATTAAAAACAAAAAGCTATTTGTTTCCTACTTATCATTTTTTTTATGAGTTAACATAAAACAACTTTATTTTCCGAATCAATCACTTTACTTTTCAAACCGGAAATTTAAGAGTTAAAGAATTGATTTAAGCTTTTTTTATTTATTTAATTATACGTATGGTCTTTAGCCTCTAAATTTATTATTTTGATTTTTACGTGATATAACTTTTTTTTATATAATTACGTACATTTACGTTTGGTTCCGCTCAAGTATTTGCTGAATCCATTTATGACAAATGTACAATGAGAAATGTAGGAATATATTATGTAACACACCTTTTTAAGCACATTCTTCTCATTAGTTAAAATTTATTAAAAGCTGTAAAATTTTATGTGTTCCACATTTTATTTATGAATCTTTCTCTTAATTTTGTAGTTTTTAATAATTTCTAACTAATAAGAAAGAGTGTGTTTTTAGCACTCCTCAATATCCATTAGGAATGAGCATAAGATTATGAGGAGTGTCAGTAACACATTTTTTAATATACATTTTCTAACACATACTTTATTATTGATTAAAATTTATTGAAAATTATAAAATTAGAAGAGAGATTTATTAAATAAAAAGAGAGACATATTAAAATTTATCATTTTCAATAAATTTCAACTAATAATAGAAATTTATTTAAAAGAGTGTGTTAGCTAGCATTTTTCTAAGATTATAGACATATGTTTAATTTGGATTTAAGTAAACATAATTAAAAAAAAGTCTTGCGCTTGTGAGCTAATTTTGGACAGAGGAGAATTCTTTTTTTCTTTGCGCAAACAGGTGATTGGATGGCATCCCACCGCCAAAACATAATGCGATCATCTGTTCAAGATAATGATTGTGCGTTTGTCTACATAGTGCATGTTTGGTTTCGATTAATTAACGCACGTATTGGATAATTTTCACATCAAATTCTCCCCAAAGACGCAGAAGCTTTGTATGTTAGCTTCTGCGATGCGCATCGGTTTTCATTGGACGCGCATCCAAACATGCGCATAGTATTAAGGACAACAAAAGCGAAAGTGAACAAAAAACTAACCGTGTAACTTAAAAATCTTACTTTGAAAAGTAGAGTATGCTTAATTTTATGTAATGGCGATTACTAGGTCCAAAAGGCAGGACAAGCTGTGATACTGTTGTTGGTTTATTTATTTAATTGAGGAATTTTATATGATCAATATTGTGCGTGATGCTATGCTGGTAACTTTAATGACTAATTAAATTTGATTTGAAAAAGAAAGAAAAAGTACGTGAAGACGCGGATGTTGGGCTAGTAGAGAGATTCATACATTTGATTGTCAAATAAAAAAAAATGTGTTTTTATTTGTTAAAATAAACGTGAAATGTAGGAATTTATGAGTATCTTTGAGAGTGATATTATTTCAATTACTTTAACTCCTTATTTAATAATTGTTATATCATAATATTTCACTTTATTTTTATAATTTAAGTAATTTCTTTAATGGTGAATTTTAAAAATGTTATTAAATAAATCTCCCAAGTCATCTTATATGGGGTGTTAGCCCCTTGTTTTTGGGGTTAGTTGCTCCCCTGCATCAAAAAAAAGAAGACACTGTGTCTTGTGTTTTTAACTTTCGGGGAATATATCATTGTGGCAATTTCTTTGTGCGTTATGTTTTTGTGAATATATTACTGCAACAATTATTTTATCTGAAGGTACAATTTAATTTGCACTTCTTTTAATTTTATCGAAAATTACTTTTTGAAATAGATAAATGTTTTTTTTGGAAAGGAATTCTCGGTACCTTTTGTATTAATTATAACTTTATTTTTCCATTCTTCTTTATAAGCATTAATGTCTAATATAACTTGTGTGCATGATGTTAAAAAAAAGGCAATTCCAAACTAAAAAACAATTACAGATTAATCAAATGAGGTTCAATTCTTTATTGAAGAACTTTGAAATTTCCTTTAACATTTTGGTGCTTTAATTTACTTTATGCTTTTAGATATTAAATTTCATTGAAAAATCTTTCAGAAATAAGCATGTTTATATCTTTTCTAAACAAGTTTGAGACCAGGTGGAGCCCCTCCATCCATTTTTTTTCGATTTTTTGTCTTAATATACAACTCCTATGTATGCTCCTGGAAAGTATAAACTTTTATTTAAAGAGTTTAAAAATAATGAAAATAAAATATAAAAATAGAATTTAAAGAATAATAAAGACAGAGGTACAAAAATAAAATTCAAAGAATAATGAAGATGAAAGGTGCAAAATTATGATTTAAAAAATAATAAATATGTTATACAAAAATAAATTTTTCATTATTTCTATACAAAAGGATATTTTGGATAATACAAATTATAAAAAAAGGGAAGGAGATGTACTTAGTAAATTGGATGTATAGCAAAAGACAAAGTAAATTACAAGAAATGGATATGTAGTGTTGGGCCTTTTGCTTTGCCTAGTAAGTTACTCAATCCAAAAATGGAATTACAAGGCCCGGGTCCATAGCCAAAAACCCTAGCATACATACACAGCTTCATTCTAGTTACGCCCTTAAATTTGAGGCATAGCTATCGCTGAAGCGTGCTGTTCCAAGATCCTTTAGCTGTAATGGTATGTGTTCTCTTCTCCATCTCTGTTGTGCTTTTTTGAACGGAGCATTCATCTGTGTTACGCTTATATTTGACAACATTGTCTGCATCTGTATTTGCCTGTGATGAGCAGGGGATCGATCTTAAGGCTGGGGGTAAGAGCAAAAAGACCAAAAGAACAGCACCCAAGTCCGATGACATCTACCTCAAACTACTTGTCAAGGTCCCTCTCTTTTTGCTATCGTGTTTATTATTAATATGAACCATTGAACCTTAGATCCGTCTTGTATATTTTCACGACGATGATGATAAATGTGATCCCAGCTCATTATGAGACCCTTCGCCTTTGAAAGGTCTGGGAATATAATTTTTTCCACATTTGTCTGAGCCTCAGTTGCACATTTTTGTCACACTTCACATGCTTTTGAAAATCTTTCATTTGTAGATAGAATGTTTGCATTAGCGAAAGATCCATGTTAAATAGTTTATTGTCTGTGCTGCTCCCAAAGTTTTACTTTTACTGTATGCGGAGTTGGTCTCCGTTTTGTGGTAATTTTGCAATTGTAAAAGACTTAAGGTTCCCAGTGATGTTTTTTGACCATGCTAATGCTGATAACATATGATTAATACTTTCATTATACTGAGGGAACTAGTTCTTTTTCTTTTTTTTTATTGTTCTGTGTCGAATTTTAACTCATTTAAGTTTGGTTAAGCTTTTGCTAGGTTCTGAAATAATTGTCTCTTTGCTATGTATAAATTTGTATTCAAAATCAAATGTATGTTTCTTATTAATTGTTTAATACCTTTGTGTTGGATGATTCTGATTAAATGTTAAATGATCAGCTTTATCGCTTCCTTGTTCGGAGGACTGGCAGCAAATTCAATGCTGTGATACTCAAGCGCTTGTTCATGAGCAAGGTTAACAAGCCTCCAATTTCTTTGTCAAGGTTGATTAAGTATGCGAAGGGGAAGGTATGTCTCTCTCTATCTCTCTTCTATATTTATCTGTACTGCTAGCTAATTCTCTTATAGTTTGATTAATTGTAGTTTACTCTGATGTTCTAATTTTATTTTATTTTTAATGTAGGAAGGTAAAATTGCTGTTGTAGTGGGGACTGTAACTGATGATATCAGGGTATATGAAGTTCCAGCATTGAAAATTACAGCACTCAGATTTACAGAGAGAGCACGTGCAAGAATTGAAAAGGCGGGCGGTGAATGCTTGACATTTGATCAACTTGCCCTTAGGGCTCCTTTGGGACAGAATACGGTATGGGTGGATAACAATATTGGCCTTTTTAGTTTTTGGAGTGAATTGCTAAACCTCACTACTGCAGTTGTGTCAGTTAATCTAATATTTGGTTCTTGCTCACATTGTTGAACATCCTTTTTTCGGTGACATCTTTAGATTAGAGAGTTGGTGGCCATTCTAGTGCAGGAATCACAAGTTTACAATCATACTAGTGCAGTCTCTGGTTTAAATAATATTTTCTTAGTAGACTATATAGATTCGTGAATGGTTATGAACGTTTTGAGTTTGATTGCTGAAAATAATAATTTTGTTGTTTGATGGCATGCATTGTGGTAATATTATCCATCAAATAAAAATTGTAGTATTTTTCTGGTTTATTTGATATTTGCGTAAATATACTTGGTAATATTATGATAGATAGAATGAGCTTGGGTATGTTGAGGAGCTAAGCTTTTGGAAAGGTAATTTTTGTTTATATACTTGAATGCAGGTCCTTCTTAGAGGCCCCAAGAATGCTCGAGAAGCTGTGAAACACTTTGGTCCTGCTCCTGGTGTGCCACACAGCCATACCAAGCCCTATGTACGATCTAAGGGAAGAAAGTTCGAGAGGGCTAGAGGAAGGAGGAACAGCAAAGGATTTAGGGTTTAAAAAGATAACGTTGTTCTATTATTTTTTTCTGAGTGTTCGCCTCTGAAATTCAACTTTTTGCTATGGGCGTTGGCGACAGTTTTTATATTTCTGTTCTGATAAGGATTTTTAGTATGGACACCTGTTCTTGGCACCCTTGTTTTACATTGACATGTATTAAATCGCATTTGATGCCCCCTATTCAAAGGCTAGTCATTTTTCGTGATCTGCTTGTCCGTGGATTGAGTGGCTACTCTTTCTAATGGTGAACCCCACTCCAAAACAAAAAATTGGGCCTTTTTTACCAGAGGGGTAATTTTTTCTAAACATTATCGGAATGAGTATTGTCCAAAAATATTGTCAAATTAGGGTAAGTTGTGTAGGTGGATTTTAGTGTGGGGGACCAAATCATATCTCCCACGGTGGGAAAGAAACACAGACCGTCAGATTCCTTTTGCATAGTCTGAGCGGTGGGGATAAAGGTATGAGTAAAGACATGTGTAACCGGATGGAATTGTACAATTCAGGGCTGAAATTTTAAAATAAATATGTTTGTATATTACACGTGGGCTTTTTTCAATTGGCCTAAACTACAGTTTTTAATCGTGTCCATTTTTATATGGATATATATTATCTGTTGGACCTCATGTTTATTCTTCAAAAGACTATTTACCTAATGATAGTTTTTTTTTTTTTTATTTTGTGTAGTAACACAAAAAAAAAAATTTCATAAATTACATAACTTGTATATTTAATTTATAAAAATATTTCATCTAAATGTTATAATAAAAACCAAGCAATGCACAGGTAAGGGGTACCAATGACGTCCTACAACAATTAATTCAAATCAGTGTTACAAATTAATGGCCATAATCAGTACCAAAAAATTAACACAACATAAAAACATAACAACAGTGTCCTCACCTATGAGCTGAACACTAAGGCGGCCAACAAACACTTATGTAGCTAATCATCACATCACCTTATCCCAATAATTCACAAAATATGGTGCTCAATATGGAGTTACAATATTCATTTTTGGCAAGGTGGACATACACGGCAAATCGGGAAGGTTAATATTGTGAAGCAAAGCCTTTTTTTTTAACCAACCATATCGTTTACTGGCCACATATCATCTTCAATTGAAAATGGAACGACACAAGTGAAAAGGGGTTACCAACACAAAAACACAACACCATTAACCCTCCTCATTGGCAAACAAACAAAAACACCACAACAACTTAACGCACAACGATAGAGTTCCCATTGAAACCTAAAACGTGAGTTGGGGGAAAGGAAATACAAAAGGTGGTCAGTTGTTGCCTCCACCCAAACAATCGCATCAGGAGAACGAAAAAAGTCAACCACATACATACGACACCACTACTTTCACAACCATGGTCTTCTCATGGGGACACTTCAAAATTGTGCAAGTAGGGGCATAAGTTCGAAACAGACATTGGAAAAAAAATCAAAAGATAGGCTTTTGCGCAAGGGGGCAGACAACCCTCACCTTAACAAGAGATTTGGCGCCATGACCACAACTTCCACACAGAGTCCGGGACAAATCAAAAAAGGATACTATTCACCGAGGACAACATCGCTCCAGGGAGACCTCGGGAAACTTATTCTAAACAGCTTAGGGAAAAGAGGATTTCTTTTAAAAATATTAACTTCAGTCGCACGTGTAATATACACATATTTATTTAAGAATTTCAAACTGTATTGTACAATTGCATCCGGTTACTCATCCCAACCGTTCAGATTAAGTAAGGGGGATCTGATGGATCTACGTTTCTTTCCCACTGTGGAGGATATGATTTGGTCCCCCACGCTAGAATCCACTAGTTGTGTATACGAAACAAGACCTCTAAACCCGAAGTCATTCAAAGTTACGACTTCTAAAATTGTTTTTTATAATTTTTTATGACTTCTATATAAAGCATCGTCCACCATCTTACCTTTTTAAACTATAAGATTCAATGGAAATGGATATATAACATGTTTTATGAATGTCGTAATCTAATATTTTAATAGCCTATGATTGCCTTAATACTTAATAGCACTTTAGTGGAGGGGTTGTCATACAATTTTAGACCATAGTTCTTCGATTTATTATAATTTAGAATTTCCAATCAATTGAAAATTCTAACTAATTTGGGTGATCATGTCTATACCTTAAAATTAAGTTGTGGTCAACTATATAATGATGGAATTGTCGAATTGCACATATTGACATACAAAAGTCATTAATAATATCAAGCACCCATGCGAACACAACTCATTGTGGTGCAACAGTAATGGTTCAAAAGCAACACAACTATGCTATCACATAAGCTAAGAATAGATATGCATTTATGTAATCAACCAATCACATAGACATAGCAACATAGTTACATAGAAAAGGCAAATACAAGGAGCTGGGTTTCAAAATCAAATTTGCATGAAAGCGCCGATGGAGAGCAACCAAGTAGGGGAAGGAAGGAACCAATGCATGAGGGCGTGACTACGTCAATATAAGGCACAAAAGTGACAAAACGACAACCTCATGAGGGTGAGGCATAAAACCTATGCAATGATGCATTGATGTGTGAACAGGGGAAGCAACTTTGTGATGTCAGACGTGAGGGTTGAAGGCAATGTGCACAACGCTACAACTATGCGTGATTGGTTGATTGTGTCTGTGTGAGTAGTGAGGCGTTAGGGTTTTTGATTCGAATTTGAAGGGGAAAGGGAAACGCATGTGTTGTGTTGTGGCTCACAGTTTTTAGTTTTTTCTTTTACTTATCTGTCTCAACTCAACAACTTTCACGTCTCACTCTTACTAACCTAACATAATACTAAATCATAAATTATATTTTTATTTTTCTATCAAGCCAGCCTGGCCCAGGTCAATTGGTTTGTCAGGCTAAATAGGGCGGGCCAAAAAGGCTCGGTTTCTTTTAGGCCACTTTTTTTAAGGCCTAGTCCAACCTTTTTTGTGGGTTGTTTGGGTCGATCTATCAAGCCAGATCCATTTTGTCGGATTTAGGTTTCGGTTGGAGCTTGATGTAAAAGACTCTACAACTTCAACCATATTTGTTTTGTTTGATAAAGTTATTGAACAATTATTACAAGTGAAGTTAAGTGATCTTATCTCAACTTTTGAAAATGCAAGTATTACATTTAATCCAATTTGACAATAGTGGTACACATATTTATTTACAAGAAAATAATAACATTTTTCAGTATTAGTCCATTTTTACTTTTTATTCATAAAGGAAAATGGAGATGCATGATACCAATATACCTACACAACTCCTAAAAATCATAGGGTGAGCATATATTTTTCAAATTAAATTGAGAACTTATTTTGAAATTTATGGAAAGTGAAGTTTCATAAAAAATAAAATTTTAAAGCCAGTGATTAACATGATAACTAAGACAATGATCAAATTTCATAATGTATACTTAATGGTATAATTCAATAAATTTTAGGTTGAAAAGAAAGAAAACTTAGGAACTTTAAGTACTTCATCAAGTGAGTCTTAGAACAACGAAGCATCAAATTTACCAAAAAAGAAAATAAAATTAAGGTAAAATGTACATAACAAATTCTAATGTTCTTTAAGACCATAAATATGAAATGTAACTTTTAATTTTGTTACTAACTTCTTTTCAAGTTGCAACCAGATGAAGAAGACTCAGATAATAAGGAATAAAAAGAGCTTTTGGAAGTTATAGATAAATGAAAAAAAAAAAAAACCAATTTTGGTATTTGTTTAATTAATT
Source organism: Spatholobus suberectus (assembly GCA_004329165.1). Classification (NCBI taxonomy): domain Eukaryota; kingdom Viridiplantae; phylum Streptophyta; class Magnoliopsida; order Fabales; family Fabaceae; genus Spatholobus; species Spatholobus suberectus. The sequence continues at coordinate 6,463,231 of CM014732.1, forward strand.
GTTATTGATAACCATATTTAATTATCATTATTATGATAATTGATGGCTTTGAATATAAAAGAATCCTATTTAACTATATTATTATGAGAATTGATTGTTTCTAACAACCAAACATGAATCAATTTTAATTAAAAATCATAATGACTTTTTATGGTATTAAAAATATGAGAAATGATACTTATATAATAAATTATGCAACTAAGAGAGATATATATATATATAGAGAGAGAAGTTTAAGATGTAATAAATGATGTGATGAAGAGAGATAGACACAGAAAATAATATTATATAAATTGTTGTAAAAATTATTGTATATATATCTCTAAAAAGATTATAATGTTGTTACCAACACCAACAACATCAACAACAATAATGATTCCTTTTTATTCAAAATAGTAAATTATCATAATAACAATACCCTGATAACACCTTTGAGAGACAAACTACATAGACAAAAGATAAATATTATATTTGATGAATTTGTTTAAATGAATTGAAAGATTTTACTTTATAAATCAAACTATATTTTGAAATATTTAATGAACAACTTCATTATTTAAAGAGGAGGATTTCTCCATTAGAGGGACATGCAAAATTAAACTTTTAAAATCAAATTAAAAATAAGGGAAAAGAACATTTTATGAGAAAGAAATAGTGAGAGAAAAAAAGTTGCGAATACTAGACAAATTGAAAATGTTAAAGAAAAACGACTATTTTTTTTTGTTAACAAACAAACTCAATTGACTTATTCCTCTTTTTTGTAATCGTGATACTAACAATTTATGCTCTATGAAGTTAACTGACTCGAAACATCAACAATATCACATCATTAAATTTAATATCTTCAAAAACATTAACAATATCAATTTAAGACAATTAACAACTATATTTATTTAATATAATTCATACCATTTATACTAAATATATTTTTCAAAATTATTTCATCAATAAATAAATATTCAACAAATTTTATTATATATTCTAATTTTTACTAAATCCTTGATTTTAATGTAATAATATTTGAAATATCACTAAATATTTTAAGAAATCTTAATTGTATTTATGCACATACATTAAATTAGAACACTTACAATTTTATAAACTTACCAAATTAGAACACTTAAAATTAAGTTCACTAAATTAGATGATTAATATAATTATTTTAAATACGATGCTTAAATTTAAAATTAAAAAATGTGAGTTTCTTAACAATCTCCCACTTTGGTTTCATATTTTTCTTGAAATATTTATATTACAAATTCTTTAAGGGTGCGTTTACAATTTTTATCCATTTCATATATCAATAATGGAATTACTGTAATTTTTAATCAGAATTAAATGTGAATAAATCACCATAATCATCACAACAATAAGCTGAATAACACAAATGATTAAATGCGGATAAACAAGATGAAAATTAGAGATCTCATATATGTCTATTTCCAATTAATCCTTTTTTTTTTTAGTGAGATAAATCCAAATTTCTTAAATACAATGCAAACATTAGAAAGTTAAAAGTAAGAGCATGTTTCAGCTCTATACATAGTAACGGCTGTATGATCTTCACTTCACGAACACTAAGATACCACTCTCAAAAGATGGTTGGAGTTCAAAAAGAAAAATGTTTACAACTGTAGTGTATGAGCATACATAAGGACTCAACACAGGAACTATTGACACAAATACTTAGTAAGAAGCTCTTTCTCAAATATACACACCTAATAAATAAAAACTGGATAAAAGATATTAATTACTAGCCTCTGCTTAGTCTCACCAACCATTCACAAGCTGTTTTTGTCTTTATTTTCTTACTTAATTCTGCACAAGTAACTGAACTAGTAAGTCAGTCTGTTGTTTCTAGCTACTTGGGGGTGAACATTTTGTAAGCACAGGAATGAAATTGACACCATTTGGCTTTATTTTTACTGACTTTAACATAGCAGAATCAGGTTGGAGGGATGATATGGTGTAAGTGTCATAACACGTGGAAAAGGGGGGGAGGTGCATATCATATTCTACTGGACTTAGTTCATCTATGTATAATGCTAAAGTTTAATCTGTTGTCTATTTCCCTCACTTAGAGTACATGAATTAATGGATGAACTTAACATTCCTCAACCCAAAACACAATGAGGAGTACGAGAAGGGGATTATCTAAAACTTGAATTGGTAATGGTAAACTTTTGGACACTTACAGCTTGTTTTGAACCATATCTTGTTTCAAAAGTAGTTCTCAAGTCTGTTCCGTTCATAATCAGTGGGCCTTGTCCTAGTTTGATGATCAAGAATTCTCATTATAGCTTTTTTGGTGCCTAGCTCTTTAGTGGATAGCTTTTGTTTTTACAGTCATGACCTTCAATATTATGTATGTACGAGTTAGGAAATCAAACAATTTCAATATTGGTTACTGTGCAGACTGAGACAACTCCTGGAGAATGGTCATCATCTCCCCTTCCTTAATGGGCTTCTTATCAATGGACGTGGTTGGAATGGATACACACTCTTTGTCGATCAAGGTTGGCAAGAAAATAACTTACGATTGCCCATTTTGCACTGCTGAACTTCCGTATGATCTGCTACCACTGCAAATTTTCAAATGCTTTGTTGGTATGTTTCCTATATATTGTTCTTAGGAAAGAGCGATTTCACTTTGAGGAGATCAAAAATAAAAGACACGAGAACAACTAGTTAACTATAAACTTTTGTTATTCAATATTGGTAAAATAAAAAACACGGCCCAATGCTATACGACACCTAGAAGGAGGGAGAAAAATGTAGGTATGATATATGATATGATAAGAAGAGAAAGATAAAAATAAAATAAAATAATGAGTGATAATGAGATGTTTGATATATAAAAATGTCTAAATATCATTACTCTTAAAAAATTTAGAATGCACAAGCGAGTAAAAATCTTAAAAGTCAGTAATTTTTCCCACTCTAATTTCTACATCATGACCTCGAGATCGTACACATGCATAAAAATTTCTCTCCGAATATGCACATTCCAAAACAATTTTCTGTTGAAAATAATTTTTTAAATACATGCTTTAATCTTTAATTTGAGAGATCTTTAGGCGAAAGTAATATAATAATAAAAGCATGCATATATCAAGAACAACCCATTCTTGCTCACACAGGATCTACAACATGCTGGATTACTAAGGATATGATAAATACCTGGATCCATAATCAGTCCCTGATCTATGCGTTCTTCACAGAATCTTCTAGACAATTTATCATGAACACGAACAAAGAGAACCGGTGGCTTTATGGTTCTTCTTCAACCAAATCTCTTGAGTTCCCGATGGGACCTTAGCCTCTCTTCAGATGGGGAGAAGAGAGTATGAGTTTTCTGTGATTCGGTGTATTGGGGACCATAGCCTTCTTATAGTGTGTTAACCTAATAGGGTTCCCATTATCCCCTAATGGGCCAACACTGACATCTGCTCATTTAAGCCCATATCATCTTATTTAAAAGTCTAATGGGCTCACTTAATTTGACTACATAAAATAAAGCCCACTAATGATAAATAGCTAATATAATTGTCTTATAATATTAGCGCATATTAATTATTGGAATATAAAATTCCAACAATCTCCCACTTGGGCTACATATTGTAACAATTATATCACAATTCTTTAGGCGCGCGTCTGTATGCTATTTATCTTTAAACTTTTACTTTAACAATCTGGTCCATCTTATGCATCAATAATGGAACCACCGCGGCTTTCGTCACTATTGTAAAATGTGACTAAACCCCAATGACCACCACATCAACACACTTAATGACATAGATCAATATGGATGAGCAGCATGGAAATTACATGTAATGTGATCTCAATCATGCCTATTTCCAACTGGTCCAACTTTAGTCTTTAGTGAGATCAATCCAAAGTCCTTAAGCATAAAAAATTTTTTGTACACAATAAGATACAAACAGGTTAATAAATTCATAATCTTTATTTCTGTAGAAAAAATAAAACAACATAAAGTTTGTATCAATAAACATAGAACATAAAGAAAGACTCCCACTAAACTAAGGCAACCTCAGTGACAACACCCATATGAGCAACATGCTCGTGAAAGACCTTAGGTGTCAAGCCCTTAGTTAATGGATCAGCTAGCATAGAATTCGTCCCTATATGTTCTATTGAAATCTGTTTTTCCTGAACTCTTTCCTTAACTATAAGATACTTAATGTCAATAAATTTCGACTTCGTAGAACTTCTATTGTTGTTAGAGTAGAGCATTGTTGATTTATTGTCACAATAGATTTTGAGTGACCTCTCAACGGTGTCAATCACGTGTAGGCCCGTGACAAAATTTCGCAGCCATAACCCATGGTTTGATGCCTCATAACAAGCCACAAACTCCGCTGCCATGGTCGAAGAAGCTACAAGAGTCTGTTTGGTAGACTTCCAAGAAATAGCTCCTCCAGCCAACATGTAGATGTAACCTGATGTGGAGCGTCTGCTGTCGAGGCATCCCGCAAAATCGGAGTCAGAGTACCCAATGATCTCTAAACTGTCAGACTTCCGATAAGTAAGCATGTAGCTTCTTGTTCTCTTCAAATAGTGCATCACGCGCTTCACTACTTTCCAGTCCTGCATACCAGGATTACTCATATATCTCCCCAGGACTCCCACTATAAATGCTATGTCAGGACGAGTGCAAATTTGAGCATACATAAGACTCCCTACAGCGGAAGCATAAGGAATCTTTTGCATCTCTCTCTTTTCAAGATCAGTAACGGGGCACTGTTTGAGACTAAACTTGTCTCCTTTAGCAACGGGTGTATCTCCTGGTTTACTATCTTTCGTGCCGAATCTATCCAAAACTGTATCGATATAGCTCTTTTGTGATAACCCAAGAATACCTTGAGAACGATCTCTAAGTATTTGGATTCCTAAGACAAAAGAGGCGTCCCCAAGATCTTTCATCTCAAAATTTTTTGTGAAAAATTTCTTGGTTTCGTGCAATAAGCCTATATCATTGCTGGCTAGTAGGATGTCATCAACATATAATACCAGAAAGACAAATTTACTCCCACTAAACTTTTGGTATACGCAATCATCAACCAAATTTGCCTCAAAGTCATAGGAGGTAATAACTTGATGAAATTTGTAATACCATTGACTGGGAAGCCTGTTTAAGGCCATAGATGGATTTCTTTAGTTTGCACACCATGGACTTTGTATTGCCTAAAACAAAGTTTTCTGGTTGTACCATATAGATTGTTTCATCGATGTTGCCATTCAGAAACGCAGTTTTTACATCCATCTAATGTAGCTCTAAATCAAAATGAGCTACAAGTGCCATTATAGTCCTAAGAGAGTCTTTCGAAGAAACCGGAGATAAAGTCTCTTTATAATCAATGCCTTCCTTTTGAGTAAAGCCTTTGGCAACAAGACGAGCTTTATATCTCTCAACATTACCCTTTGAATCCCTTTTGGTTTTAAATATCCATTTACAACCAATGGGTTTCACACCTTCAGGCAATTTGACAAGATCCCAAACGTCATTGTCAGCCATCGATTTCATCTTGTCATTCATGGCATCAATCCACTTTTGAGAGTTAGAACTTCGCATAGCTTGACTAAAGTTTATTGGATCTTCCTCAGTCAAGCCAATGCCATCCTCATGTTCTTGAAGAAATACAATATAATCATCTGAAATTGCACTTCTCCTTTCTCTAGTGGATCTCCTTAGCGGCACTTCTTGAGGTTGTTGAGTTTGAACTATAGGTGGTGGTGCTTGGGGGGGAATCTCAGTGCTGTCTTGTTCTTGAGTGATGTTAGGAATAACATCATTATTAAGTACTGGATCTGTTTCTTGAACAATGATAGGTGCAAAGACTTGTTCATTGCCAATGACAGGTTCTTCTTCAAAGACAACACTCCTTATGTTTCCTTCCCCTCCAAACTCAACTTCCTCAAGGAATCTTGCATTCCCCGTCTCAAAGAAGGATCTTGTAATGGGATTGTAAAACTTATACTCGCGAGAGCGTTCAACATAACCAACAAAGTAGCAACTAACTGTTCTTGAGTCTAGCTTACCTTCATGCAGCCTATAAGGCCTTGCTTCAGCTGGACATCCCCAAATTCGCATGTGCTTGATGTTGGGCTTTTTCCCAGTCCATAACTCATAAGGGGTTTTAGCAACTACTTTACTTGGTACCCTGTTGAGGATATAAACTGCGGTCTTTAATGCCTCTCCCTAAAGCGACTCTGGTAGAGAATAGTGACTAATCATACTCCTTACCATATCCTTAAGAGTCCGGTTTCGTCGTTCTGCAACTCCGTTTATGCTAGGTTTGCCCGGCATAGTGTATTGCAGAATGATTCCACATTCATTGAGGAAAAGTGTGAAGGGCCTTGGACGTTGTTCACCTGATCCGTCATATCTGCCATAGTATTCTCCACCACGGTCAGATTTGACGGCCTTAATATTCTTTCCTAGTTGAAGTTCAACTTTAGCTTTGAAAGACTTGAAAACGTCTAGAGACTGAGACTTCTCATGTATTAAATAAAGGTAACCGTACCTTGAGTAATCGTTTATGAACGTAATAAAGTATCTTTGTCCATTCCATGAATCCGTAGGGAAAGGACCACAGATATCCGTATGTATTAGTTCTAAGACATCCTTTGCTCTTTTGGCACCTAAATTCCTTTTGTTTGTTTGTTTACCCTTAATACACTCAACACAGACTTGGAAGTCTGACAGATTTAAGGGTCCAAGAATTTCCTCCGACACAAGCTTCTGAATTCTTTGTTTAGAGATGTGGCCTAAGCGCTTATGCCATAAGGTGGCGGAATTCTCATTTAATTTACGTTTCGTACCACGCGAATCTGTTTGCAATATCTCGTTATAGGAATGCTTAATATCAAGCATATAAAGATTGTCAATTAAAGATCCGTAACCAACAATATTTGAATCATAAGAGAGACTAACTTTATTATTTCCAAATGAACAAGAATAACCAGATTTGTCCAAAATAGAAATAGAAATTAAATTCCGTCTAATAGACGGTGCAACATATGTCTCAACCAAATCCAAATAAAAACCAATCTTTAAAAGTAATCTAAAAGTTCCTATAGCTTTAACTGCAACTTTATTGCCATCGCCCACATAGATGAATCTTTCAGCATCACTTGGCAGACGGCTCCACAGGCAACCCTGCATAGACATACTTATGTGAGTAGTAGCACCAGAATCTACCCACCAAGTGTCCTTGGGTAGAGAAACTAAATTAACTTCAGAACAAACAAAAGTGAGAAGTTTACCCTTCTTTGCACGCCAAGCGGCGTACTTGGAACAATCCTTCTTCATGTGTCTTGTCTTCTTGCAGAAGAAATAAGTAAATTCCTTATCTTGCTTCTTCAGCTTCTTCTTTTGAGAAGAACTTTCCACAGTTTCCTTATGTTTCTTCCTCTTTTTATTCTGAGAGGTCGAAGCCAAATGAGCACTTTCAGTCTTATCCCTCTGTAGTCTCTCTTCCTCTTGCACACAGTGAGATATAAGCTCATTGAGGGACCATTTGTCCTTCTGAGTGTTATAACTCACTTTGAATTGCCCAAAGTGTGCAGGAAGTGAGATCAAAACCAAGTGCACGAGCAAATCCTCAGAAAGCTCTAACTTTAGTGCCTTGAGTTTTGATGCGAGTTTAGACATCTCCATAATGTACTCCCTTATGTTCCCTTTACTTTTATACCTCATAGAGATGAATTTAGCCAAATGACTACTCGTCTCAGCTTTTTCATTCTTGGCAAAGAATTGCTCTATTGCCTCCAAGAACTTCTTGGCATTCTCGTTCTCAGCAATCGAGCCCCGAAACGCCTCTAGAATGGAGCGTTTGATGATCATGAGGCACATTCGGTTGGACCGATCCCACCTCTCAATTTTTGCCTCATTAGAGTTCTCCAGAGTGGAAGTGGGTCGTTCCGTCCTCAGTGCCAAGTCCAAGTCCATATAGCCGAGAACAATTTCTACAGCCTCTTTCCATGACTTGAAGTTCGTCCCATTCAACATTGGAATTCCATTAATTTGAGTAGTGAAGTTAGAAGCGGTAGCGGTAGCAACTAAAAAGAGAACAATAAACATACAATAACATTAGTGGGCATGTCAAAAGATAATTAATAAGACATGCACTATCAATCTTTATGGCAAATTTAAAGACCCAAACAAGATACCTAGCACACCATTAATCCTCAATCTTTGGATTGAAAGAACTAATTGCAAGTGGTACTCTCGACGCAATGATCAAACATTGGTGATAAGTCCTATCAAACAACGGTTGTCTTTGGACACTCCATTGTTCACATGGAAAATCTGTCTTTATAATCACCACACGTTTACCATCGCAGGCATGTAGTTATTCGGCCAAACTGTGTCTTCCTTTGGGCCGAGCACAGTTCGCATGAATAATTCCATGCAACATCTATGTAAATTGAATTGAATCAACCTACGCAACAGAGGTTACTTTGGCAACATGTTGTTTCAATTAATCCAACCAAAATTACTAGACAACAATAAAATATAGGAAGGGTCTAAATTTGTCGAAATCATGCGTAAGCGTTGACGTCAATTTTAATTCCATATTTTCTAAATATATCAACAAAATATTAGTAAATTGAACAATTTAGAAAATACAAATAAATCATATATATATAAATATATTTTTTCTGGATCCATATATACCAAAAACGAAATCTATACACTGACATGAATTTGAATTCTTTATATATATTAATATAAAAGGAAGTTAAAATATATTAACATATTAATATATTCGAAGAACCAAACTGTGTGACGTCTTCGCTTTCTAAAAAAAAAACAAACACAATCATATATTGTATTAATATATATCAATATAAAAAAGAAGTTAACATATACTAATATATTAATATATTCGAAAAACCAAACCGTTTGATGTCTACACTTTCGAAAAAGCACAATCATATATGTTAATATAGGAGGAATTTAACATATATTAATATATTCGAAAAACCAAAAAAAAACAAAACAAAAGGTACTGAAACCGTGGTATGACGAACAAGGCACTGATGCCGTTCCAAGAAAGCAATAAAACTTTACCACTACTAACAGTGAATCTGAAAAGGTTACGGCCGAATTGCGTGTTGTAGTTTAACTGGATCCAAATCACTAAATCGGCAATAACAGTGAATCCCAAAAAAAAAAAAAAACGTTACAACAAAATTGGGTGTTGTAGTTTTTAATAGGATACAATTTAACTTTATATCAGCACAATTAGGGTTCATACAAAATTGGGGAAAAGTTCATTCAAGAAAAAAACCAAGAATTATTCAAATCATCAAAGATTAATCCTAATAACCCAACATAGAAGACCGCTCTAATACCACTTGTTGAAAATAATTCTTTAAATACATGCTTTAATCTTTAATTTGAGAGATCTTTAGGCGGAAGTAATATAATAATAAAAGCATGCATATATTAAGAACAACCCATTCTTGCTCACACAAGATCTACAACATGCTGGATTACTAAGGATATGATAAATACCTGGATCCATAATCAGTCCCTGATCTAAGCGTTCTTCACAGAATCTTCTAGACAATTTATCATGAACACGAACAAAGAGAACCGGTGGCTTTATGGTTCTTCCTCAACCGAATCTCTTGAGTTCCCGATGGGACCTTAGCCTCTCTTCAGATGGGGAGAAGAGAGTATGAGTTTTCTGTGATTCGGTGTATTGGGGACCATAGCCTTCTTATAGTGTGTTAACCTAATAGGGTTCCCATTATCCCCTAATGGGCCAACACTGACATCTGCTCATTTAAGTTCATATCATCTTATTTAAAAGTCTAATTGGCTCACTTAATTTGACCACATAAAATAAAGCCCACTAATAATAAATAGCTAATATAATTGTCTTATAATATTAGCCCATATTAATTATTGGAATATAAAATTCCAACATTTTCTACATAAATTTATTGATGAGAACATATTATAAGTTATATATCATTACGTGACAAGATTATAACTTACATCATTAGGTGACAAGATTGAAAATTTAATTTCTAAAGTTTCAGTACAATAATTAATTATTACTACACGCAAGCAGCATGCTTGATTGGATCTGCCGGTGCCCAACGAAGAAGATCTTGATATCTTAATACTAAAAAAAACGCAACTTTAATAATTTAGACCCTTAGTCTTTAACTGCACGATCCTGCGACCGTGTTCCAGGTCGAATTCGTTTTTGGATCAGATCAAAACTTCTTGATAAAATCGTATATGTGACGATTGATTTCCTGGGCGACTTCTTGATTATTGAAATGAGCTACTCCTTTCTGCACAATCACTTCTTCTAAATTTGGCACATCTTGCTTGAAACTTCCACCGTGGATGTACTCCTTCATGTTTAGCGAGGTGTATACCGAGTCCAACTCGCCTGTAATGAATTTTACCGGCACCTTTATTTGCACTCCAGTCCATGATGCCGTCAGCTCCCAATTTCTGCATATACATACAAATAATTAATTAATTTTCTTTTTAATTGGGATTCCTGTCATGTTTTCCAAATATTTCCCCAAAAATAGAAACATTAGAGTAGTGGCACACAATTATCCCAGGCAGCAAGGAGAAACAAGAAATTACAAGTTCAAATTTCTGTAGTAGTTCAAGGGTCCGGTGAAGCCCGTTTTCTCAAATTTGGAAACATAATAGGCAAGATCATCTTGCGTGAGCCAAGAGGGCAAGGTATCAGTCATATCCGGATTGAATCCAGTTCCATACTCTCCATGGGGAAGGATTGGAGGACCAGGTTTGCAAGTTGTAAGGATGTTTTTTAGCACATACTCGGTGCCAACTTCAGCCATCTGAGCCTCCATTTCGCCTGGTTTCTGTCACACACACCGTTTAAAAACAATTATTGGCATCAAATCGATCTACCATTGCAATTAATTCTCCCTTCATTTCACATAAACAAATATTAATTCAAAACTCATCGTGGAATCTTATGTGTTTCAACTAGTAACTAATCGTGCTCCGCTTTATATGTAACAGCAGCTTGTGCGATTACGAAAAATAAATTATGTGCAAAGGCAATAATAAGATCAAAAATAAAAAGGAAAAGTAAGGACTAAATTAGCTAAACATAAGGAAAATATATAACCTGAAATCGGGAGATATAATAGTCGTCTCCATACACAGCACGCATGAAATCTACCGTTGTGACGTTGGGGTTTCTGCGGAGGAGAGGGACACTGAGGCAGACAAAGGCCTTCACTCTTTCGGGGCGAAACATGCAGAGATACCAACCAATGAGGGCTCCCCAGTCATGAGCCACAAGGAACACTTGCTCCACACCCAGAGAGTCTATAAGGGCCACAAGATCACCAACTATGTGAAAGCAGGTGTAGCTGCTGACTGAAGCTGGAGCCTCGGTCTCACCGTAGCCACGGAGATCAGGAGCCACAGCACGGTACCCAAGGGAGCTGAGAGCCAGAATCTGGTGGCGCCAGGAGTACCAGAGTTCGGGGAAGCCGTGGAGGAACAACACCACTGGGCCCTCTCCTTTCTCTGCTATGTGCATTTTGATGCCGTTCACTTCCATTGTCCTGTGTACCACACCTTCCATCTCGCTCTCTCTCTTGCACAGCGATACACGGTAGTTGCGACACAGGCTGAATTTAGTCCTTACGTCTGTTGGGTATTTTTAATTTACTCTGTTTACAAAAAAAATTATTAAATTAGTCCGTACATATATTATGGATTCTAAATTTAGTTTTTGTTATTTTTAAATTCTTAGTTTGGTCCTACACCTACTATATATTCTTAATTAATCTTTGTACATGCAATGCATTCATAATTTGATTCATATATTATAAGGATTAAATTAAAAATACGTTGTACATACAAGAATCAAATTAAAAATATATTGTAGGTGTCGTAACTAAATTAAGAATGTATTATATGTATAAAGACTAAATTAAGAGTGTATTATACGACAGGAACTAACTTAAGAATCTGCAACATGTATAAAAATTAATTGAAAAAAATTTTACTTATAAAAAATCAAATTGAGAATTTGTAATAGATATAAAGACTAAATTATGTATTTAACTTTTTTTTTTAAATCAAGTTTTTCTTCTTTTTACGCGTTTTTCCACGGTCCTGTGTGCAATCACCCAAATGTAGGAAGTCACTTTGTATGTATCTTGATTTTTTTCTTTTCAAGGATGCTGTAAGTCCAATATAACTGTAGCTTATCTCAAGGGATCATCATAACTTTAGAAGGCGGTGCCAAATGGTCCAAATGGACAACCAATGATTCAATGAACACGAGGAGCTTTGTCACAAAAGTAAACGTTTCATTTTTCCAAAAAGAAACAACTAGCAAATGCTTTTTTTTTGGGTAAAATATATATTTTTCTCCCACAGAATATTTCAAAATTTAATTTTAGTATCTATAAAAATTTAATACATTTCTAGTTAATATATTTAATAAAGTAATGTAGTTTTAGTCTTTTATTAAAAACTAAAAATATGTATTTCTATTAAAATGTAGAGACTAAAAACGTATTAAATTTTTATAAAGACTAAAATCAAAATTTGAAGTTAATAAAGTAACCAGTATCCATATTTTTTTTATTTATTAGTTGACTTAAATAATATTTTAGTCTCTTAAATTTAAAATTAATTTCTTTTTGATTCTTCAAATTTAAAAGTAATTGTTTTCTTGGTCCTTAATACTAAGGACCAAAAATGAGTTATTTTCAAATTAGGCAACGAAAATAACCACTTTTAAATTTAAGAGATCAAAAGAAAACTAAATCTAAATTTGAGGGACCAAAAGATGTTTAAGATTTGCTAGTTTTATACTTATCAGTATTTTCTTAATTTTGATAATTAATAAGTGTGTAAAAATTAATTTTAATTATAAAATTTCCATTAAAAAAATCCTCTATCCTCTATATATAAAAATTAGAATAACTATTTTGATTGAAAGTATTTTTAGCAGTTAATTCTTAATGAGAGTGTTTCTAGAATTTTTTTTAATAAAAGAGTTTTTAGAGATTTTTTTTAAATTTTTATCTTTTTTTATCTATCTTTTTTAATCTTTATTTCTAAATTGAATTTCAATATATTTTTAAAAAAATTATCAATAGTTAATCTTGTATATACATAAATTAGAATAGTTATTTTGAATAAGAGTATTTTTAAGAACTATTCTTCAACGAAAGTGTTTTTAGGAGTTTTTCTTCAATGATAGCAATTTTTTAAAAAATTCTTAACCTCTTATCTCTTTCAATCTATCATTTTCATCTTTATTTCTGAGTTGATTTTTCATATTGTTTTTAAAAAATACCAATAATTAAAAATAACTTCATATTACAATATAAGTTATTTGTCATAAATCTAAAATATAATTTATATATTTACAAATATTTATTTGTTATAAATTTAAATTAATATAATTTATATATTACAAGTATTTATTTATTATAAATTTTAGTTATATAAAATAAACATTTATTTTATGCTTTACACAAACTAAAATATTAATATTCATAATGTGAAGAATTGATTTTCATTGTAAAATAAATTGGCTCTTAATAAATATCACCTAACTTCTGTCATATTTATGTATCGCCTAACTAAGTTCATGAGTTCGGTACAAATAACTAAAGCGACTACCTGCGAAACGTAATTTCTAGATGCAATAAGTAGCATAGATGGTGCCCAAATAATTTAACTACACTACGAGTAAAAGCTTGATTAGATACTATCTGTCTAATAGGGTGGGAAAAAAAAATTGTACTTACTGATACTCGAAGGTAAAACGGTATAACTTGCCACAGATACTAAAACTTACATGTTATGTTTGGCCCAGCTTTCTTAGGCTTAAAAGTTACTTTAAAATTAAAACTCAAAATAAGAACTTTAAAAATAAAGTAAAAGTTGTTTGATAATTTTTATTTTTCTTAATTTAAAAGCTTCTTTTAAGCCAAAAGTTGTTTGATAAAAAACTTTTAAAATTTAAATTTACTAAAAACTGATTGCCTCACTCAATAGAATAATATACATATTGATAAAATAAAAATATATTATGTAAAGTTAATTTTTAGTTACAATTATGTAAAATTAATTTAATTAACATAAATTTATTTTAATAATAATAAAAATACATAAAATTAATAAAATATATAAATTAAAAAATTTAATTTTAAAAATATCAAAAACTATTTTAATTAATAAAAAGTTAATTTTAAATCTGATTTATAAATATTTTATTATATATAATACTAATTATAAAACTATTATTTAAAAAATTTTGTGTTATTGTTTAATAATATTTTCAGAAGATAAAAAATTATTTACTTAAATAAAATTCAATAATTTTAATATATAGTGAATATTATTTAAGAAATAATCCAAAAAGTATTTCATAAATATATTATTGTAATTTAAAACCAAAAAACTTAACTACAAATAAAAAAATAAAAAAATATGAATTATAAATTAAATTTAAACGATATAAATATTTTTAAATTTAAAAATTTTATTTAATTATATTGTCTACTTATTTTAGTAACTTTTTTATTTCTACTATAAGAATTATTTATTACTCCTAAATTATATATAATGAATTTTTATATATCTATGACCACTAATAAATATTTCACTGTTTATGTGAAGTATGTTAACTATTGATGTTTAAGATTACTACACACAGATTAAGAAATATCTAATAAATATAAAATATTAATGTATTTAGTTTAAAATACACTCATTTAATATAAGATATAAATGTGGTCTATTGTTTGTTGAAATACTTTTTGAATACTAGATTATAAGTACAATTTTATTCGTAAAGATCAAATTTAGTTATTTTTGTTCTTACACGCTTTTCGAGGGGCCTAGACCTAGCTACAAACCCTAGTGAAGGCCCTATTGTAGTATGGTGTATGAAGATTATCTTTCTACTTGCTCTAAGTCTTCATAGCGTTGTAGACAACTGATTTTGGGATTGTGGCTTGATTAGCAGAGGAGGCGAATCCAAAGCTTCCTATTTTATTATAGATAATATTAATTAAATAAAATTTAATTATTAATTACAAAATTTAAAATATTTAAAAATTTTATATTATTGTTAAATAATATTTTGAAAAGATAAAAAATAATTTATTTAAACAAAATTCAATAATGTCAATATATATTAAAAGTATTTAATAAATAATCCAAAAAAATATTTAATAAATATATTTTTGTAATTAAGAATTCAAAAAATTAAATATAAATTAAAATTTAAAGAAAAAATATGGCATCTAATTAAATTTAAAGAATAAAAATTTTAAAATTTTAAAAATATAAAAATATAAAAATTTATTTAACTATATTATTTATTCATTTCGTTAATGTTCTTTTATTTTTTGTAAATAATACTTAAAAATTTAAAAAATAAATATTTTTTTATAATTTTATAAAACAAATAGTTTTAAAAAATAAAATATTACAATAAATAAAAAAATTTAAAATAAAATAATATATGTAAGTATTATTTAATGGGGAAGCCGACAAAGCACTCAAATTGAAAAAACAGTGAAAAATTAAAAATGGGGATATTTTTGTCGCGTTGAGATTCAAAGGGGGGACGGCGAGCAAAAGCTCCATATAAGCTAAAAAAATTCCCATACTAACTTAATTATAAGCTACTTTTTTCAAATTTTTTCTATAAAAATAAGTAACTTATTTTTTTTTAAATCTTTTCATGAAATATGTTTGGTCCCGCTTTTCCATTTAAGGAGAAAATAAGCTAAAAAAATGCTAGGCCAAACACACTCAAAGTAAATAGTTAAATGAATACTCATTTACTAATGAGGCACAAATGGATAGTAAGATACCCATACTTGCTGATATCCACACTTTAAAATTAGTTATTTAAATATTCTTAATTATATATAAAGTAAATTATTTTAATTTATTTTTAATATAAATATATATTTCAAAATTATTTATTTTTAGTATAAATATGTATTACAAAATTATTTTTTAAATATAAATATATGTTTCAAAAATATTTCTTTTAGTTTTATTTAATTTTTTACTTTTTGTTTATAATTTTACATTTTACTCCCTCTGTTCCTTTTTACTTGTCAATTTTTTAGAAAAAATTTGTTTCTATTTATTTGTAATTTTTAAAGTTCAAGATAACACTAATTATTTATTTGTCAATTATATCCTTACTTCTCACCTAATTTTTATTAATTTACATATTTACAACTAATATGCATTTACTGTGAAATAGAAATGAGAAAGGGTATAATAGAAAACATCAAAACTATTTTGTGAAAAACAAGAAAATTTATTGCGTTTCTTAGTTTGTGTATAAAAATCTTAAACAACATTTAAAAAGGAATAATGTAGTAATAAATATCCACAAATTTTTGTGAATACCCGCAGATATATATATAAAATCCGTGGATACCCACTTGTCGCAACCAAGGTTATGATGGAGCGGCGAAAAAGAATGAAATGAGAGGAGTCACCACTAGGGATCGCAAAAATACCCGCGCCCACGAATATTAGCGAATTAAATCCACTATAGGTAGAAAATGGGTACCAGCAGATACTCCAAACGTGTATATCCGCTACTTGTTTATTAACAGGGTGGGTACAGGTATCATGGCACCTGTACCCGCAAATGCCAACTACCCATAATTATATATTTACTTAAATACCCTTATATATTAATATAGATAAAATTACATAAATTTATTCAAAATTTTCAAAAAAAATTGTTCATTACGAGAGAAATCTTATACAATTATATTACAAGAGAAAATGAATATAAATTTGTGAGCATTTAAATTATATTTTTTAGAAAAATTGTTAGAATAATTAAAATTTATGTTCAAAGTAAGTATTTTAAACAATAACTCTTTAATTTATAAATTCAAAGTGATTTTTGTAACACTTTATAATTGTCCACAACACACAAAATAAATTTGTTATTTGTTATTTTTTTATTTTTTAAAAATATCTGTGGATATCCATAGATACTCGCTGATATTAAAAATATTCACGAGTATCCACTTAATGGAAACCCGCTCGGGTAATGGGGCGAGCATAGGTACGGATTTTATCCGACGGGATGGGTGGTAAGTAGCTACTACCCGTGCCCGCCTCTCCCCGTTGACATCCCTAATCACCACCAAAGTTTATTAAGGAAACCCTTGAAAAGGACAATAGTCTTTGAAACCAAATATGGGTTCGGGAGTTAGTTACGCATAAAGAAGTTGCTAGTGCCCTACAACATCCGTCGTAAAGACGGTTATCCCTAATTAAATGTGCAAAACTAGATAGCTTCAAAATACTTATTTTACCCCTAATAAAATTTTATTTATTTACAGATTATGTTATTTTATTTATCAAAAGAAGTTTAGAAAATATTTATTTTGAAAAGAATTAATTTTTTTTATTTTTTGAGATCAACAGGAGTGAGCCCATACTTCTACGTATCCTCTAGTGCAATGGGGAACTAAGACTCATGTAGTTCTTTTGGTAGAAAAACGTTTTGTTGGTTTATTTTTTTGTTTTTTTTTAAATATTTTAAAAGGTTTACTCGATAACCAAATAGAAAGTATATCTAAAATAGTTATCAATGCACCTTTTAAGGTTCTTGCAATACCCAAATAGAAAGTACATTCAAAATGGATATTATTAAAGAAAAGTTTGTTTTAATTTTTTTAGAATTTCCATTTAAAAGGTTTTTACAACAACCAACTAGGAAGTGCATCCAAAATGGTTATCATTCCACCTTTTAATATTTTCATAATAGTCAAATAAAAAGTGCATCCAAAATGACTATCATTAAATCCCTTATTATTTTTTTATTGAAATATTTGTATTATACATAAAAGAATAATAACCAAATAAGAAGTGCATATAAAATGGTTATCATTAATATTTTAAAACTTTAACAATGTTATCCAAAATGGCCATTATCAAGTTTAGTAATTTTTATTTTTATTTATTTATTTATTCGTTTATTTATTCTTTATGTACTAAAGAAAGCTAATTATAATTATTATTATATAAAAAAAGAAACCAAAAAGATACCTTCTATGAATTCTAAAGATTACGTTAATTATACCTAAATTCATTATTATTACTTTGACTTTTATTTCAAAGTAAAGAAACGAGAAAAAAAAATGAGGTCAAGATTCAAATATATATATTTATTATGATGGGAAGGATGGTTCTTTTAACAAAATGAAAGGGCTCGGCCCATTCCCAATATCCAGCCCGTGAAAGAAAGGGAGAAGACGCTGATCTGGCGAAGGGGCATAGGAAAGAAAAAAAAATGCAAATCTTTGCATTCTTTGGCTACAATTCGTGATACCATTACGCCGGTGATCAACACCTAGACGGAAAGAAAGTAGCGCGGCGCGTGTTGCGTCGGGACGACGCGACATCGTCATGGTGGTTGACTCCGGTTGCGAGGTGAAAGAGAATGTTGGAGGTCGATGCTGACAGCTGTGGTGCGAACCCACATCGTGGCGACAGAAATGCTCAATGAAATCGACGCCAACTAGCGTCGTGATGGTGGCAAGCCGTCGCGAAACGGGAGGCACGGCAGCGGTGCGAGGGATGAGGCGCAACTGGTGCGGACAACTAGATACTGATTCAAATCCTTTTATCTCTTTTTCCCCCTTATTTATTTATTATTATTTTTAAGTTTGATCTGTATTGATTAAAATGCTGCAATCTGTATCTGTGTGAACATGAATGCGAGTGTGTGAAGAATCAGTGTGAACGCTGTTACAGAGCGTGAATTTTGTTAACATGCAGAACTGTGGTGTGGTTATAGTAATGAAGATGATGCAAATACTGCCACTCGAACTATGTTAAATCAGAGCATGTATCAATAGGATTAAATTTCAGCATAGCTTGTAGCACATTTATTTACAGATCTCACTTTGCCAACACAATGACTGTTAAAAACTAGTGGGGAAAGAAGAGAAGAAAAAGAACTTGTAACCACAACGAGTAGAGCAATAATTTAAGAAGGATACATGTTAAAAGAAAGGGATATACCTCACCAGCTGAGAGAATCACGAGCTTTCTTTGGATGAACGTTCCCCTCTCTTTTCTCCCCCTTTTCTTTACATACAGACGTGACACCCTCTTTCTAGCCCTCTCACTCCTTTTTATAAGCATCCTTTCCCTCCAAAATCCATTTCTTTTCAAATTTAATCTAAAAGTTTGTTACAACAAACTCTTCTAGAAAAATCTATTATTTTTCTTCTCTCTTTTTTTCTCTCTTCTTGATTTAAACCATGGACCTTGATGTGAGTCCAACAAGCAAAATTTTAGCCCACTTATTTATTTTACTAATTCTTTTATTTATTTTTTCAATTTTTTTTTGTTTCTTTTTTCTATTTTTTCATTTTCATCTCTTAAAAAAAATTATTTTCTCCTTTTTATTAAGTCCAGATAAAATTAGGTGTTCACACCACTTAACAGGTATCCGTATAGATACGAAAAGATATGGAAGGACTAATACTTATATGTGTTCTATTGACATCCATACTCTCTAACTCGAGAAACACACATTTCAAAATAGTTTTCTTCAAAGTAAATATTTTTTCTTCTTCACCCAATCTCCCCTGACGGAGAAACCAAAGGACCATAATTAATAAAATCAGAAATCCTTCATAAAATCATAAATGCGAGTGTAAGGTAAAGGTTTATTTTTATATATAATTTAAATTTATAATAAATAATTATTTTTAATTTATAAATTATTTTATAATTAAAATAATAAAATTCATAATAACTAAATATTTTTAAATATATAAATTACATTTTAAATTTATACAAATGATTTAATACTGATAATTTTAAAAAATATATTAAAATTCAATTTAAAAGTAGAAATAAAAGAAGGTAGATTGAAACATATAGACGATTAAGAAAACTGAATGTACAAATAAAGATAAAAGAAAAGTAATTTGAAATAATTGAAAGAATTTTTTTGAATAGTTACAAGAATAATGTGTATAATTGAGAAAGCAAGAAGGGCCGATTAGAATCTCATTTTTCAAGTTATATATATTCTAATTTGTAATATAAGAGTAAGGAATAATAACACATTCTCTAATACATTCCTTCTTACAAGATGTGAAATCCACAAAATTTTGTAATTTCTAATAAAATTCAACCAATAAAAAAGAGTGAGTTAAAAAAAGATATGTTGCTAGCATTTATGATTTATCTACAAGAGTATATCTAGGAGAGGAGTATTAGTAGCAAACTTTTTACCATTAATTAAAATTTATTAAAAATTATAAAATTACGAGAGAAATTTATTATATTAAATTAATAAGAAATAAAAACAACAAAATATATGATTTTCAATAAATTTTAGAATTATCTCATTCTCTGTTGACGGGACTTAAGTTACAACTAGACTACTGGAGGTATTACTTAGAATGATTCATTATCTCGTTCACTTTGTATGTATCTTGATATATTTTTTTTGTCTTAATTGCACTTTGTGTTACCCAAGTTTTATTATTTTGCAAACTTTGCTACTGTGTTTTTTCTCTCACATTTTGTCACCCTATTTTTGAAATCTTGTAAATTTTACCTAATCATCAATTGTTCATTAAATAATAATTTGCAAAATTCTCAAGATTTCAAAAAAAAGGTAGTAAAATGTGAGAGAAAAAATATGATGGCAAAATTCACAAAATAATAAAACTTGAGTAGTACAAAGTGCAATTAAGCTTCTTCTTCTTTTTTTCCCTCTCAAGCAAACTGTAAGTCAAATATAATTGTAGCTTATTTCAAGGGATCATTATAACTTTAGAAGGTGGTCCTAAATGGAATACCGATGATTCAATGAACATGAGGTGCTTTGTCGCAAAAGGAAAACATTTGAATTTTTCAAAACGAAATAACTGGCAAATAATTTGTTTTTTTGATAGACAGGAGAGGGTGAAATTAAAAAAGTAATCAGTATCCATATTTTTGGTGTATGTTAGTTTCATACTTATCAGCACTTTCTAAATTTGAATAATTATTATCTTAACCTATGCATTGTACAGAATAAATATTTATTTATATAATTAAAATTTATAATAAATACTTTTAAATATATAAATTATATTATAATTAAAATTTATAATAAATACTTTTAAATATATAAATTATATTATAATTAAAATTTATAAAAATAAATATTTTTGAATATATAAATTATATTTTATATTTATAATAAATACTTTATATTGTAATATAATATTATTTTTAATTATTGATAATTTTTAAAAAAATATTGAAATTCAAGTTAAAACTAAAGATATTGAAAATAATAGATTGAAAGAGATAAGAGATTAAGAAAAAATTTCTAAAACGCTATCGTTAAATGACAATTAAAAACACTCTCGTTCAAAATAGTTATTCTAATTTATATAGAGGGATATCATATAAATGTTAGGAGCGTATTTGAATTATGAAGATAATATGTGTGTGTGTGTGTGTGTTGTAGTTCCCTTTGCTTTATGTGTTTGATGTGTTTGTCTTATGGATAGGTGAATCCTATATGATGATATCTAGACTAAATCAGTGATCCATGGGTTAAAAATCATGTTTTTATAAAAGACTAAAACATGATCACTAAAATGGACTTAGAAAAGATATAAGGGTTTTAGAAGTCACTTAAAATTTTCAAGAAAGAGCGTTTTTAGTAGTCATAATCGATTATCCATAAGTCATAATTGATTCTTGTGCTTTGCCTCTTGATTTGGAAAATTGATCTTGCGACAATAATGGATTATTATTAGTGAATAACCTATTATTATTAGTAAGTCTGAGACATGCTCTCGCCAATAATCGATTAACTCAAGAAATAATCGATTAATTTGATTAAACTGAAACTTAGTGGTTCTCAGGATCAAAATAATCGATATCACATGTAAATAATCAATTATTGAAGAAAGAAAAAATACTAGGCTCACAAATAATCGATTATATAGGTCAATAATCTGTTATTCTGTTCATATTTGATACTTAGGTATCTTCAAGAACAAAATAATCAATTGTCCATAAATAATAATCGATTATTACAGTTTTAACTATAAATAACTAATTTATAATCGTTCCCAAGAAGTGACTCCTTATTCCTTACACTTC
The DNA here is from genome assembly GCA_004329165.1 of Spatholobus suberectus. Lineage (NCBI taxonomy): Eukaryota > Viridiplantae > Streptophyta > Magnoliopsida > Fabales > Fabaceae > Spatholobus > Spatholobus suberectus. Next base: position 6,485,423 of record CM014732.1, read on the forward strand.
TCTGAGAGTTTTGTGAGCTGTGAAAACACCTTTTAGCCATCTTTTGAAGATCTTTTCATCAATTTGGTTGAATTCTCATGGATCTCTCATAGAGTTTTGGAGTTATCATATAAAGAATTGATTACTGAGCTGAATTTCTTTCATATACATCATATATAGGTGATTTCTTTCCTTTTTTGTATTGTTTTTGTGTTAATGCTTCTTTGAAAGGTTTTCTCAAAAGGATTCTTGTAGTAGGTTCTACAAGAATTGGACAAGGCTCTTGTGGGTTTCAAGAACCTTGGGCATTTTTCTTTGTACTATGTGTGCATATGATTGAGTGTTTGTAAAAACAATTGTTGTTATAGTGGAATCTCAATAGGGTTGATTGAGAAACTAGATGTAGATCATAGTGGTGGTGATTGAACCAGTAAAAAATTCTTGTGTTCAATCTTTTCCTTATCTCATTTCACTACTCTCTATTTCTGAATTGAATCTTGATGTGCATTATACTGTCATGATATTCTTGTTCATGGTTGCATATTAAAATCAATTAAATCAATTATACTTCAAATATTACCAAATCAATTTGATTCACAAAGTCTTGAAAACCAAGTTTTACCATTTTGAAAATAGTATGGGGTTCTTGAAATTTATTGTTGATCCAATTCACCACCCTCTTATATCCAGCCTTTCCACTTAACAATTGGTATCGAGAGCTAGGTTGTTGATAGTTATTTCAAGTTTTCTTTTCAAGAATGGCTGAAAATCAAGTGCCTTATGGGGAAGGTGGTTTTGTGAATAGACCCCCTATTTTCAATGGTGAAAACTATACCTATTGGAAAGTTCAAATAAAAATATTTATTGAATCAATTAATGTGGCAATATGGGATGACGTAGAAATTGGACCGTATGTCCCAAAACATGAAGAAAAAGGAGTAAAAGTAGTGAAACATTGGACTGAAGAAGAAAAGAGAAAGGCTCAATATAATCTTAAAGCAAAGAACATTATAACCTTTGCATTAACTCTTGATGAATTCTTTAGAGTTTCTTAATGTTTTATTGCTAAAGAAATGTGGGATGATCTATAAGTTACTCACGAAGGAACTAGTGATGTTAAAAGAGCTAGAAAGCATACTTTAGTTCAAGAATATGAGATGTTTTGCATGAAAAATGGTGAATCTATTTCTAACTGTCAAAAACATTTTACACATATTGTGAATCATTTGATTAGCCTTGGTAAGTAGTTTGATAGGGAAGCGCTGAATGTGAAAGTGCTAAAATGTCTAAACCACATTTGGCAACTTGAGGTGACCGCAATTGCAGAATCTAAGGATCTTAGTATTATGACTCTTGTTGCATTATTGGGAAGCTTTGAAAGCACAAACTTGAACTTCATCGCTTTGCAAGCAAAGAAGAAACTGACAAGAAGAAAAAAGGCGTAGCTCTAAAGGCCTCCTTATCCAAAGAAAAAGCCAATAAGTGTGACAACTCAAGCTTGGATGATTCGAAGAGTGAGAACCTGACCTTGCTTGTGAAAAAGTTTAGCAAGTTCATGAAGAAGAAGAATAGAATTGGAAACCCTGCACCTAAAAAGGCTACCAAGAAAAATGAGGCATCTCCTTCAACCTATACATGCTTTAAATGTGGTGGACAAGGACACATTAAAATAAACTGTCCAACTTACTTAAAGAAACAGCAAAAGGAAGTAAAGAAGCCTAAGAAGCCAAGTAAAGGAAGAAGAGCCTACATTGCATGGGATGAAGATGATGTTAGCTCTTCAAGTGAAACCGAAGCTGGTGAAGAAGCAAATCTTTGCTTAATGGAAAGTTGCGACGACTAAAGCGTTGAAGTGATTTTGATTTTGAGTTTTCTTCCAATTATGATAAGTTGCATGATGCATTTCTAGAGATGCATGAAGAAGCTCAAAAACTAAGAATCTCAAATAATAAGCTGAAGAGTAAAGTTAAGCAATATGAATCACAACTGGCTAAGATTCAAAAAGAATTAGATGATCTTAAGTTAGAACATTAAACTATGGAAATGATCTATAGAAATGCTAGCTGCGATTGTGCATCTTCATCCTCTCTTAAAACTCTAGTTTGTGAGGATTGTATTAGTCTTAAAGCTGAAAATGATTATCTAAAGAAGACTCTTGCAAAGTTCACAATGGGAAGACCAAATTTGGATATCTTGCTTGGTAGACAAAGGTATGCGTTTGATAAAGCTGAAATTGGTTATGACTATGGAAAACCACAAAAGTTTGATAAAACCTCTTTCAGCTTTAGAAAAGTCACAATCTCTTCTTCTGTGACTTGATTTTATTGTGGTAGGAAAGGCTATCTAGGTGCTATATTAGGAATGTTGGCATTATAAATGGCAAATATGTGTGGATTCCTAAAGAAACCAAACCTCCTACTAACACTCAAGGACCCAATAAATATTGGGGACCTAAAATTCTATTCTAAATCTTGTTTTGCAAGTGTGCTTGAAAGCCTAGAATTCAATGTGTTATCTTGATAGTGGCTATTCAAGACACATGATCGGGGACTTCTTAAAGTTCTCAACTCTCTCCTCAAAGCAAGATGGATCTATGACCTATGGTGACAATAATAAAGAAAAAATTCTTGGTGTTGGTAATATAGGAAACCCCTCTAACATTCTAATTGAAAATGTGTTGTATGTTAAAGAGTTAAAACACAACTTGCTCAGTATAAGCCAATTGTGTGATAAAGGTTTTAAGGTAATATTTAATTCTGATAATTGGATGATCACATGCCTTGAAAATATGCCTTTGTAACCAGTCAAAACAGTTTAACTATACATTTTTATGTTTACATGTAAGTATGTAACCATCTTAACTCATGCTTTTACCATAACCTACTATTATATTTGCTTGTCTTAATCACTGAAGGTGTTGTATACCTATTCATCTTCAAAAAAAAAAAAATCTTACTCATGGGCTTCAGAACTCAATTTTTCGCTTCAAGGATGATTTGTATGTCATACATGTATTATTTCATCTCCAGATGTATTAATTCCATTTGGTTATCACTATCTCGTCAATTTGATTATGTTGATTCCGATAGTGCTACCATCATGCAAGACGTTTGCCATGATGATGCGAACACTCTTATTGCTTCCAACCTTGATGTACTTCACAAGATTGATGCTTTTATAAGTTCACAAGAAAAACAACATTTTGAAACTCAATTAATTCTATAGGAAATTTATTTCCATATAAAGGATTTGACCACTTTATATTTTAATCTGGAAATTGCCTTAGAGGGAATCTTACATCACCTTAGAACTATTGAGTACAAAGTTGGCATTCAAGACGTTGAAGACTCCATCTAGTTTTAGGCTGATATAGTTGAATAATTTGTTGTATGCATAATACTGTCTGCAAGCTTGTTGGTGTGTTGTTTAACTAGATAGATTTATGGGTATGTGTTGGCATTTATGTATTCTTAATATAAAAAATATTAAGTATGTTGTTGTGGATTTTAAATTCCCTAAACATGTTTACAAATTGAAAAAGGGCTTTGTATGGACTTAAGCAAGCCCCTAGATCATGGTATAAAAGGTTAAGTAAATTTCTAGTTGATCAAAATTTTGAAAAGGGCAAAGTTGATACAACCTTGTTCGTAAAAAGAACCAAGCATGATATTCTATTGTTACAAGTATATGTAGATGATATTGTCTTTGGTGTAATTAATGGATCTTTGTGTAAGGAATTTGCTAAGTCTATGCAGGGGGAGTTTGAAATGTCTATGATGAGTGAGCTAACATACTTCCTAGGACTTCAAGTCAAGCAGTTGGACAATGGAAGCTTCATGACCCAAATAAAAAACTGTTATGAGCTACTTAAGAAATGTGGCATGAAAAGCTCAAATGAGTTAGCCACTTCTATGGAAACCTCATATTACTTGGACTTGGATGAAAGAGGTAAAAAGGCTGATGAATCCAAGTATAAAGGTATGATCGAATTCTTGCTTTATCTAACTACTAGTCGTCTTGATATCACGTATAGTGTGAGTGTTTGTGCTAGATATCAAGCTAATCCTAAAGAGTCACACGTTGCTGCTGTTAAAAGAATTCTTAAATATCCTAGAAGAACATGTAATGTTGGTCTATGGTTTCCTAAGGGTGCCCCTCTTAGCTTAGTTGGTTACTCTGATTCTGACTTTGCTAGTTGTAAGTTTGACTATAAGAGTATTAGTGGCACTTGTCATCTCTTAGGGAGTGCTATTGTTTCATGGCATAGTAAGAAACAAGCATGTGTTGCATTATCCACAACTGAGGTTGAGTATATTCCAGCTAGGAGTTGTTGTGCTCAAATCCTTTGGATAAAGCAATAACTCTTAGATTATAGTTTGGACTTGAATCGTATTCCTCTTAGATGTGATAACATTAGTGCCATTAGCCTGACTAAGAATCCTATTATGCACTCTAGAACAAAGCATATTGAGATTAGGCACCATTTCATTAGAGACCATGTACAAAATGGTGATTATTCTATAGTGTTTGTTGAAACAAAACAACCAATTAGCTAATATTTTCACTAAACCCTTTGCTAGGGATAGATTCTATTACATAAGAAATGAGCTAGGCATATTAGATGAGTCTTATGTCACTTAAATTCATACATTGGACATTCTAATTTATGGTGTATCTGTTGATTTGTGATGCTTTTGCTTGTAAATGTGTTAAACTTTTGCTTGATTGCTTATAGATATGATAAATTTGTTGAAATCAAACTGTTGATGTGTTATTTTTGACTGTTGAATGACAATAATCAATTATTGTTAATGGATAATCGATTATTATAATGGATATGGGTTATTTAGGATGCATATCATTCGTAGATAATCGATTATTGTAATCAATAATCGATTATTCTGTCTTGTGTGAATTTCTTACTTTTGCACTTAATCGATCATTATAAGAGATAATTGATTATTGCATCATATGTGGTATTTTTGGATTTTGCTAATAATTTATTATTGAGATCTATAATCAATTATTAGCATCACACTTGCAATGAATGAATTTTTTCTGCATCAAATAATCGATTATTGTAAGTGGATAATCAATTATTAGGCACAACTTTTCAAATCTAGAGGGTGAATCTCCATTTTATGCATCTCAAACCTCAAACCACCACACCTTTTCAAAAATTGCGAAAATTAAAAACCCATTTCCCTTGTTAAAACCCCAAAATCCTTTTCCTCCATTTCTCACATCTCACATTCAACATCCCTAAATCCTCTCCAGACCCCTCTCCTCTCCAACTCTTCTTCTCCAAATCCTCCATCCTCACCATGGTCTCCTCTAACCCTAGCCAACATCTAGCAAACGAGTCGGTGAATCTTCCAAAGGTTCAAAAGGCAAGGAGCCTGCTAACCCTAAGTCGCAGATGGACTTATGGTTCTTCGATGATGCTGATTTGGAGGTGTACAAGAAATTTTATGATCACCTGTCAAATCATTCCCTTAAAAGTTTCCTCTTTTGCTTGGTTTACCTAACAGCATTTCACCTTCCCTTTGCTTCTTATAACCTAGGGTTTGCAAAAATTCTTGGAGCTAGATGGGAAGATTTACCCTAATTTAATATGCGTTAAGGCAAGAAGAATGTGTTGAATGATGGCATTTGGACAAACGTTGCTGGTTTTTCACCTCCCAATGGTTTGATGCCTATTGGGACTGATGGTCAAACCATGGAAGGCTTTGAAGAGAAAGATATGTTTCACTTCTGTCTTTGCTACCCCAAGAAAGCTCAGTTTGACATCTACAGGGCCGACATGCTGAAGTGTGATGAAAGGCTATTGGCGTATATCATTACTTGGGCGCTCACGCCTATGGGAAGCATAAGGAAGTTATAGAGACTATATTAGATAGGCTAGATGACATTGAGTTTAGGCCAGGTGGTATAGAGACTAAGATGAACAAGTTTAACCCCTTTGAATAAGATGTCTTTATGTTTTGATGTCTAATTGTTAATAATCTTTTTGTGGTTATGCTTTTTTTTTTATTTTTATGATTCTTATGTACATACATGACCCTAAATGGAATGAAATAGATATGATTGGTTCACTTTGTTACCTCTTGGCATTGTCTGTATTTTTTTCATACCTTATGTTGTGTTTTAAACTTTTGATGATGCTCAAAAGGGGAAAGGTATAATGTTTGGTTTCAGGACTATGTCAAGATTGCTGCCTTTTCACACACTGAGAAAGCAAAGCTCATCGTCAAATTTGTCATCATCAAAAAGGGGGAGAATGTTGAAACGACTTGAAGATATGAAGCTAGGCTAGATGTTGATACGCTACCGTAAGTGTATGGTATCGTCCTAGTAATAAATATTGTTCTTTCCACAAGAACTGTGTTTGGCTTTGTGATTATCGCAATTTAATTAAATTAAACAAAGAGAGTTTGATTTGGAAATTTAGGTTTTTAGGGTAAAAGAAGAGAATCAAGAATTGGGAATTTAATTAAGCAAGAAAACAAGATTGGTAATAATTTAGTAAAGAAAACTTCTAGGATTGAGGTTCACCCTGTGACGCTTACTAGATTAGTTCTCTTATCCCGTGCTTTTACTTGTCCTTCTTAAGGGTGAGTTAATCTAAGGTACCCTTCGTTCTCTTTCAAGATATAAAGGGGTGTTTAATCAAATTAGCCCCCTACTTTCATGGTGGTTGTGTTTAATTAGACCCAATGAGTTCTTTGTTAATTCAATTAATCCCTAAAGGTTTCACCTACTTTCATGGTTTAGACCTAGGTTTCTTCCCTATAGTTTTGGTATTTAAGTTCACCTCTCAGTTCTTCCCCAAATCCCTAAGGTCATGTAAAACATGGCCAATTAGTTTTGCAATAAAGAAAATCGATAGAGAAGAAATCAAGAGAGAAACAAGAATTACGCAAGTATAAAAGAAATCAATTCATTAAGCATTCATAGGGTTACACCCAATCCTAGAACAAGGATGACTACTTACACATAGCCATAGAAAACAAACGAGAAAGAAAGAAAAGCATTCAAACTGGAAAAGAAAAAGAGGAGAAGATTCCAATCCAAAGCTTTCGCTCCAAGTCGTCAAGAACCAAGGTTCGAACCCATTTTTCGTAAGCCTAAGAAGTCTATAAAAGCTCCAAAGTACAAAGTGGTCCAAGCCCAAACTAAAAAAGAAACAAAAAATAAAAACAGCTTGCATCAGTAACGCACCATGAGCGTGGCGTTTGCCACGGGCAGGTTGTGGTGCTCTCTGGTAGCTCTTGTGGCATTTTCCTAAATTTTGCCACGTCTGTGGCAATTACTACGGTCAACCTATGGTGCTCTCTGATTGTCGGATTTACTCTTTTCTTCATTTTTCTTCAAGAATATCTTCATTGGTTTCCTTGGCTTCAAATTACTTCAAGTCTAAATCTTTAAGTTCCAAAGCCAACTTAATACATGCTAAATATTTCCTAAAAATCCACCAACAAACACAAAAACACACCTCAAGCATTCTAAGTGATTGAATAAAGGAAATTAGTACTAAAAATACTCCTAATGAGCTAAAAATGCATATAAACCTTCCTGGATTAAGATGTCAATTATAGTACAAAATGCAACGCATCAGATGTCTATGTGTTTTGATGTATCTCACTTGAGTGCAATTTGTATTGTAATTTCCTTTGCCTTATGTGTTTAATGTGTGTGTGTGTGTCTTATTGGTAAGTGAATCCTATATGATGATACCTAGACTAAGTGAGTGATCCATGGGTTAAAAATCACATTTTTATAAAAGACTAAAATATGATCACTAAAATGGACTTAGAAAAGATATAAGGGTTTTAGAAGTCACTTAAAATTTTCAAGAAAAAGTGTTTCTGGTAGTCATCATTGATTATCAATAAGCCATAATCAATTATTGTGCTTTGCCTCTTGATTTTTGGAAAATTGATATTATAGCAATAATGGATTATTATTAGTGAATAATCGATTATTGTAAGTAAGTCTGAGACATGATCTTGTCAATAATCAATTAACTTAAGAAATAATCGATTAATTTGATTAAACTAAAACCCAGTGGTTTTCAGGATCAAAATAATTGATTATCACATGTCAATAATCAATTATTAAAGAAAGAAAAAAATACGAGGCTCGCAAATAATCAATTATCTAGGTCAATAATATGTTATTTTGTTTATATTTGATACCCAAGTATCTTCAAGAACAAAATAATCAATTATCCATAGATAATCAATTATTATAGTTTTAACTATAAATAACTAACTTCTAACCCTTCCCAAGAAATGACTCTTTATTCCTAATTCGAATTTACACTTCTTTGAGAGTTCTGTGAGCTACGAAAACACCTTTTAACCATCTTTTGAAGATCTTTTCACCAATTTGATTGAATTCTTATAGATCTCTCAAAGAGTTTTGGAGTCATCATATAAAGGATTGATTAGTGAGCTAAATTTCTTGCATACACATCATATACAAGTGATTTCTTCCATTTTGTATTGTTTTTGTGTTAATGCTTCTTTGAGAGGTTTTCTCAAAGGAATTCTTATAGTGGGTTCTACAAGAACTGGACAAGGCTCTTGTGGGTTTCAAAAACCTTAAGCATTTTTCTTTGTACTGTATGTGCATATGATTGAGTGTTTGTAAAAACAATTGTTAATATAATGGAATCTCAATTTGGTTGATTAAGAAATTGGATATAGATCACAGTGGTGATGATTGAACTAGTATAAAATTCTTATGTTCAATCTTTTCTCTATCTCATTTCACTACTCTCTGTTTCTAAATTGAATCTTGATGTGCATTATACGGTCATGATATTCTTGTTCATGATTGCATATTAAAATCAATTAAATCAATCATACTTCATCAAATATTACCAAATCAATTTAATGCACAAAGTCTTGAAAACCAAGTTTTACCATTTTGAAAATAGTGTGGGGTTCTTGAAATTTATTGTTGATCCAATTCACCCCCCTCTTGGATCCAGCCCTTTTGCTTAACAATATATATATATATATATATATATATATATATATATATATATATATATATATTCAAAATTAGTTTCTAATATTTAGTTACAACTTGTTAAACCATTCAATTGATGTTAAAAGCATAAGAGGATACATCATATGCATATTAAAAGCGTATTTGAATTTTAAAGAATAATTAATCTCAACCGTTAAACTAAAATGGAAGGTTCAGATTAAAATACTTAAGAATTCAAATTTAAACCTCATGTGGCCATCAAATCTCTAGAAGATTTATCAAACAAAAATCATATCTCTAAAAGAGCTCAATTATTACGTACTAAAATATCTCAATTACCATGTCACTCTTCTTCAAGATTGTCGTTAATTTATCACCATCACCACTCTGATCGCTGTTGCCGCCACCCCCGTGGTGGTTGTGGCAGCAGCAGCTACAATGGCGGCAACAATCATGATAATGGTAGCGGCAACGATGGTCATGGCGATAGTGGTGATGTGTTAACACCATAACCATTGTCACCATCGTCTTCATTGTTGTCGGTCATGGTAGTGGTGGTGGCAGTAGCAACGGTGACGGCGGTGACGTTCATGGTGGTGATAGCAGCGGTGGTGATGAATGTAGGGCAGGTCTTGACATTTTACAGGCCCTAGGCGAAATAATAAATAAGGACCTCTTATATATAAGTATTCAAAAATGTAAACATATATTACATAAAAAAAATAGACACATAATTTAATTAAAAATGATATTTTTATCACATTAAAAAAATCATATAATTTTAACAAATCTTAAAAAGATTTATAATATTTTTCATTCAATTTACTTCCACACTATCGTCTATCATCGACAAAATATTATCATCTTAAGTTAAATTTTACATAAATTTTTGTTCTTCATAAATATACTAACTTTTAATTTTATCTAGTACTTTAGCCTATGTATTGTACAAGTTAAAGATTTATTTTTATATAATTATAATTATAATTCATAATAAATAAATATTTTTAAAATTTTAAATTATATTATTATTAAAGTTTATAATAAATAAATAATTTTAAATATATAAATTATATTTTATATTTATGATAAATAATTTAAATTGTGATATAATCTTATTTGCAAATTAAAACGAATAGGTGAAGAAGAAAATCAAAAAGATAAATGGAAAGTAGTTTGAGATGATTGGAAAAGATATTTTTTGATTAATTGTAGAGAATGTGTGTGAAATGCACCTTTCAAGGAAAGGAGAGAAAGGATTGAAATTTTCTAATTGAGAGAATGAGGACTATACTATCCAAGTTAGGATTTTTGAATTAATGTGTAGGAGTAGATTCCTTTATAATTTAAGTTTTTGTTTGTGTTTTTTATAAAAATAAACAAAAATTTTAAGTCTACGCATTATTATATATCAACTTCATGTTTGTCACAATGAGCTAGAAATTTATTTAACATGAACTAATGAATGTAATACATCATAAAAAAAATTAACAATTAAGATAATAGTACTTTATAATCACATGTCACATTTTTATTTAGATATAAAAAAAGAGACATGATAAGTTATAGTAATTTCAATTTATTTATAAAAATAACATAAAATAATATAAAAAAACTTTATCACACAACTATATAATTTTTTTCTAATTTTTTGGGCCCCTTCCAGCCATGGACCTTGGGCCATTGCACCTCTGGACAAGGCCAAGGGCTGGCACTAGGTGGATGCAGCAACGGTCATGGTGATGGTGGTAGCGACAGTGGTGGTGGTAGTAGTCATGGTGGTGATGGTAATGGGTTAACAACAATCTTGAAGAAGAGTGACATAATAATTGAGATATTTTAGGACGTGATAATAGATATCTTTTAGAGATTTGATTTTCGTTTAGTGAATCTTTTAGAGATTTAATAGTTACATGAGGTTTTAACTTGAATTCTTAAGTATTTTAATCTAGGCCTTCCATTTTAATTTAACCGTTGAGATTAGTCATTCTCATTCTTACCTAAGAAGATCATTTTCATATGATATACCCCATATAATCTAGGCCTTCCATTTTAATTTAACCGTTGAGATTAGTCATTCTCATTCTTACCTAAGAAGGTCATTTTCATATGATATACACCCCATAAAACATTAACATCCTACGTTTTATATCTTAATTAGTAGGTATGTTTAAAAATTGTTTTTAGTCATCAATGTAGTTAGAACAATTAATAATAATTTTAGAAATTTTCTAGAATTATTGAGATAAGTTTTTGTAAAATGACAAAATACCCTGGTTGACTGTGGGAACCACCGAGCACTTTTTGACCTCAAAATATATGTGAAATTTTCATATTAAGTGTCTCTCATTATAAAAACTTTATTTTGAGAGAAAATTAGTGAAAAATATAATAATCCTATTTCAATACTTCCACTGTTTTTTTATAATATTTAGCAATACAATTCTGAAAAATCGGAAAGGAATTTTGAAATTCTGACTCCGACCATTTTACTCAAAATTTCAAGAGCTATTTAATCTTGATTTTTAATAATTTTTCCAAGCCGGAGCCCGGAGAAATTAGAAAATGACAATTTTGTCCTTATTTCTCAACACTAAGAACTGACATGTGGAAAAGATTCAATTGACATTAAATGTCAATTTGAGCTTGGAATTAGGTCATATATATAAAAATATAATTTTGGAAATTTTGGGAATTTTCTAGAATTTCTGTGTAAAATGACCAAAATGCCCCTACGTGTCTAATAAGCCAGCCAGTACTGGTTTGACATTCAAAAAGGGTGAAATGGTGATTTTAGTTTAATTATGGGTAAAATATTTAATTTTATAATTTTGATAAAAAATTTGATATTTATTGAATTAAAATGGATTTTCTATGAATTTTCTAGCTTAAAAATACACAATAAATACATATAATTTGAAATAAATTAATAAAAATTAAAAATTATTATTAGAAATTTATTTTGATGAAAATTAATGTATTTATCCAGTTTTTCATTAAAATACATTATTTTGATATTAAAAGCTAATTTTTCAAGTTTAGGCGTTTTTGTCGGTACCGGTTAATTCACCTACAGATAAAATTTGACACATGGAGGCTTGGGACAGCTGGTGGAGCACGTCCCCAACCCTAAAATAGGTGATTCACCACCTATTTGAGATATGTGTCCCTAAATTGGATTAAAAATAAATAAAAATTGGATTTATGACATAATTGTGACATAATGGATGATGTAATTATTTGGACACCTAACCCCCCTCCTTTTTCTATAAATAGGCCTCAAAGTTTTCAGATTTTCACTCATCCTTTCCTCTCCCAAGCTAGAGAGCTTCTCTTTCTAAAGTTTTCTCTCTCTAAAATATTTTTTTTATCTAGTTTTTATGTTAAAATTTTACTAGTTTGCAACTAGTAGAATTTCTCCTCCTAGAAGCTTTGCACCAACAATTCCATCCTCTTCATCAACTATCTTAGAGGTAATGGGGGGAGTGGGGTTGGTTCTAAATTACTTTCACTTTGCATGTTGGTAGGAAGGGTTTTCCCCTAAACCCGTTTAGGCTTTAATTTTAGTATTGTTATTATTGTTTAAAGTTAAACTTTAATTTTTACTAAGTTGTTACTCTGCCCAAATTTAAATTATTAAATCATGATTATTAAATTGTTACTCTGCTCAAATTTAAATTATTAAATTTTACTTGCTAAGCTGTTACTCTGTTCAATTTTAGAAAATAAAAATACATTTACTAAGCTGTTACTCTGCTCAAATTTAGAAAATCAAAATGCATTTATTTAGTTGTTATTCTGCCAAAATTTTAGTAATTATACTATAATTGTTATATCGTTATTCTTTTGGTATAGTGCAATTTCTGCAAAATAAGACAGAAATGTTGATTATACTGGTGCTCAAATTAAATGAGACCAGGGAAACCTCTGTTTGAGAAATTAGGAAGTGATAAATTAGTGAGTAATGTAAAGCAAGTGACATGCAGTGGCATGACACCCTGCTAGGGAAGCCACAGTTTGGTACGCTGAGGAATGAAAGGCAGGGACCCACTTGCGGAGGTCTTGGGGGTAGGCATCGAGTGGTGAAAGTCCCAATGGCCAGGGTAGCGCCCTTGAGCCGGGATATTCGCCTGACCAAACTCGATAACCCTGACAACTGCTCAGCATTCCAGGATTGGTTTGAGAGTATACCTCTATAAATGGATATCCTAAATTGTTATTTTGTTCCTCAATGATGACGAGGATTGTACCATGTGATGGTGTTGAAAGGGGTATATGTACTCCCAGTCACTTCCCAGGTTCTGTTGAGAACTATTACCCACTAATGGGAAGTATGGATCCATACCTAATCAAGGGTAGTCGGATATAACTTAGAATGAACCTTAGGATCTCTTGTGTTGTCAGTTGTGTTTTATCTTTGTTTTATGGTAGATTTTCTACCGCACATGTAAAAGTGATTTTAGAACAAAACATCTCACTCCATTATTTTCTTTTGTGTATGATTGGTCGTGATTATTGAAGACGACATTAATGCTCTGTGATGCTGAGTACGAGATAGAGAACATCTCAACGGGGGAAGACCTGAAGACCTATAGTATTTTCTTTTGTATAAGGGATAGGGTAGATAAATACTGCTCTGTATAGGATCTTTTTTTATATATATAGTGGGTTAGGTAGTATATGTATTTCGATGTACTTTTGTTTTCTGACTGTTATGTATTACTCAAACCATGATGTACAGTTTTATGAAATATATGTATATATCTTTCATATTTTATTACCATTTCCAAATCTGTTAAGTTTGGAATTTCTTTTAAAACTGGAAAAATTTTACACGCATTTTTATTTACTTAAACTTAATAACTAAATTAATATGAATTATATTTAAAATTAAACAGGTGTTACAACACACACACACACACACACACACACACACACACACACACACACACACATATATATATATTTGAAATTGGTTTTTAATATTTAGTTACAGCTTGTTAAATCGTTCAGTTGATATTAAAAGTACAAAAGGATATACCAGATGCATGTTAGGAGAGTGAAATCCACCTTTTCATGAAAAAAGAATATTCAAATGAAAGTGAATGTGAAGAAGAGTCGGGAGAGTGGTGGCTTGAAAAAACAGATAGTTTTATACGTTTATATATATAAAAGGATTAGCAAGTGTGAACAAATTAATTTTAATTATAAATTTTAAATTAAAATATCTTCTATCCTCTCTTTATATATAATTTAGAATAGCAATCTTGAATGAAAATACATTTAGGAATTATTTTTTAACGATAGTGTTTTTAGGAGTTTATTTTTTCAACGAGGGTGTCTTTAAGGATTTTTTTTAATTCTTATCTCTTTCAATTTATCTTTTTTTTATTTTTATTTGTAAATTAAATTTTATTTTTTAAAATAAATGATCAAAAGTTAAAAATAACCTTGTATATATATAAACAAGTATTTTAACCTGTGCATTGCACATAATAAATATTTATTTTATATTACTAAAATTTATAATAAATAAATGCTTCTAAATATATAAATTATACTGTAATTAAAATTTGTAATAAATAAATATTTTAGAACATATAAATTATATTTTAGATTTATGATAAATACGTTATGTTGTGATACAATATTATTTTTAATTAATGATATTTTTTTTAAAATATTAAAATTCAAGTTAAAACTAAAGATACTGAAAATAATATATTGAAAGAGATAAGATGTAAAGAAAAATTTCTAAAAATGCTTTCGTTGAAGAATGACAGTTAAAAACACTCTCATTTAATATAGTTATTTTAATTTATATACAATATATAGAGAGGGATATCATATTCATGTTATGAGCATATTTTAATTTTAAAGATAATATATATATATATATATTCGAAATTGGTTTCTAATATTCAATTACAACTTGTTAAATGTTCAATTGATAAAAGCATAAGAAGATATATCAAATGCATATTAGAAGTGTATTTGAATTTTGAAGATAATATATATATATTTGAAATTGGTTTTTGATATTCAGTTAAAACTTGTTAAGCCGTTCAGTTAATATTAAAAGTATAAGAGAATATATTAAATGCATGTTAGGAGAGCGAAGTTCTCCTCTTAGTAAAAAGAGAGTATTCAAATGACAGTGAATATGAGGGAAAGTAGGAAGAGTGGAGGCCTAAGAAAGCAAATAATTTTACACGTTTATATATATATATACAAGAATTATAGAATAACTATTTTGACTGAATGTGTTTTTAGAAACTATTCTTCAATGCGAGCATTTTTAAGAGTTTTTCATTAACGGTAGTGATTTTAAATACTTTTCTTAACCTCTTGTCTTTTCCAATTTATCTTTTTCAAATTTATTTCTAAATTTAAATTTAAATTTTTTTAAAAAAATATCAATAATTAAAAATAACTTTATATCACAATATAAATTATTTATCATAAATCTATAATATAATTACATGTTCAAAATTATTTATTTATTACAAATTTTAATTATAATATATTTTATATATATCTAAAAGCATTTATTTATTATAAGTTTTAATTAGATGAAATAAGTATTTATTTTATGCATTGCACATGCTACAATATTAATATACATAATGTGTAAAACTAGTATGGTGACCTCGTGTGATGCACGGGCCATGTTATTATGTTTTAAAATTTTGAAGTTATTATTTTAATTTATGTTTATTATATATTATTTAAGAGTTATAAAACATAAAATTTATAGTAATGATTACAAATAAGTAATCTAATTTAAGCTTTAGAAAAGTTCTTAATATACCACATTTGTCATTAAAATAGTTCACAAAATCAAAACATGACTTAAGTTGTTTAACCACAAACATTAACAACATTCATACTTCATGAAATATATAAGTCCTAAACAAAATAAAACCACACAAAGACTTGATAATGAATATTGTTGAGACTGGAGGCTGATCAATCTTTGGGCTCTTTATTCACCATCACTTTCTGAATGGGCTTAGTGGTGGAAGCTTGTGTCCCTGGTTCCTCAACGGTAGATTTTTTTTTTTCGTGGTTGGTTGATTTGGCATTCATAGAAAGGATGGTTGAAGGAGTGACTTCGGTTGCATCCATTGGTTTCTTTGAATATAATTTTGTAATTGAGGTCTCATAAATAGGATCAGATTAAATATCTTAACAAACAAAAAAAATCATAATTTGTTACTTGTTATACATGTTTTTCTTTCCAAATGAATTAACTTCAAACAACTATTTATCTTTGTTATATCAATTACTTGATCTTGTACACCACTCTTCATCGTTAAGTCACTTTCATTAACGAATGTGTACATAGAAATTAATAAATATTATTAAACACATAAAAATGATAAAATTTGTACTAACATTTAACATGTAAGTAGGGCATTTTCAATATTTAACCTTGGTACCATCAACCACAGTGCTAAAACTAGTCAATTTACGTTTATTATATATTATTTAAGAGTTATGAAACATAAAATCTAGAGTAATGATTAAAATCTAGTCTATGTCAAATGAAAGAAGAAAAAAATGGAATTGCAAGCTAAAATTTAATTAATTCGTAAAACAGATATCATACCACCAAATGTTTTCATTTTGCATGTTTGAATAACCATAATTGGTGCAAAATTAGAAGTTTCTTCATTCAAAAACTTGACCACTTCATCAGCATAGTCATCCTATAAAGTACAAACAATTCTTTTATTCTTATATTAAATAGTATGACATAAAACGTCAATTATTTACCAGTAATCAATATACAAGGTACACTTAAGTACTCAAAATTGAAAAATTGAAAAAATAAAGCATTAAATTACTCACTCTAAATTTTCAAGAACCACATCAATTGTTTTCACCTTTTCTCATTTTTCTTTGTGCCTCTCAAATTATCCTTTTCAACTATGTGGCTAATCACATCTAATTTAATAATAAAAAAAGTAAAAATCTAGCAAAAATAGTGTATTGTAAAAAATTAAATGAATTTGTCAACGTACCATTTAACAATTTAAAAATTAAAAAATGAAGATATTTTCATAACTCACCAATTAGATAGGCTTCATCAAAGGTAGAAAGTATTTTTGAAAATGAAACAAATTCATAAAATTTCATCGGAATGTTGTCACACTTAGCTTCTATTACTTTGGTAGTTGTCATGAAATTCAAATTTCACTTATAATTAGTAACTCTCTATTTTTTCTGTGGACTACCTACTATAAAGTTCTTTATTATATAAACTTTGCCTTAATGCAAAAGCTTCTTAAATAGTTTTATATAATCCCTCCTTATAGTAGCATGGATTTAAGTCACTAAAAAAATGACAACAAATCAAATAAAAAAGAAAATTAAAAAAATAGTTATATGCTTTATCCATTTTGTTCTCTTACCTTATCCAATAAAATCAAATCAAGACTATTGACTTGGCTCCTATTATTGAAATCAATACTCGTCCACAATAGAATGACTCAAACTAAAATCTTATACTTGATCTCCAAAGTTTAATCCCAAAAACCATGTATATCATTTACATTATTAAACAAATAACAAAAAATATCAGACAAAATATTGATATTTAACTAAGAATATTTTGGTAAAGAACATAAAACAGATAAATATAACTCAATATATGACATTGTCTTTTCAAGGTATTCAACATAAAAAATGAGTCATTTAAGCTTTTTTTTTTTCTCTTCAAGAAAACTCTTCTTTCTTTTTTTCCTTTCTTTTATATTTTATTTTTATTTTTATTTACTTGAACTAAAAATGAATGTTCACACATCTTTTTTTTTTTTTTTTTCATTATTTGGTTTGTTTTTTTTTTTAAATTGAGTCATAAAAAAAACAGTAAAATCCTATTTTTGGATTTTGGGTCCAAGATAAAGGAATTTTTGTGTTGATTTGATTTTTTTTATTTTTTTATTCTTTTTAATTTTCTATTTTTTTATTCATCTAGATAAAATTAAGCATTTACATAATCTATAAGCTCAACTACCCACAAATCCATTTTCTTTATGTTTAGTTAATGTGATTCACTTCTATCCTTTATAATGGAAAATATTTTTTAAATGAAAAATAAATAATTATATAATATAATTTAAAATAACTTCCATCATTAATATCTCTTATTATAGAATTTGTATACATCATATCTAAATCATATACAGACATGAATATATTTATAAATTTTAAAAAGACACACGCACACATGCGCACTCATACACACACAAAGCTAACATTAGATAATATTGGTTTGGGAAATTAATATAGTAATATTTTCATTATAATAATGGACTGTTGAGTTTTTGATGTGAATGATTTGTGACGGGATGAGTTGCTCACTTAGTATCTACTGAGACTATAAGAGACTTTTATTCTTATTTGATATGATTTTATTTTTTTGGGTGTGGTTATTTGATATGATTAGAAAAGTTATTAAGTCATTAAACAATTTAGAACACTCAAGTGTGATAAAACCCTAATAGTTTGACAAAAAAAAGTTTTTCCTCACTTGATTTTCTAAGAGATTGTATCGAGATGATGCACATGTACTGAATATTACTTCCAGATACACATATTTCAAGACGTTTTTTAAGATAATTAAATTGATTGATGAAAATATGTTAGAACATATACCATTTGCATGACAAGATTGAAAATTTATTTGGCTGTACCATATATTATTATATTACACACAAGCAGCAATGTTGTTTGGATGGGGGTTTCTGCAGTTGATGAACCCTGTCCATCAAAAAAGATCTAGATACCTTAATTAAACACCAAAATAAAGCGCAACTTTTATTTAATTAGATCCTTTGACTTTAACCGCACGACCCTGCGACTGTATTCCAGGTTGAATTCGGTTTTGGATCAGATCAAAACTTCTTGATAAAATTGTATATGTGACTATTGATTTCCTGGGCGGCTTCTTGATTAGTAAAGTGAGCTATTCCTTTTTGCACAAGCACTTCTTCTAAATTTGGCACATCTTGCTTGAAACTTCCACCGTGGATGTACTCCTTCATGTTTAGCGAGGTGTATACCGAGTCCAACTCACCTGTAATGAATTTTACCGGCACCTTTATTTGCACTCCAGTCCATGGTGCCGTCAGCTCCCAATTTCTGCAAATACAAATATATAAAAAATTATTTGTCTTTTTATTTGGGACCCCTGTCATGTTCTACAAATATTTTTCCAAAAGAGAAACATTAATTATATTTCGAGCAGTGGAAAACAATTATATCCCAGGCACTCCGGAGAATGAAGAAATTACGAGTTCATGTTTCTGTAGTAGTTCAAGGGTCCAGTGAAGCCCGTTTTCTTGTATTTGGAGACAAAATAGGCAAGATCATCTTGTGTGAGCCAAGGGGGCAGGGTGTCAGGCATATCCGGATTGACTCCAGTTCCAAACTCTCCATGGGGAAGGATGGGAGGCCCAGTTTTGCGAGTTGTAAGAATGTTTTTGAGCACATACTCAGTGCCAACTTTAGCCATCTGAGCTTCCATTTCGCCTGGTTTCTGTCACACACACCGTTTAAAAACAATTATTGGCATCAAATCCATCTACCATTGCAATTAATTCTCCCTTCATTTCACATAAACAAATATTAATTCGAACTCCACGTGTAACCTTATGTGTTTCAACTAGTAACTAATCGGGGCTCCGCTTTATATGCAACAGCAGCTTCCGATTGCAAAAATTAAATCATGTGCAAAGCCAATTATAAGATTAAAAATAAAATAGAAAAGCAAGGACTTAATTAGCTAAAGATAAGGAAAATATATAACCTGAAATCTGCAGATATAATAGTCATCGCCATACAGAGCACGCATGCCATCTACGGTTCTGACGTTGGGGTTTCTGCGGAGGAAAGGGACACTGAGGCAGACATAGGCCTTGACTCTGTCAGGGCGAAACATACAGAGATACCAACCAATGATGGCTCCCCAGTCATGAGCCACAAGGAACACTTGCTCCACACCCAGAGAGTCTATAAGGGCCACAAGATCACCAACTATGTGAAAGCAGGTGTAGCTGCTGATTGAAGCTGGAGCCTCGGTGTCACCGTAGCCACGGAGATCAGGAGCCACAGCACGGTACCCAAGGGAGCTGAGAGCTCAATCTGGTGGCGCCAGGAGTACCAGAGTTCGGGGAAGCCGTGGAGGAACAACACCACTGGGCCCTCTCCTTTCTCTGCTATGTGCATTTTGATGCCATTCACTTCCACTGTCCTGTGTACCACACCTTCCATCTCGCTCTCGCTCTTGCGCAGCGATACACGATAGTTGCGACACGGGCGGAACCCAAGCTAATGATTTATGAACACATTCTTCTCTTTATTTATAAACTGTGTTCCGTTTTACGCGTTCTTCCACCGTCCCGCGTAACTATATCTTGATTTATTTTTTATTTTTTTTTCTCAGGGAAACTGTAAGTCAAATGTAACCGTAGCTTATCTCAAGGGATCATTATAACTTTAGAAGGTGGTCATTAATGGACCACCGATGATTCAATGTATATGAGGTGCTTTGTCGCAAAACTAACGTGTTTCAGTTTTCGACATAATACACAGGAGATGGTAAAGTTTAAAAAAGTAACCAATATCGGTATTTTCTTTGCTTTTCGTAATTGCTAGTTTCATACTTATCAGTATTTTTCTTAATTTTAACAATTAAGAAGTGTGTCTAAATTAATTTTAATTATAAATTTACATTAAAAATATACATAATGTGAAGAATAAGTTTTCATTGTAAAATAACCAAGCTCTTAATAAATATCGCAAATTGTTTTAAAATTATTTCAAATTAATTGAGTATCATTTTGATTGATAAGAAGATTCATCATATATTCCTTTTATTAATATGTTGATATTTGAGAGACTAACATCATTATGTTTGCAAGTTAATTAATTGAAGGCTTAAATATGTTTTTATCTTTGTAAACAGTTTTTTTTATTATAGTCCGTGTATTTTGTTTGGACGTTTCATTTTTAGTTCTTACTGTTCATCTCTTTTAAAAATAATAAAAGCTTAGCTGGCAAACCGTGCTCCACATATCCCTTGCCACATGTGCATTTCGTGTCACATGTCAAAACAAAGATTAGCTCGCAAATGGTACTTCACATATGCCTTCTTCTGATAAGTCATAAAATTAAAGTAATTAAATGTTTTTTTAACAAACAAATTAAGCTATTAATTAATTTTTTTTGAAGGATTTTTTTTTTAAAAATTAAACAACAAATACTCACAAATGTCAACATTTAATACTCACAAATATAAATTGGATTTAATAGATATGCATTGTCACCGTAGAAGATTGTATACTGTCAATTAATTAAAAATCAACTTTGGTATTACTTTTAGGATGGTTTTGATCAAAGCCAACAAACTTACTATACATAGTAGTTTGTATTAGATGACTGTGTAAAAAAAATTTATACTATCAATATGTATATATTTTTTTTCTCATATATAAATGATAAATATAAATTATGTAACAATATAAATAAAAAACTCACATTGTTTATAAATTATAATATAATTTAAATAATATATGTCTATTTTATTTTTTAATTAATATTATTCATTTCTTTTCTTTATGATAAAAAATATTTCTTTAAAGAAAAAACTAATAATTACAAAAACATAATTTAATTTATTTTTATTGTTAATATTTTATTAAAAATGTGCATATTTATTATTATTATCATTGAAGACATAAAGTATTAAACTAATGTGTGTGTGTAAAGCCAACATTATTTAATTATTAGAATATTTTTAGATAATTAAAAAATTCTATTAGTTATGAAAATTAATATCATGGTATTTTAACTGTAATAATGAATATATGCTATTGTATTGAGGTTATGATATGAATAGCCTGTGATGAACTCAGTTGTTCACTTAGGGTATCTTTGGATTGGTGGTAAAGGATCAAATGAAGAGGGATGGAGTAGAAGAAAAAGTTGTTTTGTTGTTTGATTTGTAAAAATAAGAATGGAACATAATGGAAGAAGATGGATCATGATATCCATTTTATTTCATCACTTAATCCTAATTTTCTTTCCCCTAAATTTGGGATACACTTGATGGACAAAACTTTTAAAGTATAAAATGACTTTTTTATCTTTGCAAATTTTATCCTAATCATTAGTCTCTTAAAAATAATATATTTAAAATAAGAATAATATGATAATTAAAAAATTATAATTGATTCTGTTCCATCCTTTTTTCAAACAATGGAACAAAATCTTTGTTCCATTTAGGGGTGTATATGGGTCGGGTTTAGCTAAACTTGTTACCCAACTCGATCAAAATAGTATGGGTTGGGTTAGGTTCATGCTTTTTCTTTTTTCAGACCCAAACCAAACCAACTCGATCATTAATGGGTTGGTTTGAGTCTGTTAATTGGGTTCATGTATTTAAAATTTTGTTAAATTTTTTAAAAATTATATTTTTTCCTTACAAATTTTGATACATTATAAAAATATTGTATTTAGTTTTTGACTTTGTTTCTCATCATTCTTGTTTCTAAAATTAATATAAAGCTTACAAAAAACTTAGAACGAGAGTCGAGAAAAAAAGAACAGCAACAACATGCATGAAATATGTAATGATCCAAAATTAACAGGGGTTCATGACTTCATAGGTGTGGGGGGTGTCTTTACCTTTTGTCTTATTTAACATTAGTAATTCACTAATTAATAATTATTAGTATATAAAATATATAATAAATAATAAATAAAATAAAATGTCACTTCAACGGGTTAGGTTCACAAGTACACAGGTCCATAAATTAAAACCTGTTACCTGACCCATACCTGAACAGGTTTGAATGGGTTGGGTCAGATGCAATCTAAATGCTCAAAAAAATCAAACCAAAGTAAGTGGGTCAGTTTGGGTCAATGGGTTACCTGTACTCGTGAACACCCCTAGTTCCATTCCATTACAAAATATCCAAACAATAGAATGACATTTTTATTACATCCCATTCCATTACATTCTAATCCATGTTATTTCATTCTCTATCACCAATCCAAACATAGCCTTAGTATTTAAAGTGAGGTCTTTATTCTAGTATGATATTAATATAAAAGTTAGAGTGATGATATGTGGACACATTCACATATTAGATGTTTTATTAAAAGAGGTGTTTATTGGATTGAAGTTACCCGATGAACTTGACAATCCAAATTAAATTGATCAATTAAATTGGTTTAGATTGGTGTGATTATCGATTCTTTTCGCTTCAAATCTAAACTAAACTAATTATAATTGATTTGATTAAATCTATCCTTTTTTAACTTGAACCAATTTGATAAATTATTTACCAATCCGATAAATTATTTTTTAACTTTTAGATTAATATATTTTAAACTTAGAGCTTAAATTTTGCTTTAACTTTTGTATTTTCTTTCTTTTTAATTTATTTTAATTTTTTTCTGATCTTATCTAATGTTATCAAATGTCTTAATTTGGTCATGTTTATTATGTAAATATTTTAGGCAAAAAAATAATGTTACATATAAAGTGATCATTATAGAAAAATTAAATATTTTAAATAAAATAAATAATTAGTAATTAAAAATAAAGAATATTTTTACCTTGCATCAATATATTATTAAATATTTATATAAAATAGGCAATAAGTGAAAATAAAAACTTAAAGAAATATAATAATTTATTTATTTTATCATAACGTGATGACCCAAACTATACCGACCCGTTTTTAATTGGTTTGGATTGACAGAAAATGTTTTAAAACCTAAACCAAACCAATCCAATCAAATATTATTGGTTTGGATTTAATTTTACCCTAAATCCAAACCAATCTAACTCATGAACACCTCTATTCATCAACATCTATTATTTTTCTTTATCTCTTTCTTTCTATTATATTATATCATATATCATATCTATACTTTTCTTTCTTTTCTCTTTTTTCATTCTAAATGTCAATTACCACCTAAGTATCCATAGATTATTTTCTTAAAAGTTATTTCATAAGACATGTGAAAAACCCAAGTTGTCAAACAGAAAATAATTTTTCTTAATCATTTTCTATGACATTGTATTAAGTTTATACACATGTATTGAAACTTATAGCCAAATACACATATTTCATAACAATTTTTAAGATAGATTTATTAATGGACTCAAGTTAGGGTGGACCATCAACAAATGTAGTTTATGGTGGTTTAGTCATTAATAGCCGTTAGATATCAGGTTATAATAATGAATGGTAGAGATGGCTCATTGCAACCTTTTGAATGAGTTATTTTCTTTTACAATTTATTTTTTAAAGCTTAGTTGTAGTTTACTGAATTACCCTTTTAATGAAAAGTAATTTCAGTTATGGGAATAACATTTGGATGAGGGTCAACGACGCTTAGGATATTTGGATTAGGGTTCAAGCGCTTTCTTTGTTGCATGACCAGGGTTGCTGGTTGAAGACTAAGTTGCAAATTTCGTAATTGAAAACATTGGTATGACAATTGAAGTGGTTTATTTTTGGACAAAAGGTCGTGCGAGTATGGAAAAAATTGGGCGTCTTCACCCACTTTTGCTCTGTTGTTTTGGTTCCCATCTTCATTTCATGAACCAACCCCTCTCACCAAATCTTGCTGTGGTTCTTCTATCTCAACAATGCAAGTATGACTAGGGTTTTATGTAACCCAATTAACAATCTCTTCAACATTACAAATACCATCAAACCAAAACAACATGAAAAGCAAACATTACTCCCACTTCAAGCACATAACAATCAGAAATTAGACCAAAAGAAGAAGAAGGGAAGAAGAAGAAGAAGAAGAAGGAAGAAGCAGAAACAAACCTCACCCTACTCCGTCCACCGTTGCAACCCCCGTTCCTGACGATACACTAGCGGACTCCAACCTGAGCAATGCTCCTCTATAAAGAAACACCGTAAGCCATGACTGAATGCCAGCATGAAAAGAAGAAGCGGAAACGAGAGAGAACAACGCGATGGCAGATGGAGGTGGCCTTCGATGACATCAAGGTGGTTTCGCGTGACAAGTTGGGGCGGTGTAGCGATGACGATTTGCAATGACAGAAATGACAAGGAAGACGAAGGTCAATGAAGGCTTGGCACTAATGGTTGCCGACTATAAAGGAGACGAAATACGAAGAGTCATCTGCGTGCTTAATGGGTTAAGAATTCAATTGCCCTGTTTTCTTCCGACAAGCTCAAGCATATGTCATTTAGGGATTTCAACTTTTATCACTTCTTTATTCCAACCCAATACCGTCATTTCCTAATTAAAAATTTTAATTATCTAACCATTAAAAAAATTAAAAAAAATGTTAAAACTAGGTAATTTACTTAATGTTTTAAAACTCGGACCGATAATTGACCCAATAAGAATACTAGGTCAGTGGTTAAACCGATAAATCATTTGTTAAACCGCATGAATTAATATTAATAAATAAAAAAATTAAATATAGTTATATATTATATTTGACCCAAAAGTATTTATAAATCTATATGGTGTAGAGGTGTTGTAAGCTTTCTTATTCTTAAACTATTAGATACAAGGTATTTTTGGTCAGACCAGTTAGACCGGCCGTTCCGAGCCAGGAGGTAAAAGTACATGGGCCACAGTAAAGCACACGCGAGGGTGTTGCACGCGAGAACTCGTCTATTGATGGATGAAAATATGTTACAAGATATATGATTGCATTACAAGGTTGAGAATCTATTTTTAAGTTCTAGCGGGTACCATATGTTATTGCACACAAGCAGTTGATGAATCCTGCCCGTCAAAAAAGATATCGATACCTTAAATATCAAAATAGAGCGCAACTTTAACAATTTAGACCCTTTGACTTTTACTGTACGACCCGTGTTCCAGGCTGGATTCGGTTGTGGAACAGATCAAAACTTCTTGATAAAGTTGTAAATGTGACTATTGATCTCCTCGGCAGCTTCTAGATTATTGAAGTGAGATACTCCTTTCTGCACAATCACTTCTAAATTTGGGACATCTTGCTTGAAACCTCCGCCGTCGATATACTCCTTCAAGTTTGGCGAGGTGTATATAGAGTCCAACTCACCTGTAATGAATTTTACCGGCACCTTGATTTGCACTCCAGTCCATGGCGCCGTCAGCTCCCAATTTCTGCAAGTACATACAAACAATTAATTAATTGTGTTTCGAATTGGGATCCTTGTCATGTTGCACAAATATTTTCCTAAAAAAGAAACATTAATTTTAGAGCAGCGGGAAACAATTATCCGAGTAAACACAGAGAATGAAAAAAATTACAAGTTGAAATTTCTGTAGTAGTTCAAGCCTCCAGTGAAGCCCGTTTTCTCAAATTTGGAGACATAATAGGGAAAATCATCTTTGAGCCAAGGGGGCAAAGTGTCAGGCATATCCGGATTGAATTCAAACCTTCCCTTGGGAAGGATTGGAGGACCAGGTTTGCGAGTTGTATACATGTTTTTGATCACATACTCGGTGCCAACTTCAGCCATCTGAGCCTCTATTTCGCCTGGTTTCTGTCACACACACCGTTTAAAGACAATTATTCCCACTTCCACTTAATTCTCCCTTCGTTTCACATAAAACAAAGATTAATTAATCTAACTCAATGTTCCGCTTATGCAACAATAGCACGCGATTGCGAATATTAAATTATGTGCAAAACCCAATAAAAAATTAAAAATAAAAAGAAATGCAGGGGTTAGCTAAAAATAAGGAAAACGACAGAATTAACCTGAAATCTGCAGATGTAATAATCGTCTCCATAGAGAGCACGCAATCCATCTACCGTTCTGACGCTGGGGTCTCGGTGGAGGAGAGGGACACTGAGGCAGACAAAGGCCTTCACTCTTTCGGGGCGAAACATGCAGAGATACCAACCAATGATGGCTCCCCAGTCATGAGCCACAAGGAACACTTGCTCCACACCCAGAGAGTCTATAAGGGCCACAAGATCACCAACTATGTGAAAGCAGGTGTAGCTGCTGACTGAAGCTGGAGCCTCGGTCTCACCGTAGCCACGGAGATCAGGAGCCACAGCACGGTACCCAAGGGAGCTGAGAGCCAGAATCTGGTGGCGCCAGGAGTACCAGAGTTCGGGGAAGCCGTGGAGGAACAACACCACAGGGCCTTCTCCCTTCTCTGCTATATGCATTTTGATGCCATTTACTTCCACTGTCCTGTGCTGTATTCCCTCCATCTATCTCTCTTTCTCTCTTCGCAGAGCGATGTTCATTGCTGTTTCACTTTGATTTATAGATGTACTTTTTTTCTGTTTGTAAAGAACTTTCGCTTTATGTGGGCTGTTTTTTCATCGCGTTATAATAATAACGTGGTCCTCTTCAAAACTGGACCAAAGATGATTATGATTCAATCAATACGAAAACGAACCGTCGACTATTATGATTTTTTCGACGGATGACACGCAAGCGTGTTGCACGTGTCAGTGTGTAAAGGATCTCAAAAAAGTCAAAAGAGTTCTGTCACATCCGCAGAAATCCCCAAAAGGGACAAGTTGCATATTAGGGGTAACCTATCTTGTTTCTCTAATCTGATCAGGCTTAAAGAAACTTTTGACGTGGTTGGATTTAAGAAATGACGCAAATTGTATGCGTTTTGATAACGGGTTTGAGTTATATTTTAAATTGTTTTAACTTAATTTAATATCATATATTTTTAAACATATATATATATAATTTTTTAAATAATTGTATATTAATAATATAATTTTTTAACTCAATATATAATGTTTCATTTGACATGATATTATATTTATATTGATATTATTTATTTTAAAATATATATTATAAAATATATCTTAATTGTAATTGTATTTTCTTTAATTTTATAATTTAACTATATATAATGTTAACATTAATGTATTATGTTAACAAGTCGCATTGACTCGATCTTATCTCATGTTATCAAGCTTTAATCAAGTCAAATTCAAGTTCAAAAAATTAATTATATCAAAATTTTGAATCAAATAGAGACATAGGTAAACTTGTCTCAACCTGTCTCACAAACATTCCTATTGGATATATTAAGCTATAACAAAGATGAAAAGAAAATTATTTTTATTTAATATAAAGAGAAAATAAGGAAAATTTTAATTTAAATAAATATAATTTTTTTTTCTCTAAATATTTTAATTCAAATTTTAAAATTTTTCGCTTTCGTCATGTTTTTCCTTCAAACCGAAGATAAATGCTTGACATATGATATATAAGTTGGGTTTTAAAAGTTTAGGTTTGGTTTTTGTCATTTACACTTCTTTATATGTCAAATACACTTTTCTTTTTTATTTTTTAGTGTAAAATTATTGAAATAACTTTAATTCTTTTTCCTTTTAAACATTACTTCTTGCTCGTTCCGTTTTACCACATTCTCCCGTTTAGTTTCCCTGCACTTCTTTATCTATAATTTTACCGCACTTTCCTCTTGTTTCTCTTCGCACTTTCCCAAATTATTAGTTCCAAAATCTCAACGAGCCACGAAATTGTATAGGAAGTTATGTCAAATTAAATTAAATTAAACCTGATAGCTTGACTACCACGATCGACAAGACAAGCCTCAAATTCAATAGCTAATCCTAATAATTTGTATATTAACCCACACATTAAACATTAACATACCAGGCCGAGGAACACGGTTGTGTATTTGAGCTTCACAAGCCCATACTCTACGGGTAGGTGTCAGCAACAGATAGACATACTGCAGCTAGAGTCTTAGGTTCTCAACGAAAAAAGAAGCGAGAGGGCAGGTGCAGTGAAATCACTGGTGTGAGGGAATACAGTGAAATTAGAGAGGAAAATATGGTGAATCAGGGCGAACGATGTTTTAAAAAGAGAGAAAAATAAGGTTACTTAAGTATTTCTATATAAAAAAATAAAAAAAGAATGCATTTAACAAATTCGGAGGGGTATAAATAACAAAAATCTTTTATGCTGTGTTTGGTAGCAGTAATTCAGCAAACAAGAGGGGGGGAGTAAAAATAGCAAAGAAATAAAAAAATTACCTTCATTTGGCAGTGGTAAAATTGAGGAAGCGAGAAATAAAAAAGTGCGAGTCTCACACCTTTTTATTTTTTCACAAAACTGTGCATAAATTAAAACAGTAACATCTCTCCCCAATTAATAATCGATTATCACCATTTTTATACAATAAAGCATGATATTTTCTTAAATAATCAATTATCAAATTTGATAATCAATTATCTTTCATTTTTTATATTACACTTTATAATCTGATAATCGATTATCGAAATTCAATAATCAATTATCGAACTTTGATAATTGATTATTGGATTTTGATAATCGATTATTTAATATAAAAATTGAATTGAATTTTTTTTTTCTTATTTTTCATATATTTCTCACATGTTTTTCTTAAATCAAATATTTCTATTTCTCTCTTATCTATTTCTCACATCTATTTCTCATGTATTTTTCTCTTATCTATTTTCATTCACCCTTTTTTTCCCCTTCTTACCGAACAAAGGGTTAATTTCATCAAGTTTAACTTAAAAACTGGTTGAATTACGTGGGGGCGGTGGGGGTATATGTATAATAAGCTTGCTCAATTTTTATTCCTTTATACTTTTTATTTATTTTGATTAAAATTTGATTTTAAGTTATATTTTTATGTAAAAATAGTAAATAAAATATTCGACAGGTTGAAAATATTTGGGGTAACTTTTATATAATCATAAATATATTAAATATTATATTTTCATGAATAATATATTCATGGAGGAGTACGGTAATACTAAAATATGATGTTAAATTATAATTGTATAAATGATATATATATATATATATATATACTTTCAAAATGAAAAAATTATGTGCATTTTTTTTAATCTTAACCGTTCAAATATGATATAATATTTTATATTTGTAATTCTCATTTATCATAACAAGAAGAGTTATCATTTGATATGTTTATTTTATATATATACTTGTTTAATAACCCGTACCTTGTACAGGTGTTAAGTTTACAATTTATAAATTTCTTATACACACACACACACCCCAAATCTAAAGCCTTAATACATATTAATCCTATGGTTTATAATATCTTAATATATATTAGCATTAACTTTAATCAATCAATTGTGTTAATTTTGACATATTATTATATTATATTATATTATAATGGGGAGTAATTCTTAGTAGAGTTACTCCACTCAATAACTCTTAATATATATTAAATTTCAACGATCTATTGAATATTTTGATATTATGTTAACGATCATGCAAACCACATTTTAGTTAAATTGAACATTTGTAATTAGTTAATTTTATAATCGATATTTACTTATAACTTAGAAAAGTATATTATATATTAATTTGAATTTTTAATGAAATATCAAATAGTTTTCAAAGCGCGTAGATCAACTAGCGAGAGGTTGTTCTAGCTTAACCCATCCTACGTATGCAACTACGTTAAAAACTCAAAGGAAGAGCTTTGTCACCCATAATGGTCCTACTCGATCAGTGAAGGATACCTATGGTCTCTACAAAAAAAAAGAAGTTTTCAAATTTTATAAAAATTTGTAGACTTGATCTTATCAATAAAATTTTTAATTTAACGGTTGGATCATTAAAATTGAATATACAACAAGAGTTATTGAGGGAAATAACACAACAAAGAGTTACTCTTTGAGTAACTTCATCCTCGCCCATTAAAATATTTTATATTATACAATATAGAATTACAATTATATTATTATACTAAATCGTAAATATATTTATTATTTATTACTAAAAAGATTTGTAAACAAATTAGTTTGTTAATAATTTATGTAAATAATTCTTGCAAAAAATTTAATTAATCAAATAACTCAAATAATTTAATTAATTATTTTAAGTTAAAAAATTAATTAACTGATTAGCATAAAACATATCAAAATTAACTTAATTATATATGTGTGTGTGTTACTATTTATTGCCAGAAAATTTATAAAAAAATAATTTGTTAACATTTTTCAAAATAATAAAAGCATAAAGTTAAGTCAATCAAACAATCAATTAAATCAAATGATTTAACTTATTCATTAAATTTAACCAATTAATAGTCACGGGATAATTTGTATTAAAGATTTAGATTTAGTGTCATTCATAAATCAACATGCATAATCTCTCTCTCTCTCTCTCTCTCTCTCTCTCTCTCTCTCTCTCTCTATATATATATATATATATATATATATATATATATATATGAAGTGACTCCTGTGAGAACACTTGCTTATGTGAGAACATGAAAATAACTAATAACAACCCTTAAATCAAGATTAAAAATAATAGACCGCTTATATTTTGTGTATTAAAAAAGGGGGAATTGAGATATAACCATATGGTTTTGTAATTAATGCATTTAAATTGATACTTAAAATCAAATTAATTTATTCTTAGAACACACTTAAAATATAAAAGTTATACACATAAAGTAATAAATTAATAAATCTAAAAATAATTGATAAACCATAAGTAAATTATCTAAATTTTTATAATAAATAGGTTAAACATATAAGTAAGTCCCTATACATGTTGTGAATTCTCATTTTGGTCCCTATATATAAAAATTTATTAAATCGATCTCTATACTTGTTGCGAATTCTCAATTTGTTTTCTACCGTCATGATGCCGTTTATACATTCTTAATTTGGTTTTTATACATGTAGCGTATTCTTAATTTAGTTCCTATACATGTAGCAAATTCATATAGGGACTTAATTGAAAATCTTTAACATGTATAGGGACTAAATAATATGTTTAACCTAATAAATATTTAGTACTTTCAAACAAATATAAAATCTACTGCTGTGAATAATGTCACATTGTAACATGAAAATAGGAATTTTTCAATATAAAATAATTTTATTTATTATTATTTTTCTCAATAATTTAAATTTTAATATTCTATAATTATCACATCAAATTTTAACATTTATCAAGTTACATTATGATAATACTATAGATTTTGTAGTTCATAATAAATGTTTTTACAAATATATTTAATTTAAATTAACTTGAAAATTATCCTAAAAATATCATTATATATATATATATATATATATATATATATATATATATATATATATATGTATATGTATATATAGGGGGAGTGTCAAATGAGAAACTTCTTAAAATAAGAAATGAGAACTATTAATAGTAGCCATTAGATTACAATTAAAAACAATGAATTGTTACTGCCGCCATCACTGCCACCACCATTGTTGTCACCACCATTACTGCCGCACCACCATATGTCATCGCCCTGCAGCCCACCACCAATATTGTCATCGCCCCTGCAGCCGCCACCACTATTGTTGTCATCACCGTCGCCGCCATTATCGTTGCTGTTGCCAGCGCCGCACTGCTGCCATCACCACTGCCGCCGCCACCATCGTCGTTTCCACTACCGTTACCACCACTACCACTGGTGACGGCGATGGTGATAGGCGCAACGGTGATGGCAGCGATGGTTGTGGCATTGGCAATGGTGGTGGTGGTAGAGTCGATGACAATGGTGGTCTTATACGAGGTGATTAATTGGGTTTTAATCCCAGCCATAAATTTGTTTTAATTATGATCTAAGGACTATCATTGAAAGTTCTCATTTTCTTATTATAAAAGTTTTTCATTTGAAAAATTCCCTATATATATATATATATATATATATATATATATATATATATATATATATATATATAGGGAGTGCTCTTGTGAGAACACTTAAATCAAGATTAAAAATAATAGACCGCTGAGATTAAAATTTGGTTAAAAACACCTCTTATAAGACCACTAATATTGTTGTCGCTACCGTCACCACCCCACCACTATCGCTGCCACCACTATAGTTATCACCACCATCGCCATAGCAACCCCACCATTGTCGCTATCGCCACCTCTACTACAATCACCCCCACCACCACCGCCACTGTTATTGCCACCATCATCACCGTCATCACTCTCACCACCATCGCACACAACCACCACCACCACCATTGCCATAATTTAATTTACTATTAACGTTGTTTTAAAATTTTGTATTATTGAAGGTAATTTAGATGGAAATTTGAATTTGAATTATATTAAAATTGATAAAATGTTAATTTAAAAATTTGCATAATTTGTTTACGAATTATTTATTATTTTTTAATCTAATATTTTGTTTCTATAATCTTTATAGTTTAATTGTGAAATTTTGAGTATAAACTATTTTAATTAGACTTTGATTTGACTTAAGTCCAAATATTATTAGATTTCATATTTATAAATTTATATATTTAATACATTTGAATGATTTAGTCATAATTTATTGTACTATTAATGTTATTTTAAAATTTAAAATTTCATTATTATTAAAGGTGCTTAACATTTAAATTTGAATTTGAATTAAATTAAAATTGATAAAATTTTAATTTAAAATTTTCAATGATTTGCTTACGAATTATTTGTTAGTATTAATTTATTATTTACTTTCTATAATTTTTATAATTAATTGTGATATTTTGGGCATAAATTATTTTAATTATAATTTGATTTGATTTAAATCAAAATATTATTAGATTTATGTTTGTAAATTTAATTCATTTGAATTATTTAGTCATAATTTAATTTACTATTAATATTATTTTAAAAATTTGGTATTATTCAAGGTAATTTTGATTTAAATTTGAATTTCAATTAGATTGAAATTGATAAAATGCTAATTTATAAATTTAGATGATTTGCTTGCGAATTATTTGTTATTTTTAATTTATTATTTTTTGTATATTTTTATAATTTAATTTTGATATTTTGGATATACACTAGTTTAATTATAATTTGATTTGATTTAAGTCAAAATGATATTAGATTTTATATTTATAAAATGTAAAAATTTAAATTAATAAAAATAATAATAAAATAATAACTATATAAGCTTACCTTAAAAGAAAAAGACAAATAAAAAAATAAAAATAAAAATAAAAAGATCAAAAGATAAAACATGTAAAAAAATAAAAGAAATATTTTTGGCAGCGAAAAAAAGATATATGATTTTTATTTTTTTCATATTGTACTCTTAAAAGGCTTAGTCTTATTATCCTTTGTATTGTCTTTTTTTTTATCATAGATATCAATAGAAGGTTCACCTATATCCTGCACAACATAGTCATTGAAGTTAAAAAATATTTAACAATTGATAAACAATATTTTTCACTATGTAATGAACCCATAGTTCAAAAAATCGAATAAAAAACATACAAAGTAAATTAAAACAATCAAAATGTCTAGATAATACATATTAAATAAATGCATAATAAATCGACCAAAAAATAAATAAAAAGTAAACAATGTCAAAACTCTCCACAAAGAAAAAGACAATAAAAAAAAAAACTATGTTACATATAAAAGAATGAATTAGTATGACACTATTTTTGGACAAAAAACACAACTTTAAAAATTAGTAAGTAATATGAATTTACCCAAAAATTCTCCTTATATTTGTCTTGAACATTTCACCTTTGCCAAACATTGAAAAAGGTGACCCAAAAAAATAAAATAATGGGACATGTAACGTATGGTCGAAAGAAGAAATAAAAAGGAGAAATAAAAATATTCGGTAAGAAAATGAACAATGAGACGAAGAAATAATGAAGAAAGAAAAGAGAGAATTGAAGTTACCCGATAATTTCTTCCCTATTGTTGTCATTGATGGTAAACCTTTGCAAAAGAGTCAACCATAGAGTTAAAAAAAAAACATAAAAATAATGCATGCAAGGGGTGGTCGGAGGAAAAGAAGAAAACAAAGAAGGATATATATTCATCATAATTGTCCTAATTAATATAAAATAATCTAATTACTTTAATTTAAAATAATTTGAATCACCCTAATTAATATATATTACTCATAATTATCTTAATTAATTTAAATCAAAATATATATTCATTGAAACTACGTACATGACAAAATCTTATTTTAAGTGTGTTTGGTAAGTCATTCTAGTAGCTTATAAGCTACTTTGACTAGCTTATAAGCTAGTTTAACCAAAATAAGTGTGCTTGATACACGATATTTTAGTAGCTTCTAGCTTTTTTTGTTTTTTTATTTTTATCCTCATTAATTTATTTGAATCTTTTTTTACTTTTTTTTTCCAATTTAGAAATTAAATAACTAAATATGTGCTTTTATGTAATTTTGCATTTATCAACTAGCTTATCAGCTAATCTTACCAAACACTTTCAATTCAATCAGCTAGCTTATAAGTTAGTTTTATCGAACATACCCTTTATAATAATATAATTGTATAATAAATTTGAATCAAAATTTATATTTGTACAATAATTATATTTGTTTGTAAAACACAAGAAGGGGAGTTGAATTGTGTTATTAAAAATTTTTGCAAAACCTTTTCAAGAGGCGTTTCATCTGAAGGACAAAGATAAAAACTTTCAAAAGATGTTTGTAAAAACGATGAGAAACACAAAGATTTATATTGGTTCGTTTCACCTTAGAGACTACGTCTAGTTCTTGGTAACCAACCAAGTTCCACTATAACTTAAACAAGTTACAAGTATTCTTTTATCCAAGCCTCTTCAGGCTCAACCCAAGTAGTATTTTACTTGCCTCTCCAAGTAAAAACCCAAGTATTCTTTGACTCAAAGCCTATTTAGGCTTCCAACAATTTCACAAAGAAATGGTTAAGTGTAAGTTATCACACTAAGCTAGTGTCTTATCAGACGAATGTATAATGAAATTCTGGAAGGTATTACAAGCAAGATATATTAGGAAATTATAGATTGAGAGAGAAAATTTTTCAGGGGTTCCACCCTCGTAATAGAGATATGTCCTTCTATTTATAGGGTTTTCCCAAAAGTGTCTATTGTGAGTGCTTTTGGAGACATCTTCCGTCTGGCATTGTAAAAGCAGAAAAGAGTTGCTGGAGTATTAAATGCAACATTTAATATCTTTCACCAATCAGTCACTCTGATAAGATAAAGCAGTCTGCTTATCTAGTCTTTCTCGTACTCAATTTTGTTGCAATGGACATATTTACTTTCCAAACTGACATCTGTACTCAAATTCCTATTTTAAGCATAAAGATGACTTTTATCAAGGATAGGTACGTAGATGTCTTCATTTTCGAGAGGGTGTGCGCTTTTCAAAACACAAAAAGGTTATCGATTATCATAGTTTTTAAAAAGACAAGTTTAGTACACACACACACACACACACACACACACACACATATGTAATCTTAGAAAGTTAATATACATGCATAATTCGCGTAGTAAGACGATAGCGAAAATATGTGAGAACATGTGATCAGGCGATTAAGCATAAGACTGTTTGTTATTATCAAAACAAAATGAGGATTATAAATTCATCATTTGTCTTAACATTGTTTAAAAAGAAAAGTATAATAAATTGATTACATTATTATATAAAATCAAAATATGTATAAGTTTTAGAGAAAAAAAGCTATGTACTGACAGTGTAATGCTGTTTTACATAGTCATCCAATCACAAACCACCATATATGGTAAGTTTGTTGACTTTTACAATAATTATCTTAAAAGTTATAATAATGGTGATTTGTGATTGGTTGACAGTATAAAACTTTTTACACTAACAATGCATAACGATTAAACTCTAAGTTTTAATGATTTAATTATTTGATTTAATCAAAATATATACTCATTGTAATCACGTTAATTACTATAATTAAATAATTAAATAATTAAATTAATAGTGTATTTTTATGAATTAAAAACAAAAAAATAGATGAAATTTAAGCAAAAAAAAATGAATATGGTGACGCCATGTGACATTTGCCTATGTGACAAAACCTTCTTTTATAATATATAATACATGTAATAGATTATCATAAGTACCATGCTTATAAATAACATTCAATAAAATATGAAAGTTTGATTTTCTTGTTATATAAAATCAAAATAATTTAAGATTTAATTATTTAATTGATGAATTTAAGTAAAATATAATAATGTATTAATATGAATAAAAAAAACCAGAAAAAACTGTGAAATTTAGGTGGGAAAAAAAAAAAATATGGTGTTGTCACATGACATCTTTTCATGTTACAAAACCTTTCTTTTATAATACATAATGGAGGAGTACGCTATGTGCGTGTGTGTGTGTATATATATATATATACACACACACACACACAACACACACACAGAGGGTGTATACGATGTCTAACCCCCACTCCATGGTGCCGTCAGCTCCCAGTTTCTACAAATACACAAGTAATTAATTAATTGTCTTTATATATAATTGTGGATAAGCCTAATTTTTTTGTCAAAGTAAATTACTTACATATGTTAAAGGGAAGATCTCTTTCATTTGATTATAGTTTCCTCTTGCTCGTATACTCTTCCGAGTATTTTCACTCTAATTAGTCCGTTAAATTGTTACACATTGTCAATTTATTTCTTAAAATTAATGAAATGAAGTCTGCTACACACGCTAGCCCATCCATTAAAGAGAATTATGTTATTCTTAATGGATGTGCTAACGTGTGGCACACCTTCAAAACACATGAACAGTAGGCTAGCTTCATATCATACTCACTCTCCTTTGTTTCCATCAAGCAAAAATGAAAGCAATTAATCAAAAACAAAAATGAAAGCAAGGTACAGTAGCTCCTTCCTACTTGGCTTCTCGCTTGCCTTCCTCTCTTTCGTGTGTGTTTCTTTTTCTTCACTTGCCAGCAAAAACCTCACCTAGCATAATAGGTTGCTAGCTACACACGAAATACACTAGTTGACTAATATTATTCATATTTCTCCTTTTAATAATTAATCTTTTTTACTATCCATTTGTTGTCTATTTCTTTTCATTATATCACTCATATTATTATACATCTATCTTTTTTTTTTTCTTTATATTTCTCGTGCTATAAAAAAATTGTATAAATTTAAA
This sequence comes from Spatholobus suberectus, assembly GCA_004329165.1. Classification (NCBI taxonomy): domain Eukaryota; kingdom Viridiplantae; phylum Streptophyta; class Magnoliopsida; order Fabales; family Fabaceae; genus Spatholobus; species Spatholobus suberectus. Next base: position 6,523,373 of record CM014732.1, read on the forward strand.
ATACAAATATAATTTCTCTTTTTTATTTATGGAATGGAACTCCAAAAGAGTGGACCACTTGCCTCTCTCCTTTGTGTAGGGGCTAAGCTAAAGGTAATTAAGGTTCACCATTTTTTTTATGATATTATTATAAATATATATTTATTTTCTCTTTTATCTCATTTTTACTTCATTTTCTTCTTATATTTTTCTTTCTTTCTCATCACATCACTTATCACATATATCACATTTTTTTTTTACGTTTTTTTCCTTTCATCCCAATTCACCCCCAAAACAAGATAGACATTGAATATTTTCCTTTTCTACGTAGTTCACCTATTCGCCATAATATAATTATAAACTGCAAGATAAGGTAATTAAGGTTCATCCTTTTTTTTCTCCACCTACTTCACCTACCCACCACAATGATAGAACTAGGGTGTGTTTGGTAAAACTAGCTTATAAGTCTAAAAAGCTGAAAGTTTATAAGCTAGCTAATTGAATTGAAATGTTTGGTAAGATTAATTGATAAATGTAAAATGATATAAAAGAACATATTTAGTTATTTAATTTCTAAATTAAAAAAAAGGTAAAAAGAAATTCAAATAAATTAGTGAGGATATAAATGAAAAAATAAAAAAAGCTAATAGCTTATAAATCAGCTTATTTTCATAAGCTAGTTGAAATAGCTTATGAAAATAAGCTAGAAACTATTAAAATAAACTCATGTAACAAACAAGCTTATTTTGGTCAAATTAGCTTAGAAGCTAGTCAAAGTAGCTTACAAGTTACTAGAGTAACTTATCAAACACACACTTAATATAATTATAAAATACAGGATTTATTGAATGAATAGTGCTACTTATATAATAAAAATTTACGATAGTTTTTATTTTTTTAAATTTCTTTCTATCATATTGTATCAAACACTTTTCTTTCTTTTCTTCCTATTCCTCTCTCTTATTTATTATAATTTGTTGTATAAATGTATAAATAACATTACTCTTATTGAATAATTGCCCTCCCTCCCTCATATATATAATTTGTTGTATAAATATATAAATAACATTAGTATTATTGAACAATTGCCTCTCACATCAATAAATTTTCAAGACAAAATTTTAAGATATATACTTCCCAAATTTTCAACCTATTTGACTAGGAATTTCTCAATTTCTACTCTTTAATCTTTCTTTTTTCACATGAAAATCAACTGCCCTCAATCAATGCAAATCCCTCAATTATAAAATTAGAGGAAGAAAATCCAAACAAATCATTGGAAGACAATCTCTACCAATGTCTTGGAAGATAATGGTGTGGAGCTTGGAGGAGGAGAGAATAGGGGGAAGGAAAATAATAGAAAGGGGTGCGAATAAGGGTGGACATAAATCCAAATGAATAAGGCTTTGCTTGAATAGGTCTAACCTATTTAAAGAATTCAAGGCTCAAGCCTAGTCTATTACCTTCCATAGGCTTTTTTAGACCTGACCTAATTAAAAAAATACAAGGCTCTAACTTGGTCTATTACCCACCATAGGCTTTTTTTTTTTTTTTTGCCCAACCTAGCTTATTTAAAAATTAAGCCTAAAGCTTGGATTATTACCTATCATAGGCTTTTTTTTAAGTATGACTGACCTTTTTAGAAGTATGGTTTGGTTTGTTATCCTATTTAAAGATATACTTCATATTAAATTTTTTAGATATATCTGACCTATCCTTAAATAGATTGACCCGTCCCTTCATATTTAAGATTTATTTTATATTCATATTTAACTTAAGGCTTAAATATCTTTTTTGCTCTACAAAGATTTCACTTTTTTTCTTTTAGTTCTTGTAAATTATTTTCTTTTAGTTTTTAGTCCTTGTAAATTCTTTTTTATTTTTTTCTTGTAATATTTTATTTTAATATTTAATTTAAGAAAATAATTAGAAAATAAAATGATGACATGACACTTTAATAATGTGACGTTAATGACTTATCACTTTTAATGACGTGACATTAATGGTGTGCCACTTTTGCTAACATCTATTGACATGTTACTTTTGATGATGTGGTGCATAACATCATCTTTTTATGACGTGGCACATGATGCCATCTTTTGATGATGTAACACTAATCACATCATTACTTGTCAACCACATGAGTGCTTTGGTAATAGAGTTAGACAACAAGAACAAAAAATAAAAAGGTTTAAAACTTTTAAAGACTAAAAGTAAAAAACATTATATTTATAGAGATGAAAAACATATTTAGGACTTTAAAAAATTATAATATTACAGAAGATTTAAATGTTATTTGTTTAATACTTGTGACACATTATTTCACTAGATAAAAGTTTAGGAGTCTCTAAATTGTTTTTTAACGAAACAAAATAAGATCAACAAATTTATTATGCAAGCATCGTCTTTTCCTTTTATTCATTAATTATTAATTTTTTATTGTAATCTTTAAGTTCAAATACTCACAAATCTATTTTCTTTTTTTAGTCCAGTTATAACTAAGGGTTATCTTAAAATACAGTAATAGTGTGGTTTGCTAACGTACTTCCAACTAAAAAATAAGTAGGTGTATGTTAACAAATCCATATAAATATATTTATATATATCATTAACTTATATACATAAATAAAAAAACTAATAATTACAAAATATAATTTAAATCCCATCATTAATATCTCACTAAAACATTAAATACATCTAAATTATATACAAATATAAATATATTTTTTAAGCTAACAATTTTTTAAAAGACATGTTTATATGGATTGGAATGATATATTTGTATATCTTATAAATTAATGAGATATATAAATGTGTGTGTGTATGTATGTCTGTATATATATAATAGATATTTGTGTATTGATCGGTTTTTATCCGAATGACTCTTGATAGATTAAATTGCTCACTTAGTATCTAATAAGGAGTCTTTATTCTCATTTGACGTGATTATAAAAGTTGTTATCAGTACTCTAAACAATGTAGAATGCACAAGTGTGAAAAACCCTAATTGTTAAAGGGAATATATATATATACACTTGATTTTCTATTATATATTGTATCGGAATCAGATACGCATGTATTGTAACTTACTTCCAAATACACATATTTCAAGACAATTTTTAAGATAATTTTATTGATGAGAATATGTTAGAATTTTGAGGAGAAATGTAAATCATACCAAGTTGATGAGGCCAAAGATCATAGATCTCATAGAACAAAAGAGGACTTCCAAAGAAGTAACTCATTATATTGATTGATTTGATAAAAGATACAAAGAGTCTGTTGGTGCTCTATTTATAGAGCTAATAATTATTTCTAACAAACTAATAACATCTAACTAAAATTTGTAACAAACTAACAACTCATAACACCCCCTCGCAAGGTGATAAGTGGTATCACCACAATCCCCTTGAATTACAAACAACAAAGAGAGAAAGATAACATCTCAAAGATTTTTTTTTTTTTACACATACTGATATGAGAAAAAAAAATGAAATAAAATGTCTACATTAGCAACAAAAATTGTCTTCAAACTGTTGAGGCCCAAGTATTATATTCACCGCATTGCTAAAAATGTACGCTCTCCCTTAACAGTAGTTAAAGTTTCGAGAGACAACGCAAGATAAGTATTACAAAATTTGCCTTCGTAAGATATGCTTTCAAAAAATGAGAAAAAAAATGTAGCCCAAAATAAACTGAAGCCCAAAACGAACAGAAGCACATCCCAATTAGATGTTAGGACACCTCAATCAACAGTCGCATACATTGAAAGAAAGAAAGAAAGAAAGAGCACATCTTCCATTTTGGAACTGTGAAATCAAATCTTTAGTTATTTTTCATTTTTGTTGATCTAAGAAATTTAGGTGTCAATGGCAAAAAAATCGAAGAGTTTCTATCCATGATACCAAAGCGGGTTCCACCGATGGAAGTGGGCGGACCATTACCAAGATTCGTCACATCATGGTGGCGATAGACCGCACAGGAGGAAGCAGAAATTGCGGCAACACTACAGTAATGACTTGGATTTCGATTCCGGCTTGAGTTCCGGTTCAAAGGAGGACGAGTCAGAGCATTTCGGTATGTATTCAGAGTATTCAAAATCGAAGAGCAAGGAAGAGTGAGAACAAAATAAGTGAAAAAATCAGGAACCACTAACGACTGGTACAAGAATGGCAAATGACGATCTCCACCGGGATCAAAGATATAAGTACCGTAGCTGAGGAACTTTGCCATCCCTTTGATGAAGCTGCATTTTTCGGTACCAGATGCACTGTAGAGGAGGTAGCTCTGCTTCCAAATGTACCATATCAAGTATCGATTGGGTTTCACCTTGTTCTTTAGCCCCTTGTCCATGGCCAGTTGGCCACCTTGTCCAAGCCAGTAGGATACATGAACGACACTCATTGCCAACAAGAGATCTCACCTTGTTCGATCTGCTGCCCGTGAATTCGTTGTTATTCAATCTACTGCTCGTGAGTGCTGTGTTGTGATAAATCTGTATTTATGTAAATTTATAGAGCAAGTTCATATGATTTTTGCATTAATTTATTAGAAATTTTTGAGAAAATAGATCATTAATGAATGATTTCATGTGATGTGTGTTTTTAAGTTTTTTATTTAAAATTACATGAATTGTCTTAATTTTGTTAAATTTTATGTAGGAAGTTAGTTGAACAAAGAAAAGAAATGCAGTCCACAGGTATAGAAGAGTAGTATGCTTATCAAGTGGGCTTAAAAGAAATCTATAAGCACGAGAACGGGTCAAAAAGGAGACTTGAAGCACAAAACGGAGTGTACAAAGTTGCACTCGCCGGCGGGACTTGCCTTGGAGGTATTCCGCTAGGCGGGTTGGATAGCCTGCTCGGTGTCAAAGCGAAGCGAATTCTGAAAAATCGCCCAGCGAGTTTCAAACCTCGCTGGGCGGGTCTGAGGTCCAAGTTTTAATTTTATTTGAATTTTACCGGGATTAAATCTTCTACTTCAAAATTTTAAAATTATATTACAAATAGCAAGAAGCAAAGCATAAGGGGGATCGCTGTCTTATCTTTATTCTTTCCGAAATTCTTCCTTTTTTTGGGTCTTTGGCTTTTGGAGAAAGATTCTTGAAGGACAATGGATATTCAGAGTCAAAAACTGGAGAAAAACTTTTTTTGTAAAAGATTTCTTCTTCTTTTCCTTTTGATGTATTTATTTAAAATTATGATATCTCTTCTTGCCATGAGTAACTAATTTTCTTGTTAGGGTTGTGGTGTATTTAGTGTTTGGAATCCCTAAATGTTTAATTTTAATTGAATTCTCGTTTTTGTTTAGTCAATTAGATTGCTCTACTGTTTTTATTTTCTTACTTGGAATTGATCATCTCCTATATGTTTCGAATCGATTAATTGAATAGCGGCCGTACCGCAATTAATTGGTAGACGTGTAGGGTAATCAAATTAGGTTTTGTCGTATGATCAACCTTCATTCTTAATTTTTCCAATTAGATTAAATAATTAATTTAATCCTCCCTTTTTATTCCGCATGCCTTCCTAGGATTTTAATATCTCATATGATCAACTGGAAAATTAACTTAGAAATGACTATTGTAATTTATGACCAACAATTGACAATAAAATTCATAGGGAAATATTGGTAATTAACAAATATTAAGAGGTTCAATTAGAATTAAATGTGAAAGAACTTAAGAGCATGAAAGAAACCACAACCTAAGTCTATCTTTTTCTGAATTTTTCTCTACTTACCATTGTTTGTTTTATAATTTCTATTTCACGTTTATGATTATTGAATCAACCTAGTACCTATTTAATTTTACGTAAATAATATAGAATCTCTGGAAACTGGTAATCACCATTTAGTCCTTTGAATTCGATATCTGGACTCACGTCTTTTGTTACTACTGCGATAAGAGTACGCTTGTCCTTAAGCGTACTTTTAGCATATCATGTTGTTCAATTTGCTGCTCCTTAATGTCTTTGATCTCTTTCTCCTTTTCTGTGGTAGGAATCACTGATCTCTCCATGAGAAAGCTCCGATACCATATTAGAATTTTGAAGAAAGATGCATAATCATACTAAGCTGATGAGGCCAAAGATTGTAAATCTTGAAGAACAAAAGACGATTTTCATAAAAGTAACTCATTGTATTGATTGAATTGATAAAAAATACAAAGATCTGTTGGTGCTTTATTTATAGAACTAACAATTATTTTTAACAAACTAAGAACAACTAACAAAAGTTTCTAATAAACTAACAACTCGTAACAGAATATGTTATAACTTATTATCACACACAGGCAGCAAAGTTGATTGGATGGGGTTGTCTGCAGTTGATGAATCCTGCTCATCGAAAAAGATCTCGATCCCTTAAGTATCAAAATAAAGCGCAACATTAACAATTTAGACCCTTTGACTTTAACTGCACGACCCTGCGACCGTGTTTCAGGTTGAGTTCGTTTCTGCATCAGATCAAAACTTCTTGATAAAATCGTATATGTGACTATTGATTTCCTCGGCGGCTTCTAGATTATTGAAGTGAGCTACTCCTTTCTGCACAACCACTTCTTCTAAATTTGGCACATCTTTCTTGAAACCTCCACCGTGGATATACTCCTTCATGTTCAGCGAGGTGTATACCATGTCCAACTCACCTGTAATGAATTTTACTGGCACCTTTATTTGCACTCCAGTCCATGGTGCCGTCAGCTCCCAATTTCTGCATATACATACAAATAATTAATTAATTTTCTTTTTAATTGGGATTCCTGTCATGTTTTCCAAATATTTCCCCAAAAATAGAAACATTAGAGTAGTGGCACACAATTATCCCAGGCAGCAAGGAGAAACAAGAAATTACAAGTCAAAATTTCTGTAGTAGTTCAAGGGTCCGGTGAAGCCCGTTTTCTCAAATTTGGAAACATAATAGGCAAGATCATCTTGCGTGAGCCAAGAGGGCAAGGTATCAGTCATATCCGGATTGAATCCAGTTCCATACTCTCCATGGGGAAGGATTGGAGGACCAGGTTTGCGAGTTGTAAGGAAGTTTTTGAGCACATACTCAGTGCCAACTTCAGCCATCTGAGCCTCCATTTCGCCTGGTTTCTGTCACACCGTTTAAAAACAGTTATTCCCATCATATCTACCATTAACTGCACGCACTAAATTCTGCTTTCATCTTACAGAAACAAATATTAATTCCAACCCGAGCTAGAACCATGTGTGTTTGAGCTAGTAATTATAATTACTAATCGGACTCTGCTTTATATACAACAGCAGCTTATGATTGCAAAAATTAAATCATGAAATTAATTAGTAAGACCTTAATTAGGTTCTTAAAATAAAAAAAATTATAATTAAGTACTTGATCTTGTAAAATTTTTATAATTAAGTTTTCAATGTTGCCAAAAAATAACAATTATTGACAGTTTTAAAAACTTAATTACAAAAATTTTACAAAATTAAATATCCAATTACAAAAAAATTTAGTTTAAAAACCTAATTAAATTTTTTTAAATAGTTTTGATAGCTACGGATTAATTTAACATAAAATTAAAAACAAAACAAAAAACAGGGGGTTAAGTGGTTAAGTAATAACTAAACATAAGGAAAATGAGAGAACTAACCTGAAATCTGCATATATAGTAGTCGTCTCCGTACATGGCACGCATGCCATCTACGGTTCTGACGTTGGGGTTTCTGTGGAGGAAAGGGACACTGAGGCAAACATAGGCCTTGACTTTGTCAGGGCGAAACATGCAGAGATACCAACCAATGATGGCTCCCCAGTCATGAGCTACAAGGAACACTTGTTGGGCACCCAGTGAGTCTATAAGGGCAACGAGATCACCAACTATGTGAAAGCAGGTGTAGCTGCTGGTTGAAGCTGGGGCCTCGGTGTCACCGTAACCACGAAGATCTGGGGCCACCGCGTGGTATCCGAGGGAACCAAGAGCCACAATCTGGTGGTGCCAGGAGTGCCAGAGTTCGGGGAAGCCGTGTAAGAACAACACCACAGGGCCTTCTCCCTTCTCTGCTATATGCATTTTGATGCCATTCACTTCCACTGTTCTGTGCTTTATTCCCTCCATCAATCTATCACGATGGTTGCGACGCGGTGGAACCAAAATGATTGGGCCGTTGATTTATAGACATTTTTTTTTCTATTTATAAAGTTCTTTCGTTTTAAATTTTGGTGATCTCAATTTTAAAAGATTAGTTGTTAAAATTTTCTATTTTAAAAAAATTAAGGTTTCTATATTTTAAAATGATACTTGAATAGTTAATTATATTTTTATAATAAATATATTTAGCGTGCTCCTCGTGTGGATGAGACATATTTGATATAATATATGTAGCGTGCTCCTCGTGGCTTTTTGAGGAGTAAATTATTAACTTAGTTTCTAAAATTGTAATGATCAGTTAAACTAATCTTTAAAAATAATAAAATAGTAAATGGTCTTTAAAATTATAAATGATTAATTAATTTAGTTCTTAAAATTATAATAATTAGTTAAATTGGTTCTTGAAATTAAAAAATATCAAAATGATTCTTAAAATTATAAATCATCAATTAATTTTGTCTTTTTGTTATTAGCTTGTGTCATCTAACGATATTATAAAGACTAAATTGTCACATTAAGTGTTTGACTAGAAGCTAGTTAGACACACATACATGGTTATCATGTAATAGGAATAAAAATAACTAAAATATTGGTGGACTAATAATTAGTTTTTCTCTTTCTCACATTTTTGTTCTTCCTTTACCCATTAATTATGCACTAGTCTTTTGATTTACCCATTAGGGAAATGTCACCACAGTAACTCCTAAAATCAAATTATGTGAAGTATACATTATTAAACGGAGAGACTCAACCTTTCTAAATAGACGAAGAATAAAGATGTAGGGAAGGAAAAAAATCGATTATTATTCTACTAATGTTTTGGTCGTTTTCATCTTTATGACATGGCAACCACATATGTGTGTTTAGATGGTTACCACTCAGCACATAACGTGCTAATAATGGAAGGACTAAATTAATTGATGATTTACAATCAAGAATTATTTTGACATTTTTTTAATTTTAGGGATCAATTTAATCAACCATTACAATTTCAGGAAATAAATTGCTTAATAATTTATAATTTCAAGGACCCTTTTGCTATTTTATTAATTTTAGGGATCAATTTGAGTGACAATTACAATTCAAAAGACTAACTTGGTGATTCACTCCTTCATGAGTAAGAAGAGTTGCTTAAATCCACTAACATTGACCTAGTAGTAAGAGATTTAAATATTTTACACAAGATCCTAAATTAAAATTTTATTGTCGTAGTTATTAAAAAAAAGAAGCCTTCAAGACATTATTTTTTCAATTGCACTTAAGATGGGAATAGATGAAGTAGTTCATCAAAAGCTTGTAATTTAGTTCACAGTAGGGTTAAGTTTGTTTAAAACTATTTTTAAAAGTCTATTTAGTTTTAAAAGTTAGATATTAAATCATTTGAAAAAAATTAAATTTAATAGGTTAGATTATTTAAGTAAATAATATAATAATAATAATAATAATAATAATAATAATAAATTGTTATTATTATTATATAAATTTTATTATAATATTTTAAGATTATAACTTATTAGTTTAGTTATAGACTCAAGTTCTTTAACATAAAAGTTTAGATTTGTTACAAACGATCTTATTATAAAATATATTTTTGAATAGTCTTTTAGGACATTTAAACATTAATTTAAAAAAAAAATATATGTCAAGGCTTACAAAAAAAAATTATCTATATCAACCAAATATGTTTGTCTCGAAACTGAAATTATTAAAATGGCTTAAACATATTTAAGATAAAACGTAGCCTATGTTAACTTATTTTTTACCTTTAGTTATGATTTTGTTGTACATATTAACTGTTTTTCATTTAGACAAAATTTAAGTGTGGTGTTATAAATATTTTAATATTATTTTTTTATTTAATTATGATTTTGTTGTACATATTATCTGTTTTACTTTTGGACAAAAATTAAGTGTGATATTATAAATATTTTAATATAATTTTTTATTTTATAAATAACTAGTGTTTTAATATGTGCATTATATAGAATAAATATTTATTTTATATAACATAAATTTATAATAAATAAATAGTTCTAAATATATAATATAAATTATATTATAATTAAAATTAGTAATAAATAAATATTTTGAACATATAGATTATATTTTAAATTTATATTGTGATATAATTTTATTCTAATTATTGATAATTTTTTAAAAATATTAAAATTCAATTTAGAACTAAAGACATTAAAAATGATAGATTAAAAAAAATGAGAGCTAAAAAATTCCTAAAAATACTCTCGTTAAAGAATGACAACTAAAAACACATTGTATAAGATAGCTATTGTAACATCCGCGGCGCTGACGAGGGCGGGGAGTGATCGCCGGTGCAAAAGAGATGAGGCACGACAATGAGCGGCTCCTGGCAGCTTCCAGCGGGAGGGGTACATGAACGAATCGAATACACACCCGAACGAGAGGATCCAAAGCTGTGCGGGTATGGGACTGTACAGTTGAGGATAGCTTAAAGGAATTAATAAGTTGCTACCTATACCAACAGAGCATCTACTTTTCGGTAGCCTATTCACTTAGAACTCCACAGTTAAGCGTGCTTGACTTGGAGCGATTTAGGGATGGGTGACCTCCTGGGAAGTTTTCCAAGAAGCGTGTGAGTGAGGACAAAGCACGCTAAAAAGTCTTGTGTTGGTTTGTGGGGACAGTCACTCATCCTGAAAGCGGCCGGGCGTTACAAAGTGGTATCAGAGCAAGGCCTCTCTCCCAGTACGGTGTGGTTCGAGGACGAACCAAGCGGAAGCTGGTGGGCATCTAACATCCCGGGCGCTGACGAGGGCGGGGAGTGATCGCTGGTGCAAAAGAGATGAGGCACGGACAATGAGCGGCTCCTGGCAGGCTTCCAGCGGGAGGGGTACATGAACGAATCGAATACACACCCGAACGAGAGGGATCCAGAGGCTGTGCGGGTATGGGACTGTACAGTTAAGGATAGCTTAAAGGAATTAATAAGTGCTACCTATACCAACAAGATGCATCTACTTTCGGTAGCTTATCACTTAAGAACTCCACAGTTAAGCGTGCTTGACTTGGAGCGATTTAGGGATGGGTGACCTCCTGGGAAGTTTCCCAGGAAGCGTGTTAGTGAGGTACAACAACTCCTAAAATATCTTTGTTTGTACAGTACATGACAGCCTAAACGGCTGGGCTAGTAGCTATTGTTATGATCATGGCAAGTGTACCGGTTATACAAGTAATAAAGTGAAAATAAAATATCGTCTCCACAGGGATTGTGATTTTAATCTCAATTCAACCCAAAAATTGCTTGCTGGTTTATGAATTAAAAGAAGATTTGAATTTTTATGATTTTAGGAATTAAAGAGAAAAAGTAAATGAGAATGCAATTATATGATGTTTAAAAAATCAATGAATTAAACGGTTAGATTTTAGAATCCCCAATAATTTTTCCTAGTGTAATTTCTTTCCCTTCTAAACCCGTTCTTATTAAGCAATAAACCTTCATTTTGCTAAATTAATTTATCCCTAATTCCTTAAGCAATAAATCCTTTGTTCCTAATTTTGCATCCTAATCCCTTAGGTGAACAAACTTAGTTACAAGCATTAGAAACAAGAAATTAAGCGAAGGCATATAATCTCTCCTCCTATCCCTAGGTTCAATAATTATATGGTTGTTAAATTGGAACGGTTCAAACCCCAATTTCCTAATTGGAAAGTTTGAATTACAAATCAATTTCAAGTGGGGTTCAAGCACAAAAAGCATTACGCATAAACTCAACAATTGAATTGCATTAATAATCAAAGGTTCAAAGGAAAAACAAATTATAAAGGAATCAAATTATGGTTTATCCTAACCTAACCAAGAGGGGGTTTAGAAACTCATAGAGTTGTCCAAAACAAAACAAAAACAAAAGCAATAAGATAGAAGAGCCATAAACCTCAAAAATTGAACCCGAAGTCCTAAGATTTAAGGTCGCAAGATGAGTCTTTAAACTTTTCTTCACTTTTGGTCCTCAGAGTAGTCAAATAATGATCCCAAACGTGGAGTTCTAGCCTTTTTATAATGAGTTTGAGCTATATGGGTTGCAAAACAAACTAGGTTCGCAAAACAAAAAGTCTGGAACGCGTTGGCGCCAGGTGTAGGCCAAATTGGCGTCGGGCGCCACCTCTTTGAAAATCCATCAACATTTCTGGTGCCGAGCACTAGTTTCTTCAACGTCGGATGCCTAGTGCCTGGCGCCAGGCGTAGTAGAATGAGAATGAATAGAAAATGGGTATATTTTAAGGTGTTTGGATTGAGAGAAGTAGAAAAAAAAAGTGAGAGAAAGAAAAGTGAGTGTATGTTGTAAAGATATATTTGTCTCTAAAAATATATTTACATGGTCCAAAATAAAGGATAAATACATCATTTCAATTTTTAATGGATCCCACTAATTTTTTTTTCCACTTCTTCCATCCAAAATAAACAATACGTAACATATTGTTTGGTTTGATAGAGATTGAGAAGAAAGAAGTAGATGAGAAAAAGTAGTGTTCTCTTGTTTGGTTAAAGAGAAAAATGAAATAGAGAGAAAAGTTAGAGTGGATCCCACCTAAAAAAAATCTCTTTTTTGATGGAGAGAAAAGAAAAAAATAAGAGATAAAAATTTGTGAGACCCATTTAAAATTATAATTCTAACTTTACTATTTTTTTAATCTCACAAGATCTATATATATTAAGGTAAATATGTCTTAACAAGAAAAATTCATTCTCTTTCTCTTCACTTTTCTATTCAACCAAACAAATAGAGAGAAAACTCAACTTTTCTTTCTCTTCTACTTTTCTCATACTTTTTTCAATTTAAATACCTTAAAAATCTACTCATTCTCTACTTATTCTGTCTTCTCTCTTACTTCTCTCTTTTCTACTTTTCTCTTTACCCAAACAAAACATTAGAGAGAGATTTTTTTTGTTGTGAGCTCCACCAAAATTTTCTCTCTTATTCCACTTCTCTCCATTCCCAAATAATAGAAAACTTAATTCTCTCTCACACTTCTTTCACATCTACTTCTTTCTCTCCAAAATCACCCTAAGCAAACAATGTATTAGTCTTGGCCTTGTGTTAGCCCAATGGTGGCCCACACAATATTTGTCAAAACTACATTTTACATTTTAGCATTGGCTGCCGAATGTAGCATTGACTATGAAGAGGGAATTTGGATCCTCTCCAGCCAATATTTTTTCCAACCAATGTCCTGCATCTCAGTCCTTAATTCATCAATACACAAAAATCAAGAAAGAGAAGAATGTAATGTATGGTTCAGATTTTTGTTGGAGAGAAAATATTGTTGGAGAGGGTGGAGAGGATCCATGCTGATGAAGAGGTTGACGCTAGCATCAGTTTGGCTGATGTTAAATGATAGTCATGACTGCAAAAAATAGCCAACACTAATACTAAATGTGAATAGTTAGCGACTGCTAGCTTAATAATTTTTTAAAATTTTTTATTTATTTATTACTGAAATGTTACAGAACTAGGGCATAAAAATTAAAATTATAAAAACATAATAAAGAAATAATATGAATAATAATGTAAAAATCAATAAAAAGAATCACCATATACAGTTGTCCTCATCTATGTAATACAACCTTGATTCAGGGTATTTAAACAAACAATTGTCACAAAATCTGCTGATATTTTTTCCTTCTATATATTACTATACCGTCACCCAAAAATATATGTCTACAACCTACTGTAAATAATTAATATAGAATAAAATATATTTTCGAAAATTCTGTAACACCTGTTGTCTTTCATTATCCACTAAAATACTCTTTAAAGAATTGTCAACACGACCATATATTGTCTTCTTAATCCCGTCGTTGTTACTACACCAGCAATTCATGCAACAAAAACAAAGCAAACTTTTATCTAGCTTCAGGAGTCCAAGGATTACCCTCTATGGTGCAAACTGCAGACATTCAAATGAAAATGTTTCTATGATAACACAATCATGATAGTACAAATAAAGCTTAAAGCAACGAGCCTGCAAAAGCAACTTCAGAACACCGTAAGTAACATAGATAAATGGTAACCTAACTATTTAACTAAACCGAGTGAGCAGCGCAACAATTCACTAAGCTGATAATATTAGAACTTCTTGATAAAATCATAAATGTGATTGCTGACATCCTCTGCAGCTTCTTGGTTGTTGAAGTGAGCCACCCCTTCTTGCACAACCACTTCCTCCAAATATGGCACATCTTTTTTGAAAGCACCGCTCTCTATATAGTCCTTCGTCCCTAGTGAAGTGTATACTACATCCAAATCACCCGTAATGAACTTCACGGGAACTTTGACTTGCACTCCAGTCCATGGTGCTGTGAGCTCCCAATTTCTGTAAATAGAATGCACACAAGTAAAATACGCTGTAATCCAGTAAAAGCTATAGATATTTAAAGTAGAAAAAATCATTTACCACATGGAAGCCTAAATTTCACTTGTTATTCACGGAGAAGTATATCTTCCAGTTTGGAGCATTCCTCCACATATAGGAAAAAAACAACGATAGGAACTTACAGGTTGAGATTTCTATAGTAGTTGAGGCCTCCGGTGAAGCCTGTTTTTTCAAATTTAGTAGCATAATATGTGAGGTCCTCTTGTGAGAGCCAAGAGGGAAGGGGCCTTGAAGTATTGGGATTGGAACCGATTCCTTCTTTGGGCAGGATTGGTGGCCCAGGTCTCCGACTTATAAGCATGTTCTTGATTACTTGTTCAATGCTTTTGTTGGCAAACCCTGCTTCCGCCTTGCCTGGCTCCTGTCACACAGATTAAGTACAAGAAACACATCAGAACTAGGATCACAATATCAGATAACCATCACTCACAATTTCGATTATGGTGTGAAACAGGGAATAAATAGGAACGGTCAAACTCCAATTTTCTTTGGTTATTGGGTTCCCAACTAACACATGCATCCCTCTACAATAATCCCTCTCAATGGTAGGATGGGATGTCGCATTGGAACCTTGGAAAACAAATACAAACGGGATGTTGAAGCTAAAACTACAATTCTGCGAGATGCAACAAATAGATGCATGCTTTCTCCGTAAGATTGCAGAATCAATTTCATATGAAATTTAATTTTGCACATATAATTTAATCCAAAGTCACCGTTAATTATCTCCGATAATTGGAATTTCACCGCAGTAATCAATACTAACCTCAAACCTTTATTAAGTGAATTGCCCAGATGAAACTCAAATTCGGACCGTAGAACAACACCTAAAGCAATTAAGTACTGGATCTAATTTTTGTACTCTGCACTTTTCTAATTAATAAGCTTGAATTGAGGCAACACCTAAAAGAGGACACACCTGGAAGAGTGTACTTGAAAAGGCAAATACCAATAAATAGTTCAGTGAAGATTTTAAATTACAGATCTTATTATTCGACTGCAGTAGTTACTGCAACATAATTGCGGATGGCATTGGCAACGGCCGCAACCATAATCGCGATTCGACTACAACTTTAACATAGATATAACAAAAATTAATATCCAAATCTAGTTAAGTTCGTTGTGATTAACTAAAAGAATAAGGCAGAGCAAGCACCTGGAACCTGCAGATGTAGTAGTCATCCCCGTATAAGGCCCGCATGGCATCAACGGGCTTCACTTTTGGGTTTCTGGGTCTGAAAGGGACACTGAGGCAAACATAGGCCTTGATTCTCTCGGGCCGAAACAAGCAGAGGTACCAACCTATGATGGCACCCCAGTCATGGGCCACGAGGAAGACTTGATCCACACCAAGTGAGTCAATGAGCGCAACGATGTCACCCACGAGGTGGAAGCAGGTGTAGCTGCTCACTGAAGTGGGGGCATCGGTGTCTCCGTAGCCGCGGAGATCAGGAGCCACGGCACGGTAGCCGAGGGCGCTGAGAGCCACAATCTGGTGGCGCCAGGAGTACCATAGCTCGGGGAAGCCGTGGAGGAACAACACGACGGGGCCATCTCCTTTCTCGGCTACATGCATTTTGATGCCATTGACTTCTACAGTCCTGTGTTCTATGCCTTTCATTTTAAATCTTCCCTGCTGTGCCTTTCGGTGTGATGTCTAACTCTAACCTCACCTTATAAATAGATAGCGTGCATAGATCGGACTCAAATAGTTGTGTATCTTATTATAAGTAAAAATGATATAACATAAAGAATTGTATCAATAGAATTGTTTAATATTATTTTTGAGAAAAAAAAGTTATGCACTACGGTGTTTTACATTGTTATTTAATTACAAATTATCATGTATGGTAAATTTGTTGACTTTTATAATAATTATCCTTAAAAGTCATAACAACGGTAATTTGTGATTGGTTAACAGTATAATGCTTTTTACATTGACAGTGCATAATTATTAAACTCTTCATTTTTATTTGACAACTCTAATAAGTATTTTAAAATAATAGTAATTTTAAATATTTTAATATGTTAAACACATTAAATTCTATTTGGCATTTTTTTAATGTATTTTCTATTTTAAAATATTTGTTACTTTAAAATTATGTAAAAAAAATAATAAGAAACCTATTAAATATTTTCAATTTTAGTAAAACACAAATTTATTTAATTGTGTGTACTTTCTCGATCTATATATTAAAACTTTCTTACTCCATTAATAACATATACATTAAAAACCAAAGATAAAATTAAAAAATAACAAACTTCAATTTTAACATGATAAATAGTTTAAAATAAACTAAAACATCGAAAGTTAATATTATTTTAAAATAGAAATAAAATAATTTAAGATTTCCCACCTATCCGGTTGAATGAATAATATCTTTGACAAGTCTGTAACAAAGATGTGTACTCGGGCATCCATGACTGAGGAAGCAAATAACTGCTTGAGAATCAGATTCCACAATAATCTCTTCGAAACCACGATTTCAAGCAGTCACAGCACCTAAATGTATTGTTAATAGCTCAGAATGTGCAATGGTACATGAGCCTAGATCAGAAGCGTAGGAAAACAAAACATTGCCATTCACGAAGAAATCCACCAACAGATGCTCATCTTGTATGCAACTGCATCGAGCCATCACAGTTCAATTTGATTTAATCATTTTCAATAAAATGATTAAATCAAACACATTTTCATTTAAAATAAAAAAAAAGTATTGATCATCTAAAATATATTATTAAAAGAGGTTTGAACCAAAAAAATCTATTAAGATTGTTTGGTTTCATTGTTTTGTTTTATATACATTATAAATATTAAGAGTGTATTTGGATGGAGTATTTGAGAATTCTAAAGAATTTAAAAATCCTAAGAATTTCAATTGGTTCAATTGAAATTCTTTAATTTCTAATTCTTTTTTTGGATAAAATAATCAAATTCATTCATTTTCAAAATTTTGCATTTGGATAAAATAATCAATTTTCTTTATTTTTTTTAAAAATGGGAGGAATCAAATTATATTGGTGTAACTTATACCAACAATTACACCATTCAATAACTTTTAATTGGATAATTTATTTCAAAATTTAGTGTTGGATTGAAAGTTCCCTTAAATCATATGTACAAAATTTTATATTAATATATACAAAATTATTTGATACCTTATTCAAATCGATCAAAATGAACATAATATATACTCTTCAAATATACTAAAATATAAACTGTTTGATTACCTTCTTATTGTTATTTAATTTTGATAAAATTTGACACAAATAATCTTGGTAATATATAATTATAATTCAACAGTTGAATCAATAAAAATTACATTCTATATCAAGTTATCGATGGTGTAATAGTTAGTGTAAGTTACACTAGTGTAAGTTGATCCTTCTCTTCTAAAATTTCTTGTTTTGATAAAATAAACTAATTCTTTCATTTTTAAGAATTTGTATTTGAATGGATAGAATTGGAGAAAAAGAGAGAGAGATAGAAAAGAGAGAGAAGAAATAGAATGAGATAGAGACAAGGAAGAGAGAAAGAGAGGAGAGAGAGATATAAGAGAGTAAAAGAAATGAAAGGAGAAGAGAAAGAAAGAAGAGAGAGAGAGTAGAGAAAGAAGCGAGAGACAAGAGGGAGAGAGAAGAAGAGAGAGGGAGAAGAGAGAGAAATTAAGAAAGTAAAAAGATAAGAGGGAGAAAAGAAAGAGAAGAGGGAAGAAATATAATGCCAAATCAAATTGACAAAATTATTTGGACATCCAATATCAACTAGAGTATCCCTGATAAACTATCGTTTGAGCATGTCATATGCTTCCTCCAAATTTATTTTAATTGCCATCCAACCCTTAACTGTTTTTTTCTCCTCATGGAATGAAAAAATTATTGTGCTATCACAATATTATCACTACTGTGACGATTAGGAATAAAGCTACATTGACAAAGACTTACCAAAGACTCCATAATAGATCTTAGACACTAAAAAGGAAATTTAGTAATAGCTTCGAAAGGCACAATAAAAAGACTTATGGGCTTGAAATCTTGCCTTCTTATAACCTAGTCCACCTTAAGAATAAGAGAAATCAAAGTTTCATTGATCTCGCCAACCTTGTGTGGATTATGAAAAGATTCTTGAATTAAATTGCATAAAGCTTCACCCATTATTTTAAATTGACTTTGATAGAAAATAGATTAAAATCCATCCAAGTTAGTTGCTTTGAAAGCACCTATATCCCAGATGGCTCTATATGGACTTCCTGAGATATGATCCTAGCACCCAAGGCCGGTCCTAACATTTTATAGGCTCGAGGTGAAACAATAGATACGGCCCCCTTATATATACATATTTTAAAATATAAAAATATATTTTATAAAAAAATAAACACATAATTTCATTAAAAATTATACGTCTTATTACATTAAGTGAATAGCATAGTTTTAACAAATCTCAAAAAAGATGTATTACCTTTTTTCTTCAATCAACTCCTATGCCATCCTTATTTATCGACAAAATATTTTCTCTATTTATAAAATTGTCGTCTCACCTATTACCTACAAAATAAAATACACAAATTATCATAAAAAGTGGTTTCTTCAAGCATTCCGAGATGCAAAATCATTAATAATTACATCAATATCAATGTTTTCCAACAAATCTTTTTCAATAGATAAAATTGCCAAACCACTCAACCTTTCTTGAGACATTGATGACCTCAAGTATGTTTTTATTAATTTTTGCTTTGAAAAACTTCTTTCAACTGATGCTACTGTCACAGGCACAGTTAATAAAATTCTATAAGCAATTGAAACATTTGGATAACAATCTGCAACTTTAACAAACTCAAGAATTTCAATGGCTGACATTAAGTTATTGGGCAAAGTGACTTTCAACACTTTCAATTCAAAGAAAAAATCATCTAAATCAACATCTGATAAATCGCCATAAGAAAAGGTAGAGTGAACATTAGCACAACATTTTCTCAATTCATTATCATCTAAATGACTTTAACTTCTTTAAATCAAACAAAAATCCAAAAATATTTTCAAATATCTTTAATTGCTTAAATCTGTTCTTTAAAGAAGTAATTGCCATGTCCACAACAACTAAAACATAATTAACTCTAAATGACTCATCAGTCAACTGAATTTCTTCATCTTGATTATTCTCATCAAATTGTTTTTTTTCTAATAACACGGCATTTTGTTGGAAGTATAGGCTCTACTTCCATATCAAGTGCAACATTTTTAGCAACATTCATACTAGATGTGAAGCCTTCATCTCTATACTTTTCAAAAAACAACAATACATCTTCTAATTGTTTTATGGTAATGTCAATGCACATAGATTTAGATTGCAATTTCTTGCTCACCATATTAATAGCAAATAAGATGTCATATCAAATAACCATGCCAAGCAAAAACTCAAAACTCTCAAGTGCATTAACCAAACTCTCTGCTTCACTCTTTGACTTGGCATCATCACAAGATTTATGTAATTCCAACAAAGCCAATCTTATTTGGGGACCTTGAAATCTAATGGCTTTAATACTTTTAATTCGACTTTCCCAACGAGTATTAGACAGATATTTCATAGTTAATCCAAGAACATTATCAAGTAAAATCTTCCATCTTTTTGGAGAACTTGAAAATAATGAATATATGCATTGAACAATTCCAAAAAAGGAAACAGCTTTAACACAAGAATGTGCCATATCACTAAGAGTAAGATTAAGACTATGACAAGCATAAGGCATATATAATGCTCTCGAGTTTATTTCAAGAAATCGCTTTTGAACTCCTTGGTGTTTTCCTTTCATATTAGAACCATTATTATAACCTTGACCCCTCACATCATCAACATTAAGATCAAGAGTCTTCAATACATCTTGTAATTCATTAAAAAGTCACAAGCCAGATGTGTCATCCACTTTTAAAAACTCTAAAAAGTACTCCTCAATTTTTATTTTATTATTTGACAAATTTACACATCGTATTATTAGAGTCATTTGTTCTTGATGACTCACATCAGGGGTACAATCAAGAATTATAGAAAAATATTTTGCCTCTTTAATGATCTTTATGATGGAACTTCTAACACTATGAGCCAAAAGGGAGATCAACTCATTTTGAACTTTATGCCCAAGATAATGATAATGAATTTCACGATTTTGAATGCGTTTAACATGATCTTGCATTATCACATCAAATTTCGCAATCATTTCAATCAATCCCAAAAAATTGCCACTGTTATCTTGATATAATTTTTCATCTGATCCTTGAAAAGCCAAATTATGTTTAGCAAGACATTTAACAATTGAAAATATTCTAACTAAAACTTGTTTCCAACGTTCTTTTTCTTTCATAACCTCTTGTTGCAAGTTTTTATCAATTGTTTGATTTTTATCTAATCTTGCTCTCAATTCATTCCAAGTATTCATGTTATTCATATGCTCAACACTATTCTCATGTTGTTTAAGTCTCTCGCTAATATGCTTCCAATCTCTTAAAAGTGCTATCCAAAGGAAAAACAAGATTCATTTCTCTTATAGGCCCCTTTGCAACTAAAATGTCCCTTGCTTTGTTATCAAGACTATCCCAATTTCTAGGATCATAAATATCTAAAAAAGGAATTGATTGTTCTTCATCAATGCTAAGATTTTCAATATTAGATTCATTTGGCACATCATTAGGCTCATTTGAATCATTAATTTCATGATTCTCACTTACATGATTTTCATTATGTAAAATTTCATTTGATTGATCCAAATTTTCATGAGAACCTACCTCTTTAAAAACAAATTTATCAATAGCTCTTGTTGTGATTTTATTAACTCTTCTGCTTGTTTTCTCTTTTTTCTTTTTTCACTTCCAAATAAATGTCTTTTAGACAACATCTTATAAAAGATAAATCAAATAATCAATTAAAGCAAGAAAAGAACAATAGCACCTGGAAGCTAATAGAAGTCGAAGTCGAATACTTGCTCACAAGTTTGCTAATCCCAAAAGCTAAATACAAGCATTGTAAACATAATGAAAAAATTAATATAAAATTAGGCATAACAATTAACAATATTAATGTGAGGGAAATTGCAAAAAGACTTGCAAGAAAAAAAATTGTAAATTGTTGAAGCAATTAAAAAAATTGGAAAATAATTACCTGTTTCAGTGTCATGTTATTAAAATAATAAATATATAATTTCTCTGAATATTTAAAATCTTAGATACTTAAAATAAAGAATTTAATCTATTTTAAATGTTATTTTTATTTTCAAGAAACAGAAATTTTATAATTTAAATATTTTTATTTTATGCTAAAAAATTTAAACTATCAAGTGTGGTTTCCAAATTTTTATTCATATATATAATTATTTATGAAAATTTTAATATTAGGAATCCTTATAATTTTTCTAGTACCTACATTTATGAAATATGAATAAGTAGTTATATTAGCTAGTGATTTTTATTTTTATTTTGCAAATTTCCATTACATCACACTAAGCCCCACTCTAGCCATCCAGTAGCAAACACACGTTATTAGCAATCCAAGGGTAATTTTAATTAAGAAATTAAAGGATGAAAGAATTTATTAAAAGATATTATTAATACATTCTATCATAATTTTTAATACATCTCTAACGTATTTTAATAAAAAAAATTATATTATTAATTTATTAATCAATAACTCAAGACATTCATTAACAAGACTCAAAGATGAAAATGGGTAAAACCACTTTATCCTTAAGTTATACAATTTTATTGTCTATTATTCTCTTTTTATTAGAATAATATGTACTATGCAACTTTATCCAATATGGCTTAGCGGGCATGATAATTGGTAATTTGGTACTATTAGAACAAATGGATTGAGATTTTAGAATTGAGGTACAACTGTCAGTGTTCCCTTTTCAAACACCGAATTCTCAACACCTGTCTTGGGCATCCATCTTTTGGTGATTTTCTTCTTTCCTCCGCTACCAGTCACATTTTCTTCATTCAAAACTAATTACTAATATTTACACTCTAAATAAATTAAATCACAAGTTCACACAACAAAAAAGTATTGCATAATTTGCATCGAATACATAAGGATAATGGGAAAAAAGTGATGCACATACCACTATATCAACAGCTAGCAAGCCTGTCTGAGTTCCGGTTATAAGTGCCTTGCAGAGTCAGCTAAATTGCAGTTGCAAACTTGTGGTCGGTCTTGGCATCTCGCAGTCGTAGAAAAAAAAAGTACTAATCACCCTCTTCCGGCCTTCCTCTTCTAGTTCCCTAACTATAGCACTATATGAATGATATATTAGTAAAACAGTAATTTAGTTTCAGACTTTCAGTGTATCACTCTCTTCTTCTTCTTGGTTTTGATTAGCTATTTAACTTCAATACTTTCGAACTTTCCAATTTTTATGTCTTTTAATATAAAAAAAATTCCCGTTGCCATAAACTTAGAAAATAGTGGAGGTTCCTTTAATGTTTTGTTGGAAATTGAATGGTTAAGTTAGTTGAAAAATTGGAATTTGAGATTAGCTGATTAAATATTGAATAGCAGAAGTTGAAAAGCCAAGCGTAGATTCATGGAATTGTAATATTTTTTTTTCTTAAAATATCAATGCTGAGTGTTTTTTTGGGCCCCCCTAATCAGGGGCCTTGGGCCATTACCCTTCAAAACAATGCTCAGGGTCGGGCCATCTAGCACCAAGAAAATCAAGTAGATGAGTGTCAACTTTTGGAAACAGACCTGTTACCCGAAAGACTTATAAGCATTGTTATCAGAAAAAGGTTACTTGTAAAAAATTGTGACAAGCTCCCTCAATTCTTTCGAGTTTGATGCCCAAATTCCACCATCATCCTAGATAGTATCAATTTTACTTTTCCTGTGCCTTATAATTGTGATGCCATGAAAAAAATTTAGAATCACGATCTCCAAAAGCTAGCCATAATTAGATCTAGACTTTTAAAACTATAATATCTCCTCTTGCATCAAACTTCAAAGTCTCCTCATATTCTTTCCACACTGTATTCATATTGTCCACCAGAAAAGGATTGTACTTCTAAGAAAGATGTTGGTTAATTCTATCCAACTTCCTCCTCAATCATTTCTTCCTTGTGAAAATGTTACCAAAAGTCTCATTATTCCATCGCTATAAAGCATTATGAAAGTCCTGCAAATATTGATCAATTCCAAGACAACGATGGACTCCAATTATGCCTCATGTGTAACTATTAAAATCAAAATGGGTAATCATGAAACGAGAATGACGCCAACGGTTATTCTTCCTAATTTCAAAATGCATTTTGAGCAATAAGGGCCTGTGGTCTAATTTGAAGGGAGGCAAATGAAGGACAATTACTTCTTGGAATTTCATCCTCCACTACATATTCATTAACATCTGATTCAGCCTCTGCCATGTAAATAGGAAACCTTGAAACCCTGCATCAATCAAGTCACAGTCAGCTAACATTTGTTGAAATCTAGGAATGCATCGCACGGAAGGAGAATTTGCCTTGCCTCTCCTTTTGTGAGGATGAAGGATAGAATTAAAATCTCCAATTACTGCCCAAGCACTGTCAATGTCATATACCAAAGACCGTAGGTCATCCCACAGGCACTGACGTTGTTGAAAATGAGGGCTACCATAAAGTACTACTATTAACAGCCAATCATAAGAATTTTGCCGAATGTTTCTCATCATATGAACATATTGTGTGGAATGGCTCAAGACCTCAACTCGCCATAGAGTCTTACAAGCACCAAATTACACCTGAATGTCCACAAGTCTCCTCAACAAAGGTTCCATTAAACCCCAACCTTCATAGAATACAAGTAGCTCTATGCCCACTAGAATGGTTTTCCAAAAGGAAAATGAGAGAAGTAAAATTTTCCCTCCATATATCCCCGAGGAGAGATACAAACCCTTTATTTGACCTTCCTCTACAATTCCATGACAAAGTATTCATTAGGACTTAGTAAGTGGTTTTGTTACCCTCAACTGGCCTAGGTTCATTGGACTGACACATAGTCACCACCTCAGTTTAATTTCTATGGCAATAGTAGACTCTTTTACCACAACTAAATTAGGCTGCAGACTACTCAGTCCTGGAGATATCAAAGATGAACCTCCTTGTACCATCAGTTTGCATTGATTTGTCATAAATTGTAAGGTTTCTGCATCTAGTAAACACACGCTTTCCAGTTTCCTCCAAGACATTATGTTTATTTTCCCTACTAAAAATGAAACATGTACATGCCTTCTGGAGAGCACACATCATCTAACATTTTAGAACCTATTTAGCTTAACGTGTGAAGAAGAGAATCCACGTCAATTTAGAAGGGGAAAAAAAAATAAAAACTCTAACTTCTACATTTCTTTTTAGATTTTTTACTCGAAAATCTCAATATACACACATTCAAAACGTATAAACAAGCACGCACTTAATCTTGTCAATCTTTTTAAGTACTTCCTTATTGTTCTTGGATGAACGTCCTTGTGAAACTCCTGCAAATTCCTTTCCCTTGGACACGCTAGCAATAACATTTTTCCTATTAGACTTAAATGAAAGCTTTTGTTGCTGATCTCTTTTGGTTGACCACATGGGCTTTGACTTGTATTGCTGTTTAGAATTTTAACCACCCTTGGTGTTACGGACTCTAACAACCCGACCCATTAATTGGAGGGATCTAGATTTTCTATAGTCATAAATCACAACTCACACGTTTAATTAAGCAGTCATAATTTAATAGCTGAAACTTTTTATTCTTAGATTTTATTAATTCTGTAAAAATTAAAAAACAAAATTAAGGGTTGAGATTAAAGTTTTCTTCTCTCTCTAATGGGTTGATTGACCTATTTGAGGTCTTTTTACAAACATTTGAAACAAATTAGTGGCATGAGGTGGTTTTGACCATTGATCAATCAAACCTACTAATTTAATTAGCGAAATGCATGTCATATCAACTTTTCTTTAATTTTTTATTTTAAAAATACGTGAATTTGCTAGTCAAACTACCAGAATATGAATGAGCTAGTTAGACTAGCAAGTATACGTGGCATTCCATGTGAACGTTCAATTGGATTAAAAAAATACACGCATTCCATTAAAGTTAGCACTCTCATTAGTGAGTTTATGAGTGTGCCACATGTCGCATGCAGGTGTATTGTGGTATTCTTAATTACTAGCTAGTTTATGAGAGTGTGTTATGTGTTGCATCCAAGCATATTGTGCTATTCTTACTAACTAATTTATGAGAGTATGCCACGTGTCGCTTCCAAGTTTATTGTGCTACTCTCACTAGCTATTTAGTTATTTATTTATTAAATAATAATAAATAGCACAATACACCTAGATGCTACACGTGACACACTCTCATAAACTAGCTACTAAGAGTAGCACAATACGCCTGGATGTGACACATGGCATACTCTCATAAACTAGTTAGTAGGAATACCACAATACATATGCATGCGACACTTGGCACATTCTCATAAACTTGCTAGTGAGAGTACCAACTTTAATGAAATACGTGTATTTTTTAACCCAACTGAACATCCACGTGGAATGCCACATATACTTGCTAGTCTAACCAGCTCATTCATATTCTGTAGTTTGACTAACAAGTCCACGTGACACATTTTTAAATTATAAATTAAAAAAAAAGGCTGATGTGGCATGTATTTCGCTAATCAGACTAGCAAGTTTGACTGATCAATGGTCAAAATAATCTCATATTACTAATTTATTTCAAAAGAACCCAATCTTAATAAAATGTTTGTAAAAAGATCCTAAATCAGTCAATCAGCCCTTCTAATGTAGAGAATCTTCATCCAAATTGGAGCTGCACGTGTAACTCACCTGACACAGTAGCTTTCCCCTCTCCAAGACGTCACATGATTTGTTTAACACACCAAAACGTGATCCTTCATTTGCAATATTAATATCTTCTGTCTGTTACAGGAACATTTGAATTGTTACTATAACCGACCCTCTGTGCCCCCACTTTATTAAAGATAGATTCAGTCTTTATTAAATAAATATTCATGTTTTAAATTGGTTCTTTAAAGGTAGATGGCTGACTTGTGTCATTATTTTTCTCATCAAATTATTTTAAAAAAAATAAAATAATTATCAAATGAGAAAATAAGCTATATACTGACAGTATAAAGTAATGTATAGTTAATTCATGCAACGTTCAACAACACTAATGTATAGTTTCTCTATATATTTTCCAATGTTGTATGATTTACAAGAGTTTACGTGTGGTTTCACTGTCTTAAACATTTTTTTTATTGGTAAGCAAAAGGAGCCAACGCCTCACTGTCTTAAACATTGTACAATATAAATTTTTAAAATAAAATATCTATTAATTATTATTTATCAATTAAATTTATTCAAAATTTTAATCTATGTGAGAATCTATCTCGTTGATATATTATCTCTTTTATCTTTAAGAGGTGCATGTATCGAAAGGATATATGGATAGTTATATTATCTTATGTCCTATGTAATGTAAATTTAAAGATAAAATTTATCTTTTCGAAAATCTTCAAAACCCATTAACCCTAAAAAATAAAAGGTTAATATTAATTAAATATAATGTTCTTTTTTAAATGTGCTGAAGATTAGGATAATTTTCATTTAGATATAGCTCCTTCGACTTCTTTAAACGTTTCCGTTATTTCATTCTATTTATTTATGTTTAGACCCAAATAAAAAGTATTTATGTATGTCTTTTCTCCCTTGTAGGGAATTATAGCACGCATGTTTGATAATGATTATTTTAATGAAAATAATTGTTTTAAGAAAATAAATTTATTATATTTTTTTAAATATAACATTCCCATGAGCGGTTAAAAAAACTTTTAAATGAGTCAATAAATTCTTTTGTTCTACTAAATGATGGAAAATTGACTTTTTTTAAATCTAAATTCATTCTTTTTCACAAGATTTTTATTTCTCTACTCTTATTTTTCTGCTTTACCAAACGGTGAAAAATTTACTTTCGATTCAAATTATTTTTCCTCATTCTTTTTTCCTTTCAAATCAAGACAATCTAATTTTCTATTTCTGCTTTAGTAAACTGTAGAAAATTGACTTCTCTATTCAATT
Organism: Spatholobus suberectus; assembly: GCA_004329165.1. NCBI lineage: Eukaryota > Viridiplantae > Streptophyta > Magnoliopsida > Fabales > Fabaceae > Spatholobus > Spatholobus suberectus. The sequence goes on from CM014732.1 coordinate 6,550,980, forward strand.
ACTTTCATCTTATTTTCTTTCCTTTCAAAATCAACCCAACCTAGCAAGATATCAATTTTTAAGTTCAAATATCCTTTCAAAATTAACCTAACCTAGCAAGTTATCAATTTTTAAGTTCAAATATTTGATCTTGTTTTGTACAAAATCACATGTATACTCTACTAGAAACGATCAATATCCAAACCAAGTAGAATATTTATGAGCGATAAAGTTTTTTCTTTGAATATTTTGTTGGAATTTTATATTCCAATAATTAATATGGGCTAATATTATAAGACAATTATATTAGCTATTTATCATTAGTGGGCTTTATTTTATGTGGTCAAATTAAGTGAGCCCATTAGACTTTTAAATAAGATGATATGGGCTTAAATGAGCAGATGTCAGTGTTGGCCCATTAGGGAATAATGGGAACCCTATTAGGTTAACACACTATAAGAAGGCTATGGTCCCCAATACACCAAATCACAGAAAACTCATACTCTCTTCTTCCCATCTGAAGAGAGGCTAAGGTCCCATTGGGAACTCAAGAGATTCGGTTGAGGAAGAACCACAAAGCCACCGGCTCTCTTTGTTCGTGTTCGTGATAAATTGTCTCAAAGATTCTGTGAAGAACGCTTAGATCAGGAACCCATTATGGATTCAGGTATTTATCCTATCCTTAGTAATCTAGCATGTTGTAGATCCTATGTGAGCAAGAACGAGTTGTTCTTGATATATGCATGCTTTTGTAATTATATGCTTCCGCCTAAAGATCTTTCATATTAAAGATTAAAGCATGTATTCAAGAAATTTTTCACAACAAGTGGTATCAGAGCGGTCTTCTATGTTGGGTTATTAGGATTAATCTTTGATGATTTGAATAATTCCTATTTTTTTTTTTGAATGGGTATTATTGTTTCAATTTAAAACAGTAGCAATACTGTAACAATAATATGATTTTGTTCATATTACGATTTCGAAAGCAAAATTGCTGTACAAGGAAAATTGCTTAAAGCAATAATATGATTTCAAAAGATAATATATATGATTTATAATATATATTTATACGATCCAGGATTTCGAAAAAAAAAAAAAAAAAAAAAGGTGAAATTGACGCTGAAGTGATTTACTTTTCGTATATATTAGCATGTTAATATATATTATATTCCTTTTATATTAATATATATGATATTCATATATAATTATGGATCCAGTTGCTGTGAAGTATTTATATATATATATATATATATAAAAGGTATGGTTCTTTACTGTTTACGAATTTGATATATGCTAATGGCATTCTTTTTTGTGATAAGGACGTTAATAATTTGTGATTTTATCATAATGTTGTGTATATTGATTTCGGTAATATACATTATGGATATTGTTTTCAATCCTATAAATATTTAAAACCCGTAAATCAATTAGATTAATGTATATTGATTTAAAATCAATGATTTGCATTTTGATTACATATCTTTTGGAATCTTGACATTGATATCTAATTATAATGCATATATATTGATAAAAGTTTCTTGGTATTTGTGAATCACTGTTAAGGCAATGGAATAAATGATTTCATTTATTTGTGGTATTAGGATATTTTATATATATATTGATCATGAAGAGATTTATTTTATAAATAGTAAGATTGACGTCAATTTTTTTGATATTCTCGTAAAGAAATATGTATTTATATATATATGATATATTGTATTTTCTAAATTGTTCAATTTACTAGTATGTTGTTGATGTATTTAGAAAATATGGAATTAAAATTGACGTCAACGCTTATGCATGATTTCGACAAATTTAGACCCTTCCCATATTTTATTATTGTCTGGTAATTTTGGTTGGATTAATTGAAACAACATGTTGCCAAAGTAACCTCTGTTGCGTAGGTTGATTCGATTCAATTTACATAGATGTTGCATGGAATTATTCATGCGAACTGTGCTCGGCCCAAAGGAAGACACAGTTTGGCCGGATAATTACATGCCTGCGATGGTAAATGTGTGGTGATTATAAAGATTGATTTTCCATGTGAACAATGGAGTGTCCAAAGACAACTATTGTTTGACAGGACTTATCACCAATGTTTGATCATTGCGTCGAGAGTACCACTTGCAATTAGTTCTTTCAATCCAAAGATTGAGGATTAATGGTGCGCTAGGTATCTTGTTTGGGTCTTTAAATTTGCCATAAAGATTGATAGTGCATGTCTTATTAATTATCTTTTGACATGCCCACTAATGTTATTGTATGTTTATTGTTCTCTCTTTAGTTGCTACCGTTACCGCTTCTAACTTCACTACTCAAATTAATGGAATCCCAATGCTGAATGGGACGAACTTCAAGTCATGGAAAGAGGCCGTAGAAATTGTTCTCGGCTGTATGGACTTGGACTTGGCACTGAGGACGGAACGACCCACTTCCACTCTGGAGAACTCTAATGAGGCAAAAATTGAGAGGTGGGATCGGTCCAACCGAATGTGCCTCATGATCATCAAACGCTCCATTCCGGAGGTGTTTCGGGGCTCGATTGCTGAGAGCAAGAATGCCAAGAAGTTCCTGGAGGCAATAGAGCAATTCTTTGCCAAGAATGAAAAAGCTGAGACGAGTAGTCATTTGGCTAAACTCATCTCTATGAGGTATAAAAGTAAAGGGAACATAAGGGAGTACATTATGGAGATGTCTAATCTCGCATCAAAACTCAAGGCACTAAAGTTAGAGCTTTCTGAGGATTTGCTCGTGCACTTGGTTTTGATCTCACTTCCTGCACACTTTGGGCAATTCAAAGTGAGTTATAACACTCAGAAGGACAAATGGTCCCTCAATGAGCTTATATCTCACTGTGTGCAAGAGGAAGAGAGACTGCAGAGGGATAAGACTGAAAGTGCTCATTTGGCTTCGACCTCTCAGAATAAAAAGAGGAAGAAACATAAGGAAACTGTGGAAAGTTCTTCTCAAAAGAAGAAGCTGAAGAAGCAAGATGAGGAATTTACTTGTTTCTTCTGCAAGAAGACAGGACACATGAAGAAGGACTGTTCTAAGTACGCCGCTTGGCGTGCAAAGAAGGGTAAACTTCTCACTTTTGTTTGTTCTGAAGTTAATTTAGTTTCTATACCCAAGGACACTTGGTGGGTAGATTCTGGTGCTACTACTCACATAAGTATGTCTATGCAGGGTTGCCTGTGGAGCCGTCCGCCAAGTGATGCTGAAAGATTCATCTATGTGGGCGATGGCAATAAAGTTGCAGTTGAAGCTATAGGAACTTTTAGATTACTTTTAAAGACTGGTTTTTATTTGGATTTGGTTGAGACATATGTTGCACCGTCTATTAGACGGAATTTAATTTCTATTTCTATTTTGGACAAATCTGGTTATTCTTGTTCATTTGGAAATAATAAAGTTAGTCTCTCTTATGATTCAAATATTGTTGGTTACGGATCTTTAATTGACAATCTTTATATGCTTGATATTAAGCATTCCTATAACGAGATATTGCAAATAGATTCGTGTGGTACGAAACGTAAATTAAATGAGAATTTCGCCACCTTATGGCATAAGCGCTTAGGCCACATCTCTAAACAAAGAATTCAGAGGCTTGTGTCGGAGGAAATTCTTGGACCCTTAAATCTGTCAGACTTCCAAGTCTGTGTTGAGTGTATTAAGGGTAAACAAACAAACAAAAGGAATTTAGGTGCCGAAAGAGCAAAGGATGTCTTAGAACTAATACATACGGATATCTGTGGTCCTTTCCCTACGGATTCATGGAATGGACAAAGATACTTTATTACGTTCATAGACGATTACTCAAGGTACGGTTACCTTTATTTAATACATGAGAAGTCTCAATCTCTAGACGTTTTCAAGTCTTTCAAAGCTGAAGTTGAACTTCAACTAGGAAAGAATATTAAGGCCGTCAAATCTGACCGTGGTGGAGAATACTATGGCAGATATGACGGATCAGGTGAACAACGTCCAGGGCCCTTCGCACTTTTCCTCAATGAATGTGGAATCGTTCCGCAATACACTATGCCGGGCAAACCCAGCATGAACGGAGTTGCAGAACGACAAAACCGGACTCTTAAGGATATGGTAAGGAGTATGATTAGTCACTCTTCTCTACCAGAGTCGCTTTGGGGAGAGGCATTAAAGACCGCAGTTTATATCCTCAACAGGGTACCAAGTAAAGTAGTTGCTAAAACCCCTTATGAGCTATGGACTGGGAAAAAGCCCAGCATCAAGCACATGCGAATTTGGGGATGTCCAGCTGAAGCAAGGCCTTATAGGCTGCATGAAGGTAAGCTAGATTCAAGAACAGTTAGTTGCTACTTTGTTGGTTATGCTGAACGCTCTCGCGGGTATAAGTTTTACAATCCCATTACAAGATCCTTCTTTGAGACGGGGAATGCAAGATTCCTTGAGGAAGTTGAGTTTGGAGGGGAAGGAAACATAAGGAGTGTTGTCTTTCAAGAAGAACCTATCATTAGCAATGAACAAGTCTTTGCACCTATCATTGTTCAAGAAATAGATCCAGTACTTAATAATGATGTTATTCCTAACATCACTCAAGAACAAGACAACACTGAGATTCCCCCACAAGCACCACCACCTATAGTTCAAACTCAACAACCTCAAGAAGTGCCGCTAAGGAGATCCACTAGAGAAAGGAGAAGTGCAATTTCAGATGATTATATTGTATTTCTTCAAGAACATGAGGATGGCATTGGTTTGACTGAGGAAGATCCAATAAACTTTAGTCAAGCTATGCGAAGTTCTAACTCTCAAAAGTGGATTGATGCCATGAATGACGAGATGAAATCGATGGCTGACAATGACGTTTGGGATCTCGTCAAATTGCCTGAAGGTGTGAAACCCATTGGTTGTAAATGGATATTTAAAACCAAAAGGGATTCAAAGGGTAATGTTGAGAGATATAAAGCTCGTCTTGTTGCCAAAGGGTTTACTCAAAAGGAAGGCATTGATTATAAAGAGACTTTCTCTCTGGTTTCTTCGAAAGACTCTCTTAGGACTATAATGGCACTTGTAGCTCATTTTGATTTAGAGCTACATCAGATGGATGTAAAAACTACGTTTCTAAATGGCAACATCGATGAAACAATCTATATGGTGCAACCAGAAAACTTTGTTTTAAGCAATACAAAGTCCATGGTGTGCAAATTAAAGAAATCCATCTATGGCCTTAAACAGGCTTCCCGTCAATGGTATTACAAATTTCATCAAGTTATTACCTCCTATGGCTTTGAGGCAAATTTGGTTGATGATTGCGTATACCAAAAGTTTAGTGGGAGTAAATTTGTCTTTCTGGTATTATATGTTGATGACATCCTACTAGCCAGCAATGATATAGGCTTACTGCACGAAACCAAGAAATTTTTCACAAAAAATTTTGAGATGAAAGATCTTGGGGACGCCTCTTTTGTCTTAGGAATCCAAATACTTAGAGATCGTTCTCAAGGTATTCTTGGGTTATCACAAAAGAGCTATATCGATACAGTTTTGGATAGATTCGGCATGAAAGATAGTAAACCAGGAGATACACCCGTTGCTAAAGGAGACAAGTTTAGTCTCAAACAGTGCCCCGTTACTGATCTTGAAAAGAGAGAGATGCAAAAGATTCCTTATGCTTCCGCTGTAGGGAGTCTGATGTATGCTCAAATTTGCACTCGTCCTGACATAGCATTTATAGTGGGAGTCCTGGGGAGATATATGAGTAATCCTGGTATGCAGCACTGGAAAGCAGTGAAGCGCGTGATGCGCTATTTGAAGAGAACAAGAAACTACGTGCTTACTTATCGGAAGTCTGACAGTTTAGAGATCATTGGGTACTCTGACTCCGATTTTGCGGGATGCCCCGACAGCAGACGCTCCACATCAGGCTGCATCTACATGTTGGCTGGAGGAGCTATTTCTTGGAAGTCTACCAAATAGACTCTTGTAGCTTCTTCGACCATGGCAGCAGAGTTTGTGGCTTGTTATGAGGCATCAAACCATGGGTTATGGCTGCGAAATTTTGTCACAGGCCTACGCGTGATTGACAACCGTTGAGAGGTCACTCAAAATCTATTGTGACAATAAATCAGCAGTGCTCTACTCCAACAACAATAGGAGTTCTACGAAGTCGAAATTTATCGACATTAAGTATCTTGTAGTTAAGGAAAGAGTTCAGGAAAAACAGATTTCAATAGAACATATAGGGACGAATTCTATGCTAGCTGATCCATTAACTAAGGGCTTGACACCTAAGGTCTTTCACGAGCATGTTGCTCATATGGGTGTTGTCACTGAGGTTGCCTTAGTTTAGTGGGAGTCTTTCTTTATGTTCTATGTTTATTTAATACAAACTTTATGTTGTTTTATTTTTCTGCAGAAATAAAGATTATGAATTTATCAACCTGTTTGTATCTTGTTGTGTACAAAATTTTTTTTTTTTGTGCTTAAGGACTTTGGATTGATCTCACTAAAGACTAAAGTTGGACTAGTTGGAAATAGGCATGATTGAGATCACATTACATGTAATTTCCATGCTGCTCATCCATATTGATCTATGTCATTAAGTGTGTTGATGTGGTGGTCATTGGGGTTTAGTCACATTTTACAATAGTGACGAAAGCCGCGGTGGTTCCATTATTGATGCATAAGATGGACCAGATTGTTAAAGTAAAAGTTTAAAGATAAATAGCATACAGATGTGCGCCTAAAGAATTGTGATATAATTGTTACAATATGTAGCCCAAGTGGGAGATTGTTGGAATTTTATATTCCAATAATTAATATGGGCTAATATTATAAGACAATTATATTAGCTATTTATCATTAGTGGGCTTTATTTTATGTGGTCAAATTAAGTGAGCCCATTAGACTTTTAAATAAGATGATATGGGCTTAAATGAGCAGATGTCAGTGTTGGCCCATTAGGGAATAATGGGAATCCTATTAGGTTAACACACTATAAGAAGGCTATGGTCCCCAATACACCAAATCACAGAAAACTCATACTCTCTTCTTCCCATCTGAAGAGAGGCTAAGGTCCCATTGGGAACTCAAGAGATTCGGTTGAGGAAGAACCACAAAGCCACCGGCTCTCTTTGTTCGTGTTCGTGATAAATTGTCTCAAAGATTCTGTGAAGAACGCTTAGATCAGGAACCCATTATGGATTCAGGTATTTATCCTATCCTTAGTAATCCAGCATGTTGTAGATCCTATGTGAGCAAGAACGAGTTGTTCTTGATATATGCATGCTTTTGTAATTATATGCTTCCGCCTAAAGATCTTTCATATTAAAGATTAAAGCATGTATTCAAGAAATTTTTCACAACATATTTAACATAATAATATATCCAGAATTCAAACTTGAGATTACTGATTAAGCTAAATAACTTCGTGCCAGTTTATTCAAGAGCGCACAGTGGTAAATATTTGATTTTTATTTATTTAAATACAAATTTAGTCTCTATAATTTATTTCAAAAAAATTTAGTATTTAAACCCTATAATTTTGAAAAGTTTGGTTTCAATTTTTTTATTAGTAATACCAAAACACATGCTTAGTAAGATATAATCATTTGGACCAATATTTAGTACATTAAAAGAATTAAAACCTAAATAGAATAAAATTATATATATGAACAAAAATAAAGACAAAATAAAATGATAAGGACTCAAAACTAAATTTATAAAACCATAATCGTTATAAGGACTAAAATCTAAATTTATAAAATTATAAAGGCGAAAAATTAAATTATAACGTCCAAAACAAAAGATCAAAGTATTTTTTTTCTACCAAAGTGAGTTTCCACCAGTAGAACATGTTTAAAGAATTCCCAATATGTCTATTTTGCCTACTTGATAACTGACTATATTGAATTGCAACTAGTAATTCAAGCAACAAAACAAAATGAAGCAATTCTTTGACTTCAGGAGAACAAGTATTACAGACTTACAGTCTATGGTGCCAACAATCAAATGAAATATATTTTCCATAAGGACATGACCGATCATGAGTACAAATACATAACTTAAACCCACGAGCCTGAAACATAATTTGCAAGCACTGTAAGTAGCATGTAGATGGCAACCAAACTATTGACTAAAGTCGATGTAAGCAGCGCGCAATTAACAAAGTTGATAAGATCAGAACTTCTTGATAAAATCATAAATGTGATTGCTGACATCTTCTGCGGCTTCTTGGTTGTTGAAGTGAGCCACCCCTTCCTGCACAACCACTTCCTCCAAATTTGGCACATCTTTCTTGAAAGCACCGCTCTCTATATAGTCCTTCATCCCTAGTGAAGTGTAAACTACATCCAAATCACCTGTAATGAACTTCACCGGTACTTTGACTTGTGCTCCAGTCCATGGTGCTGTAAGCTCCCAATTTCTGTAAAATGCACACGAGTCGAATAAGCAATACAACCAACCAGCGAAATCATTTATTTGTCACATATCATTGATGGACAAGTATTTTGCATTCCGTGTGCAGGGAAAAACTAAGAATATAGGAACTTACAAGTTGAGATTTCTATAGTAGTTGAGGCCTCCAGTGAAGCCTGTCTTTTCAAATTTAGAAGCATAATATATGAGGTCCTGTTGTGAGAGCCAAGTGGGAAGGGGCATTGAAGTATTGGGATTGAAACCCATTCCTTCTTTGGGCAGGATCGGTGGCCCAGGGGTGCGACTTGTGAGCACGTTTTTGATTACCCGTTCAGCGCTAATTTCGGCCAACTCACCTTCCGCCTTGCCTGGCTCCTGTTACATTAATTAACCACATAATATCTGATCTAGTATTAACGTGTTGGACAACCATTAATCAACATCTCACAATCTCGATTGCGGTATGTGTGAACTAGGAAGTAGAATGGGTCAAACTCCAATTTTTATTTTTATTTTGGTTATTTGTTTTTAACTTCAAATACGTAGTTAGATGCAACCTTCTACAGTACATAACCTACTTTACACACTTCGATTAAACAAACAACGAATTTTTTTTTCTCAGCAAAAATGTTTTACATATTTTTTGCTTTACATCCCATTATACCTTTTTTAATTTTTTTTATAAAATGTTAATCGCCAAATCTATTTAACTTCGTTGTTATTAGAGTTATGATTATCGTACACCCCAGAAATGGGGTGGATGGGTGAAAAAAAAAAAAGAGGCAGAGAGAGAAAAAAAATTAAGAAAGAGGGAAAAAAAATATAGATATGACAAATGATATGATAGAAATTGGAGTGAGAAATGAAAGAAAAAAAATGAGATAGAACAAAAATAAGATAGAAGAGAAAACAAATGTATGTTAAGTATGTTTCTTGTTATTAATAGAATAGAAGGAGAAGAACCTGGAATCTGCAGATATAGTAATCATCTCCATATATGGCCCGCATGGCATCTACGGGCTTCACTTTTGGGTTTCTGGGCCAGAAAGGGACGCTGAGACAAACATAGGCCTTGATTCTTTCGGGCGAAACATGCAGAGGTACCAACCTATGATGGCTCCCCAGTCATGGGCCACGAGGAAGACTTGATCCACACGAAGCGAGTCAATGAGCGCAACGATGTCACCCATTATGTGAAAGCATGTGTAGCTGCTCACTGAAGCGGGTGCATCGGTGTCTCCGTAGCCGCGGAGATCAGGAGCCACGGCACGGTAGCCGAGGGAGCTGAGAGCCAGAATCTGGTGGCGCCAGGAGTACCAGAGCTCGGGGAAGCCGTGGAGGAACAACACGACGGGACCCTCTCCTTTCTGGGCTACATGCATGTTGATGCCGTTCACTTCCACTGTTCTGTGTTCTATACCTTCCATCTCTTCCCTGCTAGCTGTGAAATGTGAATTGTGATAAGTTTGAATCGAACCCCGCCTTGTATTAAATAGATGGGGTAGGATGAATTCATTTCGAAGGGCTATATAACTATTTATTATTCGCTGCTTGCCTTGGAGACGCGGAAACAGTGTGACGAGTAAATGCACATTGAAAATAGGGAAGGATGCATGAGCCAGTCGTATTAACTAACAACAAAACTTTAGATACAATATCTTAGCTACTGTTCTCTAATTAAAATTGAAGATTCACTTTGGGTATTTATAAAATCATTTAATACATATTTTTATCATGTAAATTACCAAGATAAATATTTAATTTTGATTGAAAAACAACACCAACAATATTTAAGTTTAAAGTACTATATCTAAATTTTGTCCATTAAATAATCCCTGACAGGGTTGTTCATAATTTATTTATGATTTTTAAAGTACTACTTATCACAAAATTCAATAATCTTATAATACATAATAAATAATTATCGCATGACAATAAAATTTTTTAATACCATAAGTGCATTCTAATCAAATTTATAAAGTTTTTGTTGAAATTTAATTTCTGACACAAAATCACAAATTCATAAAGTTAATTGGTATCTACCACTAAAAAATTCGATCAACGAATTAACAAATAAAGTCTTTAAAATTAACTTAGTTCCTAATGCTTATCTTTTGCTTTGATTAGTTTTATTTTTATATTTTTGTTAAATCTTTCCATGTTATGTCGTGTATTTGGTGGTGTACTTTTTACATAAACGAATTGCTATGCACCTTTATGTTATGATTTCAAAATTTCTATTGAAATCTAAATTATTTCATATTATAGAGCTATAAAATTAATTTTAATTTTATACAGATACAAAAATAAAGCATTCTTTTTAAAAAGAAATTCAAAAAAAATTATGGACAAAATATATAACGCTTAAATTTGTTACACATATTTATTTATTTCATATTATTCCAAAAAGAAGACGGAATAGAGCATTCCTTCTACTTGGATCATTAATATGTCCTTTTGATGAGATTTGTTTATTTAATTTTTTATGCCGTATCTTACGATCTGTGGCAGTGTAAACCGCCAAAAATGTAGTAATTCATAACAATTTAAAACAGTAAGAAATTTTTTAAAAGAAAAATGTTTTAAAAAAATAACATTAACAATTGCTACCAAAGGATTACAATGTTAGCGATTTTAGCTCAAAACAGTTAGCATTGTATAACTTTATTATTAATCATCCTCAAAAAAAAAAAAACCTTTATTAACGGTCTTCTTAAAAATCCGCTAATAAAGTTATTTTAAAAAAATAACTTTTTGCAAAAAATATTTGTTAGCGAATTTAACAAATAAAATACTAACATACTATATTATATTGTATTATATTATATATGTGTGTGTGTGTGTGTGTGGTTTTTAACGAATTTTGTTAGCAATTTTTTTAAAAAATAAACAACTGATCATTTGTTATTTTATTAGCGATTTTAAACTAGTAACAATAGGTTGTTGTTTATATTAGTAGTAGTACCATTGAACATTGATAGTAAACCCACTAAGATCAGTCTAATGGGAAGTTGTGATAGTATGCATGAAGTCATAGTTGTCAATAATTTACTCAATTTATATCATATTAGTGCAAGGAGTTGTAATAATATGCATGATATTGTAGTTTTGATTTTAGTATGATCATTGTACATCAAAAAATACAAAAATTGAACATTAATAGTATATTGTGCTAATATATGTACTGAAAATTAGATGACAAAGACCTTTTCGATAACATTGATGCTTTAAAATTTAGTATTTAAACCCGATAATTGTTCAAAGTTTAGTTTTGGTTCCTATATTGTTAGTAATATGCCAAAATTTCTAAAATTATAAGAACCAAAAATCAAACTTTCAAAGTATAGAAACCAAAATAAAAATTGAGGTGAGTTACTGAAATAAAATATGAGCTTTGCTAAATGGTACGAATTTTTTTTGCACGAAAAGACAAGAATGATCCGTGGCAATATTTTCTGAGGAACGCTATTTGGTACGAAGGTATGTGCACAAAAGCAGACGAAATCAGGCGGGTAGGTTTTTTTATTGGTTCTTTAATAAAATAAAGGAAAAAAAAGGTAATTATGAAATTGAACAAAAATCTGGTATGCGTGTTCGTGCCCCGTTTCGTCAAAAAGTTTTCGTACCACTTAACATTTATCATATTTTACTGAGTAATCTTAAATTAAAAATAGAAAAAATAAACTTGGCTTTTGACAGAAATCATGGAGGTTGGTTGATAAAAAGAGTCCACTTATATTTAAACATTTTTTCTACCCAACCGTATGTCCCCCGCATAAACTGCATTATTGAATTGGAACTAATAATTCAAGCAACAAAAACAAAATAAAGCAATTCTTTGACTTCAGGAAAACAAGGATTACACAGTCTACGGTGCCAACTTTCAAACGAAATGCCAAATTATTGACTAAAGTCGATGTAAGCAGCGTGCAATTAACAAAGTTGATAAGATCAGAACTTCTTGATAAAATCATAAATGTGATTGCTGACATCCTGTGCGGCTTCTTGGTTGTTAAAGTGAGCCACTCCTTCCTGCACAACCACTTCCTCCAAATTTGGTACGTCTTTCTTAAAAGCGCCGCTCTCTATATAGTCCTTCATCCCTAGTGAAGTGTATACTATATCCAAATCACCCGTAATGAACTTCACTGGTACTTTGACTTGCACTCCAGTCCATGCTGCGGTGAGCTCCCAATTTCTGTAAATATGCAAAGGAATGGAATCAATAAGCTATAAAATATTAAAAGCTTAGAGATGTAAACAAGACAAATCATTTATTTCATGAAAGTCTAATGTCACATGTGACATGTCAGTGATGGAAAAGTATGTTCACATTAAGTGTGCGGCTGGAAATAACGAAGAATTTAAGAGCTTACAGGTTGAGATTTCTATAGTAGTTAAGGCCTCCAGCTAAGCCCGTCTTTTCAAATTTAGAAGCATAATAAGTGACATCTTCTTGTGAGAGCCAAGTGGGAAGGGGCCTTGTAGCATCGGGATGGTATCCCAGTCCCCTCCCATCTTTCGGCAGTATTGGTGGGCCAGTTGTGCGGCCTGTGAGAATGTTCTTCATTACCTGTTTAGTGCTACTAGTTTTCGCAAACTCAGCTTCCGCCTCGCCTGGCTCCTGTTACATTAATTAAAGATAGCACGTAATATCAGATCTAAGATTAACGTATCGTATAAGTATAACCATTAACCAACTTTTCACAATCTCGGTTATGCTATAACCGCGAGTCGACTACGATTGCAAGGTTGCTTAAACATTGTTATTTACTCTGGTTATAACAGAAATCACAAAATCTAATTAACCTTGTTATTATAAGAATATAATAATGACATTGACAAGAACCTGGAATCTGCAGATATAATAGTCATCTCCATATAAGGCCCGCATGGCATCTACGGGCTTCACTTTTGGGTTTCTGGGCCAGAAAGGGACGCTGAGACAAACATAGGCCTTGATTCTTTCGGGCCGAAACAAGCAGAGGTACCAACCTATGATGGCTCCCCAGTCATGGGCCACGAGGAAGACTTGATCCACACCAAGTGTGTCAATGAGTGCAACGATGTCACCCACTATGTGAAAGCATGTGTAGCTGCTCACTGAAGCGGGTGCATCGGTGTCTCCGTAGCCGCGGAGATCAGGAGCCACGGCACGGTACCCGAGGGCGCTGAGAGCCAGAATCTGGTGGCGCCAGGTGTACCATAGTTCGGGGAAGCCGTGGAGGAACAACACCACGTGGCCTTCTCCTTTCTCTGCTACGTGCATTTTGATGCCGTTCACTTCTACTGTCCTGTGTTCTATGCCTTCCATCTTTTCCCCCTGTGAAATCTGAAACGTGAATTTGAATGTGAACGTTTGACTGGAACGGTGGAACCTCACCTTATAAATAGTGAAATGTGACGAGTAAGTACGCATTGGAAATGGGGAAGGCTGAACCAGTCTTATTACAACTCGCCGGCATGGTTTGGCATCTACCTAATACTACATTTAGATTAGGTGCAGAGGATGGAATAGAAAAGATAGAGTAAAAGAAAAACTTGTTCTTGTAAAAGTAAGAATAGAATATAATAGAAAAAAATAGATTATGATTCATTTTATTTAATCACTTTATCTTAATTTTTTTTTTAATTTGGGGTGCACTTAGTGTAACAAAATTTTTAAATTATAAAATGATATTTTTACCTTTGCAAATTTTACCCTAATTATTAACCTTTTAAAGACAATATATTTAAAATAAAGATAATTTAGGAATTAAAAAGTTATAAATCATTTCGTTCCGTCTTTTTCCAAACAATGGAATAAAATATTTGTTTTGTTCCATTATAAAATATTCAAACAGTGAAATGATATTTTTATTTCATTCTATTATATTTCGATCCATTTCATTTTATTCTTTATCACTAATCCAAACATAGCCTAACTCTTCATTAAATTAATTTGATTATTATATGGATTGAAATATATATTTAAATTATATAGTTATACTAAAAAATTTTATTTCTTATTGAAAAATACGATAATTAATTTTATAATTTGAAACTAAACAAAAATTGTGTCAACAGGATTATTATTAAATTTAATGAGAGTAAAAAGTTTTTATACAAATCAATTAGAAATTGTTATATATTATAATTTTGTTGACTTTTATATTAAACACATTAAAAGTCATCTTTAACATGATTTCTGATTAGTTGTAAGTGTAAAAGTCATTTATAATGCCAGTGCATAGAAATTAAATTTATTAAATAATTCTAAATAATATTTATTAAATATTTTAGTATATCATATTTAGAAAATAATTTTTATCGTGCTTTTATTATTTTTCAAGGGTTTGTTAAAGTATTGGCTAAGAATGAATAATATAAATTTTTTTATCGAAAATTTAGTTTTTAACTTTAAGTCAATGAATACTTACCACTCTAAAATTTGTCACTTTTTTTTTTCAAATTTTAATGTTCTAGAATAGAGATCTAAAATTGAAATATTTTATATTGTAAAACACGAAAATTTAAATCAATATAGAAAAAATATATATTGATAGAAAATTTTATACAAACAAATAATTTTAAGCAAAGTAGAAATGACAATGGAAAAAAGAAGATTTTAGGAAGGATTGTTTGACTTGCCTTAAAATTTGATTCCAGTTCTTGCTGTTTATGTTGCAATAAAAATATTTTATAGAATGTTAAAAGAATAATAATTTTTTAATTCATTTCCTAAAATAATCTTACTTTTAACTTAGTTTTAATTCTTTCCAACTGAAATTTTTTTATGACATATAACATTTTATTCATTACATATAATATAATAAAAGCGACGAAATTGGGAAACTTGATTAACCAAACACAATATGTTCAACTAACTTTTTATAAAAAATTAATTAATTAATTAATTAATCATGATCCGATACTATTAGAGACTAAAATAGTTTTAGATTTAGGGTAAGACACTAAGACTGATCTTTGAATTAACAAGTTCATAAGTTAAAGAACAATTATCTCTCTAAAATCTGACTGATTTTGGATTAACAGATTAATAAAGCCCCTAAAATTTAGTTGCCTATTATTTTAAAATGTGACTAATTTTCGAATTAATAAGTTCATAAAGCATCTAAAACTTAGTTTAACCAGCAAAAATCACTATAAAATTGGACCGATCTTTAGATTAATGACTTTATAAAGCATCTAAAATTTTGTTCATAGTATTAAGTTAAGATTTGTGTTATTTATATAACAACTCATACAATAATTTGTACAATTCTTTTTTTTTTGTATTTATCTCTTTTCATTGCATCATTTATTAAATTTCACATTTTTCTCTCATAATTGTATAAATTATTTTATATGTTATTGTACAAATAACATTTTTCTTTAAGTTAATGAGCACCAAGCATTTTAAAATCTGACCGATATCCAACCACTGTCCGACCGATGTGAAGCTCTCCAACCATGCAAGTCCAAAGCGTGATGAGAACAGGCGCATTTTAGTAATCAACAAAGGAATCTTTTTCATGTTTGTTACAAAGGAATCCATTACAAGTTAAGATAAATTAAATTATACAGCATCATTAGAATCGACTATGGGATTATGCTTTTTTCGTGTCTGGACAAACTTTGATCGGAAATAAAAACAGTTTATAGTGTATACTATACTATATACCACAAAACAAAGCCTAAAACTTCTCAGTGGTTGCATCATCCAAGAATGCAAACAATTAATTAACGAGATTGCCGAACGAAACTAACCGTAATCCTATCTTGGAGTAAAATAGCTTCAAATTGAGTATATTCGAATCTTTTTTCTAGTTATATTTTTCTCCTTTCCCAATAATTTTTTTTTTTAACCTATGTTATTGGTGCTAAGTATTCACCAGTCTTTATCAATGACTAATATTCATCGGAGAACGTGGCTGGCTACCATTAAATCATTTATCACTTTAAAAAATAAAAGATATTATTTATTTTTAATTTTACACTTATTTTTCAATATTTTTACTGAACAGAATAAAATATATATAAATGAAATAAGAAAGATAATTTAATTCGTTATTCATAATTATATTTTAAATTTTAAATATTTAATAAATTT
Organism: Spatholobus suberectus; assembly: GCA_004329165.1. NCBI lineage: Eukaryota > Viridiplantae > Streptophyta > Magnoliopsida > Fabales > Fabaceae > Spatholobus > Spatholobus suberectus. The sequence goes on from CM014732.1 coordinate 6,567,454, forward strand.
GTAAATTCCAGTTTAAAATCTTTAAATATCACATATTTGAAACGTAAAAATATATTTTAATTATAAACTAATCTATAATGACATTTTCTTTTCAAATCAAAATGATAAATTATTAGACTCCTATATTATAAATTTAAATTATCACTCTTAAATATGAAAATATCTCTTATTATAGTGTCTTTTTTCTTATGACACGTGATTTCTTACCTTAATTTAGTATTTTTTTTATCATAAATTATTAATTATTTTTAAATTTTTACTTTGCGTTAAAATTTCTTTTTTCTTATCCTCTAGGTTCCATTTTGTACTACCCCGATCCGTCCGAATAACGGAAGACGGATGACCAACCTAACCGATCACCTACCTGACCGAGTAGGTTAAGGATGGCCAGTCGGCCGAATCGATCGGCCATCTTGGCACTCGTCCTGAAAAGCAGCTGACCGGACCTCATCTGCGAATCCTAAATTAGGAAAGTGGGAAACCAACCTAATAATGGAAACCAGGAGATAAATTCGGGATTGAAGGCAAAGATCCTCCGCGATATAGGTAATGGACATCTAATATTAAAAGGAGGATAGGTACACACTCTCTGACCCTAATCCGAATCCAATACTAAAAACCCCTGCTAATCCTGGGGCCTCTCCTGTCTTGAGCGTCAGAGTGTCTTTGCAGGTACCCCCCCTCACCTCGCGAGAGACCAGATCACCTATCGAAGAAGAAGACCACTGCCTTGGGAGGCGGAGAGTGAGGAAGAACCACTTTTGGAGAGAACAATTGGCGTCCACTGTGGGGCGAGGTAAAACTATTCCTCGACCACTGTACGACGGAGATGATGAGAACTAGGAGCGTGACGGCAAATGACCATGGTCGCGGTGTGGAGCCATCCCTGGACCCCTTGATCCACGCCCTACACTAGAAGATGGCGGACATGCAGAGAAAAAACGAGGAGGAGATAGAGAGGTTGCGAAAGGAAAACACAGAAATACACCAGTAATTAGAGAAAGAAAGCCAGCGAGCGCAGACTGTTTGTGAATAGACAGGAGAATCGGAGCGCCCCACAAACTAGCGATCTCACACAAAAACTAGTCGACAGCCTAGGGTCCACTTGAAGGCACAGGCCGAATCGCGGCCCAGGACTTTGGCCGAATCGAGCCTTCCACCGGTCGATGGGCTAGTTCGGAGGCATCCTTTTGTAGACGGCATTATGGAGACCCTTTTACCCTTAGGCTGGAAGAATTTGAACCTAGACCGTTATGATGGAACGATCGACCCCGACGAGCACATCGACACGTACACCACTCAGGTAAACTTGTACATAAACGATGATGCTAGTTTATGCTGGGTATTCCTGACCTCTCTTAAGGGGGCAGCTTTAAGCTGGTATACTTGGCTACCGCCGAACTCGATTGATTTCTTTGTTACTCTCGTTGCAAGGTTTAAGGCGCAGTACGCAACAAGCAAGCCGCATCACCTCACGTCAGTCGCCTTGGTGAACTTCAGGCATGAGGATGATGAACCTTTGCGGGCATTTACGAAAAGGCTCGCAACGGTATCGGTTAAGATCCGAGACCTGAACCCAGAGGTAGCGTTGCATTCCATGATCATGGCCCTAAAGCCTGGACCCTTTTCCAACAATCTCTGCAAGAAACCCTCGTCGAATATGGATGAACTTAGGGCCCGAGCTGTAGGTTACATACAAATGGAGGAAATGGCCAAGTGTAGAGATCAGGTCTAGGCAGGGATGCCAAAGAGAACTACTGATCCTGAGAAGCCTCGGTAGGGTCGGGAGAATAAGCAAAAGGTGGAGCGGAACACCCCTAGCCTGAAGTACAACCATTATACCCCACTTATTGATAGTAAAGCCCGCATCATGGAAGAAGCCTGTAGCGCAGAATTACTGCGATTACCCCCTAAAATTCATTCCCCAGAAGGGGCAGACCAAACTAAACATTGCCGATACCATAGAAATTATGGACACTTGACGGAGGAATGTTGGACCCTCCATGACAAAATTGAGGAACTCATTCAAGCCAGGCACATGCGGAACTGCATCCAGAGGAGCCAAGTTAGTCGGGACAGAGGTCGACAGGACAATAAACATCGAGGTGGTAGGGAAGACCGGGCAAAGCCCCAGCCTGCAAAGGAAGACGGCCCTTAAAAGCCTCTCCCCCCCTCCCGAGAGGACGGACACTCGCTTAAGAGGAGTCATCAATACCATAGCCAGAGAGTTTGCAGGGGGAGGATCTAACTCCTCCACCAGGAAACGTCACTTGAGAGTGGTATGGTCGGTCAATACAACAGCCAAGGCCTTGAAGACCCACCCCGCAATAACGTTCACAAATGTCGACTTTAGGGGGTAGATCCCGAACAGGATGACCCGGTCGTCATTACGGTGGAAGTCGCCAACTTCGCGGTCTGAAAAACATAGATCGACCAAGGAAGTTCAGCCGATATCATGTACATGGACACCTTTCGAACGTTGGAAATCCTAGAGCACTTGATTCAACCATACCCAGAGCAACTACCTCCCGAACTGTTATGGTAAGATACTGGTTGGTGAAAGCGGACACTTTTTACAATATTCTGATCGGTCGGCCTGCCCTTAACCAGCTTGGCGCTATAGTGTCGACCCTCCACCTAGCGATGAAGTTCCCCACGGTGACTGGGTAGATAGTAACAGTCAACACAGATCAGAAGATGGCTCGCGAATGCTACGTGGAGAGTTTGAAGGTAAGAAGAGAACCTAGGCCGCAGGGTCGGCCTGTATGCACGACGCACCCTCTCATACCTAGCGAGTCGATCAAGCTTGACCCTCGGGTTGAAGAGCCGAGAGCAGAACCCAACGAGGACCTGCGAAGGTTTTAGCTAAATAACCACCCAGACATATGTATGTAAGTCAATGTTAACTTGTCGGAAGAAGTATTAGCCAAAATTACTAACATCCTCAACAATAATGCAGGCCTATTCGCATAAACGGCGGTCGACATGTCCAGGATTGTTCCCAGTTTTCATTGCCATAAACTCGTCGCGTGTTCAGAGGCGCGACCAGTGGCTTAACGAAAAAGGAAGATGGGAGAAGAGAGGAGACAGGTGGTGGAAAGGGAGACATCAAAATTAGTGGAAGCTGGGTTCGTTAGAGAAGTAGAATACTCGATATGGCTAGCCAATGTAGTATTGGTAAAGAAGGCGAATGGTAGATGGCGAATGTGCACGGACTACACTGACCTCAATAAAGCCTGCCCCAAGGACGCTTATCCTTTGCCGAGCATTGACTGGTTGGTCGACGGTGCTTCGGGGTGCAAGCTCCTCAGCTTTCTAGATGCTTACTCGGGGTACAACCAAATTCCAATGTTTCAGTCGGATGAGGAAAAAGCAGCCTTTATGACGAATGGATCAAACTATTGCTATACGGTAATGCCATTTGACTTGAAAAATGCAGGAGCTACCTACCAGCACTTGATGGACAAGGTTTTTGTGGAATAGATAGGCTAAAACTTAGAGGTGTACGTGGATGATATGGTGGTGAAATTTGGGGACGCGGAGAAGCACACTGAAGATTTGGGAGAAGTATTTGGTCAAGTCAGGCAGTACCACATGAGGCTGAATCTGGAAAAATGTGTATTTAGGGTTTAAGGAGGGAAATTCCTGGGCTTCATGCTGAATCATAGAGGAATCGAAGCCAATCCCAACAAATGCCAGGCCTTGATAGAGATGATAAGTCCCTAGACTGTCAAGGAGGTGCAGAGGCTAACCGAAAGATTAGCCTCCCTTTTGCGCTTCCTTCCCAGGGCTGCCGAGAAAGCACGCCCCTTCTTCGGCCTTTTGAAAAAACCAAAAGCATTTCACTGGGATGAGGAATGCAAGTTAGCGGTTAGAAAACTCAAGATATTCCTGGCAACCCCACCCATTTTAACACGACCAACCCTAGGACAGGACTTGCTAATTTACTTGGTGATATCCGATCAGGCTGTAAGCTCGGTCATTGTGTAGGAGATAAGGGGCCAACAAGTTCTGATATACTACATTAGTCACATGTTATAAGGGGCGGAGATCCAATATCAAGTCATTGAGAAGCTAGCTTTAGCACTGGTAGTGGCCGCCCGAAGATTGCGACTGTACTTCCAGAGTCACCAAGTGGTGGTAAAAACTGATCACCCTATTCAGCAGGTGTTGAGAAAACCAGAGCTAGCGGGAAGAATGATAGCATGGTCGGTCGAATTGTCTGAATTTGGATTGAAATATGAAGCGAGAGGTCTGATTAAAGCATAATGCCTAGCCGGCGACGATAGTTCTCCGACTTTATAGTTGAACTATCGTCGCCGGCAGAACCCACTTCAGCACAATGGACCTTCTACGTGGACGAATCATCGAACCAACACGGAAGGGGAGCTGGCGTTATTCTTGAGGGGCCTAGAGGGGTCGTGTTAGAACAGTCCTTGAAGTTTGACTTTCGGGCCTCTAATAACCAAGCCGAGTTTGAGGCACTTATTGCAGGGCTAAAGTTAGCAAGAAAAATCGGGGCCAGCAAAATTAATTGCAGAAGTGACTCCAAGTTGGTAACAGGTCAAGTGTCTAGTGCATTCCAGATCAAGGATACCCAACTCCTGAAGTACTATCACAGTGTCGTACAGTTGATAACTGGTCTCGAAGAATTCAAAATAGAACATATCCCAAGGGAGGAAAATGGGAGAGCCGACCTCTTATCAAAGCTGGCCACAAGCACTAGGAAAATGGGGCAACGACGAATGGTCATACAAGAAACTGTGACAAAAGCCAGTATTGAGGAGATCTTGAGCGTGGCGAAAGATGAAAGCGGGTGGATGGTCCCTATCAGAAACTACTTCACAACCGGCGAGTTGTCGACAGACAAAAACCCAGCAAAGAGGATTCGGCAGAAGGCCAGCTACTATGTCATTGATGAAGCAAACTTGTACAGAAGGGGATTCCACGCCTCGTTACTTAAATGCTTGGAATCCAACTAAGCCGAATATGTCATGAGAGAAATCCATCACGGCATTTGCAGCATGCACACTGGAGGACGAGCCATGGTAGCTTGCGTCATTCGGGCCAGATATTATTGGCCAACTATCCAAACTAACTGCGTCAAATACTCGAGAAGGTGTCAAGAATGCCATAGATTTAGAAATTTGTCCAGTGCACTCGCAGAGGAGTTACACTCGATTTTATCCCCTTGGCCTTTTGCTACGTGGAGCCTAGACATACTCGGACCCTTCCCTGTTGCTAAGGGACAAGTGAAGTTCCTATTGGTGGGAATTGAATATTTCACTAAATGGATAGAAGCCGATCCCCTAGCTCGGATAACGGGCCGCGAACGTACAAAAGTTTGTGTGGAAGCACGTCATTTGTCGGTTTAGAATGTCGCATACCATCATCACAGACAACGGACGCTAGTTTATAGATGGATCACTCAAAGAATTTTATAGGGGCTTCGGGATTCGGCACTGGACCACTTCGATCGAACACCCGCAAACTAATGGGTAGGCCAAGGCGGCAAACAAAGTAATCTTGAGGGAGTTGAGGAAGCAAGTGGGAAAGGCAAAGGGAAGTTGGCCTGAAGAACTTCCTGGTATCCTTTGGGCTTATCATTGTAAACCACAATTGACAACCCGGGAGACTCCTTTCAGATTGGTCTACGGAACCGACGCCATGATTCTAGTAGAGTTGGGGGAATCATCCTTACATCACACAATGTTCGACCTCGAAAGAAACAGCAAAGCGCTCAAGATGGAGTTAGAACTAGTGGAAGAACTAAGGGAGAAGGCTAGGATACAGGAAGAACCGGGAAAGCGAAGGGTTGCTCCCAAGTACAACAGGAAAGTGAAGCTAAGAGACTTCAAACCTGGTGACTTGGTGTAGAGAAAAAGGAGGGAAGCACGAAAAGAAGTCCGAGAGGGAAAGCTAGCTGCCAAGTGGGAAGGGCTGCTGAGAGTGGTTGAGCGGCTGGGAAGCGGAGCCTACCGGTTAGAGCAACTCACAGGCAAAGAAGTCCTGCGCATGTGGAACGCTACTCACTTGAAGATGTATTTTAGTTGATAAAATGAAATGATGATGTACTCTTTTTCCTACCCCAGTTTTTTGTCCCAAAATGGGTTTTTGCCGAGGGAGGTTTTAATGAGGCACGTCAATATTGAGCAATAAAGTTATTTTGAATTCATCTTGTTATTTCTCTCAAATCCAAGCCGACCCACCGTGCTCGAAGACCTTACAGGTTTCGACCCACCGAAACCTTACCGAGCCAACCCACCGTGCTCGAAGATGACAGGTTTCGACCCACCGAAACCTTATCGAGCCGACCCACCGTGCTCGAAGACTTGATGTGACAGGTTTTGACCCACTGAAACCTTACTGAGCCGACCCACCATGCTCGATGATTTGACAGGTTTTGACCCCCTAAAACTTGACCGAGCCAACCCACCGTGCTCGAAGACCTGGCCGGTCTCGATCCAAAAAGCCAGACCAAGTCTGCTTAACAATTACAAATTCAATCAAGTCAATGCGCTGAATTAAAATAGTAATAATCCAAGATGACCGAATAACGGAAAATAACCGACATTTTTATTAAACATGGAACTTGATACATATAAAGCTCCGAACATGGAGACTAAATATAACATGGGTATCCTAAAGCCTAAAAGCCTAGAAGTGATGGGGAAAGCATTCAGACTTCAAGAAGCACAGAGCGCTAAAGCTCATACGACGCCAACATTGTCATCAACCTGCTCGGCATCTACACCTCCCTGCACCTCTTCCTCTTCATGGTCGGAAAGATTGGCCACATCAACCAACACCCCCTCCTTGACATCTTTTTCTACATCAAACACGGAAGTGTTGGTTCCAGGGTGAAAGTGTGAAAACTATCGCAATGCTTTCTGAAAACCCCCGATGTGCTCCTCCATTATAGACCCTTTGGCTTCCTCTAGATCGGCTTCGAGGCGCTTCACTTGAGTAAGTGCTCCCGACCGACCTAATTCTTCCTTGGAAAACCCAGCTTTGAGAAGTCCCAGCTCTTCTTCCAGGGTAACCACACACTCTTCAGCTCAGACGGCCCAGCTCATTAGAGTCTCATTGTAGGCCTTGGCATCCTTCATCTCAACCTCTAAAGCCTCAGCCGCTCTCCTCGCTTCAGCAGCCTCTAAGAGCAGTGTCTCGTTGGCACTAAAAGCTTCGGCCAACCCGACCCTCACCTTTTGCACAACGGCCTCTAACCTTTGAACCTCGGCCTCCTTCGACCTCAGTACTTGGGAAGAAGCACAGGCACTCTCTAGTTCTGCGCCCCAAAATTGGGTGATCGCCCAAGAGCGAGCCTGGAAAACAAATAATGCCTCCAAACCCGCATGGGGACCGACTTCTCTAAGAGCTCGACGATCGACCTTCGATAAGGAGCCGAGGCCCAGCACTGTGGTGGGGTCGAAATCCCGACCCCAAAGGGACTCGAGACCCTCGGCAGCAACCAAAAATGCCAGGTGGACGCTAGTAGATGAGGAGTCTTCGATCGGCGCTGGTGTGGAAGCCACCCTTGGGCGCTTGGCAGGCAGGCTATTCGAAGGAGCCGCTGCGACCAAAAGCTCTGAAGGCGGAATTGTTGGGGTACGACTGGAGACTTACACCATTGGAGGAGTGTGCGACACAGGGGAAGTTAAAGCAACGCCCGCTTCGGCCCTCTTAGCTTTTTCCGCCCGCTCAGCGCGAAGCTTGGCAAAGTTAAAGCGTCCCATTATCCCTGCAAAAGGAGCAAAGAAAAATAAGAAGCAGCAAGTGAATATCAAACAAAGATAAAAAATACTCACGCTTTATGTCCCTCAATGGATTTTTTGAATTAATAAGCCCTAGCACAGCCCGGCATGGGAGTAGTTGGGGGAGCTTGTGTAAGTCGACCATGTCGTCTCGATCGGACTCAAACATGTCTTATACTCTCCAAACAGTGTGCTTGTTCGGATTCCTTGTCCAATAGAAGGGGAATCGTGGGCGACCACGGCCGTTGAAGAAGTTGCTCCTTCTGGCCAGACTCGATTTGGCCCGAAAAACCCCCCCTTTGAAATCCTTGTACGAGGAGGTGAAGGCAATAAAGAGGGAAATACCGCTGACACCCAATAGCGATACCTAACCACCCCTCTTCTTCTCCTTTGCCGCATAATGATGAAGGAACTTCAGAGCGATTGGCACCATAAACAGCAAGTTGTAAAGGACCCGGAAAGCGATCATCGCCGCCTAGCTGTTGGGATGGAGTTGGGTGGGTGCCACATTCAAAGCCTTCAGGACTTCAACCTTGAATCCATCGAAAGGCATGGAGACCACGAGGTTCCAGAAGAATGTTTCGTATACGTAGGTAAAGACCGGTCGTCCCGCCAAGGCCGAAAGGTACACGTGCTCATTAGAACCACACGGTGTCGCTATAACTTCACCATCGTGGTTAGAGTCACAAAAAGTGATGGCCTTCATCAGATCGGCGAGGTCGGCAACCGACTGGAACTTTGAATGGTAAACACCAACCTCACAAGAAACCCACTCATATCCAGGACGGGCGATGGGAGGAAAAAACCTCCTTTGCCCCCCTCTTACGTTGCATCACCAGTGGTTGCTCGGGTGTCCCCTCAGATGAGTTGTCCGCCGCCGGGGGCGCCACGGGACGTTTGGCCATGGAAACGTCCGAACGAACTACGCTGCTTGTGAGTACACGCCAGGGATGGGAATCGTTGTCAGACCTATCCAAGTATGAGGAATGCATGGACCGGTCGGACGTTTGAAAGCCGTCGCCAATAGGCTCGATTTCTAGCGAGAGCATTGCTCCAGGCTCAGAGTTGGGAGAACCCCAGATTCATCACTTGAAGCCATTGAGGGAGAAGAAAGCTAGAAGTAAAGGGGGCATACCTGCGAGGTTTCCGGAACAGAAAAAAGAGAGATGACTGCAACCACCTTGGAGAACGCTCTGGCACGGTGGAAGCATAAGGAAGGAAAGGCACAATGGGAAGAGACAAGTAAAAGGGGAGAGAGCACAGGAAGAAACGTCTCCCGCTCCTTCTTATAGGGTTAGGAGGTGGTATCAGCCCAAAGGCCCGTGATTCTTCCGCCATCAGATCTTCTACCACCCTCGACAAGCCAACGACTTAGATGAAGCGACGGTTAGGGTTTTCAGGCCATCATCAATAGGAAGTCTCGTCAGTAGCCAAGCATTAAATGCACGCGAAAGCTTGCGCAACGGTTCCTATGGAGAGACGTGACCTCTCGAGTTCCCAACGTTTCGATACCCTGCCAAATAAAACGGTTAGACAAGAGGCCCGAGTGGACTGAACAAACCACCTCAGCAGCAAACTAGCATTAAAAGTCTATCCGAACTAAGTCTTACGTGATCAACTTCTCCACGCGTGTCAAAGCTTGGGGGGGTGGTGTACTACCCCGATTCGTCCGAATAACGGAAGACGGACGACCAACCTAACCGATCACCTACCTGGCCGAGCAAGCTAAGGATGGCTAATCGGCCTAATTGATCGACCATCTTGGCACTCGTCCTGAAAAGCAACTAATCGAACCCTGTCCGGGAATCCTAAATCAGGAAAGTGGGAAACCAACCTAATAACAGAAACTAGGAGATAAATCTGGGATTGAAGGCGAAGATCCTCCGCGATATAGGTAACGGACATCTGATATTAAAAGGAGGACAGGTGCACATTCTCTGACCCTAATATGAATCCAATACTAAAAACCCCTGCTAATCCTAGGGCCTCCCCTGACTTGAGCATCGGAGTGTCTTTGCAGGTACCCCTCACCACCTCGCGAGAGACCAGATCACCTATCGGAGAAGAAGAGCACTGCCTTGGGAGGCGGAGAGTGAAGAGGAACCACTTTGGAGAGAACACATTTGTTTAAAAAAATATTTTTTAAATTTACTTTTATATTAAAATTTATTTTTCATCTCGAACATTAACAGCTTATTCTTTCAAATCAATATTATTAAAAATTTAATCTTTACCAACTAAATTTAAGCTATTTTTTCCTCATTTATTTTAACTCTCTCTCTCCCTCCCTCCCTCCCTCCCTCTCTCTCTCTCTCTCTCTCTCTCTCTCTCTCTCTCTCTCTCTCTATATATATATATATATATATATATATATATAAGTTTAAATATTTTTTCTTTTTTTAAAAATTTACTTAAATAAAAACATTTGTGCAATGCATATAATACTTGCTAAAAAGAGAGTTTACAATGGTGGCCTAGAAATCAAGTGGCTTGGAAAAGACCCAAGAAAACAATGTGGCACATAAGGTAATCTCTCAATTTGGATCCTCTCATGTTCTTTTGTCTTTGTTGTAAAAAAGACAAAAGTGGGGACAAAGAGAATGGAGAGATATATGATGGAGAAACAAAGAGAAATTAAAGAGACACAGAAAAAATAAAGAAAGGTTAAAGACAACAATTATGAGAAAGAATTTGAGTCCTCACAAAGGTTCAAATCAACCCAACCAACCCGATTTGATTTAATAAAAATGGATAAATTGTATTGACATAACAAGTCTTGTCAGGTAATGGAGTGTTAAATCAAGTCTTAGATTGAACTCTTTTAAAACCAATCAAACTAACCTAACGCATGTTATTTAAATTGCCCTTATTGTTTAGGAAATAACACTATTTAGAGGAAACAATTGCATAGTTAACTTAACTAGCTAACCTAATCCAAAGACATCGAAACTTAAAATCCTTAACAATTGAGTGGTGTGATTCGTATTATCAATCATAATATCATTTGTAACCAACGAATGTTGGGTTTAGCAAAAGGGATTAGTTCCCCACAACGTGGCGAACCATTGTTTGAATCCTCACTAGCAAAGGTAGCCATATTTAATGTCTAATCATGCCTTGAACAGAATTATTTCCAAAGGAGGTTATCTATAAAAAATCATAGTATCATTTGTCAACATTCTTTTCTACTTTTGCATCTTCAACCAAGATTTAAACCCTAATTAGTATTCTTAAGGTATTAAGTATTTACTAAATGTGTTAAACTTTATTATATATTTACATTATCACTTAATTATACATCACAAAATTATTAAACTCCTTAAACTTATTCTTACCAAAAATGGCTTCTCATCTCCGCAGCGTTGTTCTTGCCGAGAATGGCTGCAACTTCAAGTTCCTCCTTAGTGTGCGCTCCTTCTCCTTTCCTACGTCAAGATTGTGCTGGCGAGGGGGGGGTACCTGCAAAGATACTCCGATGCTCAAGTCAAGGGAGGCCTTTGATCATGCAGGGTCTTTTTATCATGAGTGAAAATTAGGGTTAGAAAGTGTGCACCTATTTCCCTTATATGGTCAGATATTTCTTATCGATATTGTGGGATATTATCGTCCTTATCTCTGGGATTCGTTGCCTAATTTTCCTTATTACGCCAGTTTTCCACTTACCTAATTTACGCTGGTCTGAGGCGTACTCGACAGCCTTCCTTGGACTATTTGGCATAGCAATCGATCTGTTAGATCTAGATGGTGCAAACTAAAATTGACATAGTAATTGCATCAAATTTAAATTCATAAGAAGATTAATATGAAAAATGCACTATTTTTTTTGTAATACCATTTGTTTTAATTTCTTTATACAATATTTGTTTTTTACTCATAAGTAGTAAAGATAAATAGCTATTTAGTCAAGAAAAACCTCCATTTGACGAAAATCATGGAGTTGATTGCTTTAGCCTTTAATGCAATGAGGTCTAACCCTATGGTCTTTATTTATATTAAATGACTGTTTTGTGTATGTGTGTGTGTGTGTGTGTGTGTGTGTGTGTGTGTATTGTTTGAACTATATGACAGAGTTTCAATCAAATAGAGAATCGAAACCCCTTCCCCCATCCAAAAAAAATGAAATGAAAACAATTTTAGAAACAAAGTATTAAATTAAGGTGTTTTGGATTACCACTACTTCTAGATTCACCTCAATCCATACATTCAAATAAAATAAACATGCTGACCTAAAGACTACAAGGCCCAACACATTACTTCCCAACTTTAACCTAACATCTTTTCCTATTCAAGAATCTTCTTAACAATGTACAAGAGCTTATACGAACACAAAGCACTAGAATACAACGCAAAATTGTTAGAAATAAGAGCACCTATGAATCAAGGGAATCGATACAGAGGCGCTCCACACAAACAATCACGCAAAAAGCACTATCCTATCTCAAAGAGTCATATAAGTAAGTCTAGTAAGCGTTATGTACACATTCTCAAATTCTCACTTACTTTACCATCTCTTGCAAATCCTAACTTACGTGTTGAAGTTCTTACAAGTGACCACACTAGAGTTTGGCTTGCAGAGGACCACCAAAGATTCTAGATTGCACCTCATATATTGGGCTAGTGTTTAACACAAGGTAATTTAAAATTTATTTCTTAACTTGAGGAAAATTTTGCTACATTATCCATTTAACTTCTTGTAAAAAGACACATGCACAACAACAAGCGTGTTACTAATAATTTTTTTTTTTATTATGTTGTCATATAACAATACTACTTTGAATGATGAATTTACCAAATTATCTTTAAAAAGCAGTGTTATCAAAGTTGAATTGGATGGTTAAGTGGAATTAATCTGATTGAAAATCAGTGATATAACTAGTTCAAATTGGTTATTAGATAAAAAAAAATGTTATAAAATTAGTGTGATATGATATGATTCAATTAGTTTTTTTGTCAAATCAATCTAAATAAATTAATGACTAGATGAATTTTTTTTTTATAAATTATTGTGTTATGAATATTTTGAGATTTTTTAAAATATAAAATGAATTTTCATAATTTTTTAGAGAAAGAAAATTATCAATTATAATTTAATTTTTTTTAATATATAACTATTCATATAGTTTAACCATAAATCATTAGTTCAACTAATGACTTGACGAATGAGTACCTTTATTGAGTCAATAAATAGTGTTAGTCTAATAAGGCCATCTCCATCTCAACACCATACTTTTTTACTTTTTTTACACATCTTAAATGGGTTTCACAATTACACATAACTTATTCTTACTTTTTTATAATTTAATAAGTTAAGCAATTCTTCTCTCCAATTCAACATCTGTAAAAACTTTACTAAATGGATCTCACAAATAATTCCCCATTCTTACATTTCATCAACATTAACCTTTGTTTTGTTATATAAACCTTTTTTATTTTTGTTTTGTAGCATTTTGGCCTCACACACAGTAACAAGCATGGGTGCTTAAATAAGCACTTGATGCTTCACACGATCTATCTCCAACAATTACATCTTATTAAGATTCAGTGTTAAATAGGAAGAATCGATTTAAGAATCGCAGATAGAGATGGCATAACACATTTAAAACATAAAGTGTCAAGTTAGCAACACCACATGAGTCGATTCAACATGGCATCTTACAAAAAAAAAAAAGCTAAAGATTATATAGTTAAAAATTATAACTATATTAACTTAAGGGTGGAAAATAATGCAAATCGACCTGTACGTTGTGTTTGGTAGCAGCGATTCAGCAAAAAAATAGGAGGGAAGGAGTAGAAATAGCAAAGAAATAAAAAAATCACCCTTGTTTGGCAACGATGAAATTAGGGAAGCGACGCAAAACTGCACGAAAATTGGAACAGTAACATATCTCTCTAGTTGATAATTGATTATCAGATAACTGATAATCGATTACCACCTTTTTTATACAATAAAGCGTTATATTTCCACAGATAATCAATTATCAAATCCAATAATCGATTATCTTTCATTTTTTATATTATATTTTATAATTTGATAATTAGTTATCAAAATTGATATAAAAATTTAATTTAATTTTTATTTTTTTATTTCTCTCTTTCATATTTCTCACTTATTTCTCCTAAACCAAATACTTCTATTTCTCACCTATTTCTATTCTCTATTTCCATCCACCATATTTCTCACATATTTCTTCTTTGCTACCAAACAAAGCGGTAATGTCTTGGGTGGTCAAATTTTAAAACTGACCAACTCCACCCAACCTAATATAGTGATATTCAACTTTCAATATTTTTAATATATATATATATATATATATAGGTCAGGATTTGTTGACACCAAGTGTCAAAGTTAGTCAAATTACACATTCAATAACCTTTTGTAGAATGCAAATTTAATCAATCCAACCGTTGAATTTGATGTTATTATTAATTAGATTAAGTATACAAAACTTTACGCAATTCCAAAATTATTCAGTAGTTTATTGCATTACTTTATTTTAACGTATAATAAAAAATTAAAATATATGTAAATATTCAATGTTAGATGACATATCTAGAAAAGTTCAAATGATGTGAAATTTGATATACATGTTCATGAAGATAATATCACGTAATTCAACGGTTGGATTGGTTAAATTTGTATTCTACAAAAAGCTATTGAAGGTGTAATTTGACTAACTTTTATACCTAGTGTCAACGAATCCTGACCTATATATATATATATATATATATGAAATTTTGTATACTTAATCTAATTAATAAGAACATCTAATTCAACAGCTGGATTGGTTAAATTTATATTATACAAAAAGTTATTGAAGGTGTAATTTAGGGGTGTTCATGGGACGGGTTAGGACGGGTTATACCCGTCCCTAACCCGACCCTAAATTTTAACTGAGCCAATTTTGTAGACCCGAACCCGATCCTCAACTAGAAAAAAACCCGATGATACATGGGTTTAACAAAGACTGGGCCCAAGTAAGACAACATCGAATTAACCCGAAGTGTAAGCTAAAAATTTATGTAATGCTCAACTGCTCATTAACCATGGTGAGAAATTCAATACATAAACTTGATATACATAATGTTTGACACTAGATGTCAGTTCCATGATGCTTGTATTTCAAACTAATGCATCTTTAGAAGAACATTGCAAGGTATCTATAAAAATAGTAAGTACTAAGTAGATCTCAAATCTGGATTTAGATTTGTTTCCTCAATTAAAAATAAAATAATAACTTAGCAAAAAAAATCTTTTTTGAATAGCAACATACACATTATTAGAAAATCAAATTTCATAGTCTAGGAGTGGAGGGAAGAGGAAGGGGCATGTAGAAGTTAGGCATCACCTGCCATGCTCTATTTCCCACTACCACCTAATGCCATTTAATTAGATAAATGAAGCATATATTCTATGAAACTTATTAGCACACATACTTGCCATCCTCAACATGATTATACTTGAAAGTCAACTTCTAACATTGTCTAACGACAATAAACACAATGTGATGTATAAATATAATATTCATCAGCATTACCAATATTGGCCAGCTTACATATTATGTTGCAAGGACTATTTACCACCAAATATACAATATCAAATTACAGCTACATACCCAAAAAACAAATTGTAGCTGTACTTCCCTTGTTAATTCTAGCTATACTAAGCTTTTTAGCCCTATATACAGCACTGAAAAATAGCAGTTGCATACAAAAAAAAAACTGCTACTACACTTGACAGCCCACATTCTCAATGCAGCCCCTCTAAGCTGTTATATACACCCAAAACTATTAAATCAACTATATAGCCAAACATAAAACAAAAAACTAATGATGTGGCACAAAAAAGTAATGTTGTGGTGAATTCCTTCTCCATGTATTGCCATGTATACATCATCAATATTAGTCAATGTTCATAACTTGTTTCTCATTTGCTCCTTGTGACTCAAGAATATTGACAGAAACATCTACAAAATAAAATAAGTCAGTTCATAGCATATCACAAATTTAGATAAATTAACAAATAATAAGAAAAAAAGAAACTCACCATGAATAATTTTCTCAATGGTGTCAAATTGGTCAAATTCCTTCTCATCAAAATTGAGACCAACAGGGTATAGGCAATTTTGAGTACAAATAAGTGCTTCAGTCATTCTAGGAGACAATGAGCTACGAAATACATCAAGCACACGTCCACTTGTGCTAAAACAAGACTTAGATGCAACAGTGGAAGCCAGAACAGTCAACAAATCACAAGCAATGCGAGAAAGGATCGTGTATTTTGAAGAATTTGTTTCCACCAGCCCAAGATGTTAAAGTCACCATTCTCATCATCATCTATTGTATCTTCTGCCAACTACCTCTCAAGATCTGATTTGCCCAAATTAGTTTTGGCCTTCTTGTGTTTTTTCCAAACCTCCACCCTATTCACAAAAACACCCTTCACACCATTTGATCCCTTTTGTCTTTCATCTAAGGCTACAATTTTTGAAGAATCTCCACTATCTTCATTTTCTTTGTGTATAGAAATTCCTTTAGAGTAAAAACTATACAAGTCCTCCAAGGTGTTTTTAACCAAGGTAGACATCTTAATTGCTACTTCTATATCATATGTATCCTCTAAACTCCAATTGACATAATCAAGTTTGTATTGAGGATCCAAGACAATAGCAACATACAACAAAGGATTGATTTTTTCAACATTTCCCCAATACTTATTAAACTTTTTTGTCACTGAACATACCATAGACCCTAAGAGTTCAAAATGGTTGTGACTCCATGATTTCAACTCAAATTGTATTGTTGCAATTTCATGGAAGCATTTATTTGCTGTCACACTCAAAGAACTTGAGAAACTCAAAGTCACTTTATAGAAAATTTTTAGAAACTGAATAAATATCCTACCATGCAGCCAATCAAGGTTAGTAGGTGGACCAACCCTTTTTTTCCCCCTTTCCTCTTCACGAAACCATTTTTGAAAGTCTGATTCTAGATCATAAAGTCGATCAAATGCTTTTTCAAACTTTTCAGCATGTTCCAACATAATATATGTTGAATTCCACCTAGTTGGAACATCTAGGCACACAAGACTTTGACAGCTAATCATTTCAACCTTAATGCATTCTTTAAATTTTTTAAGTCTTTGAGGAGAAAACCTAACAAAGCGCACAACATTTCTAATGCTTTCAATGGACAATTGTTATTCCTCTATGCCTCTATTTACAATCAAATTAAGAATATAAGCACAACATCTTATGTGCAAATATTTGCCACCACACACTAGTCCACCCTTTGCATCTAATTTTTTTTAAAGGTATGAAATTGCCCCATCATTCGAACTAGCATTATCAATAGTAATTGTAAACACACCTTCAATTCCCCATTCTCTTAAACACCTCTCAATTTCTCTTCCAATGGTTTCACCTTTATGGTTTTCAATTTGGCAAAAATTAAGGATTCTCTTTTGTAATTTCCACTCATCATCAATAAAACGTCCAGTCAAACACATGCAGGATAAATTTTGGTTTGAAGTCCAACAATCAGTTGTCATGCAAACTCAAATGCTTGATTTCATAATCCAAGACTTTAACCTTTTCTTTTCATCTAAAAACAGTTGGTAATAGTCCCTTGCAATTGTGACCCTAGATGGCACAGTAAATCTAGGTTCTAATCGATTTATCATTTTACGAAAACCATGACCTTCTACAACTTTAAATGACATTTCATCACATATCACAAATTCAGGCAAAGCCCTTATACAATCTTCTAGGTTATAACCAAAAAAATTAGTTGCCCCCAAACCATCTTCATCAGTCACTTTTGGCATATACCCATGAAGGGTTTCTTTCTTAATAGTTTTACTAAATATCCATTTGTGAGATCTATGCAAGTGTTTGTTAAGAGAATTTGTGCCATGTTTATTTGGGTGGCAGCTATATATTGCACGACAATGGTTTCATTTTGCCTTGTGTTCACCCTTGGTCTCTATCAAAGGAAGCTTAGTAAAGTGATCCCAAACTATAGATTTCCTTGCCTTACTTCCCTCTCCTCCCTCAACTACATTCTTATCACCATCTCCCTCAACCTTAATTACTGTTGGTGTAGGGGAACTAGTTGTGGGATTCATGTTTGTTGGAAGGTTTGCATTAAAAGTTTCAACTACTATTTCAGCGAGCTTTTCCCCTTCCATTGTTTTTAATTAAACCTAAATAATAACAAATAAGAAAAAATAAATTGTCTAAAGATTGTCCAAGCTAAAAGGAATCAGGAAGAGAATCCAAATAACAAAGGCCATTTAGGTAGATAAATAACAAATCATTCAATTATATATCAATTTGTCTATTTTTAATAGCTAAAAAAATAGCAATAACGAAAGTTCATGCCTAGTAAACAATAACACATCATTATAGCATAATTTGTACTAAAAACTAAGAATTTAAGTATAACAAATTTTTTGAACAACTTACTATGTCTCTTATCAAGAGCAGAACTACAATCCTCACACATACATTTTGTAATCAAAGTTCTTTAAGGAAATTATCTGCAGACACATTTAAACAAAGGAAAAATAAGTACATTAACTAAAAGTAAATTGTAAAAAGTACATATAAGAAAGTATATGGCCAGTGGAATCCCACAAGAAACATAGTCATGTAACATTTACCTACAATATTTTTAGTTATTTTACCAAATGGGAAAATAGGTGCCTAAACCTAAAAAAGTAAAACCTTAGCACAGAGAAGTAAACAGCGAAACAGATTTAGATGACGACACAATAATTAAACTGAAGTAAGATACAATTTGCAAAAATAAATCCATAAACAAACGACTTCAAAAAGTCCAAACCTGAAATTAAAAAGCAGAGGGAGAATAAAAATTGAGAAATAAATGTTAATTAAGAACACAAGAAAGGGATTCCAAAATAAGACTAGATTCCGACATGCTCACGAGAAGAGTACTAAACTAAATTCAGACCAAAAGAGATCTAAAATCATAGAACAAGATCTGTCTCAGCAAAAACAACCAACAACCATCAATTACATTCCAGAAATCAAAGATCAAATAATCACAAATCAGACCAAAGCCTCCACCCAAGGTGCTTCTTATCTCCACCACATATTTAATCATATAAATGGAACAAAAATAACAGACATTGAAAAGGAGAAATAGTGACTGAAAAGAGAAAGACATACCTGGTAGTGGGGGTGGTCAGTGGTGAGTCTGTGTCGGCATTGTCGATTGCAAGCTCATGATAATGACAAGCTCCTGTTATCAATTATGAAAGAGAATGAAAAAGCATAATATTGTGAAAGAAAACGAGAAACTGAGAGAGACAAAGAGAGAACTACCATACAGTCCATACTGGGAGCGGAAAGCAGTGGCGGTGACTGAGCTCATCCAAAATCGAAGAACATAGTTGATGACGCATTGATGATTGACAGAAACAGAGTTATAGAGAGGGAGGTCAAAGGTGAATGAAAACACAAAGGTGAGGAAAGAAGGAAAACGGCAGAGCCCTAGAGCGGAATTGCTATGTGCGTCTGTGTAGCCTACGGGGGGTGGAGTGCAGAGTGCGGATGCAAAAGCGGAATTGCGGAAGTGTGGAACCCTAACTGTGAAAAACTTTCACTTTTATTCACTCATTTCACTAAATAGTAAACTCTCAGTCTCTCACTCGTTAGTCGACGTCGTTTCTCTCTTTTGATAGTTGGATAATTCACAATTGAATTTCAAATTCAACTGTGTGGCACTGTGGCGTCACTGGCATGTTAATTGTTAAGTGTATTAGTGTAGTCAATGTCATGTCTGTCATAATAATAATAATAATAATAATAATAATAATAATAAGTATTATTATTATTATTATTATAATATTAATATTAATTGGGCCGGGCCGGGTGACCCGATGTTTAACTCGTACCCGTCCCAACCCGAAGCCGGGTTCCAAACTGTCTTGTCTTTTTTATCCTTTTTTTTTTTTTTTAAATATCGGGTCAGACTCGGCCTAAATCCTTCGGTCTAGGATGGGTTATTGGGCCAAGCCAGGTCTTGTACACTCCTATTGTAATTTGACTAACTCTTACACTTGGTGTCAACGAATCCTGACCCTATATATATATACATACAGGGGCAGGATCCGTTGACACCAAGTGTAAGAGTTAGTCAAATTACACCTTCAATAACTTTTTGTATAATACAAATTTAACCAATCCAATTGTTGAATTTGATGATATTATCTTTATGATTATGTATATGAAATTTCACATCATTTGGATTTTTCTAAATATGTTATCTAATATTGAATATTTACATATATTTTAATATCATATTGTACGTTAAAATAAAATGAGGCGATGAACTACTAAATAATTTTGGAATTGTGTGAAATTTTGGATACTTATTTTAATTGATAAGAACATCAAATTCAATGGTTGGATCGATTAAATTTGCATTTTACAAAAAGTTATTGAAGGTGTAATTTGATTAACTTTGACATCTGGTGTCAACGGATCCTGACCTATATAAACATATTTAAAAAAGTCCAAATGATGTGAAATTTGATATACATAATCATGAAGATAATATCATCAAATTCAATGATTGGATTAGTTAAATTTGCGTCATACAAAAAGCTATTGAATGTGTAATTTGACTAACTTTGACACTTGGTGTCAACGAATCCTGACCCTATATATCACTTGGATTGGTTAAATTTGCATCATACAAAAGCTATTAAAGGTATAATTTGACTAACTTTAACACCTGGTATCAACGGGTCCTGCCCCTATATATATATATATATTCTTTTACAATCTTTAATTGAATTTTATTTTAAAATATAAATTTATCTCAATCTAATGTATCGATCCAAACAAAATCCAAAGCACGAACCCCTTAAACCACTGTAAAAAAAAAAATGCAATTATCAGGGTCTTCTTCATTTGTTTAGAACGAAAAGAAAAGAGAAGAAAAATAAAAATAAAATGGTGGGTCTCGCATCTTAAGTTAGTCTCTCCAATTTTGTTGAAAGAGAAATAAGAAAACAGTAGACAAAATTAGTGTTATATCTATTTTATCCCAAAAAATAATGAATCAAAAGAGTGGGGAAAAAAAATTCAACTTTAGGATGTAAATTTGGCCTTTTTATATTTAATTAAAGAAGTATATTTAAAAAGATAGAGTGTAATTTAATGGTTCAATTTCTTTTCCATCTTTAAAATATAAACCTAGCCTCTCTTCTTTCTTTTTCTTTTTTTTTCTTGACTTGACTCACTTTCGAAGATTAAGTAGTCAATTTTTTTGTTCCTATAACTAGTTTACTAATCACCAGTATAGACTAATTTTTGCCAGATTGGCAAATTGTCGTTTTTTTATTTAATTCCGTCTTCTTGTTAAATCCAGTATTTTTTTGGTTTAGGATCTTTTAAAATTAATTTTGATGAAATTAAATTTTGAATCATTAAATATGATTAAAATGTGTACCTAAATTAAATTAAATCACATATTTACATTAGACCGTGTATTTTTTATTAAAAAAATGTGAGGATTTTTTTTTTTGTAAACTTTAAAATAGACAATAGCTAAACGCCTCATCATCAACTTTGAGATTCAATCAATACTTGTCGCACCAAAAGACAGATCAAGCTTAAGATTTTGTAAGAACAATCAACGTCAGAACCTACGTTACACAGCAAGTGGAACAATGGTGACTCTGTACGATAGTCGTGGAGGGAAATTGGGTAATGGATGAGGCAGGTGCGCAGTATTGTGGTGGCTCCGTATGGTAGTCTTGAATACACTTTTAGGTTGGAAGTAGCAAGTGCGTGGTATTGTAAAGGTCGTAGATCGCACTAGCCATATCACAGAGAAGCAAGTTCTGTATTGCTGGAAGGAATTACTCTATTCAAAACTAGAACACCCTCAATGGCTCAATGGGAATCTTTTAAGGAGGTTTCTTTTTATTTTTAAAAACTATTTTCTAATTTAATAATGTTTAAAATAAAGAAATAAAGTAACATATTAACATAAACTTAGTATGTTAATCGTATATTTATTTTTATAAATATCAAATAATCCTCTTAATTTAAAAATAAAATATACCTAGCAGATATAGCAAACACGTATTGATTATATGGAGATTAATTTGCCATATTAAACAACCTAAATTTCTCCATTTCTAACAAGTAATAGGTTATCGATCCTATCCATTGACCTGTTTACTCATACTCAATGCCCAATGGTTTATGTTAGCTGGTCCACGATGGATCCCTTTTGACATTGTCCATGCCAGACAATGACAATTCCTACAGTTAAATGACAAAAATGCTACATTGAGAGTCATAAGTTTTTATAGGATCAATTTTCAAATACTGTCAGCTTACCCCGCTAAAATTACAATTCCTTTATTCCTTTTTACAGTGCAACTTTGCACTCATAATGAAGTCTTCATTACCTCTCTCTCTCTCTCTTTTACCTTAACTGATTAAAAGAAATACACATTAAGAGCACGTGAACATCGCACACTAGTTACTACTGGCGCAATATTGTGCGTATTGAATGAATTTTGAGACTAAATATAAAACTGATATGAAGAATGAAAATTACTTCTGTGCTACCTGATCATCTACTACATTAGAGCTCATACTAGCTCAAGCATACATAATGTCAAACTATCAATAGATTCAATACTACTTTCAACATTGCCTTTAGCTTTATAAACATCCACAAAATTATTTTCTTCCTGTTTAAGTTGAATTTTTCCAGCCAACAAAGGCCAGATGTCTGTAACGAGAAAAAAACAGGAGTTGTTTTTTGTTTTCGGCCATCAATTCATAGAAACAACAACAAAAACACATAAGCATCTATTTTCCCCGCTATCCCTTTTAAAAGTTTCCAACTCCTAAAAGGAACTACTCACTCCATATCCCTCTCCCTTTAAAAACAAACTAGTATTTATAAACTACCTTCTTAAGATACTTATTTGTTTTAGGATAAGCAATCTGTAATCGTATAGAAAGGAGCGGTTGCTTCATTCCAAGGTCACAAGGGATGCCACAAGGAATCATAATGGTATTAACAAATGATGTCAATAACGGGCAATGAACAAGAATTGATGAATTGAACCTAAGATCTTTAGGTTGATGCAATTTAATCCAAACCTATTTTCAGAAAACTCATCGAGGTAAAACCAAGAGGAGAACAAATTTAACAATTCAGTCACGTGCGCCCAAATAAACAACATAAGAAAAAAAAAATCTTGGCACATAACACAATGATTGCCCAATCCCAAAATACCGTGTATGGAATCTGCTGCGTCAAAAACTGCTTATCCTACAAAAGCTCATAGCAAATTCCATAAAAGAGAAATCCATTGATCGTGAAGCGTACATTCTTCAATGGTAAGCACGGTCTTTCAATGGTAAGCACAACATTAAGATATCCCCCAGCCCTCCCCGGAAATGGTAGGCTGCCTGGTTCTTATAATGGAAAAATAATTTATGCACCCATGTAAGTAAATTTGGTTCTAAGCAGATTTTGTCGTAGCCCCTATCAAATCCATACCTTCTCAATGCTAATCAAAACTAGCATTTAAAAAGTTCAGCAGTTCATTTCTCTTGCTTTCAGCCGCCTTATCTTCCTTTGTTTTTTCAAGTTTCAGAAGGATCTACAAAGAAAAGAAAAAAAAATATCAGGATGGCTACCACCAATAATGGGACCAAAACAAGGGTACAATAAAATAAAACATCCATACCTTCTTGCCAGATACAGCACTGCGACGGACACCATCATCTTTGTCACGCCCTAAAAACTGATCAAGTACAAAAAGCTAGGAAAATAAAAAACCACGGAAGCAAGTAATGCATTGAATTTCTGAGCTAGATTACAATAAAAACCTTGGAAAGCTGCACAGGGCTGCTACTCCTCTCATCATGCTGCTTCTATATAAAGCTCCCATTGCCAGGACAAACCCCACCAAGAAACAACATCCAAGCAAGTCAATCAAGCACCCAAACATGTCACAGATCCCAGCTCCAATTTCAAAGAGCCAATACATAAAATAGGCAGAAAGTATCATAAGCATCTCAGACTGGAATGTACAAAACTTTGTGTATGGGAAAAAGTCTGCAAGTTTGCAGCAAAATTAACAATTTGCTGTTTTATGCTATGCATAATTAGTTTGTGACAATTCAAACAAATGTTTTCAAGCATGCAGAAGATGATAGAATCATACAAATGGGTGTCTTAAGTAGATGAATCTTGGATTTAGAAAAGAATCCATGTAGCAAAACTTCCGATAATTAGCATTAAGCATGTTGATTCAAGTTTATGAACAAGGTGATGCTTTAAATGAAACAAGGCCTTGCTGATAGTAGACATTTCAAGGTCACTTACTTGAGTTAGAAACTTTAAATATGAAGAAAACCAAACTATTTTGAACAGGCCTATGGAAGACAATAAATAAGGTATGAAAAAGTGACCTACCTCTTTTACTTTATGCTTCTGCCGCTTATGGTGGTGGCTTTTACTTCGATCCTTTTCCTTATTCTGGAGGGTAAAGGGGGGTCGTAAGGTAATGGACAAAATTATAAACTAAGAAAAATTGTATTACCAACAAAGCACCTTCTTTGGTCTGTCAGTTTTTTTGTGCCTCTTTGAACGGTGAGATGTTTCGTGCTCACTATCAGAAGAACTTTCACTTCTGAAGTAATATAGTGAACAAAGTGTTATGATAAAGCCAGATTAATCCACTCATTAAATTATTAACATGTAATGCTACAAGTTTTTAAAATTAACATATATTATATAAACATGCAGCTACACTGAAAAGTAGCTACTTATGCAAAATGATTGGGTGTCTTGTATAAGGCACACAGTTAATCAACAATAAACATTTTGGAGAAATCATCTTTCCAAATCCATAGTAAAGTGGGGACAACAACATGAATGAAGGAATAATATAACAATCAGCTATGTGAAGAAGAAACATGGTAAACGGGAAAGGATGCACGGCAAAGGAGACTGAGAATATGATCAGTCAATGGCCAGCGTTATCAAAATCTGTTTTCAGATCAACTTTCATCAGTTAGAATTATAATTCCATTTCACATCACTTCCAACCTCCACGAACCAAAAAATAATAACAGAATGAAAAGGAACAAAACGGATTCCATTAGTGAGAGATACAAATGTTGGAACAGGAACATTCATCCCATTCCCCAATTCCATAAATATCAATTCTGCGTAATAAACATCCCCTAGGCCCTAACACAGAGAAAGATTGAATAAACTGCTTCTTTGACAACTGCGTGTCTCCCTTGCAAAGTTGCAATGGTCGGAAATAATTAATTATATTTTCTCCTAATTATACAGACATTAATCTTTCTGAGATGGTGAATCTCGAATCAACAATGTTATTTTAGCCTAGATATAAGATCCTAAAGGACATGAGAACTCAAAACTATCAAAATTGCAAGGTTCATAAATTGAATTGAATCAACCGTTCAAGCAAAGCATGTACATATTACGAAATAAAACAATTAAAGGAAATGCGTCTGTTATCAGTTATGTGAGGGTTAGATATGGAACCTGGATTGATCAGAGACGGAGAACGAAGAATAGGAATCGAAATCCAAATCGGAATCGGAAGAGTGGTGGTGATGCCTACGGCGTCTTTTTCCGCGAGATTGGGATTTGGTCTTCTTTCGGATCTTGAGTGAGTCTTTATCGCGGTCTCGGCGATGGCGGTGATGACGCCTGCGACGGTGAGGTGAAGAGTCGTCGGAGGAAGAGAGAGACGAAGAAGAGGCCGCCATCATAAACTTGCGAGCGAGGGTTTGCCTTTGGGACGACTCAAACCAATATTCTATTTGTTTCTCACCCTCTTCTACATTAGTGGGTGATGTCAATAATATTTTGAGTTAATATCAATTTTATATTTAATTAAAATATATTATTTTATACTGTCATTTAATTATATATCTTTATTTTTAATTTTGTTAACTTTTGTAACAATTTAGGGCTGTTAAACGAATAGATTAATACATGAATTAAAAAAAATCATTAATTTATTTTGATCCATTAAAAATTTATTTAAAAAATTTCAATTCATATATGATCAATTTAATAAAAATTATTTAATCCATTCATTAACAATTTTTATGAATCCATTCATAAAATTATTTTTTTAAAATTAAATAATTTTTTATTATTTCAAAATTATTTTTGAATATTTAATTTTTAAAAATTAAATAATTTAAGAAGGGTTAAAGAAGAAATAAATATATAATTTAGTACATGTAAAAGCAATAATGTGTCCTTCTTATTGAGAACAGTGTAGAAAAAAAGATTTAGCTATATTTTTGGTCCCTATAAAATATCACTTTTTTGTTTTTAGTCTCTGTAAAATTATTTTTTTTAAAATAGTCCTCGTAAAATTATTTTTTTTTTTGGTCCTTTTATTTGTTCTAATCCCTTTAATGTATCTTTTTTTTTTGTTTTAGCCCCCTATAATATTTTGTTTATTTTGAATTAGTCCCTTTGAAAAAATTTGGCAAGGACTAAAAACAAATTGTTTACATATTATAAGAACAAAAACCAAAAAAATAAATATATTACAAGGAATAAACAAAATAATAGAGACCAAAATCTAAAAAAAGAATTTTACAAGGACCATTTTAAAAAATATATATTTTTGTAAGGATCAAAAACAAAACAATAGTATATTACAGGGACTAAAAGCATATTTAAGCCAAAAAAAATTGAAGTTTCTGTATTGTCGTCACTATTTGACTAAAGTTAAAAATAAACTTTATTTTAATATAAGTAAAAAATAAACTTAGTTATGGTGTATGGTTATTGCTTTACGAATAGATTGATGACAAAGGCTTGCAAAGTTAGGCTAAGGTACCAAAATTTTCAATGGACCAGTTTAAATTTAGTATTTTAATATAAGTTATAATCTATAAAAGGAAAATTTTGCTTTAACTTTATTATTTGGATTTTAATTTGGAGAAATCTAAAATTTAATTATTTTTTTATTCTTTTTCTTTTATTATTTTTATTTGCTATAAGCTCTAAACTTAAATTTTAAATATCTTTAAATTTTGGTTTTGGATTGTCGTGAAAAAATAAAAATTACAAGAATTTTTGGATTTTATAAACCATTTTTTAGAATTTTATTATAATATTAGACCCAATAGACCTAAATCGAACCAACTTGTTCATGATTGAGTGGTATTGAGTTGTTGATTGGTTGATGAAAAAAAGGCTCAAAATCGAACCAATGGAACTGAACAATTTTGATTGGTTCAATTTTTATTCCTTAAAATTTAATCAAATCGACTCATGAACACCCATATGTCTTATGATAATATCCACACTCATAGCCCTTAGGTTGTTTATTAACCTACAAATGAACATCAAATTTAAATATAATGAGTTATAGAAACTATTAAAAATTTTAATTGACTATCGAGCTCTAAATTAGTTACATAAGGAAAATTCATACAGGCTTCTTTCTATTTGACAAGTGACTACCCACCAACACATGAAATCCATTTATAGCCCTATGATAAAAAAAATATTAATGTAAACTATGTTATAGGTTTCATACTTATAATACAAACCACAAAGCAAATGTATTGTAAATAAAAACTTACAATTCTACTAGCTGCTTGATTTTTTTGTTTGGCTTCCTGTGCATCGAACACAAGCAGGTGTCCCTTAACAAATAATTAGTAGTTACTAATAGGACCTGCATTAGTGACAATTCACAAATAATTTAAAATCAATTGTAAATTTGTACTTACAAATGCAAGTAAGGTACTAAGTAACATTATTTTCCTCCTTCATGCATCCATCTCTATTTGTAGACCTGAGAATTTTCTCCCTTATTTCCTATATTATGAATGGGGAGAGGGTCAATGAATCCATATACATGTGCATTCCCTTTGAGAGACAGAGGTGATGTAGATACCTAAAATATTGAAATAAATGTTAATTATAATAATTTGATACTTAATTAATTAAGTGATTTACAAATAAAATGTACTTACATCAACCATAATTGTAGAATTGAGATGTTTAGCATCTCATTGCCCGTACATACTTCCAAAATATCTTTCTAAAATATATATATAATGGAATAGTATTAGGCCTGCCAAGGAAATTGGGTTCCCATAGTATTTGTACAGGTGCCCTCCCAATTGTCATAGCCACTCACCACAAGCATTCAATCAAAACAAGTTGAGGTTCGGACCTTTTGGGTGGAACATCTTTCTTAGATGCGTCAATATTCTAAACAACAAAGATAAAGCAATGTTATAAAACACTATTAAGTTATTTCAATTGTAATTAGACAAAAACATAAGTTAAGAATTTGTTATGAATAACTTGTCTGAAGCAACCTTCATAAGTCATCTCAACCATAGAATGCAATAATTGGGGGGCTTGTCCCACTTTTTGAACCTCCTTAGTGGGCACAGGGACTTAAGCATCTGCATCTTGAACCTGTGTAATCATCATCCTCACCTTTTCATCCTTAATGGTCTTGTGATGTATGGTTAACCCCAAATTATATATTTTCTCAATAGCCACTAAATGGAAAGGATCCCCATCAACATACAACTCACATTAATCTGGCATATCAGTATAAGTCTCTTCCCATAAGGATTAGCAGCAGCACAATTCCCCTTTGGGCTCACACGTACAAGACAAGGAGGTCGTTCTGGATGGACATTTATATGTCGCTATGAAAGACCTAGAGATGTCAGCTTCTCTTTAATATCCTGTATTAGTTGCTATGTAAGCTTTTGTCTGATGCACTTCATCTTTTACCTGATTATTGCTAAAGTAAAAAATATACTAAGTTATGTTGTATATTTATTACTTTAGCAACAAATTAATAACAAGGGCTTACAAAGTTAGGCTAAGATACCAAAATTTTTAATAGACTAGTTTAAATATAATATTTTCATATAATTTATAATCTATAAAAAGGAAAATTTTGCTTTAACTTTATTCTTTGGAATTTAATTTGGAGAAATATAAACTAAATTTTTTCATTCTTTTTTCTTTTATTATTATTTTATTGTTTTTATTTGCTATAAGCTCTAAACTTAAATTTTAAATATCTTTAAATTTTGGTTTTGGATTGGATTTGGATTGTTAAAAAAATAAAAATTAAAAGAATTTTTAGATTATATAAAACATTTTTTAGAATTTTGTTAAAATATTAAACCTAATAGACCTGAATTAAACCATCTTGTTCATGATTAAGTTGGTTTGATTTGGGTTTAATGAAAAAAATTCTCAAAATTGAACCAAATGGAACTGAATAATTTTGATTGGTTCAATTTATATTCCTTAAAATTGAACCAAATCGACTCATGAACACCCTTGTTAATGAGAAATTGGGGTAAATTTTTTAATAAATTTAAGAGAAATCCAAATATGAAAAAAATTCATGTTGGTTTGATTTTGATTCATTAAGTATTAATTAGATGGTTCATTGGATTTGAAAATAAGAGAGGGTGAATTGTTATTCATCCATTTAATTAGATGAACCATCCAATTCAATTCAAGTATTTTTCTTTAACAACTAGATGGATTGAATTGAATTTTACATAGATGGACTAGATGAATTATGGATAAATAGATTGTTTTTGCCACCCATATAATAATTATCTTAAAAGTCATCTCAAGAATGATTTTAAATTAAATAGCAATGTAGAAAACCTTTACAATATTTATTGCTGGCAAAAGCAACAAGGCTATCAAATAATGTATTTCATATATGCATCAAATCCTTTATTGAAATACATAATGTTGACAATTTGTGTTTAATTATAAGATTTATTTAAACTTAGAGTTCTTCTTACACGTTTTATTTGATGTAAGATTTATGTATTTGATGCAAGGCTTGATGTTTTATTTATTCATTAAGTTCATTTGAATACACACTTTTTATATAGCCACATAGGTATAATTTGTATTTTGTATTTGTAATTGCATTTTTTAAATATATTGTTAAAATTTTTGTAAGCAAACCTAATTTTAATAAAACAATTAGTAAATAATTTGAGAGAAATCAGCAAGGAACATTAGACAATAGCTTGTGAGGGATAGCGAAGGACGCTTACAAAGGAATAGCAAAGGACATTAGGCAACACCTTGCGAGGGAATATAAAGGAATGGCAAAACAGTTGCGAAGGAATAATGGAGGACATTAGGCAACAAATAGCAAGGGAATGAAGAGGGGTTTGTGAGGGACCATACTTGCTAACTGGCGAGGGAATGATGATAGAATAGTAAAGGAATAATTTTGCCTGCTAATTAGCAACTTGAATTTAGCGATGGAATATTCCTTGCAAACTTATCGCAATTCCTTCATAAATAGGATTTGCACAAGAGCATTTCCTCTCTAATCCAATTTTCTTGTTATGCTTTACACTGTCAATGTATCTAATTAAATTCAATATTATTAAAAAATAATTAAAATAGTATAAAAATTAAAATAAATATTTATATTTCTTTTAATTACATTTGGTTATGTTATTCAAGCTCTTTTAATATATATATATAATGAATTTATTAAATATTAAGGATACAAATAGAAAAATAATAGTAAATTCAAATATTGTGTTAAGTAGTATCTAAAAAAAATATTATAATGCAATGAGATAAACTAGTTTAGGAATATTTCTATGCATAAACAATGTGTTGTCGTCTTAATGGTCATAAGCAATGGACAACTTTGATATTATTATTTTCTTTTAGAGGGAGAGGGTAAGGTGTATTCTATTATTATAATATAAGCATTTATCTTTTATTCTTTTAAACGTTTTTTTCATTTCCCATATTATTTGTTCCATTTTGTCTTCTTGCATTGCTTAAGAAAATTCAAGTAAAGTTAAATGAAAAATGGTATTAGATGAGAATGTATAAGTGAGTGATTTTGAGAGTAATTTCATATACACTATTACAAGTGGATTTGCTTGTATTGAGATCTAATTGTATTTTTCCTATCAAATATGCTTAAAAGAAATTAATATTTGCATTGAACATGTATTCTATCTTTAAAATGTCTTATCTTTTATTATTTTTTCACTCCAATCTTTTACATTGTGAACACTCAATTTTATCCAGGTAGTCTATATAATTGTAAACAAAAATTAATATAAAATAAAATAACAAAGTAAGAAAATAAAGAAAAGAGAAAATAATATGTAAATAAATGAGTTTTTCTTTTCTATTTGTTGGGCCAAAAGTGTCTTAAGCCCAAAATCAAAAAAGAAAAATATAATAAAGAAAAAAAGAAGAAGGAAAACGCTTCTCGCATACATCTCGCATCGTCATTTCTTCACAAATTAAGCGCATCACTCACAGACCATGCATCATCACACACTGTATACATATATATGCAACATTTCAATCATCAGCACACAAAGAATTTCAAAATATTCCATATCATCATCATTATATGATACAACAAAAATTAAATAAAAAAAAAGAGGAAGGATGGATAAGGTCGATTGTTAGAAATCGTTACAAATTGACACTCTACATTGGCCTATAAATAGAGAGGAAGGGGTACTGAAAAAAGGGAAGGGGAGAAAAGTGTGGAGATGCTATTGGATAAAGAAGAAAAAAGAGCAACATAAGGCTGTTGAATTGAGGAGAAGGAGTGTAGGTCTATTGCTAAGAGGAAGCTATCTTGAATGTTTCGGTGAGTGAGAATTTGACTACTGAGGTACTCTTCCTTTCTTTCTACCACTACTGTGCAAATGTAACTTCAGATTGAGCTCTATTGCTGCTCTTATGCTTGCTCACTTATGCTCTATAATGTTGTTCAATCATATCTTGAATTCTATTATGTTCCTTGATCTCTATTGTTGATGGTTGTCCTCTTAATGAAATAATGAAGCAATACTTGATTTGAATCCCTACATTCTGTCTTTGTCGCAACAGAGAGTGTACTGAATTTGTATGCACATATACTTGCTCTGTTCATCACCAGTGTTCCAACACACTCACTTTCATGCAAAGCATATTATTAATATATTGATATACAATGTGAGTTAAAGGCTTAAACCTCTTGCTAACACAATAACGATGAGGCTTTTTTTCGCATTCACTTGTTTGTGCAAAAATGAATCAAAGTTCCACACAATCAAGCGAAAAGTAGCATTAAATTAGAATTAAATCAATGACACTAATCCTCACATTTCCCTATCCCTATCAATTGAACCCTCTCGTTGTCCTGGTTTTGCAGTGAACTCGCGCTCTTCCATATCTCTATCACGTGAACTGCTGTCAATTGTTGTGTCGTTGGCAACCACCTGCGTCGCCTAGACGCAAACTACTATTCATCGTGTCATCACCGCATAATGCTACGCGCATCTACCCCTCGATGGCATTGCTTCACGCATGCCTTTTCTGCCATCTTCATTTTTGAAGTCACTCAAGGCAAGGACATGTGACTGTTTTGCGAGCTTCCACATCGCCGCTTCACCATGGACGCCTACCAAGATCACGGTGCCATTTTCACTTGGAGTTGTGACATATTTAGGATTGAGTGCACTACTCACCATAGTTCTTTGAAGACCCTGCTTGTGCCACAGGAAGGTTCCCTTGTTTCTGAAATTCTAAATTAGGTTTAGCCCAAGGATAATCATAACTATGTTTTGGTTTTTCTTTTTGAAATTTTAAATTAGGTTTGGCCCAAGTCATTATAATAATAAGTGGTTAACATATTAAAAATGAACACCATTATTGTTTAATAGTTAAAACCATTAATAAGTAAAAATGTAATAGTATGAGCAAATTCATTATATCTCACTAAACCCGATTTCCTTAATAAAAGTTTATTTTCTTAAGTAATTATTGCAACCAAACTCTTTTAGTTTCTCTCAAATATTAATAAGATAACAAAAATAAAAAAATATACAAATTCAAGTGATTTTTCATGTTGAGCCTAGGGCCCACCTGAGTATCACAAGATCTTCTTTAAAGCTTAAAATTGATTAATAAATTGTTAATTAATAATTCACTTTTTAAAAAAAAATGAAAATAAAGAATATAGATCTAGTGATTTTTCATATTGTTAGGACCTACTTGAATATCACAAAGATCTTATCTAAAGCTTAAGATTAAATAATAAATTGTTGATAGGTAATTCTTTTTTAGTAAAAATAAAAAAAAATGTAGATTATGTGACTTTTCATGTTGGGTCTAGCACTCACTTGAATATCATAAAATTTTCATGTAAAGCTGTAAGATAAATTAGTAATTTGTTAATTGATAAAAATAAAATGTAATTTTCATGTTGGGTCTAGGACTCACTTGAATATCATTAAGTCTCATCTAGAACCTATTTTTGCAAGAGTATCTCACATCTGTTAAG
This sequence comes from Spatholobus suberectus, assembly GCA_004329165.1. Classification (NCBI taxonomy): domain Eukaryota; kingdom Viridiplantae; phylum Streptophyta; class Magnoliopsida; order Fabales; family Fabaceae; genus Spatholobus; species Spatholobus suberectus. The sequence goes on from CM014732.1 coordinate 6,600,607, forward strand.
CCGCCTATTGTAACATCCTAGGCGCTGATAAGAGCGAGGAATGATCACTGGTGCAAAAAAGATGAGGCACAAACAAGGAGTGGCTCCTAGCAGGCTTCCAGCGGGAGGGATACATGAATAATTCGAATACACATCAGAATGAGAGGGATCCAGAGGCTATGCAAGTATAGGACTGTACAGTTGAGGATAGCTTAAAGTAATTAATAAGTGCTATCTATACCAACAAGATGCATCTACTTTTTAGTAGCCTATCACTTAAGAACTTCACAGTTAAGTGTGCTTGACTTGGAGCAATTTTGAGATGGGTGACCTCCTAGGAAGTTTCTTAGGAAGCATGTGAGTGAGGGCAAAGCACGCTGAACAGTCTTATGTTGGTTTGTGGGGATAGTTTTCAATTCTGAAAGTGGTCGAGCGTATCATCTACCGTTGTGGATGTTACTCTATAGAAGCTTAAGATTTAATGTCTTGATAATCCCCAAATAATAATAAAATTAAAAATATAATATATAACTAAAAACACATTAACCCACAAAGTGATTTTCTACCTAAAGAACTACGTGAATATGATTTCCTCACTACACTAGAGGATACGTAGGAGTAGGGGCTCACTTCTATCGATCTCAAAAATAATAAAAAAATAATAATAATAATAATCCTTTTTTAAAAAAAAATTATAAGTAATAAAAATATTAAAATAAAATAAAATAAATAATGATTAATAAAAATATGATCAATAATTTTATAAGCAAGAGAGTAAGATAACTAATATTTTCACACGTTAGGTTAAGGGTAACCGTTTTTTATAACAAACGTCGTAGGGTGCTAGCACATTCCCTAAGCGTATTGACTCCCGAATTCTTTTCTTGGTTCGAGACCTTTCTTTTGGGTTTTTCCATACATTTTCCCTTAATAAACTATTATGGCGACTCCTCTGCTTTTAGCTTTTCTTTTCGCCGTCTCGTCGTGACCTTAGTTGTAACATACATTAACAATATATAATATTTTATATTAATACTATTCATTTTTTTATTATATTTAGGACAATTATTTTAAGCTCAAGAAACATATAATTTTGAAACATGTATAATAGTGTGATGATATGTCTTTTAATTATATACATAAATGATTTTAAAATATGAGAAAAAACCAACATGACTCGTGCGATAGTACAGGTACCATACTAGTTAACTAAAAAAATAAAGTTCATTATCATTTAAACCAATAAGGATTGGTCAAAGTTCAACTAGCAACATGCAAGATGCTAGTAGTTCCAAATTAATAACTCAAAAATAAATTATTTATTTATTTGTGGAGAATTTTATGGCATTAGTGTGTAACCCAGATAAAACGATATAGGAAAATGCTAACTAGGACAATAGTTAAGGAATCAAAAGTAAAAAGTGTAATAGTATACTTTTCTTAGATTTTCAATGTAGTCCTAATGTAATCTTTAATAAAAAAATATTATTTTTTAATTATTTAATCAGTTCGCTTAAAACACTAACCAGTTAGTAGGACCCAATGAAATGAATTTAATTATGATTTTACTAACTATTATCTTAAGGAGTTGTTTGTTTAGGAGATTCTTTTAAATTTTTGGAAAATCGTACTGAGAAGGTTTTCTTATATAAAATTTAAAAAATTAGAAATAAAGTGAAAAAATGTAGTATTTTTGTAATTAAAAGTATAAATAAAAAATATTTTCATAAATCAAATAACTCCTTAAATTTATACGTTTAGTATAGTTTTTTTTTTAATCCCAAAAATATAACATTATTATAAATATTTTTTCATCATATTTCTCAAGAAAACATTCTCTATAGAAATCGGACATATATCCATCTGACATCCTTTTGGACCAAAAGTCACGCATATGTTCTTCACAAATATTCTCCACCATTTTCCCTCCATTAACTTAACAGTTGATTATCACCAAATTAATTAATTAAGTTTAGAATATTTCTCATATTTCTCAAGCCTTATTAATTTTCTCTACATATATTGACCGTGTCTTTGGTATTCTGACTACCTAATATTTGGAAAATATTTAGGCTATCAAAGTCATCTTACAACTCTTTGAGTTGATATCGGGATTAAAGGTGAATTTCCACAAGAGCCAACTAGTGGGTATGAATGTGGAGGAGTCATGGCTAGGGATCAATGCCGTTTAAATACCTTGGATTGCTAATAGGAGCTAACCCAAGAAAAAAGGCTACATGGCAACCAGTGGTGGAGGTGGTGCGACAATGCTTGACATCGTGGGAAAGTAAATATATTTCAGCAGGTGGTCACATTGTCTTGATAAATCAGTCCTGTCAGTCTCTACAGATGTACTATCTTTCCTTTTTCTAGGCACCAAAAGGTATTATTTCTACACTTGAATCTCTTTTTAATAAGTTATTGTGGGGAGGAGGTGAGGGAAAGAATAAAATACATTGGGTGGCTTAGGAGAAGGTGTGCAAAGGGAGAGAGGAAGAGGGATTAGGAATAAAAAATCTTAGAGCTTTTAACTTGGCTCTACTGGGAAAATAGTTGTGGAGGATGAAATGGGAGAATAAGGCATTATGGTTTAGGGTCCTTAAAGGTAAATATGAAGAGAGGGGGGGGAGATGGAAAAGCATGGGTAAGAGATGTTCTGACTACTGAAAAGATATAAATAAGGTGGAAGAGGATCACAATTTTCAAACAAAATGGTTCTCAAGGGTAACCTATAAGAAGGTAAGGGGTGGGAAAGAAACTTTTTTTGGCATGAACCATGGACGGAGATTTTAAGTAAGAACTTTCAAAGATTGTACAAAATAGCAGTAGATAGGAGGGCTAAGGTGGCAGAGCTAGGAAGTGGCAAGAAAAGGGGTGGCATTGGCATTGGAAATGGAGGAGGCCTTTGTTTCAATGGAGCAAAGAGAAGGTGAGTAGTGTTACAATGGTAGAAGGTGAGGAGGATAAGTGGGTGTGGAAGGAGGAAACGTCTGGCCAATACATTATTAAAAAAGTGAATCAAGTAATTATGGCAAAGAGCTATGGTGATGGAGATGAATTTTTTGAAAAGATATGGCTGAAAGGCATACCTCAAAAAATACTATTCTTTGTCTGGACAGCATCCTAAGATGGGATCCCTTCTCTTCAAAATCTTGCTCTCAAGAAGATAGTAGATACAAATGAGGTGATATGCAGGAGATGTGGATTAGAGGTGGAAAATACCAAACATATTCTCTTTGGATGCAAGATATCATATAAGGTATGGAATAGAATTTTGAATTGGTGGGAAATAACTGCGATATTGCACAATGATGTTAGACAAAACTTCCTTCAGTTTAAAGGGTTGTTGAATACAAGAGGGAGGAACAATTTGAGATGGATTTTTGTGTGGTTTGCAACAGTATGGACAATTTGGTTAAACTGCAATTCTTTCTTGTTTTTAGCAGTAAGAAGAGATATTGATAGCTAGTTGAAAAAGTGCAAATTGTCTCTTTGAAAAAGTGCAAATTGATAGCTAGTTGAAGAGATATTCCTTTGTCAAGTTGGATATTAAACCCCAAAGCATGCCTGGACCAAGTGCAAAGGAAAAAGGGGATAAGTTGACATGGTGAAAAAAATAAAAAACAAAGGCTATTTTGGGTAAAGTTGGACAAGTAATAGTACAAATATTGTTGTAGTGTGGGGCATATGGCCAGAGGCATAGAATTAGCAAGAGAGATATAAGGACACACTGTCTTGGAATTCTTGGAAAAAACAGGCTATTTCAAGTGTCAGATAAGTCACGATTCTTGTCGAATTGGATCAAGAAAGACGATAAATCAAGGCAATAATAAATGTAGTTTAATACCTCTCAAAGATTGGACTGTGTGCAGGGGATCTCCACTTCGTGGCAGCTATCCTCAGGGCCCTAGAAAATGGTGTGTGGCGACTATAGCAAGTAGCTTCTCTCAATACTAGGGCATGTTGGGATATGGGAGAAGGTGGGCAAAGCCTTGGGACATGGAGGCTTGATAAAAGGGGGCTTGCCATTAAATGGCGGCTCCAGTAAGTAGAGCGTGTATATAGTGACCATTATTTGGCTCTATAGAGGTGAGACGAATGAGTGTGAAAAGGGTATGGTTCTGGTGATTATTGTAAGAATATTATACTGTACTGTGAAGACTTGAATTAGGCCTTTATGCACAGTTCAAGTAATTGTATGAATATAATACATCTTTGTTTATCAAAAAAAAAAAAATTGCTAGCATTCAATTACTTAATTTAAGATTGGCTAAATGTTTATAATTGACTATATATTATGAATAAGGCAAACGATGCTATGACATTTTAATTATGAGGATATTCATAGAATTAGTGAGTAAAAGATTTTACATTACAAAAAAAAGGTAAAAAATTTTACATTGTCAACTAATCAGAAATAATCATTTGTATGACTTTTACAGTGGTTATTACAAAAGTTTGTAAACTTACCATACATTTAATTTTTGATCGAATGATTGTGTAAAAAAAATTTAGACTATTAGTAATTCATTTTATATATTATTTATTTATGTTTATATCTTAAAAGAGAGAAAAATAATAAATGTGATAAGTAATACAATAAGAAAGAAAAAGAAAAATAGAAAGAAATATAAAGTTGGTAAAAAAAAGAGAGTAAAAATCATAATTGTTATAAATAATTTGATTAAGAATTTTATTTCCTCGTCTCTTTATTAGTTTATGCATCTTATTTTAGCTATATAAAAGGACATGGATTTCGATTTATTTTCATTTTTTCAATTTATTAAAAAGTAACATTGCAGTGCTTAATTTTTTTCAATTGTTTTGTAACTTTAATTTTGATATTAAGTTAGTGTAATAAAATTTATAATGTTAACTAATTAAGTAACATATCTCATGTATAACTTTTAAAATAATTATTTTAAAAATAACTGATTTTTAATGATATAACAATTTAAGAATAATAAAGAGTGTAAATAATTTTTATATTGTAAGTGCATGTAATTTAATTAAATTTTTTGTTTGATTATTTCGAAAACTTAAATTCATACTACAAATTAAACTTACCAAAACAAAATCATTAATTCATAGTGAATATATGTAATATACGATGGTAACCCCAAAAAAAAAAAGAGTCATTTAAGAAGACAATGGCCGAAAGAAGGATTTCAGTTACGTTATTGCAAATCTAAGCATATCCTACAAAAGCAGAACTAGGGGAAAATGACAATTACACACACTTGCATTTCAGAGCAATAAATGAATGGAAGATAAAAGACCAAGGTGGTACAACACAAGCATTAGTAATTAGTAGTTTTTGCAACACGCACGCACAGGCACTCTCTCCCGAAAATGAGTCAACTTCAATGAGTGGGGGAACCCTTGCCGGGGTAGTAAGGAACCCTAGTAACCCTAATCCAGTCATCTCCATGGAAGAACTTGGATGGCAAGAAATTTGATATTCCTTCTGAGTTGAGGGTCTTGATTCCTTGCCATTTCACGCGCTTGGATTTGTTTGAACCAGGGCCACGGTTGTTGAACTCAGTGTAGAAACAAGTGTCCATTCCGGTTGAACCCTGTAATGTTTGCCATGGCATGTAGCCATCGGGTGTGATCAAATCACCAATGTAGGTGTCCATGAAGACAGTCCTTGAGTAATTCTTCCATGGACGAGCCAAGTAGGCTTTGTTGTCGAACCTTACTGGGTAGTACTTGGGGTCTGACACAATGGACCCTCCTTGGATGATTAAACCTGATGGTTGGTTTGTCTCTTTCCTACCTTGTGCGGTCACAATGCATTGTTGATTTTTCAATGGTTTTCGAACCACGAAAGTGCAGTTTTGGAAAACAGCCACTGCATCACCGAAGACAAAGTCGATGGTGCCTGAAATGATGCAATCGCGGTAGAACTGACGCATGGTGTGGGCGTAAAGTGTGTCTTGGTACCCATCCATTCTGCATTTATAGAAGATGGACTTGTCAGATTGAACCCTCAAGGCCACTGCTTGATGTTTTTCAGCGCCGGCTGAATTCTCAAACCCCATACCTATGGCAACGAAGAAATCTCCAGCAATGGCTGCACGCATTTATAAAATAATCCATCATAAGTCCAAGCAACATTTATAATAATACTCTGGCATTTTGTATAAATCTTGTACATATGTTCTCGATTTATAAATTTTAAAAGGATTTAATTTCACTAACCTTATGTTTGGATAAGGAATTTTAAAAGCGTAATTCATTTTTTTAGAGAATTTAAAATGTTTTGTAGTGAAATATGTTGTTTAGATAGGAGATTGACTAAGAAATTGAAATTCTAGTAATTTGTGAATGTATTTTGATTATCTAAAATTATAGAATTTCAAATTTTACCTAAAAAGTAAAATTTAAAAATTTTTCATGCTTGCTTTCCCTCTCTTCTTTCACCTTATTGTCTCTTTTCTCTCTCTCTCTCTCTCCCCTCTCCCTCTCATCTCTCTCTCTCTCTCATCTTTCTCTCCTCTCTCTTCTCTCTATCAATATTGATGTAAAAAATATCAATATTTATATTTTTGAATTATTAAATATAGGATTTGCTAATGTACACACACTTACTTTTTAGTTGAAGTATGTTGACAAGTTATAATTACAATGTATATTGAACAACACCATAGTATAGCTTGCTAACGTACTCCAACTAAAAAAATAATGTGTGTACGTTAACAAATGCTTGTGGGGTTTGCTAACATACACATACTTATTTTTTAGTTAGAGTACGTTGGCAAGCTATAACTACAATATATTTAAAATACACCCAGGGTATAGCTTGCTGATGTACTCAACTAAAAAACAAGTATGTATACGTTAGCAAATCCCATGAAATATTATTTAATATTAAAAATATTTTTAAACTATTAGATATTTAAAAATTGGCTAATATTTATTTTTGATAAAGTTTAATATTAAAATTTAATTTTTAAATATATATTTAAAAATTAAATTTTGCATATGGTGGAAAGTAAAATATCATATCTAAACTAAGAATTTGAAATTTAAGAAATTTGAATTGATTTATTCAACTAAAGCATTTAATAAATAAAGAAATTTAAATTAAAGCAATTCAAATTTTAAGTATTTCAAATTCCTTGAAATTTTAAAATTTTTCGTCCAAACACCCTTAAAAGAATTTGATCCATATAGCCACATGCAAAACGCCATTTTTTGCTTTAATAATTTGTGATCACATGAATTAAGTGATAATAGAATAAAGGAACCCAATTTTGGGGGGCGTATAAGCAGAAGAGAGAGAGAAATAGAGAGAAAAATTAAGAGAAGATAGAGAAAGTGATAAATATGATAAATAATGCAATAAAAAAGTAAAAAAAAAATAGCTAGAGTGAAAGTGAAATAGAAAAGAAACTAAATGTATGAAGATAATTACTCTAAAACAAAGTGGATGAAAATTGAATACACTAAGTCACTCCTCTCAAATAAATATATTATAATGTAATATGCGAGTAGAAAAGTAATAAATTTAAAAATATAAACAACTATGATTGGAGAAGAAAATAAAATTTTTAAAGTAATTAGTTTTAATTTGTTTAAATGTAAAAAAGAATATTTTTTTAAGTTAAACATCTTGAAGAGAAAGAGAGTGTAATAAAAATGTTCTCAGTTCTCACCTTCAAGAACAAGAACTATTGCATTATACAGGACTAAAGATTTGGTCAGAGATTATTATGTTACTAAGATTACATGGGAGGAAACGTACCGGCACTGGCGGTTCTGTAGGTCCCAACCCCATCAATGAAGTTTTTGTTTCCAGTGATGATTGTCTTCTTAGCACCATCCCCAATCATAACGACATGGGTCATAATATTGGAGACTTCGACGTACTCTTTGTAAACGCCCTCCTTGACGTGGATAACGAACGGCCTTAGGTTTTTCACGGGCACGTGCTTCAATGCCTCCCCGATGGTCGTGAAATTTCCACTTCCATCCTTGGCAACGACGACGTGCGCGGCGAGTTTCCGTCCAGTCGTACGAAGGAGTTTGCGAACCCCGACGCGATCATCAACCCAATCGGGAAGCTCAAATTCGTCGTCATCGTGGCCGAGAACGGGCAAGTCCTCAACGTTCTCCAAGAGGCGGCGCCCGGGTTTGGTGATGTTCATTTCCGAGAGAGTTTTTGACAGCTCGGTGATGATAGCGAGGCCGTTGCTACTCATGTGCATGGCGGTTTGCAAGAGCCCCTGCATCTTGCGACCGGCTTCGGTCGTGGTGTTCTCGAAGGCGTCGAGGCACGTTTCTTGGTACGTGACGGCACCGCTGAGCCAGACCTTCAGGCTCGTGAGGACTCGGTCGAGGTTGTTGAGGTCGAACTTCTCGAACTTGTCGAGCGACCGCGCGAGCTCCCCGATGGAGAGGTTCATGAGCTGCTTGCACGTGTCGAGTGCCTCCTTGGTCCGGGGGTCTTTCTCGGCCTCCTGCATGAGTTGCGTTTTCGCGAGTCCCTCCCCGATTCTGTCGATGGTCACGTTGAACGCGATCTTTATGAGTTCTCTCGGGTCCGTGGTGTCGCCGGCCTGCGCGGTCAGACTCTCCTCGCACTCCTTCTTGTATTCTGTGGGTGCGCAAAGGGTTTTCACGGCTTTTATGGAAGAAGCTACGCGGGATTTGTTCCCTTCCTTGTCGTCACCGCTGGATCCCTTGTTATTGATGTTCATGCTAACTGTGACGGCCACCACCATAGCCACCAGCAAGAAGGTAGAGACGCCAATGATGGCGATTCTCTTCTTCTTCTCTGCATCTCCCCCCATCCTTTTCGATTAAGCAGCTCCTATAGTTCACGCCAACCTTCGTGCACATATACATGGAATAATCAATTAAAGTCACTACGCATGATCATGCAAATTAATTAAAAGACAAAATTTAAATACAGTTTTATAAAATGTTTTTAGTGTTATTTTTTAACTAAAATTAGAGTTTTATCTTGATAATTTAATAAAAATCTTTATTATGCTGTCTAATTCTAATTGAAAATAAACTCTCTCTTTTTTTTAACTAAACAGTGAACGTAAAGCGTGATACGTACTAGGCAAGAAAAGGAGCCGCTCAAGAGGGGAATGGGGAAGGGCTCGTTCAGGCGTTACAATCCTCCGTCGGAGCACTCGGGAGAGTGCGTTGGTGCGGTGGCGGTGTGAAATTATGTGCGTATTTATTTAGATTTAGATGAAAGAAACGATTTCAAAGTTGGTTATGTTCGTTGCAAAAATGTGAGGCTTGGAGTCAAAAGCTAGGCTAAGAGGCAGTTATCCTTTTTCTAGAAAGAGAGACGCGGAAAAGCCACAAATTATATGGCAAACTTTTCTTGTTATTATTTGATTTAATTGGTTTTAGCTAATAAGACAGGGGAAGGGAAGAAGGGCCTTATTTTGCTGTATTGGAGTCAATTGCCAAAATTTCTCCCTTGGTGCCCTTCATTGACTTGACTTTCTTTCGTGTGCAACTTCAGGTGGACACAGGAGCTGCTAAGTTAGATAACCTCTACGAAATAATGGTCCAAGGTAAAGAGCGTTAAAATAAAACACGAATGTGACACCAAGGCGCATACATATGCAGCGAAAGAATCGCTAGCTATTTGGTTACATAGTAATTGGTGTACCTATTGACTTGAGTTCTCGCCAAGTTTTACACGTAGAAAGAGAGATCAGTCTAGTCTCTACCATTGCCAAAATAGCGTTGTGCTTTCACAAAATATTTTATGCATTCTAATTTAGGATTGAAGAAAATAAAATAAAATAATTTAATATTAATTAGTTATGTGATGGTCTCAAAATACAAAAAAGTTACAAGGAACAACGTTAACTAAAGAAAATAAAAAATAGACAAGATTACAGCATCAAAGGAGAGCAACAACAGAGAAAAACGGAAAATAATTCGAATTTATTTATTTATTGCATTTTTTTAAGGTCTAAATCAAAGTAAATGTAAATCAGCATAATAAGGTACTCCAGTCAAAGGCAGCCAAGCACCTCCTTGTACGAAATTAGCAACTGTGAAATTAACAGCATCTGTGGCATTGATCACATGAAACCTAGGCCAAGTAACCCTATTACAAGTGTTAGATCCAGGCCCGTTATTATCAAATTCCGCGTAATAAAGGGTATCCAAAGCAAAGTCCCCTGACCAAGCTAACCAACCCGCTTGATCGATCAAGCTGTCCATGAAAGACTGCATATAAACTGTTCGTGAATATTGCTTCCAGGGTCTTCCTAGGTAGGTTTTTGTGGTGCCATTACTAGTGGCTAAGTCACTTGCTGCGGTTATGCTACAATTGTGTATGGAGGTGCCAGTGTTTTGGTTGATGTCAGTCCTGCCCTGTGCGGTAATGGCATTGAATTTATTTTGCAGTGGGAGTCTTGGGTAGATGTTACAGTCTTGCAAGACAACTGCTGCGTTACCAAAAATGAAGTCCACCGTACCATAAATGTCACAGTTTTTATAAAATTGCCTAAGAGAATGAGTGTATAAGGTGTCTTGGTACCCTTCAAAGCTACAACTATAAAATGCAGACAGGTCTGCCCCGCTTCGGAGGGCTACTGCTTGGTGATTGATTGCTCCAGCTGCGTTGCGAAATGTTATGTTCATTGCCACAAAACCCTGCGCAACCACGGCTACAACATGAAAAATATGGTTATTACGAAAACGAGCATACATGTGACAAGTTGAAACCCATGTATATTCATGCTTCCATTTTCAATCATCCATGTATTGTCTTGCTTGCGTGTGATCAACTATTCAATTGCTCATCATTTTGGGATCAAATAATTTCGTATTAAATTGAACTTTCTTTTAAAAGAAAGTACTAGAAACAAAGAAAAATATAATTTATTACTATTTTCGTTTCTTTTTAACAAGAAATACAATAAATTTTATTGTTTTTTATCATAAAATAGTTTTGAAATTTTCTATTGTATTTTTCTTATTTTTACTCCACAATAAATACATACTAGTTGTAAATATATAAATTAGTTAAAAGTTAAGTAAAAAGTAAGGGTATAATTTATAAAAAAGTAATTAATGTTATCTTGAAATTTAAAAATGACAAATAAATAGAAAAAATTTTTAAAACCAACAAATAAAAAGAAACCGAAGGAGTATCTTTCGTGTTATCAAACAAACGGAATAAATTAATCAGAGAGACTGCACATTAAATCTTAAGGAACTTGCATTTTAATTACCTAAAAAAATGATTCCTTTAAGATTCCTAGCTCCACGTGGTTTTGATTAGCAGTTGTTATAACTTACAAGAGAAAGGATCCCATCTAAAATAAGTAAAATATCAAGAGTACTGTTTTAATTTCTCACTTTACAACTTTTTTTTTTAGTAAACTATAAATGTTTATTTTGATATTCCAAAGTCAAGCAGCATAACCATTAACTTGCATTCAACGCAGTCTGCCACAACTTACAGATAGTATTTGAGGCCGCAACTGCATAACTCTGTCAATTTGGTAGTGTTGATTAGCTTTTGGGAATAGAACAAGGTTTTGGGGCCAATTTTAATTATAATTCTAATTTAACCTTTCAACCTGCCATCTAATATAGCAGATCATGGATATACCATTTATATAACAACTTGGTATGTAACAACTCGAATAAAAGTTTTCCATAAATTTTTCATTTCTATACTTATTTAACATTTATATTCATATAAATTCAGTCTTATATATTAATTAGGAAAAGATAACCCATGCATTGCACGGGTCCGATAACTAGTAACTTACAAGAGAAAGGATCCCATCTAAAATAAGTAAAATATCAAGAATACTGTTTTAATTTTTCACTTTACAACTTTTTTTTTTTTAGTAATTTTCACTTTAAATAAACCAAGTTCCTTTCAACAAATGGAAACAACCTCCTAATCAGGCATGCATGTGATATGAAATTGTTAAATTAAAATATTAAAATATTTAATTATCCCAAGCTAAGAAAACAAAAAGAAGCTTTTAATTGAAGCTTATTACCGAATGTAGCAGAATTGAAGGTAGTCCAACCATCAGCCACGCTGCGATTACCCGTGATTATGGTCTGGTTAATTCCATTCCCTATCATCATCAGGTACTGCTTGTATTTGCGAATAGAAACATACTCTTCATACACTCCACCCACCACGTGAATCACGAAAAACCCGTTGCCACCCCCGGTGTTATTTGGGGCAGCAGCAACTGCATCATTGATAGTTGTGTAGTTTCCAGACCCATCTGGGTTCACCACCACCCTTTGGCTCACAACAACATTGTCTGGAACCAACTGAAGCACCTTTCTTCCGCTTATTCTCGTAAGCCCGTGCAGCTTCTTTTCCCACATGTCATCATTTCTTTCTGCAAGTTTTCTCTCTGTGTTTGCATTGTCTACCCATCCACGCTTGAAGATTGCTAGAGATATGCTATAAAACTTGGTTCCATTGGAAATATGGGTTAGTAGGTCATCGTCAGGGCTTGACGTGGTTTCATGAAGGCTGTTTAAGCACGTGTCGTAGTTGGTCAATGTAGCACTAAGCCAAGTGTGCAATTTTTCAGCCTCTGAGCTACTAAGGGTGTTAGTGGAATTGATGTTTTCTAGAGTTCTACGCCAAAAGTCCTTATTCAGGTCTCCTAGAAGGTGGCAATCTTGAAGGGCAAGCATCGTGGACTTTGAGAATTTGGAGGGAGATGTAAGGTATTTAGAGAGTAGTGAGACAAATTTCTTTGATGATGACATGGACTTGGCTGCGAAAAAACGGCCATATTCATGTATGTCACCGTGGCCGTTAGAAGGTGAATTGGATTGGCAAAATGTAGGGTAAGGTGTGAGGTTGCAAATGGTATTGGTGGAGAAAGAGGAGGCTGGAAGAGACGCAGAGTTGGAGAAAATGCTGATAAAATAGACCATGAATAAACTCAAGGATAGCTCGGAAATAGCCATGGAGGAGAATTTGATGAGGATGGACAGAAACAGATCGAATGCATTAGACCATATATATAACTTGCTGGAAAGAAGTTGTAGGTTTAATTAACAAGACAATCATGGTTTATATAATATATATATATATACACAGACACATACGAGGGTTTGAACATAAGGTTAAGATAAACATTTTTTTTCATTTAATTATTTTTAAAATCCATAAACAAAAGGGGTTTTGAGTTAGGATTTTATTCGTTTGTCTTCTTTCCTGTTCTTTTAATTAAAAAATGACATGTTTGCAAGGAAAAAAAAATCACTTCTAAGAGGTAGTTCTCCCAAATTGTGTTATACAGTAAACTCTAAAAATATAAATCAAAAGAGAAAAATATTTAAAATTATAAAAGAAACCATATATAATTGATTTTAAAAAAAAAATTGAATTTATTGTTCAAAGGAGGAGAGTTAAGAATACATGCATGTGTCATTATTTAAAAAAGAGTGTACTAATAAATTGAATTATTTTAAAGAAAATATAGTCTTATTTAATATATAGTTAATAATGTAAATTAAAATTTTTGATTTTTTAGGTAAAAAATTCCCTTAATAATATTTTAATAATAGAATAAAATAATTTAAATACGCAATAATTTGTTTTACATGTAATTTTAATACATTGTCAGTATAAAATATATTATACTATCAATTAATTAAAAATCATCATATATATGACTATGCAAAGAATTTTTACACTAATAGTGCTTTAAAATTAAACTCTTATTACAAAAGTCAATAATTTTAAAATATATGAAAATTTATATGATTGAATGACAGTATAAATTTTTTTATACAATCATTGTATTTGAATTTTGACTTTAGTCCCTAAAAATTTTCTTTGATTTCCATTCTTTCAAAATTTGAAATCATTATTTTTAATCCCTAACATTCAACTTAGGATAGATAGACAACATTTATTTTAGGGCTCATATATATATATATATATATATATATATATAGGGAGCGACTCTAGTGAGAATACTTGTTTATGTGAGAACATGAGAACAACTAATAGCAACCTTTGCATCAAGATTAAAAAAATAGACCACTAAGATTAAAACCCAATTATAAACAACCTTGAGCCATAAACCCTGAACTCATTTAAAATCACAACCACTACCACTGTTGCTGTCACCCCATCGTCACCATTGTCGCCCCCCATCGCTGTCACCACTGCCAGAGGCCATGGTGGTGGGGGAGACTACAGTGGGGATGGTTGTGATTTTAAATGAGATCACCACAATCATCGTCATCACCACAACTGCCACTACTACTGTCACCACCATTACCACCAACGACGACAATAGTGGTGGTCTCACTTAAAACTATAAGTATTCTCATTGTTGTTGTTGTCACCACCACCACTGTCACTGTCGTTATCACCGCCCCATGTGGCAACGGCAATAATAGTACATCGTTGCCTGGGCAGCAATGGTGACGGTGCAGTGGCAACAACAGTGGTGGTGGTGACAACGACGATGGTGATTGTGGGTTTAAATGAGTTTAGGGTTTAGGGTTTATACTTGAGTTTTAATCTCGACGGTCTATTTTTTGTTATCTTGATTCAACGGTTGTTATTAGTTGTTCTCATGTTCTCACAAGATTCACTCCCTATATATATAGGCATTTCAAATGAGAAACTTCTTAAAATGAAAAATGAGAACAATTAATAGTAGCCATTGGATTACAATCAAAAACAATAAACGGCTGAGATTAAAACTCAATTAAACACCTCTTATGAGACCACTATTGTCTCTGCCTCCACAATCACTACCACTACCACCACCATTGTTGCCACTACCATTGTCGCCACCATAGTCACCGCCACGACTGCCACCAATGACACCGCCACCACTGTCACCACTGTAACATCCAATCACATTGACACTAATTCCAGCAATTTATTAGATTTATTTTAATTAAATTGAGAGATTATTTTTTTTTGAAAAAAAAATATTTTTCAATATAATTCTGGAATTATAAAACAACATATGTTCAAGATAAATGTAAACATTGTAATTTTCCAACGATAAATATACATCACTATTATCAATATAATTACTTTAACCCTCGTTGTAGAACAAATACATGACTAGAGGAATAAATAACTATCTTTCAAAAATGACCTAAGTCAAAACAATGACTATACACAATCCCACCCTTATCTTAGAACAAAATATAAAGTGTATACTACAGTTACAATAATTCTTCTATGGCATCACCTTCCTTTGAATTCTTCCCAGTCTCAGCACCCTCGACATCAGCATCCTCTATCTTCATAATATGCCACGAACATATATACAGAGCAAAGGAACAGAAAGAAAGAAACAAAGCAAAGGAGTGAGGATATATATAACCTCAAATTACTTTCACAAAAGATTTGTAAGACCAACTTACAACCTATAAAACAAACAAGTTGTTGCCAAACAAATGCAATTGGGAACCTAGGGTCTGACCTAAGTTATCATGAGACAATTTAAACTTTCACAATACATATGGATCCATACCCCTATTGATGATTATCATCAATCATCATCTATCCTGGGAAGTGACTGGGAGCTTGTGTCCCCTCATCATGGTACCAACATCATCATTTTTCTCGAGAAACAAGCGCACAGCTACTTAAGGGTATACACTACACCAATCCCGGTGAGGCTGAGCAGGTGTCAAGGTTATCAAGTCGGTTATGTGATTGTCCTGACATCCAGGGCGCTACCCTAACCATAGGACTCTTACAACTCGATACTAGTATCCTCTAGACCTTATCAGTGATCCCTGCCTTCATCCCACAATGTACCAAACTGTAACTTCCCATTTCACAGGCACACATGCTCTCATAGCATGGTCATTAACTCAACAGATTCATCATTTTTCATTAGTGCATGTCAAATTCAACAATATTTTACACAATATTTCTCTAGAATATCTAGCAGAGATTCAATAATACTTTATACAATGTCTCTCCAAAAATATTCAGTAGAGTTTTCTCTACAAATTAGTAATTAACTACCGATACCTACTCTAAGGTATGATCACAGGTTTCAATTTTATAGAGGTAAATATCAAAATACAATTTAATCCAAATTAAGGAGGAACTTCAAATATTAGCTATATATTAATATTCATATAATCATTATTTAATATTAACTTATATATCTATTTTTCTTTCTCTTCAAATTTGAATTTTATAAATTAATTATTTAAAACCTTTTATTTTTATTAAATATTCATATAATTCATATTTTCCTATTTATTTTCTCATAAAATAATTTATATAATTCTTATTTATTAAATATTCATAAAATTCATATTAACTCATATTTCTTTATACTAAAAAAATATTACTATTCTTTAACGTAATATATGATTACGTTTACTAAATTTAAATAAACAGTAATATGTTTACAAATGTGTAAAAATCTTATATATAAATCAGAGAAATATATTTATATATTTTACTACTTTTCTCTAAAATAAACTATGTTTATGGATTTTAAATCACCGAGTATATTTTCTCTACAATATATTTTCTCTAAAATATAATTAGAATCACCGAGTATATATACATATACATATAAAAATAATATTTTTTTTTCCATTTCTTTTTAAAATCATTTTTATATATACCTTATTTTATTCTAATAGTAATACATATAAAATTTTATATATCATAAACAATATAACATAATACTATTTTTAATTATATTACTGTTAGTATAACATAATAATAACAGTAATAATAATAGTAACCGAAAATATATTTTATGAATATGAATAATAAAAATCAAATATAAAATAAAATAACAACCGAAAATATAAACAGTATATTTTAATTATATTACTGTTAATATGGCATAATAATAACAGTCAAATCAAAATAGTAGCTATAATATTTTTCAGATCAAACCAGTGGCTATACAACACAATAAACAATCACAAGATCATTATACAAAATATGCAGCCATACAAATTTTCCTAAACAATATATACAAATAAGGAGAAATAGAAACTATATGAGATTTGGGGGCCAAATCTCTTCCACAATTCTTTTTGTGTAAATGAATAAAAAGAGGTGATCCCCACTCCCCACCTTACTTTAATAGAAGCTTTGATGGAAAAGAGGAGTATGTTGGAGAAGACAACTTGATCCACAATACCAAGATAAACCACCTTTAGTTGTTTGTATAATTACTAAGTGAGTGTTTAGTGTGTTTAAGTGAGTAAGAAAATGAAAAGTGATAGAAGAGGGAGAGAGAGAGAGACATACAGCCGAGAGGGAAAGATGGAGAGGGGAGTGAAAAAGTTGTTGAAGGATAAGTGTGTAAAAAAAATAAGAATTGTCTTTTTATAATGTATTAAATTAATTTAAGTTAATAACAAAAAATTTGTTATTATCCTATTAGAGCTGCCAGCTCTACATCTTGCGTGAAAAACAAGCAGGGATTTATCCCTTAATTTTATTTTATTTTTTATATAAATATTCGGTGTAAAATAGTTTAATTATAAATTAATTAGAATAATTAAGTTTGGGCTTTTAAATGGTAGTATTTATCTATTTGAAACTTCTAGGCTGCCACCTCCTCAAAACCAGCGTGAGAATGCAGCAACAATTTATCCAACATTTTCCAATTATTTTTAGATATAAATTAGGTGTAAAATAGGTTAATTAATAATTAATTATGTTAGTTTAATTTGGGCTTGGTTAAACGTTTTGGGCTTTCTATACGGCTGCAACGTACAGCCCAGTAAAAGTGAAAGATTTGTATAATATATAAACGTATTTTATTTTATTTTATTTTTATAAAAATTATTTATTTATTTACTATTTTATGTAAAGAAATGCTAAATAATTGCTTAATAAATCATTCTTATATCAAATAATTTTCAGAAATTTTTTAAAATTATATTTTATTATTTTAAGCATATTAAAAATTAATTTTTAAACCTTTCTATTTATTTATATTAATTTTCTACCTTGTTAGCGTTTTACTAGTTTTTAAGGACGTAACGAACATTTTATAACTTCCTGGGCTTTGATCCGAAAAATCTACACTAAAGTATGTTTATTATTTTGAATGAAACTACGCACAAATTTTTTTTTTTTGAATTCTTATCCAAATGCTTAAAACAATTATAGAGTAAATAGAAAAATGATAAACAAAAATGAGGGTGCTACAACCACCACCACCGTTGCCACCACCACCGTTGCCATTGCCACCACCACCATCGATGTTGTCACTGCCCTTGTAGTTGTCACCACCACCGCTATTGTCACCGCCCTTGCAACCGCCACCACCACTGTTGTCACCGCTGTCACCATCACCGTCACAGCCTCCACCATTACTACCACCACCGTCACTGCCACTGCTGTTGCCGCCGCCACCACCACCGCTAGGCAACAACAACAATGACAATGATGGTCTCATAAGAGGTGATTAATTTGGTTTTAATTTTAGTCGCAAATTTGTTTTAATTATAATCCAAGGACTATCATTAAAAGTTCTCATTTTCTCATTGTAAAAGTTTCTCATTTGAAACGTTCCTTATATATATATATATATATATATATATATATATAAGAATTTCCTAATATACACATACTTGTTTTTTAATTAGAATACATTAGCAAGATACACCATAAGTGTATTTTAAGATACATTGTAGTTATAATTTGCTAACGTACTTCAATTAAAAAATAAGTGCGTGTACATTAGCAAACCCCACAAGCATTTGCTAATGTACACACACTTATTTTTTAGTTGAAGTACGTTAGCAAGCTACACCATGGTATATTTTAAGATACATTGCAGTTATAACTTGTTAATATACTCCAATTAAAAAATAAGTGCGTGCACGTTAACAAATCCTACACACATACACACATATGTACATACATACACGCAACCTTGCTTCTACAAAGTAGGAAAAGCTTGAACCCAAATCTGGTTAAAGCAGGATTTCCTCGTGGAATTCGTGTTAAGGATAACTATTAAATTGAGGTCGGACGATTACCAATAAAGAGTTAGGGATATGTTTTTAAACAATTTTTTTAAAAGTATTAAAAGTTAAAGTTAATGAATTAATTATTATAATAAACAAATAATTTAAATTTAAATTATAAAAATAATTAAATAATAAAATTGAAATTTTACAATTTATTAAAAAAGCAGTTCTTAAATTTCTTATTTTTATGATTCATGTTGTTAATTTTTGTACATTGTTTAAATTAAAATGTATTTAATAACTTAGTATATGATTTATTTAAAATTATATGTAAATAAATTAAATTTTTAAAAATAAGTTTTGGGATCCCACAGGTTTTTCTGACCCAACAGAAATGGAGTTGATTTTTAATTTTTGATTCCCGTCTCTTCTAAATTCATCTCCGAACCTATCCAACTCCACCACATTGTCATTCCTAATATTATTTAGAGAAATCACACTTTTTGTTCATCAGAATATGGGATTATATGTGTTATATCTAAAATTTTACCTACATTCTGTACTGTATTCGAAAGGACAAAGAAGACATAGACACATAGTGAATAAAAAGCAGTGACTTCTCTATGTAATATGCTACTAACAAAGATGGTATAAAAGTAATTTGGTGATTTTTTTTTTTTTACTTTTAAAACATGTTTTTAGAATAAATTTTATCAAACGAATTTTATGGTACAATTAATACTGTTTAGAAATGATTTTGAAAATTTATTTTACAAAATAATTTTTAAGAACAAAAACTCAATCAAACAAAACTTCAAGGCCCGTTTGGGATGGTTTTTAGTTGTGAGTTTCGAAAATTTCAAAAACTGTAACTAGTTTTTAGTTTTTAAAAATTAGTTTTAGTTTTTTTTCAAATTTTTGGTTTCAAAATAAACTCATTTTGAAAAAAAAATATTTTGTTAAAATTAGTTTAAGGGTATATTTGTATGGTGGCAGCAAAGGTGGCGGTAGTACTGGTGGTGACGACGACAGTAACAGTAGTAACAGCGTTGATGGTCATGGTGGTGATGGTGGTGGTAGCAGCAGCGGCGATGACGACAACAACGGTGTTAGTGGTGGTGAGAAAAGTCATTGTCAAATATAGTGATATATGCTTGTTTAAAAACTAAAAGCTAGATTCACAAAACCTTTTTCTTGGTTTTGAAAATGAATGTAAAAGTGTTTTAAAATTGAGTTAAAAATTATTTCAGCTCTATTTTAGCCAAACACATTTTGTTTTGAAAATTGAATTTAAAAACCAAAAACTAAAAACTTACAACCACCTCAAACGAGCCCTGAATTTGTATTGTTGTTCTAAAAAAAATGTTTTTGATAACAATTATCAACGGGCCCTAACTAAACTCATCACAAAGGAACTGGGTCTGGACATTAAAGGTGGACATCTGAACACTTTTTAGAAGATGACTGCCTAGCGGCTAATTTGGCGAACAAATCAGCAACACTTTTGCCTCACCATAAAGTGAGCAAGTTAATTGAACCTGCCAAGGACAACGAAGAATATAAAACAGGGAGATGTTGAACTTTGGCGTTTGACCACCGCCATCAGATTCACAGACGTGAATCTCATTTCATACTCTACACACGGTCAAGACAACTATTGAATATTATTTAATGAAAACTTATTCATAACCTTCGTTATAAATTTAGGAATAAATTATAAAGAATTAATTTTACTAAACTAAATTAAAAATAATTTGTAAAAAAATATAAATGACTTTCATAAATTTAAATAAATTCTTTCAAACGTTCTTAATTATTTAACATTTTATGTCTTTTTATCCTTAAAAAAAAAAAAAGAGGGTTGTGAGCTAGCTAGATGCTGTTATATATGCTGATAGACAGCAATAGGTGATATCTGCACCAATTCCACCTTAACTAGTTCCATTTTTGTATATTATAAATTATGTGTTTCCCACATGAAGCCTAATAGGTACGAAAAGGGATTGTAATAAAAAGCTAATAAAGCTGAATAAGGCACGGTTGATAAGGGAAGATGGAAGAAAAAAAATACGTAAAACAAGAGAATCAGTCCGTATTTGCGTTTGGGTATAATAATATTTTTTTATTAATTTATACAAATCAATAATATATATGATATTTCTGTTATATTTTTATTAATTATTAGAGAAAATGTAAAGTAATGGAATTAATTTTAATAATAAAAAATTATGGTAATTAAATATGAATAATTAAAACTAAAATCACATGTAAATTATAATACGGAAACTAAAAAAGTAAAAGTATATTATTACGATAAGTGTCACAAATGGGATTGCGATGGAACAACAAATCGAAATACGAATCAAATGAAAAATGAGAGTCATCACCATAGTTTATTTAGAAAAAATATATAGAAAAACCTTAAAGAAAGGTTTCTAACCTAAATATGAATTCGAGAGTAGATTATGCATAGAGAAAGTATTAGTGCCATAAGATGTCTAATGTACAACAATTACCTCTTAGGATCCATTTGGTGGCCCGGATATGATAACTATCCTATCCTGTTGTAATCTGTTGTTTGCTATGTTAGTAAGATATGATAATGCTATCTTATCATTTATCCTATCATGTTATTCCAGTGTATTTCTTATTTTGAGAGAAACTTGGGTTAACAAACAACTAGATAGGATAAACTCTCTCTCTTTATATATATTTATATATATATGAGTTAGGATTCATTGACACCAAGTGTCAAAGTTAGTCAAATTACACCTTTAATAACTTTTTGTAAAATGCAAATTTAATCGATCCAACCATTGAATTTCATGTGCTCATTAGTTAGATTAAGTATACAAAACTTCATATAATTCCAAAATTATTTAGTAGTTTATCGCATTACTTTATTTTAACGTACAATAAAAAATTAAAATATATGTAAATATTCAATGTTAGATGACATATCTAGAAAAGTCCAAATTATGTGAAATTTGATATACATGATCATGAAGATAATATCACATAATTCAACGGTTAGATTTGTTAAATTTGCATTATACAAAAAGTTTTTGAAGGTGTAATTTGACTAACTTTGACACCTAGTATCAACGGATCCTGACCCTATATATATATATATATATATATGGGTGGGGATCAAGTTACTCCAAAAGTACCTCTTAGTAGAGTTACTCCACTGAATAACTCTTGATATGTATTAAGTTTCAACGATCCAACCGTTGAATTAAAAAATTATATTAAGTAGATCAAATCTACAAATTTTTATAAAATTTGAAAACTATTTGATATTTTGTTAAATAGATTCAAATTAACACATAATATACTTTTCTAAATTACAAGTAAATGTTGATAATAAGATTAACTAGCTACAAATGTCCGATTTACCTAAAATTTGGTATACATGATCATTAACGTATAATCTTTTAATTCAACGGTTGGATCATTAAAATTTAATACATATTAAGAGTTATTAAGTGGTCTAACTCTACCAAGAGTTACTCTTGGAGTAACTTGATTCCCACCCTATATATATATATAACAAAATATATATAATAAATATAATATGGGGCAAGATTCGTTGATACCAGGTGTAAGAGTTAGTCAAATTACACCTTCAATAACTTTTTGTATAATACAAATTTAATCAATCCAATCGTTGAATTTGATGATATTATCTTTATAATTGTGTATATCAAATTTCACATCATTTGGACATTTCTAAATATGTTATCTAATATTGAATATTTACATATATTTTAATATCATATTATACGTTAAAATAAAGTGATTTAATGAACTATTAAATAATTTTAGAATTGTATGAAATTTTGTATACTTAATCTAATTAATAAGAACATCAAATTCAACGGTTGGATTGGTTAAATTTGCATTATACAAAAAGTTATTGAAGGTGTAATTTAACTAACTCTTACACCTAGTATCAACGGATCCTGTCCCATATAATATATAGTAATATATATTAATTTTTATATAATAATAATAATTTTGACATGTAAATTTAAAGTATATTATTAATTAAAATTCAATTTTTTAAATAAAATTATTTGAATAATAATTATAATTTTAAAATCTTATATAATTTTTTTTATAATTTTAAGAAAGGTAACTACATAAATAAAAAATAATATTGCATAGTTTAGTTTAAATTGTAATTTTTTTGTAAAAAATAAAAAAAAATAAAAGTTACTTTTAGAAAATTATATATAATTTTATCATTTAAACATAATTTATATTTTATCCTATCGTTATCTAATTTATTATCTGGTGTGCACCAAATATTAGATAAGATTATAGCTTATTCTGCTCTCATATCTTATCATATTTTATCTTATCCTGACCACTAAACAATGAAAAATAATGATTGTCTTACCCTCTCGCTTATTAAGTTCTTAACAAAATAATTTACTTTTGAAAGTTACATATTTATGAATTTTAGGAAAGAATTATATTTAGAAAAAATAGTTTTGAATCTAACAAGATGTGACTCTTGCTCTTACGTATCTCTGGGTGCGATAGAAAAATTAAAGTTATATTGTTCTTTTGAAAATATTTATGTGTTGATGGATGTTTAATTAAATTTGACATCATCAAGTCGTTACAACTCAAGTATGTCAAATTTGTTAGACTAACAAAGATGTCACATCTCAATTAACCCGTTATGTATTTTAAATAGATTAATATTTAATTATAAAATCAGAATCACCATCATGTCACAACTCAGATAACCTTAATTCACTAGATTCTTGTAACAACCAAACAGGAATTGCTTTCAAAATGATTATAACTAATGGCCTATTTTCATTAATTTCTTTAAAAAAATGTTTAATTTTAATTTAAGAATCGACTCAATTGACCTCACATTGGCAACAACAAATAAATTAAAAATTCAAGAAATACTAATTTTATTTGCTCAAATGAGTTTTTTGAGAATTAATTTTACTACAAATTCTAAAAGAAATAATAAGAGAATACAATTAAAAATATAATAAAGATGAGAATGAAAATAAGAATGCTAATTTTATTTATTTATTTGCAGTATAAATCGACTTGGAAATTGATTTTGGACTTCTAAACTAGCAATTTATTATTGAAATTATTAAATTTGGATTATCCTTACGCCTTTTCAAGAACAGGCCTTCAATATTAGAACGAACAAAAAAAAAGTCCAAACCCTACAATGAGGAAGAAAATGGTGTACGAAACTGGGCAAAGCCCAATATCCATCACCGACAGGGGGGCTAAAACAGTAAGAGAAAAACAAAAATATTTAGCAAAGTCTCAACTGTTTCTCATGTGGACCATAGAAGAGAATGGGGCTTATACCAAAAATTAATGATCCAAACATACAGCTCCATACAATAACTCTCCGAGCAATATGTGGGCTTTAGCGCACGTAGATGACAAACTAGTAAAACCCATAGATTAAAATGCAGCAATTAAGAATAATATAAAATAAAGACAAGACAAAATTTCAATGGAAAGAGAATAGAATGACTTGACCAGAAGCTAGGGAAAGGGTTTATGGTTGGTACGGGTTTGTTGGTTTGGCCTGAAGATGTTACAGCAAACTAATTATCTCATTACATAGCAAAATGAGAGGAAATTGTACAATAAAAGAAGGGGGCGAAAACTATAACAAATCAGCACTGCTAATCCCAACACCCTCTACGCACACCCCTCTCCCCACCCCCAACAAATTACATAGTACACCAAACACATTTAAATCCTAAACATCCACTCACTGAAAAAAAACCTGTTCCTCCTCCATCATTCGAAGTAAACGGTACAATTATTTATCTAAAAAATGGAGGATGATAAGCTTATTTGTTTTGATATACAAATAATAATAGGCATAGGATAGGTAACAAATAACTCAATTGGTCAAACCCGCTGTAAACTTGACACCTGTCCCCGGCAACCAAGAGTCCCCATTAATGAACCGCTGAACTGTGAAGAAACTAGCGGTAGAGGCATCTTTAATTACATGATAACCGGGCCATCTGACCCTACCAGCTAGTGATGAACCAGGCCCATAGTTCCTGTACTCACCGTACCACAATGTGTTCAAGGCGAAGTTCCCAAACCACTCAAGCCACCCTCGAGGCTGGACTAGCCCACTCATGTACGTGTTAATGTAAACTGTCCTAGCATATTGCTTCCAGGGCCTGCCCAAGTATGTGGGCTGGGTGGCCAGAACATAGCTATCCTGGATCGTAAACCCAGTGCTCTGATGTGGGCTTTTTCTGCCTTGGGCCGTTATGGTAACCTTCTGCAACGGAAGTGGGACCCTGGTGTATATTTTGCAATTTTGCAGCACTGCGGCCCCGTTGCCAAATATGAAGTCTATGGTGCCATAGATTTCGCATTCACGGTAGAACTGTCTGAGGGAGTGGGCGTAAAGGGTGTCTTGGTGCCCTTCCACACTGCACCTATAGAAGGCTGATTGGTCTGAATCCACACGCAGTGCCACGGCCTGATGATTCACTGGCCCAGCCGTGTTCCGGAATGACATGTCCCTTGCAATGAAACCCTTCCCGGATACGGCTACACATTAAATTGCAAATTGTCAACCAATTGATATGTTAACGGAAAATAAACAAAAAAAAAAATTAATCATTAGACTTGTTTCAATTGATGTAGACTAAATGAAAGTATATATTATAAAATTATATTTATAATATGATGCATCATACCAAGTGGCAATTATAGAACTATTTTAATAATATAATGTATCATACTGTGAAACTATCTCATCAATGCATCTGATTTCTCTGAAGTGATCAGAGGGTAAAATAAGTAATCTCGTGAATATGATGAAATCATATTACGTGCATATGGATAACAAATCTTGAACATGTTTTTTTTTTTTTGAAAAATGCCAAAGATTTCATTAATAATGTAAATGCTTAAACCGAGTACAAGGTGTACCCACTTTAAGCCACCAATACAGTTGACAACACACCAACAAATCATGAATATGTAGAACATCAACCGTTGATTTTTTTATCAATATCCACAACTACTTATTTTATTCTTATTTATTTTAGGAGAGTTAAATCTCTCATTAATATAGAATATTGTATTGTTAATATGTATAATGTACATGCATATTCGATTTCATTCCATTAAATAAAATATATATATCAGAGGAGTATGCTTAATGATTAATATTTTTTTCCTTGGTATATGCACTTTCGATATCGGTTTAGTCTCTGCCGTCAAGTATGTCTTAACTCCATGAAATAAAATTGTCACAAAATAAAAATTAGGGGTGTAAAACCGTCACAAATTGACATTTTTGGCTTTTTTTTAATTCAATTTGTGACAATTTAAAACGACATGAACTAAATTGATATCGAAAGTATATATATAAAGGCTAAAACATATTATTTTTAACTATAGAGAGCAAAAGAGAAAATCTATACAACAACAAGGAGCAAAAAAATAATTAAACCTTAAGATTTTTTCCTTGGTACATAGATTTTTTTTATTTTTTTTTTGTGATGGTTATGTAGCTCTCCTAAAGGATGCCAATTGGTTAAGCAGAAATAAAAAATAATCATGATAAATTATAGAAAGTTCCAATTAGACAAGCATGACAATATGGAATTACTTACCAAGCGTAGCAGTTCGAAAAGTGGTCCATCCTTGCATGAAATTCCGGTTGCTTGTGATAATGGTTTGGCCAATACCATCTCCTACGAGCATGATGTTGGTCATCTTCTTCTTCATGTCGACATTCTCCTTGTAAAGTCCCTTTTTCACGTAAATAATGTACCTCCTTTGACTGTAACTCGGAGCCGCATTAACAGCTTCTGTGATAGAGCGGTAGTGACCACTCCCATCCAATGCCACAACCGCGTCAGCACGCACACCATGTGGCTTGGATTTAAGCAACTCTTGATCACCCTCGGTCATCCATTCAGGAAACTCCAAGTCTCCATCAGTTTCAGTTGTTAAAGTAGTGTTGTTCCTCGGAGGCCTGAAGGGTAAGGTATGCAATTGAGTGTACAAGGACAAAACATTGCTGATAAGTTGCGTGACTTGTGTCAAGCTTCCACTGATGTAACTCTCGAGACGTCTGTCTGTGCCTTCAAAGCCTTCAAGGCACGTGTCTTGGTTGCTCAGTGCTGCACTCAGCCACGCTTCGAGGTTGCCCTCGTACTGCACGTTGGTATCTCCTGCTCTAATTCTTCTCATCTCCCCCAACGACCATGCCAGCTCAGAAACCGAGAAATCCAACAGCTCCTTGCAGTCTTCTATGGCTTGTTGCTCGCGGTAACTGACGGAGAACGTGGTGATCTTTGTCATGTTGTCAATGGCCACCCTGGCTTCGTTGAGTGTGGCCTTGAGTGCGGCACTCATCACTGAAGTGGGGCTTGGAGGGCCTATTTTGGTGAGCTCGTTTTGGATGTTTTGGAGGCACGAGTTCTGGTTTTCAACGTCCATGCAGGCTTGTGCAATCAAGGCTTGCATGTCTTGGGTTTGGATTTCTGAGGGAATAAACTCATCTAAGGGAATGGCTTCATCTGAGAGAGCCTCAAATGAGGGTAAAAGCGTGAGAATGAAAAGGAAACTAAGCATGGCCATCTTTTGGTGGTGGTTCTGACGGAGAACTAGAAAGGCAGCAAGCATGCTTGTGGTCTTTCCAAGCACCTTTTATTTATACACGAGGAAGTGCAGGGAGGGAGATTTTTTGTTTTCCTTTTCTTCTGAGTTACAGTATTTCACATTGCTTTATGCTTTTTCCCTGGACAAAGTCCCAAGTTATTCTAATGCTTTCTTTTGCTGGAGGCATGGCATGATATTCTATGCTTTGAGCTTATTGCTGGTGTCACCACCGCTCAACATTGATGATTCCCACTTTCTCTGCAGTGAGATGCAAATACAGCTTCTCACATTTGGTGATTGATCGAAAGCATATATATATCATTAAGGCTGAGGCTTCTCCTGTTAAACGAACCTTAAAACACAGTGACTTCCCTCTCCCAAGGTCCTGTCCATACTACTGCATTTGTCTATACTTTGATAAATACATAATATAGACAAATGAGGATGGCCTATGCATCCCAAACCCACTCCAAAAGTAGTATTCTTTGCTTCGTAGTAGTTAAAAACTAGAGCTGGATCAGGTTCCTAGTTGCTTTCACATAGCCTAGCATTGATTTTGTCAAGTAATATAGTTTTTGGATTTTAATAGTCAAATTCAACTTAATTAATAGTCTCGAGTTTTATATTTAAATATATAAATTGTATTAAATGTTCAGAAAAAAAGACTTTGTTACTCATAATAATTCTATCTGACTCAAATAGGATTACGTCTCATAGAAAATACTTGTAGTGTATACCAAAAAAATTTACATTAATTACATGTGGATATCAAATCTAAGAAAATGTTTCAAAAAATTGTCCCTTTAATCTTGGCGTGTATTTTGAGATGCATATATACCCAAAAACATAAAATGTAAGTGAAAGATAAAAATAATTATGTATATTGCCATGTATTACGCTTTATTTTTTATACTCAAATAATGGAATTGTTAAATTTATTTGAAGTTATTTTGATTTTTGACTTAAATCCAGCTTTGATGAGAATGCAGTATCTACTCTTGCTTCCTCTCATACGGTTCTCATTATTTAAGTTCAACCATCTCAATTGTTTATCTGAGAATCCACCAAGCCAAGAGATTTGATGCAAAATTAATAATATTTACACGCCATTTTCATTATAAGCTCGTATACTATTTTTTAGATAACAAAATAAAAAAATAATACATTCCAACTCACGTTGTCTTTCTCTTTACTAAGAAAGTTCAGAATTAGAAGTGTTTAGTTTTACGCTGTGCTAATATTAGTCCAAATTCTGTAACCGTGGCCAATGCCTATATATGAAAAGTTATTCTTCACTTGATTTTCTACGTCCACATTTTAGGCCTCCTTTAGAGCCGTGCTATTGTTACGAAAGTAAACACGCACGAATTGCGCGAATTTTAAATTGGACGGTGATCACTTTTGTAAGTAAATATTAATTAAAAATTTTGAAAACGTAAAAAGTATATTGAGGGAAATCAGCCGTCGTGCCAGTTTGACGAAAATGAGTTCCGTAACTAATAGCATTTTTCTTATTATTCTAAATATATCAGTACCTCAAGGCTCAAACATTGCATTTACTTAAACAATAATTTTCTCAACTAATTTATACTAACAGAATTTCTACTCTGAAGCTATCTACTATTAAACACGCTTTACTTTAGATTCGATACGTGGATTGCCAACAGATGAAGCCTTGTAAGTGTAATAGGTAAGTTGAAATCAGATTTAATTCGAAGGGAAGTAACCTCATGCTTTATTGGAGAATGTAACTTTAGAAGGTGAAAAAATACCTTCTCTAGAAATCTGTCAATGTCACCTAATTGAACTCTAATGCATCTTACTAGGGTAATAGAGGTTAAGGAAAAGAAAATGCAAGAGAAACATAAAACTTTGAATCAAAAAGATCTTAATGAAGCAGCATCGCTTCCAAGAAAAGAAATTATAACAGATTACTAGCGTGGCTAATCCCATCTGATCTTGCACCCTCGTGCATACATTCTCTGGAACATTTCTGAGGAAAGCAAGCACCTGAGGGACCTCTGCAGTTTAACCTTTTTAATTCGACCACAGCAAGCTCTAAGGGCAAGTTCCAATCCTTTTACACTGACTTTAGAAAGACACACCAGTTTGGCATCCTGGAGGCGTTTCAGGTTACCCATAAGCAGGCACAACACCATATCTGACACGTTACAGTAGCTCATATTTATCTGCCATCATCACCAACTATGTTGAGTTAGAACTTAGAATTAGAACCCCTAATCCTTACATAACAGTTATTCCATCATTACAAGCTGTCTTCATGTTAATAAACATCAATGCTGAACCTATATGAAGAACAATTAACATATGCACTCCTACAAATATGAGTAGAGGCTTTGATTATTGAAAGCATAAGAAAATACTCGGGTGAGTAGAGACATCGACTTCTTTTAAAATGCAGCATTAACAGTTGCAATATGATAATGAGATTAGTTGGTATGATAATATGCCAAAATAGAAAACCAGATTAGTTGCACGCCTCCAATTTATGGAGCAAAACGATATTAGTTGGTATCCAATCAATAGGTGTGCACATATGATTCTTATTCTTTTCGTCAAATGTTTTTCCTTTCTTCATTTGTCTTGAACAAAATCTTCTATACAACAGATATTATCTTTAACATCCAGCTTCATATGTTACTCCAAATGGAGCTGAATAAGAGTAAGATTTGTAGAAAGATGTGGCAGAAGCTTTAATCTAATGAACAAAAAGTTTCCTAGCAATAAAAAAAATTACTGGGTGTATATTCTTCCTCTAGTCCAGGGCAGAAGATAGATTAAATGTGTGACTGGAAGCACCAGAACAAACATAAAAGTCAAAGTAAAATGCTTATAATTACAAAAGCATAGAAAGAGAAGAGGAACAACAAACACAATTGAAAAAGGGATAGCAGTGAGCCCAGACAAGCCTCGAAACCAGGGTTCTTTGATTTTGCAGAATTATAGTTTTAAATTTGTCAATTAGATCAAACCATGTAACAGTTTGTAACTGATAAAGTAACAAAGTCAGATGAGTATCAATTATGTTCCTTGATGTAACATTTATAATTTTCATACAAACAATGTTGGACTTTTGATTTAGAGGCCAGACTACTGTGTCAGTCAGAACAAAGAAGACTCAGAATAGTAATAACATCATTGAGTAAAAGTAGTACAACTGACCTGCCGCAGGTTTTGCGAATAAAAAGCAAGGGCCCAGAAACCTGAATCATCAATTTTTTCACAATGTTTCAAATCTAAATCTGCCAATCTCTTGCAACTTGCTGCAACTGCTCTTACACCAATGCTTGTGATGTTCGAAAGCCCACGCAACTCTAGATCAGATAGTTCACCAAGACGACTGATACACTCCATCCCTCTGTCTGTAATTCTATTGCAATATGACAAGTTGAGTTTTGCCAACCTCTTGCATCCACTTGTTAGCGCTGCTAACCCGTCATCTCCAATACGTCCACAGCTGTGACCAAAGAACAAAATAAACTAAACAGAATCACGACTTTGTTCATAATTTCATTGAATCAAAAGCAATTAACCACGTTGACTATAATGTTCAATTACCGATAGAGATCAAGTTCAGTCATTTTTGGGCAGTTACAAGCAATGTGTGCAATTCCTATGTCTGATATGTTTGTGCATAATCCTAACTTCAATCTTATGAGTTCTGAACATCTTGATAGATATCTTAGTGCTGCATTTAACAAAAAGTTGGTAATAAATTAATCAGAACCATTTCCAATTTGAACAAAACTGATATATTATTTACAGATAGAACTTCCATAGTTTACCTATGTCATCGACGCCAGAGCAATCAGTAAGATCAACCTCTTCAAGCAGCAAGCAATTTAATCCAAGTTGATAAAGACAATAGTCAGTCATCATATCACAAGACTCTAGCTTCAGACAGACAAGGTCTGGACAAGAGTCTGCTATGATAGAGATTGCTGCATCAGTGATGAAACGACAACAAGTCAAATCAAGTATCTTCAAATTGCCACAGCCAGATACTAGCTGCATAATTCCCTTGTTGGTCACCCCAATACATTTGCTTAAACCAAGTTCCACTAAAGACTTGCAATTGGTGCCAATTGTCTGGAGGATAAAGTCAGAAACTCTAACACCATCAATTCTAATTATTCTCAGCTGCTTTAAATTCTCCAAGCATTTAACAAGAGGTGCTGAAAGCTCCTATAGAAAATGTCTGAGGTGTTAGTGTATATAAAACTTATCACAATAAAATATGGTACACAGTGATATCATATACACCATAAATTTTAGATATAAACTTACAGAGAGGCAGTATCCTGCATTCAACTGCTCAAGACCTCGATGTCCACAAATTACAGATATTAAACCAGATGCGCTAACACAATCACACCTCGATACATCAATTGCCTGCCATGCATGGAAATATTCTATGTTTATGCTCCACAGAACCTCCTTGGTCTAACTTTATTAATTTTCAACCATTACTGTCATAGCTTATAAATTATAATAAATAAATTACCTTAAGTAATGGACATCCTTTTTCAAGAAACCGCAATCCAACATCATCCACTAAAGAGCAGCCCACCATAATGAAAACCTCAAGCTTTAACAGAGAAGCTATTGATCTCAAGGATTCACTTGTTACCTAATGATGCAAGATTTTTAAATTACTTAAAAGATATAATTTCAACAAGAAATAAGCACACAAATAAAAAATAGAGTCTGTTTGGTAGCTAAGGTAATGATGTAAAACGGAAAATCATGTTGTCATTGAAACATGTTCTTGGAAATGGTGTTAAGAACAACATAATGCCACCACCAAAACACACAAGTACAGTAGGGTATCATCCATAGTCAAGGAACTTGTTTTTCCTACTCCATTGATTCTGCACTGCTCTCAACTTTTGTAAACCAGAAATCAGAAAGTCCACCTTTTCTTCAACCATCGTAAGCAAGAAAGAACAAGGGACACTCTTTCATATGGTAGTACTAAAAGCTCAACGAGAATGGTCCAAAACTCCACACCCCAAATATCCTAACTGAAGTTGTGGGAAAATCACATCAACAATAACGCATGTTTGGATTCGCAAAGTTAAGTTTAAATAAACTTCATTTTGCAAACTGAGTTTGCAAAAGCATCCCTCCCTTTCCTTTCCATTTCAAATTGAGTTTCAAGCCAAAACTCAGTTTACATTGCAAACTCAGGATATTCCTTGGCCAAAAGTCAACGACTAATCTTTCAGGCCACTCCACTGAACTGAGATCCATTTAAAGAACTGACCTCTCCCGATATATTTTTCCATATCTCTCTCTCTCTCTCCATTTATTCATCAACAATTCAATATCAATGATATTGATATACAATCCTTTATGTGAGAGAAAGCAACAAACCTTGAGATAGGACACGTCCAGAAATTTCAAGTCCAAGCACTTCTTGCAAAGAAGATCAATCCCCAGATCAGAAATCTCCAAGCACCACTTCAAACTCAGCCTCTCCAACCGCCCACACCCGACAGCAATCTTTGCCAGCCCAATATCAGTGACCCCCAAGCACTTATCCATGTTGAGTTCCCTCAACCTCGCGGCGCACGATAGCGCGGCAGCCTCTCTGTCCCCATAACCCCAGCAATGGGACACGTCCACCGCCTCCAACACCGGACACGCCCGAACCAGCATCTCCAAACCCGCGTGGCCCAACCCGGTGGCGCGACTCAGCACGAGCCTCCTGACTCCCCGAGTCCAACTCGCCGATCCCTGGCTCAGCAGAACCGCCACCGCCCCGTCCTCGATCCGCGGACACAGCGACAGGTCCAGCGTCTCAATGTTGCGGAACTTTTCCAACAGCCCGAGCAGGAACTCGATTCGGAGGATCCGCACGCTCTTCCGGGTCGCCGATTCGACCCGGAGAAACTCCTTGCACACCAGCCGCCACGGTTTCCGATCGGGCCCCAGCTTCTCGAGGACTCGGACGAGTAAGTCCTCGGTCAAGAGGCAGAGAACGGATTCGGATAACATTAAGGTTTCGGAAATTTCGTGATTCGTGCGTAAGGTTTTGAAGCGGTTGCTATTGTGACGCGGAATTGAAGGGAAACGGTTTAGGTGGGAACGAAGAGGAATAGGAGGCGGAGGCGGAGGTGGAGAAGAGGGTGGTGCGTGCGTTCGGAGAGCGTGCGAAGCGGTAACCTGCAACGGGATTTCTCCGGGTTCATTGTTTTCCGCTGATTTTGTCTAAGTTCAGTGGAAAATTGACAAGCGAAAAACACAAGGAGAATACAGTGGGAACGAGGGAAGAATTTTAGATTTGTGAGAGTGCGGCGTGTTTCACACTTTCGCCTTCGTCAGGTACGAATACGGGTGTACGGGTACGGCCATTTCCAAGTGAGTGAGTGATGTGTTCCTCGAATCCTCACCTCGTTCTGCTCACACTCACGACCCCTTCGCAACTTCGTCGAATGCTGCTTTGTTTTTTTTTTTGGACCACAAATGACCAATTTTCTTTCTTTCTTTATTTATAACAAAATGACCTTTTTTCTTTTTTCTTTTTTTGGTATAAAAATGACCTTTTTTCTTGAAGCGGAGGAAGCAACGAATTAAAATCCAAGGGTGACAAGGGAACAAAAAAATAACATGTATTAGGTTGTCCTCGTTGTCCTCGTTGTCCTGCTGTGGACAAAGCTTCGACATGAGAGAAAAATTGTTGAAAATTAATTTAAGAGATGTTTAATTGATTAATTCACATGGAGGAATCATTCTTTTTCAAATTGAACAGGTCAAGGCCAGAGAGGACACCGATTGACACGTATCGCGTGGTAAAATACGATTATTTCTCCTGTTTTGCTTTCTACTCTTAAGGATATGTTTGGTTTAAAAAAAAATAAAGAAAATAAAAAGATAAAAAGTAAGATAATTTTTTAAGTTATTTGGTAAGGGAGAAATTAAAAGAAAAGAAAAATAAATATTTTTTTATCCATTTGATTGTATACAAAGTAAAAGGAAAGAAAAAAAAAGGGTTAAAATGACTTAAATATCCTAAATAAAAAATGAAAAGTAATATAAAAAAGGACAATTTTGTAATTGTATAAGAAAAACACTCATTTCTCTACTTTTCCATCTAATTATGAAAGAAAGAATCATAGTTATGGGACCCATGCATTTAATTCTCTTCCCCCCTTTGTTTTGTCATTCTAAACAATAGAAGAAGTAAAGATTGCATTGTTTTCTTTCTTTCTCAATTCTTTTCTTCTAGTTTCATGTGTTCCGAACAAAAGCTAAATGTTCTTTTATATTTTACTTACGTTTTTTGACCTTGCATTGCAAGTTTCAATGGTGCTTTTTATGCATTGGTTGGTTTAAATGAGTGGAAAGAAAGGGGAAGAGAAGAATTTTAATGAATAGAATGAATATTTTCTTCATGTTTAGTTTGGTTGCACTGAAATAATAGAAAATTAGAAAGAAGAGAGTGAAAATAAAGGAAAGATGAAAAATGTGGTAATTTGGTAGAATAGAAATAAGAGAAAAGAAAAATAAAAGGGTACGAGACAAACACATTTTTATTTCTTTATTACAAAAAATAAAAAAGAAATAAAAGTCTCTTTTTTCTAAAATTCTCTAATTTTGAGGGGGTTAGACTTTAGTCATTGTAAAATGAAAAAGTAGAATAAAAAATATTAATAGTCAAAAGTCAAGGGGAAGATGTCAACAGGTTGAATTCAGTATATATATATCAACAGGTTGTCTGTCATAGAAGGTAGTTCCTTTTATAAATTTATGAATTATGATTTGATTTTTGTTGGAAAGAAACATTTACATTCGGAATAGCAAGATAAAAAACTGTCTAAGGAATTGTATTGCAACAATTGCTCATCCTTTTCAAAATTGTACGAGAGATAAAAACAACCCAACAGAGAACTTGTTGCGTTTCAAATTGAGGGATTGTGAAATCATAGGTGTGTGAAATCATGGGTGAGTGTTTGGTTTAGTTGATTTTAGTAAAGTAACTACGTCTTTACTTAAGTAATTTTTTAATTTCTATAAACACCAAGTCATTTTAGTTTGGTCCCTTAAATTTTTGGATTAGTAGTTGACTCTATCTTTTATTTAAATTTGTAACTTTAATTTTTATTGTCAAACTAATCTTACTAGGTAATGATGTCATCAAATACAAAAACCATAAAAGTAACATAAGTACAGCGATTTTCTGTAAACTCTTGAATTTATTTTATTTTCAAACTTATTACTCAACCAAGGATTAACATGTCATTTGTCAAATTTTCGTACTCAAGGTTTTTCTATAATGTTTAACATTGCTGGTCTAAGGGGATGTAAGTATGTTTAGTTGAGAGAAGAAACTGAAGGGAAAAAAAAAAAGTAAAAGAAAAGAAAAGGTAAGAAAAAAAAATAGAAAATGAGATGATTTTTAAAGTTATTTTGTAGGAAAAAAATAAAAGGAATAAAAGTTAAAACTTTTTTTATTTGTTTGATTATGTAAAAAGTGAAAAAAAAAATATGTATATAAAATAACATAAATATTCCTAATAAATAAGATACATATGAGAAAATAAGGACAATTTGGTCTTATACATATAAAATGATGCACTCCTTCCCTTTCCCCTCCATATTTTGATGGAATGATTTTTAACATGAGTCTTATATAAAATACTTCTATCCTTCACTTTTTTGGTCAAACTAAATGGAGAATAATTATAAAACTTTACCTTTTTGGTCCCCTACTCTTTCGTCCGTCCACATTCCATCCAGGCAAATATACCATAACAAAAGGTCACTCACCGATGTATATGGGTAGAAATAAGCCAGGCCGCCTGTCAGGAACCTATGACCTGACCTACATAAGGCCTAATCTAGCTTGACTCATTTATTAAAAATGTTAGACTTAGGATTTTTAAAAAGCCTATTTAGATGAAAAGGGCCAGCCCATGAGCCTTAAAAAAGTCTATTAAGCCTAATAGGTCGGCTTATTTATATGCATATATAATAAAATGTTATTATATTATATATACATAATTATATATAATACATATATTACATATAATAATATAAAAGAATATGAAATTTCTAACAGGCTTTTTTAGTTCAATAGGCCTTTTTAGACCAACAGGCCAACTTAGGCCAATAGGCTTATCAGCCTTTTTATATGTCTTATAAGAAAATAGGCTTTTAAGCAAGTCTACAGGGCAGGTCAGACTTTTATGCATACTAGACTCGGCTTTCAAAAAAGGCCTTTGATAGGCAAATAGGTCAGGCTCAAGCTTCATATTTTTAATGAAAGTTAGGCTTAAGCCTACCAAAGCTTGACCTGACTTGACCTATTTTCACCCTTACCAGTGCATGTGACATGTAGAAACTATCAAAATTGTCACATCATTATTTCTCTCATTTCCCTTACCTTACCTTGTTCCCCCATCTCCTCCCATTTCATCACTTTATTGCAAACCCCCTTACATTTCATCACTTTACTCCAAACCTTAGTATTACGAGAAATCGACAACCCCTTTACCAATATGGTTAGCACTGGTGGTAGATGATGTATACCATTTGAACCATCAAAACCTTGTTACCATAACTTCAAGAGTAGCAATCGCTACACACTCTTTTCATTATAGGAATGACTTTGTTATTTTCCTTGATGTTATGTTTGTTGAAATGAAAATAGGAGGAAAAGAAAAGAAAGGAAGGGCAGAAAAATGGAAAGAAAGTGTTTTTCTTTGTTTGATTGTCACATAAATAAGGAAGGAGAAAAAAGTTTTGGTAGGTCCTATGCCAAAATTTTATTTTATTTTTCCATTTGGAAAGAAAAGAAGAGAGAGTGTGTGAATTTGAGTTAAAAAGTAAAAATACCCATAGTTTGTAAAATTTTTTTTTTTCAAAATTATATGCTAATTTTGTTTTGTTTTATTTTATTTTAAATGGTAAAATAATTTTTTTAATTTATTATTCTTCTTTTAATTTATCTCGTGTCCTGGTTAGTTTTTTTTTTTGTATTATTAAGAGCATAATTTATGTTTTTATTTTTTTTATTACATTTCATTTTTGTTTAAGAGTTTTTATGTCATTTTACAAATATATCTTTTTCTTTCCTTTCAATTTTTTACTCAATCGAACATGAGAAGATAAAACTTATACTTTCTTATTCTTTTATTTTCTCTCCTACCAAAAAACTAAAAAATCATCTTATTTTGTATTCTATTTCTTTCTTTTTTACTTTCTTTTCTTCTACTTTTTTTCTTCCACTTTCCTTTGTGAACCAAACATATTATTACATCATTTATCTCTTTCCCAAACCTTTACACTCCTTTCTCTTCCTCTGCCACAACAAGAATGTTGGTGAATTTCACATCTTGAAACCTTATTGTTCTCACGTCTTCTCTCTCCTTCCCTTGCAATTGTTTCCCCACATTGCCCCTTATTTTGCCCTAGCAATCACCATTTTTTGATTGGACAACGATGCTAGCTACAACATGGTGTGGTGCTACTATTGGATTGCTCCATTCAAGGCAAGTTGTTTCCTATTCAAATTTTGCAAAGAGTTCATCAATGTTTTGAAGCATTTATTTAAGCTTCATGTTGATTCACAGATGATTACAGAGAAATTTCGTTAGAGCACGTTTCCTAATTACTTTGGGGTTTAAGTTTGATTTTATTTTTTTTTGGGTATAGGGGTTAAGTTTGGCTAAAATTGCCATTGATGGTGGATTTTGGGTAAAAAAAGAGAAAGTAACTGTTTTTCATTAAAAGTAATGGTCGGAAAGTGTTGATAATAATTTTTCATTAATTTTTACACTTTTAATTCTTTAACCATTATGTAAAATTATTTATTAGCATTCTCGAAAAAATATTTGTTTTATTAAATATTTTTATCCTCGAGCATAAATTAATCAAAGATTTAGAAAATAAAAACAATTATTTCTTTAGAATAATCTATTCTAAATAATGTGTTAAATACATGGGGTGGATTTAACTCATCTTAAAAAATATTTCTTTATTTTTATTATATTTAGAAAAATTAAAAAATAAACGATCATTTAAAGAAAAAAAAAAAACTACTGCCCAATATGGGTTAATTCCAAAAGGTTGCCGTAATTAATCATGCAATTCAAAGAAAATTGCTGGAAAGAAAAAAAGGGTAATATATTTTTTTTGGTTACAAAAGGATAATAGATTGGAACTTGGAAATTGATTATTCTTACGTTACGTGGGTAAGCAGGACACCGTTGTGTAGTGTAAGGTACGGTTGGTATGGTCCACACTAAGTAAGGACGTGTAAGCGACCGTACCTATCTATTTATCTATTATCTTTTTTTGGCGACGGAGTTTCCCCATTTCCAAGTTTGGATTTTGGAACGTATTTGGAATTGGAACTTGAAAAAAATGGGAGCCAAATCCAACGGTATACATTGACCTAATTCACCATAGATCAGATCAGCAGCAGTAGGGCCCGCCACGTGGTGGTTCCAGCAGCATCTTCACTGTCTCCACTTCTTTAGATGTTCTGTCCCCACCTCATTCACTCATCCAATGCACCAAAATTAACTGAATAGATTATATTTTATTATATTAGTTTTCCTTGCCCAATATTTAAAAGATTATGCTTAAAACATTAACAAATAAAAAATATTATAAATTATCACAAATATATATTTTAAAAATTAAATGATGTGTTTTTGAATATGTTTTATTTTTAATTCTTTAAATATTGTAACAAACAATTGACAAAAATGTTATTATATAGGTCTTGTTAAGATATTAATTAAAAAATAATGTATAAAGATTGTTAAAAATTACATTGAAATGTATTAAAAATTTAGTTTTGTGATATAAAGTAAAATACACAAAAGAATAAGTAGGGGTGAGCAAGGGACAGGTTGAGACAAATTTATCTTTGTCTTTACCAAAGCCAAAATTTTGATTGGGTCATTTATTTAAACATAAACCCGACCCAATCAAAATCCAAAATATATGGGAGGAGACCAAGTCAACTAGACATTTTAACATAATATATCAATATTAACATTATGTATAATTAGATCGTAGAATAAAAGAAATATAAAATTTAAATTAAGGTATATTTTATAATATATATTTTAAAATAAATAATATTATTATAAATATAATATCATGTTATACAAAATATTACGCATTAAATAATTTTTTTTATTAATAATACATAATTATTCAAAAAAGTTGTACTTTTTAAAAAAATGTAAGACACTAAGCAGGGTCAGAACAACCCGAAGCATAATCCAAAGCCATTCTAAAAAATGCATCAGATCTAATTTCAAAACTCGAACTCGTCCAAATTAACCTTGGGTCAGGTCGTCTTATTGGAACAAGTCAAGTCTTGCTCACCCCTAAGAATAGGTTTTTCACTCTCCTTGTTCTCTCAATTAAGCATTTCAATATTTTTTCTCTTATTTCATTTGAATGTGCATTTCACACTCTGTCTCATAACTAGTCAAAAAGAAATTTATTTCAACCATCTCAAACTAACATTTTTTTATCTTATCTCAATACTTTTCTTAATTGTCTATCTCTATTAATCTATTTTTGTTTATTTTTATTTTTAAATTAAATTTCAATCTTTTTT
This sequence comes from Spatholobus suberectus, assembly GCA_004329165.1. Lineage (NCBI taxonomy): Eukaryota > Viridiplantae > Streptophyta > Magnoliopsida > Fabales > Fabaceae > Spatholobus > Spatholobus suberectus. The sequence continues at coordinate 6,640,766 of CM014732.1, forward strand.
AATTATCAATAAATGACAATAGTCTTATATTATATATGAAATTGTTTATTGTAAATCTAAAATATAATTTATAATTTTAAAGATATTTATTTTTTAAATTTTGTAATTATAATAATTTATATATTCAAAAATATTTATTCATTATAAATTTAATTATATAAAAACAAATATTTATTCTATAGTTAAAATACTAATTGTAATAAAAATATATTAATAATATGTTTCAATAAGATTTTAATTATTAAATCGATATGTTTACATTACGAGTTAATATTTATTTGTGATATGATACACATATAACAATTCTCACAATGATTTATAAAACATTATTTTTGTATTTATCTCTCTCCATCACATCATTTATTACATTTCAAATTTCTTTTTCTTAGTTGTACAATTTGTTATACAAATTATTGTACAAGTATCATTTTTCTATTTATTTTAGGTATTATTAGAAATGTTTTGTTTTATTTTAGTTCCTTCAACTTGCTTCCATTTAATTGTAACCCAAAAAAACTTGCTTCCATTTAATTAATTAATTATAACCAAACAAAAACTTGCTTCCATTTAATTAATACCACCGTCCAACCGTTGTCAGTTACAAAGCACTACATTTAAAATTTTCGAATCTTTTCTTATAGAATTGTAAGTTGAATTAAAAAAATATTTTTATATTTTATTGATAAGAGTGTCTATTGTAACTCCCGGGTATCTATTTTGTCTTTTATGAATTTTTTAAATTTTTTATTAATTTGATTAACAAAGATGAAAAAAGTATTTTAGACAAAAATTACTTAAATAGAAGTGATAATAGATACACTCTTATTGATATCACTATTGACTAAATTTAGAAAATAATAATAATATAGAATTTAAATATAATCCATTAGTAATACAATTTTTTTTGCACTATTATCTTTTCATGAATTATCATATAATTAAAAATTGCAATTTTTTTAATAACCATTTTAAAAGGTATATTTAGAGTGATTTTTAATAAGTTAATAATATAGAATTTTCTATATTAATAATGTATCCAAATTAAAGTCAATAATATATTAATAAATATTTTCTGTATCATATGAATAGTTTAAATATAAATAAAATATTAAATTGTTAAAAACATGTTATAAAATTATTTATTAATTTGAAGATTGGTTAGATTTTAAAATGGTAGGTGCTTGTAAACTCACTATTAGGAACTGTTGAAGCAGTCAAAGTCGTGTAGTGCTTGTTAGTGTTTGTTTTTCAGTTACTATTTATTAGAGTCATGCAGTTTGTTTGTTTTAGTCTACAACTGGAATACCACGTTCATAGGAGTGTAAGACGTGGGTGGTTATTTTATTTATTTTCAGTTTTCTTTGTAAGGCTATATTAGCTAGAAACTTGCAATGGATTAATGTGCGAGCGTAAAACATCAGTTGTTGCAAATTATTCTCTTTCTTAGTTTAAAGTTTTCAACAAATCTAGTATCAGAGCCAGGTTACAAGGGCCTGATAAGAAAGGAAAGTGGGTGAAAGTGTGGACAAGTTATGGCTACAGAGAGTAATTTTGTTCAACCCGCAATTCCTAAGTTTGATGGCCATTATGATCATTGGTCGATGCTTATGGAAAACTTTCTTCAATCCAAGGAATATTGGAGTTTAATTGAGAATGGAATACCTATAATGTCCAGTGGAGTAGAGTTGACTGAGGCTCAGCACAAACTAATCGAGGAACAGAAGTTAAAGGATCTCAAAGTTAAGAATTACTTGTTTCAGGCCATAGACATGATGATTTTGGAAACTATCCTTGTCAAGGATACATCAAAGCAAATTTGGGATTCCATGAAGCATAAGTATCAAGGATCCACTAGGGTGAAGCGGGCACAATTGCAAGCATTGAGAAGAGAGTTTGAGGTCTTGCAGATGAAGGAAAGAGAAGGAGTAGATGAGTACTTTGCTCGTACTCCCACCATTGCTAATAAGATGAAGATACAGGGCGAGAGGATGGATCAAGTGATTATCATCGAGAAGATTTTAAGGTCCATGACCCCAAAATTTGATTATGTCGTTTGTTCAGTGGAAGAATCTAATGATTTGGACACTTTAACAATCGATGAGTTACAGAGCAGTCTTTTAGTTCATGAATAAAGGATGAAAGGGCATGAAAGTGAAGAACAAGCACTCAAAAATGCTTATGAGGACACGTTTGGAGGTACAGGAAGAGGACGAGGAGCACACAGAAGACGAGGTCGAGATAGAGGAAGACAACCATTCAACAAAGCAGTTGTGGAGTGTTACAAATGCCATAAATTAGGGCACTTTTAATATGAGTGTCCTAGTTGGGAAAAGAATGCAAACTATGCTGAGGTGAAGGAAGAAGATGAGATGTTACTAATGTCTTATGTGGAGCTACATGATTCTAGAAGGAAGGATGTGTGGTTCCTTGATTCGGGTTGTAGTAACCATATGAGTGGGAACAAGAAATGGTTTTCTCACCTTGATGGAAGTTTTAAACAATCTATAAAGCTCGGAAATAATTATAAGATGGCGGTCATGGGAAAAGGAAGTATAAGATTGGAGGTTAATGGGATTAAACATGTGATAACAGATGTGTTCTATATACCATAGTTGAAGAACAATCTGCTTAGTATTAGACAACTTCAAGAAAAAGGTCTAGCTATCCTGATTCAGGGAGGACTGTGTAAGTTGTATCATCTAGATAGAGGCCTAATCATGGAGACAAGAATGTCTGCAAATCGGATGTTTGTTCTGCTAACTACAATGTTGCCTAATGACTTTACCTGCTTTCAAACTACTTCAGAGGATGAGTCATACTTATGGCATTGCAGGTATGGTCATCTAAATTTCAAGAGCCTGAAAACTTTGCAATTTAAGAAGATGGTGAAGGGATTACCTGCACTTAAGACTCTTAGCAAATTGTGTACAAATTGCTTAGTAGGGAAGCAACATCGAGACACTATTCCAAAGACAAGTTCATGGCGAGCTTGCCAAAGGCTGCAACTAGTCCATGCTGACATTTGTGGACCAATAAAACCAATGTCAAACTCTAAAAGAAGGTATTTGATCAGTTTCATTGATGATTTTAGCAGGAAAATTTGGATTTATTTTTTGTGTGAAAAATTAGAAGCATTTGGTGTGTTTAAGATTTTTAAGCAACTTGTTGAGAAGGAAACTGGGGATTTCATAAAATGTTTGCGTATAAATAGGGGAGGGGAATTTACTTCTCTTGAGTTCAATCATTTCTGCAAGAAGAATGGCATTAAAAGGCAATTGACAGCGGCATATACCCCTCAACAAAATGGGGTGGTTGAGCGGAAGAATCGAACTATAATGAATATGGTTCGAAGTATGCTATCAGAAAAGAACGTGCCTAAGGTGTTTTGGCCAGAAGCTTTAAATTGGAGTGTGCATGTGTTGAATCGAAGTCCAACCATGGTAGTGAAGGATGTTACTCCAGAAGAAGCGTGGAGCGGTATTAAGCCTGCAGTACACTATTTTTTAGTGTTTGGATGTGTTGCACATATACATACACCAAACAAGAAAAGAGTAAAATTAGATGATAAGAGCTTTCAATGTGTATTGTTGGGGGTGAGTGAAGAATCAAAGGCCTATAGGCTTTATGATCCTACTTCTAAACGCATTGTTGTGAGCAGGGATGTTGTATTTGAGGAGAACATGAGCTGGGATTGGGGAAGAAATATAGAAGAAGTGAAGCTTGATATTTTAGAATGGGGAGATGAAGATGGACAGAATGAGTTCGATCAAGGTAATGAAAAAGATGGGAGTAGTGAGCACGAAGAAGAAGATGGTGTAATCAGTTCATCTTCAAGTGAGTCCTTAGACCAAAGTTCACCAAGGTCAGATGATAGGAGGAACAGAAGGCCTCCAATTTGGATGGAAGATTATGTCGGTGGTGAAGGGTTAGGTTTATCTGAAGAAGATGTTAACAACTTCGTCATGTTTGCTACTGTTGATCCTATTACATTCCAAGAGGCTGTCAAAAGTATAAAGTGGAGAAAGGCTATGGATTTAGAAATAAGAGCCATTGAAAAGAATGAGACATAGGAGCTGACCACTTTACCTCCTGGAGCCAAGAAAATTGGTGTGAAATGGGTGTTTAAAACAAAGCTTAATGAACATGGGGCAGTGGACAAATGCAAAGCGCGTCTTGTGGCTAAGGGATATGCACAAGAGTATGGAGTTGACTATAATGAGGTGTTTGCTCCAGTTGCAAGATGGGACACAATCAGAATGGTGATTGCTGTTGCAGCCCAAAAGGGTTGGAATATTTTCCAACTAGATGTAAAGAGTGCTTTCTTGCACGGTGAACTATTAGAGGATGTTTATGTGGAACAACCACATGGTTATGAGAGGAAAGAAGAAGAGTATAAAGTCTACAAGCTTAATAAGGCATTATACGGTCTTAAACAGGCTCCAAGGGCATGGTATAGCCGTATTGAATCTTATTTTATGAAAAAGGGGTTTGAAAGATGCAGCTTTGAGCATACACTTTTCATCAAGTCTGAAATGGGAGGTAAACTTCTTATTGTTAGTTTATATGTTGATGACCTTATATTTACTGGTAATGATTTGGAGATGTTTGAGAAATTTAAAAATTCTATGATGTTGGAATTTGAAATGACTGATCTTGGGAGGATGAGGTATTTTCTTGGAGTTGAAGTTTTACAAAATGAACATGGGATCTATATTAGTCAAAAGAAATATGCTCAGGATGTGTTGGACAGATTTGGAATGGGGAAGAGTAATTCAGTCAATAATCTTATTGTACCAGGTTCTAAATTAATGAAGGATGAGATGGGAGCGAAGGTTGATGCTACTGCCTTCAAGCAAATTGTTGGGAGTCTTATGTATTTAACCGTGAGAAGGCCCGATTTGATGTTTGTTGTTAGTTTAATCAGCAAATTTATGGGAAGTCCTACTGAATTACATTAGCAAGCTACAAAAAGAGTTCTTAGATATGTGAAAGGCACTGTGAATATGGGAATTCTGTACAAAAGGGATGAGAATGAGGATTTGCTTGGTTACACTGACAGTGACTACGCAGGTGAGTTAAATGATCGAAAAAGCACTTCTGGTTATGTGTTCTTGCTTGGAACTGGAGCTGTAGCTTGGTCTTCAAAGAAACAACCTATTGTAACCTTATCCACCACTGAGGCAGAGTTTGTGGCTGCTGCCTCATGTGCTTGTCAAGGGGTCTGGATGAGAAGAGTACTAGAAAAGCTTGGTCATATTCAAGACAAGGGTACTAAGGTGTTTTGTGACAATAGCTCGACCATTAAGCTTTCAAAGAATCCTGTGTTGCATGGAAGAAGCAAACATATTGATGTAAGGTTTCACTTTCTTCGAGATTTTACTAGAGATGGTGTTATTGAACTTACTCATTGTATTTCAAAGAATCAAGTTGCAGATATTATGACCAAACCTTTGAAGCTTGATATATTTTTGAAGCTTAGAGAACGGCTTGGTGTGCGTGTAATACCAGAGTAAACTGTTTGCAGAATGTAAATTAGTTTAAGAGAGGAAATTGTTGAAGCAGTCAAAGTCATGTAGTGCTTGTTAGTGTTTGTTTTTCAATTACTATTTATTAGAGTAATACCACGTTCATAGGAGTGTAAGACGTGGGTGGTTATTTTATTTATTTTCAGTTTTCTTTGTAAGGCTATATTAGCCAGAAACTTGCAGTGGATTAATGTGCGAGCGTAAAACATCAGCTGTTGCAAATTATTCTCTTTCTTAGTTTAAAGTTTTCAACAGGAACTAAGATAGTATTTGACTAACCATTTTCTAGTTTTTCTTCTCTTTAAAAAAAGAATTTGGATGAAATACATTTAGAGAAAAAACTCTTAAAAAATTAAGAAACATATTTTGTTATAAAAGGAAAAAAGGAAACGAAGCTTTTAAAAAGGAGTTAAGATAGTAGTTTTTTTAAAATAAGTTGCACACCTTAGTCTTTCTCTTTCTCTCTCTTTCTTTCTCTCTCTCTCTCTTTCACACACACACACACACACACACACACATTCGAAACTACACACACACAAAACTTGTAATTTTAAAGGAACTTTTAAGCTAAAACTATTAAATAACTTCTTTATTTTTAAAATTCTTATTTTGAGCTTTAAGCCTTCAACTTTAGGTAAATTCTAAGGTGAGAGGCCAAAAAAACCCTTTAGCCATGTAGAGTTAAAAATAACTGTTAGATATATTATTAAAATAAATGAACAACTGAGATGGAATACAATTACCTTCCATCTCAAACGTCCATTTATTTAATAATATATTTAACAGTTATTTTTAACTCCACATGAGTGAAGAGTTTTTTTTTACCCCCCACCACCACCATTGCTGTTGCCACCGCTACCACCACCACCACTAGCACTGCCACCATTACCACCGACACCACCACCACCATTGGCATCTCTACAATTGTCATCGTCATCATTACCACAACCGTCACCATTTGTGATATGATCCCGAATTGGATTCATATTGGTTTTATGGATCATCCTTGAGTTGATTATCTTGTTTAACGAAGTATAGACAAAATAAGAAGATGAAATAGCACAAAGAGTAAAGTTTGAAGTGATGACACTAAAAATTGAAAAGAGAATGGAAAAGAAATGATAAGTATATGAATTAAAAATAAAAAGACTGGAAAATGAAAGGAGATGGCAGAAGGCGCCACACTCTAGAGAGAGTGATAAGCCAAGCGAAGATTCACCATAAAGGTATAGAAACCTTTGATAAGAACCAAGAAGGTCTAATCTAAGAACCAAAAAGAGGGGCCAATGCTCTACTCACACTCACAAATGAGTAAACCTCAATATTATTCAATTCTGTCCAAATGAGAGGGATTACATCTCTATTTATAGAGTTTATTCTAAGGTGATACTCACACAAGGAGGCTAACTCTAATTATGAAGTAAAGAGGCTAACCCTTAAGCCCAAAGAATAGGCCCAATTACAAAAATAAGTGAAAGAGAAAACTAAAGGTCCAATTATACAGTGGTAGTTAATCAAAGTATTCTGCCCATTAGGCTCTTCATCAACTTGGACTAATTGGATCAACTTAAGTGTTTCTCCTTCTAAATTAAACTTGAGTGAGATTAAGTTGTTCAATTCTTTTTATCCAAAGTAGTTTTATTGGCCTTCTTATCTCTTAATCTTGTCATGATTCCCAAGTCCTTGTATTTTTTTTTTTTAAGTTTTGCTCTACTTTGGGTCTCCTCTTGGGCCTCTGAGGTCTCCATCAACTTGGGCCTCCTAGGTTTTCATCAATTTGCATCGTCACTGCCACCACCATGACTGTCGTTGTCACCATCACCACCACACAAACATATCCTTAAACTAATTTTAACAAAATATGAAATTTTAAAGTAAGTTTATTTTGAAACCAAAAATTAGGAAAAACAAAACTAAAACTAATTTTTAAAAACTAAAAACTCATTGCAATTTTTAAAAATTTTGAAACTCACAACTAAAAATCACTCCAAATGGACCCTTAGTGATATGAACTAATTTTTAGAGGTTTTATAAATTTGTTAATCCAAAGATCTGATGAATTTTAGAGTGATGGTGCTTGTTAATTAACTTAATGTTAAGAACCAAGTTTTAGAAGCTTTTTATGAACTCGTTAATCTAAAGATTGATTAAACTTTGGAGTGGTATGTGGTCATTAACTTGGTGTTAGATCAGTCAACTTTTAGGGTGGTGGATGCTCGTTAACTTAGTATTAGGAGCCAAAATTTAGAAGTTTTATTTTATTAATATGAATATCAAGTTAAAATTTAGAATGGTAGGTGGTAGGTGTACGTTAACCTAGACCAAGGAACTATTTTTTTTTTTTGTATAACCAGCTGGTCCACTAAGAAATAAAGTGCTCCCAAATGTTGTGACTTCATATTCAAGAGAAAATCAATTCCATGACTTTGGTTAAGGAAAAAAAGTGTTGAACTACTATCATTGACTTTTAATTAATAATATCCTACTAAAACCCTTGAAAAATAACAATTAATGCTATATTAAATTATTAACATTTATTTCATCAAAAAAAATTATTAACATGATAAATATATAAAAACAAAAAATTTCTTTAGAAGTGACAAATACGAAAAACAGAGAAGATAATAGAATAAAAAATATTTATTATATAAAAAAGAATTTAATTGGAACAAATAAAATTTTTACATTAATATTCAATCGTGACTTGTCAAATAATTGAAATTTTTTCTTCAAAAAAAATGAATTGTCAAATAATTGATTTTTATAATAATTAATTTAAAAGTAATATTAAAATAATTTCTAAATAATTAACTGTCTAATAATTTTTATATTGACAATATATTGAAATTAACATTAAAATAAAATATTTAATTGAAATATATTGACAATATAAAACTTTTGCATTATTATTTAACAATGAATAATTATATATTTAAAATTATTAAATTTTGTAATAATTACTATAAAAAAAAATATTTGTAACGATTTCTAAGTGATTGTATCAAAATTTAACCCAAAAACAAAATCCAAACTTTGAATAAAATTAAGATCAAAACCAGGTAATAAATGCCAGCTAATTAAAGTGGTCTAGAGCTTCAAAATTATATTTTAATCTATCCCTAAAAAATTCCAAACCACGTGAGGTGCTTGTAATCAACACAATGACTTAGTGTGTATTTGGGAGCACGTCAAGGATCGGTGGACGCGCATCACCCTGAAGCTAATATTATTTGCTTTTGCATCTTTTATATGGGGTTGACGTGAAAAAATCCAAATATATGCATTTCTAAATAGAAACCAAACCAAACACGCACTTACTTCATACCAACAACTGGTAATCGACACAATGTTAGGTCTATGTATTTTCCAAAAGGATAATTTTTATTTTTTAGGCACTATGAAATAAATTTTAGGGTTAAATATGTTTTTTGGTTATCTAAAAATATGACATAATTGGTTTTAGTTCCTTTTTTTTTTCTTTAAATAAAGTTTCTCAAATATTAAAAATACCCTAATTAGATCCTTGTGCTAAACTCTGTTTAACTTTTCTATTAAATGATGGTCACGTCAACTTCTAAGAAAAGTATTTTATTACTTGAAGCGTCCAGTAATAATTTTTAATAAAAAATCGTGTAATTACTTTTGTTTAGGGTTAAAAAAACCTTGTAGTTTAGGGTCAAACATGTAAAATTTTATTTAACAAGTATGTTACTAGTCTAACCTAGACATAATTGTTGACATGGAAGACTACATCAGCAAATTAATGGTGATTGTGATGCTAATATGACCATCATTTAGCAAAAAAGTTAAACAAAGTTTAGCATAGGGATCTAATTAAGATATTTTTAATATTTAAGAGACTTTATTCAAAGAAAAAAATTCTTGAAGACTAAAATCAATTTTGTTATATTTTTAGAAGACCAAAAACATGTTTAACCCTAAATTGTAAAACCCCGGTAATAGGCAGTAACCCGTAAAAACCACGTGGTACATCATGGACCAAATTCAACCCGTACCATGTTGAAACGAAGCTTCAGCACCATCACAAAAGACACATCCGATGGTTTGCGTTTGGATATTTCCAAGTTCCCAACCAAACATAATACAAATAATGCAACTTTAATTCCAAAGACTAATCCCTTTATTAAGCCATCAGATTTGAAATTCAAAACGGAAAGCAACATGGCTAACAGAATGAAACATGCGACAAATTACGAAATCATTGCAATAAAAATCAGCATTTTTTATTTTACTAGTTTAATGGTCATATATAGGAAACATATTTTAGAACAAAGATTTATTTTTTTTTTTAAAAGAAGAAGAAGAAAAAGTTGCAAATTCAGTTCTAACGTCCTAACCCCTTAATTCAAGAGTAGAGAGAAGCTCAGATAGATGTGGATGGTTCCATTCCCGGACCTTAAGAAAGGCCTCATAATGAGCTGGGATTCACATTTATCTTCATTGCGGTTGGAAAAATGAAAGTGAACGAAATCGACACTATCGATTATGTATACTGAACGAGAGACATTTTAATAAACGGGCTAGAGACAACACCCTGAAGCATAATATATCAAATCAAATAATAGCGTTGATAAGAGGCAAAGAAAATCAATCTAAATAACAAAGTACAAAAACGTAACGGGGAGGGACACACAACACAGGGTCAGGTGTATACAAGTACCGCCACCTTTTTTTCTTAGCGAGATAGCAATTGACAACCGCAAACGAGGTTTTTAAAGAGCGCGGCTACGGCCTTGCTAGGGTTACACAGCACACGTTGAGAAAACCCCGTTTTCGGTTTTGCCCAACAAATTACATTACGGCCCATATGTGGAGGCTTCTTGTCTGGGCCTTATTTCAATTCCATCAACAATGAGCCCACCCTTTAAATGCACACCTTTGACTTCCATGAGGCACATTCTCACCTCTTCTTCATTCGAATCGTTGTAGAAACTCCCCAACTCAATCTCCAACCATTCATCTTCACGGTTACAATGACAGTGACAAGACGCTTTCCCGTTTCTTTTGCAACGCGAATGTATGTAAACAGTTCCTCGTGATTTGCGATTCCCAACCTCTACCGACACCTCCGATGGTAACGAGTCTAGCCCGTAAGCACGATCCGCGATTTTTACTTTCAAGTACGCTCCGTACAGTGTTTTAGGAGATAACATTCCGCTGTTTATGCTGCCCTTAATTTCTAGCCAGCAAATGGTCCTGAGCTCAGCAGCTTCTTCAAATCTACACACAAATGTCAAAGGAAGTGTGGGGAGAATTTGTTATGATGAGTCATAAGCATAACCCTTCATTAAATTAGGTACCCTTATGTTTACAAAATAAAGCTAAGATTAGTGTTAGGACTAAAGATAACACATGTATGAATTGAAGTTATTAAAGTACAGGAAAAATTAAAAATAAAAATAAAAATTAGGATGCACAGTAAGATTATTAACTTTTTTAATAATTATCTTAAAAATTATACTAACTATAATTTCTAATTATTGACAGCACATACTCAAATTAAGTTAAAAAAGAATACTTATTTGATAATTAGGACGATGCACAAACCTTGAGCCTTGAATGGGTTTCCAGGACCAATACAGAGGGCTGTTTCCCCATGTAATTGAAAGTTGCCTTGCACTCAACAGGTAACATATTTTGCCCGTTGTTTTCTCAATTGAGAACATCTGCTTCAATGAAAAGGAAATGTTGGCACTGTCATAAATGCTGCAGGTTGCTCTAAAATTAAATGCTAGCTCTTACGTACCTTATGTATGGATATTGTATCCTTCCATGAGAACGAGTTTCAGCTTTCATTAGATGATGATGAATTGATGATGATAGGACTTATTATTTCTCAGGTAAATTAGAGTATGGCTTAAGACCCTTTTTATTATTGTTTGCACTTGAACCGAAAAAAAAATATTTTTTGGATCAAAAGGTAGTTTTTTTTTTTTTTTTCTTCTAAGCTTTTATAACTTTCATGTCTAGAAATTTTTTTTGAAATATGTATATTAATTTTTCATTTATCCTTTAACAAATTCAGTCTATTTTCTAAAACCTTATAAAGGCAGCCTAAATTGCACTTAGAAGGTGATTTGAGCATCCACAGACAGCGGAGCAAACATGAATTCACTATTTGGAGAATTCATATTTGCTCCCCCGCCTGAGCATACGCAATCAACCTTGAGCTAAAAAAAAAAACTAATTAAAAATCAACCTTGAGCTAACAACAACTGTTTTTAGTTTAAATTTCTGCACTTTGATGCATTCTATGTTTCGTTTATCGTGCAAATGTTGGTGCTGCATTGATTTGTTAATCCAATATTACTCTCCTTCTGGTATTATGTCTTATTCTATCTTAAACTAATTATCATTTTATAAAATTAAGAAAACATTAATTAATTTTTTAATAATATCCTTATTTATTGATATCTCACTTAAGTATTTAAATAGATTTACAATTACATTTTAACTTTTTAATCAAGATATTTTGTTTTTTTAAAAAAAAGTCATTTTATCATAGTAACTTGTGTAATTAATAATTTTTCCTTGTAAAAAGATTTTGTAATGTTTCCTATATATAATTCTTAAATATTAAAAAATATTAAATACTATATATCATCCAGTGAAGCAACAATTATTTTTTGAAATATTAATGCCGTTTTAAAAGAGTCGCATTCATATACAAAATTAAGTTTTAGGTTTTTAAAATATACATTTCTTCTACAAACATTTCTCTACTTAAATGCGATGAATCATTTATAAATTTATCATTTTTAAATAGTTTCCACTATTTAAAAAAAATGTTTCCACATGGGCCCGTGCCAGTTGCCATCATTAATCATTCGCTTAGCCAAGCCCAGTGGAAGTGAAAGTAACGGAGTCCCTGTATTGTCTGTGTCCGTGGGGTATGGTGCATGGGGTTCATCTTATGATCCATCAATATCATGCGTAAACAGCTACGATTGACATTACGCATATGATCGTATATTTACAATTTGCAACATTTTCAAAAGCTCCTCTGTTTTCAATCTATTAAAGATCTGGTTCTGGTGTAGTACTTCTGTGCACTAGCAAACTCACTAACAACGTCTTGCATGAGCATGATTGTCACGTTTGCTTGAAGACTCTAGCAAATGCACAAGGTGTTGGTAGATTTTGTAAACTCTTCAATAGAGAGTTTACATTCGACCAAATTGTGATTTTGCTATGAGCCTTCAAAATTTGCAATCATGCCTTAAAACAAAGCGAACAACAGAAAGTGACCATACGTATTGGATTTTCTAAATACTAATTATTGAGTAGGCCCAGCTTCTTGGATTCGGGTCCTTACATAAACAGCAAATATTAAAATTAAAAAGACATCATAAAAAATTACCTTGTTACCGTCATCAATTGGTTGTGGTTTACATAACTTGACGAACAATTCTTTCTTTGACGAACACAGCAATGAGGGGGCCACCAGCCTAGAAACAATTTCTTGATGATTAAATGGAAAAAATTTCTCCCAGACAGCATCTGAATCTGCCATTGATTGCACAATGGAGGAGACTAGAGAGGACCTGCACACGTCCTGAGGGGATGTGAATGATAAAATGTGTGCAAAACAATCGTAGGGCAAAAGTTCCATAGTTTGGAAAACCAAGTATATTGGAAGACTACCAAATCAAAAATTTCCAATGTACAGTAGTTGCTTCCACAACGAGCAAATTCTACCGTCTATATATAATTTAACAATAGTCTGTGGGACATGCGTGGTTCAATCATATCGCTAGTATGACGACATCTTTTTGACTCTGAATAAAGATGTCAACATGGAGCCCGGACATGAGCACATCCGAGAAATCAGAATCATTCCTTAATTTGGAAGTGAACGTAAATCTCACGGACCCGGAAATGTCTATATCTTTAATTTTAATGAAACAGTAATTAATATCTTCAATGTAATTTATAATAAAAGTTTTTATTATTCATTTCTTAATCAATATTTTTATGAAAAAAATTATATTAATAATTTACATTATTAATTTGCTAGAATACTGATTTACAATACCTTTTTTTTTTGTACAAAAGGAAGAAAAGAAACGAAGCCAAAACAACACCTCTTATTTGATAGTAACACATGAGTTATTATTATTATATATCTACTTTTTCTTCTATCTCATTTTTATCTTATCTTTCTTTCTATCTTTTTCTTTATTTTTTATTACATCAATGAATTTTTTTCTCTTTTTCTCTTTTTTTATTCCTTTCTTCTTTTCACCCATAAAAATGGGTGTACAGTAGAGTTGACAAATTGGGTCGACCTAAGTTAAATTTCATTTGTGTTGCAAATTTGCTAACTCAATCTAGCCTTATATCAAGCCACCAGGTCAAATTGGCCCTAATTAAAAATAAACTTTAAATAAAATTAAACATATTTAATATGTTAAATCCTAGAAAATATATTTAAATTTATAAAAAATAAAATTCAAATAATCAGACTAAATAAATCCAGTTTTTTTTCAAGCCTAAAATTTGTGTACATTCATCTTGTTCTTATATACATATATATGTGTGTGTGTGTGTGTGTGTGTGTGTGTGTATGTGTATATATATAGGATTAGGATCCGTTGACACTAGGTGTTAAAGTTAGTCAAATTACACATTCAATAACTTTTAGTAGAATGCAAATTTAACTAATCCAATCGTTGAATTATGTGATATTATCTTCATGATCATGTGTATCAAATTTCACATAATTTGGACTTTTCTAGATATGTCATCTAACATTGAATATTTTCACATATTTTAATTTTTTATTGTACGTTAAAATAAAGTGATGTAATGAATTACTAAATAATTTTGGAATTGTGTGAAATTTTGTATACTTAATCTAATGAATAATAACATCAAATTCATCGGTTAGATCGATTAAATTTGTATTCTACAAAAAGTTATTGAAGGTGTAATTTGACTAACTTTGACACTTGGTGTCAACGGATCTTCATTAGATTAAGTATACTAAATAATTATGGATCAGGATCCGTTGACACCAGGTATCAAAGTTAGTCAAATTACACCTTCAATAACTTTTTGTAGAATGCAAATTTAATCAATCTAACAGTTAAATTTGATGTTATTATTCATTAGACTAAGTATGCAAAATTTCACACAATTCCAAAATTATTTAGTAATTCATTGCATCACTTTATTTTAACGTACAATAAAAAATTAAAATATGTGTAAATATTCAATGTTAGATGACATACCTAAAAAAGTCCAAATTATGTGAAATTTGATACACATGATCATGAAGATAATATCACATAATTCAACGGTTAGATTGGTTAAATTTGTATTTTACAAAAAGTTATTAAAAATATAATTTGATTAATTTTGATGTCTAGTGTCAACGAATCCTGACTCATATATATATATATATATATATATGCACTCCAAAAATTCAGAACCAATGTATTCGAAACTACGTGATAAGTAATTAATTGAACGGGGCGCAATCCAAATCTCACAAATGGTACAAATTTGAGACATCATTGTCCAAAACAATTCCATACATAGTACAAACATCCCCTTGTACTATACAAAAGCAAATTTGAAAAGTATAATAATCCTCTCCTCCATATCTCAGCATCACATCATGGCTGACCGAAAAGCCCAGACTAGACGCATCTAACTCCTGACATGGTAACGAAAAACGCTACTACCACTTCATTTTTTTTACAATATTTTATTAAAAAATAGTCAAAGGGAGAAAAAAAATAGGATAATATAACCTATAATTTCCAAAACTTTTTTTTTAGTTCTTAAACTTAAAAACATAGATAAAACTTAGATACAGTATTTTAAATATTATTGGTGTTATTTTCTAATTAAAATTAAAAATTTGCTTCCATAATCTACATAATAAAAACATATATTAAAAGATTTCTTATATTACCAAAGTGTATCTAAATTTTGTCCTAAAAATTTTTTATTTTAGTTCCTACACATATTATTTTAAATGTTTTTAGTTTCAACGGCAAAGATTAAAAATGATTAAAAATAATATGTATAGAAACTAAAAGCAGATATTTAAGTATAGAGACTAAAATGAAATTTTTTTATAACTATAAGAATAAAATAAATAATTAAACCTATCAATAACGTGATATAGAACGAATTAAAAAAGTAATATTGTTCTGGGTTTAGCTAGTTGATTGGCATTAGATGGGATGAAGGAGCGAAGAGAACTGTTCAACATTTGGCACCATATCATGTTCTAGGTCTCACTTCGATGCCTTCAAGGACAAGACCTCCCTTCAATTGATAACCCACTTCTCTGACACTCATCTTGATCTCTTCATCACTTTCACTTTCCCCACTGAAGAACTCCCCGAGCTCAATCTCCGTCCATCCATCCTCTCTTTTCGATGGAACAGGAATCTCTTGAAACACACCGTTTCCCAAAACCTCTGTTCGGTTCCCATAAAACAAGGTTTCCATCTTACGCTTGTTCTCATCTTTATGACCCAAATACGCCTTTCCTCTATGCACGTTGTTTCCAACCGTAACCGATACCTCGGACGGTGCAGAGTCAAGACCATACGCTCGATGGGAAACATTCATGACGAGATAAGCCGCATAGGTCGTGTTTGGCGTTAGAATCCTCGTTCTGATTTTGCCTTCAATTTCTAACCAAGTCACTATTCGCAGCTCAGCCGCCTCTGCGAATCTGAAAAATTCGCCCAATTAACTACAATAAACATCGTATGTTTTTGGAACTTTTAAGTTAAATTTTTTTAACCTTAAAATAATGCTTTCTTTCTTAATTATACACATTAGTAACTCTTGGACTATATATATATCTTTGAATTGCAAAGTAACCTTAAGTAGAAACTTGAAAGCTAATTACCTTGATTCGGGGATTGGTCTCCAGCTCCACATCCTTGGGTCGCTGCTCCATGCTATTGACAATTCCCTTGCAGATATAATATAAGATTTTTTACCCGAAGACTTGTCCAATTTGAAGCTCTGTATGAATCACGGGACAGAACGGGAATAAATTCAGATATGAATTAATTGCATCTTTGGAAAAATATTTTTCTTAAAAAAAAAAATTGATGTAAAAAGTGACCATTTCCTTACAATAAAATTAAACCAAACAAGGGCATGAAAGAAGGTAGCGTGCGTACCTTGTTGCCCTGGTCAATGAGAAGGGGATGGCAAAGTGCATAGAAGAGTTGCTTGTATGAAGAGAAATTGAGGGTGAAGGGGTTCACAGCCCTTGAGACAATGTCCTCGTAATCAGAGGGCAAGAAGCTCCTCCAAACCGTGTCAGAGTCCGCGCATGAGCCGAGTGTGTGGGAGACTAATGAAAATCTGCATGCCTCTAAAGGTGATGTACGTGACAAGATTTCCGAAACACAATCGTACGGCAAAGATTCTATGTTGGAGCATGCCATGTGATTCATAAAATAAATTGACGCTGTGATGTTTGGTATTTTGTTAAACTCTCTCACTGCGTCTTATAATATATATGCATAATCAATGGAAGTAAAATTAGGGGATGATATATTTACACCAGCGAGTTTTTGAAAGGTTTGAAAACAAGGGGCTTACGTTTTCCTTATATAACCAAGGCACATTTTTAACAGTTGCCAGTTATAAAACGTGATGCGGTTAGTGCAGGTCAACTTGTAAAGCAACGAGACAAGGGATTAATAAGATGGATGAAATGGAAATTGGAAAGGCGCGTAAGTACAATATTCGATATTTGCCATGGTCAAGTCGTGCGGACGGATGCGCAGAACTAGGCACTAGCATTCCTGTAGCATATGTAGTCATTGTAGTCTTGGAGCGTGAGAGTCACTTCATGTAGTAATGGTTTTACTATTTTACTATTGGTTTTAAGTTGGATTGTTGGAGCGTGAGAGTCAAGAATTGTTGGATAAGTTAATTAAGTAGTAACATATAAGAGAAAAAACAATATATTTACTATTTTAAAAAATGGTTTTTCGTTTGACCGTAGTATTAAAATGAATAAAATATATTTTTGATTATTTATCTTTTTACTAAAATTTATTTTGGTCTTTTGTCTTTTAAAAGACTCATTTTTGTCTTTTTTACTCTCAAATTTGAATTAATGTTATCTTTTTAAATAATGATTGTTTTCGATTTCAAGACACGATTTTAAACCCTTTCTTGACTGATTCAAAACATGAAATTTATTCCATTAGATTTACCTACATGAAAACTATAGAACCCAACTAGTGTTTAAATCAAAAAAGTCATAAACATGGGGAAAAATGTGTAAAAAGTGAGTCTGGCAAGCAACTAAAAAAGAATTTAATATTAGAATTTTCAATTTTACAGTTACTCATGGACTTACTTTTAACGCAATTTTCACCATGTTTATGCCTTTTTTGGTTCAAACATTAGTTGGGTTCCTTAATTTTTATGTATGTGAATCTAATGGAGTAAGTTTAACATCTTGAATTAGTTAAAAAATATTCAAAATTGCGCCCCAAAATCAAAAGTATCACTGTTTCAAAAAGACAATATTAACTTAAATTTAAAAGTTAAAAAATCAAAACAAATCTTTTAAAATAAAAAGGATTAAAAAGAATTTTAGTAAAAAGATAAAAGATCAAAATATATTTTAGCCTATTAAAATCTAATATGTATTAACAGATAGCATCTGTCTGACCTAATAAAAAGGATAAACATCACATATCCATTTAATATAATCACAAAATATCTTGATATATGATTGATAGTCTTTATCTTTCAAGTTCGATACTCGAGGAATTATGATCTGTATGACATTCAAGTTGGCCTAGTTAAAGTTTGAGTAACCTATATTGCTACGTATTTAATTGCCCATTTTAAATAACATCAATAACCACTTAGTAACTATCCATTAATATCTTAATAACAATTGATTCTCTCTTATGGTTTGTTTAGATGAGGAATAAAATAGAGAGGAAAGCATAAGAAGGAAATAAATAAGAGAGAAATATAAAAAGAAAATAAAGTGAAAAAGATATGTTGTTTCGATGGATAGAAATAAAAAGAAATAAAGTGTAGCAAATTTATCTCTATTTGTTTAAATGTGTAAAAAAAAGAAATTGTAAAAAAAATTAGATTTATACCAATAAAATTGAAATTTTATCCCCTTATTTTTTTAGCAAAGTTATTTTTATTTTATTTTATTATGTTATAAAAATATTTGATTTTTAAAAACTTAAAAAAAAATCACCAACCATTTTCACTCATTTTCATGTCTCTCGAGGATAGAAATGGTTTTGGTAGCACCCACAAAAACAAATTTCATTCCTTACTCTTTTTTCAACAGATCCAAACAAGACAAATGTTCTATTTCTTATCCATTTTTCTCCTCTTTAATTCCATCCTCCCTAATTCGCTACATTCAAACAAGTTGAATGACAGGAGACCTTTGATTACTCATCGTTTACTCTATTAAACCCATTATATAGGCTTTGTACCACAAATCAAGGGGGATAACAAATCTTGCATATTAGTCTTCTACACCTAGAAGACCCACAATGTTTTCTAGCAAGAACATTTGACATTCTCTGTGGGACCACACTAAAACTTTTCTTGGCCACACATAACTTTGTTCTTTGACAGCTTTCACAACACATTAGGCCACCACTACCTGTGCGTGCTTTTCATTTGGGTCAAACGGTGGAGGATCAAGGAGCAATGTATCAAGCGCACTGGCCAATCACATGCAGTGATATTATTGTCTAGTTGGAACACTTGCTTCACCATTTCATCATTAAGCCTTTCCTTTCAATGGATATATGTCTTTTGCTGATTTTCTTACTTTATTTCTTAAGGGTTAGCTTTTGCACGAGAGAAACATGGATTGTTTGTTAATGCCAAATTATTCTTATAATTACCCAAATTAAAGAATTCTCTTTCCATGTCATCATAATATAGTGTGACATATGATACAATAGTTAGAGAGAAAGGACTATTTCAAATGTTTTGATCATTTTTTTTTTCAATACGAAAAAAAAATCAAAGAAATCTAATAATATTGATGAAGTTGAAATGTGGCACACCTTAATCTTTATACTTGTTATATGCTGGAAAAGCATAGATATCGATCGATAATTTGAGTTTGCGTTTGAATTTGAGTTTTTCATTTTGTGAATATCTTTATGTGCACTAAAATGTTAATTAATAGACAAACAACTTTAGCTAAATTAGCAATTTCAATGGGTGAACATCTGTGAATCAAGGATGACCCTCGTCCCCTTCATTCATTTCCATGTTTGATGTATTAGGCCTTAGAACAGTTGTTTTTGTTTAATCCATTGTTTTAAAAATCAAATCAAATCGACTATTGAAGATACAACAAGTGTACCGATCATACAAGTAATAAAGCAATGAGTAAAGTATCATTTTCACGAGGATTGTGGTTTAACAACTAACGCAATATATCAACTACCTTTTTAAACAATTAAATAATAATGAGAATTCAAGCAATAAATAATAAATATTTTTGTTTTATATTTTAATAAAGATTAAAAGAAATATTCAATAAGAAAAATGAGTAGGTTTGGAATCCTCTCAATTCTCTCTTAATATAATCTTATTTCTTTCTAAATTTCTTTTAATTATGAATTGACATCTGATTTAACTAAATTAGTTTACCCCAAATGTTTTGGAAAGTAACCCTTTATTACCAATTATGAACTCTAATTCCTTAGGTAAGCGTAATTAGGAACAAGCACTAGTTTTAAAAAATTGCAATGAATGCATACATTCAAGCCCTACCCCTAAGCATAAGAAACATATGGCCAATAAGTTAAGACAAACTCAAATTTCAATTTCCCAATTGTAAATCCAAGTCCCAATTCAATCCCAACATAATGAATCAAGAGAAAGCATTAAACACAAGCTTATAGACTCTAATCACATGAAAAGAGATAAAATTTAGAAAAGGAATTCAATTACAAAAGGTTCATATTGAAATTTATTCTATCCTAACCTTGACAAAATTAGAAACTCAGAAAGTTAAAAGAAAACAAATCTAAGAGAGAGAGATAAAGATAGAGCCATCTTTAAGGATTATTCCTAATTCCTTCAATTTTCAATGGTGGATGATAATTCCCAAGAGTCAATCTCCTTTGCTTCTGTTCATTAGAGAGTATGTTAAGGCAAGGGACTAATTTATAACCCTCAAATATTTTGATAATAACAAACAGTTAAAATTATATATGCCCTTACATAATTGTCTGATCATTCGTTCGCATACAATCATCTGATGTTTTTAAAATGAATATCGTCTTATCTTTTGATTAGATAAATTTCGTAACTAGCAAATCTTATAAACGATAACAACGTTCCAAAATGATCTGCACATCAATCAGAGCGTAAGCTACCTCGAAACATATAAAGCTTATATACCTACTCTCGAGGAAAGTGAAAAAGAAGGAATATATGTGCGTATGTCAGAACGGGAAAACAGACATGACAACTGCTACAAGATTGAATACAAGAAGAGAAAAGATAAGCAGACTGCTTTATCTTATCAAATGACAAGTTGGTGAAAGGCATTAAATGTTGCATTTAATGCTCCAACAACTCTCTTCATCAGACGAAGGCCGTCTTTTGCAAAGCACTCAACGGATTTCTTTTTGAAGCCTATAAATAGAAGAAGAGACCTCTTTCGAAAGTTGTTGTTGTAGTTGATGTGGTTGTCATAATTGCTGCTGATCATATTCGCTTTAAGAAAAGAAAAAGCTTTTGTAATCTCTGTTTGTAAAATCCTTTTTATACTTCATTGAATATTCGTCTATCAAGAAGTTAAACCTAGTGAGGTAACTTACACATAAACCTTTTTCATAACAAGATTGGTGGAAGCTTGAAGAGGCTTTGATTCAAAGAATACTTGGGTGTTTGCTTGGAGAGGCAAGTGAAAGACTACTTGGGTTGAGCCTAAAGAGGCTTGTGGAAAGAATACTTATAACTTGAAAAAGTTAGTGAAACTTGGTTGTTGCCAAGAACTGGACGTAATCTCTGGTATAAGACAAACTAGTATAATTTTTGTGTGTTTTCCAGTTTGTCTTTCAGCTTTCATCTGTCTTATAAAACGTTTTTGAAAATCTTTTTAATCCTATTTCAGACAATATGTCGTTAACAAAAGTATTTAGAAAATTTGCTATAACACAATTCAACCCCTCTTCTTGTGTTATCTTTGTGCTCTACTGATTCCAAAGAAGACCTAAAGGTTATTTTTTTTTTTGAATAAAAACCAAATATGGGCTTCCAAATGATACCCCAAACATGCACTGTATTTGCATGCCTTTCCAATTTCCATTTGTCCATGCATGTTATTAATTCTTTGTCTCGTCACTTTACAAATTGATATCCACAAAATGCATCATATTTAACAACAGGCAATTGCAAAAGGTGCCTTGGCTATATAAAGAAAACGAAAACCCCTTGTTTTCAAACCTTTCAAAAACTTGTTGGCTCCAAATTATTTGACATCTTGACACTAACGAGGGCCAGGAGTGATCGTCAGTGCAAAAGATGTGAGACACGAACAAAGAACTACTCTTGACAGGCTTTCAGCGAGATGGACACATAAATGAATCAAATACACACTGGAATGAGAGGGAACTAGAGGCCATACATGTTGGGACTGTAAAGTTGAGGATAACTTAAAGAAATTAATTAGTACTACCTATACCAAGAAGATGCATATGTTTTTTGGTAGCCCATTACTTAAGAATTTTATAGTTAAGCGTGCTTGACTTAAAGTAATTTTGGGATGGTGAGCTCCTAAGAAGTTTCCTAGGAAACATATGAGTGAGGACAAAGCATGTTAAAATGTCTTGTGTTAACTTGTGGGGACAATTGTCGATTCTAAAAAAGGCCAAGCGTTACATTATCTCTGCCTCTGATTTTATTTCCATTGTTTATGCGTATTATAAGACATAGTGTGGTATGCTAGATAGATAACCTTGTCCCTTAAGCATGTAATCAAGGGTTCGATCTCTAAGTCTGTATGTATTGAAAAATATTTGTTGAGAAAGGTCAACTCCTAGGGCTAAAAATGAGTCAAGCTAAACCAAACTTAACTCAACTCAATAAGAATTGATTTGACTAGAAGCTCGACCTAAGTTTGATATGAACCTTTTTTTTAACTTGAACTTGATTCGATTAAAGCTCAAAATCAACTTAGTTCAGCTTGTTAGATTGATTTAATTTAAAATTATGGTCATTTTACATATTTTTATTTATATATTTATTTCATACAAAAATAAAATTAATATAAAATTAATTATATGAATTTAATACATATAAATATATATGTATATACATACATATACATATGTATATGTATATACATATACATATATATATATATATACATATACATATATATATATATATATACATATACATATATATATATATATATACCCGATTCATGAACCAAAGGAGACAAACTATACATGACTCAAGTTTAACTCATTTATTTAACGAACTTAATATTTCACTCAAGTTCAACTTATTTAGTTATGAACCAAGGTCAATGTATAAATTGTCGAATCAAGTCTCAAACTATTTTCGAGTTGGTTCGGTTTATTGTCAGTCCTATGACAATCTCTTTAAATGAATCTCACTATCTCAAGAATTAGTCTTTAGCACCCTGGATTTAAAAAAAAAAAAGGTAGTGTGGGAGTTTAATGAAAGCATGTGCAGTAAGTATAATCAAAGTCTATTAAAAGTAATGAATGCAATAAATACATAATAAAATGAAACGTAAAAGCAATAAATATATAGATGGAAAAACGGATGCAAATATAAAATCAAGAGTTTAAAATAATCAATTGCGAATGGAATCTTTTCTTTTTTAATTTATTTTTTTCCGGCTTTTGATACAAACATTGATGAACTTATTATTAGTGGGTCATTTGTGCTCAAATATCGTTTGACCTTCACCGTGTTCTGTTTAGTTAGTTGATACAGTAACAGGAGCATTGCATTGAACAACTCTCATTTCAACCGTCAAAAAAAAAAAAAAACTCTCATTTCAGCAAACTGATATATAATTTGTAGTCGGCTTAGGCGCATAAATAATTCTATGATATTGATATGCAAACAATGCAACAGATTTTCAGCTCGTAATGATAATAGGCTTTACTTTTATTTTATTTCAAAGCATGCACGTTGGAAAACAATTAATATCGTTTGCACTATATTCAAGTTA
The DNA here is from genome assembly GCA_004329165.1 of Spatholobus suberectus. Classification (NCBI taxonomy): domain Eukaryota; kingdom Viridiplantae; phylum Streptophyta; class Magnoliopsida; order Fabales; family Fabaceae; genus Spatholobus; species Spatholobus suberectus. The sequence goes on from CM014732.1 coordinate 6,664,532, forward strand.
TTTAATTAACGGAAAAAATCTGACATAAAGAAAAAAGTATACTAAAATATGGTTTATGAGGAAAAACTTATTTATTTACATTATTTTATATGACAATAAATGACCAGATGTTTACACTTTTTATGCTTGAGTTTTTTATAGATTTTTTACTTCAAAAGTTTGCAAGTTACAACTAATTAATTAATTAGCAGATTAAAAATAAGTTAAAAATTCCTAACTAATTAATGAATTTTACCATCTATAATGATTTTATCCAACTCAAACAAGATCGTCTTTTATGAAGGATACCTATAATCTCTTTCTCCCCAAAAAGGCCTAAACCCTTTGCTGCTTGAGGACAAAAACACTTTACTGACTTATTACACTTAATACTTAAGATAGAAAACTAGTTTTAAGCCAATGGGTAATTTTCAAGCTTAGATTAGAAGAGTTTTCATTTATTATTTATTTTTTGAAGAAAAATATATTGGATCAAATACAGGTTTTAAAAACGGGATTAGTAATTGAATTAGTGAAAGTATTCGTTCACAATTTATTGGTTCAATTGCAGTTAAACTGTGATTAAACCGGTAGTGATTAAGTTTATATTTTTAATATTATATTAATTTTAAGTAATAAAATAATATAAAACTGTAAGTACTCAATATATAAAAAAATTATTAACTAATATAAGTAACTAAATTATATGTCTTATAAGATAAAAAAAAAAAAAGTGGCAAAATAACGTATACTTATGTGTAATTACCTTAAAATGTTTAAGATTAAATCAAAAAAATAAAATAAAATATTAAAAATATGGAAACTTTTGAAAAATACTTATTCAAACTAATTTTTTGTACCATTTTTTAGCATTTTTGGATCAGTTTGGTTGATTTTGAGAAGATTTGGTTTTTTGGAGTTAAATGGATTGGTTATTAGACCGGTTCCTAGTCGAACCATTCAAATTGGCCGATGATAAAAGTATAAAATATGTAGATTTATATAGTCTTTTTACGTGTTTTAATGTATTAACAAGATGGAATTTTGTGAGAATATAACCCATTTGTATGGATTTTCATGTGATTCATATCTTGAGATTTGTTAAATGAAAAAGTGCATTAATACACAAATTTTCGTTGGTTTTTTAATGTAGGAAAGATGAGCAATATAGAGAAACTTTAAATTTTGGATTTGAATGCATTTTGATCTTCTCTCCTTGTTTAGAGCATAACTGGGACTCCAATAATGAGATTGAAGTGATATTGGTATTTAGGGAAAGAAGGTCTGCTCATATTTAACTTGGATCATAAGCTTGAAGTTGATATGTTGTATTGACAAGCTGACATAATTCAATATTTTGAGCATATCTTGAGTTTTAGAGATGGAAACAACATGAGACCAATGCCAAAATTTCAGGGACAAAATTATCTACAATTTTTATACAGACACCTAAAGCCAATTTAGCCTGCAGAGCATCCAATGGATAAGGAAACATGCCTAATGCATATAGGCCTTACACAATTGTGCTTGGCGCCAGTGACCTTTGCAATGTTGCACCTAGTGTGGTCAATTCAACACTTAGCACCCACGCATCTTTGGTTTCCGTGCCTAGCATAGAAAAGTGGTGCCCAATGCCACTTTTGCAACCAGGAACCTTTTGAAAGTACATTAGGAGAAAAAGATACAAAGGAGTTCCTTCTCTAAAAGTACTTTTCGTATCCTCCAATGAATTTCCAATAATAATCCAAACATAGCTATAATAATCAACTAGTTGTGTGTGGATAGATGCACATAACTAGCACTCTTACAGCATATGCAGTCAAGAATTGATGGTGCGTGAGAGTCACTTTAGGTATATAAGAATGGACAAGGTAAGTAACATATAAATAAAAAAAGTCATATATTTAATATTTTTAAAAATGGTTTTAAGTTGGATGTGGTATTAATTTCTTTTGTGTAATTTACTCTTGATTCATAAATAAAAATTTCTTTAATGTTTTAGTATCCTCGTATTTTAATTTGTCGATGGAGATGTGCACCTTTTTCTTGAGAGAGAGAGAGAGAAAGAGAAAGAAAGAGTTAATGATGTGATACTCATGAGATGGTGGTTGCTTCTAAGTTTCTATGTGCACTTATTTTTTCATTACATTATTTACTAACCTTTTGTCAACATTGTCACTCCAATACAATACAAGAACCAATAAGGATTCTTTTACTTTATATAATGTTTACACCTTGTCTTGGTCGTACGTTAATCATACCATATTCCATATTAATCATACTTCTTGAGATGTTTATGTCATTTTATATATAAGTTTTAGCCTTTTTTTCTTTTCTATCAAACAATTTAAAAATTTATCTCACTTTCTATTCATCTTCTTTCCTTTTTCTTTCTTTTCACTTCTTTTCCTAAACCAAACAATGCATAAAAATGGGGTATACATAGGGGTATTCACAAGTCAATTTGGGTTGGGTTTTGCCAAATTCGATATTCGAACTAATCAAAATAGTTTAGATTAGGTTGTGTTGGATTTGTATAATTTTTCTATCAAATCCGAACTAAACCAACTTGATTGGGTTGGGTCTTTGAGTACAGAAAATCAAAAATTATAAATTTTCCTTACTATTTTAATAAATAGGCATGAGAACAAAATTGAAAAAGAAATGTGACTCAACTGAATATAACCACAATAAATATAGTTGTCTATAAATTCAAATAATTGTATATGGCTTTTTTTTTCTCCTTTTTTTAAGTCAATTTTTTTCTTAAAATATGCATTTTGATATTTGTTCTTCAACTAGACAAGTCAACTCCATACACTTGAATTGTACACTTTGACTATTGCTAAAGTATGACTTATTCGACCAATGCTTATTGTTCGAAAAATGCCTGGTTGATGTCAACTTAGCACATAAATAAAACAAGATGTCTGATAAACAAAAAAAATAAACAAAAGAAAACAATAAATAAAACAATCAATCGAATCAACATAGCAAGAAAGAAATTAGATGATAAGAGTGAGAGTCTGAAATTGTAGGCTTGTGTGTGTGTTTGACTATTTTTCTATTTTAAGATGTTACCTAAGAAAAATGTATATAAATAATAGATTAAAAAACAAAATACCACGTCAATGGATTGAATTGGATTCACAAGCTTAACAATAAAACACGTTACTCAACCCAAAGAATAATGGGTTTGATCGACTTAGGTTGGGTTCTACTTAAACAACTCAAAAAATTGAATCAAAGCATTTGGGTTGAGTTAGGTCGATTTGGATTCATGGGTCCCTGTAGCCGTTCACACACCTAGGTTTACGTTCATCTTTTTTCTTTATATATGCAATCCAATAATTCTGAACCAATATATTTGAAACTGCGTGACAAGTAATTAATTGAACTAGAGAGCGATGCATGGTACAAACAAGAGCAGTGCTAGTAACACACAGTCTAACACATTATTTACCATTAGTTGAAATTTATTAAAAATTATAAAATTATGAGCGGAGTTCATTAAATGAGATGAGGCCCACAAAAATTGTGATTTTTAATAAATTTTAATTAATAATAAAAGGCATATTCAAAAGAAAATATTAAAAAATGTATTGCCAGTATTTTTGGTACAAACAAACGTCCCCTTGTACTATACAAAAGAAAATTTGAAAAGTAAATAATCCTATCCTCCATGTCAGCATCTAACTCCTAAGTTGGTAACGAAAAACACTACTACCACTTCACTTTTTTTACAATATTTTAACAAAAAAATAGTGAAAGGGAGAAATAAATAGATAATATCAAAGTTAAATTACTCAATTAGTTTTTAAATTATTTAAAAATTTTCAAATAAATTCTTAAACTAAAAAAAATAATTGAATTTTTAGAATTAGTTTCTGTCGAATTGAAAGAATTCAATTAAAAAAAATTACATGATCAAAAATTTAACTAATTTTTTTTTTAATTTAGAAACCTACTTAAAAATTCTCAAATAATTTAAAAATCAACTGAGTAATTTAACTTAATATAAATAATGTGATATAGAACTAAAAAATAATAATGTTGTTCTGGGTTTAAGTAGATGATTGGCATTAGATTGGATGGAGCGAAGATACTGGTTCAACATTTTGCCCGTGGTATGTATCATGTTTTAGGTCTCACTTCAATACCTTCGAGGACAAGACCTCCCTTCAATTGATAACCCACTTCTCTGACACTCATCTTGATCTCTTCATCACTTTCACTTTCACCACTGAAGAACTCCCCGAGCTCAATCTCCGTCCACCCATCCTCTCTTTTCGATGGAACTCGAATCCCTTCACCTTGTAACACTGCGTTTCTCAATACCTCTGTTCGGTTCCCATAAAACAGGGTCTCCATCTTACGCTTGTTCTCATCTTTATGACCCAAATACGCCCTCCCTCTATGCACTTTGTTTCCAATCGTAACCGCTACCTGGGACGGTGCAGAGTCAAGCCCATACGCTCGATGGCAAACATTCATGATGAGATAAGCAGCATAGGTTGTGTTTGGCGTTAGAATCCGCGTTCTGATTTTGCCTTCAATTTCTAACCAACTCACTATTCTGAGCTCCGCCGCCTCTGCGAATCTGCAAATTCCCTCAGTTAATTAAAAAAAATATATACATCGAATGTTTTTGATACTTTTAAGTTACATTTAAAAAAAAATAATTTAAAACAATACTTTTTTTCTTAAGTACACATTAGTTACCCTTGGACTATATATATCTTTGAATTGGAAGGTAAACTTAGGTAGAAAGTTAATTACCTTGATTCAGGGATTGGTTTCCAGCTCCACATCATTGGGTCGCTGCTCCATGCTATTGACAATTCTCTTGCAGATATGATATAAGATTTTTTACCCGAAGACTTGTCCAATTTGAAGCTCTGTATGAATCACGGGAATAAAATCAGATATGAATTAACATTAACCGACCAAGGCATTGAATTTTGCTGGTAATTGCGTCTTTGGAAAAATATTTTTCTTAAAAAAATTGATGGGCATGGAATGAAATGAAAGAAGGTAGCGTGCGTACCTTGTTGCCCTGGTCAATTAGAAGGGGATGGCAAAGTGCATGGTAGAGTTGCTTGTATGAAGAGAAATTGAGGGTGAAGGGACTCACAGCCCTTGAGATAATGTCCTTGTAATCAGAGGGCAAGAAGCTCCTCCAAACCGTGTCAGAGTCCGCGCATGAACCAAGTCTGGGGGAGACTAGTGAAAATCTGCATGCCTCTAAAGGTGATGTATGTGACAAGATTTTCGAAACACAATCGTCCGGCAACGATTCTATGTTGGAGCGGGATGCCATGTGATTCATAAAATCAATTGGCGCTGTGATGTTTGGTATTTTATTAAACTCTCTCCCTGCGTCTTATAATATATATATATATATATATATATATATATATGCATAATCGGTGGAAGTAAAATCAGGGGATGAGATATTTAGAGTTAGCGAGATTTTGAAAGGTTTGAAAACAAGGGGCTTTCGTTTTCCTTATATAATAACCAAGGCACATTTTTTGCAGTTGTCAGTTACAAAACGTGATGCGTTTAGTGGATGTCAACTTGTAAAGCAACGGGACAAGGGAATAATAAGATGGATGGAATGGAATTTGGAAAGCCACGTGGGTACAATATTCAATATTTGCCATGGTCAAGTCGTGCGGACGGATGCACACAACTAGGCACTAGAACTCTTGTAGCATATGTAGTCAAGAACTGTTGGAGCGTAAGAGTTACTTCATGTAATAACGGATAAGTTTTTTTTTTTTTCAAAAAATTAAGGAAGAGGGGATGGTGCCCAAGCCAAGATAGAAAAAGTCTCTAAACTCAAAAAACACTTATAAAGATACTTATATTTATCTCACCCTAAGATCTAAGAAGACGAGTGGAGATTTAAACATTCAACCTATCGGATGTGAGACCTTGTCTTGCTCCTGTCTTAATCAAATACTCCTTTTGGTCTCGAATAGTATAAACAAAAAAAATCTATATATGCTAATCTAAAATATAAGTAAATCTTAACTAATTTCATTTTATTTAATTGTAGCATCTCCATAATACTCTTCACTTAATTGAGATTGTATTTTCAACAACTCTTTCTTATTCTTAATATCAAGTTTCAATGAAGAATATTTTAGAAAAAAAAACAATTTTTTTACACAAAATTGGTAAAATTAAATAATGTTAACTAACTTTCTTAATTAATGTGAATTTTTTTCCTTATATTCAAAACCAGAGAGAGTAACATACAAGAAAAAAAACTATATATTTACTATTTTAAAAAAGACAAAACTTAAATATAGTACCATAGATATTATTGGTGTTGTTTTCCAATTAGAATTAGAGTTTTACCTTGGTAATATGTGTTGACATTTAATGGAATCCTTTATTACGCAGATTACCAAGGCAAAACTCTAATTTTGATTAGAGAATAGCACCAACAGTACCTATGATACTACATCTAAGTTCTATCCTTTTAAAAAATAATTTTAAGTTGGACGTATGTAATATTAAATTCTAATATATATTAACAGATAGCATCTGTTTGACCTAATAGAAGGGATAAATATGACATATCCATTTAATATAATCACAAAGTATTTTAATATATGATTGATTGTCTTTATCTTTCAAGTTCGATACTCAAGAAATTATGATATACATGACATTTAGGTCAACATGGTTAAAGTCTAATTACCTGTATTGCTACATTTTTAATTGCCCCTTTTAAATAACACTAATAACTACTTAGTAACTATCCATTAATATCTTAATAACAATTATTTCCATCTTATGGTTTGTTTGGATGAAGAATGAAAAATAAATACGAAAGAAAGAAATAGAAGAGAAATATAAAAAAGAAATAAAGTGAAAAAGACATGCTGTTTAGATGGATAAAAATAGAGAGAAAATAAGTGTAGAAATTTCTCTCCACTTATTTACATGGGTAGGGGGGAAAATGTAGAAAGAAAGAAACTATGAAAAAAAATTAGATTCAACCCCCAATTTTTTTTTATTTTTTTATTTTTTAGGCTAAAATATATTTTTGGTCCCTTATTTTTTTACTAAAATCTGTTTTGGTCCTTTATCTTTTAAAAGATTCATTTTGGTCATTTATTTCTCAAATTCAAGTTAATGTTGTCCTTTCGAAATAGAGATCATTTTTTATTTCAGGACACGATTTTGAGCCTTTTTTTGATTGATTGAACATGTGAAACTTTTTTGATACTAGATTCTTTTTCAATTACTTATGGGACTCACTTTTCATGCAATTTACACCATATTTATGGCTCTTTTTTGTTCGAACACTAGTTAGGTTCTATAGTTTTCAGGTAGATGAATTTAATTAGACATGTTTTATGTCTTGAATTAGTCAAAAAAAGGGGTTTAAAATTGTGTCTCAAAATGAAAAATAATCATTATTTCAGATAGACAACATTAACTCAAATTTGAGAATTAAAGGACCAAAATAAATATTTTAGCCTTTTTTTAACAAAAGTTATTTTTATTTTTTTATGTTATAAAAAATTATTTGGTTTTTAAAAAATTTAAACAAAATTAAAAACAAAAACACCAACTACCATTTCCACCCATTTTCATGTCTCTTGAGATAAAAATGGTTTTAATGGGACCCACTAATACAAATTCCCTTCCTTACTCTTTTTTCAACTCATTCAAACAAGGGAAATGTTCCATTTCTTTCCTCTTTACTTCCATCCTCCGTAATTCACCACATTCAAACAAGTTGAATATGTACTCATTGTTTACTTTAGTAAACTCATTATATAGGCTTCATACCATGAATCAAGGGGAACAACAAATCTTGCTATTAATCTTCTACACGTATAAGACCTACAATATTTTCCATGTCATCAAAATATAGTGTAACATATGATACAATAGTCAGAGAGAAGGACTATTTCAAATGTTTTGATCAAATTTTTATTAAATACAACAAAAAATTATAAAAGAAATCTAATAATATTGTTGAAGTTGAAATGTAGCACACCTAAATCCTTATACTAGTAACATGTTAGGAAAGCATAGATATCGATCAATAGTTTGAGTTTGAATTTAAGTTTTTCTTCCTATGAATTTCTTTATGAGCATTAGAATGTTGATAAACTAGCATGTTTATTAGCAATTTAAATGGGTAAACATGTGTGAATTAAGGATGACATTCGTGGCCCTTCATCAATTACCATATTTGATTATCTTGCCTTAGCACAATTGTTTCTTTTTGATCCATTGTTTTAAAAACTAAATCAAATCGACTATTCAAGACATGACAAGTGCAATGTTTGTAAAAATAATAAAGTAATGAGTCTAGCATTGTCCCTATGATTACGGTTTAACAACTAACACAATCGGTCAATTACCCTTTTGAACAAATGGATAATAATAAGAAGAGTAAATTACACCAACCTCTCTTGAGGTTTCTTGAGATTGCACATAACTCTCCTACTTTTTTAACATTTACAGCAATCTCCCTTATAGGGGTACACAATGTAATATTTTTAAAACAATTAAGGGATGTTAGTGTAATGTATAAGGGGTGTCAATATAATGTTTTTCAAACAATTAAGGGGGTTAGTGTAAGGATAGAAAAAAAGAGGGGTATCAATGGCAATTTGACTCAACCTCATAAGGTGTTAGTGTAAATTACCCTAATAAGAATTCAAGCAACAATTTTTTTTTTTTTGGTTTTATATTTTAATTAAGATTAAAAGAAATCAATAAGATGAATGGGTAGGTTTGGGATGCTCTTAATTCTCCCCTAATGTAATCTCATTCCTTCATAAATTCCTTCTAATTATATATTGACATCTAATTTCACTAAATTAGTTTACTTCTGATTCGTTGCCAAGTAACCCTTTATGACCAATTATGAACTCTAATTCCTTAAGCGAGTGTAATTAGGAACAAGCATTTATTTCAAAAAATCACAATTGATGCATACATTCAAACCTTAGCCCTAAGCATAAGAAACATGTACTTTATAACAAGTGTATTACATGTGCAGAAAAAACGTCCATAAATGATTAGGGTATATCTCTTTAACTAAGATGCTTCCAAAAGTTCTTCAAAAACTTGGCATCCAACGCGCCAATTTAAATTTAGCGTCCAACATTTTTAGAAAACAAAGGCATCCAATGCACCTCTTTGCGAAATGCATCGAATATCTGTTTTCTAAAGTGTCCACTTATGATATCGTCCAAAGCATCTTTATTTATAAGTTCATGTTTCATTAAGATTTCATTCATGATGAATAACTCATACCCTTATACATCTTGAAACTTGTTCTTCATGTGTCTCGAAATACTCTAACATTTAAAAATCTTTAGCATTTGATGAAAAGCAAGATTTTCTAATGTATAAGTACAACCTTGAGTTAAAGTAGTCAACTTATCAAGGCTAAAGTACAGAAAGAGAGAACAAAAGAAGGAATGATCAAAAAGCAGCATTGAGTGTTAAAACAATATTTACCTTTTTGGTACAAACCACTTCTAGACAAGACAGCTACAATCTCTCTTCTCATGCTTCTTGAGACACGTATCAAAGCTTAATGTGAAGGTCTTCCCATGCGTTTAATGCCTTCTCAGAAAGGGAAATTAAAGCAAAAAGCTCCATTTCAATGGACATATTTTTATGAAGCTATAAAAGGAAGACTTGAAGTTCGAAGAGATATAAGAGACGGACTTGAACGAACTCTAAACACTTTCTTTGGACGATAATACTTTCATTTACACTTTCATATACTTTGCTTAGCAAACCTTTTGTAACTTGTGCTAAATTTTCATATCCTCACATTGTGAGTTGAACTCTTGTATAAACAAACTTGTTATTTGTGAAAGCCTGGAGAGGCTTTGTGACTAAAGAATACATGGGTTTTATATGATCTTAGGATAGATCACGGTTGTAAGGCCTGAAAAGGCTATTGAGAATACTTGTTATAACTAGTGTTGGTTAGTGGAAATCCTTCTGAAAAGAAGGTATTGGATGTAGCTCGATTAGGAGTGAACCAGTATAAAATCTCCTGTGTGCTTTCCTTCTTCCTTATCCTTACGTTTTATCGGACGACCTTTTTATATATCTGTTCTTAAACGTTTTGAAAAAGAAAAAGGGTTTTCAAAGTTTACATACACACAATTCAACCCTTCCTTTTTATGTGTGTTTCTTGACTTTTCAAAATATATGGCCAATAGGTGAAGGCAAACTCAAATTTCAATTTTCCAATTGTAAATCCAAGTCCCAATTCAATCTTAAGGTAATCAATAAAGAGAAAGCATTAAACACAAGCCTATAGACACTAATCACATGAAAAGAGATGAAATTTAGAAAAGGAATTCAGATACAAAAGAGTCAAATTTAAACTCATCCTAACCTAACTCTAAGAAAATTAGAAACTCATAGAAAGAAAAAAAAAATCTAAGCGAAAGATGGGGATAGAGCCATGAATCTTCAAGGTTTGTTCTCAATTACTTCAATCTTCAATTGCGGATGATGATTACCAAGAGTCTCCTTAGCTTTCATTCATTAAAAAGTCCAAAAATGCCCAATAATATCATTTTTTCAAATAAAAACCAAAATTTGGCCTTTTTAATTGCAAAAATGGCGTGGGACACCATTTTTCTGCGTTGGGCCCATAAGCCAAAGATGCATTGGTGTGGATGTCGAACTGGCCATGTTGAGTGTAACATTGTACGGGTCACCGGCACCATGTGCGAATGTGTAAGGGCCTACACACGTTGGCCATGTTTCTTCGTTCGCTAAGCATTCTACAAGCTAAATTGACTTTAGGTGTCTTCATAAAAATTGTAAATAATTTTGTCCATGAAAATTTAGGATTAGTCTCATATCGTTTCAATATCTACAATTTGAGATATGTTCAAAACACTATACCTATGTCAGGCTATTAAGACAAACACATCAACTTCAACTTCAAGCCCATGATCCAAGCTGAATCTTATCATACCCTCTTCGTAAAAAATGTATATCTAAGTTTAAGCTTTCCATAGATGCTAAGATCATTTCAATCCCATTAATGGGGTCCTAGTTATGCCTAAACAAGGAAAATGGTCAAAATGCATTCAAATCCACATTACTCATCTTTCTATATTAAAAACCCATGGGAAATTAGTGTATTCATGCACTTTTTTCATTTAACAAATCTCAAAACATGAATCACATAAAAATGCATACAAATGGATTATATTCTCAAAAAAATTTATCCACTTAATGCATTAAAACATGTAAAAAAAAGTCTATTTTATAAATTTACATAAGTTGTGGATTTATCACTAGCCAATTAGATTGGTTGGATCAGGAACTAATCTAATGACAGATCCATTAACTCCAAAAAACCAACTCATCTCATAATTGATAAAGAACCTATCAAACTAGTCCAAAAATGATAAAAACTGGTGCAAAAAATGGTTTGAACCAATATTTTTCAAAAATTGTCATTTCTTATTTTTTTAATTTATTCTAAAACATTTTAAGATAGTTACACATAAGTATATATTATCTTGCTAGTTATTATTTTTTTATGTTATAAGACATATAATTTAGTGACTTATATTAATTTATAATTTTTTATATATCGAGTACTTATAATTTTATATTATTTAACTACTTATATATATATATATATATATAATATTAAAAAGCTATAAATTTAATCCTACCAGCTCGATCACAATTTAATTGCAGTTGAACCAATAAATCGTGAATTGGAACTTTTACTAATTTAATTACCAATCCCATTTTTAAAACATAAATTTGATCAAATATAATATGTTTTTCTTCAAAATATAAATAATAAATAAAAACTCTTCTAATCTAAGCTTGAAAATTACCCAATGACTTCAAATTAGTTTTCTATCTTAACTATTAAGTGTAATATTTAATAAAGTGTCTTGTCCGTAAGCGGCAAATAACTTAATAGGAATTTTTAATCTGCTAATTAATTAATTAGTTGCAACTTGCAAACTTTTGAAGAAAAAATCTATAAAAAGTTCAAGCATAAAAATTGTAAACAGCCGATCATTTATTGTCATATAAAATAATGTAATTAAATAATTTTTCCTCATAAACCATATTTTAGTGTAATTTTTCTTTATGTCAGGTTTTTTCCGGTAATTAAATAACTTGAATATAGTGCAAACGGTATACATTGTTTTCCATTGCGGCTTGCTTGAAATAAAATAAAGGTTTAATTGCTCTCTTTTTTTTTTTCCAAAGTTTTATAATATCGTAAATTTTGCTTTCAAATAATTTTTTTTGTAAATTTTGTTTTCAAATTTACAAGATATTACGAAATTTTCCTCACGTAAAAAAACTATCACAATTGAAATAATTTTGTGACAGTTTTTTTTTAAACTATCACAATTTTCTATGTAGGAATAAAATTCGCAATTTTTGTAAATTAGGGAGTAAAATTTGCAAAAAATTATTTGAAAATAAAATTTATGAGATTATAAAACTTTAGAAGTAAAAAATACAATTAAGCTTGAAATAAAAGTAAAGCCTATTATCATTTTGAGCTGAAAATCTATTGCATGCTTTGCATATCAATATCATAGTATTATTTAGACGAATTCTAAGGTGGACCACCTTGATAGGTGGTCCACCAAGTACCACAATTTGTAATTGTTAGATTAATCAGGTTACACAATCTTATTTTAAGCTTTCCTACATCAGATCCTGTGAACAACCATCACCAGACTCTCGCTTCCTTCGTCTTTGATCTCTTCTCCTATTCTCCCTCCTTGACTCCCACTTGGGCCTCCTTCCTCGGCAACCTCCACAAGCCACCACCTCACGCTCAAGAAAAACTACTTCTCAATGGTGTCGCAATAAGCACCCACTACCTCCACGATCTAGATTTGAAATCCCAAAATAGAAATTGTTTTGAAAAATTGAGATCATTTGGATTCTAGATGTAGATTTAGCTCTAAAACGAAACCTTTTATCTGAATTGGAGGTAATTCTTCCTTTTGGATTTGAGGCAGCCTATCTGTTTTGGATCGAAATCTGCAGTTGACAATTCTTCAGAGATGATGGTGGTGACGATTCTTCGGAGATGATGGTGGTGGTGTAGTGGCCCATCAGAAATGAGCAAAAGAAAAGGAAAGAGGGGACTTGTAGAGAGAGAACACAAACATTGCTGTTGGATTACTTCGCCATTGTTACGGCTGCTGGCGGAGATAGCGTTTGATGGAGATACGTAGAAAGGAAGTTCTTATGCAAAGGGTTCAGGATAAGATTATTTGGTATAGATTAATCTAACGTTCAATAATAGTGGTACATGGTGGACCACCTATGATGGTGGACCACCTATGATGGTGGTCCACCTTAGAATTCGTCTATTATTTATGCGCCTAATTAAACTGACTACAAATTGTATATATGTCAGTTTGCTAAAATGAGAGTTGTTCAAAAGTGTGGTAGATGGTTTTTGTGGAACTTGTAACCAAGCAAGTGTAATCGTCAATGTATATTCAATGCTCATATATCAACTAACTAAAGGTAATGACAGAACATGGTGAAGGTCAAAAGATATTTAAGCAAAAAATGGCCTACTATAATAATAAATTCATTAAATTTTAGAGTGAATTACACTCGCACCCCCTGAGTTTTCAAGAAAATACGCCTTGATACCCCTTCGTAACTTCGCATTACTTTTTACCCCTTCAGTAAACGAAGTTAGTTAACGTTTTCATTCGAGGCTTGAATGACAAAAATAACCCTTTTTACTGAACCCCAAAACCTAAACCATCTTATTCAGTTTAAGCTACGATTATCGACATGGTGAAATTTAGGGTTTCGAAAGGGGAATGTCTAGTGCGAGGATGAGCTAGGGTAAGGTTCCAATCGTGGGTTTTGTGGTCCTTCATTGGTGAATGAGGGAGAGCATTGGGTAGGGTTTAACTAAATAGGGCTTGTAGACGAATTTCGTGTGAGCAAGTGATGACGTGAAGTGTTAACGACATAAGACAGCAGACAAAGAATTTGCTTGCGTCGAGCTTCGAATTAAAGGGAACATTTCCAAATTTTCTCTAATAATTTCTATTTGCTTCTATCTGAATTGGTTTATACTGGTTTTGAGAGTTCAGTGTTTGAATTTGAATATGTGTTTAAACCTAAATCTAGACTTGTGTAGAAGGGTTTTCAAATGTGTATTATCTGTAGACTTGTGCTGACAATGCCATGCAATTTTGGAAAGTAATTAATTATCTAATTTCAGTCATGCCATATCTGGTTGATCAAACTGTATGAACATGTGTCTTGTCCTATAAAACAAAATCTTGAACTTGGTTTGTGGTTCAATTTTATCAAGTTGTATGAACCTTTCAGTGTTTCTGGTTTTTCAAATTTCTGGCTTGTGTTTGGTTTTTAAGTGCAGGTTTGAAGTTTTTGATTTGTGTCACACTGCAGGTTTTGGTTTATAGTATAGGGTTGGTTTCTAATTGTAGGTTTTTGGTTAATGCTTCTAGTTGATATGCCTTTTCTGTTTTTGGCTTCTAATTGTAGGATTTTGTCTGATATACATTTTTTGTTTTTGGTTAATGATTATGTCTGATATGCCTTTTTGTTTTCTAGCTTGTGTTTGGTTTCTAATTGTTGGACTTTGGTTCAGTGACACTACATTTGTTGGTCTATGATGTTGGTTTGGTAGAGTAATAGCAGGTGATGATTGGTATAGGTCTGGTTCAGGATAAATTAGAATGTGAGTGTGTATGTGTATGTAATTGAAATAGAGATAGATTTTCTTCAATTAGTGCCACATCATCACAGTAACTTAGGTTTTCACTTTCAATGGAATACTATCTTAAAACAATGGAACTGTACGGTTTACTAAATAGAGTAAAACTCTTAACACAGTCAGTAAATCAAAATCAAATCCAAAATTAATTAATTTAAACTTATCCTACTATTTGATAACCATACTAATTCATGTTTCTACATGTATCATATAACCCAACTATCATTTGGGTAAAACATAATGAAGTATGCAGTGTTTCTACATGAACAGTACAAAGGAGACACCCTATTACGAGAAGGATATTGCGTGAACAATACAGAGGAGGTGTCCTACGTTTAAAAGGAAGGAGATGAGGTTATTTTTGGAACTAAAATTTCATTAACAACCATGTGACTAGCACATAACACCATCCTCTACTGTCTTCAATGTCGTTCCACACCTAGGGGGCCACGCTATAATGTTACAGACATTTTTAAGGGGTTTAATGTAGTCTCACAAGACGAAGGAGTATCGGGTGCATTTTTTAAAAAACAAGAGGGGTGCGAGTGTGATTTACTCTAAATTTTAACTAATAAAAGTGTGTTAAAAAATGTGTTAATAATGCTCCTCAAATTTAATGTTTATACTTTGTGTTGGCTATACCCCATATTCCAAATTCTTGGGCATGATTAACGCTTATCAAATTAAACGAGACTAATTTATTCTAGATGTTAGAGGTTTAGTTATAGGGTTCTGTAAAATAAAATAAAATAATTACAAGGCCAACTTTATCGTGGTTCGATTGCATTTCTTTACCTTTGAATTTGTGAAACAATTGGTTAGGTGTTACAATAGTTCCCTGTAGAAATAACTTAAAAAATAAGTTCATTATATTTTTTTATTCTATTTTGTACAATTTGATTGACTGGAAGATAAAATAAGGATCACACTGCAGTTTGTGGTGATCTAACTGACAGTACTGAAATACCATCCGCGCCCATTTACTCAGTTATTTTATTTTATTTTTTATGGTGAATCCATTCATTCAGTAATTACTGCTTCAACATTAATTTAGTGTATATTTGGCCTGACGAGTGTTTACAAAATTAATTTTAAATGAAATTAAATTTACTAAATTAATTGTGATTAAAATTGATTTTGAAATAAACTAATTTATGTTTGGATGTTTTTATTTTAAAAACAAGTTAATAATAAAACTCAGTATAAAATATTTTATCTAATGCAAAAATTATTTAAGGTTATTTCAATTCAAAATTAATTTTGGACTCAAAATCAAATCTTCAACACAAGACTAAACACTTGAACATTTACTTAATTAAAATCAGTTAACTGATATTTCAATGTGAATTTAGATAATCCAACTTAAATTCAAACATGTTTCTTAATTACTGTTGGTAGCCCAACGTATCAAATGTGACCTAATGTACTTTTTTTCTTTACATTGAAGAATATTAATCCCTTTTTTAGGTTTAGAGTTTCTTGAAATGAATTTACTCCTTTTAATGAAATTTTTTTCATGTATAATATTAAGAATCGAATCGTGCTCAATATATTTAAACGACTTAACTGACGAACATGCAATTGTGTTGGACTTTGCTAATTAAGTAATGATTATAAATGATATTATATATATGCATCGTGTATTTTAATTAGTTGGAGATATTTCTCTTTAGGCAGATACTGGTCACTTTTATATTCTAAAAACCAGGTAGCAGTTCCTTTCATGGCCACCTTTTATTTTGTTTTAGTTATAATTTGTTACATGAATGTCGTGGTGCTTCTAATTGTCCATTTTTTCCTAAGAATAAAATGTGTTTTTTTTTCATGCGAAAAACGATCCAACATAAACTCATGAAAAGATTACTTCAACCATTTGAAAACAACAAGGACAAAACAAAATAAAAAACCATTCGAAGAAGATATCAGTTTAGGCATGTTACACGCTCTAGAGAACGATTTACACTTGCCCACACCACAAATCAAGACACAAATAGAGATGATACCATAGGTGGAAAGGTACTTATTCCCCAACAAAGCCATTATATTAATGTTAACAAGTTTCTTTGAAGCATTAATTAAAAAAATTATAAAAAAGTATTACCAACACATACTCTCATAATTTTTAATATAATTTATGTAATTTTAAATAATTTTTTATTCATTAATTCTTTAATTAATATTCTTAGACTATTTTTAACGAAATAAGATGCACTCAAAATAAAGTTCCTATCGTGTTGTGGGTTTTATAGTGTACTCGAAATAAGATGGTGTTTGCAAATGAGTAATGATTAACATCTCATTGAGTTTGTCCACCCAGTGTCCACTTGAACCTATGATTAATTACATATATAAATATGGTTAATTTTATTTTATAAGTGGTTAAGAGTAAATGAATATAATAATATACAACTATTGATGTGGTTAGTATTAACCACTTGTAAGACAAAAGTTAAACACTATTAGACATTTCAATAATCTTTCGACACCGTTAACCACTTGTGAAGTAAATTTAACCATTAGTGGATATTTCAATACTTCATGACCTGATTAACCACATGTTAATAATTATATGCAATAGCGTTCATTTACTATTAACTATTTTTGAGGCAAAGTTAATAATATTTACACATGTAATTAATTAACCACGTATGACAGTCAATAATTTTATGACATCATTAACTACTTTAAGGCAAATTTAACTACTATTAAATGTTTTAATAACCTCATGATACTATTAACCTTATATATGGATAATTATATATAATCATGTTCATCTACTTTTAACCACTTGTGAAATAAAATTACCCACATTTATGCACAAAATTAACCACATGCGCTGGGTGGACGCAGATATACAAATGTCTGATGTACATTACTCTTTTTCCTTTGTGAATTTAAGTGTCTAATTATCTTTAGTGGCCCAAGTACTCTATCTGGCCAGACACGCAACCACAACTTATGAACAGATGATGGTATTAGGCCTTGGGTGTTCCTTGGGAAATGTCTTGCTTGAGACCAAATATAGACACTATAGTCTTGAATGTTGACGATGGTGCCTTGACTTGGAAACGCAAGGGTTGGAGATTTATTCAAGGATCATAATGAACTCTTTCCGCGGGGCGTAGGACTGTAGGAGACTCCAACATCCTCTATGTTGAGATTATGACTTTGTTTCATGGGATTCAAATTTGTTAGGAAGTGGCATATAGACAAATGGTCTGCCACTCAGACTTTGCTCACACAATCTGGCTGGTTTAGGATGACGTTTAGCGCGACCATCATTATGGAAATGAGCTAACAATCATCCGAAACTATATGGCAAGGGAGTGGAGCTTCCACTGTTGCATACATTTTGACGGGGAATCAATGCAAATATCTTGGCTAAGATGGGAGCTATAGCAGTGGTGTCATTGGTTTACGTACGACTGGAAGCTCTAGTTGCTATGAGTACGTGTTTGCAAGTCGATGCGATGGGAGTTTCTTTCCTTAGGATGTAGTGTTTGTTTGTTTTGCTTCTTTATGTTATCCTTTGTTAAAAAAAGAAAAAAAAAGACTAATTTTAATGACACTTTTTAATTAATGCTCACCTTGTTTGTACGTACATTGCTTATAAAAGTAACTCGAAAAGTATGTTGCATATAATTTTTTATTTTTTTATAGAAAAAAGTTGTCTAAAAAAATATTTTTTACAGTTTAATAAACATATATTGTCAATATAAAAGTTTTTAAACTATAAATCAATTAGAAATTATCTTTAATATGACTTTTAAAAAAGTTATTATAAAAGTTATTAAAATTATCATGCATGACAGTTTGTAATTGAATGATAGTATAAAAAATCTTTATATTATTAGCCAACATCTTGAGCACTGGGCTTACGTCTCAGACACTGGAACTCCAAAAATTTTTTGAAAAATTGCTGAATGTTGTTAGCACCCCATTGTCTCAAACACTAGGCCTGGGTGGGAGACGCTGGACTACTAGGAAAAAAAAATCATTGGAAGTGTTGGAGGTAATAATGAGGGAAACGTTGGAAATGACATTGACAGCAATTTAAAGTGTGAAACATAGTGAAATAAGGCATTGGGGTGATAGAGTCAACCCTAATCTTCACCTCTTTCCATCTCAATTGAAGATTCAAATCTTGGGAAAGAATTTTTGGAGCTTCACTATAGCTACCATCTTCTATCTTTACCATTTTCTTCCTTGCTTCATTTTTCTTCTTTTTTTTTTTTCTGATTTTTGTAGGTTAAGGATAAATGAACCTTGTGGGTACGTTTTTTAATTAAACCCATTTTCATTCAATGCAAGTTTTATTCATGAGATTGAGTAATTTACTTTGTTGTTAATGCCTTATGTCAACTAACCACTGATGGGATAGATTTAGAATATATGCATGATGAGGAATCATATGTATGTATTTTGATTTGGGTTTGATTACCATGTCTTAAGTTGAGCTTATGAATAATACTTCTTAATGCATGTGTTCTTATAGATTTCGCAATTAATGCTTGATTTAATTCTAATGGAGTTGCAGAAGTAGAAAATTAAGGTTAAATTGAAGTAGTTTTATTCCAAGGAATTAGGTTTAACTTATTTAAGTGAAATTTGAACTTCAATGCTTGTACCTATGACCTCGTGCATACTACCCCAACCTCTCACCACTAGACCAACTCTAGTAGGTTAATGCTTGTGGGTAAACTAGTGTTGAATGTGGGTGAAATTATTGAAGGATAGCTATAGAGGGATTCGAATCCTAACTAGTTTTATTTTCCACTTTTCACACTATAAAACTAAAATATCATAAACAAATAGTTATTTAGTATCTTGCATCTGCACTTTAATGTTCTCATTTATATATTTACTGTATTTTCTCTTGTTGTGCTTGATTTTTGCAATTTCAAACCATTTTGTTCGTCCAATTAGTATTGTTATAAGTAGTAGTTGGTATTGAACCACAATCCTTATGGGATACATATTGAATTATTACTTATTCTTAGTATACTTGCTAAATTGAACCGTATATTTAATATATACATGTCTAATAGCACACTAGTTGTTCAACAATGACAGAGTAATAATTTAGAACATATTTAGAGTTTTTTTTTTTGTTACAAAGAGCTAAATACATATTTAGAGTTCGATATGTAATATATAATATCCTCGCATTTATCCAATAATAAATTTGCAAAACAGAATTTTTGTGTGTCAGTAATAGAGTCAGGTAACATGAATATTACAAAAAAAAAAGTCATGTAATAAGATAAAAATATTTGTGAGACATACCTAAGGTATAATTTTTGTTTAATATAAATTGAATTATTAATATAGATATTATGAATCTATGCTAATAATATAATATATTATGTTATAATACAATTCTCTCTGTGTGCGTATGTATACATGTGCGTATGTATGTGCGTGACTATTAAATTATATTTAAATGATCAATATTAAAATATATAATGTATTTAACTTTTTTATAGTCATGTGATATCTAATTAACTTCTAATCTTATATCTCTCTATATAATTATAATATTTAAATTTATAATTCTCACATTTTTTTAATAAGAATTATTCTCGTTATATATATATATATATATATATATATATATATATATATATATATCAATGGAACAAATCTAAAGACTAATATTTTTGTTAGTATGCTACTTTTTTCGTAGAAAGATGAAAATCACCTTAAATCAACACAAATTATACTGACATTTTTCTTATTTAAAAATTGTGCTTATCTTAAGTAACGTTGACTTTGCATATTTTTTAAGAAGTTGAATATTTCCTGGTCGTGGATGGAATTGTAAGCAACTTTGACAATGTTTAAACTTCAAACTGCAAAGCGACGCATTCTTTTCCCATTTAAGAACATGTACCATGCTTACGCATATGATAATCAAGTTCACTCATTTGTCTTGGATTTCCTTTTTGTATTATATTTCGTTCTGATGAAATGTATGAATTTATTAATATATATTAATATGTAGAATAACTCTAAAAGATTGTTCGGGTAGAATAAAATAGAGTTCCATACAATTGAGTGATCACAAGTTTGAGCCCTGTAGACTTTCTTTACCTTAAACTGGAATACAATTTTTTCTCCCTAAATTCTTCAGTTATCATGTTTGATATGTAGAATACAAATTAAACTTCATGATTTTAGAAGTTTTTTTTTTTTTCAGCTCTAATAATATATCTTAATTTTGTTTTACTTGTTATATTTTAAAAAAATATTTTTAGTTTTTATTATTTTATAAATTTAATTTTGGTTTTTATAGTATTATTTTAATTGATTTTAATTCCTATAAATTTTATTCTATTTAGGTTTTGGTACAATTAGCTCAAATTTATTCTAGGATTTACTTGACCAGACGACCTTATAACCTTATTAAGTACATGTTTGGTTTTACGTTTGATTTTTCATAATCACGTTGAAATACCAATTAACGTGATTTTAGATAAATATTTACATATTTGATTTTACGTTAAAAAGTTGATTTTGGTTTCAAAATTAATTTTAAGTTGAAGTAATTTTAAGTAACTTTTGCGTTAAATCAAAAAATTTATATTAAATTTAACTATTAACTTATTTTTAGAATAAAAATATTTAAACATAAATCACGTTACTTTAAAATTAATTTTAACAAAATTAATTTTATAAAATCAATTTTATTTAAAATCAATTTTATGAATGTTTATCCAAACACACACTAAAAAGTGAAATCGCCTAGGCGCAGTCGTAGCTGACAGCCCAAAAGGTGCAATGTACAAGCGTTTTATGCTGGTACCAGTTTGAATTTTGACTAAATAAAGTTTGACGAAAAAAAAAATAAAGAAATGCAATTAAATAACCTTAGAAGATTTCGGGCGCTTTAATATATTCATATATATAAATTTTCCTTTACAATACATATACACACGTTTAATTATAATTTTCAGTTGTTGAACCTTTAATGTATAAATATAATTTTTTTATTTTATCTTTAAAATAAATATCTCATTTCAAGGAAATGAAATTCTAAATCTTTACCCACGACCGTCACTCATAAGTGCACAACCTCAAACTGGCAACGCCCAGCGTCAAGAACTGAAATTCGAACCCATGTTAATATTAATTATCTTAAGGACTCAAAGAAAAAACAGCATTTACTTTTAATATTTATTTGGGGAAAAAAATAAGGGGGCTGCCGCTGCGGGATGACGTTTTGCAAAGACGACAAAAAAGAAAGGTCTAAAAACGTACAGGACCAGATAACCTAGACACCGGAAAGTAAGGTCTGGTTGAATTTTGATGCATGCAAATTAATTATAACTAAGCAATTTTAAATTAATTAATATACTTTAAATAATTATTATAATAAATGAAGAAAAACTTACACACATACATGACGTGATTATACTGTCATAAAAATGCACATCTCCTACCCATGATGGGCGTACTGCATACGCATTTTTTCTTCACAAGGGATGACCTCACGCTTGAAGCATACTCTAGCAAATTAGCTGGCTGATTTGTTACCCAAACAACAGAACCTGAATTACGTGTTTTTTATGTAATACCTGATTTCATTTCCTTAATTTTAGTAGCTGATGTTACTGGCATTTGTTTCCCATGAAGTTTTTACTGTGTGTTGGACTTTTAGCCCCCTTCATTCATTAAAACAAAAAACAAAAACAAAGACAAGTTGTTCCAACTTTGAGGCAATTTTATGGGTTAAATATGTTTTTAGTTCTTTAAAAATATGACAGAATTAATTTTAGTTCTTGGAAAATTTTTTTTAAATAAAGTCTCTCAAATATTAAAAATACCCATATTAAATTCCTGTGCTAAACTTTATTTAATTTTTCTGTTAAATGATTGTCACATCAACTTTCAAGTAAAGTATTTTATTACCTAAAGTGTCTAATGATAATTTTTAATAAAAAATTGTGTAATTACCTTTGTTTTAGGGTTAAAAAAAATTTGTAATTTAGGGTTAAACTTGTAATAATTTTATTTAAAAAGTATGTTACTAATCTAGCCTGGATATAATAGTTAACATGGACAGTCTCATCAGCAAATTAACGATGACTGTGATGTTGATGTGGCCATCATTTAATAGAAAAGTTGAACAGAGTTTAGCACATGGATCTAATTAGGGTATTTTTAATAGTTGATGGACTTTATTCAAGGAAAAAAATTTCTGGGGACTAAAACCAATTCTTTCATATTTTTGGAGGACTTAAAACATATTTTACACCAAGGACCTCCTTCCTTCTTCGAATTATATTATGTTGTTAACAACAATTTTTGGTACAGACTATTAGTATCTTTCACAGAAGACAATTTTTCTCGAGCCGAATAAGATAATTATAGGCGACAAAACTCTCTCTCCTAGTATTTATCACAGCTGCATACTCAGAGTTCAAACTCGAAATCACTGGTTAAGCTGAAATACAATTTTATGTCAATTGATCCACACACGCCGTGGTTAACAACACTTTTCTAATACATTTCCCTTTTTTATATATCTTTTTGGTTAATTATTGTTGTTATTGTTTGTTGTTGTTATTATTATTATTATTTTCTTTTTTCATTTTGACTATGGAGTGATTTATCTTTGTTTACAAGACCTCTCGTGGCATTTTGGCCAAATGTATTTGATTAGCTCAATATTGTAAGAGTATTTGAAAGGGGAAGATAATTTATTCTCCAATAATTCAAGGCATAAAATTATTTTCGGAATATAAAAAAATGATTTCTGAAATTTAAATTTTGAGAAAAAAAGGACTTCATAAATTAAATTTCAAAAATAATTTTTTTTTATATAGTTCTAAAATTTAAATTCTGAAACTTAATTACTTCAAAATTTAATTTTTGAAATAATAAAACCCAACACATTTATAAAGACATTATTAAAATAAAAATTGAAAAAAAAAAGAGGGAAGTGTGATTAGGAAAAACAGGATGCAAATAGTACGGACCTTTAACCCAATACACAATAATTCCGTTTTATTTATCTGACTTAATAATAGGGCTTTTAAAGCCCTAACCCATGTAGCCCCTAATAACACGGGCTTGGATGCTGCTTTGCTAACATGGAGAGTTAAATTGAAGGAATTTTCAAAATTCTCTCATCTTCCCTCGTTAACGCTTCCCTCCCTATCTGAGTCTGTTCGGGCACGGCGTCGTTGAATCCCTTCTGTCTGCCACTGATCGGGTCATGGCCCGCCCGGCCCATTGTGCGTTTCTCTTCCTCAAACTCTGTAGCTTTCGATTTTATTTTGCTTTAACCTAACCTCATTCTTTTCCTGGTTACCCCAGAACTTCATTATCGGCTTTCTTCAGAGCGTAAGTTCTTTGAGCAAAAGGATTGAAGACCGAATCACTGTGAGTTTTATTATTAGCGCTTGTTTCTTACATCGAAATCTTCACCACGCAGTGGTATTTTTTCTGAATTGTGTGTGACTTTAAATTAGGAAGGAAGAAGGGGATAGGAAGCTTAACTTTCAATTGCAATTTTACTTAATATTTGTTCTGTTCTACAACTTTCCATCATTCTGGTGCTGATTTTGTGATGTTGACTCTTGCTAAGCTGAAGCTCTATCTTGTTGAGTGTTTACCTCTGCATGTACTTAAAACTTGTTAGACTCTCATGCATTTTAGTTCGAAAAGATTGTGTCTAAGGGAGTGGAGTTGAATGATTTCCTCTATCTTAATTTGAAATCAGTTCGGGATTTAGCCACTAAATTGGGTTGTAGGAGATATTGGTAGTGGCCTGAACTTTAGTTAATGCCCTTTTTGAAAACCTATTCAGTTCACATTGTTTCTATTGGTCTAAACTTCCTATATAGAGTACACCGTAAGACTGAAATTACTCATTGTTCAGAGACTCTCACTTTTAAGCTAGAGATGTCATTTATGGTTCTGTAAGTTGTATAATGGGAGGAGAATATGAAGGGATTGGCTGGTTGGAAATTTTATATATATACTTGAGACTGGTCACTGGTCATCATATTGAATGTGAACAACAATGAAGATTTATTTGATTAATAAAATGGGAATATTTGGGACTTGACAAGTGGAATCTTGCATTCAAGTGAGAAGCATGGGAGATATAGAGAAAAAAGTGTTACGTGAAAGGGTGAGTGACTCAAGCAAAAAATCGTGACATTTTTTCAGGACTAAAATTGAATAAAATTTTTAAAGGGACTAAAATTAAAAATCATGATATTTTTGGGGACCAATAACTTATTTAAACCTAATAAAATTGATGGAGTAGAAAACAAATTTGGATTAGCGTAAACTTTTACTAAATACAAGTGTACTTTATATTTAGTTGTTAGTTTTGTAAAATTCTTGTTGTGTAAAATATTATTCAAGGCAGTAAGATTTTTTTATTTCTTTTGCTGCAAGAATGATTTTGATTTACACTTTGTGTCAACAAATCTCAATCCAAATTTATATGTTAATTGAAATTAAATTATTTTGTAAATATGAAATGTTATAAAAAGGACAGAAATCATATATGTTTTCTTTCTTTGTCCTATGGTTTTGATATGAAGATAATGCCTAACCAAAACTTTTTAATAATTAACACTTTCTGCCTATTGCTCATTCAGAAATTGCTTGTAGACAGCGATGGAGAATAATTAATTGACTAGGAATTTGTTGAAATGAGCAAGTATCATTCATTTGTGAAGGAAATAATTCATTAAAATATATTATGTGATGATGTCATATGACACTATGTTAGAGTTAAAAGCTTGTCTTGAGGCAGATGATGTGCTACAAAAGCTTTTGTAATATGAAACTTATCATTAACATGAATTTGTACCTTGGGAAATGTCATCATTGCATATGTTATGTTTTTCCAAATTGCAGGCAAAAGTGGAAATTTTGTTGGTATCAGGTGAAGCTTGATGGCGTCTTTGGAAATAAAATCTGGTGCATTGGTTTCTTTACAAGACCTGCGCCCATCATCTCCTTTTTTTAAGCAAGGATCTTCGCTCAGAATAATCGGAAAGTGAGTGCTGCCATTCTAATTCCAATGTATCTGTGACTTTTCTTTTAGTGAGATGTTTCACAGTTGGAGTGACAATGTCGTATGTAAAATAATGTTAAAATTCCCTGTCTTTGGGTTTTGTTGTCAATCACGGTGAGTGAATATGCAAGTTGAAAGTTGAAACACTTCAGGGATTCAGCTAGCATTATGTTAGTATTTCCTTCCATAGATCTGGTTATACATTTATGACTTCTAGTAGTGAAGGTCATGTGGAATTGTGGATACCATCAGTAGTGATACTATGCTTGGAAGAATTATAAATGGCATGCTACTGATGCTAGCAGGGTGAGCATAGCAGCAATTGGTTTCTGGCTTTGCCATGGATGTATAGTGGGAACAGCAACATTGACATTTCTGGCATGATGGCAGTTTGGGTATGGTAAATTTACTGTCCATCATATAATGCTAAACTGCCTGAAGATTTTGACCAGCTTGGAGATAGTTGGCATACTTTGTATGTCTCATATCTATACATTTCAGAATGTTAATGATTTCAAAGTTGCTAAAAATTTGAATGAATTGACTCTTTTCCCAAAATCATGGCCTGTAGACTTGGATTGGAGAGACAAGTTTCAATATAAGAAACATATGTTCAGTATTCGCTACAATATAACAAAATTACCCTGCAAGTTATTTTTTAATTGAATGTATTCGATGTAGTTCCTCTGGATTTTCATTTTCATCTGTTTTTATTTCCAACAATGTCAAATAACTTATCTACAATCTACAATTCAGCAAAAAGATCTACAATGTACAATAAAATACATTTTGATCATCTATTGGACCTTGAAGAAGGTTTTATCTTGTTAACTATCATGTGTATATTAGTTTTCAGTTATGAAACCTTAACACAAAACTTTTGGTTGGGATTCACCTCTTTAAATTTTATCGTTGAGTTTATTGTAATTTAATGCAATAATATTGTACTAAGTACTAACTATTTTGTGAGAATGCATCATCTCTGCATTCATGGGTCACCCTGAGTGTGGCATTTATAAGTCTCTTTTATCTTCATGGGGCTGCATAATAGGAGAGTATTACTAACATATAAAATAGGTTTATTTACATTTCTGATTTTTCTAGTTTCACTAAAGTTCAGTTTTGGTCCCGCTAGTTCCTATTGCAATAATGGGCACCTGTAGATTTTAAATGGATGCAATTAAATTCAGTTGTTAGATTGCTGTTGACTTTGCTCAGTCCTTAGTCTTTACTGATGCAATGCCTTTCTAGTTGATGTGGCATTAAACTGATGATAAGAGTTAAGTGACATTATCTTTTGCAGATGTGGCAGTCAACATAAGACTGACTGGAATTGTATCAATTTGCAAACTATCTTCAACTGAAACTAGTGGTATCAAAACTGAATTTGGTAAAAAATTGAGTAATAAACCATGTAAGATACTTACTAATTGAAACAGTCCATACATATTGTAGTGATATTTGAATGCCTTATCTAATTGTCTATATCTGCTCTACTGGTACAAACTGCTGTATGATTGCATTCTGACAGACTAAATTGCTCTATTATATATCTTTTGATGTTGCTGCTGCCAGTGATGACAGTGAAGTGTCATTCAATAACTTATGTGTAGCCTTCCACAGGTTACATGAATACTCTATAGAGACAGGCCTAGCAATCATTATTGATGGTGATGACATTCTAAAAGTTAATACTGAACATCTGAGGGACCTTACTTTTCAAGTTGGCTCTGTCTACCAATTCATTGGTGAACTCCTTATCCAACCTGATGATGAGGTATGTACTCGTCAAGATTTGGTAAAAGGCTTACCTCTCCCTGTTTTCTCTTGCAAACGCACTTAGACACATAATGTGCTTTGTAAATACACATTCACCCACAACATGCACAACGGTCTCAATAAGAAGATGATTGAGCATGGTTCTATGTTCCTTAGGGAGTTTTGCAGGCACGTGTTGGTAGAAACGTTGATGGGATTGATCTCAATCTTTATCATCAGTCCCTGCTGCTTTTAAGACAGTTTCAAGCCAATCATTTAAACAATCCACCAACTATGTAGGATTATTTGCACACAGAAGTCGTCATGCTAATGTTAAAGTACACTTTTCTCATAATATAAAGAAAGATGGAAGGTTGTTCCGTAAACAATTTTCATAGCAATATGTTGTCACATTCAGATGCTGAATGCCTAGGCATTTCTATTTGTTTTTCAGATAAAGTCGTGGTGTTTTGCACTCTGCAGTGTTTGTAAACAGAATCTTAACAATGTTCATGATGACATTTCATTTTTAGTTTATTCTCACTTTCTTTTGGCTGCAAATGGGGCATGACATCAAAGAGCTTAGGTATGAGTTGGGCTTGGCTGTGCATGTTTCACAGGGACATTTAGTTTTTCATGTGAAGCTATACAACAAACTTTTGGCCACCTTGATTTTTCAATCTGAAACTGAGGTAAAGGAGAGGGAGGGGCGGTGGGATATTTAAGGCAACATAGAATATATTTTAATACGTGTCAGCTGTCTCTATTTGTATGCTGCATCACTATTTCAACATCTTTGTAGCATTTGAATGCTACATGGTCGTACATATTTCCATTTGTGTGGGAAAAATATCAGTGTCAATTATCGAGTTGGTAGGCCCCGTCACGTAAATTTATGTGGTTGAGGTTGGAAGGAGGTATTTTCCATGTGCTCCTTTGTGATGAAAAAAGCATAACTCAACATACTATGAGTTTCTCGCAAATTATTATCCACCACTCATAGAGAAGTCTCAGTGTTGAATTTGCAAATTTATGTTGACATGCAATGATTTACAATGCATATCTATCTTGTAATGATGGAATATATGTTGGTTTTCATGCCCCGCATATCACTCCATACTTATTTGATTTTGATCTTTGTTGAGCACGCGCTTGGACAATTTGTACGTCCTTAGTGCTAATAAAGCAGATCAATCTATTATATAAATACACCACTTGTTTAAGCGTAAAACTAACGTCAATATCTTCGTCAAACTATGTGGAGCCTGCCTATCCACAAGTTGGTGTTAATTAATGGTCCTAGAATGATTTGTACTGTTCTGATTGGGTTTAATCCATGGAGAAATTGGAGTAAAGGAAAGGGAGAATTTTGGCTTTGGCATTGTGCAAAAGTGGGGTCTATGAATCCGCATCCACTGAGCCGAATAAATGATGACAAAATGGATACTGTTTGTTATGGAAATTAAAACGTTAGCTTTGTTTCATCTTTGACCCTAGTAACGTTACGTAATCGCAATATGATGGTGATTAAACCTGTAGCCATCATAAAGTTCATAGTCACGCGAGAATGAATTTTCTTGTACTAAATTTATGGTAAAATTATACTTTTAATCTCATATTTAAAGTTTTGATTTGATTTATCTTTTTTTGACTATTTCGCCGTTCATCTTGTTTTTTAATTTCATATTAGTGTTTAACACATGTCACGTGAAGTATATAGACAACAAAAACTACTTTTTTTTCTTTAAAGAAGAAAAAAATCCCCTTCATCTTCCCTCTTGTATTTTTCTCTCGTGAAACATCACTAGTCACTAAACACTTGAATTTTTTTCTCTACACTTTTGAGCCTTCTCGCAGGAACAAATATATCTTATTGGAGTTCCAAGTTGGGGGTAGAGAGAGAAAGTGAAAGAAAAAGATCCAATTATAGGGTATCTCTCGTTTCCTTTTTTGCTGTGTTTTGGCAACTTGGGGTCTTTGAAAAAAAACTTTAAAATAAAAACTTTGAAGAATGGTTTTTGGCAATTTTCTTAAATGTACATTTTCCGAAATTTTGTTAGTTTTATTGAGTTGTTTTTCTTTTCCCATCTTTCATATTTAAAAAAAAAAAAAACTTTGATGGGTTTAGATGAACTTCAGAGGGTGATACTCTTTTAGTGAAACAAATTAAGGTTTGACATGGTTTGAAACAACGGAGCACATGCTACATGAGTGGATACAAAAAAATAGAAAAGATTGGCATTTTAATACTTGTTGAAGAATCTGGATAGTACATGATAGATTTTGGATGATGGAGTATTGTCTAGCTGGTAGAGGAAGATTTTTCCTTTACTTTGAAGGTGTATTGGTTCTGAGAAGAAAAATTTAGGGGAAGTTGCTTTTTTGTTGGATTTAAGGACAAAATTTTTGTTGTTCTTGGTTACCAATAAAATGAGGAATTATGTTATACTCTAAGGTTGTAGCATGAGTTGCAAAGGCAGGAATGAAGGAGGAAAAGAGAAGTTCTAGCAATGAGTTGTGAGACTTGGATCCTCTGTAGTGAGTTTCTCTCTAGCCTCTCTATCTTTCTCTAATCTTTTTTCATTTCTATATCATTTTGCTTCATTTCTTTATTCTCTCTCTTCTTTTCCTTTTGTTTTTTTATTTTTGTGCAAAGGTAACAATGTAGGAGATAATCTACTTTGTGAGTTGTGATGGTGGTAGGAAGAGGGATAAGAAAGATGACAAATGGAAAGAAGAGGGAAGGAGACAAAAAAGAGGAAGAAAAAAAAATGTAAAATGGTGGCTTTTATTTTTAAGAGGAAAAAAGTGACTTTTAATGCTGGCTTGATTACATAGGAGACATTTGTTAAGTCTCAACAGAACGAATAGAAGTGAAACTAAAAAAAATAAAAAATAAAAAAATGAAGGATCAAATTTAGCAAAAGAAAAAAAAGAGACTAAATCAAAACTTTACATGAACATAAGAGGCTAAAACACATGATTTTTCATACATTTGATATGATTTTGCTATGTAAAAACGTTTATTTTTATTTTTTGTAGACAAACATAAATTTAATAAAATTTTACTTATTTAATGTTTATAAAAAATAATTGTTAAATTTTTATATAATACTAACTTATAAAATTTTAATGTCAAATGATTTATTCTAAATAGGGATGACTATTGAATCTAGGCTCAATAGACACTTGTAAAATTTGCTTATAATGGGAAAGAAAAGCACTCTCTATGACTCAAGATACAGGTAGGTAATTACCCTTAAAAAATGATGGGAATAAGTGTTGTGTAGGTATTGGTGTCTGGTATCTACCTTTTCCCATACTATATAATATAATTTAATATACAAAATTTATAATATTTATGATTATACTTATATGATCATACTTATATAATAAATTTATTTTATATAATTGGATTAAGTTTTATTTTTTATGTCTTATACTTAATGTTTTTAATATCTTTAAATATTTTTTGATTTAGTTAGAGATCATTATTATTACATTTCTCTCTTTTGTTGAATTTTTACATAATTTTAATATTAAAATGGTAATATTATTTTATTCATTTTCCAAAAAGAATATTAGTTAAAGGAAAAAATATATATTATTTAAGTAAAATACAAATACAGATAATTAAGTACTTAAAGAATATAAGTCTAAAGATATTTTTTTTAAACACTAAGAGTGCATTTGGTAGAAAAGAAATTTTTTCATCTCCAAGAATCATGATTCCTAAAAATGTCAAAAATCTATTTAGTTGGTCATAAATATTCTTGGAAATATTTATATTTATTACTTGAAAATTAAATATTTTTATGTTTAGGTTTAATATAAATTTTTCATAAACTTTAATTATCTATCACATTAAATAAGTTAATAAAAGTAACGTGATATTTTTACAGTAATAAAAATTTTCTCTCAATTCGAAAAAGTTAAATTCTAACTTTTCTCATGAGAACAATTGTGAGAAACATAACTAAAAGAGATTTTTAAAAAACAATGTTTTCTAAAAATATTTTTTTTATATAATAAACCAAACATAAAAAATAAACATTTACAACTTCAAATTTCTAAAAAATTAAAAACTTCTGTTATACCAAATACCTTCTAAGTTACAAATACCTTAATATACCTTACTCAAAACTCTATTTATTACCTTCCTCAATTTACGAACCACAGGCGAACACACCTACCCATTGAGAAAAAGAGGCACAGTGATTAGTGGTTATGTAGTGCGCCGCCCCACACGTGATTCCTGGTTCTCACAATTTCACGTGGCATACTCTCCCTTAGCTAGCAGATCCACATCCTTCACGGCTTCACCTATGCGATTTTTTTTTGTATAGTCATATTATAAGTATAAAATATTTACCAACTTTATTAATAACTAATTTTTACTAAAAAAACTTGACTGATTAATTTTAATAAAATTTTTCTTTTCAACCTCTTTTTTTATATACAAAACTCAAATTCAAGACTTTATTTAAGAGATTTAAGTCAAATACCATTCAGATTAATGACATATTAGTACCTATAAAATTTAAATCTCTATTTTCTCCCTTGTATTTTAATTAAGAAATAACATAAAAAATTAACATTTAATTTAAAAACGTATGAGATTTTCGAGCTTAATTTCTGTATAATTTTAGGGTGAAAATTTTATATTATTAACTAATTAGAAATTATGCTAAATATAATTTTTAAGATAATTATTATAAAATTAATAAATTTACTGTACAAAATAAGTTATGATTGAATAATAATATAGTGCATTTAAATTAAATTTTTCTTCAAGATAAATATTTTTAATTGAAAGGCTTAAAATGGTGATTTTTTTGGATAAGCAAATAATTTATTGATAATAAGAATACTTGAATTAAAATGGTGATTTGCATTCCTCCTTTCGGCCCCTCTTCTTTTTCTAAGCGGATCGCTCACACTGAAATCGCAGGGTGATTGGAATTGGATAGTTCATTGCATCACGATTCATGACCCATGACATTACCCTCCCACCGCAAAATTGATCTTAAAGAATGACAGAAACTGATGTCTGATGGCTTGATTAAATTCAGAACTATCAAATAATTTTTAATCAGTTTAATTTTGTAAAAAAGGTTATCAATATTTAAAAGAAAATTATATGAACGTAAAACAGAGACTTCCTCATAATTGATTTCGAACTGATGAGTTTTTTTTTTTTTTTTTACACAATGGTCACATTGAGGTTTGAATTTATAACCTCATGCATACTATTCTAATCTCCCAAAACTAGGCCGGTCTTAGTGAGTTCGAACCGATAAGTTTGTGATCAACTCCGTGTGTAAAGGGAATTATGTGTATTCATAGAAAGAAAATACTGGATAGCAATCTTATTAGCGATTAATGAATGAGTAGTTTTTACTATTTTAGTTTATTCAATGATTATTTGAATTTTCTATATATTATAGTTAAATACTGTCAAGTATTTTAACAACGTTGCATTACTATATGCTCCTATTTCTTTTCTTTATTTTTGGGTCATTGCTCTCATTTGTTTTCAACACCTAAGCAAAGCTGATTAGACACAAAAATTCTCCCGATAGGGAGGCCTTAACCTTTGACCCATATCATCACGGGGACAGGGGTCCACCATATCTACCCTGAGTTGCGGATCATACTGCTGACGCAAATAATTGAACTGAGTACCTACAAGAAATAATGCCTGCTTAATTATAATAAAAAAGAAAAATAATTAGTATAATTTATTAATCTACATTAAAACTCATGAA
Organism: Spatholobus suberectus; assembly: GCA_004329165.1. Taxonomy (NCBI): domain Eukaryota; kingdom Viridiplantae; phylum Streptophyta; class Magnoliopsida; order Fabales; family Fabaceae; genus Spatholobus; species Spatholobus suberectus. The sequence goes on from CM014732.1 coordinate 6,697,863, forward strand.
GTAATTTATAAGTAGTAAGCAAATTTTGGTTTTGCAATATTAAAGGATTAAATTTGCAAAAAAAACCCTAAATTTTAAGTTCTAACTTTATTGTCGTCATTATATATTAAAAAAAAATTGCCCAAAAATATTTGTAGGAGAGATAATCTCAATAACAAAATTTAATTTTATATTATAAATTAGAATACACAACTTGAAGGGTGAGTCTCTCACTTTTATCAATGTCTCAATTAGACATTTTTAATTAAATATTCTCAATATTTCCTCTCTTTTTTTTATTGAAGGTACATTTGTAACTAGTAAAAAAAAAATTTCTCAACCATCTTAAACTATATTTCTCTTATTTCTATCTTATATTTGATCTTTTTAATTGTCTATTCGTTTCAATCTACCATATTTTATCTTTATATATAAATTGAATTTCAATAATTTTTTTAAAAAATTATCAATAATTAAAAATAATTTCATGTCATAATTTAAATTGTTCATTATAAATTTAAAATATAATTTAAATATTCAAAGATATTTATTTATTATAAATTTTAATTATTATATTTTATATATTTAAAAATATTTATTTATTATGAATTTTTATTATATAAAAATAAATATTAATCCTGTACAGTACACAAAATACTAATATTACAACTAAGAATCGGGAAAAAGTTAGGTAATATAAGAGAACTATATTCTTGATTTAATTCAATGACAAAATAATGTTAACAATGACCTTAGTTGCAAAACTATAAAAGTATATGCACATACAATATTATTTTTATGAGAAAATTACACTGACATTTTTTGATTTTTTTTAGATTGCACATGATATACCTCTTTTTTTATTCTTACACTAATCTTCTTAATTATTTGAAAAATATTACACTAACATTTTTTATACATTACACCAATTCCTTTTATTATGCAAAAAACACTACATCATATACACTTATAAGAAAGTTGTTGTAAATGTTAAAAAAATAAAAAAATAATATATAATTTAAAAAATATTAATGTAATTTACTCTGTTTTTAATACCATCAAACTTTTAAGAAGTTTACTTCGTCCTGCTGCGGGTCAATGGGCAATGGAATGTAGTTGAGAGGGGACTATGAGAATTGAGATTTAGAATGCTCACTGAGCTTTCCACATTTTGCATGGGGTCCCACGACCTTTTTGGAGGGGCAATGTCAAAAGCAACTACGAAACTAGCATAAGTATTCGGTGCAATTTTATTTATAGGTGATGAGTGGGGTCATTTTGATATTTAACTGCAAATTGCAGACACTAGTGGAAACTTCTCACATGCCAAATGCCCAAACGAATGCTCAATAACTTGCGTGTGCTTCACAGACTCAAACCTGCCACTGCCGACGTGGATTGCTTTGTTGTTCTTGTTTTAATTTAATCTGTTTCTGTGTGGAACTTTTGGTTTGTCTTTTTGTTACCTGAAGCACACCCTAATGGAATGAAGGTGAACCATAGGATCCTTGACCTTGTACTGCACGAGGAATCACAGTAACCATGTCTAGTAACTAGGTTAGGAAAAATAAAAAGGTTCTGCTCTGCGGGTCTGTGCTGTCCAGCAAAAAAGCAAAAGTGAATTCAGGGGACAAAGTAAGTGGTACTTAACCGGGATAGGGAATCAAAGTATCAAACACATTTTTGAGTGTGAAATCAAAAATGTAGAAGCAGATACAGAGCCCCTGGCTGATTTTTATTTTTTTCTCATTAGGGACTACTAAAGAAGTGAAGTGACTGGAATTGGATTTCCGACTGAAGCAAAGGTTAGCTTTTAATATATTTAAGGAAAGGATACTAACTTTTGTTGTCTTACTCTGCCTTTTGAAAAGCTCACCCTACAACTAGTTCGTTCATTTTTCAGTTCAGAGCCTAATCCGTGGGCGCATGTTGATAAATTAATTGCACTTCGAGTTATAGAATGCGTTTATGTTTACGCTTCACATTTTGACACGCAACAGAGAGAAATAGTAGGCGTAAACAAAATTGGTTTTGCCTAACTTACAGAATTGATAAATAAATTATTTATTAAAAATTACGGTGTAAATGTATTTATAACATTAAATAGATGACAAAACCTGAACAAAATAAACTAAAAATGTTCCAGCTAAATTCCCTATCAGTATTGTTCAATTAATTAATGCGTTCATGACGTGCACTGCATTGATTATTCTTGACAGGATGACAGTAAATATTACTCCCACTTGAATGAAAGTATTAACAAGAGTTTATGCCAGTTAAAACTTGTACGCCAATGTAAACTGTGTCTTGCATTAATGCACTATCTATTCAAAACTGTCTAATGCTTAGTGCTATCATGTTGTATTGGATAATCAATGCATTGGCAGTAACATTTGTATTACATCGCATTAATAAATAATTAGTTGATTATTTGTTACGGTATCATACTCTTACTAATTAAAATATAAGTAGTTAATAATTAAATAAATTTTTAATTTCATTCTTAACATTATATTTATTAGTCATCTTAATTCTTGACTTTATTATTTAGTTATTGATTTTAAAAAAACACTATTTAATTAGTCCTTAGCATAAGTAAAAAGGAAGTAAAAATGATTAACATGAATGACGGTTTTTAATAGTTAGGAATTAAAATAAAGTTTTGGTAAAGTTACAAAAGAAAATATAATATTAGAGAATAGAAAAAGGATTTACTCATTAATAATTATGAATAAAAAATTATTACCAATCTATAACCTTTTTATATTCTTAATTCATACCAATCTACCCTTATATGACAATGTAAATTTCTCGTTTTTATCAATGGTGTATAGGTGGCTACTTCAAGTAATATATGTTTAATTTTTTTATGTTGAATTTCGGATTTAACTCTTATGTATAGACGAAAATTCTTGCTGAAGAAGCTAGTGTTACCGTGTTGTGTATATTTTTCCGACTCAAATAAATTTTTCTCCCATAAAAGATACCTGTTAGACCAACAATATACAATGTCATAATATCCCATTTTATTAACTAGGAAAATCTTTCTTCGTATAGAGAAAATAGATATCAAACTTGTGAGGAATTAGATATAAAGGATGATGAGTGAGATCATTTGCTCTTCAAAATTATTTTATGTTATAAGTGTTGTCAGCAATGATGATGTAACGAGCAAAGTTTCCTAAGGCCCAGGATCACATGCGTAGGGGGGGGGACAAATCAATAGATTTGCACTGCAACAAGCCCACAAGGTCCATTCTCATGGGCGAGAGCCTCCTCTTCTTAACTAGTTACTTTGAAAGTCATTAACACATTTTGATATATAAACACTTGATAGAAATCTAAACTAAACAATGTGATACTTGAGCCTTTTGAAATACCTTATTACATACAATAATAAGTCATTAATTGTTTTCCTACAATGAGACCATCATTGAATTTTTCCTCTTTTTTAAAAAAAAAATTGCTTACAATATTAAACTCACTAATCTAGAAGCCGTTTGCACCTTTTGACTCAATTAATTGAATCTCTTTGTAAGATATAATTTCACTTGAGACTCAGAGAAGTTAAAAATTTGATAAGTTCAAAGTTGAAGCGATTACACTAGTAAAAAAATTCCCAACTTTCTATTGTTAAATCTTAACGGTAATTTCTTCTTCTTTTTTTCTCTCTTTTTTAGATAGAGACATTACATTTTAATTTTAACCATCTATAATTTGTGTATCTACATGTTTATGGCATGGGGGAACAGCGAAACAAAAATGGTAATGCAGACCTTGTATCTCATTTCAATCCAAATCAGGTGTGTATAAATAAAATTTCAATTTTACTTCAATTTGCAAAGCGCATATTACTTTATAGGCTCCTAGTAATTTGCAGAGTGCGTGCCAATTATAATTATAATATTAAATATTTGGTGTCGGCATTAGTAATTTCAGTATGCCATAATTTTTTTGAACTCATACCGTAATTTTTTATCAAGGATTGGATGCTACAAAGGTTTGCTGGGGAGTTTGGCATAGGAGAGCCTTGGGCAAGAGTTCTTAATTATTGAATTTAACTATTTCTTTTGTTTTGTTCATTATTTTAATTATTGCTTTCTTTTAATTCAATTGCCTACTTAAACCTTTTCTTTTTTTATTTATTATTGTTCCTAATTTCGTAAAAAAAGAGAGTAAATTTTACTACTCTATATGGATTGGGCATTACATATTGCTTTACTAAAATCTTTTATAAAAATAGTAGGGTAAACTATGTTTTTAGTTCCTCTAAAATTTTTTAAATTCGGTTTTAATCTTTCATAAATTTTTTGTCCTATTCTTGTTTCTCTAATTTGGAAATAAATCACTTTTAATCCTCAAAGTGGTTATAATTAACATTTAATGGCTATTATAAACAGCTAGAAAATGCACTTTAACGACCAAAAGTGATGTATTTCCAAATTAAAGATACAGAAATAAGACAAAAAAATTTTGAGTGACTAAAATTGAATTTAGAAAAATTTAGAAGGACCAAAAACATAGTTTACCCAAAATAGTAGGTTTAAAATTTATTGGTTTAATACTCATCAAAGTGACTAAATTTTCTCTAATAAAGGTGCAATACCCAAAAGTAGATCCTTTATCTACAATGTTATCAACCAAATAAACTTCTACTTAAACATGTCCTATGTTCCTATATAGCAGTTCTCTTCCTAGATTTTCTTTAAGATACCTTAGGATCATATTCATTATTTCAAAGTGATCAAGTTTTTCACCCAAAAAAAAAAGGTGATCAAGTTCAAGTGACTGCATGAACTAGCTTACCGCATTCACTGCAAACACAATATTTGAACAAGTAAGCAAAAGATAAATGAATTTGCTAACAAGTTTTTAGTACTTTTCTTTATCCATCACATCCTTATTCTTGATAGTCTTGCATTTGGCTTAATGGGTGTCTCAGTTGTCCTGCATCCTCTAAGTCCTATTTCCTTTGGTTGATAAACAACCTTTTCTTTGATCTTGCCAAACACATTCTCAAAGAAATATTTTAAAGGGTCAAGGTCCTTAATTATGTTATTAATATATAAAATTAAAATAACAATCTTGCCAATGTTGTTATACTCAGCTTGGACTAATCGGTTGAACAAAAAACCAATCATGTGAGCACTCTAAGTACCTCTACGAATCTATTTTGCATCTAACTCGGTACATACCAATATAACTCAGTCGTTTCTTTAAGAAAATTGGTGACTCGGACACACGTCCAACTAACCAGGTCATACATATTTGTAAAAAAATTAAAAAAAAATAGAAGAAGAGGCTCACTAAAACATGAAGAAAGAGATTCATGATTGCAATAGATGAAACAGTAAAGTAACAAAGGCGAAATGAATCTATGTTGGTGCTCTCATCCATGCAAAGAAGGAAGCGATAGTGCTCTGTTCCAATGAGCCTAGGAAAAAAAATCGACGAAAGGAAGAGTTTTGTTTCAATAAATGGGAAGTTTCTTCATTTATGACATTTCTACAATTTGTATTTGCAGAAGTTGTGTTCCAATAAACTCGTTGCCATATCATTATTTTTTTTGGTATGAGATTTGTATTTGATGGTTGACAATTCTCTAAATATCTCGTTCTTTTGAAACTCACAAAATAAAAAAATTACAAAAAATAAGGGAAATTAATAGGCCATATCTTATAAGTAGGTTTATTGAGCGTGGGTGACTGAACAAGCACATTGAGTTGTGTGGTAGTGTAGGTGAATAAGCATTAAGCACATTAAATTGTGTAGTAGTTCATAATAACAAAAAAAATGTAAAACAAATCTACTAGAAGGATCGAACCCACGACTTTGACTTAAAGCTTATAAAAGCACATGCTAACCACCAAGCTAAATGAAATTTTAAGTATATTAGGTTCATGTCTTAGATATGTAGAATATATATATTGAATATTAAATATTCTACTAGTTCATGCGGTTTAATCATTGACTCATTGGTTTGACCAACACCTATTAACACAATACCCTGATTGAGTCAATGACCGGTTCAGTTGTGATAACACTTAATCTTACCAACCATAGTGTGCTTGTAATTAATACCTTTTCACAATTGTTCTATCTAAGCATCAAATTTAGATTGTGAAGTGCTATGAATGTAGACAAAACAATGCACTCAAACTTTTAATGGTAAATTAGCATGCATTATAGAATCATCCAAAGCATGCAAAAATTTAGAACATACATAAACAATAACCATCCTATTTATTAAATAAGTTGTTGTCAAGATATGTCCACCCCACAAATATTTAGGTACATCCATATTGAACATCATAATCCTAGTAACTTTAAGTAAATGTCTATTTTTTCTTTCATCAATACCATTGTGTTGAAGGGTGTTAGGATAAGTAGATTGATGTTAAATTCTTCTTTTGCCATGAAATTCTCCAAGTAATTATTGAAATATCCAGTCCCATTGGCAGTGCAAAGTATAATTATCTTTGTGTTAAAATTTGTGACAGGCATACTATAGAAAATCTCAAACAAAGTTGTTACATCTAACTTATCACACATTTGGTATACCCAACACAATTATGTATGATCCTTAATAAATTTGCAAACCATAATTTCTTTTAAATTGAGTAGTAATTTTTTAAGGACCCTTAACATCACTATAGATCATGTACTTAAAACTTTGATTCCTAATCTAAAATATCAAAACATTATTTGTCTGTGAGCAGTTGAAGAACTTAAACCTCTTAAGTTCATAAGTTATTTTATCCTTGGGTGATTCTTTATTGTAGTTAAGTCCATCTATCATCCTAGCATTGCCAAGCATCTTCCTCAAAGTATGGTCTTGAACACACAAAAAGAGTCCAAAAGAACAACCTTGTAATTAGTATAATGAGCAGATTGCTAATAGACAAAAGTTTATAAAAAAGTTTAAGGACACAGGACATATTTCAAATGGATTGTACTAGCTAGATAAAGGGATGATACCATAATAAGTGAGACAACCATATGCAATTCTAACTTTTTCATTACTAAAGCAAGGAGAATAAGTTTAAATAGGGATGGAATGCGAGTCATATAGCAAGATGCCCTTAAATCAATGATCCATAAGACATAATCTATCGCACAAGAATAATATTTAGAACTACTAAAGGTACCTGATTGTGCAATAGAACTACAAGGACTAAAGGATGTATTGGACTATAGAAATTTGATGAATTGACTAATTTGTTATTTACTTATGAGGTTTTTGTTTATCTCATGTGTTGTAGTAGTGGCGTAGTGAAGCTCAAAATCTAACTTATTGCCCTTTAAATTGCGGGTTAACCATAGAGTTTCTAGCATGTCTCTCATATGTGACAAGGCTTATTACAATAATCACACCAAGCCCAATTTGCTTCATTAGTTCTATTTTGCGATAGGCTAGTGTTTTTGTTGGCAATGACATCCATAACAAAGTATTATGGTTTTATGGTTGCAAATTCCATTTTTCTTGTTCTTCCCAAGCATAAAACTGCTCCAATTTCTTTTCTACATGCCTTTGATAACACTTCTCCTATGGAAGGTAAGATTTCACTTCCAATCATTCTTTGCACAAAATTTGTTAAGTTCACCATCCAAATTGTCAAATATTTGAAAATTTTGTCTTCTTTTACCACATGTTATGATATTTATCATCTTCAAGTGAGTACCACCCATGACTATAGGTCTAGGTCTTGCCATATGCCTCTTAAAGTGTTGAAATAGGTTGTCACACTTTCTCCTTTTACTTGAGTTCTACAATCGTCAAGTTCAACTCATAAACTTGAGATTTGTTTCCTATATTAGAATACATCTCGCTGACATTATCCTAAAACTATTTAATACTAGAGGGGCACATATAGTTTGACTTGATGTCTTCCTTCATTGAGTTGATCAATCATGTCATGATCATGGAATTTTCGGCCTTCAAAATGTCATATCGAGGGTTGTCCTTGGTTGGTGGTTTAGTATCACTAATCAAATAACCAATTTTGCCTTTATCATGTATATATATGTAGAGAGAAATGCTAACAATACACTCTCTATCACACTAATTAGAACACATTCTTTGTTATTGATTGAAATTTATTGAAAATTACAAAACTTTGTGGGTCTTGCATCTTATTTAATGAGTTTCACCTATGATTTTGTAGTTTCTAATAAATTTCAGTCAATAACAAGGAGTGTGTTCAAAAGGGTGTGATATGTAGATTGACAAGGACTAACTTTACCCCCAAAATTGGTCCTAAATAAGAGTCATCCATGTTAGATGAGTTGTTGTGTGTAGAATCAATGGACATTTTAAATTAAAATTAACAGAACAAAATTTCTTTTACTTAGATACCAACTTAAAAAAATATCTTTTAGTGTATATTACTTTAGTCTAACAATATAATCTCTTTTATAGAAAAGAGGAAATAATATGTCAAAAGAACATATTACAATAAGAAAGGAAAAAGCGGGAATTCTAATCACAATATTATCCCAATAAAGGTTGATTCCCTAATGTATGGAATATTTATAATATAATCTAATCAATCAAAATATTTACAATATTAAAATTAAATCAATAATATAATATTTATCGTTAGATTATAGTAGTTCCTAATTAATTCTAACATATTTTTTTAAGACTTGTGACTTTACATTGAATAACATTTTTTTTTAAAGTTTAATAGTTATACACTGTCAACCAATCAGAAATTACTATCGATATGACTTTTAAGATAGTTATTATAAAAGTCAACAAACTTATCATAAATAGTGGTTTGTGATTAGATGACAGTGTAAATTATTTTATACTGTTAGTGCATAGACTATTTTTTATATATATTTTTTAAAAGCTCTCAAACGAATTGATTTATATTTTAATTTTAAAATTTTTCTTTCATTTTAAATTTCAATTGTCTGTAATTTTAATTTATTTAATTTTATATTTTTCCTTTTTATTTAATTTTTTTGCTTTTTATTAAAATCTCAACTATTTATACTCTCACATTAAAATGTTCCAAATAATTCTTTATATATTAAATTAGAGTACATTGTTGGTTTAGTGTCTTACTAAAAATGACACATGACTTTTAAAAATTTTAATGTGAAAAAATTTAATGTAAAATATTGAAAATAAGTAATACTTTAATTTTTTAAATATAAAATTAAGTACAAATCACGAGAAAATTACATGTCATAAAAAAGGAAAATTAATTAAAAAAAGTCTTTATATATAAAAATGAGAATTAAAGTTTAAAATATAAATATTAATTATTATCAAAATATTTCTTAAATTTTATTTGGATAAACTTCTTCAAAAGTGCTTATAGGAAAAAAAAATTAAGAAGAAAAAATGAAATAAGTTTTTTTCAGTTTTTTAGAGAAGTTAAATGATTTTAACTTATGCATAAACTAATTTTAACTAATGAGAGAAATTTATTTTTTTTATTTTCTTCTTCTATAACTGTTTATTGGAGAAGTTTATTCAAATAAGAAATTAATCCTATTGTGTGAAATAAATTTCTTATACAAAACATGATATTTAAAACATAGATATTCTTTCTCTTTCTGCAATCTAAGGGACATATAAGGGAATTTGTTGGAAGGGAAAAAAACTAGAAATAGAGAACGTGTTGGCAAGGAATATCTCTAATCCAAAATTTATAAATAAGGTGTAAATTTTACTCCGGGAGTAACTCTAATTAGGATTGGAACGAACTATACGGATGAAGATTACGCAGAATACTGTCCAAAACTCTATATTACTCTTCCTCCTTTTCTTTTTGTGACCAAATTTAGATAGCTTACTAAACTAATTGCACGAGATATTTCTATTGCCTTTGCAATCATCAGCATGGCTCAAACTCAATAAAATAATTCTTTTAGTAGTGATTTAAAATCATTTATTTCATTTTCTACTAATGAGATGGCTTCGTATGATTGGCGTTCCTAGTAGTCACCCCATGGATACATTAAATTTTATTCCACTCCGGATACCAACTACTTTTTATATATTTTATATGTTGATTTATGTAAATTAATATGATGATAATGGTAAATTAAGGTTTTGGGCGGTATTGGTCCATACAAGGAAAAGGAGCCATTCAACCACAGCGAGACTTGTGCTCATGGGAAAATTTTAACATTATGCCGTCGCTGACATACTCCTGTTGTTCCTTTATAATATATCTTTCAACGGTTTACCTAAAACTATATATCGTTTTTAATAACGTTGCAAACCGTGGATGCTGAGTCGATCTACAAAACTCCTTAAATTTTATTTTATAAATGTTTTTACGCACGCAAACGGAGAGGATGAGGGAAAACAGAATTTGATCTCAATTATTGCGATCAAATATAAAAGATTTTATTAGTAGTTGAACTTCTTTTTGTATTATCTACAAAACAGCTTTCTTTTTAATTAAAAATTGAAATTCATTGCTATTGAATATGAATAAATATATAACCATGGTTGCGACCTACTGTTTTTTTTTTTTTTTTTTCATTAGCTGCAATTATGTCTAGAATTGCGAGGAAACGATCCTTCATTACCTGTTAATCTTTTTTTTTAAGATTTTGATACATTAGACGCAATAATGCCCGAATCTGCAGAACGGTATAAGAATATTTCAATAATATATACGTTATAAAAATGATCAAATTTCTACTAAATAATCAAAAAGATTCCCACTGTTTGGGTGTACCCATATGAACCATATTTAGATTCAAAAATTGCATAATGCCTATCTTCCTACATGTGGGGAAAAACACATGACAACTCAATAATTTCCTACATACATGTACATGGTAAAGAAAAACAATCACGTGTGTACTACATGAGGACTTTGATGGTACAACATTATATATATATATATAGGGTGAGGATTAAGTTACTTCAAGAATAACTTTTGATAAAGTTACTTTATTCAATAACTCTTTATATATATTAAATTTCAATTATCTAACCATTAAGTTAAAAGATTTTATTGAGTAGATCATGTCTACAAATTTTTATAGAAATTGAAAAATATACAATTAACTAGTTACAAATGTCTGATTTATCTAAAATTTGGTATACATGATCATTGAGATAATATCAAAATATTCAATGGTTGAATCGTTAAAATTTAATATATATCAAGAGTTATTGAATAAAGTAATTCTTCAAATATATATATATATATATATATATATATATATATATATATATTCTTTTATAAAAAAAAGTAACATTATGAAATCTATAGACTTAAGTTTTTTTTTTTTTTTTGGTGGGGGAACAAAAACTCTTATTTCTTGTTATACTATAAAAAGAGTTATTTGGGGTAACAGCTCAGTTCGTCATATGTATATTTGGGGTGAAAGATTAAAATGAGTAACATTCTACCCTCACCCTTTATATAACTGTAAGGCAGAGTAGAAGTGTAGAACATAGCTTAATAGAGTTTTATTTTTGATAAAAAAAGAAAAAGAGGCTACATTATCCTTTGGAGCCAAGAAACATGACTGTGACTAGCTGAGGCTGAGAGCGGTGACGGATCCCTGTGGAAGATTTTCTTCTCTGAATTATACACATTAACAACTGTTATATTAGAGATACAATATATTTTTTTCTATTTTTCTTTATGACGTTAAATATCTTATCGCATATTTTTCTCTCTCCTTTTAATTTATTTCATTGCTATATATTTTAATTTAATGTGCAAAGAAAATAATACCCATAAATACAAAGTTATGTGCAGGTAGCTGGTATTGTTTGTTTGTAAGAATGCCTTTGTTTTCGTCTCCTTAGGCCGTAGATAAAAGGGGAAGTGAAGAAGAGACTAGAACCAAACAAAACAAAGGTCCATTATGGATGATTCTGATCCCTCAACACCTTTGCTTTCTCGAAGTCTCAGCTTGCCTTGTCGGAATTCCCTCCTGTTCCGGCCACCACATCTCCTTCTCCGGTTACAACCTCAGATTCACCCTCTCTAGTTCCCCAACAACAACAAACTCCAAGGTCTTTCACCCTTTCATTCTTGTGTGTTTTTCTCACTTTGTTCTTCTTTCAGAACTTAAAACAACCAAATGGGAGTTTCCAAATTGAATCAGAACCTTAACAATAACAAACTACTCTCTTTTTCCTTAGATGTTTTGTTTCTGTCCCGACTCTGGTGAATTTGGGTGGAGGTGTCAGGTGTTGGACAAAGTCCTCAACATATTTTCGCTTCTTTCATTATTACTTTGCAGAATCAAAGCCGATTCTGGTCCTCTTTTAAAATGGTGTCTGAACATGTTCCGGTATATTTGCGTTGTGACCTGTGACATATTATGAGTCTTTGAAATTCTGTTTTTCTCAGGTCCCATATGCAGAATCTCTTTTTTAATTTGCTACAGATGTTCAACAGAGCAATATGTTTCTTTCACATGTCACCGAATCCAACGAGAAAGCAAGGCAGAAAGAAATCAATTTTTATTTTTTAACTTTTATGTCCCAATTCAGTTACCAATACACAGTTCGAGTTTGATCTATGCTTTTCTATATCATTAAATAAACCAATGTGTGGACAAGTAATGGGACCTATATGTTTAGGAGCCTTACATTACATTATTTCCTTTCTCTTGGTTTTCATTGGCCTTTCTCTTTCTCTATTCATATTTACTTTGATGTGTGCGTATATATTTTTAATTTTAAATTCCTCTGCGCGTAGTGAGTTAATTCCAGATGCAACGCTGGAATTCAACGTGAGAATGATTATTCTTATTTCTGCATAATCTGTTGTTTTAAGTTTTAAATTTGTCATAAATATTAAATTCTGAGATTCTAAGCTTTCTGAGTCAGAAATTGTCCTTGTGTTCAGTCACGGCATACCCAACTTGTTCCACGCTTCATTTTTATTTCAGAAGGAAGTATGTAGGAAAAGGCAAAGATACAAATAAAAAAATTAAAACGGTTCCTTCCCATGGGCTGTTGTAGAATTTCTTACCTGCTCCTCATTCTTTTAGTGCCGTACATACGTGGATATGTATATACATTTAAATAGTAACGGTTATCTATTTTCAATGCGCAGGTTCCACACTACGTAATATACTTAAACGGGAAAGGAAAACCACAAGAAGTGTCGTGTGGGGAATCACATTGTAGAGTTGATGGGGCATTTTTCCTCAATGTTTAATGGGTTGGCACGGTCGTTTTCAATGAAGAAAGGAAGAAAAATTGGGAAATGTGGAAGGAGGGAAGCTGCTGAAGCAATGGCAAAGGAAGCTAAGAAAAATGACATGATACTGTGTAGCTCCGGCATTGTTCATGTCGATGGTTCAAACAACTTTGCCTCCGTTTTCTCCAAAAAGGGCCAGAAAGGAGTGAACCAAGATTGCTGCATAGTATGGGAGGTATGCAGAAATTAATACCGAAAAATCTTTATTTTCTTTTTCATATTGTTATGGAAAGAATTATTTTAGTTGCCACAATAACCTACCTTCAATTGAATTCAATTCAAGCTTACTCACATATTCGTGAGTAGTTAACTGTTTACATCATTGTGATCCCTTTATTTATTATGAAAGTGGATATATTGGTGTTGTTTATAGGAATTTGGATGCCAAGAGGACATGATCTTCTGTGGCATTTTTGATGGGCACGGGCCATGGGGTCACTTTGTGGCCAAAAAAGTAAGAGAGTCAATGCCACCATCTTTGCTATGCAACTGGCAGGAGACACTTGCCCAAACTTCACTTGATCAAGCTGTTGATGTTGAGGACGAGAAAAGGCAGCAATACCGATTCAACATATGGAAGCACTCTTACTTGAACACTTGTGCTGCCATTGATCAAGAACTAGAGCAGTATCGCAAGATAGATTCATTTTACAGCGGAACAACTGCCCTATCAATTGTTAGACAGGTAAAAACAAAATGAAAACTAGCACAAAACTTAGCTGCTTTTGGTGCTGTTTTCTAAATTAGAATTTCACCTTGATATTCCGCACAATAAAGGTTTGCATTAAATATCAACATGGATTATCGAGGTAAAACTCCAATTTTAATCAGAAAATACTGAAAGTACAAAAGAAATTATATCTAAGTTTTGTCCTAAAAACAATACACTTTTTATAGTAATCAACGACCACTTGCAATTTTATTAGTTAGTAGTTTCAAATTCATAGTAGACCAAGCAATGTTAGTGGAGTTGTTCTGAAACTAATCCTTAACTATTCTATTATGGCCAGGGTGAACTCATTGTCATAGCAAATGTTGGTGACTCTCGTGCAGTATTGGCTACAACATCAGATGATGGAAGTTTGGTACCAGTTCAACTAACAGTTGATTTCAAGCCAAATTTACCCCGTTAGTTTGGCTCAGTGTGTTTCCATAGTTTTTTTTTCTGTTCATCTCTAATATTGTTTTGGCGTCTCATTGTGGTGATGTATAACATTCAATTGCAGAGGAGGCAGAGAGAATAATTCAGTGCCAGGGGCGAGTGTTCTGCTTAGAGGACGAGCCAGGGGTGCATAGGGTGTGGTTACCGGATGAAGAGTCTCCAGGACTAGCCATGTCTAGGGCCTTTGGTGACTACTGCATTAAAGGGTATGGTCTTATTTCCGTGCCTGAGGTTACCCACAGAAATATAAGTAGTAGAGACCAGTTTGTCGTGCTAGCCACTGATGGGGTATGGAGTCTTGTCCTTGAAACTTGAATTGCAACTGTTTTATATTTAGGTTCTGTTTGGATAAATTTTTCTATAAACACTTATAAGATAAGAAAATAAGAAAATAAAATAAATTGAACTTTGCTCATAAGCTAAAATTAATTTATGCACTTGGCTTTTATAAAAACTTTTTCATCTAACTATACCAAAAGTTAGGGTGCATAAGTAGATGTTAGTTTACAAGAAAAAGTCAATTATTTTACTTAATTATTATTTTTTTTATAAATATTTATAAAAAAGTTTATCCAAACAAGAGCTTACAGATAAATATAAATAGCAACATTAACATATTCTATTGGTTTTGTGACGCAGGTTTGGGATGTAGTCTCTAATAAAGAAGCAGTAGATGTTGTATCTTCAACAGCTGATAAAGCTAAGGCAGCTAAACGTTTGGTGGAGTATGCGGTGCATGCATGGAAACGCAAGAGACGGGGCATTGCCGTGGATGACATTTCCGCTATTTGTCTCTTCTTTCACTCTTCCCTTTCATCAGAGCAAGTTAGCCAGGTTGCCACCTTAAAATAAGATTATCATGTAAAATGGGCTAGTTATGTCATAGTTGATGATGTTGGGTCGATGTAGCCTTGGTCCAATTAACATAAATTGATTGAAAAGTGCATGGTGATTTTGTTTCCACCTTAGTTAAGACACTTATTCGATTAGTGTCTGTTTATTTTGAAATTAGATAAATTTAATTTAATAGGGTTAATTTTAAATTGTTAAACATAATTAAAATATGTGTAAATTAATTGCAACCACAAATTTTACTTTAAAACGTGTCACAATAAAATTAGTTTTAAAAATTTTGTTACTGGTTAAAAAGCAGTAATTGCTTTCAATAAAAAAGAAAAGAAAAGGCAGTAGTTGTTACTTGCTGTGTCCAAAGAGATGCACCCAATTCTAGCAATTTTGTGATTTCCAAGTTTAAATCAACAAAATGGCAGTTGACAATTGAAACTAGATATTTAAAGAGCACAAACAATTAAAAGATGACGCAAATCATAAACAAAACAAAATCAACCCTTGTATTTATCGATCTCATACAGCGTGTATCTTGCAAGCATGCTACGGTAAGATTTTGTGACACTTTCATAGATCTATCAATAACGGATCTCCTTTATGATGAAATTACCACAAACCCAAATTCTCGCATTTCAAAATTCAAACTCTTGCAAATTATTGTCGGCCGAAATTAATGCAGGTACACCTTGCAATTTTTTTAAACGTGGAATTTTAACATGAATATAATTACCTCTAATCAAATGATGAAAATTTTGAAACGTGAATTTTTTACAATAATTTAATTAGAGTGTAGTGTCATCCAATCAAAACCTCTCGTGTTGTATATGTTAAGTGTATTAATTTTTATAATAATTATTTTAAAAGTCATGTTTTAGAATTTTTTAATTGGTTGACAATGTAAGATCTATTTTTTTTATATTTTTTAGGGACAAATAAATTTTTAGCTTTGTAACATTTTCTGTGCATCAAATAAGTGAGTTGCAATTTCCAATTATTTGAATTATAATTTTAATTTCACTACTAAGTTAATATATGCTCTTTTTTCGAGGTTCAAGTACTTAATTATACATAATAAGACAAATTTCTTATTCAAAAGTACTTTATTATAATCATTCATATTAACATTTGATATTTGAAAAATTATGTGTGAAATTTCTAATACATTCAGGTCAACTTTTAAAGATATATATAACATTCGATTGTGTGCTCATATGTACACGATAAGAGGTGTACAACTTTTAAAGTAATTTAATGCCTTTAAGAAATATTTAGAAAAAACGTGTACAATTCTAAATTCTTTTTAATTTATTTCGATAAATTTATTGGTGAAACCTATCACAATAATTTTTAATTTATTTTAATAAATTTTATGATTAAACTTATAACATAATAATAAAATTATTGAATATGCACTTCATTAAATCATTTTTCCTATTATAGTAATACTTTGTGCTTATGATTGCACGATTGAAATTCTTAAATCGTCACATTTAAAAATTTCTTCTGTTAAATATTTAATCTAAATGCCTAGTTTGAAAATTTGACACGCGGCAACTTGATAGCTACGTTGCCTAGATATTTTCAAAACAGTAATTACAAATATTTGCCATGATTGATGGAATTGGAATGGGAAACAGACAGGCAAATATTGATGTTTGTTAGTAGATTGTTTCGGTATACAAATTATGTTGTTTTGCTGCTTGTTATTTGTGGAGCTCTGGGCCAGAAGAATCTGTGTATAAGATTATAGGGAGACGTGGCCTCTTTTGATGAGTTTGGGTAGATGTTGGAATTAATCCAGCCTCGAATAGACCACAGATTGTAATAACGCCTCTAATGGATTCAAAACCTATCATTGACCGCGGATTCAACTCTAATAACTTTACACTTTTTTAGCAGTTAATTTGGTTGGTGAGTGAGGAATAAATGAGTTTACACTAGAAGTGTTCATGATTCGTCTTGACCCATTAATTTGATTTAATTTAAAGGAATTTTTTACGGGTTTGAGTTTAAGGAAATTAAACTTGATGTATTTTAAGGACCAATTTAGGTTATATTTCAAGTCGTCCCAACCTATTTTAATATTGTGTATTTTTTTTAAATATAATTTTTTAAACAATTATATATTAATTATATAACTTCTTGACTTAATAAATAATTTTTTCTCTAACATGATATTATATTTATATTGATATCGTTTATCTTAAAACATATATTGTAAAATATACCTTAATTATAGTTGTATACTTCTTTAATTTTACGATTTAACTATATATAATGTTAAGATTAATATATTTTACCAACAAGTCGAGTTGACATGTTATTGTCCCAAATGTTATTGAATCTTGATCAGGTTGGGTTTTGGTTCACAAAATTGGCTCTATCAAAATTTCGAGCTTGATAAAGGCATAAGTGAAGCCATCCTACGAACACCCCTAGTTTACACAATAAGCAATAAAGTGAAATCTCCTTTCTTCTCTATAAAAATCAATGTTGTTAAATCTAGATTGGTCTGATATTAATAAAATAATAGTAATAATTAAATAATACACAAAATAATATTATAACTTTATAACATTAAAAACTAAAATTAGACATAATTATATAGGTTCTTAATATTCAAAGTATACACAAAATTTTAATTCTAATATATCATAATAAGTGTAATTTACTTTAATACGAATAAAGAACACTAACTCCCCTTGAGATTTTGTCAAATTCTCCCTAACATCTCTCTTTTTTTTTTTTATCCCTACACTTATCTTCCTTAATTATTTGCAAAACAATATACTAAAATCACATATACGTTACACTAACTCCCTTAATTATTTGAAAGATATTACACCATATACCCCTTATAAGGGAGGTTGGTGTAAACCTTAAAAAAGTGAGGGGTTGTGCACAATCTCAAAAAACTTCAAGAAGAGTTGGTGTAATTTATACTTTAATACTTATGTCTAAGTTTTAACAATACACAACGTTTATTAATAAGAACAAGTTTATATCTAGAATAAAAAAGAAAATAATAAATACTTTAAGTTGATTTTTTATTTTTTAAGAAAATAATAAAAATTACATTGTATTAAACATTTTTCATTAACCCGCTAATTTTTTTACCAGTTTTTGACCTATTTTTCTACATGCTAGTTCTATAGTTTATTTGAACTGGATACTTAGTTTTCAGCTTTGACCAACCGGTTTGGTTCGATTTTCAAAAACATGAAATACTTAAATTATATTATTTTTATTTTAAAAATTACATTTTTATCTCTTAAAAATTAATACGTATTATAATTTAATTTATTTTAATGTAAATAAAATTTTTAAGGCTAATTTTTCTCTTTTTATAACTTGTAACTATTATCAATTACTAGTTTTGAACACTTACCATTAACTTTGAAATTTCTAAAGATGAAATGAAGAGTTTGAGTGAGGTTTTAAAACCTTTAATATAAGTATCTAAAACATTTCATTTACTAGAGATTGAAAATTGATAGTATGATATTAAAAATTAGTTAATAGGAATCTTAAAGGTTGAAGAGAACAAAAAATAATCTTTGAAGGTTCTTTTAATGTTGGTTGCCAGTACTACGAATTTGTTTACATTAAAACAGATTAAAGTATAATACATATTAATCTGGGTGTACTTTTCGGAAAAGGAAAAAAAAAAGGAGGGCAAAATCATTAAATCAACTTTAAGAAAGAAAAAAAGTATTTTACTTTAAGTAAATGTTTTCCTTTTTGTTTTTTTCTTACTGGAAAGTTATTGTAAGATCGCCTTTTTTAACTACACTAGAACTATGATATTTTTTGCCAAGTAAACAAAATATGAACAATAATTTAATTTCTTTGTTATAAGATTGAAAATTTTGAATTAGTTACTGTCTTGGCCAAAAGTGACATTTTCTTAAGTTTTTTTTTCATTAATCTTGGATTTAATCCCTTTAACTCTTTGACTAGGCTTTTATGTCACATTTTTAACATTTGTCTAACAGATTGAGTCTTCATTCCCCATTACTTAAAGCACTAAAATGTGCAACTAAGGTCCAAGGTTCCATTCTTTATTTTGTGTCTTATGGAAGGATTAAAGTCTTATGCTTTTCAATTTCAAATCACATAATATCACCACCAAATGATATAATCATCAAAATATATCACTAAATCATAAAAATACAATCCATATACAACAAAAGAACATCCAAAACAGAGGCTATATTTTCGTGCAAGTAGCATACCAAAAATAACAAAAATAAAAGCTTTTGATGCATATAAGAACAAATATGTCACAAACCAAGATTTCAAACCAAGAAAGCTTTTTAACCAAGAGTTTAGCCATTAAATAAGAAGAACAAAGAGCTTAGAACAAAAATTATGAATATTAGTGTCTAGAAAGGTGAGACTTTCCTTACCCTTGAAGAACACTTGAAAACTTACTTAATTAAAACTTCACAAAGATTGCTTCCAACAACCAAAATCACCACCAACAATGCTTCTTGAACCCAAGATGAGAAAAGGAAAATGAAAATGGAATGAGAGTGAGAGTGAGAAGAGGGGATATTTGTATGGTTCAAAGAGAACTCACCCAAAGCTTAAGCTGTGGAGAAGAAATGGATCTTTGAAAGGATGAAGATGATGAAGGTTGAAACCCTAACCTCTGTGGTCTTCAAGAAAGAGAGAAAGAAGAAAAATCAAGGGGTCAGTTTGTTTATGGGTTCAACTAGCAAAGAGAAATGAGAGATAAAATGCCAAGTGTGGAGACAAAGTAAGTGTTTTAGTCTTTGTAAATGTTTAAGAGGTTTAGACACCAAAATGTATACAAAAGGCTTAAGGAAATTTCAAATCTTCCCCCCAACCAAAATGTAACCATTTGGTGATCCTCAACCTCAAGGAAGAGCCAATGGGGTGCTTCTATGCAATTTTATGGCATTTGGGTGAAAGGGTGACGAGTTTGACCAATAATGAAAGAATTATTTAGTCAAATCGATGATAAATTCTAACTAATTGTAACTATGGTGCCTAATGATCTAATTAGGACATTAATGACTTAGGAAAAATACATTAGTTAATTAACATGTGTAAAGATTAGTTTTGGGTGTTTTTCTTCTCTAGAATTACTCTTTGTAAAGCATGCATTTGATGCCAAAAAAATATTATTATTTTAATCCAAAATGTCAACATTAATCCAAAATTTCATAGAAACTTAATTATGATTAGTAATTACTAATTATTGATTTTTCTAAAAAAATTTTGACTATTTGCTCACAAAAATATAGTAAAAGCTCTAACTATATATTTCACAACATAATCTATGTTTTAGTTAAATTAACCACTGAAATCTAGAATTCTTGAATTTTAATTAATTAATATTTTATTTTAAATTTTTAAATTTTAATTTTCAATTAATAAAATATTCAAACAACAAATTTTAGTCTAAAAAATTTTAAATTTCTCTAAAATTATTTTCCCTTCTTAAAATACTCCATCCAAATACACCATTAAAGAATTGTATATTGATTTTATTTTTAAAAATATTAGATGTTATATTTTTTTTATAAGTTTCTTTTTCTTTTAATTATTTTATGATTTATCATTACAACGATTAATATTTTCTTTAAAATAATACATCAACTATTATTATTCATTGGAGTGCCGGTGGGGAAAATATTTGATGGACCATCTTTTTAGTGTTGTCTTTAAGACATGTTCCACCCAATAAAAAGGATCTTACTAATCCTTTGTTTGTTTCAGGTGAAAAAATAGGGAGAGGGAAAAAAAAAATAGAAATTTTAATTGAAAAAAATAAAATAAAAAATAAAGTCAAATTTTCTCCTCCCCCACCAAATAAAATACGTAATTATTTTTGTTTTATCTCCTTTTATTTATTTTTCTCTAGATCATAAATGTTACCTTTTTAAAAACTTGACAGAAATGCTTGATTACATTTTTTTTTGGATATCAATTCAATTATTTTAACATTAAATATATATGTATAATTATTTTTATTTGTTATTTATATATTTATTTTATATTTTATATGCATGTATTTTAAAAATATGTTCTAAAATTAAGGAAGAATTTTTTTTTATAATCTTGGTTTAATTTCCATAAATGTTTTTCTTGTAAAAATACTTAACCAATATTATTATTAAGACTTTGATAATAAATATGTTAAGAGTATTAACTAAGAAACTAATAAATAAAAAATATTAAAAATCATGATAAAAATGCATTAATAATATTAAATATCATTTTAATTTTAATTTTTTAGATCAGTATCTTTATCCTTTATTTATATTTATAAAGAAAAAATAAATAAGAAAAATATAAAATAAAAATATTATATCTCTACTATTTATTTGCAAAAGAAGTAAAGAGAAGAGAATTTCTTTTAAAACTTAGCCAAAAACTTCTTCCTTAGTAGTGAAAAAATGAGGAGGAGAGTATTTTTTTCGTTTTTTTAATTTAAATAATTTTTTATAACATAAAAAAATGACAAAGTTTTAATGTTTTATTTAACATTTTCTTAAATATTATTATTTTATTTTATAAATTTAATTAATTTAAATTTATAAAAAAAAGTAACAATAGTAAGAAAATGTTAACTAAAACACTAACACTTTGTCATAGGTATTAATTAATTGGAATACATTAATAATAATAAATAAATATTATATTTACATATTCCTAGATATATAAGTTTACTAAATTTTATTATAATTATTTTAAAAATTGTAATTAAGATGATTTATATTTAATTTACAATGTAAAAATTACGTTTGTATAGAAATTAGACTTTTTTTATTTAAAATATTAAAAAATACCACTAGGATCAGCCCAATGATTAAAAAGTTTTGATAATATACATAACATCATAAATTCTAACCTCATTACTATCATTATACAACAAAAACATAAGGAAAAGAATTCGTGCGCACCGCAAGAAACCGTTATATTAAGAAAATTTCGGAATTCTCAAAAACAAAAAAAGAAAAAGAAAATTTCGAACGCGCTGCTTGAATGCGGTGAACGCGTGACAACGTTGTGAGAAAGTCATGCAGGCCACGTGGCATAAGACAAGAGCAGCGACACCAATGGGCCCCGCTACTGATGTGGATAATACATTGCTAACTTTCTTCTTAATGTAGTAAGTACTAAGTATATGCTTACGGCTTGCCCATGATTCGCATGTTAAAAAATATAAAATAATTTATTAAATTGAACATAAGCAAGTTTATTATTTTAGAAACTTTAAAATATTTTTTATAAACAATTAATAAAAATAATAAATGATATTTTCCAAATATTGGATACTGTAAAGACAGATGCTAACAGTTTTTGTTTTAAGTAAATTATCAATTTGTTCTTTGAAGTATCACCCTATTTCATAAATAGTCCTTAAACTAATGAAATTATATAACTAGTCCTTAAAATATTAAAAACTATGATATATAGTCCCTCATATATTAAAAAATTCTTCAAATTAATCCTTCACCGGGACTAAATTGATCAATACTCAATACTTTAGGGACTGTTTATATAATTTTATTAGTTCAAGAACTATTTAAAAAAGAGAGTGATACTTTAGAGACTAAATAAATGATTTTTATTTTTTTATATAAATTAATAGTTAATTTGAGGTGCCTAAAAATAAAATAAAAAAGAATAATATTTTTTGAATAATTTAACAATACAAACATTATATTGACACTTTATTTCTCTTAACATATTTTTATTATATTATATCACTTATTATATTTATATTTTTTTTTGGCTCTCAGTATTTATGCATCATTTTCCATAAAAAAAAAACTATCTGTCTATAATTGTAATATTTTCTACTCTGAAAGGTCACTGGATTGTTACGGAATTGACAGGGCAGCAAAAGTGTCCATTCCATTCCTTGACATTCTTACATTAGAAATTATCAAGTACTACACATACTACAAAGAGACAAGTGCGACCATTTACCGAAATGTTTGGCTAAAACTCCTCGTGTATCATGCGGCTCTGATTATTAGACTATAACAGGTGTGTTTGAAAATCTGTTTGCATTAATGTAAACAAAAATTCATACATTTTAAAACACAAAATCAAGTAATATTTTGTGTCATTTACGTACGGAGATTTTGTCACGTTAAACTTTAAACCAAACACCCACGTAGTCATTGACACACAAGTACTTCCTCCAATAATTTGTGCCTCAAATTTGTTTAAAAAAAACGTTTTAAAATTTTTTTCTAAGTAATTATAAAGGATTACAAATTGATTAAATAAACTTTACTAAAACATATATTTTAATATAATTAAATTATTCAAATTATTATTAACTTTATTAGAGATTTGTTCATTTTTATTTAATATAAAAGATACTTTTAATTTATTAAAATTATAATATGTATTATTATTTTGCAATCATGTATTATTATAAAAAAAAAGGTTGGATAAATTGCATTTTTGTTCTTCTATTTTTTTTAATCTGTAATTTTAGTTATCTTATTTTTTTTAGAGATATTTAGTCCTCTTATTTTAAAACATTCACAATTTTAGTGTCGTCGTCAAATATTTTGCATTGAACATTAGTCATAGTCAATGTTGACATATTAGAATTAACGTTAAACCACTAACTGTCAACGCAAGAGATTTGATAACGAGACCAAAATTGTGAATTTTTAAAAATAGGGAGATTAAATATCTTTAAAAAAATAAAGAGACTAACATTACAAATTTTAAAAAAATAAAAAGACTAAATGTCTCTAAAAAAAATAAGAGGACTAAAATTGCGGATTGAGAAAAATAGGGGACCAAAAATATAATTTAGCCAAAAAATTTAAATATTATTGTTATTAAAAGGGTTTAACTATTCCTGATGTACCAAAAAAAGTTTAACTATTATCTATAACAATAATAAAAGTGATATCCCTATTTGGTTTATATATATAGTTTTTGATGGATGCTACTGTCGTCCACTTTTGCATATGGTTCACTGTAGTCCAATATTTTTGACTGTCAATAATAGGTTTTGTAGGTTTTTATTAATATTTTTTAAAATATGAATTGGCCATTATATCCTTCATTAAAAAGATCTTTGTTTCCTTCATCAAATAGACGTTTATGCCCTTCATTAAAAATAGGTAACCCTATAGAAAAGTGAATTCGTAGTCCGTAAAGAATCCAAAAGCTATCGTCCTTCGCATCCTCTACCTCTAGAAGAATGAGTTCTCTGGCGGGTTCCTACCAAGTCTGACTCACCTTACTCGCTTAACCCACTTGGATCTTTCCTCCAACAACTTCACTGGCCCAATCCCTTTCTCCGTAAACAACTTAACCCACCTTACTGGCATCTTCTTGGAAAACAACACCTTCTCCAATAAAATCCTAAGCATTAAGGCTAAGTTGGTTGGTTTTGACGTTTCGTATAACCACCTTAACGGTTCCATTCCTGAAACACTGTCCAAATTCCCCGCATTCTCATTCTTTGGAAACTTAGATCTCTATAGACCATCATTGAAGCCATGCAACCCCTTCTTCCTGGCGGCGGTGGTGGTGTTGAATTTCAAATCGAGCCTAGTGCATAAGAAAAGGACGTCATGGCTCCAATGGCACATGTGGAGCAAGCGGAGGTGGGGACATCATTACCGAAGGAGGATTTTATCGAGGGTTCAGTAGAGGCAGAGAGGAACAAGCTTGTGTTCTTTGAAGGGGGATATACAGTTTCAATTTGGAGGATCTAGTGAGGGCTTCGATGGAGGTGTTGGGAAAAAGGAGCGTGGGGACTTTATATAAAGTGGTGTTGGTCCTGTTGGAGGAAAGGATCGTAGTGGTGGTGAAAAGGTTGAACGATTGCTCGAGTTTGGTTTCCATTGTTTTTGCTTCCCATTGCAATCGCACTGCTGCAACGTACCCACTGGGTTCTTCGAACCATATTCGCTAGATACAAAGCGCTGAAATTACATCTCAACCTTTCGGGCAAATATGTCAAATAATAAATGCTACAAAAAAATAAAAAATAGTAATAACTAGTAGAAACGGTTGTACAAAAGTCATCACTATCTTACACCATTTATATTTATAAATCAGACAGTATATGTATAGTATTAGTGGTTCATCGTACACCATTTGTCTAGTTGGTGCACGCTAGATGTTGTCATGTTTTTTATACTTCTTTACCTTTTAGTTTCAACTGTTATAAACCACTTTCTACTCTATCTTAATCCCACTTTCTCATTTTTTATTTAGAGTGTTACATTCACACCTCTTGATATAAGAGAAAAGAATATAAAATATTAAATTTTACATCTTACTCAAAAAATAAAAAATATGGACAAATAGACACGATAGTGCCTATCTTCCCACTGGTAATAATAATTTAATTAAACTAACAATTTTTTCTATATAAAATCATTTTATTGCACTTTTGGAGTGACTTGAGTTTGTGTTTGGTGAATCTTTTTGGGGATTGTTTTTGACACCCTTTTTTACTTATACATCTATTTTTTTTTTAGTATTTTTTTTTCAAAAATACCTTTTTTAAAATTAGTTTTTCTAAACATATTTTTATTTTTTTGTATAAGATTAAGAATTTAGTTTCTAAAATTTATTAAATACATTTTTGAAACTAAATTTCCAAAATGATAAAGTTTTAATAGTTTCAAAGACTATATTTTAAAAGTGTTAAATTTTTAACATTTCTAGAAATTGATTTTTTGGAACTTGCTTAATCTTTCTTTCAATTTTAGTGTGTTGCCATGGTGTACTATTATTGTATCCAGGGATAGGAGTGCAAATTATATAACAGTGGGTGAAACCATTACCAAAGGTCCAAACTTTGAGTGACAAACCTTACACCATTCACATTTGAGTAGGTACTTATGAAGAGTACATAGTCATTCTTATTGAGAAGACTAATATTAAGCTTATTAGAGATGGACCTCTTGATATTCAAGCAAGTAAAAAGGGTCAATTTTTTTTTTAAGAAAAAAAGTGAAAGGAGGGATGTATAAGTAAAAACGGGGTGCAAAAGGCAATTCCCAACCTTTTTTTGTAGCAAGGGCCCAAACAAATTGAATTGCTTAGCTGTTAAAAAACAAGTTGTGAATGGGCAAAAAAAAAATTGTGAGAACTATTAACAAAAAATTGAAGTGTCACATAAGACTTATGATAAAAGAAAACTAAAGTGTCATATAAGACTTGTGATAAAAAAAACTTATGATAAAAGAATTTAAAAAATAAGAGAGAAAAATTCTAAAAATTGTATCGTTTAAATTAAAAAAATAAAAAGTGCATGATTCAAATTAAAAAAAAAAACTAAATATAGATTTTTTGGATAGTTCATATTGACTTTGAATAAAAACCTATTAAAGAAACTTTGTTAAAAAATAAACTAGAATAGTTTACAATTTGGTTTCATATTTAAACTATTTTTTTTTATATATGGATGAAAGAAAAAAAAAGATATTTACAACCTTAAGGAAGGAACTATTGTTATGTCTGCTAGCCTGAGGGTAGTTAAGCCCAAGGGAGGTTGCTCAAGGATCACCTTTTTGTCATCATTCGTTGCTCCCATTTTAGCTAGGAAATCTAGGCATATATTCCTTTTACAGAAAGTGTGTTGAAGTTTATTGGTCGAGTGAAAATGCAACTAGTCCTTGGTAGCTTGCACGATGGTGGCATGCATATTTATGTAGCTGAGACATGTAGGTAGTGATCAAGTTATATGCTAGCAATGAATTGGGGTAACAAACCATGTTTGTGAAACCCCTACTTCAAACTAACTTCAACACTTTCAGAATAGCTAATAGTTCTGCATGCAAGATATCATAGTTTTTAATGTAAATGTAGTACCTTGCAATTCAAGCTATGTGAACATTATAAACTAGCCCTTCTATGTGTTGATCGACCAAGGTTGCATAACTTGCTTCCATCTACATTTAAAATGATGTGTTCTTTACAAAAGGGATGCCATCTGACCCAATGCTCCGTTGTGGCTTCCAAGTTCTACAAATGAAAACAACCAACAATTTGAGCACCAAGTGTCCTAACGACTAAAAGCAAACGAGGAAGTAAAATGTCCTCATTATTTATGCAATTATTATTCCCACCTTTTTATGCCCACTATTCCCCTACTAGGAAGATAGCTTATATGGGCCCACATGTTTCCTGTCTTAGCCATGCTTGGAAATATGTTTGAAGGTAAAAATCATTATCTTTAAAGCCACGAGCATGATGCATGCACCAAGATAAGTGACAGTCCCAAACATAAAGGAGGAAGTTGTCATCTTCTAATAAGCATCTCTTATAGAGATATTTAATTCAAACATGTCTCAATGATAGAGAAATGAATAGGTGGGAATGACATTACGATGAGCCAACCAAATAAAATGTTTAATGCTATCATGACCCTTTAGCCTCCAAATTCACATCCAAGAGATAACAGTAGTCATTTCTTGTATAGTCCTTAACAGCAAAGTGTAACTTGCTTTAATAGTGTACATACCATTGGTGTTCCCACACCAAATAAAAGCATATTCAACCCTCTCATTCAAGTGTACTGTTTAGACTTGGATGTTGTTCCTTAAAGTATCAAGAAGGATGGTTGCCGACATATTTAGCTGCCATTTGTCATTTTCATGCACATTCTTTAGCTTAATGTCAACATCTTGGATGTTCACAAAAAGGACTAAAGGTCCAAGATTAGACTAGGAATTGTACCATAAGGAAAATTTTCTTACGTCCATTTGCAAGTGATACTCGTCCTTTATGATAGTTCTGACCCTACTGATTGCATGCCATATATGGGACTCGTGCTTTTTGCCTCCCTCCAACATGCTTCCTTGAATCATGTACTTATTGTGTAGTACTTGAACCTATAATTTATTGGGCTTGTACTACATATCCCTAACTAGCTTACCTAGCAACACGGTATTAGCCTCCCTGACCATTCAAATACCTAGCCTCCAAACTTCCTTGGCATCACGATTTTATTCCACCCCACTAGATGAATGCCTTTATTTGCGATACCTTTCCAAATAAAGTCATAAGTATTTTTATTAATCAAGGAGCAAATGTTTTGTGAAAGACAAAAAAAAAGTTGCATATAATATGTTGGGATTGAAGACAACACAAATGTAGCAAAAGCTACCCTTTTAGGTTTGTTCAAAAACCTATGCTTCCACAAAGCTAGTTTTGTGTTTATTTTTCCAATGATAATGGCAAAGTTCTCATTTGAGAATCAACCATTGATCATTAGGAAACCCAGGTATCTCCACTAAGCGTTTGTGCCTTTTAAGGAAGTGCAATTTGACATCTTCACTCAATGTACCCTAATAGAATAGAAAGCTCTTGATTTTGTTAAATTAACTTTTAAACCTAAAATCTTATTAAATATGTCAAACAAAATAGCAATCAACTCGGCTTGAGAGCTTTTTGCTTTAGTAAATACTAACGCATCATCAACAATGAATAAAATGGGATCCAAAAGGGCTATTTTTTGAGACTTTGATTCGTATCCATTTCCTCACTTTCATCTTTTTAGAGATAGCAAGGGAGAGTTTTTCCATGCAGAGAACAAACGTGTAATGAGACAAGTGGTCTCCTTGTATGAGTCCTCTGGTGGGGGAAAAGTTAGGCAAACACCGTCCATTCCAAAGAAGAGATAAAGAATAGGAAGTAACACAATGCATGTTAACTTTATCGTGATGGAAGGAAAGCCAAAACCTAAAAGGCAACTTTTGAGGAAATTCCAATCCACATGATTGTAAGCCTTTTCAATATTTATTTTGTAGGCCACATCCCCTTACTTCTTCTTCAACTTACACATGCCATGAATAATTTCTTGAAAAATTAATGCATTATTAGAAGTACCTTTTACCTAGAAGAAAATCTATAAGGCTTCATAAAGTTCAGAGCTAACACCGCCTTTTTCCTTACTTGCTAGTTCTATTAACAAGGATTTACCATCATCATCTAGACTTGGAATATTCCTAACATGAAATGAGGACATTTGCCTATAGGTTTTAAAGCAAAATAGGCATTGAAAATAATTTTGAGCTTCCTGTTGAAGAATGGCATCATCAAAAGTTCATATGCCATTAGGAAGTGTCAAACTGTGGATCTTGTTGTGTTTCCACCTAGTGATTGTTTGAGCATAAAAGAAGGAAGTATTTTTTATCTTTAAGTTTAACCCATTGTCCCCTTGATTTTTGGTATTAGTGGAGTTTCTACTAGAAGACCACGTGATTATACCCGTTCCTGATTTGTGCTCTAGTAGGACAAAAGCTAATGAATCCACTCTTTTCAAACCTTTTTGAATTCCTTCTAGCCTCGCCTCAATAGTCTTTTTTTTTTTTTTACTAAAAATGTTATCAAATACTTTATGATTAAATTAATGGAATCATCCCTTACCATAGACAAAACATTTAAAGGCTTGCCTCACTTTTCTGCCTAACAGATTTTAATTTCCCATATTGATTGTGCACAATCCAAGTTGCTTTAAAATAGAAGGGCCTTGATCACCTTCCCTAGGGTATACCACTAAGATGTTGAAGAAGAGGATTATGATTAAAATGAAAACGACACAAAAACTCCACCAATGCCTCAAGAAAATCCATTCTCCCTTAAAGATTGATTATGCTTCTATCAAGTTTTTTTGACAAAGTGTAGTTTCTTTTACAAGTTATATGCCAAGTGAAATGACCACCTGTAGTGTTCAACTCCACTAGGCCATAATGATCCAAAACCTTCATGAAATATTTTGCTCTTGAAAGGGAGAACAATCCACCTCTTTGATCCCTTGGAACAATAGTTTCATTAAAATCCCCAATAAGGACCCATGGGCCATTGAATGTGGTACCAAGATCCATAAAATAGTGCTAGAAGGAAGTGCAAATTGTAAGAATAAGGCTAACATATACAACTGTGCAAGTCCATTTTTTTGACCCCTTAACAACCTTAAATGTGATAGAATATGGGTTTGTATCCAAGATGGATATCCCCAAATTTCTTCCTTGCGAAGCCCACACCCATAAATCTTCTGAATGTCCCTGGGTTTCTTCGATAGTCACTTGGTTGTATCTTGTTTGCTACTAAAAGACCTTTGTTCTTTAAAATGGAATATGAGTTCCATTAAAATGATAAGGGCAAGTCTAAATTTTCATGTGACCTTCTTTATATGGTTCTTGGCTTTGACATTGCTTCCCCCCAAAATATTTAGGAAAGAATAGAAAAGTCTTTGAATTCTTGCATATTGTCCATAAGAAAAATAAAGAAAGTTAAAGAAATAATAAAGGCCTAGTTTATTATGGATTGGCAGCTTACATCTCTACTTTGCACACTCCTGACAAAGCAATTATGGTCTTGGACATCTTGGCAAGATCTACTATTCCTTGCATAATGTTTTTAATTTGATGATCCAGTGGATGAAGTGCCTACCTGTTCAATGTTCATGGTTGTCTTAAAATCATGACTTGGTGGGTTTGTACTAGATTAGGATACGACGTTCGTATTACGCTTCAAAAAAGGTTGCAAAGTTTTAACATACGTGTGCATGGGCATGGAGGTGAGGCCCTACAAGTTGGATGTAGGGGGTTGGTTATCAAGATAGACTTTGGGGAGAAGTCTGTTACCATTCTCATGTTCCACCCACATGAGCTTTTATGCAATTAAATCCACTTTTTCTCTCATAGGAAGAGCCTGCTTATTGCTTAGTATCTTGTCACGAAAAGATATGCTCTTCTTTCCTATAGCATGGCTTGGTGTGTTTCTTACATCTGATGGTTTGTCTAGTGGTGATTGGTTAGTGATGTCTTAGCAAAGAAAGTGAAACCCTCCGTATATATTCTTTGTTTAAACTTTAAAAATATACTTTATTTTATATTATAATTGGATTTAGGTTAGTTGGATTTTTTTTCTGTACAAGTTTGAATGGATATAAATAATGAAAAAAGAGAAAGAAAAATTTGTCTCCATTTTGTTTGAATGAATAAAGCAGTAAGTTAAAAAGCATAATACATGTAGAGATATTTTTATCTTTTGGGTAAGGAAAAATGAGAAAAATGATGGATAAAAATGAAAGAATGGTGAATTCGCACACATAAAAATAAATAAATGAGAGAAATCTCTTCACGTGAATAGAGAAATTTTTTTGGTGGACTTCGCATGAAAAAATTCTGTAATTTATTCCTACTATATTTAACGAGTAAAATGAAAAATTTTCATCATATCTTTGTATTTTTTTATTAATCTTGTTTTTATCACAAGAAAAATTTAATAGGAGTTCAAACTGACCCTCATAACTTCCTAACGTGATTGTGCTTCTCGTGAATTGATTTTATTTAGTATGTGAAACAAACAGGATCTA
The DNA here is from genome assembly GCA_004329165.1 of Spatholobus suberectus. Lineage (NCBI taxonomy): Eukaryota > Viridiplantae > Streptophyta > Magnoliopsida > Fabales > Fabaceae > Spatholobus > Spatholobus suberectus. The sequence goes on from CM014732.1 coordinate 6,729,409, forward strand.
AGGCAAGCCGTCTGTTCATATATTTTTAAGATATGGAATAGATTTATTCTTTATTAAATATTTTTTCTATAAAATTTTAAAAATTTTGTTAAAATAATGTTTTTAAAATTAATTTAAAAGGTAGTATTTACATTTCTCAAAATGGGCTTGATTCGTGATCTGCCTTACAATTGGTTACTTAATTCATAGACCAGAAAGAGATAGCTCACAACCAAGTCAGAGAGACAAGAATGGAGAACTTGAGCATCAAAAACTAAAAAAAAAAAAAAAAAACAGTAACCTAACGACAATGTAGCTGTGGTCCCCCCCAGAATGAATGCTGTATGTACGCGCCGTGTGGGTTCGCATCGTCAGAAAGATCAAGTCTCGAAATTATCGCGATAAAATCCGAGATGGCGAGAAGTCGAGACACGAAAAAGAGTTAGTAATAAATTGCATTATTATCGATTGAAAGGGAAAGCGATAGTACAGAAAAGGTGGGGCCGAGTGGACGTGTGTTGCGAATATTCACCAGATTTGAATTACTAGTTTCGAATCCGCGACACTCTCCGTCATTGCCTTATCACTCAAGAAATGATAGCGTACCGTGATAAGCACTCGTACTTATTAAATAAGTAGTTGTACTTATGTCTGATGGGTCAGTAGAAAAAGATAGACCCCTCTGTACAACTCATCGAAGATAGCGAGACTGAGTCTCTCTCCATTCTCTTTCCTCCTCTTATCCGCAGCCTTTCAAACCCTAGAAATTCTCGAACTCGGAGCTTCTGTAATCCTCAAGAAGTTCTAAATTCTTGAGGAATTTGAGGTTGCGGACACTCCGTGGGTTCAGATTTGGCCTTGAGGTTTCATGCTTCATCTCTGATTTGTATTGTTTGTGGGAATTTAAGTTATGTGCTGTTTTCTGTGGGCGTGATTTTTCGTTTCGTTTTTTTTTTTTTTCTTTGGTGTGCTTGTGGTTGAAGATCGGTGTTCGAAGATCGAGATTGTTGGCGTGTTTCGCATTTGAGGAGCAGCTATGACTTCTTTGAGCCGGGAATTAGTGTTTCTGATACTCCAATTTTTGGAGGAAGAGAAGTTTAAAGAGTCAGTGCACAAGTAAGCAAGCCCCTTTGCCTTTTTTTCTTTTTTTGATGTTGTTTTGTTTTTGTTTTCCTTACCTCTGTTGCCTCTTTCTCTATGCAAGGTTTATCTGTGGCTTAAAATAAAATTAATCTGTAGGAGGCAGCAATTCGTGCTACAAAACGGAGGGAAAATTTTGAAATGTTAAATTTTGCTATTATTATTGTTGATGGGTGGACTGCTTGTTGAAATTGCAAGTGTCATTTTAAATTAGCTGTTTGTTTATCGAGAAATTATTGTATGGTCTGGGATCATCATGTGTCCATGGTCCCTGCTAATCTCTTTGTGACACGTATTTGAGTTTTTCAATTTACAAGAAAGAGTTAATAAAACTCGGTTATGCGGCTGTGGAGATTGGTTGGGATTATAGACACGTGAAAGTCCCAGACCATATAATAATGTATCCTATTTTTTCCAAATTAAAAAGGGACACGTGGTTAAAAAATAACACTCTTCATGTGTTACGTTTCACTATTTAATTAGGGGAACGTGAAGGATACAGGAAAAGGGATCACGTGATTTCAATCTTTGTTTGTGTAAATCCTTTCAGCCAAGGTTTTAAATTGCGGTTGCAGTTTCACTGCGATCCTTGATATTGCTAGAAATTGCGGATAAATGCAGTTGATGTGGCTGCAAAGACCCCCAACATCTTGACATTACAGTCACAATTGCTGTTGTCGACTGAGTTTAAAACCTAGCTTTCAGCTTAAGTTATGATGATGTTCTAGACGGTGAATTGTATTGGAAGTGAGCTGAAAAATTAGAGAAATGAGAGGAGGAATGTTTTCAAATTTATGTCTTAAAGCTGATAGATATCCTTGTAATGATGTAATCCAAGAAGCTTATAATTTGAATGTGGATAAATGAATTACAGAGCCGCATGGCAGTGAATTATCTAGTTGACGTTTGCATTATAAAAATCCTATTGTTTGTTGACTATCGAATTCTGTAACTGCCATTGTGGTGGCAATTTCAAAGTTTTATGCATTTGCATTGCAACCACAATTGCGGCTGCATAATTGTTGGCGGTATTCAGGTTTTGGAATTCTCTATAACCATGGGCGCAACCGCAATTACTGTAAAAAGGGTTAGAACAATATATATTGCACAATTTGCACTTCTTTTGTTGGCTGTTTCTCTAGTTGGTTTTCTGAAGTGTGGAAAGCAATGAATTACTTCAATATGAAAGCTGAACTTGTAAAAATTTTAATGGTAATATGAGAGTTCCTTTCGTTGAGAAAGGTTGAGATTTCATCACTTAGAAATTGGGGTTTAGATGATAATAAAATTAATTGAAAATTCTTTCTCTTCCTTTGCTAATCATTTCCCATTTTTTACATTATCATTGCTGCTTATTTCTTTCTTAAATGCTTGTTTCTGGTGCAGGCTTGAGAAAGAATCTGGGTTTTTCTTCAATATGAAGTACTTTGAGGAAAAAGTACAGGCTGGTGAATGGGAAGAAGTTGAGAAGTACTTAACAGGGTTTACCAAAGTTGATGATAATAGATACTCTATGAAAATATTCTTTGAAATCAGGAAGCAGAAGTATCTGGAAGCACTTGATAGGTATCGATTAATTTGAATCCCTTTGGGATCTTTCTAATTGTGTTTGTGCTTATGATGGTACTTCATATGTTTTTTTGTCTTTGGTGATGTTAAATTTTAGGCAAGACAAGGCAAAGGCTGTTGAGATATTAGTGGGTGATTTAAAAGTTTTCTCCACCTTCAATGAGGAACTATACAAAGAAATCACACAGCTGTTAACCCTTAGTAATTTCAGGTAATATCTTGAACATATAGTCTAATATAATACAACAGTTTTTAGTGCCGTATCCTGTCCGTTATGTTTATGAGAAAAATTGAAGTCAATCTGATTTGAGTTAAACGTCAATATTCTTTAATCTTCATTAAAACTCAGAAACAAGAAAAGGATGGAGATTGTGAAGAACTAAGTTTATCATATTATGTCATGTTGCCTTATATGACCAATACACCTACCAGATAAATTAAATATTAAGACTGTTTAGTTTTTCCTTTCCATTTCAAATGCCAGGGAGAATGAGCAGCTGTCCAAGTATGGTGACACCAAAACTGCTCGAGGGATCATGTTGATAGAGCTAAAAAAGCTCATAGAGGCAAATCCTCTTTTCCGTGATAAACTTATCTTCCCTACCCTGAGATCATCAAGATTGCGGACCTTAATCAATCAAAGGTATATATGCTATAGTTGAAGATAAATATGTTATTCTTTCTGTGTCTTACCCCCCCCCCCCCCCCCAAAAAAGGAAGTTAAAGATTTCAACTGATTCTATTTCTCTCTCTCCTCACAAGACTTTGCTGTGTTTTTTAATTAACTTTTTCATAGTTAATTGGATTCCTTTCTATATGGCAAATGCAAAGCAAATTGTGTGGCTTTTGCCTTCTTGAATGTACAAATATTATATCTCTTAGACTTTTGCATATGGTTTTAACTGATTATATGTTATTTATTATTGATTAAATATGTTTGATTTTTAACTTGCTATGCCTTGCCTTTTCTTTTATTAACCCATTTGCAACCCTATTCAATGCAGTTTAAACTGGCAACACCAGCTTTGCAAAAATCCTAGGCCAAACCCAGATATAAAGACTTTGTTCACTGACCACACATGCACACCTCCAAATGGTCCTCTAGCACCTACACCTGTCAATCTTCCAGTTGCTGCAGTTGCAAAGCCTGCTGCTTATACTTCAATTGGAGCTCATGGTGTATGATACCTTGCATTTTGTAAAATAGGTTCCTTATATTTTTAATTAATTACAAATCTAATTTATCATGTTGATTAATGAATATTTTGTTTTCATTTGTTTTATATAGCCCTTTCCGCCTGCTGCAGCAACTGCTAATGCTAATGCTTTGGCTGGTTGGATGGCCAATGCTTCAGCTTCATCATCTGTCCAAGCAGCTGTCGTCACAGCATCAACCATACCTGTCCCACAGAATCAAGGTCCCGTTGTCCACCCTCCCCCCCCCAAAAAAAAATAATTCTGTGCTTACCTTATTTTTGTCAATAAATCTCACCATAAGTTTTGTTAAATTTTACATGCTACTCTGCCTATACTTTTCAATCATTTAACTTCATTTGAAAATAATTATTTAATTAGTGTCCTAGCAGCTGAAATTGTATTTACTTGGCTAAGCAAGCAGGAGAGCATGCTCGTAAATTTTGCTTATTTAGTATTTCACAGTGCAAGAGGGTTTCATGACTTAAATGCTCCTGCTCTTTTTTAAACAGTGTCTATCTTGAAGCGTCCAAGAACACCTCCAACAACTCCAGGCATGGTTGATTATCAGAATGCTGATCATGAGCAGTTAATGAGAAGATTCCGTCCTGCTCCTTCGGTAGAGGAGGTAATTTTGATAATTTTTCTGTTTAATTTAAATGTGATTTGGGTATTCTTGATGCCAATGATTTTTCTGCTCCTAAGCTGTATAGTGCATTAGGGCTCTTGACTTTGTAATGGTTGGTGACTCGTGTCACTATTATGATTCATATCTATTGTTTTAGGTTTCATATCCTGCTGCTCGACAAGCCTCTTGGTCGCTCGATGATCTCCCGAGAACAGTGGCTATGACATTGCATCAAGGATCCTCTGTGACAAGCATGGACTTTCATCCATCTCACCAAACCTTACTTCTTGGTAATTTCTATCATTTTTGCATTATGTGTAATATATCGCTACTAATATCGTGACAAAAACATAACTACATATTTCCATTGAGCAGTTGGTTCTAATAATGGCGAAATTACACTTTGGGAACTTGGGTTGCGAGACAGGTTGGTCTCAAAGCCATTCAAGATATGGGATATCTCAGTGTGCTCGTTACCATTTCAGGTTTTTAATTTAGTTTTTCAATGAATTTTTTATACTGTACAACATTTCGTTTTCTATAGTACCCTTAGTTATGGTCTAACCAGACAATAAGTATATTATTTTGGTGGTCATTATTGGTGCTTGAGAATTCAAAACCTTTGGAATTTTATAGTTGGTAATTTTCGCAGGCAACCATGGTCAAAGATGCACCTATTTCTGTCAGCCGTGTCACATGGAGCCTTGATGGGAATTTTGTGGGTATGTGATGTTTTTGAAACCATTTTGAAACTGTCAGAAAAATATCTAACTGGTTGCTTTACTGTAGGTGTTGCATTTACTAAACATTTGATTCACTTGTATGCCTACACTGGATCAAATGAGCTGGTTCAGCGTATAGAGGTGAGATTATTCATCAGAAGTAACCGAAGTTGTGATTGCAATTTGATTTACATTTCCTTGCTGATGCAGGTTGATGCCCATATTGGTGGTGTTAATGACTTGGCATTTGCTCATCCGAATAAACAACTCTGTATTGTGACTTGTGGAGATGATAAGTTGATAAAGGTGCATAAATCTACTCATTGCAATTTTGGATTATGCATAAATGTTATATCTATTTTGTCTGAAGAAAAAACTCTTAATAGGTTTGGGATTTGACTGGGCGAAAACTATTTAACTTTGAGGGGCATGAGGCACCTGTATATTCTATCTGTCCTCATCACAAGGAGAGCATTCAGGTACAAAAATAATATGATATGTTTTCTGTATTAGTTTATTCTTTGGATTTTGTAAGAGTTATAATTTGATAGATTATTATTCTATAATTTTACCTATGCACAGAGTGATATGTTCTTTTAATTTATTGAACTACAAAAGCAAACATTTCTCATTTATTGTAATCATTAGAAATTTAGAACATTATGGGGATAATTGCTTCCTTCCCCCTCCACATATGGTCCGTTTACTATACAATCCTATAACTTCCTTCTGGCAGTGCTTTACATCTCTCTTGTATGTCTCTATTTTTATGATATCCATAATTCAATATGTTTTTACTTTTTAGCATTACAGCAATCATTGAACTGGGAATACTATTATTGTTTTTCATTGTTTTATGCATAGGGACAAGTTGGGACATAAAATTTTAATCAACTATGACTTCATTTTTTTAATCTATGTAATAAATCAATCATATCTCATATTCCACAATTGTAAGTCCCATAATATGATCAGTTGCTTCTCATGAGTGCTGACATAAGTAACCTATTCTAGTGTGATACAAGTGTCATTTACCACATCTCTTTGCATCCCTACCTTTGAAGCCAGCCTCTTGTAGTCTAAGCGTATACTTTGTTCTTTGGATCAACAACTAGCTTCCAGTCCAATACTATACCTACTTGAGCAGGTAGGACAATAGTATTGCTTATCCAACTGCTGCTGTATCCTCCCACCTCTTGTACATTTTCTGATTTTCAGGGACATTACCTCATCTGTGCTGTGAACTAGTACTCTAAGCCTAAAATAAATAAGTCAATTTGGCAACTTGTCCTGGATGCAATTTTATTGTACATGATCTTCTAGCGCTTATGGTGTTACAGGTAGGAGTGGAATTGAAAGTTAAGAAAATATGCAATTTTTGGTTCATAAAAATAGTCAAGTATTTTTGGGAAGAAATCATGTAAAAAATAGCCATGGTAATAAGAAAGATGGAAACTTCTGATCTTCCTGCTTTCCATCTTTCTAGAGCCAACCTCCATTCCATATTTGTAATTTTTTTCATCATTTATTTGGTTCTAGCAAAGCCCAAGAGTGTTTCTTGTATTTACACGAGTTATGTGTACATACTGTCGATAATTGAATTCTAGTAAACATTGCCTTTAATGTTGCTAAAGATTGTCATTGTAAATTTGCAGTTTGTATTTTCAACTGCCATTGATGGCAAAATAAAAGCCTGGCTGTATGATAATATTGGTTCTAGGGTTAACTATGATGCCCCAGGTCATTGGTGTACTACAATGCTTTACAGTGCTGATGGCAGCAGGTGAGAAGGAATTGAGTGGGGACAAGTATTTAAGCTTTATTTTCAATGGATAATTGAGATGTATTAAGTGAAACTATATTAACATGTCTTCCTATTTATCTTCCCTTATTTCTATAGACTGTTTTCTTGCGGGACTAGTAAAGATGGAGAGTCATTTCTTGTCGAATGGAATGAAAGTGAAGGAGCCATTAAGAGAACGTACAATGGGTTCAGAAAGAAATCTGCTGGTGTCGTGCAGTTTGACACAACCCAAAATCGCTTTTTGGCTGCTGGTGAAGATAGCCAAATCAAATTTTGGGACATGGACAATGTTAATCTTCTAACAAGCACTGATGCGGATGGTGGACTACAGGTGGAGTTAACTGTTTTAAGTCTTCTGGAATATAGCTTACACTTTATGAAGACATCCCTTAAATAATTGTATGAATCTATTCAGGCCCTTCCGCACTTGAGATTCAACAAGGAAGGAAATCTTCTTGCTATTGCTACTGCAGACAATGGATTCAAAATTCTTGCTAATGCTAATGGTCTTAGATCCTTGAGAACAGTTGAAACTCCAGGATTTGAAGCATTGAGGTTACCCATTGAATCTGCTGCAATCAAGGTTGTGATATATTTCTTCACTTTTTCTTTGTTCTTGATATTTTGATCAAAATACATACTTTTACTGTCCATTTGGTTTATCATATCTAGGGATCTGGCTCTTCTGCTGTTAATGTTAGTCCAGTGACTCCAGTCAACTGTAAAGTAGAAAGGAGCTCACCTGTCAGGCCTTCTCCAATTCTTGTATGAATCTGTTCCTGTGAACTCATTATGCCTGATTATGATGTTAGCATGATGACTATGATATACTAGTCATAGCTTAACAGTTAGAAATTACTATTTAAGTTTTATGACTAATGTTTCATTTCTTTTAATATTTACACTAGCATGTTGGATCAGCTTGATCTTTTTCTTCTTCTGGTATGCTTAATTCCCCTATGCCATGCCCTTGTGTACCGTGGAGGATTGACCATCTTATGGATATCTTTATTATTTGATGTCTGTATTTCTTCGTGAAATTATTTAGGTTAATTTTTTTTTTTTAAAGTTACTTTATTAGTCATGAATTATGTACTGTATCTTAATACTTGTTCACAACTCATTGATTGGTTTTGTCATTTTCAACAAAGAATGGAGTCGATCCCATAGGTCGAAATGCAGAGAAACCCAGACCTGTGGAAGATGGAATAGATAGAGCTAAACCATGGCAACTGTCTGAAATTGTGGATCCTGTCCAATGTCAGCTAGTTACCATGCCTGACAGTACAGATTCATCCAGCAAGGTTTGTTGATTGTATGAGAATGAGATTGCCATTTTCTATTGCAAACTTTGTGTATTGTGAACTGCTTTAACTCTTGGAGTCATACATAGGTCGTTCGACTTTTATATACGAACTCTGGTGCTGGTCTTTTGGCACTTGGTTCAAATGGTGTTCAGAAGCTGTGGAAGTGGGCTCGTAGTGAACAAAATCCCAATGGGAAGGTAACAATAATCCCTCTCTAATCCTTACCTTTCTATATGCTTGTTATTACTTTTCCCCTTTCAATAGAGAACAGAATTCTAAGTTTTTATGATTGTAGGCGACTGCTAGTGTTGTTCCACAGCATTGGCAACCCAACAGTGGTCTTCTTATGACTAATGATGTCTTGGGTGTCAACCTTGATGAAGCTGTTCCTTGCATTGCACTCTCAAAGAATGACTCATATGTTATGTCTGCCTGTGGTGGAAAGGTCTCATTATTTAACATGATGACATTCAAGGTACATGTACAGAGATACAACTATGATATTCCATTCAGCTGCTAAATTTACTGTTTTCTTATGGTTTATTTTCTTATAGGTGATGACAACATTCATGCCACCACCCCCTCCATCTACCTTTCTGGCTTTCCACCCTCAAGATAACAACATCATAGCCATTGGGATGGAGGATTCAACAATTCACATTTATAATGTTAGAGTGGACGAGGTGATTACTATCTTTAACTTCTTTCTTCATTTTAAGAGTTATGCTATTATTTTTAAATTATCTCATATTTTCTCTTGGGGGTATCTTCTAGGTGAAATCCAAATTAAAGGGTCACCAAAAGCGAATTACTGGTTTAGCCTTTTCAACCTGTCTTAACATCCTGGTTTCATCTGGTGCTGATGCTCAAGTATGTCTTTTAACTGTTCTCCTTTCATTTTAGATTCTGGGTGATTTGGAAAACCTCTTATGCATAATAATTTGTTTTGGAGATCTCTCTGTTAGTTATCCGTCTTTGGATTATTTGTAATTATTCAATGTTACCTTAGATTTTCTTCCCAGTGTAAAGGATAACAGGATAGCCTTGCTTGTATTTTCTTGACTATGATGAAATTAAATTACAATTTACTTTATTGAAATTATTTTACAGAAGGTGCCAATACTTAATTTGTTGTTCAGTATCATTTTTCTTTTTTGTTTCAGTGAGCATTTAGTGTGCCTTTCCATAACAATTTATTTCGTTCAAATAATTTCCGTACAGCTTTGTGTATGGAGCATCGATACATGGGAGAAAAGAAAATCAGTTCCTATCCAACTGCCCGCTGGAAAGGCTCCTATTGGTGACACTCGTGTGCAGTTCCATTCAGATCAAATCCGGTTACTGGTAGCCCATGAGACCCAGTTGGCAATATATGAGGCCTCTAAGATGGATCGCATTCGGCAGGTAAAGAGAATTTTTCTATCTAGTATTGATATGGCTGCTTATTGCTGTCAAAAATTAAAATTGAGATATCCTTACAAAATAACTTGCTGCAGTGGGTTCCACAAGATGTTCTGGCTGCTCCCATATCCTATGCAGCTTATTCCTGCAACAGTCAGTTAATTTATGCTACGTTTTGTGATGGCAACACTGGGGTTTTTGACGCCGACAGCTTGAGACTAAGATGTCGTATTGCACTATCCACATACTTTTCACCTGCAGCTTTAAGTGGGTAAGTTTCTGCCCAACAGATGGGACCCAATTTTTACTCTTTACTATATTGAACATTAGAATTTATTCAAGGATATATCATTGTATTGTGAAGTTTTACCTTCATTTCATGATCGCATAATTTGCAAAATCCTTGGATTGAAACTGAACCGATGATCTGTGTTGTGTAATGCTATATTGCAGGAACCAATCTGTGTATCCTCTTGTTGTTGCGGCTCATCCACTAGAGCCCAACCAATTTGCTGTTGGATTAACAGATGGGTCAGTGAAAGTGATAGAGCCAAGCGAATCAGAAGGTAAGTGGGGAACCAGTCCACCTATGGATAATGGAATATTGAACGGTAGGGCAGCGTCATCATCTACAACAAACAACCACACACCCGATCAGGCACAAAGATAAGAACATTCATTGTAACATACCAGCATATTCTTTCCATCTGTAATTTGATCACCTTAGATTTTTAGATTTTGATTCCCCCCATTTGTCCCTAATCAAGGTCTTGTCAGGGTCAGTTGGACATAAAAATGGCAAATGTTTAGCAGTAAGCTCTTGTCTTGTATACCTAAATTTGTTTTAGTCAACTCGATTACATTATTTATACTGCAATGTAGTGTACCTCTTACTTGCCAACAATGTGAATCTGTCCATTCTCACATTTGTTGTATGAAATCTGTTAGTCATAGAGCGATTATATATTGCTTCCTAGGATGAAATAATCTGATCTGACTTTTCAGTTATTTGTTATTTGTGCCATGAAGAGGCAGAATGTGCGATGAGCAGCTGCGACGTTTCAGCGATTAAGAGGTAGAAGCAGCTGTGCTAGGGTAGTTTTCAGTGTTTCAACCTAGGCACTTGTATAGCAATAAATATATATATATATATATATATATAATGTGCACATAGGAATGACGGCATTCAAAATAAGGTCCTTAAGAAAAAAGTTTCACACGAGTTTTACATTAAGTTTCTTGGGTTAGTTTTTTTAAAAGGTTTTTTGTCATTATTTTTTCTTAAAATATAAGTTACTTATTTTTTTAAAGAACCTTTATATAATAAGTGTTTGACTTAGCTTATTTTTTTAAGAACCGTTATATAATAAGTGTTTGACTTAGTTTCTCTTTTTAATAAAACCAATTTTCACGTTCAAAATTTAGTTGAACACTTGAGCTAGCCGCTTCTGCAGCATTCATAGAGATAGTGAAGAGTTTCGGTCCCCACTACATATGCAATCTTGCTCTTATTATAAAAACATGAGAAGCACCCTAAATTAACCATATTCCATTATTCTATATCTCTTTTGAGATTCCCCGTGAGTAAAGTTTATTTCACAAATATACCGATCATTCCTGACACTGGACTCTGAAAATTTTTAGTACAATAATCATAATTCAAATACCTGCTTCGCTATATTAAAAAAAAAAAAAAAAAAAAAAAAAACACGCTGCTGCGCACATTGTTGTAGGCCTGTTTTTGATGAGAGTTTTGGCTCTGATACTCCTTAGCATTCCACCACAACAACTTAGAGAAATGACATTCTTGCTTCTGGATTTGGCAGGCATCGATGCCGAATCCTTGGTAGTGGGCCTCAAATGGAGCGTCATTCCAATCCACTGGAGCTCCATTAAAGGCCCATAGTGTTGCCATAATCCTCATTGCTTGTGTTGGTTAGCTTCCTCCTTTCTTTGTAGTGTTTTTGAACACCCTGATTGGAGTGTCATCCACAAACTACCTGTCACATTTCTTTTTTTAAAAAAAGCTAGCCTTAGACATCAAAGAAAGATTATTAGGCAAGGAAAAGAAAAAGAACAGCTATTATATTGTCACGCACACTAATTGATTTTGGTTCCATAGAAGCGTGTAATTATGAAAATCTGTAGTGGAATCAAACCAAAGAAAGATCGGTGCTCCCTGTCACCTTGACCTTTTGTGTATATGTTTGTGTACAGCAAATAAGGTCGTTCCTTATTATTACCACCCAAGAATTCAAGTCAATTTCATCTCGACCACCTTCGTTATCTAATTGCAATATAAAATAATGAGCCCCATACAGAGAATTACACACACACATATATTCAAATAATGTTGTATCACAATGAAAATTATTTATTATAAATAAAAAAATATACTTATTACATTATAATATATATATATATATATATATATATATATATATATATATATATATATATATATATGAAAGTATTTATTTATTATAAATTATTCATGCTAAAATATTTGTGTGTACATGTATGTGTGGTAAGTACATTTATAAATATTCTTTGAGTTCGAAGACTTCTCTACCTTAGATTAGGACATCATCCCCTCTCCCTAAATTTAATCTATAGAAAAAAAAAGTGTCATAGTGTTTATATTTTAAGATGGATCTATTTGAGAAAGAAAGACACAAATCTAATTAATATTTCTTACAAGTAATTATGCTAGATTTGTGCAGAATTAAATTTGCGTGATATATATATATATATATGGGGTTTGCTAACGCACACACACTTATTTTTTAGTTGGAGTACATTAATAAGTTATAACTATAATGTATTTTAAAATACACTTACGGTGTAGCTTGCTAACATACTCCAACTAAAAAATAAGTATGTGTACCTTAGCAAATGCTTGTGGGGTTTGCTAACATACACACACACACACACACACACTTGTTTTTTAGTTGGAGTACGTTAACAAGTTATAACTACAATGTATCTTAAAATACACTTATGGTGTAGCTTCTTAACGTACTCCAACTAAAAAATAAATGTGTGTACGTTAGCAAATCCCTATATATGTATGTATGTATGTATGTATGTATGTATGTATATACATACACACACACACACACACACATATGTACATATATATAGGGAACGTATCAAATGAGAGGGTCTTTTTTAAAGAAATGAATATTAACTATTAGATCTTGTCATAAATGATTAAGATTAAAACATATAAAGTCATGTGAGTTTTTTAAAAAGCCACATGACTTTTTAAGTGATTATATAACTTTAAATCATAACCATTCATGTATGGTTGCACGGTCCAGATTTACCTCTTTCACTCTCATATAAAGATAATCCTCTCATTAGATATGTCTCCTATATACACACACACACACACACACACATGTATATACATATATTCATGTATATATATACATATATATATGAGAGTGTACATATACGTATATATATATATATATATATATATATATATACACACACACACACACACATATACATACATATGTGTGTGTGTGTACATACATATGTATATGTATACATGCATGCATGTATACATACACATGCATGCATGTATACATACACATACATGTATGTATATATATATCTTAGTTGTGTGTGTGTATATATACAAATTTTCTTGAAAAAATCTAAGGTTAACGTAATACACACACACACACATATAGGGAGTTGGACCTACTTTTATCCTAACTTTTTTTTTTTAATTTCAAAATACAAAATGTATATATATTTTTTTAGTTTTGTGTGTGTGTGTATATATACAAATTTTCATGAAAAAATTTAAGGTTAACAGACATACCTATTTTTATTAAAAGATTAAGAAGGTTCTTGATGACATGTAAACTGATGATTAATATTTGTAATCTTAATTTAGAAAAAAATAGTTAGTTTGTCTTATGTATAAATATATATTTTTATTAATATTTTGATAGTTTAGTGATGTATTTATTTTTTTGAATATATAATTATAAAAATTTGTATGCTTATTTTTGAATATGTGTGTGTGTGTGTGATTAACAAAAAAAAAGTCACTTTGATTACCAAAAGAGCTATTATTTAAGTAGGTCCAATGAGAAAAATGAAAGTGAATGTTCCACGAATAGTGAAAGCAAAAGGATTAGAAAGAGTGTGGTAGAGAGTGACATTGGAAATTGACCTGTCACGCTTAGCACTGTGATGCTAACTTGGTAGTGATGAGCGCATTGAACCACTGCCTCAATCACATCAAAGTTGCTAAGGACTTCTATAACATCCCGAGCACTGACGAGGGCGGGAAGTGATAGCCGGTGCAAAAGAGATAAGGCACGGATAAAGACCGGCTCCTGGCAGGCTTCCAGCGAGAGGGGCACATGAATGAATTGAATACACACTGAAATGAGAGGGATCCAGAGGCTGTGCAGGCATGGGACTGTACAGTTGAGGATAGCTTAAAGAAATTAATAAGTGTTACCTGTACCAACAAGATGCATCTACTTTTCGGTAGCCTATCACTTAAGAACTTCACAGTTAAGCGTGCTTAACTTGAAGCAATTCTAAGATGGGTGACCTCTTGGGAAGTTTCCTAGGAAGTGTGTGAGTGAGGATAAAGCACACTGAAAAGTCTTGTATTGGTTTGTGGGGACAACTGTTGATCTTAAAAGCTATTAGGCGTTACAAAGTGATATTAGAGTAGGGCCTCTCTCCTAGTACGGTGTGGTTCGAGGACGAACCAAACGGAAGCTGGTGGGCATGTAACATCCTAGGTGTTGACGAGGGTGAGGAGTGATCGCTGGTGCAAAAGAGATAAGACACGGATAAGGAATGACTCATGGTAGGCTTCTAGTGTAACACCCCTACTTTTATATATTAAATTATTCTGTATGTTTAAAAATTATTTTTAAATCATCAATGTATTTAGAACAATTAATAATAATTTTAGAAATTTTTCTAGAATTTATTGAGATAATTTTTGTAAAATGACAAAAATACCCCTAATTGATTGTGGGAACCAACCGAAGACTTTTTGACCTCAAAATATTTTGAAAATTTTATATTAAGTATCTCTCATTATAAAAACTTTATTTTGAGAGAAAAGTAGTGAAAAATATAATAATCCTATTTCAATTCTTCCACTATTTTTTTATAATATTTGGCAATACAATTCTGAAAAATCGGAAAGGAAATTTGAAATTCTAACTCCCACCATTTGGCTCAAAATTTCAAGAGCTATTTAATCGTAATTTTTAATAACTTTCCGAGCTGGAGCCCGGAGAAATTATAAAATGACAATTTTGTCCCTATTTCTCAACATTAAGAACTGACATGAGGAAAAGATTCAATTGACATTAAAATGTCAATTTGAGCTTGGAATTATGTCATATATATTAAAATATAATTTTTGGAATTTTTGAGAATTTTCTGAAATTTCTGTGTAAAATGACCAAAATGTCCCTACGTGTCTAATAAGCCAGCCAGTACTGGTTTGACATTCAAAAAGGGTGAAAATGGTAATTTTAGTTTAATTATGGGTAAAATATTTAATTTTAGAATTTTGATAAAAATTTTGGTATTTATTGAATTAAAATGGATTTTCTATGAATTTTCTAGCTTAAAAATACAAAATAAATACATATAATTTGAAATAAATTAATAAAAATTGAAATTTATTATTATAAATTTATTTTTGATGAAAAATAGTGTATTTTTCCAGTTCTTCATTAAAATACATTATTTTGATATTAAAAGCTAATTTTTCAAGTTTAGGCATTTTTATCGGTACCGGTTAATTCACCTACAGATAAAATTTGACACATGGAGGATTGGGACAGCTGGTGGAGCACGTCCCCAACCCTAAAATAGGTGATTCACCACCTATTTGGGATATGTGTCCCTAAATTGGATTAAAAATAAATAAAAATTGGATTTATGACATAATAGTGATATAATGGATGATGTAAAATGGTGGGACACCTAAGCCCCCTCTTCCTCTATAAATACCACCATCCATGGAGAAGATTTTCACCATCCTTCTCCTCTAAGCTAGAGAGCCTCTCTCTCTAAAAATCTTCTCTCTCTAGAAATTTTTCTTATTTAGTTTTTATGTTAAAATTTTGCTAGTTTTCAACTAGTAGAATTTTTCCTCCTAGAAACTCTGCACCAATAATTCCATTCTCTTCATCAACTGCTTTAGAGGTAACGGGGGGAGTGGGGTTGGTTCTAAATTACTATCACTTTGCATGTTGGTAGGAAGGGTTTTCTCCTAAACCCGTTTAGGCTTAAGTTTTATTATTGTTATTATTGTTTAATGTTAAACTTTAATTTTTGCTAAGTTGTTACTCTACCCAAATTTATATTATTAAATCATAATTACTAAATTGTTACTCTGCTCAAATTTAAATTATTAAATTATACTTGCTAAGCTGTTACTCTGTTCAATTTTAGAAAATTAAAATGCATTTGCTAAGTTGTTACTCTGCTCAAATTTAGAAAATCAAAATGCATTTATTTAGTTATTATTTTTCCAAAATTTTAGTAATTAAATTATAATTACTATATTGTTATTCTGTAAAAATTTTATATAAGTACTAAATTGTTATTCCGTTAAAATTTTGGTATTACACAATTTTTGCAAAATAAGGCAAAAATGTTGATTGTACTAGTGCTCAAATTAAATGAGACCAGGGAAACCTCTACTTGAGAAGTTAGAAATTGATAGTTTAGTGAGTAATGTAAAGTAAGTGACATGCGGTGGCATAACACCCTACTAGGAAAGCCACAGTTTGGTACGCTGAGGAATGAAAGGCAGGACCCACTTGCGGAGGTCTTGGGGGTAGGCATTGAGTGGTGAAGGTCCCAATGGCCAGGGTAGTGCCCTTGAGCCGGGATATTTGCCTGACCAAACTCGATAACCCCGAAAACTGCTCAGCATTCCAAGATTGGTTTGAGAGTATACCTCTATAAATGGATATCCTAAATTGTTATTTTGTTCCTCAATGATGACGAGGACTGTGCCATGTGATGGTGTTGAGAGAGGTATATGTACTCCCAGTCACTTCCTAGGTTCTGTTGAGAACTATTACCCACTAATGGGAAGTATGGATCCATACCTAGTCAAGGGTAGTCAGATACAACTTAGAACGAACCTTAGGATCCCTTGTGTTGTCAGTTGTGTTTTATCTTTGCTTTATGATAGATTTCCTACCGTACATGTAAAAGTAATTTTAGAACAAAACACCTCACTCCATTATTTTCTTCTATGTATGATTGATCATGATTATTGAAAACGACATTAACGATCCATAATGCTAAGTACGAGATAGAGAACATCTCAACGGGGGAGGACCTGAAGACCTATAGTATTTTCTTTTTGTATAAGGGATAGGATAAATAAATACTGTTTTTAAAGGATCTTTTTGATGTATATAGTGGGCTAGGTAGTATATGTATTTTGATGTACTTTTGTTTTCTGATTGTTATGTATTACTCAAACCATGATGTACAGTTTTATGAAATATATGTATATATCTTTTATATTTTATTACCATTTCCAAATTCTGTTAAGTTTGGAATTTCTTTTAAAACTAGAAAAATTTTACACGCATTTTTATTTACTTAAACTTAATAACTAAATTAATATGAATTATATTTAAAATTAAAAGAGTGTTACATCCAGCGGGAGGGGCACATGAATGAATCGAATACACATTAGAATGAGAGGGATTCAGAGGCTGTGGAGGTATGAGACTGTACAGTTAAGGATAGCTTAAAGGAATTAATAAGTGTTACCTATATCAACAACATGTATCTACTTTTCGGTAACCTATCACTTAAGAACTCCACAATTAAGCATGCTTGACTTGGAGCAATTCTGGAATTGGTGACCTCCTGGGAAGTTTCCCAGGAAGTGTGTGAGTGACGACAAAGCATGCTGAAAAGTCTTGTGTTGGTTTATGGGGACAGTTGTTGATCTTGAAAGCTATCAGGCGTTACAACTTCGATGAAAATAGGTTTTAGGGCTTGCTCACTGGCTTTGTTAATCACAAAGGGTGATTTTGTCTTGTTTTTGGAGCATGGGGGCTTACCACATGTCCTCCTTGAGGGTGGGAGTTTTTGATGAGAGGAAGGGCTAGCGATGTGAAAGGTGTTGTCATGAAAGGAACAAAAGGAGCCAAAAATGGAGGACAAGGGAATTACGGTACCAAGTTCAACAATTATTAAGGGTGAGAAAGATGTGATTGAGATTTGACATGGATGAAGGATATTGACTGTAATATAAAGAGTGATTGAGAAAGAAACGGACGAAGAAATAGAGAGAGTAAATGAGAAGGAGGAGCTTTTGTTTTGATGTTTTATTTGTGGGATAATTAATAGTGATGAGAGAAAGTAATTTTGTTTTATATGAAAATTGAGGAGATAGATGGGGTCCACAGGTAACGTTCAAGCTTGTGGGCCTACCATGTGACTTTCTTGAGGGTGGTGGTTTTTGGTGAAATAAGGAGTTGATAATAGTATGAAAGGTGCGGTCATAAGATGAAGAAGTGGAAGAGGAGGAGGTGGAGGATAGAGGAATTAAGGTATCAGGTTCAACCATTGTTAATGATGTGTGTGAGATTTGATATGTATGAAGGATATTGAAAGGGATATATAGAGTGAGGGAGAAAGAAAGACAAAGAAATAAAGAGAGTAAATGAAAAGAAGAGGCTTTGTTTTGACGTTTTCTTTGGGGAATAATTTAAGATGATCAAAGGGAGAAGTTTTGTTTTCTAAGAGAATTAAAGAGATATATGCAATCCACGGATAAAGGTCAAGTCAAAAAAGAAACTAGATTGTGATGTCTCTTTTTATACTATGAAATAAACGATTTTAAGAAGACTGGATGATAGTGATAAAGATGAAGCAACAACGAAAAAACTATTATTTATGTAGGTGCCAATGAGGCAAATTAAAGTGAAGGGTCATAAAGAGTGAAAGAAGAAGTATGAGAAAAAGTGTGGTAGAGAATGACATTGGAAATAAAGCTTAACACACTTAGAACCATGGTACTAACTTGGTAGTAACGAGCAAATTGGACTAGTGCCTCAATCACATCAGAGTTGATAGGGACTTTGATGACAATAGGTTTTAGGGCTTGCTAGTTGGCTTGGTTAATCACGAGGAGTGATTTTGGCTTGTTCTTGGAGCTTGAGGGCCTACCAAGTGCATTCTTTGAGAGTGTTGGTGGTTTTTGATGAAAAAAGGATCTAATAGCAATATAAAAGGTGTGGATATCAGAAGAAGAAAAGGAGGAAGAGATGGAGGATATGGGAACTATGGTACCAAGTTCAACCATTGTTTAGGGTCAAAAATATGTATTTGAGATTTGAAACAAATGAAGGATATTAAAAGTGATATAGAAAATGAGGGAGAAAGAGAAATACGAAGAAATTGAAAGAGTAAATGAGAAGGAAAATATTTTATTTTGACTTTTTTTTTTGTGGGATAATTTATAGTGATCTAAGAGAGTAGTTTTGTTTTTTATGGAAGTTGAAGAAATAGATGGGGCCTACAAGTAAGGTTAAAGTAAAAAAAGAAATAAGATTATGGGCCTACCACATGTTTTCTTTGACGGTGGTGGTTTTAGGTGAAAGGATGAGCCGACAATGATATAAAGGGTGTGGTCATCAGAGTAAAAAAAAAAAAGGAGGAAATGGTGGATAAGGAAATTTAGGTACCAAGCTCAACAATTGTCAAAAGTGTGAAAGATGCGTGTGAGATTTGAGATGGAAGAAGGATATTGAAAAATGATATTGAGAGTAAAGGAGTAAGAGAAAGACAAAGAAATGGAAGGCGAAAAAGTAAATAAAAAAGAATGGGTTTTGTTTTGATGTACTCAGTGTGGGATAATTTACAGTGATCAAAAGAGAGTAATTTTACTTTCTAAGAGAATCGAGGAGATAGATAGGGTCCACAATTAGGGGTCAAGTAAAAAAAAAAAAAAACCTAGATTGTGGAGTCTTTTTATATACTATGAAACAAAATATTTTATCAAGATTGGATGATGGTGATAAAGATGAAGAAGCAACTAAAAGGCTATTATTTATGCAGGTACCAACAAGGTAAATTAAAATGAAGGGTCTATGAATAGTGAAAATAGAAGTATGAGAAAGAATGCGATAAAGAATGATGTTAGAAATAGAGCCTAAAACGCTTAGCACTTGGCGCTAACTTGGAAGTGATGAGTGGATCAAATCATTGTCTCAATCACATCAGAGTTGATAGGAACTTCGATCACAATAAGTTTTAGGGATTGCTCCTTGGCATGAGGGGTGGTTTTATCTTGTTCTTAGAGTTTGGGGGCTACCACGTGTCTTCTTTGAGGGTGGCGGTTTCTGGTGAAAAAAGGAGTTAATAGTATAGAAGTTGATGCATTGAGATTCTAGAGGGTGGTGCATTGTTGTTGGCTTTTGCACGAGCTTCCATATGATATTTTTATGTTTTAATGATTCCCACTTCCTTTCCCACTTTTATTGCATTTCTATTTGAGTTGTATTGCTTATCTTTGATTAACTTTCAGTGTCTCGGGTTCATTATCTTTTTGGTAGATGCGTTTATTATTGATTAATCATTCAGCGCGTGTGCTTTGGCATTGAGTTTCCTTTTAAGTTTGTGAAAATGTTTTAAGAATTGATTTGGGCAACATATTTTATAGTTTTCAGTCGAGAAATTCATCAAGTATTGGATTATTGATTAGAGTAATCAAATACCTAATGAAGTATTCAAATACTCCATCAGATACTTAAAAGGTATTAGAATACGTATTCGAATACTCCATCAGATACTTGTTATGTATTCGACTATCACAGAGTTGGTTTTCGTGAAAATTTGTGATAAGTATTTCAATACTTAGGGAAGTATTCAAATACCACAGAGAGCAGATTTTTGAAATTTTGTAATAACTATTCAATTACCTAAGGAAGTATCCGAATGCTTTAAATGAAAAGTAATCGAATACTTCATGAAGTATTTGAATACTCTATGTTTGAGGCCTATTTTGAAAGCCACTATTGTTTTTATATAAGGGCTTATTTCCTATGCTTTTTTTAACATTGAAGAAGCTTAAGAAGAAGAAGGAAAACTCTGTCAAATTGATTACTCATTACTTTCGTTGGTTTCTTGAACAATTAATTGAAGGCTTACACACAAGGTTGTGTGTTTTTGGTTCTTGTTATGGTTTATGCAATGTTTTGAAGTACTAATGGTGGATTCAAGCGACTAAGGTGAAGCTATCCTTAGGGTTTTGTTGGGTTTTTGATTAGGGTTTCTTAGGTGAGGCATCCTAATCCTACAAAGTAGGGCATCTTTTGTGTACAAGTGATTTTTAGTGGAAATACTTAATTAGTTTGATTAAGGACTAGATGCCCTTAAGTGGACAAGAGTGAATCAGTATAAATCTTCTTGTGCACTCTGCTAAACCCTATCTCTCTTTACTTTCATTGATTATTATGTTTCAATTGATAATTAACCTAATTTTGATTATGGGTTATTGAATTGATCTTGATTGAATTTTCTTCATTCTTAGTTATTTTCTTTCATATATTTGTGGTTATTCATTGTTTCCATCACATTACATCATAGAAAGACATAAGCATTTGATTGTGCCATCAAATAGGAACTTAGTTGTCGAGGTTATGCATATTCATTCACTACAAATTAATTACCTTAGGTCCTGTTTAGGGTGGTTGCGAATTTTTAGTTTCTGGTTTTTAAATGTAATTTTTAAAACAAAACATGTTTGGCAAAATTAGAGTTAAAATGGTTTTTAACTCATTTTGAAAACAGTTTTAGGTCACTTTTCAAAACCAAAAAAAAGGTTTTTAAGGTTATGTTTTAAGTTTTTTAAAATATGCTCCACGCCCCTGCATTATTCCCGTTCTCTCTTCTCTCTATGTCAAGGTTTCCATTCTTGCAGCTCCTCCGTCTCCATTGATGTAGTGCCAAAGTATCTTTTTCATATTGGATCTAGCTATCCAACTTCGTGATTTTTGGCTGCATGTGATCTTTTCTAGATTTTAAAAAGCAAATAATTATAGAAAAACTTGACTCAATCGAAGAACATGAGCCTTTTGGCTTAAATGCACTAGCCAGTGCAACAGTTTTGGGTGATGATCTTGTTGACCCTACTGATTCATCAATCGGACCCACCACCAAACATCTAAGGCATCGTCTTGGATGCACTAGTATTGTGTGCATTCAGCCCCCTAATGAAAAGGGGAGACATAAGCCAACATGCACTTGCCTCGCCTACATGACCGTGAAGCGCTGGTTTAACACCTTTATGATGCATAAGAAGAAACATTAATCAGAACGTGAAGCAGATGTTGGTTTAAAACTGACAACAATCTTTTAAAACTGAAAAAAAAAAAAACTGAAACTAAAAACTAAAAACTAAAAATTGGTTTAGGTTTTTTAAAGTTTAAAAACTAAAATTTGAAAACCACCCCAAACGGGGCCTTAACTTGGAATTTCATTTTCCATGATCCTTGGGAAGTGGGTTGTTGAAATTGCTTTTGAAATTATTTTTTAAAAAGATTTTCTATTGGGGGTTCACAAATTAGTTTTGCAAAATTTTTTCAAAGTACTTAATTCATCTCCTTCTTGAGTACACCTTAACCCATTTTATTTTTATAGATAGCAATATGAAAGATGTGGTCATCAGAGGATGAAGAGGAAGAGAAGGTGGATGGGGGTGGAAATAGGCCAGGTTAGGCCAAGCTTTGGTAGGCCTGAGTCTGATCTTCATTAAAAATATAAAGCTTGAGTCTAGCCTATTTACCTATTAGAGGCCTTTTTTGAAGGCCTGACCTGGCCTGCATAAAAGTCTGGCCTGGCCTATAAGCCTGCTTAAACACCTATTTTCTTATAAGGCTTATAAAAAGACTGATAAGTCTATTGGCCTAAGTAGGTCTATTGGTCCAAAAGGGCCTATTGAACTAAAAAAGCCTGTTAGAAATTACATATTCTTTTATATTATTATATGCAATATATGTATTATATATAATTATGTACATATATAAATATATATATATATATATATATATGTGTGTGTGTGTGTGTGTGTGTGTGTGTGTGTGTGTGTGTGTGTAGGCCACCCTATTAGGCTTAATAGGCTTTTTTAAAGCCCTAAGACTTGACCTTTTTATCTAAATAGTCTTTTTGCAAAGCCTAAGCCTGACCTTTTTAATAAACAAGCCAGGCCAGGCCTTATGTAGGCTAGGCCATAGGCCCCTAACAGGCGGCCTAGCCTATTTCCACCCTTAGAGGTGGATGATTGGTGAATTATGGTACTAGGTTCAACCATTGTTAAGGGTGAGAAAGATGTGTGTAAGATTTGAGATGGGTGGAGGATATTGACAATGATTTAAAGAGTGAGGGAGAAAGAGAATGACTAAGAAGTATAGAGAGAGTTAATGAGAAGGAAGTGGTTTTGTTTTTATATTTTCTTTGTGATATAATATATAATGATCAAAGAGAGTAGCTTTGTTTTCTAAGAGAATCAAGGAAATAGATGGGATCCATAGGTATGGCTCAAGTAAAAAAAATAGAAACAAGATTGTGGGTCTACCACATGTCTTCTTTAAGGGTTGTGCTTTTTGGTGAAAGGAGGAGCTAGTAGCGATAGGAAGGGTGTGGTTGTTAGAGGAAGAAAAAGAGGTGAAGGATAGGGGAATTAAGGTACTAGGTTCAACCATTGTTAAGGGTGAGAAAAATGTATGTGAGATTTAAGAGAGAAAGACAAACAAATAGAGAGAGAAAAGTAAATGAAAAGGAAGGGGTTTTTGTTTTGATGTTTTCTTTGTAAGATAATTTACACTGATCAAAGAGAGAAGTTTTGTTTTCTAAGAGAAATGAGGAAATATGTGTGGTCCACAAGTAATGGTCAAGTCAAAAAAGAAAATAGATAGTAAGGTCTCTTTATACATTATGAAACAAAAGATTATATCAAGATTAGAAGATGATAATGATAAGATGAAGAAGTAGCAAAAAAACTATTACTTATGCAGGTGCTAGTGAGGCAAATTAAGGTGAAAGGTCCAAGAAAAGTGAAAGAAGTATAAGGAGTGTGGCAAAGAGTGGTCTTGGAATCAAAGCATAACACACATAGCACTGTGATTCTAACTTAGTAGCAATGAACAAATTTGGCCAATGCCTGAATCACATTATAATTGATAGGAACTTCGATGACAATATTTTTAGGGCTTACTTGCTGGCTTGGTTAATCACAAGGGGTGGTTTTGGCTTGTTGTTGGAGCTTAGGGGCCTACTAAGTGTATTCTTTGAGGGTGGTGTCTTTGGTGAGAGGAGGATATGACAATAGTATGAAAGATGTGGTCATAAGAGGAAGAAAAGGAAGGGGAGGTGGAGGATAGGGGAATTATGGTACATGGTTCAACCATTGTTTATGCTCAGAAAGATGTGTGTGAGATTTGAGATGGGTGAAGGATATTGAAAGTGGTATAAAGAGTGTGGGAAAAAGAGAAAGACAAATAGAGAGGGAGAGTAAATGAGAAGGAAAATGTTTTGTTTTGATGTTTTCTTTGTGGGATCATTTATAGTGATCAAATAGAGTATTTTTTTTTTTAGAAATTGATGAGATAGATGGGGTCCAAATAAAGGGAAAAAAAGTAGATTGTGGTGTCTCTTTATATACTATGAAACAAAAGATTTTATCAAGATTGAATGGTGGTGATGATGATAAAGATGAAAAAGCAATAAAAAGGCTATTGTTTATGTAGGTGCTAATGAGGGAAATTAAAGTTAAGGGTTTAAGAATAATGAAAGCAAAAGTATGAGAAAGAGTGTGACAAAAAGTGACATTGGAAATAGAGCTTGACACGCTTAAAATCATGATGCTAACTTAGTAGTACCAAGTGTGTTGGACCACTGCCTCAATGACATCAGAGATTATATGGACTTCAATGACAAAAGGTTTTATGGCTTGCTTGTTGGCATGGTTCATCATGATAGGTGGTTTTAGCTTGTTCTTGGAGCATTGGTTCCTACCATGTGTCTTCTTTTAGGGTGGTGGTTTCTGGTGAATGGAGGAGTTGAAAACGGTATAAAGGGTGTGGTCGTCGTAGTAAGAAAAGGAAGAAGAGGTGGTAGATAGGGAAATTAAGTTACCAAGTTCAACCATTGTAAAAGGTGAGAAAAATGTGTGTGAGATTTGAGATGGATGATAGGAAATTTAAAATGATATTGTAAAAGGTGAGAAAAATGTGTGTGAGATAGGAAATTTAAAATGATATTAAGAGTGGGGGAGAAAGACAAAGACAAAGAAATGGATAGAGAGAGTAAATCAAAAGGATTTTTTTTATGTTTTCTTTGTGGGATAATTTACTCTGATCAAATAGAGTAATTTTGTTTTTAAGAGAATCGAGGAGATAAATGAGGTCCTTAAGTAATGGTCAAGTCAAAAAAGAAACTAGATTGTTGCGTCTCTTTATATATATATACTATGAAACAAAAGATTTTTTGGTCGTAGTTTTTCCCTTGCTAGAATTTAAGTTTGAGATTAGTCAAATGATATTAAAATATATTTTTATCTTTTTATTTGTTTGTGTAAAATCTCTTATTAATAATTTGAAGTAAAGTTTTTTTTTGGGTCAAATTTGCCAATCCTATATCCTTCATCCATGTTTATTCTTCATTTTAATTAACATTTCCTATAGGCTTTGTTTGTAAATTTATGACCTGTCAATCTGTCACAAGTGAAATACTGTTTTCTTCATTTAACTAAATTTGCTCTCTATATAAATTAGAATAGTTGTCTTGAATGAAAATGTTTTTAGAAATTATTTTTAATGAAAGCGTTTTTAGAAATTTTTTTAATGAAAATGTCTGTAAGAATTTTTGAAGATTTTTCTTAACTTCCTTATTTCTTTTAATTTATCTTTTTTATCTTTATTTCTAAATTAAATTTTAATATTTTTTTAAAAAAATTATCAATAGTTAAAAATAATATTATAATATAATATAATTTTGGCTTGAATATGTTTTTGGTCCCTGTAATATATTGTTTTTTTGATTTTGGTCCTTATAAAAATATTTTTTTTAAAATGGTCCTTGTAAAATTCTTTTTTATTTTGGTCCCTATTATTTTGTTTAGTCCTTGTAATATATATTTTTTTTCATTTTTGTCCTTATAATATGTAAACAATTCACTTTTAGTCCTTAGCAAATTTTTTTCAAAAGGACTAATTCAAAATAAACAAAATATTATAGGGACTAAAACAAAAAAATAGATATATTAAAGGGATTAGAACAAATAAAATGACCAAAATAAATAATTTTTTTTACGAGGACCATTTTAAAAAATCTGTTTTTTACAAGAACTAAAAACAAAAAAGTAATATTTTACAAGGACCAAAAATATATTTAAACTTATAATTTTTTTATCACAAATATAAAATATGATTTATATGTTCAAAAATGTTTATTATGAATTTTAATTATAATTTAATTGATATATTTAAAAGCATTTTATTTATTATAAATTTTAATTATATAATTGATAATAGAAGGGGAACGTGAACCCACACTCGAGTCGAAGACACTGGGATTTGAGTTTGAGGAGGAGAACCTGAACCTTTTTGGTTTTTTCCTTTCAGCAAAAAATAAAATAAAATAAAATAAAAAAAATAGCGAAGAATGAGAAGAAAGAGTGGGGGCAAACGTAGGCCAGCGGCATCTGCAACTGTGACTCCTCCTCCCCTCTCCGCCATTCCTCTCCTTTCGGTATCTCCGTCTCCTTTCATTCTCAATCTCTCTCTCTCTTTCTCATGTTCCGTTACGTTAACCGTTTCAATTTCTCGGGTCTCAACCAGGACGAACATAACGCAATTGCGTATGATACTGAGGGTGACGATGATGTCGATTGCCTTCATCGCCGCCCCGAACCTGTGGATTTGTTGGCCAAGAGCATCTGCATATGTTGCGATAATAAAGGCGAGGAGGAAGGTGTTTTAGTTTGCAGCGAAAGGGGCTGCCCCGTCACCGTCCACGCCAACTGCATCGGTTCCGAACCTAAATTCGATGATTCCGGAAACTTCTACTGCCCCTACTGCTGGTACAAGCGCGCCACGGACACGTGTCAACAACTCAGGGAGAAAGTCCTGGTCGCAAAGAATGCTTTGTCACGCTTTTTGGATGATGACACACGTGCAGATTCTGCTGCTGCACGTGTGAACCCGGTTCAGGATAGGCAAGAATGCGCGGAGAAAGCAGAATCTGAAGAGAAAAAAGACGAAGGAAAGGTGTCTGCGTCTGTGACGGGTAGTTCTGTGAGCGAGTCGGAATCTGAGGGCGTATCAGTGAAGAAAAGGAAGGATCAGAAGAAAGTTGCTTCTGCGAAGAAGTCGTTGTTACAAAAAGAGCATGTCAGTGAAGAGAATAAAGATGAAGGAAAGGTGTCTGCGTCTGTGACGGGTAGTTCTGTGAGTGAGTCGAAATCTGAGGGCGTATCAGGGAAGAGAAGGAAGGATCAGAAGAAGGTTGCTTCTGCGAGGAAGCCGTTGTCACAACAAGAGCATAAGCAGTATAACACTAGAGGGAAAATTGCTAACGAGGAGGAAGTTACCAGCTTCCAAACTTTGAGGCAACCACAGAGGTCGCCCGCGAAAGTGTGAGTCACTTGTTGAAACTTGAAATTGAATAATCTGTTGAGTCGCCGCCGATTGCAGCTGTCATGCGGTTGTGGAGGTCTCCAAAACCGCAATGTTGCAGCTGCAATTGCTGTTCTGGACTGCAACTTGAAACTATGGTACTGTCAAGGTTTAAATTGCAGTAGTGGTCGTGTTGCAGTTGCAGCCATTGTGGGTTGATGCGAGGCGATTAGTACCGAATCGCAGTTGCATCACTTAATGTGGTCCGCGGTTTAAAACCTTGGATGTATGGTTGAATGAATTTTTATTGGTTCATTGAAATTTATTTTTTCAAGTGAGATGGAGACTTGCTTTCTCTAAGAATCTTTAATCTATTGGTTCTCAATTGCAGAATGAAGCGGACTTTACTGACCGCGAAACGTAGGAGATTACTTTGGACAGCCGAAGAAGAAAAAGTTCTGAAGGTATAAGTTTCATAAAATATCATATTTTCATAGAACTTACTGTGAATTATTTTTATCAAGCTCTAACAATGTCAAATGGAAATGGGTTAAAACCTCAAACAAAAGTTTTGATTTCAAATATATAACCATAGTTGAAAAACATATAATGCACCTCCATTTATGTGTATGAGTCTGAGTTTGTGAGAAGTAGACATGTTTGCATCCTATGATTAAACTAAGAGCATTATATGGTAGATAGTTGGGTTAGAACTGAAAGAAGAACCTTAATTAGCATATCTATGAATCTATCCAACAACCTTGAAGAATGGTCTTGCTCAGGCTGGTCATCAATGTAATCAGAAATAGGGGTGATCTAAGCCAGTTAAAGGATTTGAATTTTCTTGGGTAAATTAATGGTACAGAATAAGTGAATTGAAAGTCCAATTGGTGTATTTGAAGGTACAGGAGAAATGAGCAAAATGAGAGGGGATATTAGTGTCATGATGATTGCTGTTTGTTTGCTGTGAACATTACCTGTGAAGTTAAGATATGTGGTTTGATAGGTTTAGCTAAAATTCAATCAAGAATCACTCAAGGCTATGGTGGGATGGACGTTTTAATTATGTCTGCATAAGAAATCAGACTCGAGCAGTATAGAAAAGTTAAAGATAAGACCAAGGTTATGGTTGCATGATTTGCATAACAAAACCTAAGAGACAGCAATATGCTCCAATAATTCACAAATCTGATAATTCTATCGTGGAAATTTGAAAATTACTAAAATACTTCTGTGATTAAATGTAATATTAACTAAATAAACAGTTTTTGAATTCTGTGTTCTTAATAATTGTGATCTAATTATGTCTTCAGAACATTACAACAAATACAGCTATCTCTGCTAAACACTTATCTGGAGACTAGAATATTGAGGCAACTTTCAATTTATGTTTTTCTTTGTGCTTGTGTTTCCAGCACGAGGGTGCAATGTTCATAATAAGATGCTATAGGGTTATGGCTACCTTTGACATTAAATTCAATTTAAAATCTCTACTTCCTGATTGATATGGATGGCATGCTGGTTTTGTTGTGGACAGAACAATGAAAAATCTATTTCTTTTCATTCATCCCATGTATTTAGGATTTGTTTGGAAAGTTTCAAGTTCCTGGTAAACATTTTATGTTTCTTAAAAGTTATTATGAACTTTAAAGTTGTAAAACATATATAAGCAATTATGGAACTTTTTCCGTTGGACAAGGTATACAATATTTATCTACGATATTATAGCTGCACAAGGCTTTTATTTCTCAATTATAGCATTAGCTTTGGTTCTCACATTGCAGGAAGGAGTATTAAAGTTCTCGACAGAAAATCAGAATATCCCTTGGAGGAAAATTTTGGAATTTGGTTGCCGTGTATTTGATAAGACTCGTACTCCTGTTGATCTCAAGGATAAATGGAAGAACATTAGCAAGGTAGAATTACTAACTATAGTTATAGTCATGATTTATAATAATTGATATTTAGGTAATTATTTCATTATTTGTTGTTCTATCTTTTATGTTCTCGAAACTTTTGCTTTTCAGCTGGCAAGTGTCTTTATAGGAGATTTCATGGATATTCTATATGAAAGTATTCTTAAAGATGGAATTCTTAAACCATCTTTTTGTTACATTGTAAAGCAATTACATTCCTTTGGAACAATCTTTTTGGGTTTCTTGGGACATTAGGCACATCTTTCAATAATGGAGTACTTTGACAATTCTGTATGAAGGCTTTTACGTAAGTAAGGAGAGTAAAATTTTATGGCAATATGTTTATGCAGTCATTTTGTGCATTTTGTTCGAGAGGAATGCTCACATTTTCAGAGAATATCTTTGCTTTTGAACTTGTTATGAGGAGGTCTATGTTTACGGCTTCTCTTTGGTGTTCACCTCGTGTTTTTTCAAGTGGTATGCTCAAAATGTTTAAGACCAACTTATTCAAGTGGCTGAAGATGTGAGTTGGAAAGGTTGAGAGCTGAGAAACTATTGAATCATACATGGAAGTCTTCTCAAGATTAAGGTCTGAGGTCGAGGATCACGTACTGAACCTTTTGAATAACAAAGTAGAATATCATGTGAAAAGGAGAGGATTTGCAAGCTTTGGGAACAAGCAGAAGTGAAAAAGAAGGAAATTACTCATTTACAGTATGAAGTAGAGGTCAAACACAAAGCCTTTGCCATGGCCAGGGCTTGGGTAGAAGATGAAGCCAAGAGCCTTAGAGGACGCTATAGATTGTGGGCAAAGGCACGACATCAAAGTGATAGTTGATAGGAGTTCCTCACATGAGTTCATGGCCTAATGCTCAAAGGCAGTTTTCAGTCCAAAAAACAGTTGACAGGCCTAAGCATGTAATAGACAATCAAACCCTGAGAGCAGGTATCAGAGGAAAATCAAGAAGAGTAACTGATAATATCATCCACATGATTGCCCTTTTGATATCAAACTTGAAGGAATGAGTTTGGAATCTGCTTAAAAGCAAAGTAATAATCAAAATGGAAGATCCTACTTCCAGCCTTGAGGACAAGGCTGTTCCTTTCAGCAGAATGCTATGATAGAATCCCTGGTTCAAATTCTGACATAGGAAAACATTTAGTATACTAGGTCAGCAACAAAAGGGGCCCACCATTTGAAAGTGTATACTAAAAGGAATTAGAAGGGTTCTAAGTTAGTTGGGTGATGTGGCAGGTTGTTGGCATTTGAGAAGGTGGTTCACGTGATCAAGGGGGTTTATATAGTTTGTGTGTGTAGGAGATAATGGGGGAGGTTCATTTTGGTCGTTAGGCCTTTTGGCTGTGCAGAGAAAGTATTTTCTGAGGAACTTTTGTTCTGGGAGAGGGAGTGATTCCTCTCTTTTATCTGCTCATTGAGCTTGTTTTTGGATTCAATAAAGCCCTCATTTCTGTTCTAATTTCTGGTTTTCTGACATTGTATTTCTTCTCAATTCTTTCTCTAAAATTCGTTTTTCCTATGAAAAAATTTTGATATAATGGCTGAAGTTTTCCTTTTTATTTTCTGAAAGAATTATTTGAACTTTACTATTAATGTTTGAACATTATTAACACATGACAATCATGGGATGTGAATGGTAGGAGAGAAACTAATAGGAATAAAAGGTGGGGGTTAAAACTAAGCAAAGTAGTTAGACATACATTTTATCCAAATATTTGCCAATTATCCTTTCTCCATTTCCTCTCCTACCAAGCATACACTTTGGCTACAAGGCCAGAAATGAAAGAAGTTACAGGTTTATTTTCAAATATGCATATGTTCTACTTCTAACAAAAATTTGTAGAAATATAGCCATATTTGGATGATCTATGAACTGCTTTCAGATTATTTAAAATAATAACATGTTTTGCTACGCAGGATGTAAATAGAACCAGGGCGTGGAGATCCTTCTGAGCAACTGTCCAACTGTGGAAACCTGGGTTTCTATCCAATAACCAGTGTTTTGTTGTTATTGTGGATGAAGAATTGTAAAATAGGATGGTCAAGTCACAAAATGTCTTCATCCACAAAATTTTGTGACCAAACTTGTCTCTATTGTCAATTGCGTATAATAGCTGCCAATGGCAGCAGGTGCATAAGATGACCCGCATATGGTGTGGCGAAAACTCAATCAAACACACTCTAGCTACACTTGGTGTAAAAATTTGTGTCAACTATGTGAGTCATCCTTTTAACTAACCAAAGCCACAACAATGAGTGATACCAAGCCCGGTAGTTATTCATTTACTAAATGTGGTCAGCATTAAAAATTTGAATACTGCGATTGAAGTTGGGGACAATGATAGCTCGAACAGTGGACACAACACTTGTTAAGTAATGTGTAACAATATCTGTTGTAGGGTAAATAGCTTAAGTGTTTGTTTGACGAGCATTTAAGATAGGGAGTAGAATTGTTGCAATTGAGAAGGGTGTTGAAATAAACTTATTTTGATTAGTTTTGTCATGAAGTTTATTGAAATATGTTAAAAGGAATTTAAAAAGGATCATAAATTACTCATACAAGTGTATTAAACATTTTTTATTTTAACTTCCGTACTTATATGATGAGTCTATCTATTTGTTTATCTATCTATATTGATTATTAATATATGTTGTATGGTACTGGAATTATGTTTGTAATTAAAACATGAAAAAAAAAGAATATTAAGTGTGCATAAAAAGAGTGATGGCAAAGGAAAAAAAAAGCAATAGCAAATGAATACATTTCATATTCCAAACTTTTTCAGGGGAATTGCTGAGGTGAAGGCAAAGGAGGAAAGCTCTGGAAGAGATCCTGTATGAATTGGCGGTGCAGAAGTTCATGGATGCTGATATTTGTCTGATTGTAAGTATTCAAGACTTGCACCATTGTGTACTTGAAGGGAATGGATATTCTCTAGTGACATTATCACTGGATGAGATCTTAGCCCTTCATTAAATTCATTTGAGATAATATATTTATATTATAAAGTGGATGTTTTAAAAAATTAATGGTGAGATTTTAACACTAGAGAATCTTAAGTTTTTTTTTCACTTGAGAGAATCCTTCCCCGTACTTGAAACCTATTTGAGTAATTGGAACTAAAATATCTCGAGGAAAATAATGCGTTGAGGTATCATTTAGCCTTCTAGGACAAAACACTTCTCACAAATGATTTAAAGTTATGTGTGGTTGTTTTGACTATCGCGGATATAATTCAAGATACTTTAGTGCCTTTCAATTATTTTTGGAGATATAAGTTTGGATAATTCCTTTTAATGTGAGAATTTGGAATGCTTGGTATTTTCCCACAATTTTTTTCTACTGTAACTGATTTGTGTTATTTTGAAACTGTTTTGCTGCAGGTTGATGGAATTTGATTTTTTTTCCCCTTTGCAATTAATTTATTCACGGTTGGATGAGGATATTTTGGTATTTAGGGGGGTTTTGAGCATCTAATTGGTATCCATGCAGATATGAGCATCTGGGGGATGCAACTTGCAAGTCCATTAAACTAAAAGGAAAACTATAACATGACCTCTATAGTATATCTTAATGAAAAATGAGTCAACAGAACTGCTTGGTTTTTTTATCTCGTGGGTGTAATTTTTCTAAAAAATTACTAGAATGGGTAATTTTTGAAAATATTACCAATCAAGAGTAAGTCGTGTATGACAGGTACGACTTCTGAACATAAAGTCGTATATACACCTACGACTTCTAAATTCATTTTTTTTTTTACGACTTTTGAAAGAAGTTGTAAAACTATATACGACTTTGTTTTATTTTTATTTTAATACGATAAAAATAAATTAAATATGGTAATTTTTTTTTTTTTTATAAAAGTCGTGTTTTTCAAATGATTTTTTTTTCTTGAAGAAGTCGTATTTTAGAAATGAGACTTCAATTTTATTTTTTTTTAAAAAGAAGTGTTTCTTAAACAAGACTTTAATCTTTATTTAATTTTTATTTAAGAAGTCATGCTTGACAATCACAATTTCTATTTGTATTTTTTTTTACAAAAGTTGTATTTAAAAAATGAGACTTCACTTTTTTTTTCTTTTTTTTTATAATTTTATAGGGAAGTGAAGTCTCGTTTCTTAAATACGACTTTCTTAAATACGGCAGTCACTCCAAATATTTGTCAAACACGACTTCTCTGTTATGGTTTTTCTTTTTTTGAAATTTCACTACTTGGTTTGGTTAATTCGAACGTGAATTGGAAGATTTCGATAAGGGGTAAGTTTCGTAATATTTTATGTTGCAAAATCTTATATGTGTACAGTTGCGGATCAAGAATGAAGAAAAGAACTAAAGTAGACTCATCCATATAACGTGGCTGCGGGAGAGCTCGTCTTAATGAAATTAATGGAGTATTAGTATAGATGCTAACCAAACCAAGTAGTGAAATTTTTTAATTTCATAGTTAAGAAATGAGACATTACTTTTTACTTTTTACTTTTTATTTTTTAAATTTTATATAGAAGTTGTGTTTAACAAATGAGACCGCACTTCTCTATAAAATTTTAAAAAAAATAAAAAGTGTAGTCTCGTTTCTTAAATATGACTTCCATAAAAAAAAAATACAAATAGAAGTTGTGATTGTCAAATACGACTTCTTAAAAAAATTAAATTAAAATTGAAGCCTTGTTTAAGAAATACGACTTTTTAAAAAAATAAATTAATTAAAGTCTCATCTCCAAAATATGACTTCTTCAAGTTTTTTTTTTAAAAAAAACAAAGCCTCGTTTGGGAAACATGAATTCTATAAAGAAATAAAATATTTTTTTTACCATATTTAATTGATTTTTATCATATTAAAAATAAAAATAAAATGAAGTCGTATATAGTTTTACGACTTTTTTCAAAAGTCGTAAAAAAAATTAAATTTAGAAGTCGTAGGTATATAAATGATTTCATATTCAAAAGTCATATCTCTCATATACAATGTACCCCTGATAGGTAATTTTTTCAAAAACTACCCATTCTAGTAATTTTTTAGAAAAATTACACCCCCAAGGTAAAAAGCCAAACTACTTTGTTGTGAATCCATTGTGCATTTGTAAAGATCTACATAATTCACTCAAGTTTACTAATAAGGAACTCGTCAATATAATATGTAGTAGAGTCATCATTCTGAGAATCAATCCATCATGAGAATAAGTGGTGTTAGGGATGACAATAACTAGGGTCTACATAGGGCACTATAGTACTCGTCCTTATACTTACGTTTGAAGAAAATACTCATACTCGGGCCCATATTCGAATGGATAGTAACTTTAATTTTCATTCCTAAATTAGTCGGGTATCTATATATCCATTCTCGCACCTGTTACCCAGTACTTTACTTAACTGTAAATTAATAAAGCAATAAAAAAACAATTAAAGAAATTGCTACAATTGAATTGAAAAATTATTCTTAAATTATCCAAACATAATTATCCAACATTAGAAACATAATTATTTAACATAATCATTCTTAAATATTATGTTATAATTTTTAAAGTTGATGATTGATACTCACTAAGAGTTACCAAAAAGTGATACATTAACACTAATACAAGTACTTGATAAATCTTTGTGTACATAATAATTTTAGAATGTTAGCAAGACAAAGTCTAAAGTGCTCAACTACATACTTAATGGTATATCGCCAGTATTGAAAATTGCATTTAATTAAAATATAGTTCATTTTATATTTGTTACTTATAGTGCCAAATTCCTTGTGCAAGGCTAGAGAAGAAGAAATTTTAGTTAAGAAAACATAGGTTTCTTTGTATTATATAAATGAGTTCATTTATACAAAATGTTAAAAACAGAATAACGCTGAGGGAGACAACTATTAGTTATTGAAAAAAAATTATGAACTGAATTATAGAATTAAGGAAATAAACTATATTCAAATGCAAAGGAATATATATGTTAGATAGAATATAAATATATAAGTATTAATGTTAAAAAATGAATTATTAATATATTAAATATAAATATATAACTTAAGCACGGGTACTAAAACTAGTATATTATAAAGTCAATATATATATATATATATATATATGAGATATTTTAATTAAATAATTATATATAGGTACGGGTATGAGACAAGGTGGGTACTATAATACCCATAGTCGTATCCATCCCCATTAAATTTTATGGGTAAATCACTGGTCCCTAACCCATCCCATGAAGTGAGTATTTTTCTTACCCATTGTGAATATTTGTTGTGGGTACCCATAGTGTCTAAGTAAAATTGCCATTTCTAACTAGTGTGAATGTCTCAACAGGTAGAAACTCTAGGTTATCTTGAAATGGCATGAGATTGGGTCATAAATGTCACATGGTACATAACTAATTAGCTATGTACTTGGTTGAACTAGTCTATAACATTTGGTCACAAAACAGTTGTTGATAATATAAATATGGCTTTAGCTACAAGCTGGGCTTTATACTTATTCATTGACCTAATAAGATACTTATATGAGAGGAAAATAGGAAGGTAAACCGAATTGAATTGTTTGCATAAGCTAAAATTATGCACTTAACTTTTATAAAAGCTCTTTTCATTTAACTTTTCCCAAAGCAAACGTGCATAAGTTGATTTTAGCTTATAGAGAAGTTCAATATATTTTTCTTCATTATTTTTTTCTCCTATAAGTGTTCATGAAAAAATTTATCCAAACAAAACCTTAATCTAATCCAAGAGCCGTGTTTCAGTTAATGGAGTTAGTGGGTTGTAATTTGTTTTTTATTTCTTTCTTTGTAAGGCTTTATAAAGTTATTGGTTTGTAGTTGGATGAAACATGTAGAACATTCCCTTCAATATTGCAAATAATGTGAGAGCTTGTTTATCAATCTAACGATAAGAGTATTGAATTTGTTGTCTCATTCATGATCTATTTCACAAATTCATTCATAATATATAAAATTTTTCATTAATTATATCTTAGTAATAGAACACATTCTTTTAAGAGAAATATTATTTGTACAATAATTTATACAACAATACTTTTTTGTGTCTATTTTTTTCCTGCACTTCATTTATTACATCTAGGGGTGAAAATAGGCCACGCTCAGGCCTCCATAAAAGTCTGGCTTGGCTTGTAAGTTTAAAAGCCTATTTTATTATACAACTTATAAAAAGGCTGGTAGGCCACCTATTGACCTAAAAAGGGCTGTTAATACATTTTCTTTATATTATATGTAATATATGTATTATATATAATTATGTATATATAATATAACATAATTTATAATATAATAATATTTTATTATATACATATATAAATAAGTCACCCTATTAGGCTTAAAAGGCTTTTTTTAAGACCTAAGACCTAAACTTTTTACCTAAATAGGCTTTTTAAAAAGTCTAAGCCTAGCCTTTTTAATAAATGAGTCAGGCCAGGCCTATAACAAGCGGCTTAACCTATTTTCATCCCTAATTACATCTCATAATGGTGGAGAGATAGATACAAAAAATGTTGTTGTATAAATTGTTATATGAATTATAGTACATGGAACATATATCTTCTTTTAATAGCAGGGAAGTAATTCAGATTAGTCTGCTACTGGTTTGCAAATCATGGATCGTACTAGGCA
This sequence comes from Spatholobus suberectus, assembly GCA_004329165.1. NCBI lineage: Eukaryota > Viridiplantae > Streptophyta > Magnoliopsida > Fabales > Fabaceae > Spatholobus > Spatholobus suberectus. Next base: position 6,766,360 of record CM014732.1, read on the forward strand.
AAATAAACATTTTTTTTAGTAGATTGGAGATTGGGGAAGGGAATTTGGGATGGTAGGTTCTTAGGGGTGTAAGAAGAACAATTAAATCAAATTAAACTTTCATCCAAACTAAACCATATTTAAATTTTTAAAAATAATATAAACTAATTTTTTTTAACAAATAATGTGGTTAATTAGTTTTGGTTAAAAACTATTTTTTTAATCAATATTTTTTTATATATAAATCCAATTTTAAAACTAGTTTTAAACTGGTTAAAAGTTGTTTTTGATTTAAAATTGATTTTAAAACTATTTGAACCAATTTAAACTCAAATTTATCCATAAAACTAGTTCAAAATTTTTTAAAAGGAAATTGCTTTTTGGTACGAAAATTTACGCACAAAATCACATATGAACTGTAATCACCGTGATTTCTGTTCTATTTCTTTTTTTATTTATTTATTATTTCTATCCAATAGAACACGTATATGAGTCTTCTCGTACTGTTTCATGTGAAATCTTTTCATATTAATTAGCATTGCTTTTTTTAAAATATATATCTCATAATTATCTTAATTAATTTAAGAGTTCTCTTACATGCATTTTTGCGAGAAAACTATTTATATATAATTAAAGTAATTACCTTAATTATATATAATTGATAATTACATTAATTACCATAATCTAAATATTATAATTAATATAATTATATATTTTTATCAATAAAAAATAAAAATTCTAATGACTTACAATTATTATATATAATAATATGAGTAATTTTCTTAATTATATATTTCATCCCTTATTTTTTCTATATATTTTATTTTTATATCGTAAATATTACTATCATCATTTATTATTAATTTTATTTGTTTTGGATAATAATTATATATATATGTGTGTGTGTGTGTTTGTTTTGCAAAATTGAAGATGACAACTTTATAAAGCTGGCAACTTAATTAATATTATCTTTAATTATTTTTATCTTAATTTTTATCTAAATATTAAAGATGACAACTTCATAAAAGTATTAACTTTACTCTCAATTTAAATCTTAAGTGTTCATTATCTTATCAATTTACATGTCTTTATTAATTTGCTGCATTTTATCAAAAAATAGAAACATGTAATTATCTAAATAATAACTTAATCCTACAACGTGATTCAAACATAATACTAAACCCTTTAAATATTATAATTTTATCCTTCTTCGTTTTTTCTATTTCTTTAATTTTTCTTAATGTACCAAAAAAAAACTTTTAATATTATAATTTTATGAATAATGTTTAATGTTTAATATATTGTGAAATAAAAATATTATTTCATTTCGTATAGTGCAAGAGACATTAAGACGTGTCAAACTTATTACAAAATGACACTTTTGACAAATTTTTTTATCTGAAATAAATTTTATTAGCCTAATTATTACATTATAAGTTCCCATAAATTAAGTTTACAAAATTTTACATATTTAAAATTTAATTGATATTTTATTATTATATTTTATTTAATGTGTAATATATTATTTAAAATATTTGCAAATAATTATTATTTGATTGTATATTTATAAGAGTTTAATGGTTATGCACTGTCAGTGTAAAAACTTTTATACGGTCAACCAATTAAAAATCAATGTTGATATGACTTTTAAGATAATCAATGTAAAAGTCAATAAACTTACCATACATGGTGGTTTGTGATTGGATGATAGTATAAAATTACTTTACACTGACAATGCATAGCCTATTTTCTCTATTTATAAATATCTAAATCATATAAAATTTCATATATATATATATATATATATATATATAGAGAGAGAGAGAGAGAGAGAGAGAGAGAGAGAGAGAGAGAGAGGAGACACACACCTTTCACATATCCTACCAAATAAAAACACAACAGAGGGATACCAATTTATTTAACGTGGTTCGACACCTTTTGCTTACATCCACGAAAACATCTCAATATTATTACCATCCCTCAAATAACATCACATCCTAATACAAGGGTTCTGGACAAACTTGTGAAACCCTCCATGACCCCCCTCTCAGGGTCGAGGTGGCTCCCTCTACAGGCTGGGTAGTTCTCTTTATCTTAAGAACCCTTATTTATACAACTTGCATCCTAATATTAAAAGGGGAAACAAATTCCTAAAATAAAATAATATCTTTAAAACTAAACAAAATTCTAGAGATTTAAAATCAGAAATTTGATTGTATCCCAACAATTTAGTGTGGCTGTCGGGGAAACACACACCTTTCACATATACTACAAAATAAAAACACAGAAGAAGAACACCAATTTATTTAATGTAGTTCAACACATCTTGCTTATGTCTATGAAAACATCTCAATATTATTATGATCCTTCAAATAACATAACATCCCAATACAAGTTTTCTAGACAAACTTGTGAAACCATTCATGACCCCTCTCTCAAGGCCAGGGTGACCCCCTTTACAACCCAGGTGGTTCTTCTCATATCAAAAACCTCCTATTTATACAACTTGCATCCTCATATTAAAAGAGAAAACAAATCTTTAAAATAAAATAATATGTTAAAAACTAAACAAAATCCTAAAGATTTAAAATCAGAAATTTGAATTATATCCCAATAATATATATATATATATATATATATATATATATATATATATATATATATATATATACATATATTATCATCATGTTTATTAAATCCTTTAATTATATATTTCAAATTGTATTAATTTTTATCTTTGACATTTGATATAATTTAAATCTAATTATGTGTGTGATGCACACACTTGCCTTGAAATGACGTCTAGATGCAACATTTAAATCTAATCTAGCCTTTTTTTATCAAACACCTAGAATCTAGAGCTTCTTGTGTCTACTGGCAACACGTCTACAGGAAGCCAACTCAGTGGCCGACTCCTTTACAAATAGGGGTGCAAATGAACTGAGCTATTCGTGAATTATTTGAGTTTGACTCATTAAATGTTCAATCAAACTCGTTTGTTTAATTAAATAAACAAATTCAAGCTTGAGATTGAGCTCAGTTATTTAAATGAGCTCAGCCCGAACTTTACAAGCTTGACATTAATGACTCGTGCATAGCTCGTTTATTTAAATCGATGATGAAAATGTTACTAGTTTTTATTGTTTATATATTCATCATGAAAATATGTAGAACTTCATGGAGAGTGTTAAAATTAATTTTAAAGTTTTTCATTGTAGTAGTTATGAAGTTTTAAATTTTTTTTATTTACTAGATTATGAAAATATAATAGTTTAGAATGTTTGAAATTAAATTCCACATACTGCATGTTAAACACATATTTCTATATGTAAATTATCATCTAGTATTAAATGTTTATTAAATACTAAATTGATAAAGTTAAAGAATAGGTTAAAGAAATTCATAAAAGTAAAAATAATTAAATTATAAATGAGCTAAACAAGTGAAGCTCAAGCTTTATTTTGTTTTAAACAAACTAAGTTCAAGCTTTTAGTTAGGCTCGTTTAAATAAATGAGTCAAGCTTGAGCCACCCATTTTTTTCACAAGTCAAGCCTAAATTTCAAGTACTTAGCTCGGCTCGACTCATTTACACCCCTACTTGCAAAGCATGGTCTTTTTTTATTATTATTATTACGGTTTGGTGTAAAGTTTTTGAGTTTTACTCCTGGTTTTTATCGACCACCTTAATGGCAAACGAAGCACAAATTTTGTATTCTCGCTAATATCTGTGTATTACCAACCCAAAAAAAAAATTAAAAATAAATAAATTTTGACATTCATAATTGTATTCATGAATTATAAAATTATTTTTTATTTAAAAATTAGAATCTAAATATATATATATCTTTATTTTTTTTCTTGTTATTTTCGATGAAAAAATTATTTCTATTTATCTATCATGTTTATTTCTACACATAATTATATTAATTACCATTCTCCCATTTGTATCCTTATCAAAAGAGAGAAACTAATATATGAAATGTCAAAATAATAAATGAGAGAAATAAATGACAAAATAAAAAAATTATAAATAATTTTATGTATTATTATAAATAAAGATACAAAATTAATTATATATGATTTAATAAAAATAAAAATAAATTATTTTCTTAATTTATGTATTATGATACAAATAAAAAATAAAGAAAATACAATTTAAAAAGTTAATGGTTAAAGGGCAAAAGCCCACCTTGTCCCATTCTACATCCTTCCTGTAAGTAAATGAATATAAGATTCAATTAAGATTATTGCCTTTCATCATTAAGACTTTTATGACCTTAACTGGCATCTTCTCATTTGAGTTTAAAATTTATTCATTTAATTCAACAGATTATTTTCAAAGAAGGATATCTATAAAAATAAATGCTGTAGTGGAATACAGATTTGACAGGTGGTCGCCCAAGATTCTTCTTCAAGAATGTAAGACGATGCTTGATATTTGTTGAATATAATGCTCCAATAACACTATGGGGTATGGCCACGTCTTCAACATATGAACCGGAACATTGTTTAGCTGAAACTTTAAAGCCCTAATATCCAATTTAGAAACTTAGGTAGTTTGTCCTTTAGTACTTTACTGTTATAAACAGCTAATTATTAGAAAACCACTTATGGAAATGGGAGCACCTTAAAGAGGCAAGTTGCACCACATAATGGGTCTGGCGTGCCATTTTACTGAAAACACTCATAATCATAATTGACTAAAATATTTCAGGTGATTGATGTGACCCAGTTCAACTGAGCAAGTGATTATGCTTTAAACATTTAATTAAATTCGGACCAATATATGTTATACACAACACTTGTTTAAAAACTATCCTTGAAAGGTTCAATTAGTATGTAATAATATTACAACCTAGATTTGTAAATGATGGTAACCAAGTTAACCGTCGAATCAATTGTTTGATAAATGTCCATTACAGGAAAGAAGTAAACATAAGAATCTTATATTACAATTAATTAAACCAAATCCCAATTCAACGTCTCTCTTTTTTTCTTTTTTTTTTTAATAAGAACGAAACTGATAATTTTTATCCTTCCAGCCACTATTTTTATTTGATACATCATATATTTGACTAATTATGTTAATTTTTTTGGAAAAAAAAAAGTAAGATTGTAAAATTATGTAATTATTAACTATTGTAATTTAAGTAATAATTCAGCATCTTGTAAAGTAAAGATTTGTCTTTTATTTTTCTTCCTTTCCTCTCATTCCTTTTATTTCCTTAGAAAACTATATTATAAAAGTGTTTGCTTTGGGTAGAAGCTCTTGACACCAAAACAGAAATATGTCATTTGGTAGTATAAATAGGCCACATTGTTGTGCAACCCTTACTTCCTAATCAAGAGATAAATGTTCTTAGTTCCATCCTTCAAATAAAGATGGCAACCTTTCTACTCTTTCTACTAACTAGCCTTAGGCTAGTAATCAATGCATCAACCCTTAGTGCTTGTTCAAATTGTGGTGACTCTGCAGTCCCATACCCACTCAGCACTAATGAGGATTGTGGAGACAAAAGGTATAAAGTCTACTGTAACAATGGAAACTTAGAGTTCTTGTCAGCAACAGGTATTTATTATAGGATCCTTAAAATTGACCCAAGTGCTAACAAACTTGTGATTAGCCCACCCACTATATTAAAAAACACTTGTTATTCTTCTGATCTCTTCAAGGGAGGCTTGTTGCTTGATGAAAGCTTGCCCTTCAATATATCTACACACAATACTGTCATGTTGTTTAATTGCTCTGATAATATCCTTCAGTCTCCTTTGAATTGTTCTTCAAATAGTATTTGTAGGCAGTTTGAAGAAAAGGTGGAAGAAGGAATTGGGTGTATAGGCACCCTATGTTGCCATTACTTAAAGGATTCAGCCATGAATTCCCATAAGATTAGAGCTAGGGTTGGGAGTTGCACTGCTTACACCTGTTTGGTAGGTTTCAAGCCTGATGACCCTCTTGAAAATTGGAATTATGGGATTGAGCTACAATGGTTCCCACCCAATTGACTAAGATGCATGCTTATGGTATCATTTGGCAACACCAACTCCCTTTATGTGTGATGCATTGTGCCTCCTTTAATCAAGAGAAACCTGTAATAGTAGTGTGAGTTTGTTACTTTTGAAGCTTTCCTTGTAGAAGAGCATGCAATCACATTGTCAAGTGTATGCTCTTGTTTGCAAATCACCGCTTGTTTCATGCTAAGTTATCTTGTTATGGTCCTTTGTTTTCCTTTTCGTTTTGAATCCCAAATTTGCTTGTTTGCTTTGTTTCGATTCTTATTTGAATCAAGATAGACTTCCATTTCTTGCTCAAAGTGGAACATAAATTGTTCATTTCATTATATTTCTTGTCATAATGATACTGTAACACATTTTAGTAATTAATCATTTTTCACCAATTAGAACTTGCCTCACTAGAAAAACACTCAACACCTTCAAAATTCAATAGTATAAAGATAACAACGAGATACTTTGTTAGGACTTAAAAAGACAATGGTTGAAATTGTTTTTGGGCGTGAAAGGTGTATGTGATGTATGAAAGAAAGAGCAGTCAAAAACCTAATTACACACTATTAACAATTCAAATAAAATAAGTGCCCAAGGGCCAAGCTAGAGGCTTGGGCAATCTACTTCACAGAGATATGTTGTTGTTTTACTTTTATCCTTTAAGGCATGCTTTGTAATTATATTTTAATTTTTCAAATAAACTATTATTTTAGTCCTAAAAGTGTTAGGGCAAATTATTTTAGTATTTAAAAAAAAGAATTTTGATTAAAACATTTTAAAAGTGTCTTTCATTGACCATTTTGATCTTTACGTTAGTATTAGTTACTTAACATTAACAAACCAGCCCAAGAGTTTTGTATAAAATCTTATAGAAATTAAATAATAATAATAATATGATCAAAATATTTTTATTTTTATATATTTTAAAAATATATATTACATTAACATGACATGTATCAACATAATATCAAATAATTTTAAATTAAAAAAAATTACACATGTCAACTATAAGGTATGACTTTTAATCTAAAGGTGACTTATTAGATAAAATGATTGTCCTTTTCTAAAAATAAAAAATTTTAGAACTTACAACTACTTTAAAAATAAAAACTTTAAAGTTAAAGTTGTTTGATAGTTTTTTTAATTTTAAAACTTACATTTTTGTTAATTTTGTTTTTTTTTGGATAATATGTTACTACTATTAGATTTTGAAATTGTATATAAAGAAGAAAAAGAAAAAGTAGAAGGTAAAAACTCTTAAAACTAACTATTTTAAAAGCTCTTTTCAAAGTATTTTCATTAAAAAATTATATTTTTAATTGTTTTCTTAAAACTTTGTTCATTCTATTTTATTTCTTTTTTTAAAATAAGAGAATGCTAAAATAAACCAGGTCAAAACATTATCTACTTAATAAATATTATTCTTTTTTGACGTCAACAAATATAAGAATTTACATGAGATGTTAACACAACAATAAATGTCAATATACAAAATTTACATTAAAATTGTGTTTGAATGACAATTGATATAAACTTAAAATCAAATGAAGAAAAAAATACTTCTTGTTTAGAATTTAGTCGGGATGGATTCAAATAAAATTCATTTTTATTACTAGAACATAATTATAACGTATTGACAATTAATGTAAAAATATTTACACTGTCATCTAATTATAAATTAACACATATGGTAAGATTGTTGACTTTTAAAATAATTATTTTAAAAATTATATCTAAGACTATTTCTAATTAATTGACTATGTAAAAATCTTTACATTGACAGTGTATGAAAATTAAACTCTTATTATTATTATACTAAACAAGGTAAGAGAAAAAATAAATGTAAAAAAAATATTATGCTCTTTTCCCCATTAAATACCAAATTTTTATTCAAATTTGATGTAGAATGAATTTCTATATGCTCAAAGTACGTAAATATTTCACATATCATTTTTGTTCTTCGATAATTTAATATCGATTAAGTAATGATGTTTGATCCCATTAGCTTATTAATATTTTAAATAAGGGAAAAGACGATTTTATTATATTCCTCTCGTCTTCTTTAATTTTGTTGTTTGTTTGGTTCCGTTAACTAAAATATCCAAATATATACAATGTCAAAGTATATAAAAATTGGACTCCACCTCTAATGAAAATATAATAATTCTAAAATTAAGTGTGTGAATGTTTATTAAAATTAAACTTCCACTATAATAAAGCTTTAATTTTAATACTCTAATGTTAAAATTAAATATAAATTGACATTATTTATTTACTTTAGGACAAATTAGCAGTGCATGAGAATGAATTGTGGATCGTAGAAAATCATTTTGGTGGTTGTAGATTTGAAGCATACAAACGAATGGATAATCTCTAAATCAAAAGCCAACTTAAATTCCCATCGTGTAGTTTCATTTCTTCATTTTTTTTAAGGGTTAATGGTATTTTTAGTCTTTGAAAAATTATCAAATCTTAATTTTAGTTCTTGACTTTTAAAATTAATAATTGTTGTCTTTGTACTTTTAAAAACAATCAAACTTTAGTCTCTAAAGCTAATACTTTTTCTCTTATATAGGAATTAAATTTTGAATATTTCAAAAAACATAAAAATTAAAACCAATATTTAAAAATTTGGAGACTAAAACTGAAATTTGGTAATTTTTCAGAGACTAAAAATATTATTAACCTTTTTTGTAATTTATGGATCATTTCACACGTGTGTGCGTGTACCAAATTGTTCTGGTGATGTGGCCACGTGCTGTTGGGAATCACGTGGTTTAGCAACCTCGTAGTCATCAGTGCTAGTTGAAAAAAATTACCCATGTGCGTTTTGTTTTCTTCACTTAAAAAAAAAGAAAAAAAAAGCTAACCATTAGTTGGTTACATAATTATTTTCACACTTTCATCTCTTACTTGATATGCTTATATAAATATATTTGTTTGTAGTGTAGCAGTATTGTTGCTTGATATGATTATGGGATTTTGATTTCAAATTTTATCTATAAATTTATTTTTAATATTTTATAAAAAAATTGATTTATTCAGAAAAAAGATATATGTAAAGTGAAAAATTATCTATTGTTAATTTGAATTAAAACATTTTGTAGACATAATTCCTTTTAAAATAAAGATAGATAAATTTTCATTTTTTCTATTCACGCATTCTTATTTACGTCATCAGATCGTGATTAGATCACGTAAGCTCAATCCAACATATAGCTAGAATTAATTAGTATCAAATTAATTAGGCCGATGAATTATATAACCAATCTAAGAACTTGTTCAAATCGGTTATCCAACGTGTTCTTCGATCGAACCAGTCCATTCAAATTAAATTAGGTTTAAGGATTATAAGATGGGATTATCTCACATTAAAATTTTAAATGACTTTAGTATGAATAAAAATGTGTTTATCTCTTTTATGAAAAAGAGTTTTGTTAACATTATAATTTAGAGTTAATTCCATGTAATTAAAAGTGAAAGAAAATTTATTGAGAAAAAACATTTATTACCTTAAAAATATAAAAGTATAATTTTACCAAAAAAGAGGGTGACCTACTAAAAAAATATAAAAGTACAATAGATATTTTTTCAATATTTTTTTTTCCACTTTTAATTACTTAAAATCAATCATCACAACTAATATTAATAAAACCGTTATGAAAATATATTTTTTCATATGAAAAATTTACATAACCTTTTTTCGTGAAAAATTTGTAATTCTTTCTCTATTTATAAATATTTAAAATTTTAAAAAGGTCCCACATATTGTAAAACATTTTATTTATCATTTATTATATTTCATAAATTTTTGAATAATTATTATAAAATTTATAACTGATATGGTTGATAGGAAAGTGATAACACCTCATTCATATCACGACAAACGTTAATGATATGTTTGGAAAATTATTAGAGACTCGATTAAATCACAAATTATATAAACTCAATTGCATCTATGCAATTATTCTCTAGACACCTTGAGCTCCAAAAAATATTGTGAAGGAGGGATGCTCGTCAAACAAGGTTTTAAGATGGCTTCATGAGGATTCAACTCGTGATGCTAAAATCATTATTTAACCTACATTACGACAAAAGCTTTTAATACATAAATTTTTTAAGAATCCTGCTAACTAGTGCCCTTAAGGCATTGGTTAAGAAATTTAAAATAGAAATTTTTTATTAGAATTTACATTGAGAATACATCAAAAATCACAGTAAATGTGCATTAATGACACTTTTTAATGAAAATTTTCTAATTTTTATTCTTTAACCAGTACACTAAGAACACTGGTTAGCATTTGTCTTTTTTTAAATGCCTTCAAGGTTGACTAGTGTAGGAATTTTAGGAAAGTGGCAGTAGAGAAAAAGATTCTCATATTTAGTAGAAAAGAATAAAAATATTTTCCAAACATAAAAGAATTCTAGGATGTTAAATATTTGTGAATAAAAGCCAAAAGATTTATTCCCACTTTCATTTATTTTTAATTTTTGTACATTGTTGTTACCACCATTGTTGTCATTATACAATTTTCACTCTTGTTTCCTCCATTATGCTTGTCACTATTCATTACCATTATTGTCATCACTACTTTTATCACCACCACACATGGTCACTAACACAACTAGTACCAATGCTATCTTGATAATTCATTTATTTAGTACTTTTATTTCAATTAATTTTTTTTAAAATATATTATATTTATGAAAATATTTTATTCAAATCATATGTAAAAATACAACTTTGCTTAAAATAAATACGTTATTCATAAAACTGTTAAATAATATCCAAACATATTTATAATTTTTTTTAAAAAGTTCTACTCAAAAACTTCATTCTAATAAAAGTTCTTTACTTAAAAATAAAATATTCTTTTTTACCAAACCATACCTAAATAAAATCTTTAATATTGCGTTATGTGCAACATATTTTTATTTTTAACCACTTATGAGATGAATTTACTTGATAATTTATATGTTTTATAATCATTTTCTCTTTTCACACCAATTTTATATACTTTCCTAGTTCTGTACAATTTTTTTTTTAAATTTATTTATCATATTTAGTTCTACACATAATAATTAAATTTTTTTAATGTAAAATAACGACAATAAGGTTTGAATCTAGAACATTGTACAAATTATCTAAACTTCCAACCACTAGGCCAATCCTAGTGGATTATAATAATTAGATTAATTACTATATTTTCTCAATTATATCCTTAACAAAAAAAAACAATATATGAAACGTCAAAATAATTAATGGAAAAAAATAAATAATAAGATAAAAATTATAAAAAATTTAAATAAAAATAAGAAAATAATTACTTTTTAATTTATGTGGTATAATACAGATAAAAAAAATAAAGAAAGTATAATTTAAAAAATGAAGGTTAAGGGGCTAAAGTCCACCTTTTCGCATTCTACATCCCTCCCATAAATAAATGGAGACAAGATTCAATTAAGTTATTGCTATTATTAGTCATGAAGACGTTTATGACCTTAGCTGTCTTCTTCTCATTTGAGTTTAATTTTTTTTTCATTTAATTTGTCAATTTCATTGCAGCTTAGGATTAATTTTCGTACTTGTGCTTTATATATATATAAGAGAGGGGGGGGGTGGAATTAGGGGTAGATCCTGTAGTGGATTAAAGATTTGACAGGTGGTCGACCGAGATTCTTCTTAAAGAATATAAGACGAAACTTGGCATACATTGATTATGCACCATTAAAAATCTGAGAGGTATGGCCATACCCTCTACGTGTGAACCGAAACACTGCTTAGCTAAAACTTTAAAGCCCTAATATCCAATTTAGAAACTTAAGTAATTTGTCCTTTAGTACTTTACTGTTATAAACACTATTATTAGGAGATCACTCCTCAAAATGGGAGCACCTTAAAGTGTCAATAGTTGCCCCCCCATAGTGGGTCGGTGTGCCATTTTGCTCAAAACACTCATAATCATAATTGACTAAAATATTTCATGTGATTCATGGAATTCAGCTCAACTGAGCAAGTGATTATACTTTTAACATTTAATTAAATTCCGAACCAAAGTTATATGCAACACCTGTTTTAACAACTGTCCTTGAAAGATTCTATAAGTATATAATAATATTATAGACTAGATTTGTAAATGATAGTCATAGTAACGAAGTTGGATCAGTTGATCCTCATATCACTTGTGTTTGATAAAACTACATTACAGGAAAGAAGTAAACATAAGAATTTAACAATTAATTAGATCAAATCCCAATTCAACATCTCATTTCTTTCTTTCTTTTCCTTTTCTGTTAATAAGAATGAAACTAATAATTTTTATCCTTCCAGCCACACTATTTTTATTTAATATATTATATATTTCTCCACTTTGTGCAATGTAAATCCCTAAAAAAGTAAGGTTCCTATATTCTTAAATATAAACACTTGATAAAATGATTATGTTCGTGCCTAACTCATGTTTGATATTTTATGTCACTAATGTCAGATATGATATAATATGTAGAAACAGGACACATTAAATTATCACATTTGTGTGAGTCAATGCTTGTGTCATGTTGGTGTCCATAGTTCTTAATATCACGTATATGTTACATAGTTTATAATTTCAGACTAAACAACTAGCAAGTATTTCAGACACAAATACAGTAAATATAAAAATATAAATTAAAAAAATTAAGAAAATAATTTAATTGGTGAAAGATTATTTTCTTAATAATAAATATTATAAAATAAAGGCTTAAATACACTTTTGGTCTTTTTTTTTTTTAAAATTTGTTTTGGTCTTTTATCTTTTAAAATCATTAATTTGGTCTGTTATCTTTTTAAAATGCTCCATTTCGATCCTTCCATTAGGTTATAAAACCCCTAAGAATCCTAAACTTCTACAAATTCAATTACTCACAATTGGAGCAACTTTTTCAAAAATTGACTAAGGGTTTTTTTGTGTCTCTTAGAGGCGATCAAAAGCCCTCAAAGTTTGTAGCAAATCGCCTCTTGTATCAAGAAAATTTTATGACTATTAGTTGTTCGTGTTTGTGTTTTTAAAATTTAATAAAATAAAATTATTATAGTGGCGGTTAAAAACTGTCACTATGTTAAAATTAATTATTTTAAAAATCAGTAAAACCTAGGTTCTTCTTCATTGAGGGCTAACCCAAACAAAAAGAGAAAAAAATAAATAAAGAGAATCCAGGAAGGTGGTACAACAGTGGTGGAAAAGGTCGTGCAGCTTCCTAGCAACAACTCTGGCAAATGCTTTGGTAGTTCAACAACTTTGATTTGGCTTTGATTAGTCAACGACCTTGCAGCTGGGGGTTGATTTGTAGTGGCTCGTGGCTGTACATGGTTTCAAAAGGTAGAGCTAGGTGGTTCTAGTTCACGTAGTGTCTTAGTCATGGCTCAATGGTATAATCAGCATTTATATTGTGATTCGCGAATGGGTTTTGTTGCTGGCTCAATGGTGGTTGAAGGATGTGATTTGTGGTTTCAGGAATGTTTGTTGGATTGTGAAAGTGCTTAGCTAGGGTGAGGGAGGTTGCGGGTGGCAGCAACCATTAATGATAGAGGAGAAGGGAGCGCAATTCTTGCACATAAAGTTGGGGGATTTCTCATTTTTGATTTGCAAAATTGCTTTTGAGATTGATTTTGGGGCTGGAGATTTCATTTTCTGATTTGTTAAATTGATTTTGTGCATTCACAATTGAAAGGAGGAAGGGGAAAGAAAAAAGAGGAAGACGAAGAGGGGGAAGGGAAGAAAAGGAAAGAAAAGGAAAAAGAGATTGTTTTGTGGCAGTTTTTAACTGTTATTTTTTTAAAAATCAGAGTTTTCTGTTATCAAAGTTAACATTGTTGATAAAGAAGACCAAAATGGAGCATTTTAAAAAAAATAAAGGACCAAATTGACGATTTTAAAAAATAAAGGGTCAAAACAAATTTTCTTCAAAAGATAAAAAACCAAAAGTGTATTTAAGCCTAAAATAAAATATAAAAATATAAAAAAATAAAATTTAAAATTTTTTGTTTAAAAAAAAGCTCAAAAAATATCTTATTTAATAGAAAGTTGTTTTAATGATAATTTACAAATATCCTATTATATCAAAGTTCATTGAAGAAATTTGAGTATTAATTGAAAAAAGTGAAAAAAGTAATTGAATATGATACATAGTTAAAGAGAAAAAAATTAATTTGATATGATAGCTTAGAAAGCATATGCCTTAAGAGGAGAAAGATACATAGAAAACAAAAATACGCATAAAGATTTTTATATTCTTAAATATTGTTATTTAAATTTGTTATATACAAATAAATACCATTATATTAAATTTAAATTTTCATTACCAAAAAATTTAAGTAACTAATTATAAAATACCCTGTATAATGGATGAGATCTAACTACTAGTTACTGGTATCCATAGATAATTTGTTACAAGGGGCAAAAGCTAGACAATTTTTTTATGGTCTATACAAGGAGCTTTTGATAACTAACGGCGTACAAATAAAAGTTTGGTCTTCTTGGGATTACATGTTTGGACTAAGGACATACGAGGAGAAAGAAGGGAAAGGAAAAGACTTATAATTAGTCTTTTAAATGTTTTATAGTCTTGTTTTTTAAAAAAGGAAGAGAATCAGAATTTTTATAAACTCTCCACAATATTTTTTATGTATTTTTTAGTTCCCTCAAATTGGAGAATTTTAGAGAAAAAAAATTCTATTTGATTAATTGTTTTTTAAAAAATAAATATTAATAATTATTTTATTTTAAGTAATAATTTATCATCTTGTAAAATAAAGATTTGTCTTTCATTTTTCTTCGTCCCTTTTTATTTATTTCATTTCATTTTTCTCCAAACTCAAGATATACCCTTAGAAAACTTTACTACAGAGATTTTTGCTTTGGTTAGAAACTCTTGAGCCTAAAAGAGAAATATGTTTCATTTGGTAGTCTAAATTGGTCACATTTTTGTGTAATCCTTACTATCAAGGGATAAATCTTTCTAGTTCCATTCTTTAAATAAAGATGGTATGTAACGCTTGATAGCTTTAGGATCGACGGTTGTCCCTACAAACCAACACAAGACTTTTCAACGTACTTTGTCCTCACTCGCACGCTTCCTGAGAAACTTTCCAGGAGGTCACCCATCCTATAATTGCTCCAAGTCAAGCATGCTTAACTGTAGAATTCTTAAGTGATAAGCTACCACAAAGTAGATGCATCTTGTTAGTATAGATAACACTTATTAATTCCTTTAAGCTATTCTCAACTGTACAGTCCCATATCTGCACAGTCTCTAGATCCCTCTTATTCTAGTGTGTATTCGATTCAATATGTATGTATTCATCGTAAAACTATACATCATGATTTCATAATCAGAAAAATTACTGAAATACAGGGAGATCAAAGTATACATCAAAATAGTTACTACTTATTTCTAGTACATCAAAAAGATCCTAGTCAGAGCAGTGTCCGTCTACCCTATCCCACAAAATAACAAACTATCAAACTAGCCCTATAGGTCTTCATCAACAGCCGGGTCTTTATTAACTGCGATCAATCATGCACAAAAGAAAAAGTAATGGAGTGAGGTGATTTGTTCTAATATCACCTTTACATGTATGGTAGAAATTCAACCACACAATACAGATAAAACACAGTTGACAATAAAAGGGGAACCTAAAGTTTATTCTATGTTATACTATATTTGACTCAATATGGATCTATACTCTCCATTAGTGGGTAATAGTTCTTAACAGAACTTGGAAAGTGACTGGGAGTACATATACCTCTCTCAACATCATCTCATGGTACACTCCTCATCATCATTGAGGAACAAAATAACAATTTAGGATATCCTTTTATAGAGGTATACTCTCACCAATCTTGGTGATGTTGAGCAGTTGTCAAGGTTATCAAGCTGGTTAAGTAATTGCCCCAGCTCAAGAGCGCTACCTTGGCCATTAGGACGCTCACCACTCGATACCATACCCTCTAGACCTCACCATAGGTCCCTGCCTTTCATCTTGCAGTGTACCAAATTGTAGCTTCTCTAGTAGGGTGTCATGCTACTGTATGCCACTTGTTTTACATTACTCACTAATTTATCACTTCCTAATTTCTTAGACAGAAGTTTCCTCAGTCTCATTTAATTTGAGCACTAGTATAATCAATATTTCTACCTTATATTGTAGAAATTGCACAATAACTAAAATTTTAACAGAATGATGACATAGTAATTATAGTTTAATTACTCAAATTTTGGCAGGATGACAACTAAATAAAACATTTTGATTTTCTAAAATTGAGCAGAGTAACAGCTTAGCAAGTGTGTTTTAATTTCCTAAAATTGAATAGAGTAACAGTTTAGCAAGTATAATTTAATAATTTAAATTTGAGCAGAGTAACAATTTAGTAATTATGATTTAATATTTGGGTAGAGTAACAACTTAGTAAAAATTAAAATTAACATTAAACAACAACAACAACAACAACAATAATAATAATAATAAAACTTAAGCCTAAACGGGTTTAGGGGAAAAACCCTTCCTACCAACATGCAAAATGACAATAATTTAGAACCAACCTCACTCCCCCCATTACCTCTAAGGTTGTTGATGAAGAGGATGGAATTGTTGATACAAAGCTTCTAGGAGAAGAAATTCTACTAGTTGAAAACTAGCAAAATTTTAACATAAAAACTAAATAAGAAAAATTTCTAGAGAGAGGCTCTCTAGCTTATGGAGGAGAAGAATGGTGAAAATCTTGTCTAAGAATGGAGGTATTTATAGAGGAAGAGGAGGCTTAGGTGTCCCACCATTTACATCATCCATTATGTCATTATTATGTCATAAATCAAATTTTTATTTATTTTTAATATAATTTAGGGACACATACACCATTTAGGGTGGTGAATCACTCCTGATAGGCTTGGGGACGTGCTATATGAGCTGTCCTCTAGCTCCTCAGTGTAAATTTTATCTATAGGTGCATTAACCGGTATCGATAAAAACGCCTAAACTTAAAAAATTAGCTTTTAGTATCAAAATAATGCATTTTAATGGAAAACTGGGCAAATACATTATTTTTCATCAAAAATAAATTTCTAATAATAAATTTTAATTTTTATTAATTTAATTCGAATTATATGTATTTATTTTGCATTTTTAAGCAAGAAAATTCATAAAAAATCCATTTTAATTCAATAAATACCAAAATTTTGTCAAAATTCTAAAATTAAATATTTTACCCATAAATAAACTAAAATACCATTTTCACCCTTTCTAAATGTCAAACAAATACTGGTTAGGTTTAATAGACATTTAGGGCATTTTGGTCATTTTATATAAGAATTCTAGAAAATTCTTAGAAAATTTTCAAAATTATATTTTAATATATATGACATGATTCCAAGCTCAAATTGACATTTTAATGTCAATTGAATCTTTTTCTGATGCCAGCCCTTAATGTTGAGAAATAGGGACAAAACTGTCATTTTCTAATTTTTCCGGGCTCTGGATCGAAAAAATTATTAAAAATCACAATTAAATAGATCTTGAAATTTTGACCATAATGGTGGGATCAGAATTTTGAAATTCCTTCCCGATTTTTCAAAATTACATTGTCAAATATTAGAAAAACGGTTGACAAAATTAAAATAGGCTTATTATATTTTTCACTATTTTTATTTCAATATAAAAATTTTATAATGAAATACACTTAATATAAAATTTTCAAAATATTTTAAGGTCAAAAAGTCTCTGGTTGGTTTCGGTAGTCAACTAGGGATATTTTTGTCATTTTTGAAAAATTATTTCAATAAATTTATGAAAAATTTACAAAATTATTATTAATTATTCTAAGTACATTGATGACTTAAATTTTTTTTTAAACACTTCCAACTATTTTTATTTATTAATTCTGTTAT
This sequence comes from Spatholobus suberectus, assembly GCA_004329165.1. Classification (NCBI taxonomy): domain Eukaryota; kingdom Viridiplantae; phylum Streptophyta; class Magnoliopsida; order Fabales; family Fabaceae; genus Spatholobus; species Spatholobus suberectus. The sequence goes on from CM014732.1 coordinate 6,784,268, forward strand.
TTAGCACTTTAAGGCCAAAACGGTCATTTTATAAATTTTTGAACTCTGTTTTCCAAAAATTATTAAAAATCTAAACTAAATACTACTTTCTAATATGAACATAATCATAAGGATTAATGTTTTGAGATCTCCATCTAGTTTCCTAGAAATAAATATAGAATAATTTAATATATAAAAGTAGGGGTGTTACATGGTATCCCATCTACTTTTTCTACTTTTTAGTCTTAGTTCAATACATCAACCCTTATTATTTGTTCGGCTTGGGGTGACTTTGCAATCCCATATCCACTCGATGCCAACGAGGACTACAGGGACAGAAGGTACAAAGTCTACTATAATGATGGAAACTTAGAGTTATTGTTAGCAGTAAAACGTACAACAAGATCCTTAGAATTGACCCAAGTGCTAACAAACATGCCATTAGCCCACCCCCTATAGTGAAAAACACTTGTTATTCTTATGATCTCTTTAGAGGAGGCTTGCTGCTTGATGAAAGCTTTTCCTTCAGTATCCTTAAATCTAATACTATCCCTTAGTCTCCTTTGAACTATTCTTCATGCAACATTTGTAAGAAGTTTGAGGAAAAGGTGGTGGAGGAGGGAACTTGGTGCATGGGCACCCTTTGCTACCATTACTTAAAGGACCTGTCCATGGATTCCCATAAGATCAAAGTCAAGGTTGGGAGTTGCACTGCTTAAAAATATTTGCTGGCTTTCAAGCTTGATGACCCTCTTGAAACTTGGAATCATGGGATTGAAATGCAATGGCTAAGATGCATGTTTGTGGTGTCATATTGGTAACAACCACTTTTTGTGCGATGCTTTATGCTGCCTTTGATCAAGAGAAACCTGCAATAGTAGTGTAGGTTTGTTGCTTTTGAAGCTTTCGTTGTTAGAAGAGAATATCTAATTGTCAAGTGTATACTCTTGTTTGCAAATCGCCTATTGTTTTGTGCTAACTTGTCTTGTTATGTTCCTTTGCTTTTGCTTTTGTATCCCAAATTTGCTTGTTTGTTTTGTTTTGGTTCTTATTTGAATTAAAGATAGACTTCAATTTCTTGCTCTAAGTAGAACATAAATTGTTCTTTTCATTATATTTCTTGTCGTATTGATACCGTAACATGCATTTCGGTGGTTAATCATTTTTCTTCAATAATAATTTGTCTCACTAGAGAGAACACTCAACACCTTCAAAATAACATAGAGATAACAATGAGACATTTTGTTAGGACTAAGAAGGGCACTGATTGAAGTTGTTTTTGAATGCAAAAGTTGCATGTGATTTATGGGAAAAAAATAAACACTCAAAAAACTTGTTACACACTACTAACTATTCAAACGAAATGCCCCAGAACCAAAGTGAAGGTGTAACACAAGTGCAACCTTTATTTTCCACGCACAGTAAAAATAAATTGGAGCTTGGGCCATCTACTTTCAGGCACCCAAATCATAGTTTACTTCATTTTTTTTTCTTTGGAGTATTAATGTGACAGGGGGAGTATGATCTAAGCACCAAAGATTATGGGCTCCAAGGTTGTACTTTGCCCGGTGCATTATGTTTGAACAAGGTTTAATATTTTTTTATTAAAATGTGATGTCTTTCAATTTTAATTTTTATTTAAAATTTTATAATTACACGAGTTTCAAAAAAACTATATTTTAAAATATCATTAAGTATAGGGAAAATTATCATTTTTATTTAATATTAAATAGGATATTTATCCTTATTATTTATTAATAAAAGAAAAAACAAGTATATTTTAATAAATTCCTAACATAATATTTAATCTTTAAATCAATTCAAATTCAATCTCTATAATGAAATTATAAACAATAGATTCGAATTTTAAATCAATTTAAATCTAAATATTTGTTTTTTTATGATTCCAAATACAGCCATCAACCAACCAAAAAAATAAAAACCACAGCCATCAATTGTTGGGCGATTTACAAATCTCCGCTTTCAAATTTGGGTCGAGTCCAAATTACTCACTGATTAAAAAAATACAACCTTTCTAAATGTGCCATATTTTCATACCTGAGGTTACAACAACAGTTACGTACACAATCTTATAATAAAGGCACATCTGCTGAAAAAAATGAGTAAATTATATTAACACCTTTTGAGATTTTTTTCATACTGCACATGATATCTTTTTTTTTTTATCTTTACACTAACCCCCTTACATTTCTTATATATTACACTAACCTTCCTTAATTATTTAAAAAATATTACAACATGTACCTCTTTAAAAAATATTGTTATAAATCTTTAAAAAGCAAAAAAAATTATATACAATTTAAAAAATTTTCAAGGGATGTCACTCAAAAAATATTTACTGTCTGTTTAATTTTGTTTATTATTTTTGAAACGCGTTCTGCAAAAATGGAACTCAAAGCAGTTATTAAGAGTAAAAGATGAAAGGAAAATATTTTCAAGAGTACTACAGAACTGTTAGTCTAAACTTTTAGAGAAAAAAGTCCTCAATTAAAAAAAATGATTTTATAATTATAATAATTAAATGATTTTTTCAAAAACAATCATTTTTATTACCCATTTTAATAACTAAAGAAAATAAGTCATAAAATACCTACATCATAAAATCACCTTTGTTTTTAAGCAATCCCAAACATCAAATTACAATGCTGTCATCTATAAAGCAATTTTCTCCACTTCTTTTAAGAATAAACTTAACACTTCCAAGCAATTATTATTATTATTTTTTAACAAAAGCAAGCACTGTTCTGCAACCACGTGGTTAATGCGTAATTTATCCTACTTCGTTAGCGAAAGACAGTCCATTCAGCACTTTGGGGGAGGGGGTCACAAGAATGCTGGTCATAGGATTCGAAGAGACATTTGAGACATATTGTATTTGTATAACACAAGTTTGGAAGATACAGAGGCAGCCACAAAAGCTTCAGTTTACTTACAAATACAAGCCGTTAGCACATTCCACTAGAATTTTTATCTACCAGAGACAACTTGTTTGTTCTGTCAGTCAGTCCAACAGCTGAGCAAAAGCCAGAATCAAACTTACAGCAACCTCCAAAACACCTACTAGCCCTATCTCAATTCTCAACCTCATTTCTTACACATCTATGACAATCACCAGCGAAAATGTAAAATCAAGCATGCTCACACTGCCAGGGAAAAATTATAATAATATTTACTATGTTACTGTAATACTAGATAATTACTATGCTGTAACGGTGGGTCTGCTAGGCCGTTTTCCTTCCATGGCATCTTTCTTCTTTCGACAGTTTGTGCAGAGGAATGGGCCTTCCCATGGCTTAGATGCTGGAGAGAAAAAAGGCCCAGAATTCACCGATAAACCATCACCAGGGGGTTGATCCACTTGGCAAACCGCACAGCGGAAAATACCAGAATTCTTATTAAGCGGAAAATCCTGACCTAGCCTGCATTTTAAAAAAAGATAGAATTTAAGAATTGCCCACACATATACACCCAAATGCTAAAGAAATCATTTCATTCCAGTCACTTGTCAGGTAAGTTGCTATTACATTTCGAGGGATGACATGCAAGCCGTTAAGGGCTCCAAAATGGCAGAACTTACCTTTCTGTAAGCATTGCAGAACCCTCTTCAAATAACTCCTCCACAACACCAACTGCAGAAAGCTTATTGGTAGCTTTGTTCACAGAGTTCTCAGATTTCTTTCCAAAAAATAGAAGCGATGTTAGCATATTATGTTTCTTTCTTGGAATTGGTGGTAATACAGGGACGTCCGAAGGAATAATATCTACAACAAGGCAGGTTGTATCATCCTTTAGGCCTCTTGACCTTAGAGCTTCCTGGGAAAAAAGAACAAAACAAAGAATTTACTAAATATTGGACATCCATTCCTAGTATGGGAAGAATGCTGGAACTAATCATCACCTTAACCACTAGTTTTGCAGCAAGCTCTGCAGGTAGACCCCGACATGACATGGCAGCCATATCAGATGATAAAGCATCCCAAATACCATCAGAGGCTATAATAAGTCTTCCACCAGCATTTGAAAGCTGAGAAATCAATAGACAAATGTATATGAGCAGTGAAACTTAGACTTTAAAGCTTCCACATAAATGGGTCACCAAACAAAGAACACAATAATGAAACCAGCTCACCTTCACTTGCTTAACATGTGGTATTGGCACAATAAATTCCCCCACGTCTGTGTCACCTATTGATCTAGACAGGCACAATCCACCAGGCCAGCAGCGAAGAGGCCCAACCTATAAACATATTCACGAACCAAAACTACTAAGTTTAAGCAATCTTTATTAGAAAGCACAAAGGTGATTGCATCATACCTCATTGCCTCCAAATACATTGAGTCTTCCCACTTCACCACCACTGGCAGTAACACGCTCCCTCTCTTCTGCATTCTCTTCCAGTCTGTGATCAACTGTCAAGAGAGAAACCACACCTCCCTGAGTGTCTAATATGCAGCGGGAATCCCCAACAGATGCAACAGTGATAGTCCATCCATCAACCAGAACAAATGTAGCTGTTGTTCCAGAAGTTTCCCCTGCAGATGAAATTAAAACATCAACTTAAGCACACACGAAGATCTATGAAGCAAGTAAAGAATATTTTGTATGTACCCTTTTGCTGAAACTCTATGTCAGTCTTCACAAAACCAACAACCAGAGCACGAGGTAGAGCCTGAAGCCAAGCATCCCTGCTAATATCTAGAGGTATTGCACTTAAAACATTATTTAGCAAGTTTTCCTTTGCAAAAATAGCAGCTGATATCCCGTTATGCCCATCAAAGATCTGGCAATCAAGAATTCCTTATAGATATCATAACCATTGTGAGAATAAATTAACGCTCCATTTGATCACTGAGAAATGTAAAGAAGTGGAAAAAAAATGCACTTCAATTCTCATTTGAAACCTACTAACCACGAGAAACCACCATGCAGGACCAACCACCAACTCAGTCTTAGACTCTATTTGGATAAACTTCTTTATAAGCACTTATAAAAGAAGAAAATGAAAAGCAAAATGAATCAAACTTCTTCCATAAGTTAAAACCAATTTACGCACCTTAGCTTTTAGAGAAGTTAAATGAGAGAACTTCTATAAAAGTTAAACTGCATAAGTTGATTTTAACTTATAAGAATAGTTTAATTTATTTTACCTATTTTTCTTCTCCTTAATGAGAGAACAACTATAAAAGTTGAACAGCATGAGTTAATTTTAACTTATAGAAAAAGTTTAATTTATTTTACCTATTTTTCTTCTCCTTCTATAAGTGCTTATCAAAAAATTTATCTACACAGGGCCTTAGATTTAGGCCATATTCTCATTTCCTAATATTCAAACAATTCTATCTCCAGAAATTTCCCTAAAGTCTAAAACGATGTTAATCAACTAAAATAAATATAGGCGTAAACCAAGAAGACAAATAATACCGCAAAGACAGAAAACGCCGTTGATGCATCCCCAGGAACCCTGAGGCAATCTGTCTTGATCAGAAAGTAATCTTCTCCTTTCTTGGCCAATCCAGCTTGTCCATACTTCACGAAAGGTTTTTCCACTTTTTCATTTCGAAGCTCACGGCCAATCAGAGTCCCCAGTGGAACCGGCGGTGGCTTCGTACTCGAAAATTCAATCCTACTCATCTTATCTCAGTTCAGAATTCAACATTTCCGAAACCGCAGCGAAGAAAATCTACCTAGTCATCCAAATGAATTCGAAGAAAAATCAATATAAATCCCAAAGACTTGCTGTCATCTACTAGATCTACGTGTGACATATCAATCAACGCGATTTATTTATTTTCAAAATAAGATCTACGAATGAAGCAATAAATCTAGAAGAACGGATCGTAGAGGCATAACAACGTGCATTACAGTAAAACAAACCAAAGCCTAAGCTTCACAGAAAAACAATAAAACCAAAGCTAGTTTAATCCGGGGAAGCGAGATATCAAAATCAGATAAAATCACCGCCAGAAGCATCAATCACGAGCCAATGTCTCAACTAATTTGCGATTACGCCAATGCAGCTCAAAGAGAAAGAAGGAATTATTGAAATTCCTGAGTCATTCGGGCAAATTTGGGTAAAAATTAATATTGTTTTTAAGGTAAGCGGAAAAAACCGGTTCACCCAAAACATTGAATCAATTTAATAGAGAAAATGGAAATAATAAGGAAAATTAGGAAAAACTAAAGTGAGCGGTGAAAATGCATTAGATCGAGGAGCGAGAATGAAGTACATTGCACATCGGCGAAAGCAGGCTCACTAACGGTCCGATTGTGGAAGCGGTGGAGACGGCATTTTGGGAAGAAGAGGGGTTAAGATCAAATGGCGATAAACCCTAGAGAAGAGAAGAGAAGATACAATGGGAGTGGCAGTGACGGGGAAGAAGAGAGCGTTGCTCTGTCACTATGATTTGATTGAAAGAGATAGAACGCGCAAAAAAGAGGGTGCTTTTGGTTTTGGGTATAGGAAGGAATCCTTATAATGACTTTTTTGTCCTAATCTTCCTTGTAAATTGTAACACACGGAACGGAAGAGAGGGGGTAATCCTGTGTTTTTCACAATTACCCTTTTTCTTAAAATATATATATATATTAACCAGATTCTTAAAACACTGTTTAAAAAATTAAAAATAATTTTTTAATAATAGTATAATATTTAATATTATTAATTAATATGTTTTACTTTCTTTAACAAAAAATTTATTTATTAATTTTTTTAATTAATATAAAGGTAATACATGGTTTGCCCCATCAAATCAAGTAATGAATAGGTAATTTTCCTTCCATATTTTTCGTTTCCATGGTCAAATACATTTTGGGTAATGGAATGTTTAGTTTTGGGGGAAAAAAAGGAAAAAAAATAAAGAAAAGAATGAAAAAAGAGTAGAAGTAAGATAATTTTTTAGATTATTTGATTAAAAAAATGAAAAAAAAGATAAATATGTATATAAAATAACATAAATACCTAAATAAATAATAAAATGTGATAAAAATAGGGTATTTTTGTTATTCTTTTTTTTAAAAAAAAAACCTTTCTTTCATTTTCTGTTTATTTGTGGGCAAAACTTAAATGACTGTGGGTCCCATTCACAGAACATCTCTCCTTTGTCCCGTACTCCAAGCAATGGATGGACAATTTTTTTTTTTAAAGTTTTCCTTTCCTCCTCGATTTATCTGTCCATATTCTGCTTTAACAAATGAAGCGTAAGCAATGATGTGATACTCATCTAGTAAGTACATGAATTACTAGTCTAATACAACAGTCACACGACAAAGTGTTGTCTATGCCATTTTAAAGATGTTTTTAGTGTCTACAAAATTCTCAACTTCCAATTTTGGTCCTAATAAAATTCAAATTTCAATTTTCGTCCTTAATTAATTGGCTAAATTATTAATTTGGTCCTTTAATTTATTTATTTTATTCAATTGGGTCTCTCTATTATTAAAAAGTTCAATTAGGTTTCATAATTTTCAAAAGGTTCAATTAGGTCCTATAATTTTTAAAAATGTCACAATGTTACCTTTTTTGTCCGAAACAACGTCATTTTTCATTATATTTTTCACTACATTTTTCCACCTTGTTTAGTGTAAAATTAGACAAAAACGACGTCGTTTTAAATGAAAAGGATAACAGTAGAGCATTTTTGAGAATTATGGGACCTAATTGAACCTTTTTGAAAATTATGAAACTTAATTGAACCTTTTAATAATAGAGAGACCCAATTGAATGAAATAAATAAATTAAGGGACTAAATTAGTAATTTAGCCTAATTAATTTTTGTCTAGTTTTATTTTTTTAAACTTCTAATCTCTTCTTCATCGACTTTCTCCTCCATCTTACCAACATGATCTCAAAGTTATCATTCAAATTACTATTATGGATTAGAAGCAAATATGGAAATGGAACCATAGGCTCTGGTTTGTTGACAAACAAATGTCCCAGATCTAAATCGGGTGTCAGAACCTCCAAAACACACTCCTTAGCATCTTTCAACAACTAATAGAGTTCCAACACTTGGAGCTTTAATTTAACAACCTTTGCAAACTATATTAATATCAAGGACAAAGTTTCAAATTTCTTTGGTATTGACATGCTTTCTAGTAAAATCCTTTTGCACTCAACCTTTAAAACACCCTTAAGGGTAGCAAGATAAGACATATAGTCTTCAAATCAAGCTTGAGATTTTTCAGTGTTACATAACTTTTCCTTGTTACAATTGACATTGTGCAACAATGAAAAAAATAATCATGCTTAGAACACATCAAAACCAAAGAAATCCAAGACCTTGCCCATAATATTAGTTGCAAATGTTGTTGAATTAGAGCTCAAAGTGTTGCAATTTTGTTAATTGCTAAAGAATGTTGGAGAATGTGTCTTCAAGGTTATAACACCCAATTAACATTTGGGTCATTTGTTTGTCATCAAAGCATAGCACACGGTTCCGCTCTTGTATTTACTCCTAATCCCAAATAGTAGTTTTAACAATACTCCGTGACCATGTTAGTAAGATGAAGATGGAAATGGATAAAAAAAAAAGATTATCAGTAGAGGTAAAAATAGGCTAGGCTAGACTAGGCTTTACAAGGACTAAGCTTGACCTTGGTTAAAAATACATGGCCTGAGCCTAACCTGTTTATCCGTCATAGACCTTTTTAAGGGTTTAGCTTAGCTTACAAGTCTGTTTAAGGGCCTACTTTGTGATAATTTAACACCAAGATAAAGGTGAAAATAGGTATGTTAGGCTTTATAAGAATTGAGTCTAACTTATTTATATGATATAAACATATTTTTAAAGTCTAATCTAACATTCATGATAACTTCTTTAAAAATATAGTTTGCAATGAGACCTTTAAATAGGACATAAATTTATTTATTAATAAACTTATTTGCTTAATTTTTTATGTAGGTCAACATGCTTAGCATTTAAAAAGATAAATAAATGTAAGATTTGAATACATTATAACAAATTTAACATAATAATAATAATAACAACAACAAAAAATATTTATTTATTTTTATTTAAATAGGTTGGCCTGTTAGCTGTAAAAGGCTTTTTGAATAGCCTAAAGCTTGACCTTTTTGACTAAATAAGATTTAATAAAAGCATTTGCCTGATTTATTTCTAAAAAAGCCTGGCTTGGACCTGATGTAAGCTAGGTCATAGCCCCTTTGTCAAGGGGCTTGACCTATTTCCACCTTAATTATAGGTTTTAAAAAAACTAAAACTAGAAAAAAAAAATTAAAGACAAAAAATTGAAGTTGGAATTTTATATGGACAAATATTAGAAGTTGAGAATTTATGAATAACTAAAAACATATTTAAAATGATACAAATAACATTTTGTCACATGGTTATCATGTTAGATTAGTAGTCTACATGACAAGTCATGTGGTTGCCACATCACTAAATGGGACCCACTTGATGACAAGGACAAAAGTGTGGACGAAATATTAACTAGGGACAAAGAATGCTTGACAAAATTTTTAAGGATTGAAAGTGACAAAGACAATAAATATAGGGACTACAATAATATTTGAGCCTTATTTTTTTCTCATAATATCCTCTCACTTGATAAATGAGGGTTAAATCTTTTGAAATTAAAGTGAATAATTTTACTATATTTTTATGTGCATGAATTTTAATATCAAATGCAATACCACACACTTAAAGAATTTTAACTCTTTTTGTCCATAACTACACATGTGGATTACCTAAAAGTGTTATTTTCAACTAAAACATTGCAAAAAGAATTTAATAAAAAAATAAAAATAACATTTACTTGATTTCAAAACCCTTAGAACAACAATCTAAGAAATTAAGTCCATGATATGATTTAAGAATGAATCAAAGCAAATCCGAATCTTCCTTGAATTGAATTATTAAATTTGTGCAAGAACAAGTAAGAAAAAGGAAAACAATATATGGAAAAGGTAAGAAGATAACCAAGAAACGCACCACACTCAAGAAGAGTGATAAGTCTTGTGTAAAATCATCACAAAGGTGCGAGAAACCTTTGATATGATCCAAGTAAATAGTTTACTCCAAAAACCCTAAAAGAGGCACAAAGCTCTCTCACAATATGATGAAAATTCAAACTTTGTTAATGCCAAATTGAATCCTTACAAAGGTATTTAAAGAGTTCAAATCAAAATAAAATCTAATAAAATCTCATAAGAATCTCTTAACAATCAAATAATAAATCTAATCAAATCTCCTAATAATTAAATAATAATTCTAATCAAATCTCCTAATAATCAATGCAAGCATTTAAAACAAAAGGAACCTAAAATAGGTCTGAATTGGGCACACTAATAAACAACCCAAATCCTAAACAAATCAAAAACCCAAAAATAATTAATAACAAACTGAAACAAGATTAATACCTAAAAGGTGCACCTAAAACTAATCCTAATTGAGGCCTTCTTCTGCTTGGATTAATTGGACCAACTTGGGTTCTTCTTTTCCCATATTTTGCTTGAGTCTAAAAATGTTGATCACCTCTTGTTGTGAGGCCTCCTTAGCCTGATTGGTTCTTACTTTAGTCATAGGTTCTTCTAGCCCAATTAAAGGATCTTCCTTCTTAGCTCCTCTTCACTTGATGGTCTTCTTTAATCTTCATCATTCCCTCCTTTTTTAGGAGAATTCACCCATAAATTTAAAGCTTCCTCACCTACATCAAAGGGACTTAGGTCAACCACATTAAATGTTGCACTAACTCCATATTCACCTAGTAAGTCAATTTTGTAGGCATTATTTTTATTCTCTCAAGGACATAGAATGGTCCATCTCCTTTAGGTTGGAGCTTAGATTTCCTTTGAATAGGAAACCTCTCCTTCCTCATATATTCCCACACCCAATCTCCTAGCTCAAATACAACCTTTTTCCTTCCTTTGTTGGCTTATTTAACATATTGCTCCATCTTCTTTTCAATTTGAGCTTTCACCCCCTCACTGGTGGTAAGCCATGAGGTACTTCCTTGGGTAATACATCTTTAAATTCCTACAAAATACATTCAACATCACTAGGCAAAGGATTAGCATTAGAATTTAAGCAAGCTTCTTTGTATAAGACAATGTACATAGGCTGCCTAATAAGAAAAGCTTTCTTCACCTCATTTTCTTTTATAGAAAAGCTCTCAATTTTTTTCTCAAATTCTTTTCATTATCTTTTATCTTTCTTCTCTCTTTATCTTTTGAATTTTGTCCTCAAAATTGGAATTTTTCTTTCTCTCATGATCTTTTTCTTCTCCTTTCAAGTTTTTTCTCTCTTGCTTTCTTTTTATTTTCAACTTCACTTAGTCCTCACAAACCTCTCTCAAATTCTTTTCATTCTTTTTTGTTTTTATGAGTATTATGTACAAATTAGAGTTTGTTAGTGATATCATCATAAGTCACATGTCTATCAACTTTCAAGTAGAAAATGGCTAGCCTCTATGGGAACAACATCACACAAAACTTCATCTTCATATTTTTCAATGGAAAAGCTAACCAACACTTGTTGGTTTACCACCATCTCACCCTTTTCACTTAGCCATTAGAGCTTATATGATTACAAATGTAAAGTAGTTTTAAGATTGAGTTTGGTCACAACCCAATGCTTGCCACATTAGTGCAACTCCTACTATCAATGATCATAAAGCACACTTTCCCTTGAATAAGACATCTTGTATGGAAGATGTTCTCCTTTTGGCTTTCATCATTCTCTTTACCTTGACTTCCCAACAACCTTCTCACCATCAACAAGTCACCTTCTTGTCATAAGCTTCACATTTACTTTTCTCCTCGCTAGATGATTGAGAGGAACATGAAGAGAATTCACTACTGATGCTCCCATTGTTCCTTATCATCGCTGTCTTCCTATTTGGAATTAATTAAGGACTAAAATTTATAATTGAATTTTATAAGGACTAAAATTTAAAAAAATGACAATTTTATAGAAACTAAAGCCAATATTTGAAAATTTTATAAGAACAAAAAATATTTTTAAAACGACACATATAACACTTGTCATGTGGCACACTCGTGTGACTACATACACATCACATTCTTCTCACGTGGCATCCACGTCACATGGATGTGCCGTGCGGCAAGTACTAATGCATTCTTTCATTGGACACGACGACGCTTAATGATTTTAATTTAACCTTAAGGAATAAAATTACTGATAAAAATAAACAAGAAACTAAAAGTGGATAATGTGTGTATACAACAGTATGATCCCACAATTGTAGAAATTGGCGTAGGAATTATGATCTATAAAATTGGCCTTGGAATTACTCTTTCAAGGTGTTAGGTTTGAAACCAATAATAAGAGGATTTATGATCCCACAATTGCAGAAGCGTTGGGCCTACGATGATCATTCCCAAATCCTTCCTCTCCAAATTCCCAAGCCCCTTCAAATTTCTTCCATTTGTAATTCTATTTGTGATTCTTTCACATCATCAAACACTGCAACTTGAATACTGAAACGAGCCTACTTTTGTTTTGATTTTTATCGTATTTTATTTCTAAATTTTAAAAATGTTATTTAACTAGTATTTTTTCCTGTGCATTGCACAAAATAAATATTTATTTTATATAATTAAAATTTATAATAAATAAATACTTCTAAATATATAAATTATATTATAATTAAAATTTGTAATAAATAAATATTTTAGAACATATAAATTATATTTCAAATTTATGATAAATACTTTATATTGTGATACAATATTATTTTTAATTATTGATAATTTTTTCAAAAAAATGTTTTAAGAGGTTAAAAAAATTTCTAAAAACATTCTTGTTGAAGAATGGCAGAAAAAAATGCTTTAGTTCAAGATAGTTATTCTAATTTATACACAAGTAGCAAACACCTCACCTTAATTAATCCACATGGCAGGTGCTGATGTGTCGAAGTTACTGCCACATTAGTGATTAACAATTCAAAATTAATAACAGGGACTAATTGTATTGACTAAAAAAAAGAAAAGAGACTAAGGGGGCATTTGGTGCAAGAGAAGTTTTTAGTTTTTTAGGAATCTGAAGTTGGAAATATTTGTTTCCCATGTTTGATTTATTATTTAAAAAATAACATTACTAAGAAACATTGTTTTTCAGGAATCTTTTTTACCTATGTTTTCCACGAAATTGTTCCCATGAGAGATGTGAGAATCTAACTTTTTTGAGTTGGGAGAAAAGTTTTACTGTGATAAAAATATCACGTTATCTTTATTAACTCATTTAATATGATAAATATTTAAAGTTTTTGAGAAAGTTATATTAAAACTAAACGTAAAAATCTTTAATTTCCAAATAACAAATATAAATATTCCTAAGAATATTAATGACCAACCAAACAAATTTATTCATTCATAGGAATCATGATTCCTGGACATGAAAAAATTTATTTTCTACCAAACGCACCCTAAAAGTTCTCTAAAAAATTATGAGAGACTAAAAACAAAACTCGCTAATCACTATATTTTGGGAGATCAAAAACATATTTAAGCCTTTTCTAAAAATTCTGCTCTTAAAAATTTGATTCTCATGAAAGAATTTTATTTAAAAATGAATGATTCTATTTTACTCACCTAAATTAAATCTTGGATATTGCATTACGTGGAGCAAATTATTTTTTTATCTTTTTTTTTTTAAATCTGTAGCAGTCATTACAACTTTGTTCTTACAAAGTATGCCTATTTCGTTCTCCAGTTTACATGTTCACTTAACCACGAGATAAATTTACTTGATAATTTATATATTTTTTAATCATTTCCCCTTTACACACTAATTTTATGTACTTCCGTACAAACTTAGATAATGTAATGTTGCAGAGAACAGCCAATTAAATACACGAACTCATTTAATCAAAAATAAAATAAAATACACGAACTCAGGCAATTGGTTTAATGCCCCCAACAAAATGCAGAAAAACCTTTTTTGCTCAATTCCTCCACAAAATTATAGATACAAAAGGAGACCAAAAATAAAAAAATACTAAGCTATTATTTTAGTCGTCTAGATATACACTCACATCAATTCGGTCTATTAAAGAATTGCGACATGAAAATGAATTTTCTGTCAAACTCGATGACAATAACTTAGATCAATTTAATGTCTTTTTTAATCTTTAGAAGATCAATTTGATGTCATAAGAAGCAAATCATTGCCAAGTATATCTTTAATGATGATTTAGCCGGTAAAAATGTTGTTGAAGGCAGTGGAGCAAGAAAATCAGAAAGCCTTGAAGAGCATTCTCACTTAGCACTCCCAATCCTTCTCTTTCCATCAATAGATCCTGGGTTTTTTCTTGCTTGAGCACCTAGGGTGGGTTGTTTCCTTGACGGCACAGGAATTAATGATGGGATCATACTCCTATTTGCAGAGAAGGTTGTAGGAAAGCCAAAAAATAAAAAATAAAAAATCATAGTTAATATTTTTGAGAATTAAGCTTATATGCAACATAAACTAACTAATATAAACTCTAATTAAGAGGGTCAATTACCTGGCTTCTGGGTTCTTTGCTGGTCTGAGATTAGTTGATTTCTTTGCTTTAGCGCCTAATCCGCTTGAAACGGTGATTGGTTTAGGTATATGGGATGGCCAATGCAAGTCTGATTCTGAAGAATCACTAGTTGCAATCTCGTGATCATCAGATTCATCTGTGGTGGCCATATCAAACCCGTGCCTATGTAAATCTTCATAGTCTTGGTTGTCCTTTCTATGCAAGGAGTGGTCCGGGTATATCTTAGAAGGCTCTGAGAGATAAGTGGGACTTAACATTGGAGAAGATTGTTTGCTTTCTGCTTCCCACTGTCCCACGAGACTATCATCACTGGTCAAGCTGTCATTCCTGTTCATGGAAATCTTATCAACCCAATCCCCAGAAATTGATTCTTTGTCATCCTCCTTTGCATGACTTCTAACATGTGGCCATGGAGGTGAATTCCTACGCATGTCATGCAGATCTAGGCTTCGTCTTTTCAACTTTGATGCAGCATTTTTCTGGCCCTACAAGATAGATACATGTATGTCAACTGATACCATCCCATTCCTTCACATATCATGCTTTTTTCTAGTACTGTATTATAAAATAAATATTATATAGACTCTCACAGTGTAAATCTTTATGTATGGTAAGTTTATTAACTTTTATAATAATTACTTTAAAATTATACTAAGATGATTTTAATGGTTGATGGGGTTAAGGTAAATAACATGTTACTCACCTCCAGGCTACTAGAATCATCTTTTGGCAACTTACGGGCTCCAGGTGTCCAACTACGTTGTATAGGAGGAGAAGATGCATTCGATTTCAACTTGGGTATTTCATGGCTACTACTATTGACAGATTGTTGAAAGTGTTCTGCTTCTCCTCCCTCCTTTCTCGCTAAGGCTGCCTTCAGACTAGCAATCTGGCAAACATGATAGTACAAAAATATTCAAACACACAAAACACTATATTTGAAGATACAATGATAAAATAAAAAATAAAAATGTAAGAACCTGTTCTTTAAGCTCTTTCACATCTGCACTATCTTTATTAACTCGCGCAGCACCGAGTTCAACAGTGGAGACTCGTTCAGCGAACTTGAGTGTGCTAAGTGTTTCTCCAAGAGCTTCAGGCTCAGGACTTACATGAACAAACATGAGAGTTTTTGCTTGCCCTCCTAATACACAGAAGGCACTTCATTAATTGCCAGAAGGAGAAAAAACCAATGTAGTAGTATGTAGTCAAAGAAATATATAAGAAACATCATACCAAGAGAATCCTGAAGAAGCTGAGTAAGTTTGCTGTTCCTGTAGGGAACATGTGCATTCTTTTGGGCAAGGGAAGAAATTACATCACCCAAGGCAGAAAGTGACTTGTTGATATGTTGAGCCTCCTTAAGTCTATCACCTGTGGCCTCAGTTTTATCAGCCCTCTCACTTCCTGCCAGGTCAACCAGATGCATACTACCACGAATAGTACTTCCTGATGTCAGGTTCTTTCCTTGAACATGAACTGTTAGGCAGCTGCAATAATATACCATAACTAGTTAGTAATAGTACCAATAATATGAATCAATGTGGGTTGGCCAAGGCTAACACAATGAGATCACTAAACCAGTTTTGTTATTAACATAGTAATTAGAAAAGTACTTGAGTGTGTACATACCTGTGAGAGCGACTACTACGATCATTCATGGCAGTAGAACCAACAGCCCGATTCTTGTGCCCCAAGTTCATCAAATTTATGACATCAGAAGTGCATGAAACCGGAACAAGGTTGGCATCTGGCACGTTGATACCATTATGGGAACTGTTGCGAATTTCTAATGTATGCAGGTGTTAAGGAGTACATTAAGGGACAAGAGAATCAACAATTGAACATTGCATATAGATAACACTATTAGCATTAGTTTATATTAGAAAAAGGATATCTTTTGCTAGAACCATCTGTTGCTAGTAGGTCCCTGACTTGCTCATTGTAAATCTCAAGCATCTGAACAGAGATCTCATAAGAAATGGTGTCTTTCCTCTGCTCTGAGAGATAGAAAAGATCTCTCAGCGCACGGTAGTTGACACCTATAGTTTCCTCGTTAAGGTCATCTGGTCCAGACTGCATCAATACACAGTTGCATTAATTAATGAAGTTCGTTTACAAGTGAGATGCTTAGAAGTGAAAACAAGGTTGTCTGAATCTGTTACCATAGTGAATGTTTTTCCTGAACCCGTTTGGCCATAGGCAAATATGCAGACATTGTAACCATCCACAACACAACGAATAAGAGGCTGCATGTCTGAGAAAACTTCCCCTGCAAGCAAACCATAAAGATCAACAATGACAAAAACAAACTGAGTAGCAACAATTTTAATGGAAGGACAAGGACAAACTAAGACCAACCTTGGGTTGCAGAAGGACCAAAGGCTCTATTGAAATTAAATGTCTTCTTCCCCTCTTTGCCGTATTTGGAAGGTGTTATGATTGAGATACTTCCCTCTTCCACGTTACCGACAGAGCTGTAATGGCTTGGTTGCCCACCCAAGAAGGGTCGAACTCTACAATACACCCTAATATTTCCTACAAACATGCAAAAATTTTGACCATGCACTCTCATTTAGACATGAACAACCAAGGAGCAAAATTATAGATATAAACTCTCGATCATTGGAATTCACCTTTCAAATCCTGCACTAGATTGTATAGCTTGCGGTTTTCTTCAAGAACTTTATGATATCCCGAAGATGCAGAAGCTAGGCTATGCAGGTGCTTACCTGTTAAGGTTAGACAGCAAGTAGATTAGATAATTGACATTTTTTGTCAAATATTCTTTTGTCATTGAACTTACTTAGATTAATGATCTCCTTCTGGTGTTCATTTTGCATAAATTGCATTCCTAATTTTGTTTGATGGACGATGCTTTTCAATTCCTAAAGAATGTTGACATCAAATTAGTTAGTTAGTTTACCTCATTAATTCCTGAACAATGTCAACATCAAATTCCTGTATATATTGAAATTTGAAAATTACCTTGATGCTTCTATTTTGTTGTTCAACTATATTTTGCTGCTTCAACATCATAATCTGTCTGCTTGATTCTTCAGGCTCATTGTACTTCACTTCATAACATTCCTCTTGTTTGTCTTGTACGTCCTGTTCTTCTTCCTTTTCTTCCATCTTAATAATCCTCAGACAGAAAAAGTCAAGCACTTGAGATCGTGATAATGATCAATCTAAATTTTTTCATTTTCACTTGCAAGACAGAAGTATTTCAGGAGTCTGAACTTTACCATTTCAGTAACAGAAGCAGCTTCTGAAATTGAATCTGAACATTCTGTTTCGAATGGTGCCTTATCTTCTTGAGTTGTTTTACACTGCCATTGTTAAAATTTGGACATTAAATTCACTAAGACTCATGGACCCAAGAAATATGAAAAGTTTTGTCACCGGGTATGAAATTGAACATTGCTAAAGGAGAATGATGCAAACCGTTTCTTGTTGGATTTGCATGTGATGTTCAAATTCTTCCATGACTTTGCTAAGCAGGGCTTCCACTACCTGTTATAGCCGAAGATGTAATATCATTAGTGAAAGAGGTATATAACCAAAGAAAAAGGAAAAACGCTTGATAAATTCATTGAAGAAAAGTGGTTTACGTTACATACATATTAGTGTCTTTTGAAAGGTTTATGTAACATACATAATAGTGTTATGTACTTGTGTTATCACTCAAAAAAATACTTTCCAGAATGGTAAGTGGTTTCTTCTGAATCTAATGTATAGCTGAGGATGAGGATCATATATCTATTAAAGAATCAATAGGCCTTACAATGGGAATTTCTTCTGGCTTCTTGTCAGACAAATATTCACGAACCAGTGAATTTAAGGAAGAAATGGAACCCTGCGGATACCAATTCAAAAAGCTTAGACAGATGACTAGACAAAAAAGTAAAAGATTATAAACAATAAAGCTCCCTAACCTTTTCATTTCGATCATGCCCGGGATCACTCATATAACCATCTCTGTCCCCTGATGACATAGTCCACAAAGACTTCGTGAATGGTTCTGAGTTTTTCCTCAAAATTGATTTCCCAGAAATAGGTGGCTTTTGATTCGGAACCCCACCATATTTCCACGACCCATTTCCTCCTCCAAGTTTCCATTCAGCATAGGACTTGAGCGCTAAAACACAATTCACTATCCTTGAAGATTTTCCTCCCTGTAAATACAACACGTGGAAGGAAAACAAAAAATTGTTAAAGCAAAATAACAATTGCTTTATAGTTTATACTATAGTAATAATAACAATGTCAATGACATTGATCTCAATCTAGTGAGTCCATCAAAATACTAACAAGAAAGTTCTAAGTCTGGTCAATAACCACCTGTTCCAAATCGGAAGCTTCAAAGGTTGGAAGCCCCATTTCCTCCACAGTCACAAGAAAATTCCTCACATTTTCAAAGTATTGATACGCAGACAGTGCTGCCCCATCAGGAATAATAACAGAATCACAAGGACCTTCAACTACCTAGCAATATAGGTCCAATAAATGTCATAAGATACTTAAGGAGCCAACATAAATCCAAAGAACAAACATATATAAACATAATACAGTAACACCTTGGGCACTGATCCAGGTTGAATTTTGTTAAGAACATTGCATAGGATAATTCCACTACGCAATCCAATCCTGAAGTCTTCTTCAGAAGGTTCAGCTGGCAAGTCTTTCCCTCCAACAACTCCAACTGTCTTACGCAGCCAACCAGCTGCTTCATACCTTCTCAACGCTGCAACACGAGACATTTAATATCCACGTTATTCTTTCTTGGAGATCATTCACATTTTCTATGGTTCATCCAATTACTAATACATCTTTCCATCATTCTAGGAACAATCAAAATCATTTGTTTTTCTTATATCATTAAAACAAGTGTCATTTATTGGTTGAAACCAACATTCTGTTGTTCCAGCTGTCTATAATCATGATCTATCACGAACTACGATCCATATCGAACTTACGAACATGTATGGTCACAAATAAATTAAACCTAAGACGTATGAATGCAGACTGTCCTCAAAAACTTATCCGCATGAATGTGCAAGTCCCTTAGGATATAACAAGTTCTTCTCAACAATAATTGGGATAATAGAACTATCAAGCTTTTTAAAAATAACCCAAAAAATCACACACAAAAAATGAAAGAAAAGATGTGAGAGAAAAACTCTATCTAAACCTTCTGAGATATAAATATTTATAAAAAAAAATTAGGAATTTCAAAAACTACCTTAAACCAGGTCAAAGATAAGGTGAGACCAAGTCAAAGAGACTTAGTCAAAGATAACAAAATATTTAGTTTTTAGATAAGCACTAAATTAATTTAAAATAATTTTCTATATTTAATTAAACAAAAAAAGTTAATCTTTTGAAATATCAACAAAATATACAACACATTCTTGGCCAAAAAAATAAAAGAAAAACAACATTAGCAATGAGTCTCACAAACACAAAAAATATTGAATTGATTTACATAATGATATTTTGAAAGTAAAGAAAAAAGAAATGGATTTGATAAGAAAAGAATGGAGGGAAGGGATGATACATACAAGCTTCTTCAGCTTTTCTTGATGCCAAGTTAACGTCCAACCGGCCACCATGCTGTTGAAGAACATCTTCGACCACAGAAGCAAGAGAGAATGTTAAAACTTGTTCAGTTGCCATAACTAGGCCTCAAGAAACTCGTTAAAAAAAAAGACCAAGCGGATGGCAGACCCAGAATTGAATTCAAAATCTATATATTAATCAAAACAAAATAACCCAAGACTCGTATGAAAAGCCTGAGTCTTGGGTAGAATGACACAGAATTGTTAGCTATGAATGAAAAAGTCTAGCCGAATTCTAAAAGGAAGAGAAAATGCATGAATCTATAGATACTGTGAATCTGAGAAGAGCTTCAAGATGAAGCTGCGGAATCACAGAGAATGTGAAGGAATTGAAGAAAGCAAAGAGAAAGAAAATGGCTTTGGAATTTCTGGTCCTTTCTCTCGCTTTCTCTTGGTTCTCTGGTCTTTCTCCCTCTAGTTTCCTGTCTATATTGACGTAGAAACGCTAACACCGAACCTGGTTCCGAGCCTCTCGCTATGTCACTCATTGGTTTATATTTACCGGGTGATAAAAGGCAATAGTTTTTAGTTTATATGCTCTTCGATTTTGTGAAACTTTATCTATTTATACTATTACAGACTCAGATTATGTACATAAATTGTAAAAATTGTTTAAATAAATTTATAAAATATAGAGTAATTATTGGATATTGTTTTAATAGATTGAGTAACTCTAACAAACAATAAAATGAATTTCTGAAATAAGTTATGAATGAGAAACTAAAGACTATTTATAGAAGTAACTATTTCACATTCTTTCACTTTTTTCGGAGACAATTTAGTGCTGAAAACAAATTTAGTTTTAATTATGGGTTTCTTGTCCCCCTCCTTCTACCTACGGATGGGAGGTATGTCAGTACGACGGTAAATCTGTTTGATGTATTTAATGTAATGTAAAATTTTGTTGTCATAACAAAACAGTATTTATTTTACATGAGATAAAAATTTAGGTTCTGAATCTTACAATTGAACCTTTTTATTCTTTTATTTGACCTGTTTGCCATTAGATGGAACTATATTTAGCAATAAATACTATACCAATTGATTAAGCAAGTTCTATATTGGCAGCCAAAATACAAGAGTTTAACAATGCACAGATTTTTTTGTCAGATCATGAGTCGCAGTCTCAAATCTAAGTAATATTATATATGATCTTTACTAATAAAATAGACTACTTTAGAGAGTAAAGTGCACTCACAATCGTTGACTTGAAAATTATGTTGGAACATGTTGGTGATGATCCTGCAATAAAAAAGAAATATCAAAGAAAAAGTATAAATCTCTAAAGCCTGTGTGAAATACTAACCTTTAAATTTGATTTGCTCCCACCAATTTCTATAGAAATTGGATGCAATAAGGTATAATGGCGAATTTGCTTCAAGATATGATAGTAGTTTATAGAATAATAATTTTCTTGATTCTCTATGCGCATAAAGGAAGAAAGGAAGTGATTTAAATACAAAGAATTAGTTGATTTTGATATGTCTATTGTTTCTCTTTGTTGTATCATTCTATTCTCACTATACATTTTTTTACATGCAGATTGATTATATTTATAGACCATCTTATACCTTTTGGTAAAGAGTAACATTTCAAAGAGACACATTTTATGACTTTTGGTGAAGAGATATAACCCTTCAAGAGGACACGTTTTTTCATAAAAGAATACATACTTTTATGAAAAGATACAACCTTTCGTTCTTCCACATTTTCATGAATAAATATTAACTCTCATAAAAAGATACAAGTTTTCATTAATTTTGAGAATCTTTCACAAATTAATAGTTAAGAATTGTGACAACATCAAATACATATATAAAAAAATTTAAAATTAATTACAATTTTAATCATCGATTTTCTAATTAATAGTTATAATTACACTTTATCCTCTAAAGTGCACTTCATCACTTTTTGAGTAGGCAAATCCCTTTGTATTTGAGTTGAATAGGACGTCTTAATTGAATTTTTCATCATCTAGCTAACTTGGGTAGATGGTCTAATGGGTATGTTGATTTCCATTTTGGAGCGCTATCCGTTGCTGCTATTAATCAGAGCCATGAACTTTCATGGAAGCAAAACTAAATCTACGACTATGCATAGATTGGATATCATTTTGCTGATATATTGTTCATGCATTTTGCTGCCACACGAATAAACTAGCAGCAGGCCACGGAACAAGGGATGTTCTAGACTATTTGCATAGTTCACATTTAAATAATTTAGTATATAGCAGTAAAAACGAAAGTCTATGAGCATTAATACATATTGATTTGTCCAAGTTAACTAACCACGTCCCAGACATTATTCTCAAAAATACACTAGGAATAACTTTTTTTGAAAAAATAATTGTCTGCGTAAGAGGGAATTGAACAAGCGTGAATGGCGTAAAAGGTTCATGCACACGCATCCATTATAAAAAACTGGACCATTTGCTTGGTGTATTAGCTATTCATTTATCATTCATTAGTGTGGTTATTATACTATTTATTAACTATACACTATTCCGCAAACACTCCAGCTAGCTCCTAATACATCAGTACATGTAAAGCCTTGAACATGTTGTCATCATTAGGTTTTAAAGAACTTCGATACATTGTAAACAAAATCTAACATAAAAGTATTCCTCTAGATGCATGATTAGCACCATTACATAAAATTAAATGACCTAAAATACTGAAAAATTTATGTTCTTATGGATCATTTCCAAACCCCCACACTCACATTTTCCCTTAACAATGTATAGATTGTGAGAATAACATTATGTACATTCATTAATTTGTCGGTTTCCCAACATAATCTAATTTTCTCTTTCATGAATGGTGTTATGAAATTGACGTGTCAAAATGAACCTAAATAAAAAATCATGTATAGGGGCCTCGTACATGGGTTCTTTCTGTTTCTGCATTCTCCCTTTTGTAGATTTGATTTATTTTTTTTAATAGTTGGAAGTGATATACTTCAACATTTATACTAAAAGCTACAGCTTTTCTGTCATGAAAAAGGCATCAAGAGCACATGAGTACTTTGTATTTTATTTTTTTATGAGAGTTAGAACATAAGACCTTGTGTATTCTGTTTAAACCCTTGCCCCTCCCTACTAGGCTGACCCTGGTGGGTCATGAGTACTTTGTATTAGCTTATATTTTGGTCACCAAGGACCTTGGTTTCTAATCCAACTTTTAAAGAATAATGTCTAAGTATCAGGAGCCTGTAATACCCAACAGGCCCTGCTACCTAAGCTATGGGACTGCTGTATGTATTATTTGTAAAGCACGAACAAACAGAAGACGAGCACACATGCAATGTTGTAAGACAACTAAAGTGACTAGTGACTAGCAATTTGTAGTTTAGCTCCTAAATATAATTTTGTATATATAATATTTTTTCCTAATTAATTCGATAACAGAGTTCCATGTTCAACATAGTTGCGATATGCTTTCTCAATTTCAGAGACCAAGCAAACAGAAAGAAAAGGTCGAAAGAGGGGGTGGGGGTAGGGGCGATGCAAAGGAATAAGCACCATGCTTTACAGATTGTTACCATAGCCTAAAATATAGGTCCCAACTCTAGTCAAGATTGAAAAAGGCTTGGGCTCATTACATGATGATCTAAGCACACACCATAGAAACATCCACTGAGATTAGATAGAAGAACCAAAAGCATTTTATTTTATTTTTAATCTTTCGCTAACGTATGATTGTTTGGGGAAGAAAATGATGCATGGAGACTTATAAGCTATTAAACACTTACAAAGAGATAAAAAAGAGTAAAGTATAAATATAATAAGTGATATGATATGATAAAAAAAAAGATAAGAAAAGAAATGAAGTTAATTAAGATAAATTATTAAGTAGTCCTAAATCACCACGTGTTCATTGTCCCAATCAATTTTTATGTGACATTTATTTTAGTTTTTTAATTTACGAAAAAAATTAATAACACTCAATTATATGTCATATGAATATTAGTTAAGACCATAATAGTCTCAGACCACCAAATAATTTCTCGTCAATTAGGTGTATACTTATCATCATGCTTTGTTTGTAATGAATTACAAAGGAATGAAATGTAATGAACCAAAATAGGGTGGATAGTTTTTTGGTTTTATTTTTCTTAAAAATTAAATAAAATTTTTTGTAACATAAATATATAATTAATTTTATATTATAAAAAAATAATATGATCACAAAATAAAATTTAATTTTTTAATTAGTATAAAAAACTTTTTATATTATTTGTTTGTTTCCACCAATTCTTTCACTCATTCAAAGAAGTAAAGAGAAAAATCTTCAAGTTTTTCTTGCTTATTTTTATTCATTTAAATAATTTTTTACTCTATTTTTCTTTTATTTCTAGAATAAATTACATTGATACCCCTAAATTTTTTTGAAATTGCACATAACCCCCTGTTTTTTTAACATTTACAACAACCGTCCTTATAGAGGTACACGGTATAATATTTTTCAAATAATTAAGGGGTATCAATGCAATGTTTTTCAAACAATTAAGGAAAGTTAGTGTAAGGGTAGAAAAAAGAGAAGTATCGAGTGAAATTTGACGAAATCTCAAGGGTGTAAGTGTAATTTACTTTTTTTTTTGCTCTCAAGGAAGGAATGGAAGTGGGTACTTGGTGCTCCACTATAACACTTGGCCGCTTTCAAGATCAATGACTATCCCTACAAACCAACACAAGACTTTTCAGCGTGCATTGTCCTCATTCACATGCTTTCTAGGAAACTTCCCTAGAGATCACTCATCCTAAAATTGCTCAAGTCAAGCACGCTTAACTGTATAGTTCTTAAGTGATAGGCTACCAAAAAGTAGATGCATCCTATTGGTATAGGTAACACGTATTAATTTCTTTAAGTTATCCTCAACTGTACAGTTCTATACTTGTATAACCTTTGGATCCCTCTCATTTCAGTGTGTATTCGATTCATTCATGTGTTCCTCCTGTTGGAAGCCTGCCAAGAGCTATTTCTTGTTCGTGCCTAATCTCTTTTGCACTGGTAATCACTTCTCGCCCTCGTCAGCTTTCGTGATGTTACATGCTCACCAGCTTCTGCTTGGTTCGTCCTTAAACCACACCGAACTGGGAGAGAGACCCTGCTCTGATACCACTTTGTCACATTTGGCCGCTTTCAGGATCAATGATTATTTTCACAAACTAACACAAGACTTTTCAGCGTCCTTTGTCCTCACTCACACACTTCTTAGGAAACTTTCCAAGAGGTCACCCATCCAAGTCAAGCATGCTTAACTATGGAGTTCTTAAGTGATAGGCTACTAAAAAGTAAATGCATCTTGTTGGTATAGGTAGCACTTATTAATTCATTTAAGTTATCATCAACTGTACAGTTTCATACCTACACAACGATATGCAAAAACTACAAGTGTACAATTGTCGTCAAGTAATAAAATATCGAATCCATAAGGACTGTGATTTATGCTTACCAATTTATGGTGATTAGAAAGGACAAAATAGAAAGATTTATTTGATTGAGAAAGAGTGATGAGTATAAAATCAAACTTAAAAATAAAGAACAAGAATGAAAAAATTTCAAGATTAGGGAAAACAAATGATGAGAATATTTCCAAGATTAGGGGTTCACTCAATGGTTTTCCAATAGATAAATTTTCTCACCTAAGTACCCTAATTGGTTCTCTTTGAAGGTAAATTAACCTAATGTAACCTTCGTTCCTTTTCAAGACACGGAGATGTACCTAATTAAATTGACCCATACTTTTGTGGTAGTTATGTTCAATTAAGCCCTTTAGGTTCTTTGTTAATTCATTTGATCCTCGAAAGATTAAACCTATTTTCGTGGTTTAAAACGTAAGTCATTTTCCTATGGTTCCAACAATTAGGTTCACCTTTCAGTATTTTCTGAAGCATCTAAGATTATGAAAAATGATGGCTAAACGCTTCACATAAAGAAAATCAATAGGAAAAGAATCAAAAGGAGAACACAATTAGGCACAAAGATAATTCAATATAAACAACCATTAGTCAATCAAGGGCTAAGCCCCAATCCTAGAAAAAGAAGAACTAAGCAGACATAATCCTAGAGAAAGAAAATTAAAGAACATAAGAACATTCAAACTCAAAGGAAGAAAGAGAAGGAGAAGACAATTGCCTTATTCCTAAGTCGTCGCTCCCCATAAGGTTCGGCCCCGTTTTCCTAATCCTAAATGGTCTATTAGTATTTGGGGTCTCAAAAGGGTCAAAGTCCAACTTAATAAAAACAGAAAAATTGCAAAATAAAAATACTAGTGTCATGCCATGCAGTGGTGCTTCCTACACCTTGGTCATGGCACTCTTTAGTAGCCAATTTTGGGCTTCCTGGTGGTTGTCACACCTGTGGTAGCTACCACACTTAAGCCATGGCGGCATTTGGTTGATGTGTATTTCAATTTTTCTTACTTTTCTTCACATCTCTAGGCTTGTGGTCTTCCATTGTCCTTTTCCAAGGTCCAATAAGCTCCCCAAAGCCTTTCTAATGACTCAATATCACTCCAAGTTGTTAATCTTCAGTTCAAGAGCAATTTTCACTAAGAGCAAGCCTCCTTGAGAACAAAAACACAAATAACACCTCAAAGGTCCTAAGTGATAAAAATTAAATAAAACAAAGGTGCAAATGATCCTAATTAACACAAAAATGCATGCAAACCCATATTAAACCTACACTAATTATGATGTAAAATGCTACGCATCACACAACCTCTAGATCCCTCTCATTTTCGTGAGTATTTGATTCATTCATGTGTCCCTCCTGTTGGAAGCTTGTCAGGAGCCACTCCTTGTCCGTACCTCATCTCTTTTGCATCGATGATCAATCCTTACCCTCGTCAGTGCTCGTGATGTTACATCCACTATAGGTGTGTAGTGCTAGTTGGTGATGACTTGGATGCTTGACATTGTTTTTGCAACAGTTTAGGCGTCCAATGCTGAGATTCAGAACACCCTGTACAAGTTGCTTTTAGCCTTTTTGGCACTTGGTGTTCATTTTTAGGCACTTAGCGCTTTATTGGGAAGTATGAGTAAAATATTTTAAATAAGTGACAAAATTTTGCTATAAAAAAAAAGAAAAACAAATAATTCGCACAATTATTTATCACCACCTTAAACTTTGTTTGTCTTCAAGCAAACAAATAAAATAAAAAAAGTATGCTTAGATTGATGCTAATAACCTGCAGAATACTTCAAAGTTAAGTTACTTCCTTGATCGAAAAATAAGAATTAGAAAAAGGGTACAATTTAACCAATTAATATTTCTCCAATTCCCGCCTATAACATTTAAAGGCAAGAACAAACATTAACTAGGTCCACAAAAATGATAAATATTTGCAACTCACACTCAAGTATTTCTCTCATTACTCAAAATGTATATGGATAATGTTTGCTCTCAAACATTATCAAGTTAATAAAATTATAAAAAAATCCTATTAATACAAATGAAATACACATCAAAAGAATTTTATTTATAAATTGTAATGAAAATTAAATAGGAATAGATTATTAGAAAAAAGTCATCTATTAGAACCTTCCTTTGAGTTTATCTTTTTTCTTGAAATTGTGTTTGCCACTAACCTTTTTTCCTTTACTATATTTTCCCGCACATTGTAATGTAAAAAAAAAAAAAAAGTAAAATAAAAAAAGGATAAGCTTAAATTGTATTTTTTGTTATTAATTATTTTTGGCAAAAAATAAAAATATATATGAATTAATCTAGGAAATGAAATATGAAATTATGTAAAAATAAGCCACATTAAAAAAGTAAGCTTAAATTATTTTATATATTAGGTCTTTATAGCTTAAAATTTGTAATTAGGTCTTTAACTTTTTAATTAAATAACTCATTACTTCGTAATAGTGTTAAAACTCTCTTAATAACGGTCAAATTATAAAAAAATTATAAAATTGTCAAGTCTAACAAATAGATTAACGGAGTTTAGTAAAAATTTTATAATTTAGTAACAAATTTTATAATTATTCCTAGAAAGGTTTAAAATACATCTATCATTACCTTTCCAATATAAATATTAAGGTAAGCACATGTGAAATAATATCATTTAAGCAATTCAGACTATCAATTATGTAAACAAAGAATTATACTTTTAAAGCGAATCCTTAAAAGCAAAAATTTCATCAAAACGTATTATGATCAAGAGTTGATGGGATGTTGACCTATTTGACCAACAATATCTACTATTTTAAAATATGATTATTTTGTTACGAAAAATTCATCATCATTTAAGTTTAAAGTGAGTATAGTATTATAAAATTGTAAATTATCTAAAGGCTATATCTAAAATTATATGCTACCTATAATAACCATTTATTTTAAAAAGTATACTTTTGTAATAAATAAATAAAAAGGCCATATACCGAACCTTTGAAAGTGGCAGGAGACCTAAGTTGCCGAGTCGCTGGAGCCCACCAATGGAGGATTGGGCCGGCAACAACAATTATTGCATGCCTGCGACGTTATGTTATTTGGGCCCACCTCAAACATGTACACTTTTAGCTAATTTCTTCCGAAGATCAAAATAAAAACTGATTTATCCGAAGCTGTTAGGCTAGTCTCCGAACCAAATCTTTGAAACATCGCTCGAGCTTTGGACTTTGGAGGGAAACGGGCCTTTTGTGAATTGACGAAAACGCCACTGTGTTAAGTTAACCTCCTCGATTTTGATTTTTAAGAATAAATTACATTGATATCTTTGCATAATTTTCTGTTTTTTTAACATTTACAATAATAACCTTGTTGTTGCTTTGTTTTTCTTCTTTTGTTGTCTCTCATTACAAAAAAAAAAAAAAGTTTACAATAACCTCCCTTATAAAAATATACGATGTTACATTTTTCAAACAACCAAGGGATTAATGTAATGTATAAAGGATGTCAGAATAATATTTATTAAACAATTACGGGAATTAGTGTAGAAGTAAAAAAAAGAAGAGTATCGGGGTGAAATTTGACGAAGCCTCAAATGGTATCAGTGTAATTTACTAAAAAAAAAGGGTGGCAACACCCAAAAACTAGTGTTGGGGGGCCTACTTGACAAAGTAATTTTCATTCCTTGAGTGTTTAGTGCCCAAAACCTAACGTTGGGCACCCTAATTGTGTATAAAAACTCATCGTTTCTCTATTTTTAAGGCTCTTTTGGTCACTTCTTAAGAGACATCTTTTAGAGTTCTCTTTTCTTCCCTCTTTCTCTCTCTAAGAGCTCTTTGAAAACGAGAAGACAATAAAGGTGGAAGTTCAAATTCATATTCCTTCTTGTGTGTTCTTATTAGGTGTTATCTTTGTAAAATGGTAATCGACCTTCAATTCCTGCAAAAGATGCTCGGTTTCTTCTTGTTTTACTTATTACTTGCAACAATTAGTACACTTGTAGTGGTCCCATCAACAATAGTCGTCGCAAAATTGGTTTGCAGAACTTATTAATTAATGCATCTCATTTTAGTCATTCTTCATACTATTTCTATGCATATTTTTAGTTCATTTAGACACATTTTCTTAGTAAAATGCATATTTTTATATTTCTAGTTTATATTACTATTTTCTATGAAGGAAAGAGAAATCTCAACCTTTGGAAAACATGGAATCCAATTGGGATCAAGCAGATGAAGAAAATAAAAAGTTAGAGATCATTACATCTTCTTATAGAGTGTGTAACATTATTTGTGGAGCACCAAGAAGATTAATTAAGATAATTTGGGTTATGTTTTATTTTATTTTTGAACTTTCATTAAGAACCTTTTATATTTTATTGTGTTTGGGTCTTCTTTGGGAGTTGTGTGTGTGTGTGTGTGTGTGTGTTTGTGTACAATGGTGGCATTGAGATTTTAACCTATAACCTAATGCATATTATGCAAACCCCCCACCATTAGGTTAACCCTAGTGGGTTCTTTAGGGGTATTTTTTTTCTATTATGTTTTAGGTCTACTTTAGAAAACCTACTTATAAATAGGATTTATAAAGACTTAAAAGAGTTTTTTGTCACTCTCACCTTGTGACAGGAAGGGTTAGTGTTCTCTCCATTCTCTTAGTTTTCTCTCTTTTACTTTTGTATTTTCATGGCTCCCATGAGGAGTTAAGTATCTTTTCTAGTTCAAGATTAAACAAAGCTTGTTTTTTTGTGGATTGTGAGGTCTAATTGCTCTGCATTTCTTTTCTATATTTTTGTCATTTATATTCTACTATTTGCATTATCGAACATTGTGCAAAATCATTCTTTGTCCAATTAATGAGATTGTGTAAAACCAATCAAGACTATAAATATGAAATTGTCTAATAATTTCAATGATTAGTAAACAACTATTAGAGTTGCATAGAAATATAACCTAACTTAAACAAATCAAGCTTGTGCATTTGTTGGCTAGAATTAGGTCTCTTTAAGGTCTAATACTATTGGTAGACTAAAATCCTAGAGCTTATCGGGTTTTATATTAATAAGGGAAGTAACTAATTAGATTCTTTTGGTTACTGTAAACATAAGGAAATATTAGTTATTAGGGCCTATTAATAACTATAATTAATTTGTCAGAAAAAGAAAAATGTATTCTCAAACATGATCATCCTAGGAACTAAAGTAGATATTATACATTGGCCTTAAATATTTAATTATTGAATTTCAATTATCTCTTTATTTTTCTCATAGCTTTAATTCTTGCTTTCTTTAAATACAATTCCTACTCAACACCCCTTTTTTATTTGTTGTTTGTTCTAATCTTATAAAGGTTAAATGCGTAATTTAGTCCCTACACTTGTTGTAAATTCTCAATTTGGTCCTTATACGTAAAAACTTCTTCAATTAGTTCCTATACATGTCACAGATTCTTAATTTGGTCCCTGTCATCATGATGTTGTTTATACATTTTTAATTTAATACTTATATATGTAGCGCATTTTTAATTTGGTCCATGTACGTGCAGTGCATTCTTAATTTGGTCAACCAAATTAAGAATGTGTTTCACTTACAGGGACTAAATTAAGAATGTACTGCAAATATAGGAACCAAATTAAGAATTTGTAAACAACAATGACTAAATTGAGAAACTATGACACGTGTAGGGACTAATTTAATAAGTTTTTTTTGTATAAGGACTAAATTGAGAATCTACGACACGTGTAGGGACTAAATTATATGTTTAACCTTTTATAAAAGAAACAAACTTTACTAGTCTCTACACATTCGACTCAACTCTCCATTTTGCTCAAATTATTTTTTGAAAAAAGAATAAGATTAAAATTTGTTGGTTGGACACCTATCATTAATTCATTGAAAAAATATGGGTTTAAATAGTCTCCTGCAAATACTCTATATTCCTTTATCACAATCATGATGTAATTTTGAGTGTTATTGTGTACATTGATTATCTCATCATTGTAGGGAACAATGGAGATATAAATGAGTGTGTAGAACAATATCTTAGCACATGTTTCTACAAGAAAAGGCCTACAGTGTTTAGAATATTTTTTAGGTCTTAAGATAGCTAGAGGACCTCAAGGAATATTCTTGTGTCAACAAACATATGCTCTAAACATCATATTAGAAACAAGAGTATTAGAGGACAAATCAAATAGCTTTCCTCTTGAACAAAATAATGGGTTATGCCTTGCTAATGGTGAAATTTTGGAGGATAGAGAGATGTTGATTGGTTAGGAGACTTATTTACTAAACTATCTCCCAATTTAAACTAAGTTACTCCATGCAAATTTTGTCTCAATTCATGCACCATCCTCATCACAAATAATAGAAGGTTGCAATGAGGGTAGTTTGTTATTGTACAAAGAAATTGATCAATTGTATTTATACAAAGAAATTATACAATAATTTCTACAATAAAAAGAGAGATAGGAAGATAAGAGAGAACAATGCAAGATGATTGATGTGATGTAATTGTATTTATTAAAGAAAACATACCATTTTTTACAATAAAAAGAAAGATAGGAAGGAAAAAAAAAGATAAAATGATTGTTGTAATGAAGAATAATAAGGAGAAAAAAATAATATTATAAAAAATGTCGTAGAAAAATATTATACAAATAATATTATTCATTTTTATATATGTTGTTGGATGTCGGGTTCAACAATGTAACTCCCGGCTTATAATATCATTTTTTATAATTATTAAAAAATATAAATGAATTGTTTTAATAGTTAAATAATTTAAATTATAATAATAATTAAAAACAAACTTAAAATTATACATTTGACTAAAAATATAATATAATATTTTATTTTTAAGTTCTTTGTTACTATTAATTTTTATATGCTATTCGAATTAAAATATAATTAATAACTTAATATATAATTTATTGAAAAATATATAAGTAAATTGAAATTGTAGAGAAATGAGTAGTAGGTTCTTTGCAGGTGTCTTCAAACCCTAATAAACCTTGACAAAGATGAGGTTAGGTTTAAAAATTTTAAACTCATCTCTTTTAAACCTGAAACACCTTCTTTTTGCAGGGACGGAAATGGAGAGAGTCAAACCCACCCTCAACTCGTCCTGTTGCCATGCCTATAAATTGATTAGCTTATTAGTATATAAACCCTTATTTGTATAAACTTTTTCTCATTTCAATTCAATTGATACAATTTCATATTTCTCTCAAATCATTTTCTTTTTCCTTGAGCTCTACCATTTTCATATGATATCGAAACAATACCACCCACCCTAAATAGGAAATTTCAATTTGCTACACATAGCTCTTTCAACTCATTTTCTTTCTCTTTATTGCACAATTTCATTATTTTTCTTGGCAATGCTTTTGTGTGCACATTTTTTTCATTCTTCGATCAAATACGTGTGTTACTTGTATATCTTTACAACTTTTTACTTCAGTGGTTGATTATTGTATCTATTGTACATGTAATAATTTCTTTTCATATTCAAAGTATCTTTAGTTTTTAATTGTTAAATTAAAAATATCTCTTAAAATACTTATGAATAATACATAAAGTTCTTTCTTTTGATACAAATTATGTTCAAGAATAATTTTGTACAAATTATTGGCTTGAAAGCTTTAGCTTTTGACACTCATATTATTTTATGTGAATTACAATATGTTAATGCGTGTGGTAATCTTGTATATAAATTTTATTGTAAAGCATGGATTTAGCTCCTCTAAAATAAGAAAATGACTTTAGAGAATAACGTGTGCTTACAATTGTTCATTAGAAAATTAATAGTTAAAGATTGTGATAAAATCAAGGTAAAATATGTTTTTAGTCTCTATTTTGGTCAAATGTGGCCAATGTCTCTATATTTTTATATCGATAAATTTGGTCTTCAAACTTAAAAAAATCATGTGAATTTAGTCCCTTCTAATTTTAAAAAAATGATGAATTCTTAGAGAAGAGAGATTAAATTCACATGTTTTAAGTTTGAGGACCAAATTCATCGATATGAAAATACAGGAATTTTGACCACGTTTAACTGAAAGTATAGGGACTAAAAATACATTTTTTCCTAAAATCAAATTCATATACAACAAAATCTAAAGGTAATCATAATTTCAACCATTGATTTTCTAATTAATGATTATCATCATACTTTATTGTCTAAGTGTAGTGTAAAATTTTTTTACACTATAATTTAATTATAGATTTTCATGTATAATAAAATTGTTATTTTATAATAATTACTTTAAAATTCATATTTAGGATAATTTTTAATTGGTTTAGAGTGTAAAATCTTTACTGCATAACAAAATTATACTCTTTTTATATTGGTTTCAGCTTTTCTTGATTAAAAAAAAATAAAAATTCAGGAGGACTCAAATCCGTAAAGCATAAACCCGAGAAGCAAAATGGAACCTGGTTTTGATTGGAATTACCAATAAAATATTTTTAAATAAGCACCTTTTCAACAGCTTTCGTAGCTCAGTTGGTTAGAGCACCCGTTTAGTAAGCGGGAGGTCTTGAGTTCGACTCTCAACGAAAGCAAAAGTTTTATTTTGATTTTGTATAATATTCCTCCCCCATTTTTATGGAAGGAGTTGTGTGTACATAAACATATATAAAGTAATTTCTACCACTTTGGAAATCATTAACCAAATCGAAGAGCTAATTCTGCACCATATTACTTTAGAATTCGATGTTTGAAAATAAAAGAAACCAAAGGAAAAACAAAGACTCGTTCTTCCTTCTTTTTTTTATTATTATTTAAAACCTTTTGAAATTAAGTAAATCACAAAATGTTTAAAACGATTATCAGAAAATTTTAGATTACTCCTTGATAATATCTCTTCTTTCCCCTTATATTTATTAAACTATCAGACAGACCCTTCAGTCTTCACCTCCTTTTTCTTCCTACAATCCTATCAAAAGTTCTAAGCATGCACCGCACCCCATCACCACTATCCTGCTTTTACTGGGATGCTTTCCACTAAAACCAAATCAGTAATTCTCGTAGTGAAGTAAAAGCTTCAAAATTTGGTACATAGTAATGAGATTTTATTGAGAACAGGTCAACAATTACGAACGACGTTTCTCTTCTCCTTCAAATACGAACTAAAGAGTCCAATTTTTTGTTACAAATAATTCTTTTGTCACAACATCAATGCCAAATGCAGTCAGAAAACTAGTCTAAATTCTTCTTCTTCTTAGAGTTGATTATATCTGACTCTGTGAATGATTTTTTGACAAGGCCAGATAGGGTCAATTTCAGATCAAAGGTCAACCTGGGAAGAATCAAGGACAATGTGTTCACATCTACCATGGCCCTGTGAGCTGATCCATCCACTTTAATTCCGTAGAGGTCACGAAGGGCAGCAAGGGATGTTGAAGAAAGTTCTGTTCCTGTTAACATGCAAAAAGTTAAGGTTTTAACACAGAAACAGCAAGTATTTGTGTGTGCGTGCATGTGTGCGCGCGTGTTAAGAGAAACAGAGAGAAAGAGACCTCCGGACTTCATTAATTCACGCGCTAAAGGAAGGGTGTCCAAAAACAACCAATTAGGAGGAATCTCCATAGAATAACGTCGTAACTCATTAATGATGAAGGGTACATCAAAACAGCGAGCATTATGAGCTACGAATAACACATATCCCCCAGGCTTCTCACGACTTCGAACATAGTGCAATAAGATGGGAATGAGGTCCTCCATCCTACAGAATTCATAAGAGCACCAAAACATTCAATAGTTTCCCTTTCAAAACTAATTAATAGTGTCAATTGTTTCAATCACCAATGTCAATAAACAAATCAGTTCAAAATCAAATGGGAAACATGATGATAATTACTAGAAATATAGTGATAAATAAACAACTCTCAGATTAATGTCATATAGAACATATAAAACGGGAAACTTGTATTTTCTTCCACTACATCATCGGATCAGCATAGTTACCTACGTATTTCACCAAGCAACCATGTGCAATGACTATAAATAAACAATTTTGGAAGGAAAAGAAAATTCAAAAACTGCATCTTAATACTTTGAAATTGTTGAAACTCGGCATCTCCTTATCAGTCTGTTTATTGATAGTGGGAGTCTTTTCTAATTGGAAAATAACAAAATCAAACATTTTTTAGTTTGTGGATGAATAGAATTTAGTATATTCAGATATTAATAAATTTATATAGGTAATTAATTATGTAAATCTTTTGAAGTAAGAAGGTACCTAGACAAGTTGGGTCATAGATTCTATGTCCATCAACAATTAAGAACCATGATGACCATATGTTTTTGAAGACATGTGACACAACAAACTCCACATAAAAATGTGAACTTTCCTTGATTATTTCCAAAACTAATCCACTCATTGTATATAATATACATATAGTATCCGATTCCAATTTCCAACCTAGTACATGGTTAGTAAATCTTCTTCAACAACTTCAGTAGTTGTCTTGTCAGTTTAAACCATAGATTCTATGCCAATCATGCTCTTTAGCCATACACCTCAACAAGGAAAAGAATATAGAGATGCCACTAACCCCTATATATTGAACTGATAAGTAACCATGAATAACTTCAGGACAATTCTACACCCATTTCACAGTGAAAGATGGGAAGGGAAGGCTTAAAAAATGTGCAATGATCCAATAACCACCCAAACACACTCCTATGAAAGGCATTTCCTATGAGATGATTTAATATGCTGCTTCTCCAGTCTACAGCCTTAGTTTCTCATGTTTCAGCTTTTTTTTCAGTCTGGACGCTTGGTAGACAGGAACCAATTTACTATTTTTTTTTATATGAAATTATCATAGGCATAAAATAAGAGCAATATATATGATAACAAATCAAAATTGAAGATCTTAATTT
This sequence comes from Spatholobus suberectus, assembly GCA_004329165.1. Lineage (NCBI taxonomy): Eukaryota > Viridiplantae > Streptophyta > Magnoliopsida > Fabales > Fabaceae > Spatholobus > Spatholobus suberectus. The sequence goes on from CM014732.1 coordinate 6,820,680, forward strand.
TTTAACTCCATGAGTAAACTAGAGAACTAAACTGTGGTCACAAATGCTCATGCTACGACCCTAAGAAGAATATGGGGTTAAAAGAAAACAAAAGTACATCTCTCAGTCTGTGATAAGAACTCTTATCAGTAAAAATGTAAACTATGTATTTCTGTATGAAAGTAATGAGGATTCTCCAAAGCATCCAGGCATTGTGATGTCATCCTTGTTTGCATACATTTGATCCAACCTCAATCACCTCTCAACGAGAGCACCAACTGATAGGAACTCTTATCAGTAAAATGTGAACTTCATATTTCTGTATGACAGTAATGAGGAAGAAACAGGAAGAGCTAAATGAGAGCTCCCAAGCAAGAGAATATCCCCTTGGCTCCCACAACTAACAATTACATACCCATGACCCTATATGCTCTCTCTTCTCAACATATATCAGACCTCTCCTCCCTCTATAACTAATTTCCCTCCCTTCGTTATTATTTCCCGTTGTGAACTATGGGCTCAGTTTCTTGTGCCTTCAGGTGTAGATCTGTAAGGATTTCTCTGTTGAAGCCTGTTGTTGGTTCCTAACAGTCTGCCTAAATTTACAAGTTTTTTTTTGTGGTGGGGGATGGTCTTTGCCAGGGTATTGCCACGTCCTTTTGGGCATGAGACTAATCTCATTTGGAGTATTGAGACTGCCCCTCCTACATTTGCACTTTTTTTAGCATTGTCTAATCAATTAAATTTCTACACATAAGATGAGGCTGTGTTGTAAAGACACAATGAAATACTTTGTTTAGCAAAGGTAAGCATAATCCAAGGACCCAAGATATGCAAGAGCTATAGAGGTTTAGGTTACCTTGGAACATCAGGTTTGTTGACCATCTGAGTAGTAATGCCATGAATACGTGAATTAGGAACTTTGCATTGAGGGTTTACAAGAGTCTGAAAAGTGCTGTTCTCACCACCCTGAAGATCTCGAAGTGCAATTTCAATGATCCGTTCATTCTCTCTGCTAAGCCCTGTGGTCTCAATATCAAAAACAATAACAGTAACTAAGCTAGACAAGTCTTTATTCTGAGCAATCTCTTGTTGTATGTCACAGTACTGAATTTCCTGGAATTGTCCAAGCTGTGTTTTATTTACATTTACTGTAGCACTTGCTAAAATGGTTTCACTCAAAATTTCATGCTTGACACTTTTTGATTTGGTGCTCCCGTTGCCTTCTGTATTTGTAGTTATAGGTCTTGTCCACTTCTTTCTATGTCCTCCCTGAAGACCATAAATTCTAGAACCAAGAAGCCTGATGCTAGAATTGTTTCCACAAGTCGTACTGAAACTGTGGAAGGTTTCACCCCAATAGTTAGCTAAGCTTTGTATTCTACATCTAGGTACATGGAATAATGAAAAAATCATGGAGCCTGTCTTCATTTGAATTTAATTATGACAACTAAGGAAGTTATTTGATCAAGAATTCTTCATCCAAGGAGTCAGCAGCTACAACCTGAAAGTAGATAACACAGAACAAATGTAATACACAAACTAAGAAAAACTCTACAGGCATAAATTATCATATAAGTCTGATCTTCTAATGCTAAATCCAGCATAACAGCATGTCATAAATATATAGTTGGTAATCACATCTTGCAAATTTTTTAAAGAAAGATATCATATTAAAAAGAAAAATTCAGGGGTTGGACCAATGGATTTATCCAAAATAATTTCATGCTAAGAATGACAAGTTAACAACTAGACCCTGTGCAAACCCTATATATAATTATATATCAAATCCCAATTCTTTTTGAAACAGAACAAAAGATTATCAAAAAGCATTGGTTAAGCAACCACCACGAACTAAATGCATAATTACATTAGTATATGGCTTTTTCCACACAGGGCCAGCAACAAAACCCCACAGAAAAATATAAGATATTATTCCTTAAGACCAAAATAGGTGAACTGAAAAAATGAATTAAAGTGATTTCACGGGAAAAAACTTCTACAGGTCTATCATTATCATCACATGAATTCAATAACCCAGAAGGATTACAACTCTTCCTTAAAATGAAAAGTACTCCAGTATCACTTTATAAAACAATAGGCATACTTGTAACCACAAGCGAACGGTGGTGAAGTAACAATCTGCTTTATTATGTGATATAAATTGCAATGGCTGCAATGAATAGTGTTCAAAATAATGAACAGGCAGCTTACATTATATCAATTAAACCCATATCATTCAAACAAATCAATTTAATAAGGGTTTACGAGATGGAATTGGAAATCATGAGATACATTAATTACATCAACCAACCTCGTACAATCTTCAACTTACATATGAAAACAAACATTGATTTTTCTAATAAAATCCAATAATATCTTAAGCAAGCAAACGAAAAAGGCCAAGACATTTTGCGGAGCTCATAATCTCAAACAACAGAACAGACTAATAGCGGCATGTACAAGAAGATACAAAAATGCCACATGTTTCAATCAAATCCTAATTTGTTTTTCAACAGATGAGTTAAAACATTTTCTAAGCAATTTCAACTAAGATAAACACTTTCCGAAAGCTCGCGTAGTATTAGAAAAGATTCAAAGGTGAAAGAGGCAACGAAGAAGGTTTGAATTTAAAAGAGTACGCAAAGAATATGAGTTACCTGAAAGAGGGTGTGATTGGAACTGAAGAAGAAAAGCATTTGGAGGAAATAAGTAGTTATAGTGAGAGAAAGAGAGACAGAGACACAGAGAAGTTAGGACAGACACGGGAGCGTGCCTAGTTCAACAACAACGTAAGTTGCGGATCGCCTATTGTTTCACTCTAACTGCCCCCAACTCGCGTATCTCCTCTCTTTTTATATTATCCTACTACTGTGCCATGTGTAATGCAGAGCAAAATTAAATTTTTAAAAAATTAAAATATTATATATGTTAAATTAAATTTTTAAATTCTTGTTATAAATAAAATTCAAAAGTAATTTTTACTTAACTTAGGCCTACTCAGATCCTTGAGATTGTATTATTGTTCAAACTTTCATGGATGCAAAACTCAAACCACTTGTTTCTCCGGAACGAGTAATTAACAACAGTAATAGCAATAATTAATATATTTTATTAAATATTTTTAATTGCTTAAAAACAATTTTTATATTTTTAATATAAAAATATTTTATTTTTGTGAATACTTTTTTATTTTCTTAACACACTCATTATCATTCCTCAACTTGTAATTGAAAAAAAGTTTAAATGCTTATTTGGTCTTTATAGTTACAATTTTTTTTCATTTTAGTCCTTATACTTAAAAACATCTTTTTTTAGTTTCTACACATATCATTTTTAATCTCTTTTAGTCTTCGTCGTAGAGATTAAAAAGAATTAAAAATGATATGTGTAGAGATCAAAAAGAGATGTTTTTAAATATAGTGACTAAAAGGGAAAGTTTTTATAACTATAAGAATTAAATGAGTAATTAAACTTAAAAAAATAGAAATATTTGACTGCATCATGTTGAATTATTCAAGAGAATTTTATATTGTAGCTAAGCAAATAGGCCGGTGGATTATGAATTGAAGTGGAGGATGCAAATTCAAATGTGGTAGTTCTCTTTCTTTCCAGTGTAGGTTATGTATGTTTTGGTCTCATAGGATCTATTGAAAAGAAATCACGTGCATTTCTCCTCAGTATAAAAAAATAATAATAAAATAGAATCATGTGCGAATATGCGTTGCTTGAGATGGTTGTATACGTTGTTGATATTTGTTGCTTTGAGATTACAACAATTCTGTTTGTGTTGCTAACAGATTTGTTGCTACTTTCTACAATGTCCCGTCCAAATGTGGATATTAAAAGGCCCAAACAGATCGCAAGAGTGGTTGCATGCCATTTTTATTTTATTTTTGTCAATACGCAAATCTTAATGTTGTGTATTGACATATCAAAACCTTTGTTTCAGACCCTGATTCCTGAGCCAGAACATTTAGCTATTGGGTAATAAAAGTTACTGAACACTTTTGGGCCTGATATGTGTTTGTGACCTTTGCCTTTTCGCTATTGAGAGTTGAGACCAAAAATAAAATAAAATAATTATTAATCATGTTTACAAAATAAATATTTAACTACAATTATGAGCAAAATTGAAATCAGCACGTTATATTTACTATTATATCAAGGAAAGAGAGGATTTATTTTTCTGTGAGCACTTACTATATTTTTTATTCCAATCATAATTAAAATTTGACAAAACAGGTCATGCACTGATAGTGTAAAGTAGTTTTACACTGTCATCCACTCACAAATCACCATTTATTATAAGTTTATTGGTTTTTATAATAAATACTTTAAAAGTCATATCAATGATAATTTCTGATTGGTTAACAGTATAAAACTATTTTACACCGACAGTGCATGATCATTAAACTCTTAAAATTTTACCTTAAAATTGACTTTTATTACACAAGTTAAAACAAAACTCTAATTTTAATCATAAGAATAAAGAACTTTAACTCTAATTTTATTAGAAGAATAAATCACTTTAAAAATCTCACATAAGTTGTCTTTTTTAATATATATAAATAGAACTTCTAAATATTTTATAATGTTTTAGATAAAATATTAAAAAGAGGGCAGCGGTTCCCTTACGTCTTGTGATTTTATGTTTTCCGTGCTTTTTTCAGCACAAAAAAAAATTATTTTTATGGCTTAGATCATATGCAGTTAGAATTTAACTGCAGACGATTCCGTTTAGGAGAAAAAAGTTCAATTACTCCTCGTACTTAGTTATAGGTTATTTAAACTTATTTTATGATATAAACATTTATATAAATATTTAAATTTATCCATTAATTTTTTCATCTTATTTTAATAAATTTTATAAAATAATTTATAACTTTTTTAATAAAAAAATTATACATAAATACTTAATTAAATTATTTACCCGTAAATAAAAAAAAATCATCCTTAGGTTATAAAATTAGTAGATGAATACGTAATTTTCAACATAAATGAATTTTCAATATAACTTCAACAAAAAAAAAATTTCTGGGACTTCTCGTGAATAACTCATTTTAAAGATTAAAATTAGTATTTTTGATAATAAAAATCAATAAATAATATTAGATAGGCGTACATAATAAATTATGAATTATGTATGTCTTAAAAATTAAAATACTAACAGTTAATTTTTTTCATTAAACTACTTTATCCTTAGTTACTTTAAATTTACCCTTACCCGGAGCGAAATCCTTTTCCCCGTTGGTTCGTGCAAACGAAACACAAGTGCAAAGTGCTTAAGCAAAAGTAGGTGAACGAATGACAAAAACCTTCAAAGATCCTTGCATCAATATTCTCGGGATAATTTAGACGAGCTCAGTTTATGAAGGCATTTAGTTTAAAGAAATGTTATTTTTACAACACCATTTGTGCATATCTTTCTTACATATCATTTATCATATCTCATGATGATGAAAAGAAATAGATACAAAAAATATTGTTGTATGTGTATCTCATTTCTTTAATTTATTTCCTCAAGTGGTTAAACAACAATAACCGCAAAACCACACAAATAGGGAAACAACGGCGTGAGAATCGAACAAAGGAACAGAGAATATTAATCACCCATTAATCTGAAATGCTTACACCACTAATTGATCCTATTATAAACAGTAGTGAAAAAACGAAAAACACAGAAGCCAATCCCTTGCTCGGACGGACTCTTCTCTCCCTAAGCCACTCCCTCTAACATAAACGCTACACTACATATCAACTTTACAAGTCCCAAAACAAAAAAGACAAACGAGGTTAGCTATACGACATCAAAAAGGATCGTCGATTACTAATTAAAGTTACCTTGAATCTGCTCAATTAAGCAATGCTTTTGTAATGCTATAATCGTGTCGAAATTCAAGCGAAAACAAAACCACAGGACAAAGCCATCAAACACACAGCCGCTTGTTCCTCCTCCCCCAACATCTTCCACCTCTGTCTCTTCACAACAGAGGATGCCCGCTCCAACAACACAACCTCCTCTCTCTTCCTCGAAGAAGAAGAAGAAGAAGAAGAGGCCCTTCTCTTCCGATACCTAATTCCACAAGCGTTGCACAGCGTCTGCATCAAAAAATAAATAAATAATTGAGCCCATAACTCACACAATGGGAAATGATTAAAAGAAATAGAAGTGGCTGTTGTTGGGCCTTGGGTCCAGCTGGTCCTCCTCTCCAGAGTGGGGTCTTGGTGGTTTTGCAGTCAGCGCAACATTTCTTGTTCTCATTCGATTCCTGAGATGACCATTCCTTGAGATCCATCATTACCATTCAATTGATCTGCAATACCCAAACCACACCACAATTTATTTATGAATGAAACAGAATAGCAGCAACCGAATGAATCACCGAGACAGTATTAGTGAGTGGCAGTGAGTGCGGTACCGTACTAATACTACAACAAATTAAAAGGCCCAGCATGCAGCAAAGAAAATGGAGACACAGCACAACAACCGACTATGTGAATGTACCCCAAAAACCCTAGGCCTCCCCTTCGCAATGACCGAAATGCCCTTCTTGTTTCCTAAAATACAGTGGCAACGCTGCCACGTGTCCGTGTGACGTGTCTGCTTCTCCTACTCACGCTGCCACAGGGTAAGTGGAAATTTCAAGACCCTTGTAAATGTGCTACAAATAATAATAATAATAATAAACTACGTGTGTGACTTATAAAAATTAGCTTAATAGAAGGTTGTTCATTGGTTGGACAGATTTCATTAAAGCAACACCCGATTATCAGATTATGTATAACCATATCTTAGAGATGAGGTTTTGCTTTGGCCGAAATAATGCAAAAAGGTTGAGGGTATTTGCGATGATTATTTGTGATTAAATCATAAAGGATGGGACCAAAATATCTTATCAATCGCAACTTTATCATTTTCTTTGCTACTATTACTATTGTCCTTATCTATCCGCTTCGGCTGAATAACGGAGGCCGAATTGATATGAAAAGACATGGAAAATCATCGCACGTTGGGATTGCGTGAAGTGGTGCGGTCGCGCCGTAACAGTGCTGCGGAAGCCGCTACACGTAAAGTGGTTCTTATGTATGATATGATATAAAAGAAGAGAAATGCATATAAATATTTATTTAAGAGAAATTGTATTCGTAAAAATAAACAGAAAAAATAATATCATCAAAAAAATTATATAATATTGTTGTATAAATAAGTGGTTTTTTGTTTAACTTTGCTTATCCACTAGACAGCACACGGACGGGTGTAATTGAAATTTAAATCCTTTCATGTCATAATATGATCATGATAAGGAAAGAAAAATATTTTTACTAAATAAAAACACATCATGATTAGTTGTATATTCTATTTATATTTAATAAAAATTATATATATATTTTTTAAAATGACCCTATTATTTTAGTTAACAAGAAGTGACAAAACCTACTACCAAGAATGTAGATCAATTGGTGTAAGGTTATTTCAGCTTAATTAGTGTTTTTGAATTCGAGTCTTAAGTATGTAGTTGTGTTAAATACTCAAAGGAATTTCTCACCTATGGTAGTCATACTCGAATTGAGAAGGATTGTCTCTTGTAAAAGATGCATGTGGTCTAAAAAAAAAAAAAAACAAGCAAACCTATATTCATGTAAATGAATCAAGTCAAATCTAATATTTAAAGCTTAAATGTAACTTATAAAAAGATATATTAACCAAGTTTAATTCTATTATTTATGCAAAATTTAAATTCTAAACATGATTTATTAAAAAATTGAAACTTAAACTTAGCTTAATTAATTCAATTATAACTTGATTAATTTTTTATCTACAAAATATTTTCTTGAAGTATTTTTAAGTTTATTGATTATAATAATTTTTTTGATAAAATTATAATTTATTAAGTATTCTTTTTATATAAGATTAACATTTTTTGTCATTATATTTATGTGTACACACAAGTTATTTGTAAAATTTTAATATTAAACATACAAAGCTTAAACTTAATGCATTTATATAGTTAATCTTAAAATCAAGTTTAAGCTTATTTATCAAAACAAATGAGATAGAAGAGTAACGAAAAAAATTCAAATAATTCACAAAAAACCCAACTCATTTATACCTCTAAACATTCTCAATTGAATGCAAGAATTATTAGGTACAAATGACACCTGAGAAATCATTCTAATTCAAATTTGACGACACGAATTGGTTGAGAATTTGTCACCGAAGAAAAGATGAAAGGCATTGCATCAAAGTTGTTCATCTCAATATGATTCACTAAAAAAGTAAAATTATTTCAATTCAAATTTGATTTGTATCTAATTTGAACTAATTTTTTCAATTCAAATTCGGTTCAATTTGGGTTTGCAAACTATTAGGTTCAACTTGCAAATTCAAATTACATAAATCAAAATAAGACATCTCATGAGTTAATTCATGTTCTTCAATTCGTGAACTCAAATGTTAAGTCAAAATAAAACAATTTACACCCACGCACATATTTTTAAAGTGATTATGTGACCACTGACTATAATTAAATAAAAATTATTTTGTTTACTAAAAATATATATAATCATATAAATACATTTTTTATATCATTTTATATTTATTATATCATATAATAATTAGAGCAAATAGTATATGTATTGATAATAAAAAAAATTATATTGTCATTAAGTTTGTTAATTTTATAATAACTATCTTAAAAATCATATCAGCAATGACCTCTAGTTGATAGTATAAAATTTTTTACACTACAATACATAAAAATTAAACTTTAATAATTATTTACTACATAATTTTAATTCAATAAATAATTTAAACAACTTTTAACTTTTTAACTTCTAAGTACTCATACTTCTTAACAAAATGTCTCGCTTTACATAGCTATTAACACCTACTTGGATACCAACATTATGTTAGTCTGAGGGAAATTATGCTCGAATCTCTTAAGTAATGTTCGAGTCTTAACGTGGTTGAGACTCAACATAAATTAGTCATCGATAAAGTTGGTGGACACTTCACACCTATAACATGGTTAAAAAAATACCTACTTAGATGTTGAATTTTAAAAAAAAAAAAACCACTTAAATGTAGCCATCCAGTGTAAAGATCCACGATTAATTGATTATAATCAACACTAACAATTTACAATCGTACAGTTCCAAGATCTGTTTAGAACCAATTTTTTAGGGTCAATTTAAGTGTGTTCAAGTTAGCATGTAGAAAAACAAAGAGCAATAAAACCTAGCAAAGCGACGCCTCCCTAAGGGGCCACCCCCTTCCTTGGGAGGGTTTTTTTACCTCCATGGAAGGGTTTTCTTCCCATTTTAGGTGAATATTTTCCTCTCTTTCCTCATCACTACCACCTCTCCTCCTCCTCCTTTAGCCACCACTTCCACATTGTTTTCTTCTTTTCCTAACCATCACCTTCAACCCCTTCAATTTTCTATCTTTCCTCTTCTCCAACATATTTCTCCTTTTCAACTGAACTTGTTAGAGTCATTTATTGCAACAGTATCCAAACCACTAGCGTTTCTTTAGATAGCTTTGTTTTACTTAGGTTTGCTTCCTTTATGCAAGCTCCTTTTACACAACACTATTTTACTCATATTCACTGTGGATTGTTTTGGGTTCTCTCGAATTGATTTGGGTTGCTACTAGACAAGTGTTGATCCGGAAGGAATAACAAAGAGGAAAAAAGTGTTTAAAAGTCCAAGGCTCTATTAAGTTTTTTTTGTAATAGGAGGATGTTTTTTGTGTTGATAGACTTAGGATTGCTAATATGTGTAACCATTTAGCTTTGAGCGTGTATGCCTGAGTTTTTATTGTTTAATTATTGTGCATTGTTGTGATGCTCTCTGTTTAACATCCCATTCTTTTGTAAGTATCGTGCGACATTTTCAGTCAATGATATCTTGACAAAAAAAACAGTGAGCATTTAGAAAATTAATTTTATAAAATTAATTTGAAATGAAGTGGTTTATATTTAAATATTCTTATTCTAAAAATAAATTAATAATAAAACTTAGTATAGATTTTTTTATCTAATATAAAATAAAAATGTTTAAAATTATTTTATCTAAAAAAGAACTTTCATTTATAATTATTTAAAATTATCTAATATAAAACCCAGTGATTTATAATTGATGGCAAAATAAACTTTCATTAGTTCAATCAATCAGCATAGCAAGCTAAGGCACGAGACCAGAACGATGTTGACTATACCTAATGACTACTGAGCCAGTGAGGCAAAGGGTTAAACACAATAATTCAATCAACGACATGGAACATTGACTCAATATCTTAATGTGTCAACAATCGAGGGTGGGGCCACGGCGCCACGCTAAGAATAAGCTTAAGCACATGTGGCAAGTCTTTTAGGCTGTGTTTGGTTTAAGGGACAAATGAAGAAATTATTGAAATTTGTGTAAATTTTTCTTATTTGTTACAAGAAAAATAGGTGATAAATTTTGTACTATAAGAGTGGATCTCTGGGTCTCACTACTCATTTCTACTCTATTTCTTACCTACTTTTATTCACCTCTCTATCTCTCTTTTATTTCTCACCTATTTCTCTCCTACGTTGTTTTTTATATTTACTCAAGTAGTATTACGCTGGTTGGTAATGTATGTTTGGAAATGAAAGCAACAAAGTTGCAACCTTGATGGTCTTTTTATGGGAGAAATAAAAAAAAAACACGGTATGCCTATATTTGATTTTTCTTCGGATGAGATTTGTCACTCTACTAGAACATGATATATATATATATGTGTGTGTGTGTGTGTGTGTGTGTGTGTGTGTGTGCCATGACAAATGTGACACTAAACATGCTTGGGCTTGCAGAGCGAGTAAGAGCATGGTTGGTTGAATTATGATATCTATAGCATTGATCATGGATTCTTTTCCTAATCCTCTTTGTGCTTTTTAAGGTGTATAGCTGATTATGTCAGAAAAGATAGAAAAATAGATTTGTTGCGATATGATTTGGTAAAAAAGGTGGAATAAAGATGTGTAGGGAGTATAGGAATTACGTAAGACCATGATAAAGATATATGAGACGACAAAGTTCTAAATGCTTTTTAGGTTATATTATATTTATTATCAAGATAAACAAGGAATCAACATGGAAAGAGGAGGAAGGATTTATATAGATTTTTTGTATATAATTGATGAAAAGCTAGATTCCTGGAGGTTGTGTGCGAGAGAGTAGAAAAAGATCGATATGTCCAAAGATTAATATAATACTTAAGAGTGTGTGCATGTATAAACAAATTAGATTAAACTGTTCAATGCTTACCTTTGTATTGTCTCTAACAAAGAAAGTCAATTGGTGATGAAAAAGTCAATTGGTGTTAATTTTATTTTTCATAAAGAATTAATTTTCTAATACTATTTTATTACTAATATTATGTTTCTTTGTATAACCTATGTTACTTTTCATTGCTAATAAATTTCTAATACCTTTTCATGTTCCTCACATCATATATTTCAATGAAGGTTTTCTTGGTCTAAAATCATTGTTGAGCTTGACACATACAAGTAAGTTCTTTGGGATCTCCTCTATACATAGACAAATTTAGTAGAGTAGTGAGCTTTTACTGTATCCTTTTGTTTGTTTGAAATGTGCTTTATTACTTTTTTGATGGTTTGTTTTTCAAATTTTCTTTGAGAATAAACAATTAAAGGAACATGAATACATTTGATTTAGAATTTAGTAGCGGAGGAGTATTGTTGGACATTATACCTTGAGTACTATTTCCTTAACCAAAATGCTTCACATAGCGATACTCAATTTATAGGTGGAACTGAGGGATTTTATGAGGAGAAACACAAAGAAAAAAGAGCCAAAGATGGGAGCTCTAGGGAGGATTTGTCCATCATTTCCGATGCTTCTTTAGGACCTGCACATTTTCCATAAGGATGTTTAACTCAATGAAGAAGTCAATGGTTGTTTTTATTCAACATCCAACCAAGGCAGTGAAGATGGCAAAGAGTGATACAAAGAGGTAGAAAGTTAAAGAAATTAAAATTGTAAATAAAAAGACCCTCAGACCGTACAACTGGTGCATGTTGCAACTGTTCTTTGTTAAGGGGACAAAATGAGAATAAATACAATCAAACAACTTATTAAATAAGATATAAAATCTATAATTTTTTGTAATTTTAATGATTTTCGGTCAACAATTAAAAAAAATGTGTTGTTAACATTTTTCTTTATCTTTTGCATAAGACATCATCCGCCAAAGATTTATTATCCAAAATTCTTAATAAAGGACATCAAAATCATGGAAGGACAGGTTCAAGTTACACACATTATTAAGTGCAGTACTTTCTTAATCAAAACAATAACGATCATTGCTTGTATAAAATTAATTTCCACAACTTAAGCAATTGAACATGATTTAAAAATATTCTAATAATCCAATAATTCGTATTGAAATTAACTTTAATTTCAAAAAATTAAAATTTTACTAAGAGAACGGTAAATAATTTTAAAATTATTCTAATACTACATTAAACTGAATCAGAATACCAAAGCCATATACACCTGAATAATTCATTACTTAGGGCAAAAACAAATAAAAGGGGTCGGGGATCAGGGAGAGTAGATAAATGATCTTTACAATTTCTCACATCATCTTAAACATTACGTTTTGATTGAACGTTTTGACTTGAAGGCACAAATTTCCTACAACCAACTAGTTTACATAAACAATTTCTCAATCGAATTACCATAATTTTATATAAGGAGGTAATTCAACGTTAGTTTTCAACTTGCACATGGTCTATTCTCTAATGATCAAGATTTCGTAAGTGAGACAAACAGACTAACAAAACTATTTCTGTCCCTAAAAATTACGAATGCAGTCCAAACCAGATTCTTCATGTTTCCTTTGCCAAGCATAATATGCACAAGATTATCGGATGCTATAAATTGAACTTGACAGTTTCTTAGCGCATATAATAGAATGCATAGAAGAAAGAACAAAGTGGAGGAGAAAAGCCCACAGAATAGCAACTAAATATGATGATTGAGAACAAAGACATTGCCGCATAGTGCATACTATTTTCTGTGTAATACTTTTTCCCAAACAAGATTAGTAAACATTACATAACGAACCTGAACGAGACCTACAGAACATAATGAATAGAACTTTATGGTAAACTTCAAAAGAACTTACAAGGGAAGGGGTAAAAGAAAAACTCCATCTTGTAACTATAAATATGAAGCAAAGATAGTAGCATTTGATATTTTGCCAAAACATCCAGAATCACTAGTACTTACTGACTCCAATGTATGACAGAAAAAATAAAATCACAAAACCCAACAACAATTCTATAAAAGCCAAATCACTCGGAATGATCACTTGGCAGAAAGCAAATTCTAGTATATATAACTCTAAAGTGGCTAAGAAAATCAAGCCACAACCCATCTGTCCCCATGATGTATGTAAAACCAGCCATTTCTAAAACCCAAGCCGGTCCAGCAACCTTCTATTTACCAAGGCTGAACCTTGTAGGACCCAAGGACAATGAAGACATTGACTTGACCCCCAACTGTTGGACTGTCAAACTGGAGGACTTTACTGATAGACCAGCCAAAACTCCTGCAGAACAAAATTCAAAATAATGTCCACACGGTAAAGAGGAAGGCACAGACTGCAAACTGCCAATCTTTACTACTTCCAATAAAAAATTTGCAGAGAAAACATAACAAAGCCAAATAAAACATAATGTTATGTTAGTAAAGCATGAATACCTTCTAATTAAAGTTGAATCCACCAGACGGCACAGCAGGAAGTTCAGTGCCACCAAAGTTGAACCCTGATTGAGAAGCATCCCCTGGAGGCATAGTCTCATCTTCTTCCTCCATCCAGTATGTCTCAAGAATCTTCACTGCCTTTTCATAAATCTCAGTGTTATCATGACTCTGGAGGTTCTCAATTTTCTCCAACCCCTCAGCATCATCAATCATTTGGGCATATAGATTCACACCATCAGTATTGCCAACATTTTTCTCAGCTTCTCCTACCTTCAAGATGTTTTCAAGCCCTTCCAAACAAACTGTCACAATCCTAGGATCAGGACATATGAGAAGATCACACAAGGGCTTAATACACCCCTGACTTACCAAGAACCTGTCACAACCAAGGAAAAAGATTCATAATCTCTTCGAAGAAAAAAAGTTTTTACACCAATAAAATCTCAAGGGAACATTCTAAACACAAGGATCTCCCCATACTTGAGTTGTTCATGAGATCCACCCGAAGTAGCATTTGAGATAGCCCAAGCAGCCTCTTTCTTGATATCAAACTCGGCATTTTGAAGCAAATGGACTAAAGGAGCAATTATATTAGCCTCAATTACATCCTGTAGATTGTCAGAAATTGAAGAGAAATATAATTTAAGTTCAAACACAAAGATAACACATCAAATTTTAACTAACAATTGCAACACAAAGAAGACCCCTAAAATAATCTATACCTGAATCTGCTGTTTATTCCCAGCTGTGATGTTTGATATGGTCCAGCATGCCTCCTTCTTGATGCTTTTCTTATAATTACTAGTCAAGAGATTCAGAAGACAAGGAAGAGCTTGATGGTTGATAATGACCTAAGCAAGAAAATACAACATCAACACAAACAAAATTTACGTGAGTGAGTGCGCATGCATGTCGACTCACAACTAGCTAATCCAAGCAGAAACATAGAGAGATTCCACACAAAGATGAAGTCTTTACATAAAAAGAAGTAACAGAATTGACTATCTTGTACTAAAGAAAAAATCCATTTTCTATATGGTTAACTAGTCAATCCAGTCTGAAGAAAGGTTTAGGCATGATATTCACAATAACATTTCACTTTGGCACTTAACATATTAAAAGGACTCAAAGAAAAGCTTACTAGTCTTACAAGGACCAAGGACTTATTAACACGTAATAATTTCATAGAGCACTGAACACCTATGAATTTGACAGAAAAGTTAATAACAATGCCATTTTAGTAACACATAGTGCTGCTGGAAAGTGTTAGATGAAGGGAAATTATGTGTCTTTATGAGAAGGGGGGATAGGGAAAGCTGCCAGAAGCAAGGAGAAAACAGTAGGGGGAGTCAGAGTGTAACAGAATGTTCAAATGGGAGAAAGGTATTGGAGAAGAGAATTGTGCAATGACAGGAGAGGAAAGAAAATATGAGTAAGGATAGGATGGGAAATAGTAGAGAGGCAAAATAGGATGAGTAAATTGGGGATTTAATCTAGGGGTTGTTATATCTGCATTTATTCCATTATGGTATCTCTTTGTTTTTGAGCAGTATTTTTCTCCTTTTTGAAGGAGACTTTCTTGTTGAGTTCAATTCTGTTTCAGCATTAATACCAGTTTGCCAGGAGATAGGAAGTTAGTTAGGACAATTAATGTAGTTAGTTAGGGGGATTTGTGAGGTAAATAAATAGGAGGTGGATGCAAGGGAAGAGGCATTCATCTTGTATGATTTGTAAGTTTGAGTTTTGCTCTTTCTGAAAGGACAAATCTTTTGTGAAATGGAAACCCTTGGAGGAGAGATCTTTCTCCTATTTTCTGTTCTCTTCATTTAATTCAATAAAATCTTTCTTTCCTTTATTGTTTCTATTCTGGTTCCTATCACTATTATGATTTCCCTTAACACAGAATAGCTAGTAACATATTGTAACCTGCATATTAAGTAGCTAAAAAAGAACCATGAGAAACTCATGAACTTAATACCTGGGTCTGCACATCATCTCCAGTAACAATATTTCCAACAGTACGAAGAGCAGGAATAAGCACTGAAGGGGAAGGGTGCCTGAACAAGAGTAGAAGAATATTTAGAATTTGACAGCAGAACAATACTGAAATGCATACATTTTTGCACATCCATATTTGAGATTCATAGTACTCACAATAGAAGCTCAACAAGCCGGCTACAAACACCAGCTTCAATTACACCTTGAATTTTGTCATTTGTACCATCAGAAAGATATGAAAGTGCCCAACAGGCATCAGTCAAGACTTCTTCATCATTTGAATGAATAAGACTGGCAAGAGCAGGAAGTGCAGGTTTAACCTGTAAAAAAGAAGGATAAGAATCAATCAAAACTCAGTCAAAACAGAGCAACCAAAACAAAACTGGGAAAAGCAACTTGCATTTGCTTCACATATCAGCATGAGATAGGTATCTAATACCGATATTCTTGGATACTTTACCAATACATATCTATGAAGTATTCAAGCTTTAAAAAAAAAAAGTTACGCAAATTTGATATGGCCAGAGATGAAACATAGAAGTGTGAATAAGATAGAAGCATTGTCTTTTGATGAACCACACATCGAAGTTGCCCTTATGAATGATGCTCAAGGAGGGAATGAGATTAATACTATTCCTGTTTGTAGGTTATAAACAGTGATTTATGATGACAATCATTTATAATTTCTATTTTGTTAAGTAATGTACAAGAAGTGTGCTCTTAGTCTCGACTTGCAAAGCAATTATATATTTATTATGTTGGCTTAAATAACCTTTTAGTCCCTATAATATAGGACTATTTTCATTTTGGTCCTCTTAAATTTTTTTTCTATTTGCATCCCCTATTAATTTAATTTTTTGTTCTAGTCCCTGACATCAGGGGTTTACCATTGAGTGATAACATGGTTAACAGAAGAAATTGGATAACAGGTTTCATGTTTCTTAAATGACAGAGACTAAAATGAAAAACTTCCAATATGAGAGGGTCCTATATAAAAAATTTACAATTTATAGGGACTGAAACTATAAGATGAAGGACTAAACTGAAGAAACAAAATTAATAGAGACACAAACAGGAAAAAAAAATTAAGACCAAAATGAAAAAAAATGCATGTTATGAATTTCTTGTACAAATACACATCCTACACATAGCACATCCTAAATATTTTAAGAATAATCATATCACCATATCAGATACATATCCAATATACATACCACATATGTGCATCATAGAAAACCAATGATAGAGCCAACAATTAGCTCTACAAGTTTTCTATTCAGTGTAATGCAATTTACAAGGGTGAAGTGTGCCTATTACTTGTTCAATAATATTTGGCCATTATGAGCAACTGATAAAATTTAATCAATTATAACTGCCACAAAGGAAGCACACTACAATTTTCTAATATTTCTATATAAACACAAGAAAGATTTTATTTTATAGCAAAATGAAGAATAAAAAGATGAAGAAAACAGTTCATCAGATTACAATAACAACTCTAAAAGAATTCAATATAGGCAAGAACATAAATATTTTACTCTGGTATAGATACATGCAGATGTTATTCAACAAAAAAATTCAAATGAACAGAACAAGTAAGAAGGGTGCCATTTCATTTCACCATGGCAGAGCATTTAACAACAAATAGGAAAGTGTCAAAACTTCATTATTTCTGATCATGCAATGCATAACTTCATACCTGATCAAAAGGAGGCTGTGGTTTCCCCCTGCAGAAATTCGATAGTGTCCAGGTAGCATTTCTTAGCATAGAAAGCTTGGCATTCTCATTCAATTGTGCCAACAGAGGAAGCAAAGCTCCATGACCGAGAACAAGATCACGGCATCTGGGAGAATCTCCAGCAACATTCCCTAGTGCCCACACAGCCTGATTGTCGCCAAAACACAGAAAAAATGTTAAACTTTAAATGAAATATAACTGCTAGGTACTGTCATCCTTCTTATGCACAGTGCAGCTAAAAGTTAACAGACACAACACTTGGAGCACAGGCACTACGTTCACCCCACTTGCACAAACATCCAAACATCATACCATAATACCAGCAAATACCATATCATCCAACTCCAAAATCAACATAAACAAACACATTTTCTGGTTAAAAAGTAATTTGTTCTCATTTTAAGAATACATATAGTTTTCATTGATAGACAAAGATATGAAAAGGTACATGAAATATACCTGTTCACGGACATCATCACTGGGAGAACCAAGGAGCTTTACAAAAATTGGGACAGCACCATGATCAATTACCACCTTAGTGTTTTCAGATGTTCCAGAAGCTATATTTGTCAAAGCCCAAGCTGCCTCAAACTACAAGAAACATTAATCAAAGTCAAGGCAATATATAAGCTGAGGTACATATTTATTACATAAAGTAAAACAAGGCAGATAACAAACCTGCAGCTGTGGAAAATCCTCCCTCATCAAGAACTCAACAAAGCGCGGAACTACACCAGCTTGAATAACCTCCTCAATTGGTGGGCTACGTTCTGGCAGCACATAAACACAGTTTATCAAACATCATTTCTCACATTCAGAACCAAAAAGAAAAAACGAAAAATGCCATAGACCAATATCTAACCAATTGAAAGCAACTTCCGAAACTGAGTTGTGGCCTCAAACTGCATGTTATTGTCATCAGTCCAAACACCTGTAACCATGGCTGGTAGGTGTTCCAACTGCAGCAAGATAGAAAAGAAACTACGTTTCAGTAAGTAAACTTCAACAGTTCAACCTATTTCCAGTTCGTGCAAATCCAACATAAAACTTAGGTACATAAGTTGATTTTAGCCTATGAGAGAAGTTCAATTCAGTGCATACGGAGAAGTTTATCCAAACAGGGTCATAACAACAATCAAACTTTATCTCTTCATAAAGGTGAGTGCAGCACGACAAAGCGAGAGAAAGAGAAGATAAATTATTCCACATTTCGTAACCAATGCAAATCATGAATAGCTTTATATCATTAGTATAACCCTTCCAATAAACAAACACCGCAACACCTCAAATGAAACATACAGCATAAACTCAAAAGCCAGAGTCCTACTTGGACAATTAATTTCCTAGCCCAATCACTTGTCTAACTAGGCGGAGTGAGATGAATATTTTTATAAAAATTTGAATTTGGACAAAGTATTTTAAATAAATGAATAAATAATCAAACAAAACAACAAGTGAACTTTATCTTAAAGATGATCAGAATTGACCTTCTTCTCTATTACTGTGGAGTGAACTGATGCAGCAAGCTGCTGAGGTTGGAGACCCTCGCGTCTCTTCTTCTGCAAGCTCTCTTCCCTACGGTTCTTTCGGATCTCCACCATCGTATCCTCTCGCCGTCGGCGACCTTCATCGGCGTCCACGGCGACCTTGTACCGGTTCCGACGGACCTCGGTCCTCGCGTTCGTGGAAGGTCGATACGACATCGTGTTGGAATCGAAGGAGAGAGAACCGCGCACCGAACGGGTTTATCGGATTTGGATTGGGTAACCGAACCGTAGGGTTTTTCAGATGGCAATTGAGTTGAGAGAGCGAAGCAAGAAAAAAGGTGAGGAAGGGTTTGGCCGTTTGGGGGTTTTAATATTTCAGAGTTTGAAAAGAGAAGTGAAAGGAGAGGGTTTATAGGGCGTGATGGATTGAGGACAGAACTGAACCTGGATCGGCTTGCATTTGCCGAAATGCCACTCGTTTTTGAATTTAAAGATGAGGGAAAAAGTTACTTTAATTGGAGGAAAGGCTTCGTACGGCTACCAACAATATTCGTTCGCATTCCAACAAAATTCTTATGTGATGATTCTCTATGAATTGGGTGAGGGCCTGGCCTCGACCACTTGGACCGTTGAATTCAACGTCTGCTTGTTGTGGCCCAAAAAGCAAGCAATGTTATTGGTACCTTGAGCTTTTCATACTCCGCACGTAAGGTACGCACTTTAGCACTCAATTTAACTGGATTTTTTTCTAGAGCAGAAAATAAACTGGATTTTTTGACCATATGGAAATAAAATATCAAATTAAAATAATAAAAAATGTTTATTACTTTATTAGTTTGGAATAATTTTTGCCATGTAACAAAGACTTTATCAAGTTATTAAAGATGATTGTCTACTTAGTTTCTTATGAAGAGTCACGTCTTAGTTAGCCTCACTAGTAATATAATATATATGATGACATTATCGCATGAGAGTTCTATTCAGCGGTTATTATCAACGTGATTCCATTCCTTATTACTAGGGTTCGTGAATCGGTTTTAAGTTAAAAAAATATTCGATTTAAAGATAAAAATAACTTGCAGTTGGGTTTATTTTGGACTGTTCTATTAAAAAAAATCTAATCTAATTCAATCTGACAAAATATATTTTGGATTGGGTTGGATAATTCGATTTTTATCAATACATTCTAACATAATTATATTACATCTAAAAACATATTACAATCTAGTATTTTTTATTACTAAGCTAAAGAAATGTCAATTGCTAAACCATAGAAAAACCACAATACTTTATTAGAGCATAGAAAAACCATATTATACAAAAGAAAGATAACTTCCAGTCTTTTGAATGCATCTACTTTCAATTATGGAACTATTGGAGTACTTGATGCTAATAATAATATAACTTTTCAAATATAAACTATTAAAAATAAATTTACCCAACTTAATAATTATATTTATGTACCTTTTATTCAAATAGTTACTAAAAAATAATCTTTAATTAAATATATTTTTTATAAATAAGTGCAAGTTATGTGATAATTTTACAAATCTATAAGAAATAAAAATATAAATATGAATGGTATAATAAATTTATAAATAAAACTATAAACATATGTACAAGTTCAATTTGGATTGAATTGGACTGGTTTTCAAAATCAAATCCAAATTGCAATCCAATCAAATAATAATTTTTAGTTTTTCAAATTTTTGATTGTTCATTTTTAGTTTATTTGGTTTTAAATTTTTTGGATCAATTTTTTTTATTTTTATTGGATTGAATCAGTTTATGAACACTTCTACTTATAACATTTATTGGAGATCCCACACCAACTAATGATATAACCAAAAATGAATATATATATATATATATATATATATATATATGTGTGTGTGTGTGTGTGTGTGTGTGTGTGTGTGTGTGTTGGGGGGGGTGCGGCAACCCTCATTTCTAGAGATAGCTTTTGGGATTGAATTAGACTCAAATTGACAAATTCAAAGATGGTATCAGAGTCTACCTTAACAATTGTTGTTGAGCCTATTGGGTTAGTCATTATTGGGTCGTTATCGAGTCACGCTTGAGATGTCTAGTTGTGTCGGAAATCCATCATTAGCTAGTGATATGACCAAAATGAAGTATAACAACTCTCATCTCTTATGCTAGCTTTTGGGATTAAGTTAGGCCCAAACCCACAAATTCTAAGAGCATGCCTCATTACAACTAGTTAGAAAACACAGAAAAAGTTGATCCAAAAACTAAGAGAGAGAGACACGAAAAATATAAAAAAAATATATCAAATTAGTAAATATGGATTCTTACATCATAACTTTGAATATACAATTTGGAGAGTGTCACTTTCTCAATTATATATTCTCACTAATCTCTCTTTTATCTTCTTTGGACTACCTTTGCAACTAGCCAAAGAAAAAAATCTCTCAAACTACCATCTTTTTATTTTTGCCCATATATTTAATTTTCTTAACCATGTATTTCTTTCAATCTACTTTCTTTTATCTTTATCTCTAAATTAACAAAATTTTTAATAATTAAAAATTAAAAAATAATCTTATATCACAATTTAAATTATTTATTGTGAATTCAAAATATAATTTATATGTTTAAATATATTTATTTAGTGTGAATTTTAATTATAATATAATTTATATATTAAAAATATTTATTTATTATAAAATTTAATTATATAAAAATAAATATGTGCAATACACAATTTAAAATGTTAGCTTATTCCAAAATAGAGGAATTCTAGTAACACTCTCTCTAACATTCTCTTTCTAACACTTTTTTTACTATTGGTTAAAATTTATTAGAAATCAAGAACTTTCTTTACTATGAGTCTATCTCTTGATTTAGAAATGAAACCTACCAAAATTTGTGATTTCCAATAAATTTCAACCAATAATAGATAAAGTATTAGAAAGAAAGTGTTAGAAAAAACATTGCTAGCATTACTTTAAAAAATATTATACGTGTATCAGTGTATTGATAATTTTTCAATAGTATTAAAGTGTTAATAACTTTCTAAAATATATTATTAACATGATTGAATTTATTATAGTATAATTAATTTATACTTAACAGACTGTTAAAGGTTAACCAAATTGCGCATGACATAGGCTTGTCAAATCACCTTTATACCAATGCCAAATTTCCTCGCCAAATTGATTTTGCTAAGGAAGATTTTGACAAAAATATAGAAATTGACCTTGTAGAATCCCTTGACAAAATCAAGGTAACCAAAAAGTTCATGCAAAGAGGAAGAGAAGGTTAGAGGCAACCAAGTTAATGAATAAGTTAAAATTGAAGAAGAAGATTTAATATGATAAAAGTAATATCAAGGTCACCACTTCTTGAGGTCAAACAGGGTTTCATAAGCGTCCTACGTTACTTGGAACTAAGCAATGACATTGTCTTAAAAGAGGCCACATTGGATGCGTTTATCGAAGTTCACCTGTTCTTTTATTTCTATTTTCACTAGAATTTGGCTAATTTTTTTTTCGTTTGCATTTTAAAAAATGTCCAAACTTGAAAACAAAAAAAGTCATTTTCTTTATAAAAAAAAGTCATTTTCAAAGTTTTTTTTACTACCTTTTTCTTTTGATGACGATGTGTATGAGAAAAGAAATGTGATGCCTTGTAGCAGGGGCGGACCCAAACTTAGATGACGGTCTGCAAATGCACCCCCTCAATTTGATAAAATTACAAATAAATATGTTAAATTTTTATATTTTGCCCCCTCTATTTTAATATATTTGAACCCACTACTAAGGGTAGACCTATAATTAAATAAGAGTGCAAATGCACCCCTTAATTTGATAAAATTACAAATAAATATGTTAATTTTTTATATTTTGCCTCCCTTGTTTTTATATACTTGAATCCATTATTTTCAATTTTTTACTCCTTTCATGTCTTTATTATTATTTTTATTAAGAATGAGTTGATCATTCAAGGATTTCAAAATATGAAATCACGTAGAGGGCAATTATAACGTATGTATTTATTTGATTAGATATATTAAAATTTTATGATTTTAACATGTATGTCTTTATGTTTATATGTATGATAATAATAATAATAATTTTTTATTTTTTAAATAGATTGCCCCCACTAACCTGAGGTCTTGGATCTGCCACTGCCTTGTAGTCCAGTGATTGGATCTAGTGGACATAAGCCTATGTCAATGATGGGAAATGATAAGGGTGTGGAGGAGGTTTATTTTTAATGGCATGTGTTGATTCAGGGATATGTAGAGACTCATGATGGTTGGAGCTAGGTGTGAATGGAGACTTACTATTGGCAGTGAGGTTGGTTTTGGTGATGACCGATGGTGGCAAGTCGATGAGGTAGTGACACAATTGAGGAAGGCATCTATTGTTTCAATGGCAAAGTCAGAGATGACATCAATGCTTTTGGTTTTGGTGGCAAATCAATGGTTTTACTGATTTTGTTGGCTTTTATGGTTCAAATGACGACCAACATGACAAAGGTAAAGATTGTGATTCTAAGCAACAGATGATAAAGGAGTGATGGTGATTCTAATTTGACAACAAAGTCAAGGGCTATAATGACTGTACTAAGTGTTGGGTTATGGGGTGATTCTTGTGCTAAGATATTTGAAAATAGAAAAATGAACAACAAACATATTTTTTAAATATTGAAAATTTGAAAATGAAACCTATTTCTACAAGAGGAAAACAAGAAATAAACATAGAAAACATCTCAAACCAAACAAGCCTAAGTAATTAGCTATTTGTTGTTGATGGTTGTTCATCTACTTCACTTGTGACAAGTTATTAAAGGAAAAGGTGTTATTGATTTTTCAAGAATGAAAATTTATTTTTTAACATTTTCATATTAATTTTTATTTTAGGAAATTAAGAAGACAAAAGCTTAGGTGTGATCTTCACTCCAACAAGAGATCAACTGGTTAAGTAGTCCATTAACTCGTCTAGAATTAACGCAACTACCAATCAATAAAACTTAGATTAAAAAAATAAAAATAAAAATACCCATATTCATATTCTTTGAAAGACTTATATCAATACATTCTAACATAATTATATTACATCTAAAAATATATTACAATCTGGTATTTTTTATTACTAAGCTAAAGAAATGTCAATTGCTAAACCATAGAAAAACCACAATACTTTATTAGAGCATAGAAAAACCATATTATACAAAAGAAAGATAACTTCCAATCTTTTGAATGCATCTACTTTCAATTATGGAACTATTGGAGTACTTGATGCTAATAATAGTATAACTTTTCAAATATAAACTATTAAAAATAAATTTACCCAACTTAATAATTATATTTATGTACCTTTTATTCAAATAGTTACTAAAAAATAATCTTTAATTAAATATATTTTTTATAAATAAGTGCAAGTTATGTGATAATTTTACAAATCTATAAGAAATAAAAATATAAATATGAATGGTATAATAAATTTATAAATAAAACTATAAACATATGTACAAGTTCAATTTGGATTGAATTGGACCGGTTTTCAAAATCAAATCCAAATTGCAATCCAATCAAATAATAATTTTTAGTTTTTCAAATTTTTGATTGTTCATTTTTTAGTTTATTTGGTTTTAAATTTTTTGGATCAATTTTTTTTATTTTTATTGGATTGAATCAGTTTATGAACACTTCTACTTATAACATTTATTGGAGATCCCACACCAACTAATGATATAACCAAAAATGAATATATATATATATGTGTGTGTGTGTGTGTGTGTGTGTGTGTGTGTGTGTGTGTGTGTGCGTGCGTGCGTGGGGGGGAGGGGGGGGGATGCGGCAACCCTCATTTCTAGAGATAGCTTTTGGGATTGAGTTAGACTCAAATTGACAAATTCGTAGATGGTATCAAAGTCTACCTTAGCAATTGTTGTTGAGTCTATTGGGTTAGTCATTATTGGGTCGTTATCAAGTCACGCTTGAGATGTCTAGTTGTGTCAGAAATCCATCATTAGCTAGTGATATGACCAAAATGAAGTATAACAACTCTCATCTCTTATGCTAGCTTTTGGGATTAAGTTAGGCCCAAACCCACAAATTCTAAGAGCACGCCTCATTACAACTAGTTAGAAAACACACAAAAAGTTGATCCAAAAACTAAGAGAGAGAGACACGAAAAATATAAAAAACAATATCAAATTAGTAAATATGGATTCTTACATCATAACTTTGAATATACAATTTGGAGAGTGTCACTTTCTCAATTATATATTCTCACTAATCTCTCTTTTATCTTCTTTGGACTACCTTTGCAACTAGCCAAAGAAAAAAATCTCTCAAACTACCATCTTTTTATTTTTGCCCATATATTTAATTTTCTTAACCATGTATTTCTTTCAATCTACTTTCTTTTATCTATATCTCTAAATTAACAAAATTTTTAATAATTAAAAATTAAAAAATAATCTTATATCACAATTTAAATTATTTATTGTGAATTCAAAATATAATTTATATATTTAAATATATTTATTTAGTATGAATTTTAATTATAATATAATTTATATATTAAAAATATTTATTTATTATAAAATTTAATTATATAAAAATAAATATGTGCAATACACAATTTAAAATGTTAGCTTATTCCAAAATAGAGGAATTCTAGTAACACTCTCTCTAACATTCTCTTTTTAATACTTTTTTTACTATTGGTTAAAATTTATTAGAAATCAAAAACTTTCTTTACTATGAGTCTATCTCTTGATTTAGAAATGAGACCTACCAAAATTTGTGATTTCGATAAATTTCAACCAATAGTAGATAAAGTATTAGAAAGAAAGTGTTAGAAAAAATATTGCTAGCATTACTTTAAAAAATATTATACGTGTATCAGTGTATTGATATTTTTCAATAGTATTAAAGTGTTAATAACTTTCTAAAATATATTATTAACATGATTGAATTTATTATAGGATAATTAATTTATACCTAACAGACTGTTAAAGGTTAACCAAATTGCGCATGACATAGGCTTGTCAAATCACCTTTATATCAATGCCAAATTTCCTCGCCAAATTGATTTTGCTAAGGAAGATTTTGACAAAAATATAGAAATTGACCTTGTAGAATCCCTCGACAAAATCAAGGTAACTAAAAAGTTCATGCAAAGAAGAAGAGAAGGTTAGAGGCAACCAAGTTAATGAATAAGTTAAAATTGGAGAAGAAGATTTCGATATGATAAAAGTAATATCAAAGTCACCACTTCTTGAGGTCAAACAGGGTTTCATAAGCGTCCTACATTACTTGGAACTAAGCAATGACATTGTCTTAAAAGAGGCCACATTGGATGTGTTTATCGAAGTTTACTTGTTCTTTTGTTTCTATTTTCACTAGAATTTGGCTAATTTTTTTTTCTTTTGCATTTTAAAAAATGTCCAAACTTGAAAACAAAAAAAGTCATTTTCTTTATAAAAAAAAAAAGTCATTTTCAAAGTTTTTTTTACTACCTTTTTCTTTTGATGACGATGTGTATGAGAAAAGAAATGTGATGCCTTGTAGCAGGGGCAGACCCAAACTTAGATGAGGGTGTGCAAATGCACCCTCTCAATTTGATAAAATTACAAATAAATATGTTAAATTTTTATATTTTCCCTCCTCTATTTTAATATATTTGAACCCACTACTAAGGGTAGACCTATAATTAAATAAGAGTGCAAATGCACCCCCTTAATTTGATAAAAGTACAAATAAATATGTTAATTTTTTATATTTTGCCTCCCTTATTTTTATATATTTGAATCCATTATTTTCAATTTTTTACTCCTTTCATGTATTTATTATTATTTTTATTAACAATGAGTTGATCATTCAACGATTTCAAAATATGAAATCATGTAGAGGACAATTATAAGGTATGTAATTTATTTGATTAGATATATTAAAATTTTATGATTTTAACATGTATGTCTTTATGTTTATATGTATGATAATTATTATTATTATTATTTATTTTTTAAATAGATTGCCCCCACTAACCCGAGGTCTTGGATCCGCCACTACCTTGTAATCTAGTGATTGGGTCTGGTGGACATAAGCCTATGTCAATGATGGGAAATGATAAGGGTGTGGAGGAGGTTTACTTTTAATGGCACGTGTTGATTCAGGGATATGTAGAGACTCATGATGGTTGGAGCTAGGTGTGAATGGAGGCTTACTATTGGTAGTGAGGTTGGTTCGGGTGATGACCGATGGTGGCAAGTCGATGAGGTAGTGACACAATTGAGGAAGGCATCTATTGTTTCAATGGCAAAGTCAGAGATGACATCAATGCTTTTTAATTTGGTGGCAAATCAATGGTTTTACTGGTTTTGTTGGCTTTTGTGGTTCAAATGATGAGCAACACGACAAAGGTAAAGATTGTGATTCTAAGCAAAAGATGATAAAGGAGTGATGGTGATTCTAATTTGACAACAAAGTTAAGGGCTATAATGACTGTACTGGGTGTTGGGTTATGGGGTGATTCTCGTGCTAAGATATTTGAAAATAGATAAACGAACAATAAACATATTTTTTAAACATTGAAAATTTGAAAATGAAACCTGTTTCTACAAGAGGAAAACAAGAAATAAACATAGAAAATATCTCAAACCAAACAAGCCTAAGTAATTAGCTATTTGTTGTTGGTGGTTGTTCATCTACTTCACTTGTGACAGGTTATTAAAGGAAAAGGTGTTATTGATTTTTCAAGAATGAAAATCTATTTTTTTAACATTTTCATATTAATTTTTATTTTAGGAAATTAAGAAGACAAAAGCTTAGGTGTGATCTTTGCTCCAGCAAGAGATCAACATGTTAAGTAGTCCATTAACTAGTCTAGAATTAACGCAACTACCAATCAATAAAACTTAGATAAAAAAAATATAAATATAAATACCCATATTCATATTCTGTGAAAGACTTATATCCAAACTCATCCATGCGAGCAACAACTCTTCTTGATCATATCTAATAGAGTAAATTACATTGACATCCCTGAGATTTTTTGAGATTGCACATAACCTTCTTATTTTTTTAACATTTACAATAACCTCCCTTATAGGGTGCACGGTGTAATGTTTTTCAAACAGTTAAGGAAGTTAATGTAATGTATAAGAGATGTCAAGGTAATATTTATGAAACACTTAAGAGGGTTAGCATAGGAGTGAAAAAAAAGAGGGGTATCAAGTGAAATTTGACATAATTATAGGAAGTGTCAATGTAATTTATTTTATCTACTAAATACCAACATACTCATACTTAGATATATTACCACACGTTAATTAAATAAAACATTTAAACTTAGCTTTTTAAAAACTACTATAAAACATTATTTAAATATTAAAATTAATTTTAAAATTTTATAAATCAAACATAAATTAAAAATGTAATACTTAATTTAACTAAAAATCTAAAATTATGTTACATTCTAATTATATAATTATATTTATTTCATGTGAGCTAGTCTTAGACGAATAAAACAGTATAATATTTATATTTATTTGATAAAATTAAAACCCTTCTCATTCTAGATAATTTTGTAAGTATATTAATTTTGAATTTAATTTTTAGAGAACTATAAATTCATATATATAAGCATAGAAGGACAAATAGAGACACCTTCTATAGCATAAAAGGGTTGAGTTTAGTCTAATTAATTCAAATATTTTGAACGATACACCTTTTCATGTTTAATACACGTTTAGTCCAATTCAATCCACATTATTCTATTAGAGCCGAATAAAAATTTCAAGTCGGTATTAGAAGGGTATGTTTGATACCCACTAAGGTATAACACAACAAGAACAACACAGAATAAATATTTAAGTTATAGGACAACTTTTTATCATGTGCATTATTTGGTGGATAATAGATAATACAAACAAAATAATGTAAAATTTATTGTAATACCCTTTTAACATTACCTCTGATCTTTTATATAAGCAACAAATATAAGTATTTTTTTGTCCTAATTATAAGCAACATATGATGTATTAATTGCTATATTTCTTTTATACCCTAAATTTATTGTAGAGTTTATTAATTAGATATTTACTTATTTTTCGTGCAAGTAGATGTATTCATTATCATATTAACAATATAAATTACACTCATTGATGGAAAAAGTTATTTTTAGAATTATAAGTAGTATAATTAATTATAACCACCACTTAAACTATTTAATTTTATAAGTATTTTTGGAATAAAATTTAAATTTATGACATTATTAATTAAAATTAACTAACTTAAATATTTTTATTGGTTAATTAGTTATTTGTTGCTTATGTAAAGGACCAGAGGTAGTATAAATTATCTCAATACATTTCATATTAATTATCTTAATACAATGACAATGGTAGTGGTAGTGGCAACAAGAACAACAATGATAGTAGTGGTGATGACAAAGACTGTGGTTGGGTGGCGATAGCAGCGGCAACAACGACCACGGTGGTGGGAGAATGAAAAAAATATTATAATTATTAAATAAAAAATAAAAATGAGTATTTTTATCTTTTGAATACTTTGTACTTGAAATAAAAAAATTGTTACATAGTTTATTGAATAACAAAAAAGCAAATTTTTGTCCTATTTATATTCTTTTTTTTGGTACTGTTCTGTGAATTTTTTTTTAAAATTAAACAAAAAAACAATACTTATGCAATCCAATACCTTATTTTTTAATAAATCAAATGGACCCAAAGATAACTATCATCCTAGACACATTTAGCGATACTTTTAAAGCACCGCGCTTGATATGATCCAATCGGTTTCAAAGTTTAATCAGGATGCATGAATCTTAAGCCTTAAAATCCTGATCCAGACTCATCCTAAAGATATTGAATCAAACTTTTCAGTCCAATTCAAAGAGTACCAATAACAATTGGCATGAGTAACGAGATTGAAATCACTATCCAAGGTGGCTGTCAAACATTTGCATGTTACATTATATTGTGTGGACACATAACCTTCCATTTGTATATACAACAGGAATGGGCAACACACATGCAAAGAAATATAAGCACTAAAGCAGCCAGACAAGAACTAGAAACCTCTTATACACCAAACGAAATGATTTTATAAACCATGTCCAACGGGCCCCAAGACCACCTTTCCAATACTCTTTCGTACACTAGGCCAAATGTCCACAACAAAGACCCGCCAAATACATGCATAATATCAATAGAAGATTTTACTCACCCTGGGCCACCAGAGTTTCCAGTTACCCACCTAAAATATCAGACTGTTGGATCACCCTCCCTTCCGTATCTTCCCAAAAAGAAACTGCTGATCAACCACGCCGTAGATGAGTTGTAAAACTAATATCTTTTATCATTATTACCATAAAGTAAAAATTAATTAAGATACACTAATAATATAAAGATTTTTACATTATTATTTAATAACTTAAATACATTTTAAATCCTTTTAAATATAATTCTGTCTAATTTTAATTCCTACAAATTTTTTTATTACTTTTAGATCTTGACATTTTTTTAATATTATTTTTTAGTCATTTCTATCAACTTTAGTTAGTTTAATGTTAACAAAATAAAAAATATTAATTAAAATAATGAAGATAATAAAAAATATTTTAAATAAAAATAATAAAATTATTTTAGATACATAAATCAATTAAGCAATATATTTATTATTTATATAAAAAAATAATTACATATACTTTATTTTTAATTTTTAATATATTATGATATTATTTTTACTTTTTAATTCACTAATTTACTTTTAATATTATATTTTTAAAAAAATTATATAATTTAGTTAAACACTTATAATTTACTTGTAATATATTATTTTGTCTTTAAAGACAAAATCACTGCTTATAATATATTAAAAAATAAATTATATTTCAATCAGTCAAAATTAATAAATTAAAATATAAAAATTACATCAAAAAATAATATATTAAAAATAAATTATAAGCATCTAAATAAGTTATAACTTTTTAAAAAAATATAATATTAAAAAGTAAATTAGTAAATTAACAAATAAAAATAATATTAAAAACAATAAAAATTATTATTCACAATATACTACTTAATTAAATTATACACTTAAAAATAATCTAATTATCTTAATTTAAAATATTATTACCTAAAGGACTAAAAAAATTAATGGTAAAAGACTTAAAAAAACACTAAAATAAGTTAAAGAATCTAAAATTAACAATTTTTTTCAGAACCAGAACCAAATAAAAAAAACATATTTATAAAGACTTAAAATGTAATTAAGCCTCATTTAATTATAAACTATGACATATAGTTAATTTAATTATTATAATAGCTACTTAAAAAATTATATTTAAGATTATTTCTAATTGAGAATGTACAAATCTTAATAATAAAAAACGCGGAAATTAAACGCTAATATAGTAAAACAAAAGATTCTCTTATGATCCTTTTTATCTTCGACCGACAATCGTCTTTAATTCAATAGTTTTGCATGTCATACACGTGTCATGCTTTAGTTCTCACGTGGCATTTGAAAAACACAAGGGAATCGAAGTCTGGTACGAAAATGTTAATCCTCTAGATTATTTTTTGGCAGTGAAAAAAAAAAATAAAAACGCCAATGCGAAGCAACAACTTGCACAGCACAGTTGCACTTGGTCTACCGTTCCATAACTAAAATGCATTGCCATTAGCAATCTAGGCGTTTAAAATGTTTAATCCTAGTAAGGATTTTCATTTCAATCATCCAATTTCCAGTAAGAAAAAGTATACAGTTACAAGACGGATCCAGTAGAGCACACTAAGCGCGAGAGTTGCTGCGCTTGGCCGCGTTGTCCCTTGATCCATTGACGCGTCCTCGCTTCCCAGCCGTCTGATCCTGGTTCAAGTCAAAGCCCATCCCATCTCCCCCCACCATCTCCACGAACATCCTTTGTAGGTCCTCCAAACTGTCCCCCTACACAACAATCCAACACATCACCTACAGCATTCCATTTTCCCAAAAAGAAAAAAACCATTATAACTCACTCAATCACTACCTCGTCCTTCACATTGTTCATCATCGATATCATCTCTTGCATAAAATCACAGAACTCCTGCGCGTCAAAAAATATATATATATATATAAACAAATAATTAAAAAAAATCTACATCATAACGGCGGTTAGGGTTGCACGCATCGCAATTAAAAGGAAATTCGGCAAGGCAAACGGCAATCATGTTACCGAGCACAAGGCGAGAAAAACGACACCGTCGTTTTGGGCGTAGAAACCAAAACGACAGAGTTTTACCTCGGCTTGTTCAAAAGCCTTGCCTCATGCTCTGCAATTGCAAATCAAAGGAAAGAAAACTACGATACGGACTTGGTCTTCTTCCTCCAAAGGGTCGTAGAGCCCCGCATCGTACATTGACCTTTTAGACTGATCGGAAAGAACTGTCACCGCACCAATCCAAATCATCACTACTAATTAATCAAATTTCGCACCAATTAAAACAATAATTAAAATGACAACGCAATTCGCAAGCGAACCTGAGTAGGCTTCTTGGATTTGCTGAAACCGCCGCTTGGCTTCTCCAGCAGTTGCAGGATTCCGAGCCCACTTGTCCGGGTGCCACCTCTTCTCAGCCCGGCCCAAAACAAAAACATAATTTCTCAAAATTCAGAAATTAGTCAAATTACTAGAAATTAAAATAGCAAAAGAACAAAACGGCGGCGTACGGCGTTACCATGGCGAGTTTGCGGTAGGCAGTGCGAATATCAGAGGAGGAGGCGTCCTTACGAATCCCGAGAACGGAGTAGTAGCAAGATCCACCGTCGGATCCTCCTCCTTCCCGATCCATCGAACGGCAGAGACAGACGAAGCCTCCACCCACCAAAAAATCCAACAACGCACGCGCAGAGCTTCGATCAAGGTTTTGGAACGAGACACGAAGCGGAACCGAAGGCCATGGGAGTAATAGTAAGGGGAGAGGTATAAATGAACAGGGGAAGAAAAGGGTAAATTAAAGAGGCAGAGCAGAGACTTTTCGTGCAGCGGCGAAGAGGAGAGAGAAAAAAAAATATCTTCCCCTTGCCTTTTTGGTTCTTGTGAGGTAGATATATCGGAAGAAACTTCGAGACGCCCAGGCCCGGCAATGGGGACGAAGGACTAGATATTTTCGCGGTGCCCAACGGAAATGACACCCGAAGTTCGGGAAATTACACCACCGTGCCACTCATCATTTCGCACACTTCTTATTTTGTGTGACAAAATCAAATCTAATTATTACCGTGTGGAATTATAATGAGTCATTAGGTATCACGGTGCGTGTATCGCAATAGTACGAAGAAGATTCCGTTCGTTGCAAATTTCAAGGAGTAAAAAATCGCTCCAGATATTTGTTAAGATAATAACATCATCTTTTACTGATTAAATTATTGGAGGAAGAGTTTTATTGTTACAGTCTTACCTAGCTTGAAAATAATTTTTTTTGGTGAAAAATATATGTGGCTTCTATTAAAAAAAAAGAGTTTGGTGAAAAAAGTATATGCATTTTTGTAATTATTTGAAAAATAAAAAATATATTTATTGTTAGGAGCTTTTATTTTGTTATTCATTCACAAGTATGATAAATTTATTAATTTTTACGATATCTATTATAAAAATGATATCAACAATGAATTTTAATTAATGAATGCGTAAAAAAATTTATATTTTAGAAATTAAATTCTTGTTTAAAAATATTTGGTTTTTAAATAAATAATGATTTCATATGTTTTAACATTTACACTATGATTAGTAAAAAAAAAAAAAAGGAAGAAAGAATACAAATAGAAAATGGGATTTTTTTAATTGTTTAGTAAGAAAAAAAATTGGTGCAAGGTATTCATCGATTTTAATCTTCGTCAAGAAATCTATCTGGTCAAGTTTAGTGAGATTTTATCTCTCAACCACGTTTTTTCATCCACAAGATTTGAATTCAAAACTTTGCTTAAGAAATCTGAGCCCAGTTTTACTCAGACCAACGACATGTTCGTTTTCTCTCTTCCTTTGTTTGATTAAGAACAAAGTGAGATAAGAGAAATATATATATATATATATATATTCCAAAATGACATAAATACCCTTGCGTAAAAATGAGATGTGATGAAGAGAATAAAAGTGTGAAGGTTTAAATTTATATTTCATTCCTGCAATTTAGCACTTTTTTTGTCCTTATCGTCAACCTTCGTTGCGAAAAACATGACATGGTTGAAGAAGGCTTATGTGGTATGTGCCATTTGAGCTTAGGTGTATTAGCAAGGGTGGAAATATGTTAGGTCGTCTATTAAGGACCTGTGGCTTGACCTATATAAAGCCCAATCTAGCCTGACTTGTTTATTAAAAAGGCTAGGCTTAAGCCTTAAAAAAAGCCTATTTAAGTAAAAAGGTCAGGCCTTAAGCTTTAAAAAAAGTCTATTAAGCCTAATAAACCGACCTATTTATATACATATATAATAAAATATTATTATATTATATATTATGTTATAATATATATATATATATATATATATATATAAAAGAATGTATATTTACTAATAGACCTTTTTAAGCCAATAAGCCTACTTAGACCAATAAGCCTACCAGTCTTTTATAAGTCTTATAAAAAAATAGGCTTTTAAACAGATTTACAAGCTAGACTAAACTTTTATGTAGGTCAAGCCTAGACATTTAAAAAGGCTTATAACAATTAAATAGACTAGACTCAGATTTTATCTTTTAAATAAAGATCAGGCTAGGCCTACCAAAGCCTGGCCTATTTCTGCCCTTATATATTAGGTTGAGTGTTCCATTTGTGCTTAGGTGTATTAGGATTGTTGGTAAGATGGTACACATATTTTAAGTCATTTATTAAATAAATTTTTAAAATAGTAATTGGGGGTTAACATCAGTGGAGACTGATATTTCAAATTTGTTCCATCAAAGAGGAACCCTAACAACATTCAGGGAGAGAATCTGTGAAAAGGAACCAAACATTCATTGCTCAATAGGAGAAAAACCTTACATTCGTTGCTCAATCAGAAATGCCTAAAAGCAGAGCATTTTCGAGTGCAACTTCAACAAAAAGCTAAACTACCGGCGTAACCAAAAGGATCCCATAATTGGTATTTTGATTATAAGTCCCAAAACATACATCATTGTTTAGAATTTAATAGTGAAAAAATTATCCAAAGATTTCGAGTTACATATAATTCAAAACAACATAAAAATGAAAACAAATTCTACCGTCAACACATACATATTTTTTTAAAATATATTCCTACCATATTTTTATTAGAGAACTGGTGTAATAATTCGTGTCCTGCACGAATGTTATATTTATATTTTATAATTGTTGTATTATTATATTTTTTAATATATTTTTTATTTTACAAAAACATTGGTTAGTAGATATCTATATCAATATTTATAAAATTTTATATAAACAATTATGGATATATATATATGTGTGTGTGTGTGTGTGTGTGTGTGTATGTATGTATGTATGTATGTATATGCACACATTCAAATAACTTTATATTTATACATGTCTTATATCATTTTAAACTGGTTAATTTATAGTTTTTATATCATTGTAATTTATTAATGTATTTCTTAATTATTTTTTAATTATACAAAAATACTTGGTGGTATATATATATATATATATATATATATATATATATATATTATAAAGAGGGCACCCTCTTTTGATTTCAATTTTTTATTAGGTTACTATACCTTTTAATTACTCTCTAAATTATCTACTACTTTACCCGTTAACTATCCTCTAAACTACCCTCTACACATACTCTCTTTTATTTTATTTTATTTTTTTAAAAATAAAGAGAAGCATGGAGTATCTCTTTTTCTCCTAGTATATAATTATGGATATTAATATAAATTCAAATAATTTTATATTCACACATGTCTTATATCATTTTAATTTATAAAAGTGTGTGTTTTAAAAAATATTACCCTTATAAATATATTCTCATGTATATATAACTTCGATTTGTACAAAATTTTAATAAGAGATATTAATATTGAAAAATATTTTAAACTAAATTTTGTAATTATTAGTTTTTTCTTTAAAAATGAGTTTAATAAATATTCAATGTCAGTATAAAAGTTTTGCATAGTTAATTATCAGATATATTAATCTCAATTGGTCAATTAGAATATTTTTCGATGACAATGATTATTTGCTTTGTTATTTTTTTGTCCTATATAAAAATTATTCATTTAAATTAAATGACATTAATACTTAATTTCAATGAAATATATAATGCACCATAGTCTTGATGTTGATTTTTGAAATATTTTGAAGCAATCATTTGTGTGTTTATTTTACAGTATCAACTTTGAGGTTTTATTTAGTTTCTTATTTTAATTATAATCTGTCTAAATCTTTTTTATAAATATGTATTAACATAAAGTAGACTTATATACATACATACACACACACACACACACACACACACACACACACACACACACACACACATATATAATCTTATTTTAATACCGATATCAATTAAAAATTATATGTAATTATATTTTGTAATAATTAATTTATCATTTAAATCTTAGTTTCTATTGGATGACAAAAACAAGAGAGAAAGATAACATCAATCAAATGAAAGACCAATTAAATTTATAAATACTTGGATATATTATTGAGGTCTAAGTATATGTTTTCTTATTTTTTGTTTTATATTTATAGTAATTATTTATTATGAATATCATTTCAAAAATTTTAATTTAATTAAAAGATTTGATAGCATTACGTAATATCTTGTTCCAAACATAATTTTCATGATATACAAATATCACCATCATAGTTGTCGGTCATGGTGGTGGTGGTGGCAGCAGCGACAATCATGATGGTGGCGGGGTTAGTGGTGGATGCAACGACGGTCATGGTGATGGTGGCAGCGATGGCGACGATCATGGTGATGGTGGTGGTGGCGGTCATGGTGGTAATGGTGATTGGTTAATGACAATCTTAAAGAAGAGTGACATAATAATTGAAATATTTTAGTACGTGATAATCTATATATTTTTAGAGATTTAATTTTTGTTTGGTGAATCTTTTAGAGATTTAATAGTTACATGAGATTTTAATTTGAATTCTTAAATATTTTAAATCTAAACCTTCCATTTTAATTTAACAGTCGAGATTAATTATTCTCATTCTCACCTAAGAAGGTCATTCTCATAGGATACACCTCTATATATTTGTATGTGTGTGTGTGTATAAAGAGAGAGAAAGTAATGTTATTTTTGCTTCACTATAAATTTTTTTTTTGCTTTGTGAAACTCCATTTTTTAAGTCTTTTAATCCATCATAATAATTGAAATTGTAAAGACTATAAATAATGTCAACATATACAAACTAATTCAAATATTAAATATAATAATATTTTAAAAAATATTTAAAGAAAATTAAAAAGATAGAAGATTACCTTAGAAAAAGAAGATAAAAAATAGAAAGATGAAATTTAAAAAAAATAAAACAATAAAAAGATAATACCTCTAGGAAAGTAAAGAAAAAACATGTAAAATTAAAATTCTAAATTAAACAAAAAAAATATTAAACTTTATTCTCTATATTCCCCTATATATAAAAACTAGTATGTGTACCCTTGTAATGCACGGACAAAATATGGGTTAAATTAAAACAATTTGTATTAATTTAAAATATATAAATATGAAAACATTAAAATGTAATAAGTATATACTATTATTAAAAGAAAAATAGAATATTTAAAAATAAATTATTAAATGTCACCATATTTGGAAAAAGATATTAGAAGGAAACTAAAAATAAATAAAAACATTATAGTAAAGAAATTAATAACAACTATAATTCTGAATATGTAAAATGTCACCATATTCATGAGTTTAAAAAATAAAAACATATTACTAAAATGGTACCAATATTTTTTTAAAAGATAAAAACATATTACTAAAATGTTACCAATATTTTATCTAATCTAATATTACTAATATTTTATCTAATCTAATATTTTTAATATCTTATCTAATCTAATATTTTGATAAAAAAGTAATAAAATGTTTTATTTAATATTATGATGCACGTAAAGGAAAGATTACTTTAATAAAATGTTAATTTGTTTATGTAATTAATAAAAGAAAGATTACTTTAACTAATAAAATATATAAAATATAAGAAGATATGTAAGAAGAAGATAAGAAAATATAAAATTCTAATCACCCATATTTATTTAATAAAATAATAATTTTTTTAACTAATTGATAAAAGAAAGATTACTTTCACTAATAAAATATATAAAATATAAAAAGATATGTAAGAAGAAGATAAGAAAAAGGTAATCTAATATTATGATAAAAAATAATAAAATATTTTATTTAATATTTTGATGCACGTAAAAAAAAGGATTAGCTTAATAAAATATTAATTTGTTTGAGTAATTAATGAAAGAAAGATTACTTTAACTAATAAAATATATAAAATATAAAAACATATGTAAGAAGAAGATAAGAAAATATAAAATCCAAATCACCCATAATTATTTAATAAAATATTAATTTGTTTATGTAATTTATAAAACAAAGATTATTTTAACTAATAAAATATATAAAATGTAAAATATATTTAAGAAGAAGATAAGAAAATATAAAAAGATATTACCAAAATATTACTAATATTTTATCTAATTTAATATTACTAATACTTTATGTAATCTAATATTACTAAAATATTATTTATTCTAATATTCAGTTAAAAATAATAATAAAATATTTTATTTAATATTCTGATAAAAAAAATCAAAAATTTTATCTAACATTTTCATAGGATAAAAGAAGTAACTAAAATTGTGAATTACAGTTTTTTTTTAAAAGATAAAAACATATTATTGGAATGTTACCAATATTTTATCTAATCTAATATTACTAATATTTTATCTAATCTGATATTTCTAATATTTTATCTAATCTATATTTTTGATAAAAAAAGTAATAAAATATTTTATTTGATATTTTGATAAAAAAAATATCAAAAATAAAATACATTTTTAAACAATATATAATGATATTTTAATTATATTTTTTTTATTTTTATGCATCATGTAAATATAATTTTGTAAATATCTTGATTTAGTAGTCAATTTTACATTGTTATCTTTTAAAAATTTATACACCGTATAAATGTATCTAATTATATATTGATATAATGTAATCCCCTATTTATTTTGTAAATATCTATTTTTTTGGGTCTTATCTAAATTTTTATAACGATAAGAATATAAATTTTATATTAAAGGTAACTATTACAAAGATCACAAAAAATTTCCCAGCATGTCTTTTAAATTTGTTTCCGTTTAATATCAAGAGTTTAATTGTTATGTATTGTCAACATAAAAGCTTTTACATAATCAACCAATTGAAAATTAGTTTTAGTGTGACTTTTAAGGTGGTTATTATCAAAGTCAACAAATTTATCATATATGGTAGGTTGTGATTGGATAACAGTGTAAAACTGTTTTACATTGTCAGCACATAGCTTATTTTCTCTAATATCAATTTGTTTTCATTTAATTAAATCCTTAATTTAGTGTGATTTCAATATTTTAAATTTGAATTATTTATTTTTAATTATTAAACTCTAATAATTTTTTATTATTTTGAAATTTAATTTCCACAACTTTCCACCTAAAAATGAAATCATAGTATCACCCATAATTTTGAGTGGGAATTTTCATTTTTGGCAGACTCTTTGGGGGAGAAAAATTTTCCAATGTCTTTTACTTTAAGTTATAAAAGAAAGATAAAAGAAAGATTAATATATATAATGTTTTCATCACTATAAACCATAAAAATATTAACGGTATTGCTCTAAATAACATAATTAGTAATCTAAACAAGTTAGTAATATTGTAAACGAATATTTGTATAAAAAGTTAATAAAATACTTTATTTAATATTCTGATAAAAAATAACAAAAATTTATCTAACATTTTCATAAGAAAAAAAAAGTAACTAAAATTGCAAATTATCATTTTGTGTAAAAGATAAAAACATATTACTAAAATGCTACCAATATTTTATGTAATCTAATATTATTAATATTTTATCTAATCTAATATTTCTAATATCTTTTTTAATCTAGTATTCTGATAAAAAAAAGTAATAAAATATATTATTTAATATTCTAAAAAAATATCAAAAATAAAATATATCTTCTAAATAATATATAATGATATTTTAATTATGTTTTTTATTATTTTTATACATCACGTAAATATAGTTTTGTAAATATCTTTATTTAGTGGTCAATTTTGTAAATATCAATTTTTTTTTCTTATTTGGATTCTTATAACAATAAGAGTAAGAATTTTATATTAAAGGTAACTATTACAAAAATTACAAAAAATTTCCCAGCATGTCTTTTAAATTTGTTTCCATTTAATATCAAGAGTTTAATTGTTATGCACTCTCAATGTAAAAACTTTTACATAGTCAACCAATTGAAAATTAGTTTTAGTGTGACTTCTAGGGTGGTTATTATCAAAGTCAACAAATTTACCATATATGGTGGGTTGTGATTGGATGATAGTGTAAAACTGCTTTACATTGTCAGTGAATAGCTTATTTTCTCCAATATCAATTTGTTTTCATTTAATTAAATCCTTAATTTAGTGTGATTTCAATATTTTAAATTTAAATGATTTTTTAATTATTAAATGCTAATAATTTTTGCTTATTTTGAAATTTAATTTCCACAACTTTCCACCTAAAAATTAAATCATAGTATCACCCATAATTTTGAGTGGGATTTTTCAGTTTTGGCAAACTCTTTGGGAGAGAAGAATTCCCCAATGTCTTTTACTTTAAGTTATAAAAGAAAGATAAAAGAAAGATTAATAAACATAATGTTTCATCAGTAATTACTGTAAACCGTAAAAATTTTGACGGTATTGCTCCAAATAACGTAATTAGTAATCTAAACAAGTTAGTAATATTGTAATCGAATATTTGTATAAAAAAGTAATAAAATACTTTATTTAATATTCTAATAAAAAACAAAAAAAATTTACCTAACATTTTCATAAGAAAAAAGAAGTAACTAAATTGCAAATTACCATTTTGTGTAAAAGATAAAAACATATTACTAAAATGCTACCAATATTTTATGTAATCTAATATTACTAATATTTTATATAATCTAATATTTCTAACATCTTATCTAATCTAGTATTCTGATAAAAAAAAGTAATAAAATATTTTATTTAATATTCTAAAAATAATCAAAAATAAAATATATTTTCTAAATAATATATAATGATATTTTAATTATATTTTTTATTATTTTTATACATCAGGTAAATATAATTTTGAAAATATCTTTATTTAGTGGTCAATTCTACATTGATATCTTTTAAAAATTACATATTTGTATCTGATTATACATTAATATATTGTCATCTCTTATTTATTTTGTAAATATCTAATTTTTTTGGTTCTTATCTGGATTCTTATAACAATAAGAGTATGAATTTTATATTAAAGGTAACTATTATGAAAATCACAAAATTTTCCATCATATCTTTTAAATTTGTTTCTATTTAATATCAATTTGTTTTCATTTAATTAAATCCCTATTAAGTTGTAATTTTCTAACATTTCTTTTAAACTTTTTCCCATTTAAAGTACTTATCCAATCTTAACTTTAATGTTGTTGCTCTACATAACGTAATTATAAACAAATCACCAATTTTAATGTAATTATAACCAAATTCTTTAATTATTTTAAATTTGTGCAATGCTTTACTCTAAATAATAAAAATTATAACATAATTATAACCAAATATGTAATTACTCTAAATAATAATAATAATAATAAATTAGTATTTTAATCTATTATGTAAATAATTATAATTATTTAATAGAGCTATTTGATTATAATGTTATTGTTATATAGCATAATTTTCTCTCTCATTAATATTATTAATAATTAGTAAACATAAACAATAATAATTAAACGTAATGTAAATAATTATTTAATTAGATGAAGCTTAATAGATTTCTAAATTAAAATTTTAATATTTATTTAATCTATATTATTTTAATATTTGTAACTGAAGAATAAATTAATAAAATATGAACATTTTATTCCAATTTATAAACATAATCCAAAAGGACAACAACTTAATCTCCACAGTATTGCATGCCACAGTAAAAATTACAACCAAATAATATCACTGACTGAAACACAAACTTAAAGTAACCCAGGATCATTCAAATTGCAGAACTTCAACAATTAACCCTTATGTAATCCTTTTTGTGTTATAAATTGTTTCCAGCCATTATCGAAAGAACGTTTTGCTCTTCTACCAAAAAAATAAATAAGAAGAAGAAGAAGTAA
The DNA here is from genome assembly GCA_004329165.1 of Spatholobus suberectus. Classification (NCBI taxonomy): domain Eukaryota; kingdom Viridiplantae; phylum Streptophyta; class Magnoliopsida; order Fabales; family Fabaceae; genus Spatholobus; species Spatholobus suberectus. The sequence goes on from CM014732.1 coordinate 6,863,052, forward strand.
GAATTAAAAAACAAAAATAAATAAAGCACAAGCTTTGAATAAGAAGAAGTAGAAGTAAGAGAAATAGAGAAAAAATTTCATATGAATACACCATTGCAAATAAATAAATAAAGAGAAGTAAGAATAACCAAAAAAAAAAAAAACCCTAAAACGCTTATGTATTTCAGGATAATTAAGGCAATGCAAAAGAGTAAAGAAAAAGAAAAGTAATCAATACAAAAACACCCCCAATATATATATGATATATGAGGGTATATGAATGACTTTTATGCATAGTTTCCGTTTTTTAATGGTTAATACATTTAATAGCATTTGAAAGAATAAATGCAAAAATTACAAAATAAATTGTCAAAATTGCCTTTACTTTGGATGGGAAAAGTTTTCTCTCTCTGACAACAATTTTAAAAATATTAATAGATTAGAATAGCTATCTTAAATGAGAGTTTTCTTAGGTGTTATTCTTCAATGAGAGCGTTTTTAGTTATCATTCTTTTACGAGAGCTTTTAAGAATTTTTTAACCTCTTATCTCTTTTAGTTTATCATTTTTAATATCTTTAGCTCTAAATTAAATTTCAATATTTTTTTAAAAGAAATTATCAATAATTAAAAATTAACATTGTATTACAATAATTATTTATCATAAATTTAAAATATAATCTATATGTTCAAAAATATTTATTTATTATGAATTTTAATTATAATATTGTTTATATATTTAGAAGTATTTATTTATTATAAATTTAAGTTATATAAAATAAATATTTATTTTGTGCAATGCATATATTAAAATACTAGTTTTTATAATATAGTAATATTCTTTTTTCTTCTTTCTTTTAATCATTTTATATATTTTAATAGTTGAATTATGTAGAAATAACAAAATAATATCAACATACAAATATTAAATGTCAAATATTAGGAAAAATGTATTCCAAGAGAATGAAGAAAAAGGTAGAAACTTACCTTAAAGAAAAAAAAATAAACGAAAAGAAAAATAAAACCAAAAACAAATGAATTCAATAACAATAAAATGAAAGATACAATAAAAATTTGAAACAAATAAAATGAAAAAAAAATGAAAGCTCTAAACTTTTAAAGATTACATAGGTGAATAATCTTGAACAATGATGTTTACAATAGAGTCAAAATTGGAAGACACATTATAGTAGATGAAGGATCTTGCAAGAAGATTAGATGCTCACTCAATAAATTATTTATAATAATAATTAAATGTTTTAAAAAAGAATGATTAAATGTTCATATCATGAATATTGCTAATTACCTTAATTTGAATATGTTATAATTTTAAATTGAATCAGAGTATACATTATTATTATTAGTTAATCTGAATCAAAATATATATTAGTCATAATTACTTTAAATTAATCATTTTAAAAATAGAATGATTGAGAATTCAAATTATGAATATTGCTAATTACCTTAATTTGAATATGTTAAAACTTTGAATTAGAATATATATTAATGCTACCAATCGATCTGAATCAAAATATATATTGATCATAATTACGTTAATTATGCATTTTTATCAATTAAAACAATAGTAAAAAAATTCAATTGTATTTTGATAAGAAAATAATGAATGAGGTGTTATCATTATCGTAAATCTGATTATTATTCATTACATTAGTATTTACAGTAATATAATAATTTATTACCATTATTATCACTATAATATATATTTACCGTCAATATTATAAAATAATGATAATAAATATAAAATATGATAATGATAATAATAATAATAATAATAATAATAATAATTTTTATTACCTTGTACCCAAAATTATTATTATTATTACATTATCATTTAAAGTAAGATAACAATTTATTATCATGATAATAAATAAAAAGTTTCTATCATTATAATTAAAAACATTCCATAATAAATAATAGATATAATAGATAATAGATTGTAATTTAACCACAAATGGAAGCAGTTTTTACTGAAAAAATGACAACGAATACTCTTAAAAACGGCAACATTAATAAAATGCAATATATAGGTTAATGTGGAACCGTTAAATTCCAGCCTTAAGACAAATGCTAACAACTACAACACACACTCTAACACACATTTTAAACACTCTATTTTATTAGTTAAAATTTATTAAAAATCATAAAATTTTGTGAGTTTGACATCTTATTTAATAATTTTCTTTTATAATTTTATAATTTTCAACAAATTTTAACCTATAATAAAAAATAAGTGTGCTTTAAAAAGTATATTACTATTTCTCTTCATCTTTTCGATGCAATTTCTACAGAAAAGAATTAATATGCCCAGTCATGGAACTGGATATGGACAAATTGACACGATATTTAGAAATTAATAAATTACACATAGAGGCCTCATCCTTTCAGAGTCTCTTGATTCTGCTTGTCCTTGACGATGAAAAAACACAAATTGAGAGAGTTGAAGTCAATACTGACGGCGAAAAAGTTTTGCCTTTAGCTGCATGCAGTGTGCCCCATTTGGCCATTTGAAGGCACTTACGTCAAACCATCTTTCTTTTCCCTTTGTTTGATGTATACAAAGCAGAGCTGGGGAAAGAGGAATGATTGCTACATTCTGCTTCATTACCATTGAAAAAGAACAAAGGATTTATGTCAGGTGGAGTAAAGCAACCTACAATTTGATCAATCCGTGATACATCACCAGGCCATATGTTTCCATCAACAAACTGCCCCTCTGCTGACCAGTTTAGTGGGTCCATTTGCCTAGAAATTTCTTCTGAAATGAAAAAAAAAAAAATGTATTCAAGCAAAACATCTTGCTATTCAAATTGTTAATAAAGGCAGAGAGAAAACAAACGGACTTAATGCTTGATACGTATGAAGGTGTTGCACAGAAGTGTTTTTGCAGGATACAGGTATACAGTACCTTGCTGAGCAATTGGGAAGTAAAGCCGCTGCAGATCTTGATTTGCAGCACCATATTGTGTAGCTTGTGTCAATGTTTTTGCTGATTCATGTGTTCCGGTCTCAATTGGCACTGCATCCTTCAAATTTTTGTAAGCTTGCTGCCAGTGAGAGAAGTGTCTTGATCACATTCAGTTAATTAAGAGGTACTACACATAGCTAGGTTATGATAAGATATGAATCATTAAATTTAAGAATCCAGAGATGAAGCAGTAAAATGCACTCCTAACAGCTATGCGTGGAACCAACACTTAGGATATAAACACAAACCAGCACTAAATTCGGAAATTGGATTCTCTCATGCAATCAACCTGTCTGATCTAAAAGACAAAAGCATGAAAATAAAATAAAATAAAATAAACAAAAAAAAAGGTAAATGATGGAGAGAAAAAAAGAAGTGGAGAGAAATAAAGAAAATGAAGAGAGATGTGCTATAGAGGATCTAAATCCAAGTATATATATACCCTTTTGAGTGATGGAGAGAGATAGGAAGAAACAAAGTAGGAGAAAATAATAAATGTGATAGATGATTTTGCTAACCTAAAAAAGTAAGAAAGACAAAAGAAAGTAAGATATAAGTGTAAGAATTAAGGTGAAAAATATTCAGACTTATAATATTATTACATCAAGCATTAATTTCAAGATACAAAAATATTAGGCAGCATATAATGTATACCCTCTCGTCGGAGTTGAGAGTATTCTTCTCTGAATCATAATTTTGTCCGTCAAATGTCGCTTCAGCAACACAAGTCTTAGCATGCTTAATAATTTCTTCCCATTGCTTTCTTCCAATCTGGCCAAATTTCTATCGTTGCAGAACAAAAGATTCAGATGCAATTTTACATTTCAAATTATACTTTTAAGCGCTATATATAGAAATAACTATAACAAGAATAATAAGTGTTTTCTTCCTTAATACCTCTTTCAAAGATGATGGATTGGTTTCATGCTCCTTCAGCAGATCCTCAACAGTGTATATCCCCTCCAAAGACAGCTGCTCATAAATTTTTCCAGTTTTTGATATATGTTTCAAACGCCATATTTCATCCTTGAGGGATGGACGGTCGTGCTTCTGATTCGCTGAAATGACCAAATCACGGGTCAGTCGCATGAATTATCCTAAATGATTAAGGTTTACAACTTATAAAATCGAAGTTAACGCATAACACAATATCAACTATAATTATACAACAATTATAAATATGATGATCAGTATATGATTTAGGTTGGATTTCAAGCTTTAATTGGCTGTTTAATTCGTTTTATGAAAAAAAAAAAACATTTCTCGTCGTTAAGACAAATAATTTATTTGCATGAAATGAATATTGGCTAATTAGATATAACATTTATTAAATAATATTAACTAATTTATCTGTTGAGAAATATCATGCAAATAAACATCAACCAATTAAGGTGGGGTTTTAAATTAATTGATAAGGGAGAGAGAAAAGTAAATCACAGATTAGGTTTATGAAAGTTGTGTTCATACTCTTTATCATTTCTCTCCCCCCCCCCCCCCCCCCCCCCCTCCTATCGGTGTGTGTGTTATATTTGAATATTTAATGACAAATAAAATTAAATAAAATTAAATCAAATGAATAAAACAATCGCTTTATTATTTACATAATTTTATTATGAAGCATAAAAATATACTTTCATTTCATATACCTGTCAAATTGGAAGAGAAAAAGTATATTAAATGAAATAAAATGTATATGATTAGATTTCATTATATTTTATTACGTTTTAAAAAATTAAAATAATAAAATTTAGTATCATTCCAAGATGACTATCAAAAAAAAAAAAAAAAGAAAAGAAGTGGTACGAACTGTTGAATACTTACACTCTCCTCTGGCATCCTTGACGATAAAAGGTTTACTTCTACCTTCCCTGATGTTAATTGCGTCTTTCAAATTTGATTGCCCAACCCTGGCTCCTAACCTGAAGCGTCGGCTTCTCATCCAGCTTGAGTTGTCAGTGAACTCAACGTTGGTGATATAACCAACTCCATTTGTGAGTTCAATAACCGTCTCTCCTTTCAGTAACTGCCCTTTATTGTCTCTTTGACGTAGGATTTTGGTGCTGAATTCATCTGCACTCCAATCTTCACTGCCATTTGAACCGAACTCACCATTAAGGACACAAATCTCTACCTTGATCGAAGACAGTGAACCATCAGCGACTATAGACCGAGAATTAGTATCATAAAGAGCAATCTCAACAGAAGCGTCGTCTTTTGCTTTGATCTTTTTAAAAGTAAAAATTGTAGCAGGCAATTCATTCTTAAAAACCAGCTGCAAGAATTTGGTTCCCGATATTCCAATCTGATTATTAGTTGGTCTGCAACAAATTTGCAAAACCGTATGATCACGTATTAGATAATTAGCAACAATCATATAAGGCACGCAATTGTTTCTTTTGATCAAATGCAAGGTCTAATTAGGGTTATTATATCTCTACACTCAGTTTTTCTTCCGTCTCACTTTCATCCATTTTTCTTTTTATCTCTTTATTTTCATCATATCATTTATCACATATATATCAGTTAATTTCTTTCTTACTTCCATTCACACACACCCTGAAATTGGAGAGTATGTTTAGTTTTATCAGACTAATTAATATTAGAAAATTCAGACAAAAGAGCTACAAACCTTGGAAATAGTTGGCGTTCGAACTCCTCTTGTACCTAGTTGAGGAATAACAATACGAATCAGTAACAGACAATTGAAGCTATGTGTGCCAGCTTGCAACTTAAAGATGTTAAAAGCCGGTGTTGTCAAAATGAATGAATATCCTCGATCGTTAACGACACCATACTCTTTCACAAAGAAATTAATTAAAGTGATAATTCTTACCAATTTTTTAACTAAATCTGCAAGGTGCTGCCCGATGTCATTCGTTATGCTATGTAGAAACCTAAAATTTCCAATGATGCTGCACCTGCAATAACCCCAACAATAAAACGTTTCGCAAAGGAAAATTACACTTGTAGAACTCCTTAAACAACTAATGTCGAGAACAACAAATTATTACCGACAGATCTCCGATTGTTGTGAATCCTCACGACTCCGCTTTGATTGATGAACGAGAATTTGACCCCTCTTTTCATCCCCCTCTTGCTGGGATTCTCTTTTTGATTCCATTTCAAGACAAAAATCACAATCAAATTAATCAGCAACTCGCTAAAGTTAATCTTTTCGAAACTCCTAATTAATGATAGAGTACTAACTAAAGATACACTATTTATAGATTCGATAGATTGGGTTTCGACGAGTTTACCACAAGGGAAGGTTCGAGCAAATGTTGAAGAACTTATTCTGATACTCGCAACGAATTCCCTAGTAAGCACATCTGCATTTTCTTTCTGTTTTCGCAATGAAATTTATAAAATCTGCATTTTCCCCTCCCTTTTGATACGCTTCTCGCTCTCTTTCTCTCTCCCTCCTTGTATTCTACACACGTATTGGTGACATGTGAATAATATAACGCGGTTTGTGAAGGTCACGTATGAGAATTAGGTTAAAGAAATTTATCCCAGTTTAGTTGCTGCGCAGTAATTAATCTCGTCGTTCATTTATGCATGCATGAAGGAAAATGACCAGCTAGTGGTATACAGTGTAGTGTGATAATTAAAGATTCAGATCACACGTAAGGTAAGGAGTTGGTTGGCCTGAGAGAGTAGATGACAAATTTTTCCACAAAAAGCGCGTGTAGTTTAGAGACATGATCACGAACTGAAACATCAAACATGAAATAATTATCGAACGCATGTGCATTAGTTTCTTATTCTCAAATATATATTGATAATTAAGCAGCATTACTTTGGGATTTGGGAAGCCACTTTAATTTTGTAATCAATCACGCCTTATGCAAATGCAAGGATCATATATTTACCAAAGGCATCAAGTAATGGTCTTTTATAAATTAATGAAATTAATTAGTCTTTATATATAAAAAAAATTGTCTTTTTCTTTTTCGTTAGAAGATAAATTTTGTCTAGATGACAGATTCAAGAATTCAAAACTATGGACATATTAATTCATATATATTTTAAAAAAAAAAAAACAGAAACCTTACATAGGCATTAATTTATTACGACAAGTTTTCCTACCCGAAAGATTTTTTTTATATATATATTTATATTTTAAACTTTAATACATGCAGGCTTCGGGTGTGTCTCTCTCACTTGACCCAAGTAGATATACAGACTTTTGATTTGATTTTTCTCTTTTGCTCTTTTTTTTGGTCACATAGGAAATTTCAAGTTAAATTGATTAATATCCAAGATTTTTTTTATTTAACTTGAGAGTGGTAAGAGTTGTCATACATAACAAACTCTGTGCTAGCTATATATCTTAATAATATTAAAAAAGCATACCTATTTAATTGCATTATATATGTCATGGACGTTTTATAGCTTAATTTTGTTGTTCTACAAATAATCATAATAATAATAATGAGCTGCCATGCACACGTACAGAATTGGGGGCAATTAACATGAATTTTTTAAGCTTATTAATTATTATATTAAACCCATTATATTAATTACTTCATTTTTGTTAAAACTTTTTACTAACATAATAGTTAGGTAAGAAATTGAAATAATTGTTGAGTTAAATTATGTATGATATTTTACTGGATACATTAAAAAAAAAAAAAAAGCAGTACTAAATGATTCGAAAATCGTTTGTAGGAACGGGCACACTAATATGCTTTTCTTTGTTGGAAGGCCAGTAATTCTGTTTTGTTAACAAAAGCAAGACGTGCATTGTTGGGATTGACAGGCTCTAGTTACTGTGGTTGCTGCCTGGAGGAAGAAAAGGAGCTTTTTCACACGTTCCGGGACTGCAGGGAAGTGAAATCGGTGTGGTTTAATATGGAGCCAAATATTTCCGCTAATTTCTACGTGATGCAGGATTGGATGGTGTTCTACGTTTTGTCCTATTAAAATGCGTCTGGGGAGGCCAGGTATTGTTCGTTTCGGTGCTGGTGAGCCTCACTATTTTGTCCTTAAAAAGAATTGAACTTTGATGGGTTAAAGGATAAGGTGTTCATAAATTGTGAGACTATTTCCGTGTATAAGGAATCAATTAAGATAAATTTACAGGATCCGAGCCTGGTGCAGGGGGTCCAATGGAATTTACTTTTTGGATCGCAATTACAGACCTTATGGCTTGTGCTGGCGAGTCTACTGGCGACGTACGTAATGAGGCCATTTTCAATTCGAAGGCCTGGGCTGCTCCCTTTATATATTTCAAGGCCATTAATTAGGCCAATTCAATCATTAATGCCCACGATAGCTTTAAAGTAAGTGGAGAAAGGCACGAGAATATAAGGTGGCTTCCGCCTCGGTTTGGAGAAGTAGCATTAAATTGCGATGGGTCGGTCTCTGAAGCGGATTCAATAGCATCATGTGGAGGAGTTCTTAGAGATGATAACGGTGGCCTTTCTATTTGGTTATGCTGTTCATTTGGCTCCTGCTCCGTTCTAATAGCAGAACTTTTTCCATTGGGAAAATGATCATAAGAGAGATAGAGAGAAAAAAGAAAATGTAGTGGAAAAAAGTGATAAATGTAATATTTAATATGATAAAAATTTAGACAGATAAAAAAAAGAATAGAGTAAAAGTGAGACGTAAAAGAGTAAGATGTATGATACAAAGGTTATGATTATAGTTGACATGGAATAGAGGATTCCGTCGGATTGTCAGGTACTCAAATTCTATCAATGCGGTTACTTTGCTGATCAAAGGTTGTCGTTGCCATCACCCTTGTCATAACCTAGTGAGGTCCATCCATAACATTCATGATTCACCAGAATAGGGGTCAAGGCATAAACTATTAGGCGTATGTCTAGCGCCTTCAGAGAAAAAAGATTATATATATATATTGAAAATTAAAATTTAATTGTAGAATTTATTTTTAGAATTTAAGTTTTTTGAAAGATATTATGAATATAGGAATTAAAATATTACTTAAAATATTAAATCTTATAAAAAATGACTTTTTTTTTTCAAAGACATAGATAGGTTATATAATATTATTAATTATTTCAATAATTATCTTTTAATGATAAGAAGTTTTTTTAAATTAAAGTGTATAAAATTTTATTTGCATTTAAATATATCTAAAAATATTAAATAAATTAGCTATTTTATCAATTGAATTATATTTAATTTTTAATTTTGATTATACAAATTTAATAACTAATTTACGTCATAAAAATAAAATATATATATATATGATTTACATTATTAAAAGATTCTAATGTACTTGTGATGATTAAATCTAGCGAAAGGAATTAGTCTTTTATAAATGAATGAATTTGGTCTTTAATATAAGATTACTAATAATAGAGAAAGAAAAATACAAGATTTGTATCAAGTAAGATATATTAAGGATGATGAAGAAGAAGATTTGGTCACAAATCAAGATATCAAAGAGAGAGGAGAATATTTTTTATAAGCTTTTTAATGATGGACAAGAATCAGTTTGTAATATGGAAGGACTAAAAATCTAAGAAGACAAACAAAATTTGACTTTTTATCATAGTATTCGAATTGGAGAGGTAAAAAATGCCCTTAAGAGGATTGATTGTATCCCTATTGAAGTTTGAAAGTGTATAATGTAACACCCTGTTTTTCCTAATATATGATTAAGTGTTTTAATAACTAAAAAGTGAAAAATTGATATGTAATCTAAGTGATTAAAAGAAATAAATAAATTGTTGCTATGTATGGTATGTTATATGTGATGATGGTTGTATGTTGTTTGTTTGAAATTCGGGTTTGAATTTAGGAAACTTGAGATATGTGCTTGAGCCAATGTGGGTGTGTTGTGAGTGTGTTTTGGGTTTTAAGAGAAGAACAGTTAAGTTAAATCAGTTTTTAGATAAGGGAAGTGGTTTGGTGAGATTTGGGCCTCAGTTGGCCAAAAGTTCGTATGAGAGCTCTAGGAGGTCGAGTATATAAGAGGGGAAGGGAAGAGTTTCCTCTCATTTTCTCTCTCTCATCTCTTCATTCTCTCTCTATCTCTCTCTAAGATTTCTTGAGTTTGTGAGGGTGTAAAGGAGTTGTAAGCTTGATTGAACGTTTGTGATGAAAGAAGGAACAAATCTGTGGAAAATTTGGCTTAAGACATTGGATTCTCAAGGAACTTAAATCCAGATTTGGAAGCTTTTAGAGGCAAGGGAAGCTTACTAATGCCTTGATTTTGTGTTTATAGTTGTTGATTTGTTGATTAAATGCTTTGGAATCGGTTAATTTCGGTGAAAATCTTGTGTATGTGAGTTTTGAAACAAAATGGATTTGGAAAAGGCATCTTGAGATTTATGGATAAAATTATTATGTAATCGATTAGAAAGGTGTTAGAAGTGATTAAGATTGTTTTGTGATGCTTGTTGTTGATTGATTTGGTCAAAAATGGGTATTGGTGTTTGATTTGCGAAGAAAACGATCAAAAATCGCACCCAATGATTGATAGCTCGCTCAGCAATGGAAATATTCGCTTAGCGACGAATTTTGAGGTTGCTGGAAGTTGACCTTTTGCTTAGCGACGAAAATGTTTGCTTAACGACAGATTTTGAGGTCGCTGGAAGCTATCGCTTGCTCAGCGAAGGAAATGCTTGCTAAGCGAGGGAAAAACAGAGTTTTCTCTTCTTTCTTATTATTTTTGTTGGTTGTTGATGACTTTAATGATTCCTATGAATGTCAAATGTATATTTTAAGTTAATTGGATGTTCAAATGATTTTCTAAACTAGTTTTTGGGTTTTCTTTATTATTATTGTTGAGGATTTATTTGATAAGTTGTAAGTGTCTCGCTGGGTGAGCATATGGATCGTTGAGTGAGCGTGTAATTCTGTTCTATTGTGTGAGAATTTTCAAAAAGTATGTGTTGTTTGGACATTGTCTTATTTGTTGACTGTGCAATAGGCTGATTTGGGCGTGCATGGGGTTGATTTAGGGTTGATGGTGATTGTTGGACCATAGGTGGTGCTGATTAGGCCACGTGGTGATATGTTGATACATATATATCTAATATGACGACTGTTGTGGTTGAGTTGATGGTTGTGGTGATATATATATGTGTGTGTGTATGTGTGTGTGTGTGTGATGACTGTTATGGTTGAGTTGATGGTTGTGTTGATATGTTGCTATATATATATATATATATATAATGATTGTTTGGTAGAGTTGATTATTGTGGTGATACATGCATTGGCATGCATATGTTGTTGGTTGAGGTTGTGTGGGCTTCAAGTTGTGTACGGGTAGACATGTCAGGTGGATGGTGACTAGAGTTGGTACTCAAATAGGCCTCCAACCTAGTGCCTGGATAAGAAGTGGGGTTTTAAAGCTGGACCTAGGGGATAAGTGGATGGGTAAACTCTGTAGGGGGCCAAGGCAATGCAGGCCTTATGTCGTGGTATACCACCACCCTCATACACTTATCCTGACAACCATAAACTTATCCAACTGATCAGAGTTTTGGAAATCCTTAAATGGTGCTAGATGGTCATGGTAAAGGATAAGACCTGGCTGATAGCCCGAAATGTAGAAAATCTCTCGAGAGTCGTGTCATTCATACATTGACATATAGGGTTGACAGCATGGTGTGTGATGTTGTGTCTGCTATACTATAACGTATGTAAACCCATTCCTGGACAAATTTGGTTTCCATATTGGTGTGATCGGTCATTTTGATTATGTTAGATTAAACATTATACGCTGGTTTTATTATGTAAGCTTACCCTTGCTTTGCTGTTTTGTTTTGGTATGGTTGCTGTTGTTGTTGTATAGTGATATAACTGTGATGATCACGTCGTTTGGCGTGGGAGCAGAGGGAGAGGCATCCGCAGATCCAGCTTCTCAAAGCTGATGAAGGAAGTCTTAGATGAAGACTTTTGGAGGCCCTTTTTGGGTGGAGCTTTTTTGGAAGCTTTTTTTGGTTTCTTTTGGATTTGATGTATATGTTGTGTAGTTGACCAATTATAGGGAGTTTGGTTTAGTGTTTCTCCCTTGGTGTTGTATATGTAAATGGGCTTGTATACAGTATTATCTCATATCTGGTATCTATTAGAGTAACATGTGGATTGATTATTCTTAAGTATATATATATATATATGTATATACATATATATGGGTTTGTTTGTACTACTGTGGCGACAGAGGGTCGTTACACTTTTTGGTATCAGAGCTAGTCATGTCTTTAGGTTGGCCTATGGGAAATAGGTCCAGTATGCTTGTGTTGTGTGTATATAGCATGTTGCTTGGTGTGAATTGTTTTGTTGTGGTGCGGATCTTTCCATGAGCGAAGTGGTCATGTTTGGATAGTTGATGAGTGTTATTGTGATTAGTTTTGTAGAATCCTAATGAGGAGGTCTAACCAGCCACTACCACCACCTTCAGTTAATTTCTCCTAGATAGTTAGAGCTATGGAGGCGATGGTTGCTGCTATGGCCCAACAACAGAATACTGTGGCCCAACAACAGATCACTATGGCTCAACAGCATCAAGCTGCCATGGAACAACTGGAGATGTCTCGAAGTGTTGCTGAAACTGCTCGTGTCGATATACCTCCCGAGTTTTAAGGGTTGACCAAGTTTAGGAAGAGCGACCCACCCTAATTTAAGCGCGAGTCTGATCCTAATGCAGTAGACCAGTGGATGCGGGAGATGGAGAAGATTTTCAGGGTGATGGCTTGCCCTGATGACAGGAAGGTTGTATATGCCATGTATATGCTTGTTGGTGAGGCAGAGTATTGGTGGTAAGGAACCCAACAGTTGATGGGAGCTCGGGGTGAGGCTGTCACCTGGGCTAGTTTCCGAGAATGTTTCCTAAAAAAGTATTTTCCAACAAGCACAAGACATGCAAAGGAGATGGAGTTCCTGAGGTTATACCAAGGGAACATGTCAATGAGTGAGTATGCCAGCAAGTTTGAGTATCTGGCCCGATTTTACTCATAGGCAATTACCGAGGAGCGGAGATGTTGTAAGTTTGAAGAAGGCTTGAGGCATGAGTTGAAGAGGATGATTATCCCTATGACTATTAGAGAGTTTCCTACTCTGGTAGAGAAAGCAAAGATAGTGGAGAGACTGGAGTTCGACACTTGAGTGGTGAGGACTCAGAGTAATAGATCATCTAGATCTAGGAGAGGAGGGCAACAGAAGAGGCCTTATAGCAGACCTTAGAGTCAGCCACAATCCTCTAGATCTCAGCAGTCTGGGACTTCTAGCTCCCAGAGTTGTTCCTCTGTTACACCCTAGACCAGACAGTAAGAGGTTAGATGCTTCAGGTGTGGTGGACCGCACTATATAGGCTGGTGCCTTTTTAAGAGCAATGTTTGTTTCAGATGTTAGCAGCCTGGACATATAGCCAGAGACTACATAGCTTTAGTGAAGGCGTAGTCTACCGTGAATGTTGCAACGATAGTGAGACCTACAGCAACTGGACATGTGTTTGCCATGAGCAGAGTAGAAGCTGCTCGTTCCGATGATCTATTGGGGCGATTGTGAAATGGATGGTAATGCTTTATTAGTGTTGTTTGATTCTGGAGCAACTTATTCCTTTATCTCTTATGAATGTGTGGAGAGGTTACAGTTGTCTACCTTTCCTCTGATGGTTGATCTGCTTGTTTCTACGCTGATTGCTACCCTTGTGGTGACATCGGTGGTTTATGCTAACTGCCCGATAGTAGTGAGTGGGCGAAAGTATAAAGTGAATTTGATTTGTCTTCCTTTGACGGAACTGGATATGATTTTGGGGATGGATTGGTTGTCTTCCAACCATATCTTGTTGGATTGTGCCAGAAAGACTTTGATCTTTCCTAGTGTGGAGAATTCTGAACTCATTTCTGCTACCCAAGCTCAGAGTTCTTTGCAAGAAGGAGCTCAAGGGTATATGGTCTTGTCTTTTCTGGAAGTCAAGAGTGATATGGATTTGGAATCAGTGGAAGTGGTGAAAGAGTTTCCTGAAATCTTTCCTAAGGATATGCCGGGTGTACCTCCATAGAGAGAGGTGGAGTTTGTTATAAACTTGGTTCCAGGAGCGGGACCAGTGTCAATGTCTCCTTACAGAATGGCACCAATAGAGTTGGTTGAATTAAAGAAGCAAGTTGAGGAGTTGCTAGAGAAGAAGATGATATGGCCTAGTTTTTCTTCTTGGGGAGCGCCGGTATTGTTGGTGAAAAAAAAAGATGGTAGTTCACGCTTATGTGTGGATTACAGGCAATTAAACAAGATTACAATCAAGAATAAGTATTTGTTGCCAAGATTAGATGATTTGATGGACTAGTTGAGGGGAGCAAAGGTATTCTCAAAGATAGATTTGAGATCTGGATACCATCAGATAAGGGTGAAGAATGAAGATATATCGAAGATTGTTTTCAGGACTTGGTATGGGCATTATAAGTACGTAGTGATGCCATTGGGAGTGACGAATGCTCCCACCATATTTATGGACTATATGAACCGAATTTTTCGCCTTTTCTTGGATAAGTTTATCGTTGTGTTCATTGACAACATTCTTGTCTATTTCCGGTCGTATAAGGAGCATAGAGAGCATTTGAGGACAGTGTTGAGAATCTTGAAGGAGAAGCAACTATATGCTAAACTGTCTAAGTGTGAGTTTTGGTTGGATAAAGTGAAGTTCGTAGGCCATGTGATCTCAGCTAAAAGGATTGCAGTTGATCCTGATAAAGTTGAAATTGTGTTGAGATGGGAACGTCCAAAGATAGCTACGGAGATCAGGAGTTTTGTTGGGTTGGTTGGATATTACCGAAGATTTATAGAAGGTTTCTCGAGAATTGTTGCGCCTTTGACCTAATTTACTCATAAAGATCCACCTTTTGCTTGGACCGAAGCTTGTGAGAACAGTTTCCAAGAGTTGAAAATGAGGTTGACCACTTCTCCTGTCTTAGTGTTGCCTAATCCTAATGAGCCTTTTGAGGTTTACTATGATGCTTCTCATCAAGGGTTGGGTCGTGTGCTGATGCAACATAGAAAAGTTGTGGCTTATGCTTCTCAATAGTTGAAGAATCATAAGAGAAACTACCCTATGCATGACTTGGAGTGAGCGACGGTGGTGTTTGCTTTAAAGATATGGAGGCACTATCTTTATGGAGCAAAGTTTGATGTATTCAGTGATCACAAAAGCTTAAAGTACTTGTTTGATCAAAAGGAGCTAAACATGAGGCAGAGACGGCAGATGGAGTACTTGAAGGATTTTGATTTCTAGTTGATGTACCATCCTGATAAGGCAAATGTGGTAGCTGATGCTTTGAGCAGGAAGACTGTTTGCATGTTAGCCTTGATGATAAAGGAGTTGGAGTTGGTGGAGAAGTTCGGAGATCTGAACTTATATTTGGAGTTATCATCTGACCATATCAGCTGTGGTATGATTACCATGGCTAGTGATTCCCTAGAGATGGTCAAGAAGAAGCAATCAGTGGATCCTAGTCTTTGCAGGACTAAGGAATTGTTGGGCATAGATAAGGCAATAGATTTTAGCCTGAATGCAGATGATGTTTTGAGGTTTAAAGGCAGAATATGTGTGACACAAAACCCTAACTTGAAGAAGTTTATCTTGGAAGAAGGACACAAGAGTAAACTAAGTTTGCATCCCAGTACTACCAAAATGTATCAGGATTTGAATAAGATGTTTTGGTGGTTGGGTATGAAAAGAGATGTGGTGGAGTATGTTGCAGCTTGTCTACCTGTCAAAAGGCCAAGATAGAACATTAGAGACCCGATGGGATGTTACAAACCATGGAGATACCTGAGTGGAAGTAGGATAGCATTACTATGGATTTTGTTGTGAGTTTGCCTGGGACAGCACAGGGTGTTGATGCTATTTGGGTCATTGTTGATAGGTTGACGAAGTGTGCTTATTTCATACCTATTAACATTAAGTATTCCTTAGAGAAATTGACTCAAATATACATTGAGGAGATTGTACGTTTGCATGGAGTGCCTTCCAGCATTATATCTGATAGAGTTTCAAGGTTCATTTCCAGATTCTGACAGAGTTTGCATCAAGCTTTGGGTACAAAATTGAAGCTTAGCTCTGCATATCACCCTCAAGCAGATGGTTAGTGGGAGAGGACAATCCAGTCTTTGGAAGACCTTTAGAGGGCGTATGTGTTGGATCACCTTGGGAGTTGGGATGAGATGTTGCCTTTGGTGGAATTCACCTATGACAACAGTTTTCATGCAAGCATTGGAATGGCACGATTTGAAGCCTTGTATGGTTGGAGATGTAGAACACCATTATGTTGGTATCAAGGTGGAGAAAGCATGCTTGTGGGGCCATAATTGATACAGCAAACGACAGAGAAGGTGAAGAAGATATAGGAGAATATGAGAATTGTTCAGAGTCGCTAGAAGTCGTATGCTAATAAGCGTAGAAGGTCTCTTAAATTTGAGGAGGGCAACCATGTTTTCTTGAGGGTCACCCCGATGACTGGAGTTGGTAGGGCAATCAAGTCTAAGAAGCTTACTCCTAAGTTTCTTGGTCCTTACCAAATTCTTCGTAAAGTTGGACCTGTTGCTTACCAGATTGTGTTACCACCTTTCTTGTCCAATATCCACAATGTCTTCCATGTATCTTAGTTGATGAAGTATGTATATGACCCTACTCACATCATAGAACCGGACTTGGTGCAAGTTCAAGAAGATTTAACCTATGAGGTGTTATCAGTGAGGGTCATGGATAGAAGGAGAAAGTAGTTAAGAGGTAAGGATATCCAGTTAGTGAGAGTACTATGGAATGATGTAACTGCAAAATCTACATGGGAATTGGAGGAGAAGATGAAAGAGTAGTATCCGAATCTCTTCCCAAGTAAGAGGATTTTCGAGAACGAAAATTTTTCTTGTTGGGGAGGATTGTAACACCCTGTTTTTCCTAATATGTGATTAAGTGTTTTAATAACTAAAAAGTGGAAATTTGATATGTAATCTAAGTGATTAAAAGAAACAAATGAATTGTTGCTATGTATGGTATGTTATATGTGATGATGGTTGTATGTTGTTTGTTTGAAATTCGGGTTTGAATTTAGAAAACTTGAAATATGTGCTTGAGCCAATGTGGGTGTGTTATGAGTGTGATTTTAGGTTTTAAGAGAAAAACAGTTGAGTTAAATCATTTTTTAGATAAGGGAAGTGGTTTAGTGAGATTTGGGCCTCAGTTGGCCAAAAGTCCGTGTGAGAGCTCCGGAAGGTTGAGTATATAAGAAGGGAAGGGAAGAGTTTCCTCTCATTTTCTCTCTCTCTCTATCCCTCTCTAAGATTTCTTGAGTTTGTGAGGGTGTAAGGGAGTTGTAAGCTTGATTGAACGTTTGTGATGAGAGAAGGAACAAATTTGTGGAAAATTTGGCTCAAGACACTAGATTCTCAAGGAACTTAAATCCAGATTTGGAAGCTTTTAGAGGTAAGGGAAGCTTATTAATGCTTGTTTTTGTGTTTATAGCTGTTGACTTGTTGATTAAATGCTTTGGAATCGGTTGATTTCGGTGAAAATCTTGTGTATGTGAGTTTTGAAACAAAATGGGTTTGGAAAAGGAATCTTGAGATTTGTGGATAAAATTGTTATGTAATCGATTAGAAAGGTATTAGAAGTGATTAAGATTGTTTTGTGATGCTTGTTGTTGATTGATTTGGTCAAAAATGGGTATTGGTGTTTGATTTGCAAAGAAAATGATCAAAATCGCACCCAGTGATTGATAGCTTGCTCAGTGATGGAAATTTTCGCTTAGCGACGGATTTTGAGGTCGCTGGAAGCTGTCCCTTGCCCAGCGACGGAAATGCTCGCTGAGCAAAAGAAAAACAGTGTTTTCTCTTCTTTCTTATTATTTTTGTTGGTTGTTGATGACTTTAATGATTCCTATGAATGTCAAATATATATTTGAAGTTAATTGGATGTTCAAATGGTTTTCTAAACTAGTTTTGGGTTTTCTTTATTATTATTGTTGAGGATTTATTTGATAAGTTATAAGTGTCTCACTGAGCGAAACACATGTTCGCTGAGTGAGAACCTTCGAAAAGGAGAGTGTGCTCCTTGTATGAAAGGTACTCGTTGAGTGAGCATATGAATCGCTGAGCGAGCATGTAATTCTATTATGTTATGTGAGAATTTTCAAAAAGTATGTGTTGTTTGGACATTATCTTATCTGTTGACCATGCAAGAGGCCGATTTGGGTGTGCATGGGGTTGATGGTCATTGTTGGATCATAGGCAGTGCTAATTAGGCCATGTGGTGATATGTTGATACATATATATATGATATGACGACTGTTGTGGTTAAGTTGATGGTTGTGTTGATATGTTGCTACATATATATATATATATATATATATATATATATATATATATATATATATATAATGATTGTTTGGTAGATTTGATTATTGTGATGATACATGCATTGACATACATATGTTGTTGACTGAGGTTGTGTGGGCCTCAAGCCGTGTGTGGGTAGGCAAGTAACGAGGATGGTGACTAGAGTTGGTACTCAGATAGACCTCCAACCTAATGTCTGGATAAGAAGTGGGGTCTTAAGCTGGACCTAGGAGATAAGTGGATAGGTAAACCCTGTAGGGGGCCAAGACATTGCAGGCCTTGTGTCGCGATATACCACCACCCATATACACTTATCCTGACAACCATAAGCTTATCCAACTGATCAAAGTTTTGGCAATCCCTGAATGGTGTTAGATGACCATGGTAGGGGACAAGACCTGGTTGATCGCCCGGAATGTAGAAAATCTCTCGAGAGTCGTGTCATTCATACATTGACATATGGGATTGACAACATGGTGTGTGATGTTGTGTGTGCTATATTGTAATGTATGTAAACCCATTTCTGGACAAATTTGGTTTCCATATTGGTGTGATTGATGATTTTGATTATGTTGAATTAAACATTATATGCTAGTTTTATTATGGAAGCTTAGCCTTGCCTTGCTATTTTGTTTTGGTATGGTTATTGTTGTTGTTGTATGATGCTATGACTGTGATGATCACGTTGTTTAGCGTGGGAGTAGAAAGAGAGGCGTTCGTAGATCCAGCTTCTTAGAATTGATGGAGGAGGTCTCAGATGGAGACTTTTGAAGGCCCTTTTTGGGTGGAGCTTTTTTGGAAGCTCTTTTTGGATTTGATGTATGTGTTGTATAGCTGACCGGCTATAGGGAGTTTGGTTTAGTGTTTCTCCCTTGGTGTTGTATATGTAAATGGGCCTGTATACAGTATTATCTCATATCTGGTATATATTAGAGTAACATGTGGATTGATTATTATTAAGTATCTTTATATATATATATATATATATATATATATATATATATATATATATATATATATGGGTTTCTTTGTAGTACTGTGGCGATAGAGGATCGTTACATATAAGAGAACAAGGTATCATTTGGCTCACTAAGCTATTTAATGAGATTTTGATGTCTAAGAAAATGCTAGATGAGTAGAGGAAGAGCACTTAGTTTCCTATATTTAAGAACAAGGGAGATATTAAGAATTGTGTTAACTACAAAGGTATAAAACTTATGAGACATCACACTAAGAAATTATGTGAAAAGGTGATTTGAATACCAATTAAGTGAAGAGATGAGGATTGTAAAGAATTAATTTGGTTTTTTGACAAGATGGTCTAAACAGAAGCCATTTATCTTTTAAGGGAGTTGACGAAAAGTTAGCAAACTAAAGAAAACTTACATATAATTTTTATTGACTTGGAAAAAGCTTATGATTGAGTGTCAAATGAAGTGTTGTGGACAACTTTGGAAAATAAAGGTGTTCGCATGACTTACAGCTAGGCTATATAAGATGTGTATGCTGAGGAAACTACTAGTGTGAGAATTCTATGAGACAAGACTAAGGACTATTCTATAAGAATAAGATTATATCAAGGTTGGGTTGGGCCACTTTGAAAAAAACACAAACCCAACCCAACCCGACTATGCTTAATTGGGTTGGGTCTTGAATAAGGTCGAACCCAACCTAATCCGGGCTAGTTACACCCCTATAGGTTACTTTAGAATTTGGATGATATTGATATGAAATTCTGATCATTTGGTTTGAACCTCGTGCAACAATGACAATTGTTTTATGAGGGATGATTTAATTTAAGGACAACCAATTCAGGAACGACATGGGTAACAAAGGATAATCGACCACTAATTGTGTTCACAAGAGGGCCTAGTTTCAACTGGATCCATTTCACAAAATTGACTCTAGGGTTATTTTATAATTTTGAACTGTTAATTAAAAACAATACTTTTAAATAAAAGCATAATATATGAATTCAAGCACAAAGGTCTCAGGTTTGAACCTTGCAAACGGAAAAAAAGTGGTTGGGAGGGGAGACTCTGCTAAAGGTAGCCAGTTAGGTTTTCTGGTAGAGATTAGTTATTGACAAAGTTGATGAATACTTTGCATATATAACACGATTATCCAAAAAATATTACCCAATATTGAGCATAAACAATGATAACAGGAGTAAATACATAAAAATAAAAAAAAGGTGCACCTTAAAATAAACACATTAAATGCTATTACCAAACTTAAAAGTATACGGCCTAACTCCTTCACCTAATCAAAGCATGAAAATTTTCATAATTCGGAATACTCCAGTCTATGTGGTCGCTAAAAAAAATGTATCAATAATGTAAAAAAATGCAAGAGATAAATGTGTAAAACACAATATTTTCAAGGTGTATGCAACATTTCTTAATTAGTCAATTTTAGATAATCACAATTTTATATATTTTTTACAAAGGTCTCATGAATCAGGACGACGAATAAATTCTTATACATTAGTCAAGTAAAGGCGTAACATATGACATAACATGAATACATAATTATATATGCTATTAGATTAAATTTAAAAGCTGCTTATAAAAAAAATTTAAAAGCTAAAATGCTAAATCTCAATTGTTGAGAGAATATTACTTTTGGGCCACAAATATGTTCGGAGGTCCCTGCTATTCCCTCCTTTTTTTTTTGTTTCTATTTTCACTCTCAAATTTTTAAAAAAAGAGTAAAAGACTATTTTGTCCTCACTCTCTTTTTATTTTCTCTCTTCTTTTCACCCCACCTCCTCTTTATTAACTAAAACACATTTCTTTTGTATATTTTGACAAAATCTTATTGAGATATACAACGGGATGACGTTTCCGTCGTGTATCTAGACAAAATCTTCTCAAGATACACAATGTGTTTTGTATCTTGAGAAAATCTTGTCCAGATACACAACAGATCTAGACAAGATATTGTCCAGATACAAAATGAAAACGTATTTTCGTTGTGTTTTTTGACAATATTTTGTTAAGATATACAAAACAAAATCTTATCAAGATATATAACGGAAATACGTTTCTTTTGTGTATCTATATAATAGAAACATATTTTCGTTGTGTATCTAGACAAACCTTCTAACCTAACGAAAACACGTTTTTGTTGTACATTTTCTATAACGGAAATGTATTTCCGTCAAGGTGTATTTTTGAAAAAATTATTAACAAATAAAAGTTGGGATAAAAATAACGAAATTTTGGATAAAAATCGCAGGGGCCATGTTCGGAGAGAGAGGCCACAGGCCCATGATAAATGCCCTATGATCCAGTAGATATGGCCCATCGGTCTTAGATACGTGATACATATGATTAATGACTATTAGAGATAGTTCCAATGTTTTCAATTAATAATCTATTGACAAAAATAAATTAAAAACAAAATGGATAGTCCGAGTGTTGACCAAAAGATGGGGAAAATAACAAGACAGTCCGAGTAATTTCTTTAGATTTAGATTTTTTTTCTTGCAATTTCACGCAAAAATAAAAAAGAAGGAAAAAGATAATATATACGCAGACGCGCTTCTGAAAATATTTTGGATTAGTTTTAGGTTCATCCTAGCAATGTGAAGTGTTCATAAAGGACTGAAAAACTCATTTTATAAGAAGGTAAAACGTTGACCTGAAGTCGTACAATGTTTCCGAAGAAGAACCAACGTTTATAGCGAAGATTTGATTTAAGTTTTTGATTTGTTGACAAGGTTTAGAAGCTGAAAAATATACCGTGTGTATAATACAATTAAACTGTGCATCCGAGAATTATAACTGACCTGGGCAGTAGCTATTGATTTGATTGAACTTGAGGAGTGATGGCTGAAGCTGAAGGCTCTTGCGTGCCATTGGACCAAAAAGGCCCATCCTTCATGCTCTGCAGGCTATTGTAATCCAGACAGAGGGATCTGTCTATGTGTACGCAGTAGTTGAAATTTTAAGGATAGTTGTGGTCATTGGTCAATGGTCATGGAGTGAAGAACAACCAGGAAACAAGATGAGTTTGGGTTTTTTACCAAAATATGAATTTGATTTGTAGAAAATTATAGACCTCATATAAAGAAATTCTTGGGAGCTTGACTTGCTCGGTCAACTTAAGCTATTTAATTTATTTATTTTTACTGACCTACATTCTTTTAATTACCCCTTAGTTTTTATTTTTTGGTCTTTTATTATCTCTTCTGCGTTGGGCTGGACTGTCTGTGTGGTGCAGTCGCCCACTCGCCTGATTCAGTGCTTCTTTCCAATCCATTATATTTTTGTTCACTCATAGCTTTTGAACACCCAAACATTATAAACACCTTAATGACATCCTTAATTTTTTTTTGTTATCTCTCTTCTCATTACATCATATTATCTATCATATTTATATATATATATATATATTTTCTTTCTCTCTCACTAAGTGTCAACTAGCATTTTAAGTGTCCAAATATTATTTTTATTTTTTATTTAGAGTTGTCTAACTTACTTCAACTAAAAATAAAATTAAACAACCCCATTAAATATGATTGGTACAATTTTCTATGTTATATCAATTATTTTTAAGTGCATAAAGAATTATACTAATAATCTTTGATAAGATTGTTTTAATCCTGTTTTTACTTGGGATAAGTTACATAATCACTTTTTATTTTCCTATTTTCTTTTCCCATTATGAAGTCCAGATCTGATGCTGCGGTCAACCGGACTACAGAAAGGCTTTGCTAATGTTTACAAAGAAAATAAGGTAAAATTACAACTGGGGATACTGCGCCAGACATTCCTACAAACTTAACCTACGTTATTTTCACTTTTTAAAACAAAATTTAGATGAAGTATTTTTTTTTTAAATATTTGTTGTGTTATTTTTCAATAACTCCGTTTATGATCTTATAATCAGTTCTAAGCATATAAACACCAGTAAAGGAAGGGGGTTATGTTAGGTCTTGTGTGCCAACGTAAAATTTGTCAAAAACCTAAATATGAATCACACACAATGAATTATGTGTGCTAATGTTAGATAGTTTAAGATAATATGTAAGCTATATGATTTGAATACTCTTAATAACGACAACATTAATAAAATGTAATATATAGGTTAACGTGGAACCGTTAAATTCCAGCCTCAATCATTTCAATGCAATTTCTACAGAAAAGAATTAACATGGCCAGTCATGGAACAGGGTATGGACAAATTGACACGACATGTAGAAATTCATAAATTACATATAGCGGCCTCATCCTTTCAGAGTCTCTTCATTACGCTTGTCCTTGACGTTGAAAAAACACAAATTGAGAGAGTACTGACGGCGAAAAAGTTTTGCCTTTAGCTGCATGCAGTGTGACCCATTTGAAAGCACTTACTTCAGACCATCTTGCTTTTCCCTTTGTTTGATAAATACAAAGCAGAGTTGGGGAAAGAGGGATGATTGGTACATTCTGCTTCATCACCATGGGGAAAGAAGAAAGGATTTATGTCAGGTGGAGTAGAGCAACTTACAATTTGATCAATCTGTGATACATGAGCAAGCCCTACGTTTCCATCAACAAACTGCCGCTCTGCTGACCAGTTTAGCGGGTCCATTAGCCTAGAAATTTCTCCTGAAATGAAAAAAAATAAAAATAAAATTGTATTCAAGTAAAACATCCTTCCCCATTTAAATTGTTGATAATGGCAGAGTAATGCTTGATATGTATATATGAAGATGTTGCAAAGAAGTGTTTACGGAGGATACAGTTATATAGTACCTTGTTGAGCAATAGGGAAGTCAAGCTGTTGCAGATCTTGATCTGCAGCACCGTATTGTGTAGCTTGTGTATATGTTTTCACTGAATCATGTGTTATTGTGTCAATTGGCACAATATCCTTCAAATTTTTGTAAGCTTGCTGCCAGTGAGAGAAGTGTCTTGATCACATTCAGTTAAAGAGGTACTACACACAGCTAGGTTATGACAAGATATGAATCATTAAATTTAAGAATCCAGAGATGAAGCAGTAAAATGCACTCCTAACAGCTATGCGTGGAACCAACACTTAGGATATAAACACAAACCAACACTAAATTCGGAAATTGGATTCTCTTATGCAGTCAACCTGTCTGATCTAAAAGACAAAAGCATGAAAATAAAAAAAAAATTGAAGAAAAAATAGGTAAATGATGGAAAGAAAAACAAGAATTAGAAAGAAATAAAGAAAATGGAGAGAGATGTGCTGTAGAGGATCCAAATCCAAGTATATATGTCCTTTTGAGTGATGGAGAGAGATAGGAAGAAACAAAGTAGGAGAAAATGATAAATGTGATAGATGATTTTGCTAACCTAAAAAGGAAAGAAAGACAAAAGAAAGTAAGATCTAAGTGTAAGGATTAAGGTGAAAAATATTCAGAGATATAACATTATTACATCAAGCATTAATTTCAAGATACAAAAATATTAGGCAGCATATAATGTATACCCTCTCGTCGGAGTTGAGAGTATTCTTCTCTGAATCATAATTTTGTCCGTCAAATGTCGCTTCAGCAACACAAGTCTTAGCATGCTTAATAATTTCTTCCCATTGCTTTCTTCCAATCTGGCCAAATTTCTATCGTTGCAGAACAAAAGATTCAGACGCAATTTTACATTTCAAATTATACTTTTAAGCGCTATATATAGAAATAACTATAACAAGAATAACAAGTGTTTTCTTCCTTAATACCTCTTTCAAAGATGATGGATTGGTTTCATGCTCCTTCAACAGATCCTCAACGGTGTTTATCCCGTCCGAAGACAGCTGCTTATAAATTTTCCCATTTTTTGATATATGTTTCAAACGCCATATTTCATCCTTGAGGGATGGAGGGTCGTGTTTCTGATTCACTGAAATGACCAAATCACGGGTCAGTCGCATGAATTATCTTAAATGATTAAGGTTTACAACTTATAAAATCGAAGTTAACGCATAACACAATATCAACTATACTTATACAACAATTATAAATATGCTGATGATCAGTATATGATTTAGGTTGGATTTCGAGCTTTAATTGGCTGTTTAATTCGTTTTATGAAAAAAATAGCTATGAGAAGTTTCTCGTCTTTGTATACGAGGAGTGCTATTTAAGACAAATTATTTATTTGCATGAAATGAATATTAACTAATAAGATATAACATTAACCAATTAAGGTGGGGTTTTAAATTATTTAGTAAGCGAGAGAAAAGTAAATCACAAATTACGTTTATGAAATTTGTTTTAATAATCTTTATCATTTCTCTCTCTCTCTCTCCCCATGGTGTGTGTGTTATGTATGAATATTTAATGACAAATAAAATTAAATAAAATAAGATCAAATGAATAAAACTATCGCTTTATGTATTATTTACATAATTTTATTATGAAGCATAAAAATATACTTTCATTTCATATACCTGTCAAATTGGAAGAGAAAAAGTATATTAAATGAAATAAAATGTATATGATTAGATTTCATTATATTTTATTACGTTTTAAAAAATTAAAATAATAAAATTTAGTATCATTCCAAGATGACTATCAAAAAAAAAAAGAAAGAAAAGAAGTGGTACGAACTGTTGAATACTTACACTCTCCTCTGGCATCCTTGACGATAAAAGGTTTACTTCTACCTTCCCTGATGTTAATTGCGTCTTTCAAATTTGATTGCCCAACCCTGGCTCCTAACCTGAAGCGTCGGCTTCTCATCCAGCTTGAGTTGTCAGTGAACACAACGTTGGTGATATAACCAACTCCATTTTTAAGCGTAATAACCGTATCTCCTTTCAGTAACCTCCCTTTATTGTCTCTTTGACGTAAGATTTTGGCGTTGAATTCATCTGCACTCCAATCTTCACTGCCATTTGAACCGAACTCACCATTAAGGACGCAAATCTCTATCTTGATCGAGGACAGTGGATCATCAACAGCAGCGAATATAGACTGAGATTTAATGTTATAAAGAACAACCTCAAGAGGAGTGTTGTCTTTAGCTTTGATCTTGGAGAAAGTAAAAATTGTATCAGGCAATTCATTCTTAAAAACCAGCTGCAAGAATTTGGCTCCAGATATTTCAGTTTGATTACTAATTGGTCTGCAACAAATTTAAAAACCGTATCAGCATATTAATTAGATAATTAGCAACAATCATAAGGCACGCAATTAATGGTTTCTTTTGATAAAATGAAAGGACTAATATTAATTAGAAAATTAAGACAAAAGAGGAACAAACCTTGGACATAGTTTGCGTTCCAACTCCTCTCGTACCTAGTTGAGGAATAACAATATGAATCAATGAATAGACAGTTGAAGATATGTGTGATGGCTTGCAACTTAAACATGTTGAAAGCCAGTGTTGCTAAGAAGAATCTCGTTAACGGCATAATATATACTCTTTCACAAAGAAAAGTGATAATTCTTACAATTTTTCGAGCTGAAACTTCCAAGTGCGGCATCATGTCATTCCATGTGTGACGTATAGACATATAATTTCTACTGATTCTGCACATGTGCAATAAAGTATCCACAAAAATAAAACGTTATTCAACGAAGTTATAATAACATGTTGTTGAAATCCTGAAGTAACTAATATCGAGAACAACAAATTATTACCTGCAGGTCTCCGATTGTTGTGAATCTTCACATCTCCGCTTTGAATGGTGAACTAGAATTTGATCACCCCTTTCATCCTTCTCTTGCTGGAATTGTCTTTTTGATTCCATTTCAGGACAAGAACCACAACCAAATCAGCAACTCGCTAAAGTTAATCTAGATCTTTTCGAACGATAGAGTACTAATTAAAGATTAAAATAAAAGTGGCTATTTATAGTTGATGGAGTTGGGGTTTCGACGATTCACTAAGAGGGAAGAAGGTTCGAGGAAACGTTTGAACAGCTTACTCTGATACCGCTTAGGCTCTCGCAACGAAATTCCCTATGTAAAATTAAGATGTATATAAATAAAATCTGCATTTTCCCCTCTCTTGATAGTTGTTACGCTTCTCACTCTCTTTCTCTCTCCCTCCTTGTATTCTACTACGTATTGGTGACATGTGAATGATATAACGTTAACGCGTTTTATGAAGGTAACATATGAGCATTAGGTTAAAGAAATTTATCCCAATTTAGTTTATGCGCAGTAATTAATCTCGTCGTTCATTCATGCATGCATGAAGGAAAATGACTAGAGAAAATGATATATGCACCGATAGTGTGCAGTGTGATAATTAATTAAAGATTCAGACACGTAAGGAGTTGGTGGGACATGGCTTGAGAGAGTCGACGTCATGAACATCATTAATTAAATTTTCCACAAAAGCGCGTTCAGTCCAAGAACATCATGAACTGAAACATGAAATAATTATCGAACGCATTTGCATTATTTTCTTTTTCTCGAATATATATTGATAATTAAGCAGCATTACTTTGGCATTTGGGAAGCCACTTAATTGTGCTATCAGTCACACTCCACCTTCCACAAAAGACAAAACTTAAATATAGTATTTAAGGTATTGTTTTTCAATTAGAATTAGAGATTCATTTCAGTAATTTACATAATAAAAACATGTATTAAAAGATTGTATATATTACTGATATAAATCTTAATTCTAATTGAAAAACAGTATTAACAGTGTCTAAGGTATTGTATTTAAGTTTTGTCCTTACACAAATGCAAGGATCATATTTAGAGCAAAGGAGTTTTTCATTTCGGGCTGTGTTTCTACAACGAAAGATCAATTTCCAGGATCATTCTTTGCTTAGAAAATTGCTGGACGACTTCCTGGAAAACTGATGAACTGATTTTTTTTTTCTTTTGCTTTTTTGTTTTTTGCCACATAGGAAATTTCAAGTTAAATTAATTTGCAATTTTATTTATTTATTTAACTTGAGAGTGGTATACATAACAAACTCTGTGCTTAGCAACCTTAGCTAATACTAATAGCTTAATATATTAAAAAAAAATACCTATTTACATTGCATATATATGTCGTGGACTTTTTAATAGCTTAATTTTGTTATATAAAAAAAAAATGTGCTGCGATGCACATGTACAGAATTCGGGGCAATTAACACGAATTTTTTAAGCTTATTAATGATTACTCTCTATTTTATATTGATTGATGTTTTAGCATTAAAAAAATTATATTAATTGATATTCTCAGTTTTTAATAAATATTAATACTTTTATTTCAAATTTGTCCTAAATAAATACATGAACCTAATTATTTTTTAGTGTTGTGTCTATTTATTTTTGAAAAGGGAAGCAAGGTTATTTACATAAAATTGTCTTTCTTAATCTGTGTAAAAAAACCTTAAACATTAATCAATATGAAACAGAGGGATTATAGTAAACCCATTATATTAATTCATTTTTGTTAAATTTTTTACAAACATAATAATTAAGAAAGAAATTGAAGTAATTGTTGAGTTAAATTCATGAATTGCATATGATTATTTACTAGATGCATTTTAAAAGACCACCAAACATGTTGATCAACTGGTATGAGGTCATTTCAACTTAACTACTCAAAAGAGAGCTTTATCGTCTATAATGGTTCTACTCTTACTAGAGTAGGATTATCTTCAATGAAAAATACATGTGATATATATAAAAAATATATATTTTAAAAGAAAAAAAAGTACTAAATGATACGAAAGTCATAATCATTGGTAGGAACGGGGGCACAAATATGACTGGCAGTCTGTTTTAAGTATAGATTCTAAAAGATTGTGAGACGAGGACGGCTCAAGGCATAAGCTATTAAGCAGTATGTCTAGGGCCTTCAGAAAAATTTAATTATAAATATATTGAATATTAAAATTTAATTGTAGAATTTATTTTAGAATTTAAAATTTTGAAAGATATTATAAATATATAAATTAAAATATTAAATTTTATAAAAATGATCTTTTTAAAAAAAATAAAATAGCTAGCTTATATAATATTATTAATTATTTCTATAATTATATTTTAATAAAAACGAGTCTTTTAAATTGAAATATATAACATTTTATTTGCATTTAAACATATCTAAAAAATTAAATAAATTAGCTATTTTATCAATTGAAAAAGATTTAGGGCCTGTTTGGAATGGTTTCAAGTTTTTGGTTTTTGGTTTTAAAATGCAAATTTCAAAACAAAATGTGTTTGGCTAAAATGGAGCTGAAATGATTTTTAACTCAATTTCAAAAAACTTTTACATTCATTTTCAAAATCAAGAAAAAAGGATTTGTGAATTTCATTTTTAGTTTTTAAAAAAACACACTCTTACTACATTTGACAATGGTCCTTCCCGTTATCATCACCACCACCATCGCCACCGCCACTACCACCACCAACAGCACCACTACTACCATCACCACCGACACTACCACCACCAGCACCACCATTACTACTCCCATATTGTCACTAGATTATGAGCATTTCTCCCTTGCAGTAGCAACACAATCAGCACAGGCTTTAGACGAAGTAGAAGAGAGAAAGTCCTATCTTTCGAGTTACTAAGCGTAAGCGAGGATGCCAGTCATCATAGGATGAACTTGAAATCTTTCCTTGGCTTGAGAGGTTTCAGGTTAAGCAGGGGATCAAGACTCTAATGCTTTCATTCCTTCTGCTTCAAATAGGTGATCATTCCTTTCTTTCTTTTTAGGGGTTTGCTTTTTTCTTTGCCACCACCACCACTGACATTGATATCACTGCCATCGCTGCCACCACCATCTCCACTGTCATCACTACTACCACTACCGCAACCACCATCGTCAACATACAAATATACCCTTAAACTAATTTTAATAGGATAAGAAACTTTTAAAGTGAGTTTATTTTGAAAAACTAAAAAATTAAAAACTAAAACCTAGTTATGGTTTTTAAAATTTTTGAAACTTATAACTAAAAATCACCCCAAACGACCCCTTAATTTCTAAATTTGATTGTACAAATTTAATAACTAATTAACATCACAAAAAGTAAGAAAAATAAATTTTACATTTTTTTTTGAAATATGTGATTTACATTTTAAAAGGTTCTAACGTACTGCTTTTATAAATTAATGAAATTAGTCTTTAATATAATAATCTTATCAAGAATAGAGAAATTAATGAAAAATAGATATTTGTATCAAGTAAGATTGATATATTAGGTATGAAAGGGAAATTTTGGTCACAAATCAAGATATCAAAGAGAGATGGAAGAATTATTTTTACAAACTTCTCTATGATGGACAAGGATTGATTTGTATTGTGAAAGGACTAGAAATCTAACAGAACAAACAAAATTTGGCTTATTATTATATAATTCAAATTGGAGAGGTAAAAGAGACCTTTAAGAGAATGAATAATGGTAAAGTTATTAATTCTAATGGTATCCTTATTGAAGTTTGAAAGTGGGTAAGAGAATAATGTATCATTTGACTCATTAAGTTATTTAATGAGATTTTGAGATATATGAAAATGTAGATGAATGAGGAAGAACATTTTGGTTCTTATATTTAAGAACAAGGGAGATATTCAAAATTGTATTAACTACAAAGGTATAAAATTTATGAGTCACACTATGAAATTGTGGGAGAAGGTGATTGAATACAAATTTAGAGAAAATATGAATATTGCAAAGAATCAATTTGGTTTTATGCTTATAAGGTCTACAACAGAAGCCATTTATGTTTTACGGAAGTTGATCGAAAGGTACTAATAATTAAATCTACAGCTGATGTAGATTTATAGAGCTATTGTACATGATATATGCACTTGTTCAATGGAAATTGATGAGAAATTGACTCAAAAATAAAGAATTTTATGTAATAAATGGTTACGTAATTTTTATTTAAAAATCACATGATTGTACATGTTTATTTAGATTTTGCTGAAGAAAAAATGAGCAAGAGAAGAGAATGAGTTTCAAGTGTAGAGTAATGGGCTTTCCAAATTGCATAAGATGTGTTGTTTAGAGCTACAACATGGCGCTAATTAATTTCTAAAGAAGTGGTGCCTGGCGTCGTTTTAACCTACATTCGGCGCCACTGCGTTATAGACTTTATGTTTTTAGTATGGTTATAGGCCTGGTGTGTTTTTACTGGTCCAAAAAGCCTAAACTCACTATTAAAAGGGAAAAATTATATGTTTGGTGGTATTCTTTGACTATTTTGGGCACCGAAAGTGAGGAATTACTTGAAGACTCTTTTCATCTTTGTTCTGCACTTAATAAGTCCATGAGTTTCTAAGCCCCTTTTAGTTAGGTTAGGATGAACCTAGATTGGAACCTATTGTAATATTTTCTCCTTTTGAATCTCATGATTGTTAGTGCAATTTAGTGATTAAATTTATGTGTAATGCTTTTTTGTGATTAACAATAATTAGAAATTGCTCTGTAATTGTAATTGGGAAATTGAGATTTAAATTGTTCTAATTCGATAACCATATAACTCTTGAGCCTAGGGATAGGTATAGATTGTATGCCTTCGTGTGAATTTTCTTTTCTTAATGCTTATGACTAATTTTGTTCGCCTAAAGGATTAAGGTTCATAGTTGGAAACAAAGGGTTTATCACCTAAGGAACTTGGATTAAATTAATTTAGATAAATTGGAGGTAAACTGTGTAACAAGGAAGGGGTTAAAATGGAAGAGATTACCTTAGG
This sequence comes from Spatholobus suberectus, assembly GCA_004329165.1. Classification (NCBI taxonomy): domain Eukaryota; kingdom Viridiplantae; phylum Streptophyta; class Magnoliopsida; order Fabales; family Fabaceae; genus Spatholobus; species Spatholobus suberectus. The sequence continues at coordinate 6,894,946 of CM014732.1, forward strand.
GAAAAATCAAGAGGATTCTGATACCTAACTGTTTTAACTCATATAATCTTTCAAACATCTTTTAATTGGGTTCTTTACCTTTTCTTCAATCATAAAATCAAAATACTAAATTTTTTGATTTTTCCTTTATTCTTGAATTTGCGAGTAACTATTTGACGGCATTGTTATTAAACCACAATCCCTGCGAAGATGATAACCCATACCTTCACAAGGATAATTAAAGCTGTGATTCTTCAAGGATTGTGAGGTTTAAAAATTTTCTATCTCTTTCTTTTTTTGGGTATTTATATTTCTACGACTTTTAACAACAAACACCATTTTTTGGGTTGTACAAAAAGACCATTTTGTCCAATTAATGAAATAGATCCGTAATTACCTATTCGTTCTAATAATTAGAGGTAAGCAATGACCTTTATTGTAGAAATATAACCTAGCTAAAATAAATCAAGCATGCATGTTTATTGGTTAGAATTAGGTCTCTTTAGTAATATTATTGATAAACTAAATCCTAAGAATTTATTTAAGGTTGTCAATTGGTAAATGAAGAAATTAATGAATTTCTCTTAGTTTTAGAAATGTATATTATTCCTAGTCACCACGAAATGGTAAAACTATAGGTTACTTGGATGATATTGATATGAATTTCTGATCATTTGGTTTGGACCTTGTGCATCAATGATAATTGTTCTATGAGGGATGATTGAATTCAAGGACAACCAATTTAGGACAGAATGAGTAACAAAAGATAATTGACCACCAATTGTGTTAACAAGAGTGCCTAGATTTCAACTTGATCCATTTCATGAAATTGGCTCCACAGTTACTTTATAATTTTGAACTTGTAAAAACAATACTTTTAAAATAAAAACATAAATATGAGTTCAAGCACAAAGTTATAATGCATCACCCAATATTGAACATAAACAATGATAACAAGAACAAACACATAAAAATTTTAAAAAGGTCCACTTTAAAACAAACACATTAGATACTATTACCAAACTTAAGCATATGGCCTAACACCTTAACCTAATCAAAATATGAAAAATTTCATAAGTTTAAATATATTTTTGGTCTCTATAATATATTGCTTTTTTTAGTTTTGATCCCGTAAAATTATTTTTTTCAAAATAGTCCTTGTAAAATTTATTATTTTTTATTTTGGTCCTTTTATTTTGTTTTAATCCTTGTAATATATCTATTTTTTATTTTGGTCCCTATAATATTTTATTTATTTTGAATTAGTCCTTTTAAGAAAATTGATAGAGACTAAAAATAAATTATCTACATATTACAAGGACAAAATAAATAAAATAAACTATATTATAAGGACTAAAATAAAATAACAAGGAATAATTTTTTTTTTACAAGAACCATTTTAAAAAAAATATTTATAAAGATCAAAACGAAAAAATAATATATTACAATAACCAAAAATATATTTAAGCCAAATTCATAATTTACAATACTCCAGTCTGTGTGGCTGCTAAAACAATGTATGAATAGTAAATCGATGCAAGAGGTGGATGCGTAAAAAAATCATTTTCAATCTGTATGCCGCCTTTCTTAATTAACCACTTTTATATTTTTTTTACAAAGGTCTCATGAATCAGGAATCAGGACGGTGAAGAAATTCTAATACATTAGTAACTAAAGGCATAACATATGACATAACATGATAACATAATTATATATGCTATTAAATTAAATTTAGAAGCTAAATCTCAATTTTTGAGAGAATATTACAATTGGGTCACAAATATGTTCGGGGAGAGAGGCCACAGGCCCATGATAAATGTCCTACGATCCATTAGACATAGTGACATAGCTGATCGGTTTTACTGTCTTACTTACATATCATGAGCGGCTATCAAAGACAGCCTGCGTGTTGACCAAAGCAAAAAACGCGTTGAAAATATTTTGGACTGGTTTTAGAATCATCCTAGCAATGTCAAGCGTTCGAAGAGGACTAAAAACCTATAATGTTCATTATTTTTATAAGAAAGTTAAGCGTTGACCTAAAGTTGTACACTGTTTCCGAAGAAGAGCCAACGTTAGCAGCAAAGATTTGATTTAAGTTTTTGATTTGTTGACAAGATTTAGAAGCTGAAAAATATACACGGTGTGTACGTAATACAATTAAACTACGCAGCAGAATGATAACTGACCTGGGCAGAAGCTATTGCTTTGATTGAACTTGAGGAGTGATGGCTGAAGTTGAAGGCTCTTGCGTGCCATTGGACGAAGAAGGCCCATCCTTCATACCCTGTGGGCTATTGTAATCCAGACAGAGGGATCTGTCTGTAGTTGAAGTTTGAAGGATAGTTGTGGTCATTGGTCAATGGTAATGGAGTGAAGAACAACCAAGAAACAAGATGGATTTGGGTTTTTCAAGGTACGAAATATGAATTTGAATGCCAGAAAATTTTAGGCCTCATATAAAGAAATTCTAAGGAGCTTGACTTGCTCGGTCAACTTAAGCTATTTAATTTAATTTTTTTTCACTGCTCTACAACAACTCTACGTTCTTTAATTAGTCCTCCGTTTTTGTTTTTTCTTATCTTTTCTGCAGTGGGGTGGGGCTGGGCTGGGCTGGACTGTCGGTGTGGTGCAGTTGCCTACTCGCCTGCTTCTTTCCAATCCATTGTATTATATTTTCTTCTTCTAATTTTCTTTCTGATAATGTTTATAAAGAAAATAAGGTAAAAATACAAAACTGGGGATACTGCGCCAGATATTCCCACAAACTTAACCTACCTTTTTTTAAAAAATTTTAAAGCAAAATTTAGGTAAATTAATTTTTTTAAAATATTGGTTGTGTTATTTTTCAATAACTGAGCACAAGTAAAGGAAGAGGATTATGTTAGGTCTCGTGTGCCAATCAATGTAAAATTTGTCAGAACCCTAAATATGAATCACACACAATGAATTATGTGCGCTAATGTTAGATTGTTATCAAAATATATGATTGGAGTATAGTGTTAAATGAGTTTAAACCGTTGCATTGGCACTTCGAGATAGAGTTAAATAAGTAAAGGTCCTCACAGTCTTTTTGGTAAGGAGCTATGATAAAAATGCTTGCAATGATTGCAAGATGATTCTAGGAAAGAGTCTTACTATACCACATAGTTTCTTGATCTTTGATATTCATTTCAATAATCAAAAATAGAAATCTCAACAAGTTATAAATTTCAGAATCAAGGACTGGCAACTCGTGGGTGATAAACATTTGACTTTTAAAAATAAATTATTGGAAGAAGATAATTAGAAGTCATAAAGTAGTGCTAACTTTATTTGGGATGAGATGTCTAAGAAAATTAAGAAAATTGTTAAAGTAGTATTAAGTAAATAAAAAGGTTTTGGACCAACAGATGAAAAATCTAAGTAGTAGAATATAAGTATGCAAGAAAATGGTTTTGAAACAAAATGGAGTGCTTTAAAGCCTTACATGAGTACAATAATATTAAAAATTGGGCAATGTGTTAGATGGCTAAAAATAAGACACAAAAAATATAAGTGAGACATGATCTAAAATTTTTAGGAGATAAAATATTTTTGATATTTTTATTTAACAAATATATTTTAGTAAAAATTTTATATTTTAAGTTAGGGTGTGAGTTGATATAATCGTACTTTAACCTCAAAATGAAAACAATCTTTACTGAGCAAATACTAGCAAATATCCTTAAAAGCAGCAATATTATTAAATTCTATATTCTCACTTTTTCGATGCTATTTTTATAGAAAATAATTTACATGCCATGACCCGAGCCCGGCAATGGGTACAGACAAATTGACATGATATTTGTAAATTAATTAAAGGGTTGTTTAATTTATCTCAAATAAAAATAGAATTAAATAACCTCATAAAAAATTATTAGTGTAATTTTTTATATTGTACTAACTATTTTTAAGTACATAAAAAGTTGTACCAATCATTTTAGATGGAATTATTTAACCTCAGTTTTACTTAAAGTAAGTTAAATAATCCGATTAATTAACAAATTATAGATATTGAGACTTGGTTTTGGAAAAAGAAAAACGCAAGTTGAGGAAGCAAATCTATTCTATTTGCTATATTTACTATAACATAAAAGAATGTCCTCAACTGATACGTGGCATATTTTTATTAACTTAATTTCCCGCTCTCGTCGTTCCCCGCCCTTCTTCCGATTCTCATTTTACTTTTTTATTTTTGTTAAACCAGGAGGTATTTGGGGTTTATTTTTTTACACCCAACTAATTTCTCATCTCACTAGGTTGGCTCCTCTGGGAGTAAAGTGGTACCTTCGATTGTGACTCTATGTCCAAGCCGAAGATCGAGCCCCAAACCTTAATTAAAGAACTCAAGCGCCAAACCACTTGAACTAGCAATTGGTTAAGGAGTTCATTTTACCTTTTTGTTACAAAATCTCAGTGCTTTTCTTTTAGATAAATATAGTATTGTAAAAATATTTACACCCCTCTTTTACACTTTCACTGAAAATGAGGGGCAACTTTTTTTTTTCCTTTTTACTCTTTTATTTCTTTGTAGGCATTTGGTAGGAGAGAAGTTTTTAGTTTCTTAAGAATCTTAAATTGAGAATATTGATTTTTCATGTTTGGTACCTATTTTTAGAAAAAATATTCTCAAAAAATATTGTTTTTCAAGAATCATTTTTATCCCATTTTTCTGCAAAAATATTCCCAAGCAGAGGGTTGGAAATCTAACTTTCCTGAGAGGAAAGTTTTAATTATATAAAAGATCAAATCTAACTTTTCCATGAAACATTTGAAAATATTCTCAAGAATGTTTATGACTAACCAAATGGATTTTAACTATTCTCAGGAATTATGATTCTCAGGATTTGTAATTCCTAAGAAACCTGATTCTCAGGTATAAAAAAATTCCTTTGTACCAAACATCCCCTTTTAGTTAAATACACTGAAACATTTCTCATTTTTATTATTTCTTACATACTGTTTTAAAAACTAAAATAACATTTTTATAATTTTTATAAAAATAAAAAAATATTCTCTCAAATCAAAATTATCATTAAAACTCAATTAATTTTAAATAAATTAAATTTGAAAAATACAATTATTTTTGAGTAAACTAAACCATAAAACAAAAGAATAAGATAATATAATATAACCTTTTTTTTTTTCTAAGTCAATAGTCAATGTATGAGTATAGTTTAATTATTATAAAATTATTATATTAATATAATATTAAAAATAAATTAGTATCAAAATAATTTTGTAAAATATCTTCTTACGATATAATAATAAATATGTTTGATGTAATATATTACAAAAATATATTATTAAATTAACAGTCAAAATAATACTTTGTTATAATTTTTATAACTTTATATACAATAATAATGTCATTGTTTTATAACTTTATATACAATTATAATTATTATTATCATTTTATTGATATATATCATAAATTTAAATAACTATTATATATGTTTATAAATTTATCCTTGATATTATGTATGTTTTTTTGTGTGTGTTATAGGTGTAAAATATTCACAAGTTTTATCGATGACTAATTTCTGTTAGAGAACTTGAGTGACAACCTTTAGTATGGTCTCTTTTCCTAACTATGTTTTTTTTATCTACAAGACTCAAACATGAAACCTTACTTAAGAGATCAAAACCCAATTTCATTCAAACTAACATAATATTTGTGATATTATGTACGTTTATAAATTTAAATGCTATACAAATTATCAATTAAAAGTATATATATTCAATAAATATTCTATATAATACCAACATAATATCTTTTAATATAACATTTACATAGATGTAGTCTAAGCACTTGATTACATGTATGTAATAAGAGTTTGTAGTCATTATGATGAGAAAAAGTGACTGAGACTTTGATATTTGATTATGCATGAATAGATATACGTTGTTTTGACCATATTATTTCTAATTATATAGAAATTCCAAATTTTTTATATCATTCTCTTTTGATTGAGTTTATGCTAATCACCTTTGCCTTCAAACCTAGTTTTTGACTCTAAATAAAATATTATAGAAGACTTAAATCATCAATTCAATTACTTGAATAAATAACATATGTACATTATTATATATTTATTATATCTTACAAGTGTAATTTTTCATTTAAATTTCTACACATGAACTACATGTTAACAAAATTTATTTAGTATCAAGAGAAAAATCAACCTATTGTGTCACAAATTATTTTTACATAAGTGATTGCTTTGATACCTTAAATATTGAAAGGGTACCGGTATTTTTTTAATTTTAAATCAATAAAAAATAATAATCTATATACTAAAATTACATCATAAATGAGTTAGAATTTAATTTTAATGTTTTAAATTTTATAATTAGAAAAAATTGTGTTGAAATTTATTTCAATTTTTAATATACAAGCATAAATGGCAGACAATAAAAATAAGTTTAAGTGTCATTTAACAATTAAAAAATGATAAAATCTTAAACAATAAATTATATTATCAATTTCATATTATTCATAAGATAAATAGTACAAGTGTATATATTTATTATTTATTGATATATTTAAGAAAGATACTAGTACTTTCTTAAATAGAAAGACACTGTAAAATTTGCTTTTTATATATATCTTAAAACAAACATAAATAATAATAAAAGAAAGAACGTGACCGGTGTGAGTGTACCGGTCAACTAGCTAGTCTTGACCTAAAAGAAGCGGGAGTGCAATTCAATACTGACGGCGAAGATGTTTTGCCCTACTTTTAGCCACATGCGGTATGACCCATTTGAGAGCATTTCGAATCTTCTGCCAAACTGTCTTGCTTTTCCCTTTGCTTCTTCGTATATCCACAGCAGTGTTGGGGAAAAAGGAAGGATTGCTACATGATGCTCCTTCACCACAGGGAAAAGCGCAATTTGGTTGCTCCCATTGGTTAGAGTGGTTAGGAGTAAAGCAACTTCCAAAATCAAATTGATCCATCTGTGTTAAGGCCCATCCGTTGATTCCGTTGGCATCATTAACATACGCTTCTTCGGGGACAACCTGCCCCCCTGCACACGAGTTTAGTGGCACTTTTCCTCGCAACGCGCGAAGTTGATCAAAACCTAGCAAACTACCATCTAATAGCCAATAATCACGACTTAGCAACCTCATATTAAATCAATATTTTAAGGTTAAGACAAGGGGTCCATCTGATAGCCATATAATTAATCAATATTTCCCTCGAACATCCATTTGCCTAGAAATTTCTTCTATATGAGAATATATATACATATATATAACAATGAACGGCACAAACAAATGCCCTTCGTGCTAGATATGTTGCACAAATGTGTTTATGCAGGATATATACAGGTATACAGTACCTTGAGGAGCAATTAGGAAGGGCTGTCGTAGACCTTGTTCTGGAGCGCCGTATGGTGCCGCTAGGGTACCTGTCAAAGTCTTCACTATGTCATCTTGTGTTGTCTCAATTGGCACCAGATACTGCAAATTTTTGTATGCTTCCTGCTTAACTCTTTCCACCAAACGCTGCCAGTGAGACACTAGAAATTATTAGAAATTTTAGGATCACCAAATGTTTATAGTTTCAACTAATATTTATATAATACATATTTAAATTACAATTTATGAAAAATAATTAATAAAACTTGAAAATTAATGAGACATAGTAATCTAGGACCATCTAATAATTTTTCGTATTACACAGCCAGGTTATGACAATATATGAGTCATTAAATTTAAGTATGCATAGATGAGGCAGCTATATTAGCCACAGGAACCAATATTTAGAATAGGATATAGTATGTATACTAACTACGAACCTTCTCCTCCAAATTCAGAGATTGCAGTGGACGGCCACAGTTTTGCCCATAAAAATTCACCTCCACAACCTCATAGATGCAGTTGAAGACAAGTGATGTTAATTGTTCCGTTGCGAGATACATATAGCACTCATCATCGTCTAGTTCACAATCTTTGGCATGTGCGATTATTTTGCCCCATGTATTAATGTTGCCAAATTTCTACTTTCCAGAAGTGAAATCAGATGGGCATATATATACTTGTCAGCACTAAACAATCAAATTGAGAACATCAACAGAGAACCAAAGCAGAGAAACATTATTCCACACACAAGAATATTTAAAAATTATATTTTACCTCCCGTAATGAACCGGTTGTGTTCAATCGCAAAAGATCCTTGACAGTTTTTACTCCATTCGAAGAAAGCTGCCTGTGAAGCTTACCCCCTTTTGCTATACTCTTCAGCCGCCATACCTTATCAGTCAATGATGGACGGTCGTGTTTCTTGTACGCTGAAATGACCAAAACACATACAAAATCAAACCCAAGGTCACGAACATAATGATAAAAAAATTTGGGGGTCCCTCAATTTTTGTTCATAGATGGCCTTAATCCTTAAACTTTAAAAACAATTTTTAGTCTTCATATTTTTTTATAATCGATAAACTTCGTCTTTTTTATATGAAACTTAAAATATTAAAGTGAGAGCAAAATTTATTGATTATAAAAAATTCAAGGGTTAAAATCATCATTTTTAAAGTATAAGAATTAAGATCAGTTTTGACTGAAATTAAAGGACTTAAAACACTTTTTACAAAAAAATAAAATAAAATAAATTTGAGCTGTGGTTTAGGATTTACACTCTCCTCGGTTGTCCTTGACCTTAAAGGATTCACTTCTGCCTTCCCTAATGTCTGCTCTAGCGGAATTAGATTGCACTATTTTAACTCCTAACCGAAACGTTTTGCTTCTTGTCCAGCAAGAGTTATCTGTAAACACTATATTCTGATTGATAGAAGCAACCCCATTTTTAAGTTCAATAATCTTATCTCCTTTCAGTAATTGCCCCCTCCCCTCTCTTGGTTCCTTTGTTTGGGCATCAAATTCCTCCGCAGTCCAGTCCTCGTTTCCACCGAATCCAAAATCACCATCTAGGACACAGATCTGAGCCTTCATGGTGGAACCTACTTCCGTGACTACGCGTTGCTGCGATTCAGCATAACGTAGCTCAATTTGAAGTGGACCACCGCCCTTAGCTGTGAGATTGGCCAGGGTGAAAATTTCTGAAGGCAATCTATTCACGAAACACAATTGCAAAGTTCTGCCTCCAGATGTTGCACCCCGCTGGTTAAGGCATGATCGGCAACTAAATTGGAAACACAAAATTAATTATAATGAATTAATGGATACAGTAGACTATATGGTACTTAAAAAGATATAGTATTAATTTAACAAGAGAAACAAACCACGGGGACATGTAACGCTGGAGCATAGGTGGAATCACCTCCTCCATCTAGTGGGGGAACAAAACAACATGCAGTTAATATAAAAACCTTGGTTGTTACTATTACCCATAAGAACGTGAACAAAGGTAAAGTAGTGGGATATACTGAATAGAGACTCGTTGTATGCTTACCACTTTTCGAAGGAGAGGTTCCAAAACGGTACTGCACATTAACCATAAAAGAAAGAGGAAAAACTTAAGAGAGCTGCAACAAGGTGCATGAAATGAACACAGCTAGCATGCACACATGGAAACAAACACTTACAAAAGGTTCGTGACCTCCACTTGTTGTGGGTCGGCGTTTCTCCTCTTGGCACGAACATGAAGATCTCTGTCATCATTACCCTGATGATTCTCCTCGTCATATGTCCTTTTCGATGCCATCCACTCCACAAACTTACAACACTTACAACCAACCAAACAAATCTTAGTTCAGAACTAGTAAGAACACTCGAGTACAAATCAGTGTCTTCTGCCTATAAAGAACAAATCCTAACCACACTAGTTTTTATAAAGGTTTGGACGTACTAGTGAAGGAAGATTCGAGGAAAATACTCCATCAATGTCCCGTCCTCTTCTACCAGCGAATTACTTAAAATTAAAATCAACCTTTTTTAAATTAAGCATAAAAAACTCAGAAAGAACAATCACATAATCATGACAAGAGTCCTTCTTGGATACTGGTTAGATAAGGCTAATTAAAGAGAAGAATATACTAAAAATAACTTGCAAAAGCGATTTATGATATCACAAAGTACTTCATAGAATAACTATATTAATTAATATATCCATGCAAAATCTAAAAACTTGTGTCACACGGCATCATCCACTGTGATATTAATAAAAAGGAAGAAAAATTCAAAATCTAGGAGATTTAAGAAAACCAAAATTACGTGGTCATGGAAGATTGATCAAACTGCAAAGGGAGAGTTAATTTGTGGTTCACGGCCACGCTAATGGGGTCCATTAATCCGCGTTCAGGTTTTTTCTTCTTTGGTATTTCCCAGAAAATCCAGCGAGAAAGTCTTGCAACTTCACAGATACGTGTGCCTTTGTTTTTCCTCTTTGGTATTGCTGGGCTTAGCTACACGTTAAGCAGAGATGGCGAGCTGTGGTTGCATAAAAAAATATTTTGACGTGATTTTAAAAGAAAAAATTTGCAACTTCTGATAGATGAATTAATTAATCAATTATGTGGATTAACATTAATTATTAATAAGAAATTATTTTTTAATTATTAACATATTAATTATCGTGAATAATTATTATTATAACACCAAATTAATTGATGGACATTATATTGAGCTTTTAGGGGTTAAGAGTGGAAATAGGTCACGCAGCCTGTCAGAGACTTATGGCCTAGCTTGCATAAGGCCTGATCTAGCTTGATTCATTTATTAAAAAAACTAAGTTTAGACTTTTTAAAAGGCTTTTGCTATTTACACTCCTCTCATTTTTAAGTACACTTCCCCTTTTATTTTTTTATTTGAATTATATTTTTTACCTCTCTTTTTCACAACAACCCTCTTCCCTCTTCCCTCTTCCCTCTTCTTGCACGCACTCTCTCTTGTCTCATGCCGCACTCCTCCTACTTTCACTACCATCAATAATCTTATCTATTGCTTCATCAATCAACATATTCACTACCTGAGACATCTTACTAACATGAACTAAAAAAATAATAATTTAAAAAAAAAACTACCAAAAAATAAAAATAAATTATGAAATGTACTTTCCATAATACTGCTTTGTTTTTTAACACTCCAGAAAATACTTTTCGAAATACTGTTGTTTTTTTAACATTCCTGAAAGTACTATTTAGAATGTTAAAAAACAAAATGGTATTATAGAAAGTACTTTCTGGAATGGTTATTATGTTGAGTTCTACAACATATGTTCTAGAATTAAAAAGAAAAAGATAATTTTCACATGTTTGGTCATGCACAGTTCTGCAACATACATGTTTTGCGATCTACGTATTTTGCTTGTATGACAAAATTGAATATAGGTTGCACAAAATATCAAGAATGAAGTATTTTTCTTATATAATGAAATTCAATATAAGAGTGTAATGAAACAAAATTAAGGTAAAATTTCAATACCTTTGATAGACAAGAAGGAAAAGGGGAGAAAGTAAATGAGAAAGATTTAGAAAATAATGGAGATGGAGTATAGAGAATATGGTTTATATCTTTTTTATATAAAAGGGTATTTTGGGTATAAAGAATATTTATGATAATAAAAATTAAAAAAGAGAAAGGGGAAGTGTACTTAGAAATTAGAGAGAGGGTAAATAGCAAAAGTCTTTTAAAAAGGACTAGGTTAAAAAGCCTACTTAGGTAAAAAGGCCATACCTTAGCCTCAAAAAAAGCTTATTAAGCCTAACAAGCTAGCTTATTTATATGCATATATAATAAGTTATTATTATTATTATTATTATATAATACATATATTATATATAATAATATGAGAAAATGTGTAATTAATAATAGGCCTACTTTTTTATAAGTCTTATAAGAAAATAAATTTTTAAGCAAACTTACAGGCCAAGCCAGACTTTTATATAGGTCAGGCTTAGACTTTTAAAAAAAGCCTATGATAGGTACATAGGCCAGACTCAAGTTTTATCCTTTTAACAAAGGTCAGCCTCAGGCCTACCAAAGCCTATCTTAACTTATTTTCACCCCTAATTAGGCTATTCAGTTGATGCTCAATGAGAGGTCTTTGCCCTCATTCGATAGGTTACTTAATTATTGTCCCATTAAACAGTTAATACATTAAGAGGTCTAAATATTTTCTATCTCTTTTGTTTTTTAGGTATTTATATTTCTACAACTTTTAACAACAAACACCATTTTATGGGTTGTGCAAAAAAACCCTTTTGTCCAATTAATGAAATCGTGTAAAACCAATTATGACTATAGATCTGTAATTTCCTATTCGTTCTAATAATTAGGGGTAAACAACGACCTTCATTGTAGAAATATAACCTAACTGAAATAAATCAAGCTTGTGTTTATTGGTTAGAATTAGGTCTCTCTTATAATGTTATTGATAGACTAAACCCTAAGAACTTGTTTAAGGGTGTCTATTGGTAAATGAAGAAATTAATGAATTTCTCTTAGTTATAAAAGAAAAAAAGTAAGGGGAGATTGGTTATTAGAATTTATAAATAATTATAACTAATTTATGTAAAAAGAAAAAGTATACCTTTGATTCGATGATTACTTTAGAAAACTAAAGTGGAAATTACACCTTAAGCTAGAACATTTTATTGTTGAATTTCCATCAAACTCTTTGTTTTTCTCTATTGCTTTAATTCTTGTTTTCTTTAATTTTAATTCCTACTCAAAACCCCTCTTTCTTTTTTTAATTCTTGTTTTTAATTTAATAAAAGAAGCAATTTTTTTATTAGTTCCTGTGAATTAGACCCTGTTCACTGTACTAAATCTATTATAAAAAGAGTAGACCAATAATTTGTTGGGTTGACACCCATCACAGATATATATTTTTTATAAATTTTAATTATAATATAATTTATATATTAAAAATATTTATTTATTATAAATTTTAATTATACAAAAATAAACATTTATGTTGTAAAAGGCTGCTAAAATATTAGTAAACATAAAAAAAAAAAATCATTTAATCCTTGAGATATTATTTGTTACTTTCATGTTTTATTTGTGACATAGGTGGAAATTCTTTTGCCAGTTCAATTATGAGGCTTATATTCCAAAAAGGATAATCAAAACCTGGATCAGACGAAAATCATGAGCAGCATGGAAAATTCATCCAGTTAGATATGTTTTCATGTACACTTTACGCTATACATCTATCGTTGTTAGTATCGTTTGGCTTGTTTTAGAAATCTATATTATTTCTGATCATCACGAAATGGGTAAAACTATAGGTTACTTGGATATGATATTGATTTGAATTTTTGATCATTTAGTTTGGACCTTGTGCATGATAATTGTTCTATGAGGGATGATTGAATTCAAGGACAACCAATTCAAGGACGGAATCGGTAACAAAGGATAATTGACCATCAATTATGTTCACAAGAGTACCTAGATTTCAACTTGATCCATTTCATGAAATTGGTTCCACAATTATTTTATAATTCCGAACTCTCAAAAACAATACTTTTAAAATAAAAGCATATATATGAGTTCAGGCACAAAGTTATATGTTAGGAATGCATCACCCAATATTGAGCATAAACAATGATAACATGAAGAAATACATAAAAATTAAAAAAAGGTGCATCTTAAAACAAACACATTAGATGCTATTACCAAAGTTAAAAGCATACGGCCTAACGCCTTGACCTAATCAAAGTATGAAAATTTTCATAATTCGCAATACTCCAATCTATGTAGCCGCTAAAAAAAATGTATGAATAGTGTAAAAAAAATGCAAGAGATGAATGCGTAAAACATAATCATTTTCAAGGTGTATGCGACATTTCTTAATTAGCCAATTTTAGATAATCACAGTTTTATATAATTTTTTACAAAGTTCTCATCAAACAGGAATCAGGACGGCGACAAAATTCTTATACATTAGTCAAGTAAAGGCGTAACATATGACATAACATGAATGCATGATTATATATGCTATTAGATTAAATTTAAAAGATAAAATGCTAAATCTCAATTGTTGAGAGAATATTACTTTTGGGCTACAAATATGTTCAAGGAGAGGGGCCACAGGCCCATGATAAATGCCCTACGATCTAGTAGATATGGCCTATCGGTCTTAGATGCGTGATACATATGATTAGAGGCTATTAAAGATAGTCCCAGTGTTTTCAATTAATGATATATTGACAAAAGAAAAAGACAGTCCGGGTGTTGACCAAAAGATGGAGAAAAAAAGAAGACAGTCCGAGTAATTTCTTTAGATTTAGATTTTTTTTATTTCACGCAGAAATAAAAAAGATGGAAAAAGATAATATATACGCAGACGCGCTGTTGAAAATATTTTGGATTAGTCTTTGATTCATCCTAGCAATGTGAAGAGTTCAAAAAGGACCGAAAAACTTATTTTACAAGAAGGTTAAACGTTGACCTGAAGTTGTACAATGTTTCCGCAGAAGAGTCAACATTTACAGCGAAGATTTGATTTAAGTTTTTGGTTTGTTGACAAGATTTAGAAGCTGAAAAATATATACCGTGTGTGCGTCATGCAATTAAACCGTGCAACCGAGAATGATGACTGACCTGGGCAGAAGCTATTGCTTTGATTGAACTTGACGAACCATGGCTGAAGTTGAGGGCTCTTGCGTGCCATATTGGACCAAAAAGGCCCATCCTTCATCCAGACAGAGGGATCTGTCTCTGTACGCTGTAGCTGAAGTTTGAAGGATAGTTGTGGTCATTGGTCAATGGTAACGGAGTGAAGAACAACCAGGGCTTTTCAAGGTACGAAATATGAATTTGAATGCCAGAAAACTTTGGGCCTCATATAAAAGAAAGACAATTCCTATGGTGCATTGGCTCTGACACAGACAAAATAAAGAAATTCTAAGGACCTTGACTTGCATGGTCAACTTCAGCTATTTAATTTAATTTTTTTTACTGGTCTACAATTCTGCGTCTCTACATTCTTTAATTAATCCTCCGTTTTGGTTTTTGTTTTTTCTTATCTCTTGTGCGCTGGGGCTGGGTTGTACTGTCGGTGGTGTGGTGCAGTTGCCTACTCGCCTGCTTCTTTCCAATTCGTTATTATTATATTCTCTTTTTCTGGCAATTTTTAATGTGAACTCATAAAGCATATGGTTTACCGGTGGACTAATAAAAAAAATTTATTTATTTTTTTAAATATATTTTATTTTTTAAATAATTTTTTTTCTTTTTTAAAAAAATTGTTTTATTTTTAATTTTTTTTTTACAATGTTCTTATTTTTTTAAAATAATTTTTTTATTGTTTTAAAAAAAATTATTTTTTATAAAATAGATATTTCTTATTATTTATTTATTTTTTTAAAATAAAAAATATTTATTTAAATAAAAAAATCAATTCATCTACACTGTTCATTATTTTAATATTATATCTAATAGTTCACATTGTTGGACCATTGGTGAACCATTTGATATGCTTCTCTATTGTAGAAGTCACTTATTTTTCTAATTTTCTTTCAGTTGTTTTCTTTTCCTGTTATGAAGTTCAGATTTTAGGCAACAGTCAAGCAGACTACAGTAATGATTTGCTAATGTTTACAAAGAAAATAAGGTAAAAATGCAAAATACTGCTTCAAACATTCTCACAAACTTAGGCTATGTTTGGATAATCGTTGAAAAATTACTTTTGTGAACTTTAATGCACAAAATGAAGAAGGAAGAAATTATTACTTTGAGAGTAAAATTATTTTTTAATCTCTTCCAACTGAAATCTAAACATGCACTTAACCTACGATATTTTTATTTGTTAAAGCAAAATTAGGTAAAGTAATTTTTTTTAAATATTTGTTCTGTTATTTTTCAAAAACTCCGTTTATGATCTTATAATCAGTTCCGAGCACAAGTAAAGGAAAAGGATTGTGTTAGGTCTTGTGTGCCAACGTAAAATTTGTCAAAACCCTAAATATGAATCACATAAAGAATTATGTGTACTAATGTTAAATTGTTATCCAGATATATGACTGGAGTATAGTGTTAAATGAGTTAAAATCGTTGTATTGGCAACTTGAGAAATAGTTGAATAAGTAAAGGTCCTCACATTCTTTTTGGTAAGTAGCCTTGAAAAAAAATGCTTGCAATGATTGTAAAATGATTTTAGGAAAGAGTCTTACTATACAACATAGTGTCTTGATCTTTTATATTCATTTCAATAATCGAAAATAGAAAACTCGACCAGTTATAAATTCAAGAATCAAGGAGTGGCGACTCTTGGGTGATAAACATTTGACTTTTAAGAGCAAATTAGTAGAAAAAGATAATTAGAAGTCATAAAGTAGTGTTAACTTCATTTGGGATGAGATGTCTAAAAAGATTAGGAAAGTTGTTAAAGTAGTATTAAGAAGGTTTAATTGCACTTTTGCCCCCAAAGTTTTACTTTCTTGTGAATTTTGCAAATTTTTTGCCCCTAAATTTTTAAAAAGTCACGAATATTGACCTTTCATCAGTTGTCTATTAAATCAATAACAGATTGTTAACATGGTAGCACATATGGCGTTGACATGAATTGATGATGTGACATTGTCATGATGACGTGTGATTAGGCAACAAAATATGCAATATTTTGAAAGTATGAGGACAAAATGTGCAATATTTTGAAAGTATGAAAACAAAATGCAAGAAAAATAATAAATGGTAAAAATGATAAAAATATTGATATTTGTTGTCTTTGAACCTTCCTGAACTATTCTAACTTACAAACATTACCTTCTCATAGACCAAACTATGTCATTGCCAATCGTAAGCCATTATTTGATCCCCTTTAACCTAACCTTACCGCCTAAAGCCATGAAATGGTACTATATAATTCTTGAAGGGTTTTTCTCTGAAATTTTCAATACCATCATATAGGTTCATCTTCAAAGAAATGAACTTGAAATGTAGTTGTCATGGTTTTCTCTTTGAAAAGCATAAAAATGGAATACTTTCTTCAAACTAATAAATTTTATGCCCATTAATAAGACATTAGAATTTGTTGGGGTTCAAGGAATTCTATTTTACGAGATTCGCTAGTCATTAGAAGAAAATAAAGAAGTTAAAATAAAAAGGACTTTTAGACCTAATCTATTATCTATTATATATTATAAAAGAAGGTTTTGTCAGGTAAGCAAATATCACGTGACATCGCCAAATTCATTCTTTTCCTTCCTAAATTTTATCAATTTTTTTGTCATTTTTTTAATTCATAAAAACACATTATTATATTTAATTATAGTAATCAAGGTGATAATAATAATATATATTATAATTAATTCAATCAATTAAATCATTAAAACTCATACATATTTTGATTTTATATAATAATGTAATCAATTTATTATACTTTCCTTATTAAACAAATTAAACAAATATAATATAATTATTATACAAATATATATTTTGATTCAAATTTATATACAATTATATTATTATAAAATTAGATTTTGTTACACATGTAGGCAATTTCGATCAATATATATTTTGATTTAAATTAATTAAGATAATTATGAGTAATATGTATTAATTAAGGTAATTCAAATTATTTTAAATTAAAGTAATTAGATTATTTTACATTAATTAGGATAATAGCAACTAATATATATTCTTTTTCTTTTTCTCCTTTTCCTTTCAACCACCCATTGCACACACTATTCTTCTGTATTTTTTTAGAGTAAATTATATTTCCCTCCCCTGAGAGATATGAGTGTTACACCGCCCTCTTCCCTTGTGTTGAAATATACAATTTAGTTCATTTAACTTAACACTGTTAAAGTAAATTATATTCCCTTCTCCTTAGAAATGTGAGTATTATACTACCCTCCATTCTTATGTTAAAATATATAATAAATTACACTTTCCTCGTTTGAGAGATGTGAGTATTACATTGTCCCTTCTTTTTTATGTTAAAATATATAATTTGGTCTATTTAACTTAATATCATTAAAGAATATTTTTAATAGTTTTAAAAAATATTTTTAAGTAAAATATATTCTAAAATATTTTTAATTTACTAAGTTATCATTCACTCTCGATAAAGATTATTTAAAATATATAGTTAAATTTAAAATAAAAATAATAATAATAAAAAAAAAGAATTATGAGATAAATTACATATACATATATACATAAATACACACACACACAACACACATATATATATATATATATATATATATATATATATATATATATCAATTTATATATATTATGTTAATATAAATTTGAATGTTTCTATTTTAAAATATGTTTTATAAATTAATCTTTTAAACAATAATAAAATTTAATGTATATTTTAATATATATATATATATATATATTAATAATTGTATTTTATTTAATAATATATTTTTAATATAAATGGATTCATTTAACAAAAGCATTACATTTATTAAATTCAATAAATATATTATATTTAAATACGTTTGTTTACTATATATTATATTTAATATATTTGCATTTGTTAAAGGAGAAAAGTATATATTTTAACACAAGGAGGGAGGGTAGTGTAATATTTGTATCTTTGAGGGGATAATAGTGTATAGGATATTTTGGTAATAATTTTTTTTTAACAGAAGTCAACAGAACTTTAACAATTTTTTTTTTAACATAAGAGGGGAGGAAAGTGTAATATTCACATCTCTCAGGAGAGTGAAGTGTAATTTACTCTTTTTTTCACTTTATGGTTGGCTTTTCTATAAAGGTTTACCATTAATGACAAATTTAGGGAAGAAATTATAGGTAATTTTATGTCTCTCTCTTTTTTTTCTTCATTATTTTTTCGTCTCATTGTTCATTTTCTTGTTAGATATTTCTATTTCTCTTCCTTCAACAACACCTTACATGTTCCATTATTTTACTTTTTTCTATCTCCCTTTTTAGTGTTTAGCAAAGGTGAAATGTTGAAGACAAATATAAGGAAAATTTTTGGGTAAATTCATATTATTTATTATTTTTTAAAATTATGTTTTTTTTTCAAAAATAGTATCGTACCAATTCATTCTTTCATATGTAACATAGTGTCTTTTTTTTATTTCCTTTTCCTTTGTGGAGAGTTTTGACATTTTCTACTTTTTATTTATTTTTTTGGTTAATTTATTATGTATTTGATTTTTTTATTTAATATGTATTGACATATCTAAACGTTTTGGTTATTTTGATTTACTTTATATGTTTTTTATTTGGTTTTTTGAATATGAGTTTAGTTATACAGTGAAAAAAAATATTGATTATCAATTGTAAATATTCTCTAACATGAATGACTATGTTATGCAGGATAAAGCTGAACCTTCTATTGATATATGTGATAAGAAAGATGATGCAATGGGTAATAAGACTGAGTTTTTAAGTAAGAGTACAATATGAAAAATTAAAAATCATATATCTTTTTTTCTTTACCAAAGGTATTTTTTTTCACATATTTTATCTTTGGATCTTTTTATTTTATTTTATTTATTTGTCCTTTTCCTTTAATGTAAGCTTATATATTGTTGTTGTTGTTGTTATTATTATTATTATTTAATATATTATTTAATATTTTACAATATATGACATTTTAAGTTTACTTTCTAAGTAAGTCCAAAACCAAGCGTAAGTGAACTAAATGGTCAGGAAAAGAAAGACTATAGATAAGTATATCATCAAAAAAGACTTGGAAGAACCAACGTAGGTTAGACCTCAAAAGGTCATTCATGGTCGATTGGAAAGTAGACGACACATTAGTGAGTCCGAAGGGCATCACTAAAAATTCATAGTGGCTGTCACAGGTGCGAAAATTTGTCTTATGGGTGTCCTAAGAGACAACCCTGATTTAATGATACCTCGAGTGTAAGTCAATTTGAGTGAAAACTGTAGCAAACCTTAATTCGTCAAGTAATTCATCAACTGTTGGGATAGGGAATTAGTCTTTTAATGTGACAACATTAAGGGCGCAATAGTTAACACAGAAGCATCATGTTTCGTCTTTCTTTTTCACTAACAAAATAGGGGAGGAATAAGGGTTGTGGATGGGAATGATAGTGCCTTCTTGGAGCATTTTAGTGATAAACTTTGCTATAGTGTCCTTTTGTGAATGGGGGTAGCGGTAAGGTTTTACATTAATTGGTGGGGAATTTGGGAGCAAAGGAATGTAGTGGTCGTGGGGACATTGTGGGGGAAGGCCATGAAGGGTTTGGAAAAAGGGATGGATATGATAATAAAAGTGTTTGAATTTCTGTTGGAGGTCATGAATCTAAAAGGTGGAAGAAGGAGGGAGGGACGAGGGATTAGTGTTAGAAGGTTGAAAGGTCAATAAATGGAAGGATGCAATGGAGTTGGTATAGATAAGGTGACATAATTGATTGTAAGTGGAAAGAGTGGGAAGATGGGAAGTGTGGCCAATAAATGCGATAGGGAAGTGGTGATGGGAAAAAGAGAGGCTAGATATCGCAAAATTAGTAGAAATTTGGCCCAAGGTGGACAATCATTTCAACCCTAAGACTACATCGACCTTTTCAATTAGCAGGAGATAAAATGGAATGATGAATTTGTGCCCTTACAAAATGATAGGAATGTCAGGACAAAAGCTTGTACATAGTATCTTTTCATCGTTGCCAACCATGACGAAAATTTTTGGTGTAAGGTTGGTTAATAATTAAAGATGGGTTGCGATGTGTGGTTGCAAAATATTGTGAGAACTCCTCATATTAATGAGAACAGTAAGATGCAAGCCCTATATACGCCCTTGGAATTTCAATGACTTGGGCAATGGGTGACCCATAAGTGCTTGAGGAGACAATTGAAAATGGATGGCATGCGAATCAGTGCAAGGGGGTCCTTGTTAATAAAAAAAGGTCAGAACCTGATTAGTGTCACCCACGAGCAACAAAAAGGGGGGGGGGGGGGGGGTGTTAGAGGGGCATTTGTGGCTAGGGAGAAAATTTTCATAGCAATTGTAACAAAGGCCTTATGGGTGATGTTCTTACATTTGGGTAGCAGTAAGGCGCCTAACAGAAAGTTAGGAGCTATGGCAAGGTTTGTGGGGCAAGTGTGAGGTCGAAAAGCTGTGGAATTGTTGGAGGATTGAGGCAAGTTTTGGTAAGGACGAAAAGGGTAAGGTTTGGTGTCTTTAACTTTGCCCTTTATCAGTTTGGAAAGACCAATGGCTTGAGAAATGGAGTAAGGGTGGAGTATAGCCAATTCGTGCCTAATGTTAGGTGAGAGCTTAGATATAAGACAGTTCAACAGCACCTCAAGGGAAAGACCATAAGTCTTATTACATAGTTTTTCAAAATTGCCCTGATAGTTAGCCATGGATTCATTATAGCGAAGCTTGAATAACTTTGCTTAGTGATTCTAATAGGTAGAGTGACTAAATCATAACTCAAGTGCCCACGTAAATGAGGCCCAGTTGATGAGCTGATGGTTTTGGTACATCCATTTATACCAATTGAGGGCTTCCCCCTTCATGTAAAAAGCAGCCATGGATAAATGGTGTTCTAAAGGGACTTGGTAAAATAGGAAAAATTGCTCTGCCTAGAACAACCAATCTAATTAATCCATTCCTTCAAAAGACAGTAACAAAAGTTTAGGTGGGCCGATGGAAGGTTGGGGTTAAAAGGGGTAATGTGCAACATCCTTTTTTTCCCAATTTCTTTTATAAAATAAATAAACTAGTACTTTATTTTATTTTTGCTCATTATTATTTTAATTAATAGTTTTAATAATTGTGTTTGCAATTATATTTGAATTAAGTTAAGATAATTAAAAGAAATTATATTAATTAGTTTTGGAAAAATATTATGAGTTAAACAAATTAAAAAAAATTATGTGTAAATTAAAATAAAGTTTTTAAAGTTTAATATTAAAAAGAGTTGTTAAACAAAAGTTTACACGAATTATTGTTTGTGTATTAAATAATATTTTATTTTGATTGTTTGTCATTGTTATTGATTATTTGATTACATAATTTTTTTATAATTATATTTGTGCTAAATTAAATATAATTAAAACTGAGTCATAGAAATTAGTTAGAAAAATATTAAGAATTTGTATATAGATCAAAGCAAGATTTGTGAAGCTTTAAATATTAATAGGAAGTATAATGAAAAGATTAGGAATTTTAGTATGTGTGAAAATATTAACTAAAATTAAATGAATAATTAGTTGATAGTTAAATCAATTAGGAGAGTGTGAGAATGAATTAATTAAATACATAATTAGACCAAGGTTAAATTAAATAATTAAATGGGTGTAAAAATTTAATTAATTAATTAGGTAAGAGTTAGATTAAGTTAATTAAATGAGTGTGTAAATAGATAATTAGAATTGGATTAGTGAAATAGTTAGTTGGGTTAATTTTCCCCTCCTGGCTTGCAAAATCGCAGGTCCATAGAATTGCTGAAGTGTGCAAGGTTTAATTCTCCTTCTCTCATTTAGTGGGCCCAAAACACACACACTGAAGCCCAAAGAACTAGGCTGTTGTTCTCTTTCTCGTTGGGCTGGAGGCCCAGTTTAGTAGCAGCTGGGTTAAATTAATTGAATCTAACGGTGAAGAGTAGCTAAACAATTCTAACCGTAGATCAATTAATTGGGGAAGCTTCGTTCCCCTTCCAGAATCATGGACGTGAAGTAAAAGCAAGGGGAAGGTGTTAAACGGTTTTAAGTCAGGAGCAATGGAGATACTTATCTCTTCCTTCTTCTAAAATATCATCCCTTCCTTAAAAACTCTCACTGAATGTTAATTCTTTTCTCTTAACCCACCCCGTCAAAATATTGCTTCAATTTTTCTCTACCATTTCTCGTTGCTTTTACACGTTAACGGACTGAAGGAAGAAATTGGGTGAAAGTGCAGCGAACGGAGCGGAGTCTGGAGCATGAGAGGAAGGAATCCGATTTCTATTTACAAAAAAAAAATAAAAAAATCAAAGGTGGGGGAGGAGGTTTTAGGCCTCATATGGTAACACTAATTTAATTTGCTGTTTGTTTCTTGCTTGAAAATATGTATATGTTATAGATTGACATTGCTGGGTTTGCTCTCCGTTTGTTTACTGTGCCTCATACGTGAAATGGTTATGGAATTTTTGGTTGGATGTGGTTTCGAATTGGTAATTCCATGAGAGATAGGGTGAGAGTGTTGATGAGTACATTAATTGTATTAAGAAAATTCTTTTCCTTATGACCGTAGCCAGAAAACGAGATAGGAACGGGTTGGTTTCTTACTGCAAATTGGAAGAATTGGGAAAATTTTAGGAATGAAAGCAAATGGAATTATTGTAATTTAAGCATGGAATTGTACTAAACTCTGTTGAAGAAACCATAGTGCTGTAGCGAACGTGACGGCAAGGTGTAGTTGCTGTTGCGGGGATGAGAACGTGATTCACAGTTGAAGAAGAAAGACATTTGTTGGGCTGTGATCTCGTTGGGCCTTATATACATATAAAGCTTGAAAACACTCCAATTAAATAAGAAAGTTTGGCTAATTAGGCTACTTGCAATTTGGGGGCTAATAATAATAACCTAATTAGTTTAGTAACAATTTGGCTAATAAAACGATTGCCTAATCAAATAATAATAATAATAATAATTCTAACATGTAACACTATAACAAACATGATAATGATATTACAATGACCATAGGAATAATAATTATAGAGACAAACATGTACAATAATAAGAGAACAAGAAGAAAATAATAATAAAAAAATATGACAACAGTAAAACAAGACTAACCATAACTATAATAATAAACTAAATAAATGATTAATTAATAAATTGATAAATTAACTTAAAGTAAATAGATGATGGAAATACTCCACGATCTAAATCTTGATAGGAATTTAGATACCTTCTTAGGTAATGGTGTAGGACCACGAAAGTTATTCTTTGGATAACTCAGTAGTATGATATATATATATATATATATATATATATATATATATGGGGTGTTTCAAATGAGAACACCTCTTATAATGAGAAATGAGAACTATCAATTTCAACCCTTAGATTATAATTAAAAAAAAATAATGAATGAGATTAAAACCCAATTTAAAAATATCACGTGCCCTCTCCTTTCATTTTCGTCGTAGCATGGTGCTTCTTCTTCCTTCACATTATAGCACCCTGTCTCATTCCATCATTTACATCCTCCCATTGCAGTACCTGAATTAATTATTGTCATTTATGCTTTATCTTTTGTTTGTGTTTTGTCTCTTTCCTAATAATTAGCTATATATATCTCTAATGCAAAGGATTGGATTAGTTTTTCTTTTTTCTAGATTTCTCTTTCCTAATGCAGCACCATTGCCTACGTATTTTACCCTTGTGCGCAGAGTCATTGTTGGATGTGGCAGAATTGTGTTATGCATCAGGAAGTGATTGGTGTGCAGTAAAGAAAGAAGGGGAAGGGGAGAAAGAGGCACATGATATTTTTTAATTAGGTTTTAATCTCATTCATTAAGTTATTTTTTAATTGTAATCTAAGGATTGAAATTGATAGTTCTCACTTCTCATTATAAGAGGTGTTCTTATTTGAAACACCCCCTATATATATATATATATATATATATATATATATATAATTAGTAAGTTATAATAAAGAATGAAATTTTTATTATATATATTTATAATAGGAATCATAAAAGATAATTAGTCTATTCATAAGAGGAGATGAGATCATATGAAAAGTATAACTGATTTATTCCTTTGTTTGGGCTATTGGCCATCTGCTAGAAGTTTCAGGTTTAATATCGATATTTTAGCAACAGATCCAATAAATTTGAGTGTAGTGTTAGGTGTATTGAATATAGAATAATATAGAGAGAGATAGATATATAAATGATAAAAGCCTCAAGGTCTCATCCTTGAAAATGTTATGAGGTGTTGGGAAATGGTTGAAGTCATAGTGATCCTCCTATTCAACTACTTCAACCATTTCCCAACACCTCATAGCATTTTCAGGCTGGGACCTTGAGGCTTTTATCATTTATATATCTATCTCTCTCTATATTATTATTATTATTATATATATGAATCAAGATTCGTTGATACCAGGTGTCAAAATTAGTCAAATTATATCTTTAATAACTTTTTGCAGAATGCAAATTTAACCAATCAAATCATTGAATTTAATGTTCTTATTAGTTAGATTAAGTATACAAAATTTCATACAATTCTAAAATTATTTAATAATTTATCACATCACTGTATTTTAACATACAATATGATATTAAAATATATGTAAATATTCAATGTTAGATAACATATCTAGAAAGGTCCAAATGATGTAAAATTTGATATACATGATCATGAAGAGAATATCACATAATTCAATGGTTGGATTGGTTAAATTTGCACTCTATACAAAGTTATTAAAGGTATAATTTGACTAACTTTGATACCTAGTGTCAACGGATTTTAACTCTATACACACACACACACACACACACACACACACACACACATATATATATATACACACACACAGACACACATATATACTTTAATAATAATAATGATGATGATGATGATAATATTATTAATAATTGATAATGATAACTTTAATAACACATATATACTTTAATAATAATAATGATGATGATGATGATAATATTATTAATAATTGATAATGATAACTTTAATAAGACAAAATAAGTGGAATGGAGTGTAAGGTGAGGTGTTCCATAAAATTTAAAAAGATCAAAATCTTAAAACTAGTTAGTGGTGATAGTCTTGCTATAAAATTTAATAAAAGTAGTGATGAAATTATAACTATAAATTTTAAGAGAATAAGTATAAGTAAGGATGAAAGAGAAGGTAGCGTGAAATTTACTATTAATTAGATTTAATTTTTCATTATTTCTATGACCAATTCAAAGTGTGATTGATTTCATTGAATGAATATTACATATATTGCCATGTGCATAACTAGTCTTTTTATATTATAGTTGATATTGAGTTAAATTATTGAAGGAAGTTGAGACCATATGCTAAAATACTTAATTGATATCAACTCTAATAAGACGAACTATGTTCATATCAATGTTGTCTGACCCAAGGTCTCAGAGTAGCTATACCCTGTGATAGGGTGCAAATCTAATAGTGGAGACCAAGGAGACCTCAAGGATATTTGGTACACGTCATTCCACAGTGGGCCAGAGGGTGTGACTCTATGCTATGGTTAAGACAATTTACACACTAACATTCTTGATGAGTCACTACAATTTATCCACAGTTAGTGAAGAGTATTGCCATGTACATGTTATCACCAAAGGCTATTCACATTCTAGCTTTGGTTAATGAATCACCTAATGCTATTCCCATTCTAAATTAGGTGATTATTGATATTGATTTGGCATGTTTTGGTCGATGGAGTGTGAGCTTTTGATCCTGTTACTCTGTTGTTGGATAGTCTTCCATGGAGATGAGTCAGCACCCATATACCCAACTATTGGGTTTGATCATGAATCAGCATATATGCATTCATACATTGCATTTAATTGATTATTATCTGTGATATAATACAAATTTCCTTATTTATTATATTTCACTGTGATTGTTTATTAGATTAGGCCGTGAATGTTTATTACTGTATCAACGCCTTAAGTTAGAACCTGACTCCTCTTCATTTGTTTGTGTTATTTTCTTTTTTCTTTGCTTCTTGTTTGTTGTGTGCCTCCCCACCCTAATAGATGGCAGCAGTCGGCATCGGTATCTATAATTTGAGGTGTTACATAGTGTTGACCAAGGGTGGCAGAATAATGCTTAAAAAAATATTGGAGGAATATGGGGAAAGAGTAGTCCCAGGTGGGGGTGAGGGTAGGGGTGGAGGAGGTAATGGTGGTGGAAAAGGTCTGTGTGTGTCAGAAATGGAGGTGGTGGTGGTAACGTAGTGGATAATGGGGTTGTTTGAGGCTATGCAGAATAAACTGGGGTAAAGCCAAGAGGAAATGAGGGGGACAGAGGTGGAATGGTCATACCAGCGATTTGGCCTTGCTGCAACAAGTCGAGGGAAGAAAGTTGCTCCAAGACGGTGTGCATGAGGCTGTGAAGTGCCTCATGTCGGGAATCCATGGTCTGTTGGCTGGTGTCAAGCTGGGATTGGAGGGAGCCAAGCTTGTCTGTGATGGTTTGAATGGCATCACCAACCTCGCAGGTGGTATTTTTGGGAGGCATGAATAATGAAATGAAAGCCCCAAAATGTTGAGAAGCTACAATGACAGCTAGGCTTTGCTCCGTTATCTAAGGTAACTGTAAATAAAGAGAGAAAATAATTGAAACAAAATACTTCAGTCATGCCCTCATAAAGAGAAGCTCATACATTTAAATAAATGCTCAACACTAAAGCTGACATATCTCAGACGTACATCTGTACACTGAAGATTTAGGGAAAGAAATAACAGTACTGTAAGAAAAATAATAAAAGATCCAGATATCCAACTTGGGCCTAATTCCTTAGTAATAGTCTTCAATACTGACGGCGAAAATGTTTTGCCCTCCTTTTAGCCACACGCAGTATTTGTGAGCATTTCGAATCTTCTGCCAATGTTTCTTGCTTCTCCCATTGCTACATGATGCTCCTTCACCAAAAAGAAGAGAGCAATTTAGTTGCTCCAATTGGTTAAAGTAGTCTGGAGCAAATAAACTTGCAAAATCAAATGAATCCGTCTGTGGTAAGGCCAATCCGTTGATTCCGTTTGCACCATTAACATATGCTTCTTCTGGGACAACCTGCCTCCCTGCACACGAGTTTCCCCGCCATATAGCATAATTAGTTAATATTTCCCTCGAGCATCCATTTGCCTAGAAATTTCTTCTGATATGAGAAAAAAAATGCATTCAAGTAAAACACTCTTCCCCATTTAAACTGCTAATGAAAGGCACATAGGAAACAAATACACTGCATGCTAGATATATGCATGAGGATGGCTTTTTCACAAAATTGGTATAGTTTGGTTTTAAAATTTTCAAAGTAGCATAGTTTAAAAAAAAATTACCTGCAGAGTGCAAGTCAAGACCCTGAAAGTGGATTTTAGTTATCTGAAGTCATTTGGTTTTAACACTCTTCTAGCGGTTTGAAAGGCTACAGATTTTCTGGCAGTAAAGTACCACTAGAAATTGGCTTCAGCAAACGAGAATCGACTTTCAAGCTGTCGACTTACACCCTGTAGGTAATTTTTTTTTATTTTTTTAACTACACTACTTTGGTAATTTTAAAACCAAACTATACCAAATTTGTAAAAAAATCAGGTTGCACACAAGTGTTTATGCAAGATACACGCATGCAGTAGCTTGCTGAGCAATTGGGAAGAGCTGTCGCAGACCTTGATCTGGAGCGCCGTATGGTGCCGCTAGTGTTGTTGTCTCAGCTGTTGGCTTCAGATCCTTCAAATTATTGTATGCTTCCTGCTTTACTCTTTCCACCAAACGCTGCCAGTGAGAGAATAAATTTAAGAATCCATAGATGAGGCAGCTATATGAGCCATAGAAACAACATTTAGAAGAGTATAGAGGATGTATAACTACAAACCTTCTCGTTCGGATTTAGAGATTGCAGGGAACGACTACAGTTTTGCCCAGAAAAATTCACCTCCACAACCTCATAGATGCAGTTGAGGATGAGGATAAGGGGCTCTGATTGATCATTTGTGCTATAGAAGTAGCGCTCTTCATCGTCTAATTCACAATATTTAGCATGTGCAATGATTTTGTCCCATGTATTATTGTTGCCGAATTTCTACTTTCCAGAAGTGAAAATCAGATGGGCATATATATACTTGTCAGTACTAAACAATCAAATTAAGAACATCAAGAAAGAACCAAAGCAGAGAAACGTTATTCCACACACAAGAATGTTTAAAAATTATGTCTTACCTCCCGTAATGAACCGGTTGTGTTCAACCGCAAAAGATCCTTGACAGTTTTTACATCATTCTTGGAAAGCTCCTTGTGAATCGGACCCCCTTTTCCTATACCTCTCAGACGCCATACGTCATTATTCACTGATGGACGGTCGTGTTTCTTGTACGCTGAAATAACCAAAACACATAAAAAATGTAAAAGCAAAGCCAAAGGACACGAACATGATGATTAAAATTTTTGAGTTACGGTTTGGGACTTACCCTCTCCTCGCTTATCCAAGACCTTAAAGGGGTTACTTCTGCCTTCCTTAATGTCTGCTCTAACGGAATTAGATCCCACAATTTTTACTCCTAACCGAAACATTTTGGTTCTTCTCCAGCAAGAGTTATCAGTAAACTTTATATTCCTACTGATAGAAGCAACCCCATTTTGAAGTTTAATAACCGGGTCTCCTTTTAGTAATGGCGGCTTCCCCTCTCTTGGTTGCATAATTCGGGCGGCATTGAATTCCTCTGCAGTCCAGTCCTCGTTTTCATCGGATCCAAAATCAGCATCTAGGACACAGATCCGAATCTTCACTTCTTCCGTGACTATGCGTCGCTGCGATGCAACATCACGCAGCTCAATTTGAAGTGGAACACCGTCCTCAGTTGTGAGATTGGTCAGGGTGTAACTTTTCGGATCCACATCATTCACGAAGCGCAATTCCCAAGGCTCTACCTCCAGATGTCGCACCCTGCTGGTTAAGGCTTGATCCGCAACTAATTGGAAACACAATTAATTATAATGAATTAATGAAAAAAAAAAAATCTTATTGTATAAATTATCGTACAAATAATATTTCTCATTGAAATGCATAAAATGAAGAACAAAAAATTATTGTTTTAAAAATAAAGAGGTACTTTTAAACTTTTCCAGGTAAAATTCAATTATGGTGATGAAAAAGATATATAATAAGAGAAACAAACCGTGGGCATAGGTAACGCTGGGGCATAGTTGGTAGAATCAACTCTTTAATCTAGTTGGGGAACAAAACAACAGAGTTAATATAAAAAATTTGGTTGTTAGTTAACATTACATTACCCATCAGAACGTGAACCAAGGTAAGGTAGTGGGATGTAGTAAATAGAGACTCATCGTATGCCTACCAATTTTCGAGGGTCAGCTTCCGAAGCGGTACTGCACATTAAACATAAAAGAAAGAGGAAAAACTTTTAGATCTGCAACAAGGTGCATGAAATGAACACGGCTTGCACACATGGAAACAAACACTTACGAAAGGTTCGTGACCTCCGCTTGTCGTGGGTCGGCGTTTCTCCTCTTAGCACGAACTTGAAGATCTCTGTCATCGTTACCCTGATGATCCCCCTCGTCAATTGTCCTTTTCGGTGCCATCCACTCCACAAACTTACAACACTTACAACCAACCAAACAAATCTTAGTTCAGAACTAGTAAGAACACTCGAGCACAAGCCAATGTCTTCTGCCTATAAAGAACAAATCCGAACCCCTCACTACCTCTTATAAAATTTTTGGTCTAGTGAAGGAAGATTCAAGAAATGCCCTGTCCTCTCCTACGCGTGAATTACTTAAAATTAAAATCAACCTTTTTAAATTAAACATAAAAAAAAACTCAGAAAGAACAATCACATAATCATGAAAAAAGTCCTTTTTGGATACTGGTTAGATAATGCCAATTAAAGAGAAGAATATACTAAAAATAATTTGCAAAGGTGATTTAATTATGATATGACAAAGTACTTCATAAATAACTACATTAATTAATATATCCATGCAAATTCTAATAACTTGTGTCACACGGCATCATCTACTCCTATATAATACTATTTCCGTCTTATATTAAGGCTCTTTTAAATAATTCATATTTATTAAAAAAGTTAGTTAATTTAGTTAATAATATTAAATTTATTTAGTTATTTGTTTTGAAAATAACTCTTAAAATTATTGGAACTCGTCATCTCACTCTTTTCACTTATTTACTTTTTATCTAATTAAAAAGTGTGTTAGTCCTCGTAAGAGAAAAAATGAACTTATATAATGTTTATTGTAAAGTAATTAAGAGTATTTTGGTGAAAAAATAATTAGTATAAAATACAATTTGAAAAGAGTCATATAAAAAGAGAAATAAATTTAAAAAAAAAAAAAGAGTTTTACATATAGAAAGGAAGGTAGTAAAAAGGAAGAAAACTTCCAAAACTTGGAGAGCATGACCGATCAAACTACCATGGAAGAGTTTAATTTGTGGTTCACGGCCAACGCTAATAGGTCCATTTCACAGATCCGTGTTCTACAAACTACAAATTTGTTATTCTTTGCTATTTCTAAGAAAATCCAGTGACAAGGTCTTGCAATTTCACAGATCCGTGTTCTATCTTTTTTTCCTCTGTCGTATTTCTGGGCCTAGCTACACCGTAAGCAGAGATGGCGAGCTGTGGTTGCATAAAAAAATATATTGAATAAAGGCTTAAATATATTTTTATTTTATTTAAAATGAGCAAATTTTTATTTTAGGCCTTAAAAAAAATTTCTTTGATTTTTATTTTTCAAAAACTTGAAATTATTATTTTTGGTTCCTACTATTATATGTCACTTGTTAACAACTTTTGTGTTTGATAGAATGTCAAATAACTATCCTAGGTGGTATCCACTAATATTTATGGTAGTATGTCAGCATGTAATATCTCTAAAAATTGTTCTAAATCTCTAAAATAAATGTTATTTATCTACTTTAAAATGAACATTAGGGACCAAAAATAATTATTTTTGATTTTTGATGGATGAAAATCAGGGAAAATGTTTTATAAGGACCAAAATCAAAATTTGCTCATTTTTTAAGGACCAAAAACAATAATTTCAAATTTAAAAAAATGAAAAACAAAGAAATTTTTTTACAAGGACCAAAATCAAAACTTGCTTATTTTATAGGAACTAAAAATATATTCAAGCCTTGAATAAATTACATTAACATTCCGTGAGATTTTTTGAGATTGCACATAACCTTTGTTTTAACATTTACTTAACATCGCTTATAAGGATACAAGGTGTAATATTTTTCAAACAATGAAGGGGTTAATGTAATATATAAAAGGTATCAGCGTAATATTTATCAAACAATTAAGGGAAATTAGTGTAGGAGTAAAAAAAAAGGAGAGATATCAGGCAAAATTTGACGAAATTTCAAGAGGTGTTAGTACAATTTACTCAGTTATATTTGGATGTGATTTTAAAAGATAAAAAAAATATGCAACTTCTGATAGATTAATTAATTCATTAATTATGTGGATTAACATTAATTAATAACTAAAAATATTATTTAATTATTAATATGTTAATTATGGTGAATAATTATTATTATAACACCAAACTAATTGATGGACATTGTATTGAAGTTATCTTCTAAGTAACTCAAGATATGGGTTGGGCTATTCAATTGATACTCAATAAGATATCTTTGCCCTTATTCGATAAGCTACTTAATCATTGTTCCATGAAACAGTTAATACATTGAGACGAACCAATAAGACCAATCGTGAGAAGGATAGATCTTCTCTCATTCTAGTACACAACCAAGCAATCCATCCACATTTCATGAAGATTCTTATCAAATAATATAAAAGGTTATCATCTTCATAGGAACTACATCAATGATTACCACTTAGGAACATGGGAGTTTGATGGAGAGATTGGACAAAGTTCTAATCAACTAGGAAAGGAGAGTTGCTTCCAATTTGCCTCTACGTGCCATATCTTTTTCTTCTTTAATCATAATGTTGGTCAAAATGGTAGGATTCAAGAGGGGTGAATTGGATCTTTAAAAATTTTTAGGTCTTTCAAACAATTTTCGCAAACATTTAATGAAACTTTTCGATGTTTATTGATTCGATCAATTTCGCAGTGGGTTGTGGAAGAAAAATTACCCAAATGCAAGTCCTAATACTATAGCTATATGATCAATGTATGAACCATATGCCTTATGCAATCAAATAATCATAAAGACAGGAAGTTAAAAGAGAGAAAAAGACACAAGAATTTTTATACTGGTTTGATCACCCAAATGTGATCTACGTTCATTCCTCAATCAATCTAATTGAGTGTTTCCACTAGTAATTCAAATGTTTTACAAACACACAACTAAAAACAAAAAGAATTACACAAAAGACTCAAACCCACAAGATTCTTGAACCCTTTAAGACACCTTGAGACCAACTTGTAGAAACCTCTACAAGCAACTCTTGAGAATCCCAATCTCAAGAAAAACAACAATTACAAACAAGGTTAGGGTTTGGTATCACCTTAATTTGTGATAGACGCACAAATTGAAATTCAAACTTATTTAGTTGATGATAACTCCTTTTGAATCTAGATGATGATCCATGATTGAGCTCAAGATTTGATGTAAGAAGATGAAAACGTGAATCCTTAAGATTTTTGCACTATTTCGCTATTTGGAAGGAACTCACTTTTTAAAAATGAGTCACACTCCAAAACAAGTTTAAAGTTTGTTACTTATAAAGAAAATTGAAATAATTGCTTATCTTTATTACATAATCATTATTTTATTCATCCAAACACCCGAGTTTGAACACAGAATAAGATAATTGATTATTTCATCATTTAATTGATTGTTACAGAAGGCATATATTTTTGAAACATTAAATAATCGATTATATTATCATTTATAATCGATTAAAATAGTATAAGCAACTTTTCACAATTTAGAATAAAGCAAAATAATCGACTATAATAAATACATAGTCGATTATTTTGTTCTTGAATTTAGTTTACAAAAAACATAATCAAGCTAATATATTATTCGTAATTTTTATTTGTTATTCCTTAAATGTTGCCTTTTATACACTCTTGCTCTTAGTTCAATTTTAAGTTCTTGCATAACAATCTTATCACTTTTTAACTCTTTAAGTTTTAATTGAGTTGTTGGATCAAATCAAGTTAGAGAGAATCAAACCTAAACACAAACACACACAAACTAATACAACTTGTACTCATCAAGTGGGGCTAGAATCAACAAAATAATGTTGGGTAGGCATGATCTCCATCTTGCTTTCACACACAGACCATTGCTAGTAATTTTTGGGAGCTTGCATCCCCAACATAGCCATAGGAGACCTTTTTAGGTTCCGAGCTACTTGAATGACCTACAAAAGTTTTGAGAATCTAGTCTTGAAATGTTGGCAAGCCCATAATGATTGGAATTCATTCATTAAAGGTTTTAAGGAGGATCTCCAAAACTAGAATAAATATGTTTTGGAAATATTTTCAAGTAAAACCACTAGCTTATTAGAAGATTAGATGGCATTGATAGAAGCCTAGCTCAACAACCAAATCCTTTCCTTCAAAATCTTCAAATCCAATTATGGGGGAAATTGGAGAAAATCTTATTCAGAGAAGAGTTACTCTAGTACCATAAATCTCAATGCAAGTGGCTGTAGTATAAGGATATAAACTCAAAATTCTTTCATTGCACAACATTGGTCAGAAGAAGAAAGAATCGTATAGAAGCCATCCAGAATGCTGAGGGGACGTGGATCTTTGAAAAGAGCTTGAATGAATAGGAGATAAATGGGTTCTTTAGGGAACTTTATGCGAATAATGGAGAGGACATTCAGTTTTGTGTTTTAGGCTTATTTCCTCTTATGCAAAAGCATAACAAGAGAAATTTTGAAGAGAAATTCTTAGATCAAGAGATAAGGGAGGCAATTTACAAGATGGGGAGTTACAAAGCTCTTAGGGAGGATAGCCTTCATGCTTTATTTTTCCAAAGCAAGTTGCTTATTGTGGGGAAGTCTATTTGTGATATGATCAAGAATATTTTCTATAATCCATTTAAGGTGACTAACAAGATTCTCATTACTCTTATCCCCAAAGTGGAAAATGTTATAATTCTAAAACAATTTCATCCACAATCCTTGTAATGTTACTTACAAAACTCTGACAAAGATTATATCCACAAGGTTAAAAGTAGTGATGGACTAGATAGTGAACTCCGTGCAATGTAGCTTTATCCTAAATAGATAGAATCGCTGATAATATTATGATAGCTAAAGAGGTGCTTTACTCAATGAGAAACAAAATAGGACGAAAAGGTTGGATGATTATAAAGCTTGACCTCGAAAAAACCTATGATAAGATGAAACAGAGCTTTATAAGAAAGACTATGGAAGATATAAGGCTGCCAACCACCTTTGTAAATTTGGTTTATGAGTGTATATTCACTTCTTCTATGCAAGTCCTATGGAATCATGAAACTTTGGAAGAATTTAAACCTTCCAGAGGAATTAGGCAAGGAAACTTGTTATCTCTTTACTTATTTGTTTTTATGTTTGGAAACCCATTTCTCTTTCTAGAGGTGTACCTTATATGCCTCACTTTGCTTCTACGAATAATTTATTGATATTTACAAAAGAAAACATGCAACAAGTTCAAGTGGTCTCTAAATGTATTTAATTATTTTGTGAGAGTTTAGGCCAAGTGGTGAACAAGAACAAGACCAAGATATTATTTTTAAGGAATGAGAATTGTAATGTAAGAGCTCAAATTAGCTAGGAATTTGGGTATGGTAGGTCAAACAACTTGAAGTATTTGGGAGGTACCTATCTACCATTCTAGAGTCACCAAGGATACCTATAAAGAGGTTCTATAGAAAGCAAGTGATAGGTTAAATGCTTAGAAGACAAATGTTTTCCATGGCTAGTAGATACATCTTGTCCAAATTAGTTCTTACAACAATTCCCTCTCATGTGATGTAGTCATCTTACCTCCTTAGGTATACTTATATAGGAGTTTTAGTTGAGGTGACAATTAAGGGGGAAAGGGTTCCACATAATTGATTGAGAAGTTTTGTGCAGACCAACGAAGGAAGATGGGTTGGGCATTGAAGAAATTAAATAAACTAAAGAATTAAGAGAAAAAGTAAATTAGTTTACATTTTGTTATTTATATTTTGATTATTTAAACACTAAGATTAGGTATTTGTAGGACAATGAGTGAGAGATAGCTCAGTAACTACTTATAACAGCATTGTACAGTTGGCATAACAAATTGTTGAGTTGTCAAAAACTAACCTACACATGCTTAATTATTTTCAATTACTTACAACAACAGCTAGCATACAATGCCTTTAACAGAATTGCACAACTGGCATAACAAACTACAGAATTGTCAGAAACTAACCTACACATGCTTAATTCTTTTCAATTACTTACAACAGAAGCTAGCATACAATTGTGTACTCTATTAGGCATTAGATAAACTAGAAGTGTCAATTATGCCTTCTTGATGAAAATAGCGTGGGAATTAGGTGTGCAACTTGATAGTTTGTGGGTCAAAATGCTTAAAGAAGAAAAATACAAGAGTGGTTGTGATATTATTCCTTGGATGGAGCAAAGGGAAAATATTTGGGACACTTTCTTATCTTGTTTGTCATGGAGGTTGGGAGATAGAGCTTTGATGAGATTTCGGTGGGACGAGTGCGTTCCTAACCAATGTAAACTTATAGGATGGGCCACTACAGAAATGTCAAAACTTGAATCAAAACTACAAGGTAATACACACAGTTGACAAATGGGGCTCTTAGGACATTCAGTACCTTAATTTGGCTTTCCCTAACTATATTATTAGGAAGATACAAGCCATGATTCCTTTATTTATAGGCAACACTACTGATGTTTTGTCCTGGAAACATATTTAAGATGGTGTTTTTTCTATGAACTCAACATATCAGGTGGTTTGTTACCAACAAAATTCCATTACAAATCCCTTATTCTTATGATTTGGAAATGACCTAACTAAGAAAGGGTGAGGGTATTCATATGGAGGTTTGCCATAATGCCTTGTCCACTAATGTTTAGAGCAAGACAAGGGGTATCATAAATAATGCAACTTGTCCTTTATGTCATAATGTAGAGGAATCAATTAAGCACATTCTATGGGATTGCTTCCATGCAAAAATTACGTGGAACATTATTGTGCCTAACTTTTATTCCATTCCCTTATACTATCAGTTGTTATCTAATTGAGTGAATTACACTTAAATCCCCTATGTTTTCACGAAATTGCACCCGATACCCCTATAATTTTGCACCTACATAAACCTCTTAATTGTTGACATTAATTGACATTGTGTACCCTTCCCTCCCCTTTCAAACGACGTTTAAGTTGTTGACAGAGAAGTTCATGTGAGTTGCACATGACCTTTTAATGAAAATTTCCCCTTTTTTCTGCCATCCCCTTCCTTTAACATTGAGTTGTTATTGCTGGTATAGGGAGTGTCGTTGTGCTGTTCGTGTAGCAACATGAGGGTGGTGAAAAAATTGCATCCTTGTTGTTTGAATGAAAAATTTCTGCAACTGCAATACACAAATAAGGAAAACCAGGTCCAATGAACAAATGAATATGCAGGTGCTGTACACGAATGACTAAAACCAATTAGCCTTTTGAGCAAATCAAAATTTCATTTTTTACCTATAGGTTTACTTTGAAATCAATATGCGGGTGCAATACACAAATGACTAATACTAGTTTCATTGTTCAGGCAAGCAAAAATTTGATTTTTGATTTGTAGGTTCAATTTGAAGTCAGTTTGTAGGTGCAATACATGAATGTAATAGTACCAGTTTGAGAGATCAGCTAATTAATATGCTTTTGATTTTTGATTTGTAGGTTCAATAAGAAGTCACTTCGAAATGGCTCACTCGCAAATGGGAAACCCTTTGAAATCCTTTTAGAATTGAAACCCTTGAGACATCAATTCTGTCTCCCCCTTTTCTCCAAGCCCTAACAGCTCTCCTTCTATTCTTTCATGAATGCCTTCAACCAAATCCCAAAATTGGGTGTTAAATGACGAAGGTGTTTTTGTCTTTTCGAAATACAGCATTAACAAAAATTTCACACTGTTTAATTAAGGGTGGTCAAAGTAATGTCATAAAACAGAGGGGTATTGGATGCAATTTCGTGAAACCTCAGGGAGTCTAAGTGTAATTTACTCTATTTAATTTAAATTTCAGGAACAAGTCGTGATCTTTGTGCTTTGGAGCAACTTTGGACAACTTATGGTGTAGGCACAATGAATTCATTTTTTTTTTTGGTAATTTTCATGGTATAGGCACAATGAATATTGAATAAATAATATATATACACTAACGGTGTAAATTGACAATGTAAACTTCAGGTAAACTTTTAAGATGATTTTTCATTCATTGAAAGTGTAAAAATATTGAATTAAAAATATATACACTGGTAGTGTAAATTTTTTTTTCACGCAATATATATGTTAAATTTATTAAATTTTATAATAGAGAAAATAGTTTATACATTAACAATGTAAAAGGTTTTTACACTATTATTCAATCACCAACTATCAAATATAGTAAGTTTGTTGACATTTACAATAACTATCATAAAAGTCATACCAATCATAATTTCTAATTGATTGACAATATAAAATTTTTTATACTGACAATGCATATAAATTAAATTATTTATGATATTATTTTGAAAGTCATAAAAAAATAATTTTTGATTAATTGACAATATAAAAACTTTTATGCTAACAATACATACATATTAAACTTGAAAATATTTATAATCAAAATTAATCTCTTTTATTTTTATTTTTCTCTTTTTTTCCTATCACATTTGTTACTTTCTCTCTTCTTCTTTTTTTTTGTTATTATTTTCTTTATCTCTCCGCCTATCTCACTCGCTTGTGCGTAGGAATCATTATTCATTGTAATAATGACTACTATTACTGATAAAAAAAAATAAAAAAAAAGAAGAAATGTCTACTCTTGATACTGTCCACATGGTATACCCATAAAATCCAAGATAAGTACTAACTTGACGCGTCGTTATAACTACTGGTACGCGTAGGCTCTGGTTGAAGAGAAATTAAGGAGAGGAGAAGATAAGAGTGAAATATAGCAAATTTGTTTTGTTTGGTTCAGTGAAAAAAAAGAGTTTTTACACAAAAAAAATGTGGGCTCCGCTTACAAAATTATCATCACAAATATGGCTGGATTGAGAAAGAAATTGTACACAATATTATGCAGTTGTCCAATTGTTTGTGTGAAACCGATTTTGGATACCATGGAAAACCAATTTCCTGCCCACTGCCATCCTCCCACCCACCGACCTCTTTTATATAATAATAATAATAATAACAATAATAAATAAATAAATAAAATATTAATAATAAAATAAATATTATTATTATTAATAAAAACAATATTAATAATAAAAATAAATAATAATAATAATAGTTAAAATAAAAATAATATAAAAAAAATAACTTTTTTTTCTATTTTTTTTTATTTTTCTTCAACCAAACAACTTTAACTTCCATTCTATTTTTTACTTATTCCTCTTCTCTTCTCTTCTTTTCTCTTTATTTCTTTCTTCTCTACCAAATACACCCTTAGTAACGATGAAGATGGAACATTAACCCTATGTTTGTTTTGGTGGAAATAAATAGAGAAAATAGGAAAGACGGAAATAGAACAGAAATATTACATTTTTGCCTTTTGTTTGAGAAGAAAAATAGAAAGGAAAAAAGTTATTTCCAAGAGATCTACAAAAAAATATTTTCTCCCACTTTAGAAATAAAATAGGATGGAAATGATCTCTCTCATTTTTTATTTTTTTTGTTTAATTTTTTAAAAAAATTATGAATTAAATTTTTTAAAAATAATAATAAATAATTTTATGTTAAGAAAAAATATTATATTAAAAAATTACATTTTTTAGTTATTGTAAAAATATTTTTTTATATAATTCATTTATTTTTTTCACTTTCTTTTTCATTCATCCAAATAAATGGAGAGAAATTCTCCCACTTCCTTCCTTTCTATTTTTGTCTATCCAAACAATATATATATTTTTCATTTTATTTCTTCTCTATTTCATTTATTTCTATTTCTTTCCTTTCTATTTCACTCCTCATCCAAACAAAACATTAAAGATAACGATTGTTGTCTTTGAACGTTATTTGGGATGTGATCAACGGAGAGAAATGCAATATATTTTTTGATATACTCTTTTTTATTAGCTAAAATTTCTTTAAAATTATAAAAATTTGTATGTCCCCATCTTATTTAATAATTCTCTCATAATTTTATAATTTTTAATAAATTTCAATTAATAATAAAGTTGTATTAAAAAAAATATGTTAGAAAATGTGCTAATAGCAGTCGTCAGATATCCAAATAAGACATGCAGAGACAGAATTTATTTCCCCACCAAACACTAGCAGACACGCTTTCCCTACGCGTTTAAAGAAGACGCACTCCAAAACGATGACACAAAATACTCGCACAAACTGATTTTTTTTTTAAATTTTTATTGACTAGTTGGTTTAGATTTTGGATAAATCTAATGAACTCGAAAAATCAAATTAACTTAAACTAATTTAGTTAAATTTGATTTATATATTGGGGTATAAATTTAATGAGTGAAACTAACAAAATCTAATATTTTTTTGTTAAAAATTTTTATTTATACTACTCTTTCCATAATTAAGAAAAAGGAAGAGAAGAGAAAAAAAATGAGGTAACATAAGTAATGTAATAAAGAAAGAGAAAAAAGTATATATATTAACAGTGTAAAGTTTTTTATATTGTCATCCAATCACAAACTATCATGTATAGTAAGTTTATTGACTTTAATAATAATTACCTTAAAAATCACACAAAAACTGATTTTCAATTGGTTGACAATGTAAAATATTTTACATTGATAGTGTCATAATGCATATCCATTAAATTCATAAAGAAAAATAAAAAAATATGCATGTAAATAATATAACTCTTTTTTTTTTGTCTAAATAATGACTCCTTAGTCATTGCCCAAATTTGTTTTTGTTTGATTTTTTTTTATTTACGTACACAGTACAATATACAACAATATATGTTTTCATCTAAAAAAGAATAGTAAAGTAAATTAATTAACTCGAACCTTGATTTGATGTTATTTAATTTATATGCATGATATAATTTTTTTGTTTAAAACGAATAATTATCCCAACTAATCAACAAAATCTTGAATATGATTTTTTTAAAATAACATAAATATATGAAACTCTATGAAACGAAATCAACAAACTCTTTTTTTATTAGGTTAATTTGGTTTCGCTTTTATAAAAAAAATATAAAATAAAAATAAGTTGAATAAATATATTTTAATTGATTTATTTTTTCAATCTTGAAACCAAGCTAAACTGATGGATTCATTAACTATTATTACCTATCTATCTATCTATTTATATAATATTTGAGGCTCTTTCATCGACAGGTGTCACTTTCTCTTTCAATACACACTACTTTTTCTTTAAGGGCATAATAGACATTTTTGTTAACATTACAGTAAAATTTTTTCCGCTCAATGCAAAAGTTGTAGTCTTGCACAGTGAACTAGGCTAATACTAATTAATAATACTCTTCCACTTTTACCACTCTATGAAGACGTGTTCCAGTGTCCTAAAGTGCTCCACTTGACTTTTGCTACTGGTAACAATTAAGTATATTATTATATTAAATAAATGATAAATTTATATAAATACATATTAAAATTAGTTATAATTTTATTAATTAAATTTATATTAAGTGTGAAATTGTATAAAATCATTTTTAGTAATTTCACAAAAAAAAAATCTGCTAATTAATATTTAAATTATGAGATTGAATTGTTTATATAAAAAATCAATTTAAACCTAATTGGTTAATATATTTATTACTAAATAATAATTTGACTCTATTTTCAATAACTTCATATATAAAAATTATATAGATTAATATATGTTTGACAGTGTTGAAAAATTGTGGAAATAATGACATATAAGTGCTATTTATTTCTTCGTTATCGTTGGTATATTAATTGCTTCGTTATCGTTGACATATTAATTGCTTTGATTAGCCATTAGTTCATACCTATTGGTTTTGTTTTTGTGTTAAAAGCTATTTAACATTTTTCCAACGGTCTGATTTCTTAAGCACTATATAAAGGAGTAGCAACAAGAGTTTTGAGACAAAGAGAACAATTCTCTACTTCTCAATCTTTCTTTCTTTCTTTTTTCTCCTTTGTATTCTCTGGGCATTGTTCATGAGGCTCCAACGTGTTTTGGCCTCGAGTGCACGGGTTCAAACACGCTACTGTGTAAACCTTTGGGAGCAAACCGGATTTTGGGTTGCACCGGAGGTCCACCGGAATTTGCTTTCAGGACAGTGGCTATTGCCACGACACAGTATTTCTTTTCCTCTTTTTATTTTTTAACAATATTTCCATCAAAGTTTACATGGATAAATATATTAGAATTTAATTTACTAAATATAATTTATTGCAAAATAGTTTGGAATATTTCTTTAATAACATTAACCATAAAATGTTTTCTAGACTCTCATTCATCGGACACATACATGAGTTAGATATAACGGCCAAGTAAATTAATCCATTAGGTAAATAATATAATAACAATAATTAAGATATAGTATTTTATTAAAAAAAAGGTATTTTAAAAATAATTCTCAATCCAAACACATATTTTTTATTAGTTAAAAATTTTAATATCTACATTTTTATGGAAAAATATT
Organism: Spatholobus suberectus; assembly: GCA_004329165.1. Lineage (NCBI taxonomy): Eukaryota > Viridiplantae > Streptophyta > Magnoliopsida > Fabales > Fabaceae > Spatholobus > Spatholobus suberectus. The sequence goes on from CM014732.1 coordinate 6,937,351, forward strand.
TTTTATACAAATTAATGAAATAACTAAACATAATTTATTTGAGTAATTGTATTAAATATTTAAAAAAATACATATATTTTTTATCATTTAAAAATTTTAATATCTACATTTTTTAGAAAAATAATTTATATACAACTTAATGAAATTGACTAAACATAATTTATTTGAGTAATTAAATTAATAATGTTTTAAAATTATTTTATTCAAATAATATTATCTTTCGATAGTACTAAAGATTTTTATGAACCATAAAATTAAATTGGTATTTATTTTTATGTCATCATATAATATTGTTTTTAAAAGTATGCCATTATTTTTAGTTACAGACAAATCCTCTCCACGTAACATTTTCATCAAGATTTTTTATTTTTTGAAATTACATGAGGAATTAAATAATTAAATATATTTTTGTTATAAAATAGTTTTAAACTATTTCTTCACTGACATCATAAATAAAATATTTTGTAATTACTTCATGCATTGCATAAACACTACTTAACAATATATTCCATTTTTTCACATTGTAGGATATTTAGGTTTTAAATGGAAATATAATTGATTTTACATACACTGAGGAAGAAAATTTTCAAAATAATATTGCTTTGTTATTCTATTAGGTATTTCTATAGACACAACCATGAGTCAACTCCTTGAGTTATTGGCAATGGTTAGGCAAGGTCAATTTTAGAATAGCAATTGATAATTTCTGGATATTGAAAGTAAGTTTTACCTAAAGTCATAGTTCACTTACATTGTAATAAGCTGCTCTTAGTTAGATAATATAATAATAATAATCAAAATATAATATTTATTAAAAATGTATTTGAAAAACAATTTTAAATTCAAACACGTGTAATTTTTTCATTTTAAAAAATTAATATATACATTTTTATTGGAAAATGATTTATACATAAATTAATGAAATTTATCAAAGATAATTTATTTGGTTAATTGAATTAATAATATTTTAAAACTAGCCTATTCAAATAATATCATCTTTAATTTTATTTTAAATTTTTATAATGATATAAAACTAATTTATTATTTATTTTTATGATAGTATACAAGACTTTTAAAAATATATACGTAATTTCTTTTTTAACAATTAGATTTTAATTATAACGACATATTTCTCTTTTTGTAATATTAACAATAAGATTTTTTTACTTTTGAAATTACATGGGTAAATGATTTATTAAATATACTTTTATTGCAAAATAATTTTAAATTATTTTGTCATTAACATCATAAAAAAAATGTTTTCTAATTATTTTGTGCATTGTATAAATACATCTCAACAATATTTTTTAGAATTGCATTGTGGAAGATTAAAGTTTAACATGGAAATATAATTATTTTTACAAGCCGTAGGGAAAAAAATTCAACAAAATATTTTTCAATATTTGATAAGATATCCCTTATAAGTATAACTATATATGAAATTAATTTTTGAGTTAGGGACAATGATCAAATAAAGTCCTTCTCAAATTAACAATATTTAAATTCTTGACATTGAAAGTAAAGTCCATTTAGAATTACAATTGTTAGCATGAGTAAAGTCCATTTCATGTTGGCACCTTAAATTTGTATGCAGATGACAAACCATGCATATTCACAAGGAGGTTGTGGACAAACAGAGCAAGACTTTTGTAAGTCTTTCCTTGCAAATTGAAAGCCAGAAATAGAAAATAACTAATGTGGAGTACAAAAATATCGAAAAAGTTGATTGTGCATAAAGAGTGCAAGAAATGTATATGACACTTATTTTGAATAGCTATCATGAGCATTAAACTATTCATTTGTGATGTGTTATTTATTTTGAAAAAAAATAAATCGGAGATTTTAAATTTTTCCTTCATTATATTTATAAATTCTTCATGTAACCCATATTTGGTTTTACTTAGACAGTGTTTCTACTTTTAAGTAATTTATGTAAAAGCTATAAGATATATGAAAGGGTGAATTGTGAACCTCAAAGGTTTTATTTCTTCAAGTTGAATAGAAATACTTATTGTTCATGTTTCCTCTATAAACTAACTTTGTCAAGGTGTGCTTCCCTGTTGTCGCCTTTGCTCTTATTGCTTCTTTTATTTTGTTTAGACTGAGTCATTAGCTACATTAGCGGGAAAAATTTGTTCCGTTGTCTTCTATAGATGAAAGCATGCCAAATTCTTTGTTGTTATAGATATTGCTTAAATCATATTGTAGTGACGATGCTCTTCATGTGTTCGAGTAAATATTTAAAACAAATTCCCAATTTCCTTCTATTGGTTTCATGAGAGAATTTATTATGGAAGAGATAGGAATAATAATAGTGGAATACTATTTTTTTCCCCTTATTCTTCAATTATTTTTTCCTAATTTTATTTACAGAGTTAAATCATCTTAAAGTTTGCGCATAAGGTTTTGCCTTTTCATTGTGATTCTATTAAAACAGATATCTTAAATTGTGAGTACAGGTTCTGCATTTTCTCTTCTCTCTTTCAAACAAATGAATATAGTACATTAACAATATGTGGTTTTATTAACAATATAGTACATTAACAATATTCAGGCTCTATTAAAGATATATCTTGTTATTTTTATTTTTTTGTTCAATCTTTTACATTAACAACATTCACTATTTTACATTAACACTATTCAATTTTTTATTATATTTTGGATAATTATTTTAAAGTAAAAAAATGTGATTTTAATATATATATATATATATATATATATATATATATATATAACGTAATAATATGTCTTTTTAATTATATATAATAATTTTAAAATATGTGTAAAAATCAATGTGATCCGTGAAATAGCACGTGTACAATACTACTCTATTATAAAAGAAGGTTTGCCATATAGGCAGATGCTACATGGTAGCATTAATTACATTTATTCTTTTTTTGCCGAAATGTCATGAAAATTTTCTATTTTATTTTTTAATTCAAAAAATATAATTATAGTAATTGAGGTGATTACAACAATTATATATATACCGATTAAATCAATCAATTAAATTATTAAATATTATATAGATTTAAATTTTAAATAATACAGTAATCAATTTATTAAATATTATGAATTTTTTTGTAATTACAATAATCAATTATTGAGTAATTTTTTTATTTTTAATTCATAAAAAATACATAATTATATTAATTAAGATAATTATAACCATTTTCATGATTTGAACATTCAAATTAATGACACAAATATATATTCCAATTCAAAATAATTAATTAATTTATAATACGAATATATATTCTAATTCAAATTTGTATTAGATTCAAATTAAAAAATCTTGCATGATTTAAGTTTCGTGAAACAAAATGTCATATGAACAACTCATTTATAAATACCTATGTATATATTGTTCTTGTTTTTTTTTAATTTTCATCATTTCTTTTTGAAATAATTAATTACTAACATTTTTTTAATTCTTTCTATTTAGTTTCAATAGAGGAATAATACAAGCAAGAAACACAAATCCACCGATCCTTTCATTCTTTATCTAAGGTAAGTCTTTTTTTTATCTTTTTTAATTTTATTTGAATTTTTTTTATATACTTTTTCTAATAGTTATTATTAAAAGTTTGTTTGCTAACATTAATTTTACAGTTTCTTCACTTTCAACAGTTCTACTATATTATTAAAACAAGGTTAAGTCCTTATTTTATTTTTCTTTTATAATTTTTATTTATATATCTTTTTTTACTAGAGGAATTTCTTTCTTTGCTTTTCTTCAAATATTTTATCTTTTCATGATTTTTTATTTAATTTGTCTTTTTAGTCTAAAGTAAGCTTATATCTCTTTTTATTAATTTAATATATTTCTCCAATATATTTTCTCTAAAATATGACATTCCCAGACTCAAGAAACCACAAATCATAGCAAGATAGATGGTGATGTATGGGAAATTAACAAAGTCAAACCTCACTTCGCCTCAATACAAGAGGTGGACAACTTCTATTATATGAAATTGTGTTAGCCTTTTCTTTATTGAACTATGTCAATGAAGAATACCAAATAATTTTTCTTTTGTTATTCTTTTATTTTAAGAGAGATGTGTAAGTTTTATAAGAAAGATATGGAAAGAGATGAGAAAATAAAAAAACATAAATAAAATATCGTAGGAATTTAAACTCGCACACTTATAATTTATGTTTTATAACTTAATGGATTGAATTAACTCAAGAGAGATTAAGGCTATCAATTCCCTTTTACAACTTTCAATAAATAAAACTTGAAGTTTACAATGTAAAATTATTCATAATTCACTAAAATTGATCACATCAATTATACTATTAAATGAAACATTTCTTCTATTTTGAAATGATTATCATTTTAAAATGGTGTATAGGGATTAAAAAAATCAATATTTCTCCTAAAATTAAAAATATTTTAAGATTATTCTTTTATTAATTGGGATTAGAAATTCTTAATATTTTATCTTTTAGAAAAATAAATTACTTTTATGATTATCAAAACATAGTATTTAAAAGAAACTGTAAAGAGAAGGATAAAGTTAAAAAAATAATAAATATTTTTTTGATATTTTAAAATAAAAAATTGTTAAAGCGACAACCATTTCAAAATAGAAGAAACAAATTGTTAAGAATTCAAAAATAGGAAATATTCAATGAAATTAGTTTTTTAAGTTTCTAATATGCTAAATGTTATGTTCTTTTTATTAGATACGATTTGATTTTTGAATTTTCAATATGTCTTCCTTAATATGTCTTCCTAGACACTTATTACTCATTAGTCTGCCTAATGAAATAAATTGAGTTTTATCTTCATTACCACTAACATTTCATTCATATCTATTATATATTATAAAAAAAGGTTTTATAAGATAAAAAAGATGTCACTTGGCAATACCATATTTATTCTTTTCCTGCCAAAATTTCACAGTTTTTTTATTCATATAAATACATTATTATATTTAATTATAGTAATTAAGACATTTATAATTAAGGCATTCATAATAAGTATATATTCTACTTAAATTCATCAATTAAATTATTATATTTTAAATTGATTTTGATTTTATATAACAAGAAAATCAAATTTTCAAATTTTATTGAATGCTATTTATAATCACCGTAATTAGATAATCTATTATATATGTATATATTATAAAAGAAGGTTTTACTAAGTAGGTAAATGCCATATGGCATCATCATATTCATTTTTTCCCACCTAATTTTTATCGTTTTTGGTTTTTTAATTCATAAAAACATATTATTATATTTAATTATACTAATTAAGGTGATTTCAATGAATATATATTCTGATTAAATCAATCAATTAAATCATTAAAACTTATATATATTTTTTGATTTTATATAATAATGTAATCAACTTATTATACTTTTTTTTAAACCAAATATAATTATTATACAAATATAAATTTTGATTCAAATTTATTATCCAATTATATTATTATAAACAAGATTTTGTCATGTACATAGTTTCGATCAATATATATTTTGATTTAAATTAATTAAGAAAATTATGAATAATATATATTAATTAAGTTAATTTAGATTATTTTTAATTAAAGTAATTAGATTATTTTATAATAATTAGGATTAGGATAATTATGACCATTATATATTCCACTTCTTTTTCTTCTTTTCCACTAACCACCCTTGCACACATTATTTTTCATATATTTTTTTATTCTATGGTTGACTCTTAGGCAAAGGTTTACCATTAATGATGACAATAGGAAAGAAATTATGGGATAAGTTCGTGTCTCTCTTTTCTTTCTTCAATATTTTTTTGTCTCGTTATTTATTTTCTTACTGGATATTTTTATTTCTTCTTTCGACCACACCTTACATGTCCTATTATTTTATTTTTTTGGTCACCTTTTTTAGCGTTTGACAAAGGTAAAATGTTAAAGACATATATGAGGAGAATTTTTGGGTACATTCATATTATTTACTAATTTTTAAAATTGATTTTTTTTCCCAAAAATAATGTCATACTATTTCATTCTTTCATATCTAACATATTGTCTTTTATTATTGTCTTTTTTCTTTGTGGAGAATTTTAACATTTTTTACTTTTTATTTGTTTTTTGGTTGATTTATTATGCACTTGATTTTTTTATTTAATATGTATTATCATATTTGGACATTTTTAATTTTTTTAAATTTACTTTACATGTTTTTTTATTCTATTTTTTGAATTATGAGTTCAGTTATATAGTGAAAAATATTATTTCTTAATTGTTAAACATTCTTTAACATGAATGACTATGTTGTGCAAGATAAAGGGGAACCTTCTATTGATATTTGTAATAAGAAAGACAATGTAATGAATAATAAGACTAAGCCTCACGAGTACAATGTGAAAAAATAAAAAACATATATTTATTTTTCTTTACCAAACACATTTCTTTTATTTTTTTCACATATTTTATCTTTTAGTCTTTTATTTATTATTTATTGTATATTCAAAATATCACAATTAAATTATCAAGAATATACAAAAAATAACAAACAATTCATAAACAAATCATCCAAATTTTTAAATTAACATTTTATCAATTTCAATCTAATTTAAATTCAAATTTAAATATAAATTACCATGAATAATACCAAATTTCTAAAATAACATTAATAGTAAATTAAATTATGACTAAATCATTCAAATGAATTAAATTTGTAAACATAAATCTAATAATATTTTGACTTAAATCAAATCAAATTCTAATTAAAATAATATATGCCCAAAATATCACAATTAAATCATACAAATTATACAAACTAAATAATAAATTAATAATGACAAATAATACATAAGCAAATCATTGAAGTTTTTAAATTAAAATTTTATCAATTTTAATCTCATTCAAATTCAAATTTAAATCTAAAGCACCTCTAATAATACAAAAATTTTAAATTTTAAAATAACATTAATATTACAATAAATTATGACTAAATGATTCAAATGTTTTAAATATATAAATTTATAAGTATAAAATCTAATAATATTTGGACTTAAATCAAATCAAAGTCTAATTAAAATATTTTATACTCAAAGTTTCACAATTAAATTATAATGATTATAGAAACAAAATGATAGATTAAAAATTAATAAATAATTAGTAAGCAAATCAACCAAATTTTTAAATTGACATTTTATCAATTTTAATATAATTTAAATCTAAATTACCTTCAATAATACAAAAATTTTAAAATAATGTTAATAGTAAATTAAATTATGACTAAACTATTCATATATATATATATATATATATATAACCCTTCTGTGTATTAAAGAAAAGAAATTTGAGATATCACCATATGATTTTGTAATTCATGCATTTAAATTGATACTTAAAATTAAATTAATTTATTCTTAGAATACACTTAAAATATAAAATTTATACAAAAAAAGTGATAAATTAATAAATCTAAAAATAATTAATAAACCATAAGTAAATTATCTAAATTTTTATAATAAATATTTTGTACTTTCAAACAAATATAAATTTATTGTGGTGAATGAATAAAGTCACATTGTAACGTGAAATTAGGAATTTATCAATATAAATAATTTTATATATTATTATTTTTCTCAATAATTTAAATTTCAATATTTTATAATTATCAAATCAAATTTTGACTTTTATCAAGTTACATTATGATAATACTATAAATCATGTAGTTCGTAATAAATGTTTTACTAACATAATTTAAATTAACTTGAAAATCATCCTAAATATATCATTATCGTTATATATATGTACTTAAAGCAATTAGATTATGCATGTTGATTTACGAATGACACTAAATCTAAATCTTTAATACAAGTTAACATGTGACTATTAATTAGTTAAATTTAATGAATCAATTAAATTATTTGATTTAATCCATTGTTTGATTGATTTAACTTTCTGCTTGTATTATTTATGGAAATTGTTAACAAATTATCTTTTTTATAAATTTTCTTGCCAAAAATAGTAACATATAATACATATATATATATATATATATATATATATATATATATATATATAATTAAGTTAATTTTGATATGTTTTATTCTAATCAATTAATTAAATTTTAAAATTAAAATAATTAATTAAATTTTTTGTAACAATTATTTACATAAATTATTAATAAATTAATTTGTTTTTACAAATCTTTTTAGTAATAAATAATAAATATATTTACAATTTAGTATAATAATATAATATAATATAATATTATAATTATATATTGTAAAATATAAAATATTTTAATGGGTGAGGATCAAGTTTCTCCAAAAGTAACTCTTGGTAGTGTTACTCAACTCAATAACTCTTGGTATATATTCAATTTCAATGATCTAACCATTAAATTAAAAGATTGTATTGACAAGATCAAGTTTACAAATTTTTATAAAGTTTGAAAACTATTTGATACTTCATTAAATAGATTCAAATTAACGTAATATACTTTTTTAAATTATAAGTAAACGTCGGACTATAAAATTAACTAGCTATATATACATATGTGTGTGTGTGTAGACACACACATATATTAATACAATAGATTCATAAATTGTAAACTTAACATCCGTACAAAATATGGGTTATTAAACTAGTTTAGTGAAAAGAATGGTAATTTATAAGAGTTAAACCACCTTGACTATTTTAAAGTATATCTACATTATTATTGTTACTATTATTAGTCATGTAATTTATAATAAATATTTTATAAACGTAATTCAAATTTATTAAAAATCATACAAAAAATATCACTTATTTATAAATACCAATGTTTTCAAAAGCGGACCGGTTATTGAATCGGTCAAAGCACTAGTTCAAGGTTAATGGTTCAACTGTGGTCAAATCAGTATTAATAAAGTAATAATAATAATTAAATAATACATAAAATAATATTAAAAAATATATAATATCATAACTTTATAATACTAAAAACTAAAAACAAAATATAATTTTATAGGTTTTAACATATACAATACCTAAAAAAGTTCAAATTAAATATGTCATAATACTTAAGTCTAAGTTTTAATAATACACATTAATATTTATTAATAAAAACAAGTTTATATTTAGAATAAAAAAGAAAATAAAAAATATTTTAGGTTGATTTTTATTTTTTTAAGAAAAAACATCAAAAGAATGTTTTATTAGATATTTTTTATTGAACCGCTGCAAACCAATTTTTTACCAGTTCACTGATTCATAGACTGGTTTTTTGCCAGACTGGTTCTCTAGTTCTATTGGACCGGATACAAGATTTGTTCACTGGTTTTCCGGTTGAACCGGCCGGTCCGATCCCGTTTTAAAACATAGATAAATACCCACAAAATATCGCTCAATTCTTTTTATTTCTTCATTGATTAGAAAGGTCACTTACTTTTCTTCTTCTTGAAATATTTTGAAGATTTAAGTTAAGCTGATATCTTGTGGCAGCACCACATTGATTTTTTTTCCCTAAAATGCTGTTAAATTTTTTCTTTAACTTTTAATTCATAAAAATACATAACTATAATAATTAAGGTGATTACAACGAATATATATTTTGATTAAATAAATCAATTAAATCATTAAATCTTATATGATTTTTTTTGGGTACAATCTGAATAAGAAAAACGCAGAACAAAATTAAGATACAGCAAATGAATCTCGAAGCATGGCTTGGATCACAGCCATGGGAGGTTGATTCCAATCCTGAGCAACTATTTATACTTCAAGCACCACCCAGCTAGCACATCCGCGACGCTATTAGCTACACGAGGAATATGCTGAATACGTACACACCAATGACGCTGCATCAGATTTCTAATAATGCGTAAGACATCCCTGTGTTCATGCAGGCAAATCTGATCATCACTCCAATCCATCAATCTAGCAGTTACTTCCAGGCAATCCGATTTCACAGACAATAGACTTGTAGCCAAGTTGCAAACAAAGCTCCAATCCCACTTTAACTGCCATTAATTCAGCAAAAAAAAGGGCTACCATTATTGTTTGAATAAATTTTTTCATAAGTACTTTTAAGAGAGAAAAAATAAGAAATATGTTTTTTCAAAAATTAAAATTAACTTATACATAAGTTAAAACCAGCTTCTGAAAAAGCTTATATGAAAAAATTTCTACAAATTATCTTGTGCATAAATTAAAATCAATTTATGGAGAAACTTATATGAAAAAACTTCTACAAATTAGTTTATGTATAGGTTAATTTTAGTTTTTGAAAAAATTTATTTCATATTTTCTTCTTATTTTTCTTTCCTATAAGTGTTTTTGAATAAGTTTACCTAAATAAAGTCTTAACATAAGACCTGGAAAACCCGAAAATCCAATTTCCCATGTTATCCCATAACACACCGCCATCACCATTCTAGCGTCACCATGCAAGCCAACATCCATCAATATTTAGATTCAAAAATGTACCAGGTGGAGGGGACCAAATTGACGCATATGTAAGCTGGACGTTTCAGACAAGCCACAAAACTTGTGAAATTTCTCAGCGATGGTATGAACCATACGACATACATAAGAGATATGCCAACTACTGTCAAAGAAGACGGTTTTATCACGCCACTTCCATGCCCACCAAACCAGGGACATCAACAGATTGGCTTGGTTATGTGCAAAGAGATCTGACAACCAAGATTTGATATTAACACACGTGAGCAGCTTTCTGTGGGAAATTCCCATTCTCAGCCACAGCTCTTTGGAATGGGGGACAACCCCTAATAACGTGGAATATATCCTCCAAAGTGGATGCGCAGCTAGGGCTAGCTGCGTTAGACGATAGATTACAGCGGTGTCTTTTGTGATTGGTGGGAACTGCATCTTCCATAATCTGCCAGAAAAAGAAGCGAATTTTCTCTGGTACCTGCAATTTCCAAATTTTCTTCCACAAGGGGTGGTGATTGGAAGAATCCAACTGTAACAACCATTGATATGCAAAGGCTGCAGAATAAACACCTGAAGGATGTCCAAGCCAAGAGATAGTATCCTGTCCCACGAAAATGGTTGGTATGGGAACATTTGCAACTTCATCCAAAATGTGTCTTGGTAGGGTAGAGTGTAACTTTATCAAGTCCCATTGCCCATTAATCCACAAATCAACCACCGTAAAATGAGAGACTTATATGTGCACGTAAGGCACTAAATTACAAAGACGACCTAATCCTCTCTGTTGAGATTTTACATCGACCAGTGATATGATAAAAATAGTATATGTGTATATAAGTAGGGGGGAGACCGATGAAAATCACCTGTCTCATTCTCCTGCCCATCTCCTATCTCTCCCAATAAAAATTTGCCCCATCACCCAAAAAATTGGGTTTGTGTCTACAATTGAAAATGATTGTCAGTAATAAAAATCAATGAAATTGTGTAAAGCCCAAGTCCTTCGTCAGAATGAGCTAACGAGTACCTTTACAGACCCCAAATAAGTATTCTTTTTATGCGGTGATAATTATTTAAAGTGATTAACCAATTCAGTTTATAATCCAAGACTCGAAGATTGTGAATATATCATTTTTTTTCTTGGTGACAAATATTTTAGAGCAAATTACATTGGTATTCTTTGAAATTTTTTGAGATTATACATAATACTCCTTTTTTTTAACATTTACAATAATCTCCCTTATACAGATGCATTATATAATGTTTTTCAAACAATCAATGAGGGTTAATATAATGTATAAGATAAATCAATGTAATGTTTATTAAACAATTAATAGAAGTAAGTATAAGGGTAAAAAAAGAAAAGTATCAAATGAAATTTGATGAAACCTCAGGAGATGTTAGTATAATTTACTCATATTTTTAATATGAAATTCTTTTTTCTTTTGTTTTTGTTTTCTTCCTTGTTTACTCAATAATTTCACATTATAAGTTAAAAATTATAATTCATGGCTCATGGCAAACAAAGTTCCCAATTCCCATCCAGGACAACTTTGCATCTCTTGCGGGATGGTGAAAAACTTTGTTTTTTGGATTTTTGGCCGTTAAGGATAATGAAAGGCGTTGAGTCCAGTGACAAAGTGCCTTACTTTAACTTGGAAAAGCACAAACCAAGTGTCATGCCATCCTAAAGATTCCTTTTATCTAGCTTGATCCTAAAGGTACCGTTTTATTTTCAATAATCAATCCTAAAATCGTCCAAATGCCCTGAATTTTCAAATGGCATATACCTAGGGGAAGGAAGTAATTACTGTAATTTTCAATAATCAATCCTATTGAGCATGTTGGTGTGTTCTTACAAGCAAGTTAATGGATACAAAATTCAAGGGAGAACGATGAACTCATGCATGAAAAAACGAACCCGTAACACACCATTAATCCTCCATTAAGAGTGATTTGGACTCATTAAATGATGTGGCAAATTATTATTGGGGAAACAGGGGATGGGGATAGAAGAATGAGACAAGTGATTTTCATTCATCAACCCTCACCTTATACGTTGGTTTTGTAGGATTGAGTTAGGTTTAAACCTCAAATTCTAATATGGTATCAGAGCTTATCATAATGATTGTTGTTGGGCCTCTGAACCACCCGTTATCAAGCCGTTATCGGACCACCCGCAAATGTCAAGTCCTGCAAACTTTACGCTCAAGATGTCCAATCTTCGGTGTGAGGGGTTGTTAGAGATTCTACATTGACTAATGATAAGGCCACAATATAGTGTATATAAGTAGGGGTAACCCTCATCTCATAAGCCAATTTTGTAGGATTGAGTTAAGTCCAAACCTCAAATTTTAAGACTCTAATTTGAATACCAAAATGATGAGGTACCCTCACCTAGATGCAGGCCAAACCAGCTTTAATTTTATTGACAACTTTTGTGATGCTCTTCCACACATAAAAAGAGCCAGATTTAGGAGAAGCAGCTAATACCGAACTTTCCTTGAGGTAGTTATTGTGAAATATATGGACCTAAGGCTTATGGTGAGAATGAAGCATGTGCCAAATCAATTTGCCCAATAAGGATATGTTAGTCAATATAGAGTCCTGTACACCTAGGCTGTCTATGCCCAATAATTAATTAATTCATTTGATTTTATATAATATGATAATCAGTTTATTAAATTTTATGAAATATTTTTTATAATAACGATAATCAATTGCCAAGTGATCAAAATAATGAATAAAATAATTTATTTAATTACGATAATCAATCATGATTAAACATTCTAATTGATAATATGATAATTGTCATTTATGCATACCTTTTTGGTGTGCTTTCATACAATTATTCCTTCTTTCATTTAACTTAATGCTTTGTTTAACCCCGAAATTAATCAATTGTAAATACTTAGGATCAGTAGATGGAGTTCATAAAATTAGAGCATTTTACCTTTGATTTGCTGATATTTTTGTAGGATTTGAAGAAGGCGTAGAGTTGTTGTGAAATGGAGTTGCGCTAAGCTAAAAGAATATCTCATTGAGCAAGTGGAGAATTTATATCGCCTAGAATTCGCTTAGCGGTCAAAATGCTTGCTAAGTGAATACATGACCTTCAGAGAGAATGTGAAATGAGTTAAAGTTTCCACTGAGCAATTTGAGAATTCGCCCAGTGAGTATTACTTTTGTTGAGTGAAAATGATGCCAAGTCACTTAATGAGGGCTTGACAAAGTGAATAAAATAGGGGAAGTAGGAGAAAAAGAAGAACTTTTACACTCCTATGATACTCTCTCTCATTTTGGAAGCTTTGGAAGATAGCTGGGAAGCTCACCATGGCCCTCTAATCCACCTTCTTCATCTCCCCATTATTTTGGATGCTTCTCTTCTCTATAAGTAACTAATTTCACCCTTGTTGGGGTTTGATGTATCTAAACCTACTCTCATGTATACATTTCAAGTTATTTATTGATGTTTATATTTCACTATTAAGTGCTTATACTTTCATGCTTATTGTTTGTTGTGGCTTGATCTTCCATAACATGATTTTATTGTTTTAAATGTTGTTGGAAAACACTTTATGTTCTAGAACTAAAGTGAGCACCTAATAAACCTTGTGCCTATAAATGGAACATGGTTTATTAGCCTTCTCTTAACCTCTTTTCTTAAAGCAAGTTGCTTAGGTAACCTAATCAAGGGATTGATAGTTTAAACAAGGAACTTATATTCACTTTGCTACAGAACTAGGATTTGAATGTTTTTATAGGTTGATGGTAATATGTGAAATGTAAACTCAATAAGTAACGTTTATGTTACATGAGAGGATGGTTTAGTAAAGTCAAATCCCAACACTCTTCATTATCATCGTTTAATTATTTTTCGTCTTCTACATGTTCGTTAAAAATCCCAAAAAGAGTTTATCATTTGTTCTTGTTATTTCAAGTTGTCTTATTTACATTTCTGCTACGCAATGCTTTGTCGTTAATATTGTTTTGAATTGCATAAAATTGTGAAAAACTTAGTATTGCGCAACTCTTTGTAGGAACGATACTTATACTTATTATTGTCTACTTGCGTGACTTGGTACTAGGGGTGTTTATTACAAACCAATCCAATTCAATAAAAACCAAAAAAACTGAAAACCAAACAAACCAAAAACCACAAAAATAAAAAAAAAATTATTGGATTGGATCAAATTTCGGATTTGATTTTGAAAACCAATTCAATCCAATCCAAACCAAACTTATACATATGTGTATATTTTTGTTTATAAGTTTATGATATCACTCATATTTGTTATGTAACTTATATTTATTTATGAAAAATATATTTAGCTAACGATAATTTTTAGTAACTATTTGAATAAAAATATATAAATGTAATTATCATGTTGTGTAAATTTATTTTTTAATAGTCTATATTTAAAGAGTTATACTATTATTAGCTATATAATGACTTATAGATGAAATATTTGATATTTTTAATTATTTTTTATTATGTTTATTATATATCTTACATTTATTTAATATTTTATCCAAAGAAAAATAAATTTAAAATTAAAAAAAAATCGATCCAATCCCAACGGCTTTAAATTGGATCAGATTTAAATTTTAAATCAAACCGATTAAACAGTGAATTAAAATAACTAAAGTAATTGGATAAGATTATTTTTCTCTTCAAAATTAATCCAATTCAATCTGTAAACACGCTTACTTGATACACTTACCAATGAACTAACATAACACAACTATATATTCTGATTCGAATTAATTGATAATATTAATATATATTTTGATTCAAATTTATACCAGATTTAAATTAAAAAATCCCATAATATTTATTTTAATTTCATAACACAAATATATAATTGGTCATTTATATGATATATAGATATATATTAATTATATTATTGTAAAAAAAAAGTTTTGTCACATATGTAGGTTTTTTTTTGCTGAAATGCTGCTAATTTTTTTTAATTTTTAATTCCTAAAAATATATAATTATAGTAATTAAAGTGATTACAATAAATATATATTCTGATTAAGTTAATCAATTAAATCATTAAATTTTATATGGAATTTATTTTATATAATACGAAAATTAATTTATTAAACTTTATGAAATATTTTTATAATTAAATTATTTATTTATTTTAATTCATAAAAATGCATAATTATAGTAATTAAGGTAAATCTGATCAACATGATTTGAACATTCAAATTCATAATGTAAGTATGTATTTTGATTCAAATTAATTAACAACACTAATATATATTTTAATTCAAATTTATTACAAATTCAAATTAAGAAATCTTGCAAGATTTATACTAATTTCATAACATATATATAGAAATTCAACAATATTATTGGATTTTTTTTGTAATAAAAGTCTTAAAAGATTTTTTTTTATGTGTATTATATTTTATGCAAGTTATAAATTTAACATTATTTGTCATGAACATATATTGAATTTTGAAAATATTTATATAATATTTACTAACATATATACTGTAAATTAAAAAATAAAAAAAATATTAAAGAATCATATAAAAATATTTACTAACATATATAAAATTTATAGATTATAAACTTACCCATACAGGACACAAATTATTAGACTAGTTATGTAATAAGACATATTTAATTACTTGACTGTAACTTAAAATTTAACAACTATATATATATATATTTCTAAATAATTATTAATTTTATATTTTAATTTATTCCAAATAATTTATCATTATAAAAATTAGGATAATAATTTTTTCAATTTTATTCTCAAATGATAATTGATGAATATTTAGTGTTTTGAACATAAGAACAAATTTAATAAGATAACTAGGATAAAAATGTAAAAAAAAAGAAGAAGAGAGAAAGAGTTAAGAGTTTAAAAATTCAAACGTTACATAACATAACATTAAAAAAAAAAAAAAAAGCTTAATTGCACCTTTTGCTTCCAAAGTTGTACAGTCTAGTGAATTTTCTCCCCAAAAAAATTTTCTCGCAAGTTTTGTCCTAACGTCAGGTCTATGTTAAATCCAGGATCGTCCCGATGTTGAGTGGGACCTAAAGCAAATTTTGAAATAGACTTTTCTATTTTAAATGAAAGAACTATATGTTGAGCTTTTTTACAAATATATGCGACCCTTTTGTTTTATAAAATTAATAGCAAATAATTTTTTATTGATGGGTTTAAAGCTTGAACTTTAGTAGCTTTACCTTTGGGCCAATCCTAGTTAAATCCCAAATAGCGAGAACACTTTCTAGCAATTTTGAACCGTCAATAAACATACATATTTAGAATAGGTGATTGTTTCAATACCTTAAATTTTAAGAAGGTACGAGTACCTTTCCATCTTGAACAATAAAAAATTCCCATTTATACATTAAAATCACAACATAAATGAATTAGAATTTAATTTTAATGGTGTTTAAATTTTATAATTGCAAAAAAAAAAAATCCATTTTTATTTCAATTTCTTTAAATTCAATATTAAACATGAAAAATATGCAAGTGTAAATGGAATGTGCAACAAAAGAAACCATAAGGTTCATTTAAGAATTAAAAAATAACATCATAAAGAATAAGCCATATTATCAATTTTATGTTACCCATAAGGTGAATGATACAAGTAAATGTGTTTATTATTTATTGGTCTACTCTGGAAAGATACCGATACCCTTTGAAAAATGCAGATACGATAGAAATTGCCTTTAGAATAATTGCTTTTAACATAGCGACAATTTTTAACAGCCACTATTGATAGGTTTTAACCACCCCTCCCCCAAAAAAATAAAATTTATCAATAGTGACAGTTAAAAATAGCTGTTATATTAAAAAGCTATTATTTTAAATACGTTTGTTTATACGTATTCACATCATTTAAGATTTAATAGAGACTTAAAGTCAACACAAAATTTGCGACATTTTGTAGATTGGAGATAAAATTCGCAAAAAAAATTCTTCAGGAACAAAATTCACAAGATTGTAAAACGTTTGGGGGAAAAGGTTGAATTAAGCAAAACAAAAGGCTGCAAATTAGTAAAAATAAACTCTTCTATCAAACAACTTTGCTTTGGTTAAACAAATTTCTAAACTAATAAGTTAACCTACTTACTTTGCCAAACACACGCAAGTATTTTGTACTTCTTCTCTTTTTATCTCTCATATGGTTTAAAAAAAAAAATAATTGTAGGAATTTCTTGTACAAGATAATTTCTCTAAAGAGTATTTAATATTTTATCGAACGTTTTTATATGAAGTACCAACAAAACAAATTTTGAATTGACAGTGAATCAGTATGTAGAAACTTGATTTTACAGACAGCAACCACAAATTATACATAAACAACCCGACACTAGGATGTACAGGAGGACCCCATCTTACACATCTCTTTAGTGCAGTTGAAATTGAAGAAGGTAAACTTCAGGAAAAACAAACACAACCAACTATAAAAGTCATCAGGGAACTAATATTCTATACTTTGTAGGCACATTCTACCCACCTAGTTATTCTATTACTTATAGTAAAACAGATGGGCATTCTTTCTGGCAGCTGCATCCCTTTTCGCTGATATGACCCATTTGAGAGCAACACGTATCTTATACCACACTGCTTTGGGTTTCCCACTACTTGATATTTGCATAGCACTAATTTCTGCTCCAAGAGGAGAACCAAAGAAAAAGCCAGTTTCTGGTTCCCATGTTGTATAAGGAGGACAACCATCTATGAATTGAATCTCTGAGCCTTCATTCTCTGTTGAATAACCACCTTGCACGAATGGAAAATGCGATCCATTAAGGTGCCAACCATCCCCTTCAGTGTACATTTCAGAGGAAAATTCATCTAACACATGACTGTTTTGTGGCATTTCTCTTATGCTTGGCAGTGGATCAGCATAAACTTGTTGGTCATGCATTCCTTCATCAGTATATGAAGCAGAGGTAGATGGTTGACTACAACCTGGCAAAGTTACTGGTTGACCTGCACAAGACCAGTTAAAAGATTATATACAAAAGTATTCAACAGGAAGAGCATAATTGGCGAAAATTAAGCGGACGAGAGCTATAACAAAGAGTCACGTCCATGAGAAATAGGTAAGTTTTGAAGGTAGTGAATGACATAGATTTATCAAGTTCGGTGGTGTTTTGTTCATCTTCTGGGGGTTTCTTCCTATATAAAAAATAATTGAAGTTTATTACTACAAGTATACAATGAAACAAAAGCCTTTGTGCTTGAATAACTTAAGCAATATTTCAGTGACTGTTTATGTACTCTCCTTCAGATTTTAATAGCCCTTGCTTAGTGATTGACCCTTTGTAAGTTCAAAGTCTTGATGAGTGATACAGTATAAGAGATAATGAAATAGCCAAAAATTATACCATTATATATACCTTGTGCAGTTGAGATATTAATATGTTGCAGACCTTGATCTGAAGTGACAGACTGCCTTGCTTTTAGACATGCCGCCAGATTTAAACAGTTCAATTTAGTGTCGTCAATCAATTTCAAATTGTTCACATTTTTGTAAGCTTGCCGCTTCACTATTTCCACCAAATGCTGCCAAGGAAGAAGGGACCTGATCACTTTTGACCCACTGGTCCAATATAAATATATTTTTGGTCCTATAATATATCATTTTTTTTAATTTTTGTAAAATTATTATTTTTTAAATGATTCTTGGAAAATTTATATTTTTTATTTTAGTCCTTATTATTTTGTTTTAGCCCTTGTAATATATCTATTTTTTTTGTTTTAGTCCCTATAACATTTTGTCCATGTTGAGTTAGTCCTTTTGGAAAAAGAAAATAATAGGGACTAAAAATAAATTATTCACATATTACAAGGACAAAAACGAAAAAAACTAGTATATTACAAGAGTTAAAACAAGATAACAAGGACCAAAATAAAAAAGAGAAATTTTACAAGAAATATTTTAAAAAAAAATAATATTATAAGGAACAAAACCCAAAAAGTAGTATTTTATAGGGATCAAAAATATATTTAAGCTTATATATATATATATATATATATAGCGAACATATCATATGAGAATGACTTTCTTAGATGAGAATGAGAATGACTAATCTCAATCGTTAAATTAAAATGGAAGGCCTATATTAAAATACTCAAGAATTCAAATTTAAATCTCATGTAACCATCTCGAAAAATTCACAAAACAAAAATTAAATCTCTAAAAATCCTCAATTATCATGTAATAAAATATCTCAATTATCACATCACTTTTTTTCAAAATTTTCGTTAACATATCACTCTCACCACCATGATTGCTGCCACCACCACCGTCATGACCATCGTTGCCATTATCGTTGTTGTCACCACAACCACTGCCAAGTCATGACAGTGGTGGCGATATTGGTCATGGTAGTGATGTGTTAACACCATGACCATTCTCACCATCACCGTCACTGTCGTTAATCATGGTCATGGTGGTAGCGACAATGATGGTGATAGGTTAACGATAATTTTGAAAAAGAGTGACATGATAATTGAGATATTTTAAGATGTGATAATCAATATTTGTTATAGATTTAATTTTTGTTTAGTGAATCTTTTAGAGACTTGATAGTTACGTGATGTTTTAATTTGAATTATTAAGTATTTTAATTTAGGTCTTCATTTTAATTTAATAGTTGAGATTAATTATTCTCATTCTCACCTAAAATGGTCATTCTCATATGATATGCCTCCCTTTCTCTCTCTATATATAGGACAAGATTTGTTGACACTAGGTGTAAGTCATTTAGATTAAGACTTACACCAAATATAAACTGTTAATGTAGATTAATCTTATTGTTTATAGTTTCTTAATATATATAGTAACTTTAACATATTTCATGACAATTAATTAGTTAAATTTCATCAATCAATTAATTATTTTGATTTGATTTAATTAATTATTTGATTGATTTAACTTTTTGTTTTAATTGTTTATTAAAATTCTTAATAAGTTGATTTCTTTTTACAAAATTTTCCATAATAAATAATAAAATATATACGATTATGTTAATTTTAATTATTTCATTAATAATTATTTACTATTTTTTATTGAAAGATTTAATTAATTAATTATAGGGATTTAATTAATTTACATAAATTCAATTATATAAACAAAAAAAATTATTATGTCAATAATTTTTTTACTTTAATTTGTATGTGTATAATTTATGTTAGTAAATTATTATTAACAGAATAATTTAATAATTATTAAATTTATATAAATTAATTTAATTAATTTATATGAATTTAAGTAAGTATTTATTTAATAAATTTTTATCATATGAAGATTTATATTTTAAATTTAATTATAAATTTACTAAATTTAATTATAAAATTTATTTAATATGTTCAAGAAAAATTATTTTAATAAATTACACCAAAAAAACTTTAAAATAATTATAAAGAACTAATATTCCCCTTGATCATTATGAGTTCTTTATATCTATTTCAATATTTTTTGATGTAATTTACTAAAATAATTTTTTTTGTATTTAAATAAATTTTATAATTAAATTTATAATATACATCTTCTTATGATAAAAAATTATTAAATAAATACTTAATTAAATTTATATAAATTAATTTATATAAAATTTAATAATTATTAATTATTAGATTAAAAAATTATTTACTTACATAAATTATTCATTTATAATTTAAAGTAAACAATTATTAACGTAATAATTTTTTTAATTTATATAATTAAATTTCAATCAGTTAGTTAAATCTCTACCATTTAATTTTTAACCTAAATTAAATAAATAATTTTTTAATAACAAATAGTAAATAATTATTAGTACAATAATTCAAAATTAACATAATCACATATATATATATATTGCTATTTATAATTGAAAAAAAATAGAAAAAAATATTTTGTTAATATTTTTAATAAATAATTAAAGTATAAAGTTAATTCAATTAAACAATCAATTAAATCAAATCAAAAGATTTAATTGATTGATTAAAATTAACTAATTGATTATCACAAAATATGTTAAAGTTATTATATATATTAAGATATTATAAATCATAAAATTAATCTTTATTAATGATTTAAATTTGGTGTAGGTCTTTAGATTTACATCTAGTGTCAACGAATCTTATCTCTCTCTCTTTATATATATATATATATATAATGATAAGATAGGAATCACTAATTTAAAGAAACCAAAGATGTGACAACAAGTTTTTCTTTAAAATCTATTTAACAAAAAATTCCGAACAGGGTACGAATGCATACCTTTTCTCTTGGGGTGAGAGAATCTGGTGAATAATAATTTTGCCAATCAAATGTCACTCCCACAAGGATGTAGATGGAATTGAATAGCAGGCCTGTTTGCAGTTCTTCTGAGTAATAGCTGTAAAGCTTGTAATCATCTATCACACAAGCTTTGGCATGTTCAGTGATGTCTAACCATGACCTTTTTGGAATGTTTCCAAACATCTACATCCCCAGAGCAGAAGATTCAATGAATATAAGCATGGATTTCATTAATTATTTATATGAAGGGCACAATAAGTAAAGAATGTCTACTAATAACACATAAAAGAAGAAAAGAAAAAGTAAAAGAAACAATGTTTTACTTCATATAATGAAGATTCGTTGGTTATGTACAACCGCAAGAGATCCTTCACGTTGTGAATTCCATGTAAAGAGAGCTGCTTGTGGATTTTTCCTTCCTTAGCAATTTGCTTCAAACGCCATAATTCATCATTCAAGGATGGAGGGTAGTGCTTCTTGTAGGCTTAAATGACCAAACTACGTGTCAGTTTTGGGGTTGTCCCAAAAGACAGTTTATATTGAAAAATAAAATCCAAGAGGCATAGCATAAAAGTTTAATGGAAACAATAATTATGTCTGTAGTTGGAAATAGACAATGAGAATCTGAAGTAAACTATTAAGACTCACACTCTCCTCTGTTATCTTTGACCACAAAAGGTTCACTTCTACCTTCCCGAATCTTTTCTCCATTGGAAGTTGGTTGCACAACTTTGGCTCCAATCCTGAACCTTCTGCTTCTTTGCCATCTCGAGTTGTCAGAGAAGGCTATTTTAGTGATACAACCAACTCCATTTTTCAGAGTAATAAACCTCTCACCAATCAACAGTGGCTCTCTACCATCTCTTTCACGTAAGATATTGGAATTGAACTCATCTTCAGTCCACTCCTCACTGCCATGAGATCCGAACTCACCATCCAAGACACAGATCTCTATCTTTAGTGAGGAAAGAGGACCATCATTTACTACAGACTGAGATGTAACATCAAATAGAACAATTTGAAGGGGTGATTCGTCTTCTGCTATTATATTAGACCGAGTAAAAATTGTATCAGGCAACTTATTAACAAAACACAACTTTAAGGGTTTGGCTCCGGATATGCCAGCCTCATTAACCCTTTTTCTGCAACAAATTTGCCAAAAATAAAATAAAATAGTAAACTACGAGTACTAGTCAAATAAATGGAGAAGAGGAAATATGGGATGCAGTCAAGAAAAGAAGAAATTAACCACATAATACCTCCCAGGCTCATTTTGGTACAGGGTAAACTGAGGATTAAAAAATTCATGGATAAATTTCAATATAATGTCACAAATAACATGGATCTATGAAATTTTCTGATCAATTTTTAACCACACACAACCATAGGAAATGAATACAACAATTGTTTGTTGTTAACACGGAATCTGAACATGAAAACTAACCTTGAAAATAGATGAGCCTGGCCCTGGAATTTTTGTTCCACCACCTCTCTTACCTGTTTGAGAAAGACAAATGAATCAACCAAATTGTCACTTCGAAACAAATAATGATAGGGGATACTTGGAATTTGCCCGTTCCCTTAATCATATAAAAATTTTAAATACATTTAAATAAAAGGGTTATCCCATCATATATATAACAGCCATCAACGTTACATACCTACCAGTCAAAATGCTTCTTGGACTATTCAACCAAAAAAACAAAATTTGGAAAATAGGATGCGAAGCAGAAGAGCAACAGTGATAAAAGCAATGACAAATTTGAAAGGAACAAATATATGCGTGAGAGAATCAATGCGTGAGAAGCAATTTGAAAGGAACCTAACTAGGAAACAATTTGTGAGAAATTGAGAATCACAAATATATTTATCAATGAGCACTAAGCAATTGCAGAAACCTGGGGAACATTGAGTTGGTGCTTGGTTGTGAAGTGATAGGCACTTTCAAATCTAGAAGATGCTCAAAACTAGCTGAAATAAACAGAAAACAATCTTTTTCAACACCATCCCACCAAGATAATAGACTCAATCATTACTTACCACTCTTCGCAGAAGCGTTTCCAAATAGGAAGCGTGGTCACTCATCCCTAGCGCGTTGATCACATTTCTAAGGCCACTGCATAATGAACAGAAAATCAAACTTAGACCTCACAGCCCAAAACACCAAAATAAGTACACAAATAACAAGTACCTGGTTGATGCTTGTTTTGTATCACCATGGCTCCGCTTTTCCTCCTGAATTGGAACTTTGCCACTGCCTTCGTGCCTCTGACGAGATTGACTTTTTGATACCATCCAAAAAGTTACAAGCAAATGAACAACTCACCGTTCTCAGAACTCCCAATGATATAATAACTCAACCAAATGGTAAGAACTAGCTAGTATCATTAAGTGTATCATCAATTCAAGCCAAAACTGCCTTTATATACAAGTTCAGAAATCGCTACGTTGCCCATTGCAGGAAAAAGGAAGGATGCTTCGTTCGTCTGCAGTGCACTAATAGGATAAGTTAATCCCAGAAAGTCAATCTTACATTTCCTCGAAAAATTCCGAGAAAGTACAAAGAAAACGGTTGGATATATCATAAGATATTAAGATTTCACTATTTTATTACATATTTTATTCATTAATATTTATGCCGAATTTTTATTGAATATATGCATAACAATATTTTATACTATATAAAGGACAAAAGTTAAATGTAGTTCTATATGTGTTGTCGGTGTTTTTTTCTAATTAGAATTGAAGTTTCACCGTTGTAATCCGCGTTGACATTTAATGGATTCTTTTATTACGCGAATTATTGAAATGAAACTTCAATTCTGATTGAATAATAGCACCAACAACACATATGAAACTGTATTTAAGTTTTGTCCATGTATAAATTAAACTCAAACCAACAACTTAATAAATAGTACTAATAACAATCCTTTAATGCATATCTTTTTTTTTTTCCGATTAGGGAAGTGTAACTTCAATTTTGATAGAAGAGAAACACTAACAACACCTAAAAAATTATATCTAAGTTTTGTCTTTCCTTAGGTATTGTTGGTACTATTATCTAATTAGAATTAAAGTGTTATCTTAGTAATTTATGCAATCCTTTAATGCATACATTTATTTTGCATAGTACCAAAGTGTAACTTCAATTTTAGCTGGAGAAAAAAACTAACAACACTTAAAAGATTGTATCTAAGTTTTGTCCTTTTCAAAACTTTCTTTTTATATTTCATTTATGCCCTTTTTATTTTTTATTTAATTAGAATGCATTAAAAGTATAAAATTTACACTTTTATCCAAATCTTGCATTGTTAATTTGTTATGTATAATAAGATTGTTTCACTTCTATAATAATTGTTTTAAAAGTTATATTTAAAATTGTTTTAATTAATTGACAGTATAAAAGTATTGAATAAGTAATATATATACTAATAGTGTAAATATTTTTTCACACAATATGTATGTTAAGTTTATTGACTTTTATAATAGAGAAAATAGTCTATAAATTGACAAAAAAAAATTATATTATCATCAAATCACAAACTATCCTGTATAAAAAGTTTGTTGACTTTATAATAATTACATTAAAAGTCATATCAATCATAATTTTTTATTAGTTGATAATGTAATTTTTTTTTCACTAACAGTATATAGTAATTAAACTCTTTATAATAACTATTTTAAAAATTATACTAAAAATGATTTGTGATTGATTAATAATATAAATTTTTACACTGATATTACATACGCATACGTATTAAACTCAAATATTTATAATCAAAAGTAATCTTTTATTTTTATCTTTCTCTTTTTCTATCCTATCCCTTGGTGTGAAAGAATCATATTATTCATTGTGATAATAACCGCTATTGATACAGTCTAACAAAGGTATATCCCACAAAATCCAAGATAAAAGTACTAACTTGACGCGTCGTTATAAACATTGATACGCTTTAATAATGATAAAGATGGAAAATTAAAGACAACGATTGTTGTTTTGGGATGTGATCAACGGATGTGTACAAATAAAACATGTACGCTCTATTTGTTCCGGTAGAGAGGAGGAGAGAAAAAGAGAAGAAATTTTTAAATTTTTAAAAATTTAATTAGTTAGGTGGAATAGAAATGAAAGGGAGATTTTTAAAAATTTTGTGGACCCTATTACTTATTTTTACTCTATTTTTTATCTATTTTTATTTATTATTTTATTTTCTCTTATTTCTCATTTATTTCTCTTTTATCAAACAATCTAAAATTTCAAATTATTTATTACCTATTTCTCACTTCTTAATTTATTTTTTTCCTATTTTTTTCTCTATTTTCTACCACACAAAATAGAGACTTTATTTTCCCTTCTAGCAGACACGCTTATAAGTGCCGTTTTTCCCTACGCGTTTAGAGGAGACACTGACACACTACAAAGTACAAACGATGACACAAAATGCTCACACAGACTGAATTTTTTTAATATTTTTATTGACTAATTGGTTTAGACTTTGGATAAATCTAATGAACTCGAAAATCAAATTAATTTAAACTAATTTAGT
This sequence comes from Spatholobus suberectus, assembly GCA_004329165.1. NCBI lineage: Eukaryota > Viridiplantae > Streptophyta > Magnoliopsida > Fabales > Fabaceae > Spatholobus > Spatholobus suberectus. Next base: position 6,963,566 of record CM014732.1, read on the forward strand.
TAAATTTGATTTATATATTAAATTATTAAATTGAATGAAACTTACAAAATCTAATAGGTTTTTGTCAAAAAAATTTATTTATACCACTCTTTTATAATTAAGAAAAAGAGAAGAAGAAAAAAATGAAATAACATAAGTAATGCAATAAAGAAAAACAAAAAAATATACATATAAAATATGCATATAAATAATATAACTCTTTTTTGTCTAACTTTTTGTTGTTAGTTTTGTAATTAAAAAATTAATGACTCATTAGTCATTAACCAATTTCTTTTTAGTACAAACCACAGGTATCGTTCAAGGAAAACAATCATTTTGAATATTTAACATAATTATATACTCAGGACTCAAATTTGAGACCACTGTTAAGCTGAAACAATCTCGTGTCAGTTGATTCACGTGTTAATACAATATATACAACCATATATATATATATATATATATATATATATATATATATATATATATATATATATATTTGTGTACGATGGTCGTAATGAAGTTAGAACTTATGACTTCATATATACTATTCAAACCTTCTACTACTAAGCCGACCTTAGTGGGTTATACACAACCATATATGTTTTCATCTAAAAAAGAATTGTTATGTAAATTAATTAACTCGAACCTTGATTTGATTTTGTTTAATTTATATGCATGATATGATGTTTTTTGTTTAACAGGAATAATTATCCCAACCAATCAACAAAATCTCAAATATGATTTTTTTAAAAAATAAAATAAATACATGAAACTCTATGAAACGAAATCAACAAACTCATTTTTTATTAGGTTAATTTGGTATCGTTTTATATATATATATATATAAAGTAACTTGAATAAATCTATTTTAATTGATTTATTTTTTTCAATCTTGAAACCAAGCTAAACTGATGGATTCACGTCTTTAATTCCTCCTATAAAAGTTGCAAGTGAATTATTAAGCCAACTAAAAAAAAAAGTAAAATCCAAAAACACATGGCTGCATTTCAACTGAAATTTCCTTGGCTCTCGGTCCCTAACGTGAACGCCGGCATTACTATCGTTTGTGAATAAAAAGAACACGTTCGAGAAATGACGACACAAACACGAACTAGGACATCTAGAAATTTTCAGTTTCAGTCTCCCTATATCTGAAAATTTGGTGTTTCTATGCAAAGAGTCGGAAGATGAGCTTGAAGATCTTTAGGCCATTTAATTTTATTTTAATAGGGTGTCGATTGATATTGTCAACATTGTACGAGTCTTGGAAACCTAACCAAATCGCCACCCGTCTGCGGATAGCATGACCAGGGGAAGCTAGTTATTCCAAAACTAATTTCCAAGAAAATACTTTGCTGCCCAAAGGACCTTTCCTGTATATAGAAAGAGAGAGGAAGGGTTTTCTAGACACATAAAATGTGTTTGATTTTTCTGTCGTTTCGAACCAGTCTGGCTCATTTATGTTGGCCCATAACATATTTTTTAGTTGGACTAGGTCGGCCCAATTTAATAACGAGTTGAAATTTTACTACCTCTAACCAGCCTTTGGCGCACTGTGTGGGAACCAGCTTAGTGGCTAATGGGACACTCACTTTTTAAAAATATAAAAATTAAAAATTATTAAAACAAATTAACTTTTATATAACAAGTTAATAAAATATTTTTAATCATTATAAACTAAAATAAAAAATATATATTGTCTTTTGTACTATAAAATAGCAAAATATATTATGTAATAATAAAAATAAAATAGAGTTCATCAATTGCAATAATAAACAAGTAATATAAATTTAAAACGATTCTATGTACATAAAATATTAACATTAAAATAAACATTTACAACAATTGTAGTTTGAAATTTATCATTTATAATTTTATCAATTATAAAAAAGTAAGTAATAAAAAAATAGATCAAGACAACGTATTGAGTCATCAAAAATTCAAGTCAAGATAGAGGGGTCAAAATAAGTTTGACCTTAAATTTCATGGCACAGTCCAACTCATGCAAGGGATAATCAGTTTAACACCCTTATGTTGTGTTTGGTAGAAAAAAAAAAAGAAATAGGTAAAAAATAGAGTAGATGAAAATAGAGAAGAAAATAAAGTAATGCAAATAAATAAGAAATAGAGTAAAAATAAGAATGTCTGATATAAGAGAAATAGAGAAGAAATAAGATAGATAAAGATAAGAAAATAAATAAATAAAAATATTTAATTAAAATAATCAATTTTTATAATATGATAATTAATTATCATATTCAAAACTAATGATTGAGATAGAGAGAGCGTGCAGAGAATGATGCTACCACAGTGAGTAAGATGACAATGGGTAGGTCTACGTATGATACTATAGTACTTGTCCTCATACCTGCATTTGAAAAAATACTTGCACTCGGCCCCATACCCACATGGGTAACAACTTTAATCCCTGTCTTCGTACCCATTGGGTACCTATATACTCATATCCACACCTGCTACCATCACTTTACTTAAGTGTTGGTAAAAAATTATAAGGCCTTAGATGAAATTTATATTCAAAATTAATTTAATGTAATTTGTCAATTCTAATTTTATTTTTGATCAACTACAAAATTATTGATCAAAGTTTTATGATTAAGTATTTCTAGCATTTCACTATCAATATACAAAAAAAAAAATATATTCAATTTATCCTTTAACATAGTTAATATCAAATAAAATTTAAATAATTTTAAATTTAAAAAAATACATTCAAAAATAATAATAATTATAAATATTGTCAATAATATTTTAATTAAAAGCGATACATGCATTTGAAGAAAACTTGATCTTCTGATATAATTTAATATTTTTAGTGGAGTATAAATTATTTTTAAAGTTTAATTTATATATAATGCTAGTGTAAAACTTTTTTACATATACATCTAATAAAATTTGATTATTTTTTCACATCATCTTACTTATCGGTGTGGCAATATAGTAAATTCTTATTAGATATATGCGTAAAAATATTTTACTCTAACAATATATATAAATTAAATTATTATTTTTGTTTGTGTTTCACTACTTCTTCCAATATCATTTTTATTAAAATAAATTAAGATCTTTAATATTATAATAATCACTATAATTTATCTTTATATACATATATATATATATATATATATATATATACATATATATATACACGTGCGGGTATGGGGGCCGGGTGAGTATTATAGTATTCATATTTGTGCCCATCCCAATTAAATTTTGCGAATAAATACCTGCCCTCGCCTCCATTCCCATTGAGTGAGTATTTATCCTACCCATTGCGAATATTTTTTGCTAATACCCATAGAATATGGGTAGGATTGTCATCCCTAACAGTGAGTGTGTTTGAAGCACCAACAAAGATTTTTTTTTTTTTTCACCATCTCTTGCCTCTTTTGTGAGGAATTAAAAAATAGTGAGACCCACCACTTTTTATTTCTTTCTTCACTAATTCATTCCTATCAAACAATCTCAATTATTCTCCTTCATCCTATTTCCATTTTCTTCTCTCTATCTTTATCCTATTTCTAGGATACCAAACACAGCATTAATTTTACCCATGCACACATTCCGAGAGCAAATATTTGGTAGATTACTAGATTCCCAGAGATCGGACGTACGAGCAAATATTTGGTGGATTCACGTTAAAATCCAAACCATACTCACCACCATAACTCCGACACACATAAATTTGTGAAGTTCCCTGGGGACTCTTTAACTATGATATTTTGTCAATTATTAATATCATTCAAAACAGAGGTGTGGGTACGATATGTCAATCTATCATAAGCTGATTTCATTATTTTAACATAAAAATTTGACACATGTTATGTGATACTATGATATATAATTATCTGTCTTTCACTTAATTTTTATTTTTTTCATATACATAGATTTCAAAATATATTTTAAATAAAAAAAGACAACCTTTTTTGGTCCCATTTTCATGTTCACAGAACATTTAATTTCCATCATAGTTCTTCATGCTCTTCTTGCGTTAACTCGCTGCTTGATTTATAAATCATAATCAACCAACGGAATCTCTTACCAGTATAAACTGTGCATATAAACTAATAAAAGTATGGCAATGGAACTTAGCCGATAAAAGTCTCCTTAGCATAAACTGATTTCATAATTGTTGCAATTGACAAGAAAAGACACCTTTGTCATTCCCTAGTCAAGTTCGCTCGTGATTGGATGTCAATTAAGGCGAGATGTGAAAGATGAGTTACATTCACAGGGAAGGTAATTAACCATGTGGCTAATTGGCTTGCAATCAGAGCAAATTAACGACTAGCTGCCAATCCGCACTTAAAAAACGTTGAGCTTAATTGTCAGTGTCTCATAATAGTGTTTACAAGGTCAAATTAATTAATTGTAACCAGAAAAGGATACCTTTGTACGCAAAGCGGATAGATCATAGATGTTACGGTGTCAATATTCTAGCCTTTGTCTCAACCACCCACCCCCTTCAAAAGAAAAAGAAAAAAAGAAAAAGAAAAAACTAGCCCTTGTCAAATTTCCATGACCTTGCAACTTGCATTATATACCGTGTTCGTTGGGCAATTGTGATTCAGCTTCTGATTCTAATAATTCAGACAAAATATCTCGTTAGAGTGTGTTAGCTTTAAGTTGAAAATCTCCAAATTATGATTTAGGCAAATTTAAAGCTACAAGAAAGAAGTTTTAACTCAAACTATGGCTGTAAATTTTTCCAGTCAAATACACACTAATTAAGTTGTCGCCTTGAGGTTGACGATAATATAATGTTTAAGCCAAAATTAATCGCGAGATCACAGCTTGTTGATTTAGGATACTGAATCAATTCTAGTTACTGAAAATTTTTTGAGGGACGGGAATAAAAGAAACAGATATGGTTTCGTGTGTTTAAAAGTCAAAGACAACTTGTCTTAATTAAGTGATGCTATTAATTAGTGCATATTCGCTTCCTTGGTACATTCAATGCGATCCGCGTTCATCATAAATAACAAGAAGTAGCTTCGGCGTATTTTAGTTGATCAACGTGGAGAGAGGACAGCGATTTGCATTATTTGTTGGTTTTTGTGCAGACTAGAATGCTGTCTGTATTGGTGGTTATTATGCTGGGAGGGGGTCCAAAATATGTCGTTTTTACTGAATATGTAACCCTTGTTTGAGTAGATTTTGGAGAGAGAAATATGTAAGAAAGAAGTGTAAGAGAGAATAAAGTTTTTAATTGTTTGGAAAAAAAGAAAGGTGGGAGAAGAGAGAAAATATGACGATTTCTACAGTGAGCCTATGGATGATATGGTTCACCCGTGAACCAACAACTTTTCACATAGAATAGATGCGGTCCACTGGTGAGTTCGAAATTTTACATCGTTGGATATCATTTAAAATAAACGAATGGTCTTGATTATATAGGTAACTATTGAACCTAATAAATGAAAATATTAAAGTAAAAGTAAATTGAAATAGTCATTAGACAATTTTGACCCTAAACTAAGAAGAGGTGTCTGTTGCCTGTGGGAGCCCTTTTTCATTACCGGTGGGAACCCTAGACTGCGAATACGATGTTGGTGCCGCTGGAAAACCTAGCCTTTGAAGAACAAATCGATGCTGCGGGGTAGGCATTTGTTGGTGGCGATTGCATTCGAGGAAGCCATGGTCGTTCCTGCAAAAGGTTGAGGTAAGGGGATGTCATTTGTGAGAGAGTAGGATTTTCGTTAATGTGGTTTCAGTCGTAGTATCAGTTGTTGTTGTGTGTCAGAAGCAGACCATTTCATTGTAGCATCAAACTTCAAGTACTAGACATACACAAAATTTCAATTGCAACCCTACCAGCAGTCATGTAAGTGCAAAGCCATACCTTCCAAACTTTGATATTTTGATTTGAATTGGGTTGATAATACAATTAAGGTAAATATTTAGAAAAATGTTATATTGATTTTCGTAGATGGTATAATCATTGTATGTTTAACATTTTCCAATCTTGTAATTGAGATTGGAATGATGCTAAGTATGATAGTAGGAGTGTACCATTGTAGCACAGATACTATCTCTAATACTCCTTTAAAGGGAAGGACAATTAGCTACTGGTACCCTTAGTAAAATCACAATTAGCAGTAGAAGCTTCAAGAAGATGCATTCTTTAGACTCTACTATTTGGTTGCTTGGCTCCCCATGTTGTGTTCGCTTGTAACTCTATCTAATGATGAAAATCTTCACGTTTGGGAAACACGTGTTACAATTAATCCTAATGGGCCTCCCACATAGGCCAATTTTTTTGAGCCTGCAAGTTAGCTATATTGACTCATTCTGTCTTTACCTTGAATATCTGATGACTTCCTGTTGGTTTTGAATTTTGATAGCTTATGTTAATGACATTGCAGAATATTTCTGTAGTTACTTTTCCCCCCTCCTCGTCGTTATAGAATCTTTTAATAGATAGATAGAGAAGAAACATAATAACAATAGTCATGCTTCCTTCTTGTGCTATTATTTTCATAAGTGTTTGGCTAATATGTATTACATTATCATGCAACAATTGAATCAATTGATATCCCTTGCATCCTTTCTCAACAGGTTGGAGAAGTAGTTTATCCATTACTGCGAATCAAAGCTTTAGAGTTTCATCCAAAATCTAATTTAGCAGCACTAGTGTTTGTAGTTAAGTGCTACATTACTTTTTTTATACCTTGCTTGTCAGTGAATATGGAAGATAAATTGGTGTTTATTTTAACAGAATGTGACAGTTGCCGACAACTCAAAAAATAAGGCCAGATAAAGTAGAGAGGGGAAAAATCAACTTTTTACACTTCTACAAAGTGCACGAGGATCTTCAAGTTATTGTTTTCATTTTTTCTAAAATCAAGATTAAAGATCCCTTGTAGCATATAACTTATTTTGAAGAAATAATCTCTTTTTTTTTCATTGTGCAAAAGCTCTCTCATAAAGCTACCTAAAAAAATAATTTTTGGTCCCAAAATAACATTATCCATCCATCAACACAAGCTTGTGTTGTATGAACGATCTTTGGAGTTTTGATGTTTGTTATCATGGGGCAACTAATTAACTTCTCTGGTTACTATCCAATGTGGAAATATTACATTTTTTAACTCCTATTTTTGTGACTATCTTTCATAATGTTCCATCAATGTCTTTAATTGGTGATTTTGGACAACTATCTATTGAAGTTAATAACAAATATTCCTACCTGTTATCTATTTTTACTTTGTCTCAATGAATTTAATAAATTATTGGGTGTGCAGATCATGGATTACTCGTCTCTGTCGTATTTTTTGTAAAGGACTCTGGATCATCCAGACATTCACTGTTTCTTTATTGCGGACATAACTATGCATCAATGCATGTTTTTCATGGGTCGCTGGTTTGCTTACTGCTATGCAGGTAGCTATCCCTATAGTCCCTACTATGCGGGTCCTTGTCACTTTTACAAAATTTGAGAAGCTTCAGCTTGCAGAGGAGTTTTCAACTCCACTCTCCAGTCCAACATACTTCTATGATGCCAAATCTCAGGAATCAAAATGGTCTACATCGTGGATTTCATGGATGAAAGGAAGTCATGGTATGCAGTCCAATGACTCTGATAGTCATAGATTTAAGGATGAAGTCGACCCTATCAATATACCTTTAGACTACAAATGGGTGGATGCAAATGAGAGGAAACACCGTATGAAGGCAAAGAGAGCCAAAAATAAGAAACATAAATAGGCAGATAGCTACTGAAGGAGGAGATGGAGTGAAACATAAGAAGATACCCTTTTCCCTAAGATTTTATAATTAATATTTTTAATGAAAATGTAACATGTATATTGCTCTTTAATCACTTAATTATCTTTTTTCATTTTTTTTGCATTTGAGATGTAAAAGATAATTTACATATCATATTTTATTAAAGAGCATACTAAAAAATCTTATTTAATTAAGTTTCATCCTTTTTTTAATCCTAGGATCGATAGCCAACTCCAATTATCTATAAAACAAATATAAAAGCAAAAATACTTATACATAATAACTTCAAATCAAGTCTTTGATAAATTTTCAGAGTGTAACATGCAATATTTTAAAGAGAAAATAGTCTATATACTGTAGAACTTTTTACATTTGATAATGCATAGTCAATTAAACTCTATTTTAAATTTTTGGGATTTTCATGAATTAAAAAAAAAACTAGGTATTTATTATATTTGGTGTTGGATATCTCAGGTATTGGCTATGTTGGTTACAAAATTTGGATAGTATACATATAGCTTTTAAAGTAGTCAAAATATATACTCCCACTATAATCCCTACTAGTAAAATTGAGAAAGAGGCACAATGCTTAAGGTTATCATTGGCTTATTAGTTTCAATTTATACTTTACAATAGATCTACTTGCATGAAGTGCACAATTTGAAGGTAATCCAAATGAACAGAAACTATTTCTGACCGCAACTTGTATCTAAATATAAGCTAGTGCTTCACAACTATAGTTTACATGTTTTTGGTGTTCACAAGAGGGAATTGAACCAGTAAAAAGAAAACGAAGAAATCCCTATTTTCGAAATGGCCATCAGGAATCACGTTGGAAGATTGGGATAGACTTTGGACTCCGGTTTGAGCTCAATCTCGTTTACACTACGAACGTATATAGCATCTTGTTCCTAGCTAGAGTTGGTAACCCTTGTATGTCTTTGTCACCCACCATCATTGCTAGAGTGTAATGTAACCACTAGACTTGGATCATGGCCATTGATTTGAATCCACCACCGACACAGATTTTTAGGCCAAGCTCTATTTTGCTGCATAATTAAGAGTAGGAACCAGGTAACAGTGAAACCTGTGAAAGTGGATCACATTGATATGAATCCACCACTCTTGCCAATTAGCTACTACTTCTTTATGAACACACGGGCTAAAATAATATTAAGTAAATGCCTAACATTTAATCATCAGTAAGTTACAATGCAAAATAATGCAAAAAATTGATCAACCTATTAGCAGTTCAGTACTGTGAGGGCATAAATCTATCTTCTTAAGCTAAACTCAATCAAGTACAAGGTTATTCATTAAATCAGAAACAAAAGGAAAAAGTTTTGATGATAATTAATTCTGATTTTAATTATTACAAGGAAATAAACAAAAAGAAAGGAAATAACAGAACCACAAAATGCTGCTACTACAAGCATCATGTAAAATTTACAAACAGGTCAACCTTAACTGTGTTCTAACAAACAACTAGCTAAACCAAAAAGCAGAATTTACCTCAACACTATCATACTTTGGATCATTCTTGTATACATGGAATTTACCATCTATATCAAGCAATTTCGCCTAAGGTTGTCTTTCTTTTTGATGATAATCCCTGGTCAAAAATTGGTATAAGATTTGACAAACCTAAATTCTAAAAACTACATATGTCTAAGTATATGCCAACAATTTTGATACAAAAGACCTTAAAGTTTCTAACTCAAAGGTAAGCTGAAACTCAGAAATAAACAAATTTCGTCAAAGAATACACATTCAAATGAGACAATATGTTAAAATGAAAACCTACATATACCCACATATATTAAATATAGAATAAATTACACTAACACCCCTTGAGGTTTTTTGAAATTACACCTCGGTACCCCTCCTTTTTTTACCCCTACACTAACCCCCTTAATTGTTTGAAAAATATTACACTGACACCTTTTATATATTACACTAACACCCCTTAATTGTTTGAAAAACATTACACCATGTACCCCTATAAGGGATGTTGTTGTAATGGTTAAAAAAATAAGGGGTTTTGTGCAATTTCAAAAAATATCAGGAAGTGTTAGTGTAATTTACTCTTAAATATATAATGATTCGAAAAATTCATAATTTGACAATTGATTTGGAATTTAAAAAACAAAACTGAAATAAACAAATATTGATTTGGTATTTATGCAACATTACAGGAGTGGAAGTTCGTATATTATAACTACTTCTTTAGTCCTTGTGATTTATAATTATAAACTTAGTTCCTATACTTTCTCAAAAGATGCACTATATATGTAATCATCTTAGTTCTTTCTTCCATTTCTTTTCTTGCTTTCTTCACTCATTGGGAAAGCTGACACAACATCACCACTCAGGCAAGTGGACCATGAGTGTCACTCCCATCCATGGCTCGAATACAGAAGACAGAGTAACTTAAAAGCGTCAAGCAATAATTAACATAAAACCATCTCCAATATTTATGAAAGCATAACTTTGAATTTTATATAATCTGTTAAAACAGAACCAGCTTATGGATTGAAGAAACCTTGGCATGCTTGGCATTGAGCTCTTTATATACTGCACCATATTCAAACATCTTACACTCAAGTATGGCAAAATACTCACATAGAGACACCAGATCTACACAAACAAACAGGACGATTTACAAAAAAATCAAGTTGCCAAGGTTAGGGTTATCAACAAAGGTTTCAAATTGATAACATCAACCAAATCTTTTTAAAAAAAATCAAAAAATGAGATTAAGTAAAGAGAAAAAACTACTTCTCTCACATTTGTCATTCCTTAAACTGTGCCACTGTCGATTATGGATATGCTGGTAGAAAAAGACAAAACTAAACTTTGTTCACTTCTTCAACAAATATTACAAATCTTCACTGTGCGAGTACGCCAGTATGTACAGTTGACGTTGCTCTATAAAGGTCAAAAGGCAGGTTCGCACATGCCACAGCTTATGCTTTAAGGGAATCAGTGAATCAATTCTGACATGGATGTATGTCATCGACGGCTAGATATGCGGGTTTCACCTCTAGAAAATGCATTTTGTGACATGTTTTAAATAAGGGTAATTTTGTCTTTTTACACTTTTAAATATAATTCCTATTAATTTTTTAAATTATTATTTAGGCACTATTCACTTCACCAACCGTGATCCATTTGTGCTACTACTTCACCGTAGAACTCGCTGAGAAAATATAGGTGAGACCCACACAAAAAAAAAAATCTCTTCATAAGTGACGAGATTTTGAGAAAAAATGGCAAAAAAAATTGTGAAACCCATTAAAAAATCAAAATGACTTATCTACCCTTTAATTTTGAACTATATAAATATGTTAATAAAGATAAATATGTCTTTATAATACATACTCATTTTTCTTTCTCTTCTACTTTTTTCACACTTCTTTTAATCCAAACAGCTTAAAAATCTACTTATTATCTACTCATTCTCTCTTACTTCTCTCTTCTTTACTTTTTTTCTCTACTTTTCTTTTTACCCAAACAACATATAAAGCATGCAGATGGAAGCCACATCTTATGTAACATCTATATTTGTTGAGACACTTTTGTCGCTTATAAAAATGCGCTCAAGATTGAGACAGATGTGGGCACTTGTTTGTTATTTGCTAAAATTTACTAGCAAAAATATTTTTTTTCTCTTACAGTGATCCTTACAGAAGCATGCACCCAAAAAAAAATCGTTACAGAAGCATACTTCCCCTCTCGTCCATATATGCCCATGATGTACGGGGTAAAAGCCCATTAAGAAAGTAATGCTCTTTTCATAGCACATGTCGCTCATCAAGTGATACAAGGTAAATTACGGTTCAAACACATTGAAGTGGCTATCCTTATTTCCTCTGCTTGTTGTTCTTGTTCCTACAACTTTAAATTTCTACATCTATCATCGACTTTTCCTATAATATAGATTTTATTTTATTTTTTGGTGCTTCGCTTTAATGCTGTGGCCCTATCTATCAAATTCCAACTCTGTTAAGCTAGGTTGGGAAACCGTTCAAAGTAAAACAAATATATATGGCTTTTTCAAGCACAAATTTAATTTATAATTCTCCTGAAAGATAATTAGTATATATATTACCCTAATATATAATGTCGTATGAATACGTATTAGTCAGGCAATATTACTGGAAGAGAATTCTTATTCATGAAAAGTTAAAAAGATTACAAACACCTCTGTATATATATCGACAACAGTAGTAAAAGAAACAAAAGATGATTAAAGATAAAAATAAATTGACTACAGCTAATTCTAACTAACTAATCATATCTTGTTATAACTAATTATGACTTAACAGTAAGGATAACTGACTATCCCCTTTCTGCAGTATTCAATAGTCGCTGGCAAGCTGAGGTGTGAATATCAATCATGCTTAGCTTGGACACTAAAGAAGCAAAAAGAGTGGGATGAAACGGTTTAGTGAACACATCAGCCAATTGAGCAGAAGATGGAATTGGCAACAAGTGAATGACACCTTCATGAAGTTTATCTCAGACAAGTTGACAGTCAATTTCGATGTGTTTTGTATGCTCATAGAAGGTCGGGTTCTAAGCTATTTGTATGGTTGAAAACCTTAAGGGATGGTCATATAAATTTCTAGATGAAGCTCTCCATGTAAAAAGGCATTATTTACATCTAATTGATGTAAATGCCAATGTTCAGCAGCTGCCAAGGCAAGAACTAATCAATAGTAGTAAGCTTCACAATAGGGGAAAATGTCTCAAAATAGTCAATCCCCTCTTGTTGTCTATAGTCCTTTGCAACCAAATGGGCTTTATACCGCTCTATGCTACCATTGGATTCGTGTTTGATTTTGTAAACCCATTTGCAAACTATAAGTTGCTTTCCTGGAGGGAGGTAAGTCAATATCCAAGAATTACTATGCTCAAGTGCTGCAATTTCATTATTCATAGCTTCCTTCCAACAATCATGAAGTGTGGCTTGTTTGTAAGTCTTAGGTTCAATGTATTGAAAGATGGCAAGATGAAATGCTTATAGGAATAAGAGAGATGTTGAGATGAAATATGCTCAATTAGAGGATGAGCAACACTAGAAGATGATTGAGCTAGATCATAAGATCTAATGATATTACAATGGTAATCTTGAAGGTAGTTGGGAGGGTGCCTTGGTCTAGAAGAGGTACGGGTGAAAAAAAACTCAAATCATTACCCTATCCGATGCTACTATCTCATCCACCTCGTAACCAAATATTACTTCAATCCCTAATCATAATATTTCTGCTTTGGATGTATGGCACTATAGATTAGGCCACCCTTCTTCTATTTGTTACAAGATTGTACAACAACATTATTCTGATGTATCTTCTAGTTTTCCAAAGTTGTGTAACATTTGTCAATTTTCTAAACAAAAGAGACTAACCTTTCCCCTAAGTAATTATGTTTCTCATTCTATTTTTTATCTCATACATGTGAACATTTGGGGTCCATATAGTGTTCCTTCCATGCATAGCCGTAAATACTTTTTAACTATTGTTGATGACAAATCTAAATTTACATGGATTAAATTGATGAAGACAAAAAGTGAGACAGGACAACACCTTATTCAATTTGTCACTCATATTGAAACTCAATTCAACTTGAAAATTAAAGTAATAAGGTTAGATAATGGCAACAAATAATGCTGTTGCAACACAATCTACTGATGATTCCATAAACTCTGATGTTTCAATTCCAAGCATTACTCAAGAGAAATTACAAAGTTTGTTGGCCCACCTTCCTCAATCAAAACCCACTACCACTACTTACACAAACCTAATCAATACTCATTGTTCATTAAATCTTCTAACTTGCACACTACCATTTCACTTGTTTATGTGGATGATATAGTGTTGACAGGTGATGACCTCAGTGAGATCAATTCAATAAAGTCCTTTCTAAACTCAATCGAAGTATGCAAGCTTCTTAAGTCTCTCTATGGACTTAAGCAAGCTAATCAGCAATGGAACTCAAAACTCACTTTAGCTATTCTTTCTCTTGGTTACAAGCAGTCTAAGACTGACTACAGCTAATTCTAACTAACTAATCGTATCTTATCATAACTATTTATGACTTAATAGTAGGGATAACAGACTATCCCTCTTCTGTAGTATCCAACATATTACTGGAAGAGAATTCTTATTCATGAAAAGTTAAGAAGATTACAAATGCCTTTGTATATATATAGGCAGCAATAGTAAAAGAAACGAAAGATGATTAAAGATAAAAATAAACTAACTACAGCTAATTCTAATTAACTAATCATATCTTATCATAACTAATTATGACTTAATAGTAAGGGTAATAGACTATCTCTTTTCCACAGTATTCAACAAACAAAACCCTCCAAATTAATTATTTGGATTTTTATAAAGTATAAGGATTAAAAAAATATTGCAAAGACATCAATATTAAAAAAAAAAAAGCTCTAACAGTGGAAAATATGCCAGTTGCGGATAGGTTATATGTTCTATATTTAGTGGAGGGTAGGTTAAATTAAGGGCCAAATTTACTGGCCGGGCCTATTACGGTTGAGTAGGTTGAAACAACAAAATAAAACATGGCATATGGTGATGGTGACAATCATGAGTTGTATGTTCCTTTCCACACTCATTCCAGGCTAGGAAGATGTCTCTCCCTTAAACCTTATCACTTTCATACTTTTCCCCAAATATAAATATAAAAACTCTCAGCGGTTTTTGAATTTCAATTTCCTCTCTTTCTCTCTCCTCCTGGCGAAGAGAGAGAAAGGAGGTAATTGAACGCCAAAAACATTTTCTCAAAAAAAAAAAAGAAAGAAAAGAAAAGAAAGGCACATAACCAGTAAGAGAGAATAAGGTTATCATAAAGAGATGGAGGGGCTGCAACACCATTACGCTCGATCCTGCTCCTCTCTACATGAGGTGAATGTGAGGAGCATGAACGACAACAAAATGATGGTCGGGAGGAGCAGCACTCCATCTTTGAGTTCCTATGAACCATCTCGAGAACGTTATAATTATGGCACACAAATGGTGACCAAGTCAAAGCACACATGGTGGTGGAATGACCCTGAAAAGAAGAGAAAGCGCAGAGTGGCTAAATACAAGCTTTACACAGCGGAAGGCAAACTCAAGCATTCTGTCAAGAAAGGGTTTCGCTGGTTGAAGATCAAATGCATCAAGTTCGTAAGCAATCTCTAGCTGTGCAAATTGCAAATGTGCAATGAAATGCGTGCACGGTTTGGGATGACATCATCTATATCTTTACGTATGTATATCTATTATTAAGAGATATGATACTCTACGTACCTTGGTTTCAATCGAAGAAATTCAAATTTATATGTTCTTGCTTGCATGCATTTGTTCTCTTAATTATGTATATTCCCCCCCCCCCCCCCCCTTTTGAATTAGTTCTTCCATTTAATTTGTATAATCTTCAGTTTAATTTCTTCCTTCAATATGATCCCTTACCCTCATGATGATATAACATGCCTGGCAGGGATCGACGTCCAAGTTTATTGATATTGATCGGATTCAGGAAATCTGTCTAATACTGCATAACCCCCCGAAAATCTTCAAGCCACACCATTGAGAATTTGAGATTGAATAGCATATATAACAAGAACCATGCGTGTAAAGCATTAATTAAACCGTACAAGGTTATTTTAACTGATATTTATAATTATAATTTTGTATATAATAATTAAATATATAAATAGTATTTGAATTAATTTATTTACTTTTTAAAATTAAATTTTGTGTTAATGGTGATAAATAATACTCTCTTTATTTTAAATTGATTGACGTTTACGCATAAAAAAAAACTACATATTGATTGACATTTTCAATTTTCCATGAAATATTAAAAAAATTTCCAGTTTTGCCCTCAAATAAATACTATTATATTGGAGTACTTAATAATGTATTTATAGGAGAAAGAGAGTAAAGTTATTTAAGTAAAATTGTTTCACTAAGTCATTTATTGTTAGAACAAAACTTAGATACAATTCTATATATGTTGTTGGTGTTGTTCTCTAATTAAAATTGAAGTTTCACCTTGATAATTTGTGTAATAAAGGATTCCACTAATGTCAACACACATTCCCAAAGTAAAACTCCAATTTTGATTGGAGAATAGTACCAACAACACGTATGAAACTGCATCTAAGTTTTGTCCTTATTGTTATTCTTAATATTACAAAACCTTAAAGCTCAACCAATATGAAATGGAGAGAAAATGAATTAAATTGAAGGCACACATTTATATATGTTAGCTTTATGAATGACAAAATGAGTTGACTCATGTTGACTTATCATTGCCCCACCAAAAATAAGTTTAGTTAACTTGTCTCATTTTAGAAAATAGATTGGATATAATTAATAACTTGTCCCATTTCAGGATAGGTTAGAGGTAGATATGCCTAAAAATAAAAATAAATATTAACTTATGAAAAAGGAAAAAACAATAAATAAATAAGTCAATTTAAAAAAATTAAAGTCTAAACATGACAAATTTTACCTAAACCCACCCCTAGAATATGAGTTATACATACGACCTGTTGAATTAAATCCATTTTACCATCCCTAAAAAAATTGGTAGAGATTATCATTTTTGTTAATTAGTACTACTATCTATTATTCCTAGCTAGTCACAAGAACCAAATCACATGCTTGGATTTATAGATTATCGTTTATGTTAGGGTTAATCAACCTAAAAATAAATGAAAAAATATTAACTTTTTTCGACAATAAAAATATTAACTTATTAAAAAGGCAAAAATATTAAAAAGAAAAAAAAGTCAATTTAAAAAAACTAATTAAAGTCTTACCTAAACACACCCACACACCCTACAATATGAGTTAAACATCACAACATGTTGGATTGAATCCATTTTACCATCTTTAGAAAAAATTGATGTAGATTATTGTTTATGTTAGTATCTATTATTCCTAGTCACAAGAACCAAATCACACATACACATCAAGAAGACTCATAACACTTGTTCTTTACATGCTTGGTATCCTCTAAGATTTGGTCAAATTTTTATACTTGGCTTGAATTTGATGTAGCTCTAGCTCGTTTCTTGATGCTCTAACTCACTATTGTATAATCTTTGATTGACGAGAAATAACATATGGTTCCAAAATGCCTTTTTTCGCTTCCTTCAATTCATGAACCTTATTAAATTTAGAGGTGGCAAATGGATGAATTGGATAACTTTTTGATTTGGATTATAATGGATGAATTAAAAAAATCTATTAATTCATTTATATTCAATAAAATTTCATTAAAAAATTTTAATTCATCTATGATCCATTTAATAAAATTCATCCAATCCATCTATTAACAATTTTTTTATGAATAGATATTCAATCCATCTATAAAATTATTTTAAAAAATTAAAAAAATTATGACTAAAATGTTTTTTTCTCATCTATTTACAAAAACATTTTCAACTTGACCTTGGCCAAAGTATCTTGCCTTCAGCTAAAGCATCTTTATTGTGGCCTCAGCCACAACATCTTCGACTTGGCCTTGGTTGGAACATCTTCAACTCAACCTCGATCGAAGCATTTTTGGCTCAGCCTCAATGTTAGCATTTGCCAGAGTATCTTCAGTTCAGCCAAATCAAACTAACCCATGAACACCCCTATTAATGAAAAATGGGTATAAAATTTTGAATATAGTTAATATATATATATATATATATATATATATATATATATATATATATATATATATATATATATAATGTTGAATTGATTTTGATCCATTAAGTGATAATTTAATGGTCCATTGGATTTGAAAATAAAAAATGATGGATTGTTATCCATCCATTTAATTATATAATTCATCCAATTAAATCCAAGTCTTTTTTATTTTAACAATTGAATTAATTGAATTGGATTTTACATAAATGGATTAGATGGATCATGGATAAATAAATTATTTTGCCACCTCTAATTAAATTTAGGTTTTGGTTCGAAGTCAATTTTAATCTCTTCATGCAAGTCAATTTTCAAACTACTATATCAATCCTACAAGGTGTGTCTCTTCTTGAATGGAATAGGTTGAGGCGGGCTATATGCTTTTGACCTAATCTACACTATTCAGTATTTCATTTTGAGGCTTGATGATAAGGATGTCAAAGTGGGTTGAACTTGGTGAGTTAACCCTTCAATCCACATAACCCAACCAACATAACCAGTCGTTATATTGTTTCATTTATTTATTTATTTTGATAAATTGTTTAGTTAAATATTATTTTATTAGACATAATATTTTATAAAGTATTATGAATTTCATGTTATTTTTTTGCTATATTCTACATTTATTTAACTCATGATAATAATTTCTAAAAAAAATTGTGCTGAGACAATTTAGTAAGATAATATTCTTGTGATTGTGACATTATGTGTACATTATTTATATTTATTTATTTCTTTGGTAAGTCAACTTATGAATCATCTATTTTTTATAACTTTTTTCCTTTTTTTAAATTTTTTTAAAATCTTAGCGGGTCAACCCAACTTAATTCGCAACCCACCACGGGTTAGGTTGGGTTGAGATTTTCAGCCCAATTTTAAAACGGGTCTAATCCAACCTAACTTATTTTTTAGCAAATTAAAAATAGATTTGGTTAGATTAGGTTGACCCATTTGACATGAATATATCTCAAGTCGGGCTGCTTTCATTCAACTATTGGCTTTATTTCATACTTTATTTCCTGGCCTCTGTATACCACTTTCTCTAGATATTGTTGGCAGCTCTTTTAGCTTGTTGCTAGCCTTCTATACGAACTATTGGTTAAATTTTAGCTTGTCGATATTATTGGCCTTCCAGGAGTAGCATCTTCTGTTGACACAATTATTGGTGCACATCTATACGAATATTGGGACTTGTTGGCCCCACCATCTATACAAATTACATTCCAGATTTTGATAATAGGCTACCAAATGCAGGAATGAGATGTGCAATTAATTTACATGCTGAATTGAGGAAGGGGGCTTGTTGTGGGGTCTTTTTGTTTTATAGGGGGGGGACATCATGTTTTGCTCTTCTCCTTTGTTATAGTGGGACAAAGTGATATTTCCATTTGTAATTTGGAACTTCCATTTTTACCAACGTGGCATGACTCATGCTGAGTTTGGTTGTAATAAAATTTCTCTTTGCCTATAAAACAAAAAATCATGGATAATTATAAAATTATCCAGAGTTTAGAAATTGCAGGTAATTGCATGTACTACCTAGGATTTTTAAACCGTAGGTACTAATTGGTTTTAAAAATCATAGCTAAGTACAATAATTCTTAAATTTGCCTAAAACCGCAGGTAACATATTTATAGCGCATTAATTTCCCGCAAAAGGTGTTAACTGCGGGCAATTACTAATGTTTTTAAGGGAGGTTTAACTGTCTATAAAACTAAAATAACTGCCAATAATTCTTTTTTGAATGAATCATAGTCCTTGAAATTGTAATATAATGTCAATTTAGTATCTGAAATTATTAAAATGCTAAATTAGTCTTTAAATTTATAAATTGTCAATCAAATTAATTCCTCCATTGAAAATAATATATAATCTAGGAAAACACTCCATTAAACTTGTTGGCATCGCCATATTCGGAGAAAAATTCCATCTGCATTGAACTTTGTAGCAAAGATAATAATGTAATCCACAAAGGAAAATCGGGTAAGTGCAAATTTGATTATCTAATTAAGAACGTTAATAAATCAAGCTAAAGCAATAAATGGGAAACGAGTTTTCATAATAGATAAATAGAAATTAAAATAATATTTTTGACATTTGCATTTAAGTTGTTGTTTTAGTCTCTGCCATTTAAAAACCATTGTGGCACTTGCCACGTTAGCATTTTTGACGCCATTAGTTGAAGGGAGTAACAGAGAGACTAATTTGACTGACATTTTATAATTTTAAAGACTAATTTGAGATTTTAATAATTTTAGAGACAAAATCGATAGCACATTACAATTTTATGGAACAAAATGATGACGCACCTTTTTTTCTCTCCTTGCAGTAGCCTCTTTATGATTGTCTTTAGTCTGGGATCCTATTGGTACTTTCTTCTCTCGCAGGGGTCTAGTTTAGTTCTGCTCCTCCTAAAGTGAATAACCAAAATGTATTATGCAAAAGGGAGAAACGGCATAGTAGATTGTGATGTTATAGTTTGAATGTTATGGAATCAACAGCAATCTATTAGAATAGAGAAACACTCATTTTTCGATTCTGATCATCTGAGGAACAGTTTGAATGATTTATCGTGAAATATATATATATATTTGGTTATATATCCAGCCTTATTTTGATGGAACAAAATGACTAAAAAGTATGTTTAATTTTGACTTCTCAAAGCGTTCACAGGTTTGGGTCCAGGGTACTCCATGCTCATATATGTGTACTCATTAATAAAAAGTTTTCATAAAAACAAGCTAGATTTCAAAGTGAGCAAATAAATATATTACTTATTTTTAAATTTAACAAATTAAATTAAAATTACAATACATTTTAAAATGAAATTAAAAATAAGCATACTATTACTTTAAAACAAACGTATTTTTTAGAAGCAGTATTTATAAATGATTGGTCCTCTTTCGTGCAGAGAAGGCACTTTGCCAAATGTTTTATTGACTTAAATAAGAATAGCATATTATTGTAGTCAGCAGAGATTAAACATGAAATACGAATCTAATCTAAGATTTACGAAATCATAAAGGTGCAGTTATAAGAAATAAGAATATACTGACATAGCACGCAATGCAATCCCACCTAGTGGTAATATTTTATTGCAACCATTTTAAAGAATTATTTTTCAAAATAAAAATAAATCAAATAAGTTTCTCAGATCATGTTGGACAAAAATAGATGATAAGATAGATGAAAGTTAAAATGTTTATTTTTAATAAAAAAAGTTATTAAAATAGAAGTATTTGGTAAAATTAATTGTTAAAATATTTGATAAATATGAAAATAATGTAAAGAGATAAGTTTGTGTGATTTTTTATATATTTTGTAGACAAAAATATATTTTAAAATTTTTTTAGTTAATTTTGAACTCGTATCTTTTATTTTGTTATACTAAAAAAATTAAAATAAACAGTGTAAATAGTTTAATAATTAAAATAAATAGTACAATATTAAAGAAAATAGCAAATAAGGATTTTATTAAAGTAGCAGTAGTAGTAGTAGTAATAATAATAATAATAATAATAATAATGATAAGTTATAAGTAATAAACTTAAATGTTACTTTAACTAACAATTGAAAACTACCGAAAGTATAGATCAACTGACATGGAATTGTTTCGACTTAACTAATAATTTCAAGTTTAAATCTTGAGTATGCAGTCCGTTAAATACTTAAAGGAAGAGTTTTACTACCTATAGTAGTCTTACTCTATTCGAGCAGAATTTTGTTCAATAAAAAATACCTATGGTCTGTTAAAAAAAAATAACATTTGAAAGAACAATATAATTAAAGTCGGGGTAAATGGGCTAACTGGGTTTGTTTAAGGTTCATTTCCATTGGCCTATAATTTAAAAGGGTCCGCGTGGCCTGGTTTGCGTAATAAACATGTTTTATTTTCTTGGTTTGTGTTTAGTGTTTACCCTGCGCATTTAAAAGGTTAGTATGCAAACTAAAGATTTAAAAAAATTAAAAATTTAGAAAAAAAAAGAGTAAAATTTACTATAAAGTAGAAAAAATAATTAAAAATTAAAAAATCTAAATTTTGATTTTTTATTTACTTTTTATGAGTTGTTCCTTTTAATAATTGATTAAATTTAATAATATGATAAATAAACTAATAAAGTACAAGCAAAATAATTAATAAAAATTCTCAATAACTAAAATGAGAGAGCAAAAAAGGAGGAGAAAGATGACATTATTATGTACCAAAAACTAACATCATCAAATATCTCTTACACATCAACTAAATATTAAAAGTCCCAGCAAAATAAACTAAATATTAATATCAATTTCCATTTTTTTTTAAATATAGAGATTCATAGTTTAGCCCATTTACTTGCGAACCAAAGTTGTTAACATTATGTGTTATGTGGGCCAAGTTAGAAAAGCACACACTTTAAATAAGTCTCCTTTCACAGGGTTCACAAACTCGTGTAAATTGCAGACTAAAGGAATTGTTTGCGGGTCATGATCCATATACTCAACTCTAACTATAAGTGCTAGTGAAATAAATTCATTTATCAAACATCTCTATTTTAGTCAAACAAGTCCATAAGTTGATTAAATAAGTTGTAGTTGAAATGACCAGTTAAAATATAATATGGTTGTGTTTGACAAAACTAACAAATAAATTAGTTGAAAGTTACAAAATTAATTAAAAATTTGAAGTGGAAAGTTGATAAATTAGGTGATTAAATTTAAAATGTTTGGTAAAACCAAACATTCAACTAGCTTATAAGTGTACGATTGTATAAGAACATATTTAATTAATTGTCCATAACTTAAAATTTAGTAATTATATATATTTTTAAATAATTAAAATTTTTCATATTTTAATTTATGTTAAATAATTTAGCTACTTAAAATTTAGGATAACTTTTTTCATTTCATTCTTATTTTAAATATTTTTTATTAAATGAAATGAGACATTATAAATGGATTTATATTATAATTTGGATTATTTATATTATAAAAAAATATTTAATGAGGATAAAGGTGAAAAAGTGTTAAGGATTTTTAAACATAAGAAAGATAAATAAAGAATTCTGATGAGACTGAGGATAAAAATGAAAGAAAACAATAAGTTAAAAGCTCATAAGTATAACAATGTTGTATGAAGTAACATTTAAAAAAAATGCTACAAATTAATGAAATAAACTCATTATTAAACACTTTTATTTTGATCAAACAAATTTTTAAGTTAGTTAAATAAGTCAGAAGGAGACTTATTTATCTTGTCAAATACACTCTACGAGGGTTTGGTTTAATTTATTTTAAAATTTCATTCTCTTCAATTTTATGAGAATTAAAAAAAAAAAAAGCAATTATTTCGTGATTATTCTCTTCGATAAAAATCGATGCAAAACCTTTTTATCCCTCCATTATTTGTTTGTTTTTAATTTGATCCCTCCACGAAGACCCAACAGACACGACCCTCTCTTTCGCTCTCTTAGCGATCGCAGATTTTTCTTTTCTTCTCCCACTTTCGTTGTATCTTACTCTCACTCTCACACTCAACTCTCAGATCTTCTTTTCGTTTCCACGCTTTAATTAGTTTTGTGCAGGAATAGAGAGGCAGAACCTCTGAGCGTTGTGTTTCTCACAAATTATTGTATTAACAACAAAAGGTATATGCATTGGATAATGGGTCTATGAAAATAACTCAAGAAGTTGTTGTTTTCAACGCAATTATGGTTGCTGATTCTCGTGCAACAAGGAGCTCTTTAATTTTGAAAATGGGGCTCTGAAGTGAGGTAAGATTTTGATTAACTGTTCTGTATCGCTAGTTTCATTCAAAATGTTAATTGATTTAGGGATGAGAAATTTGGGTTCTGGAGTTGAGAGAACCTAATTGTGAAAAAATGTTCACTCTCACCGATAACACCATGTGGGTTGATGTTGTGTTTTGCCTGTGATAGGAAAACGAGAAATGGAGATGGAGAAAAGGCGTTCCAAGGGAAGCTTCCTCAGCTTGTTTGATTGGAACTCCAAATCTCGAAAGAAGCTGATTTGGAACGATCCTGGTAACATTAAATGTTCATTTTTATTGTCATTGTTTGCTTGCCATGTCTACCTATTGAATTTGAATGAATAATGAATATTCTTCTTCAATGCTTTTGTCGCTCTCTCATGTGCCTATTCTAAATGTTTATGTTACAATAATGTAGAGGTTTCAAAGCAAGGGAAGGAAAATGTGGAGAACTTACCAAAGTCACAGCTCACTAGGGTGTGAATTTCTTCCACTTTTTGTACTTTGCTTGTTATTTGTTTTAATTTTTACACTTTGATCCTGTTTGGATAAATTTCTCTTTAAGTACTTATAGGAGAAGAAAATAAGAAGGAAAAATGAATAAGGCTTTTCTCGTAAGCTAAAATTAACTTATATACCTCAGTTTTTGGAGAAGGATAAGCTAATTTTAACTTATGGGAGAAGTTCAATTTATTTTACCTTCTTATTTTCTTTTCCTAAGTACTTATGGAGAAATTTATCCAAACGAAACCTTTATGTATTTGATTATTTGATATTAATTTTTTGGTTTTGTTTTATTGCAATTGTTTCAGATAAAGGTGGATGAAATTGGAGCAAGTCCAAGTAACATTCCAAGTTGTGATTTTGACAGCACCCTCTCAATTTGTAGTGATGAAGGATATGGGAGTAAAGCCCCTGGGTTAGTAGCGAGACTCATGGGTTTGGATTCGTTGCCAGCTGCAGCAGTCGCTGAGATCTCCTGCACTTCATTGTATGGCTCTAAATCTAATGGAGCTTCTCATTGTAATGAGGGTGCTCTTCACTCAGTGGATGACTTTCGCCCTGCAGACTACATAAACACACCACTTAAGCTGGAGAAGACTTGCTTGGATGCCGTGGAGTCAAGGGCACGAAAAGTGGAAAACCTTCCAATAAAGAGATTTCAAACTGAAGTGTTGCCTCCAAGGTCAGCTAAACCCATTCCAGTTACTCACAATAAACTTTTGTCTCCTATCAAGAGTCCTGGTTTTCTGCCACCAAAAAATGCGGCTCACGTAATGGAGGCAGCTGCTAAGATAATTGAGGCAAGCCCTCGGCCATATTTGAGGAATAGAACGGCGTCAACCGGGCCTTCATCTGTTCCCTTGAGAATTCTCAACTTGAAAGAGAGATTGGAAGCTGCACAATATGCATCCTTGCCTGGAAAGCCCGTGGATCTGAGCAGTGCCTATCCTGCAAATGGTAAGCTTAGTGAGAGGAGCAGTAATTTGTATAAATGCACTTCAGCATTCAAGGGTTCAAGAGGTTCAGAAAAAAATAGTTCTTGCCATTTAGCAAGTAAAGGAAAATCAATTTCACTTGCAATACAAGGCAAAAACAATGCTCAAAGTAGAGATACATTGATTTCAAATGGTAATAGGAAATGTATGAAACAGAAGGAGAAGAATGAGATAAAGTCAAAGCAGCTCTCAAGGAGCCAGAAACCAAATACACAACAAGCTTTGCAGCAGAGACCTTGCTCAAGCCGGAATAGCAGTGTGCTTGGGCAGAATAATCAAAAGCAAAATAACATGACCACCAAAGGTAAATCAACTACAAAAATAGATTCCAATAAGCCAACAACACGAGCATCATCTTCAGAAACGTCTACTGGAATAAGGAAGACAAAAAACAAGGGTGCTATAACTGCCAATATTCAGCCTAAAAGGTCAAGCAACAGGGCAACAGATAACCAAAAGGAGTTTCTACGATCCAAAACAGAGATTATTTCCCAAAAGAAAAAATATATCAGCAGAGATGTTCATGAGGCAAGAGATCCTGATAATGCAGTAAATAATTTTGGAAGTAAGTCCATTAAATGCAATTTTACAACTGATGGAAGTTTTGATCAGGATGCATTTAACATGAAAGAAAGCAAGGATGTTATTTCATTTACATTTACATCTCCCTTGAGGAGAAATATGCCTGAGTCTTCATCCTCTACTGAGCAAGTGATGGGAACCAGAAATAGAATTGATGTCAACTCTCATGGGCATAGTGATAATCTTTGTCCCAAAAATTTATCATTATCTCCACCCGGGCTACATATGATAGATAGTGATGCTTTAAGTGTCCTGTTGGACAAAAAGCTGCAAGAATTGACATCTAGAATTAACTTACCTC
The DNA here is from genome assembly GCA_004329165.1 of Spatholobus suberectus. Classification (NCBI taxonomy): domain Eukaryota; kingdom Viridiplantae; phylum Streptophyta; class Magnoliopsida; order Fabales; family Fabaceae; genus Spatholobus; species Spatholobus suberectus. The sequence goes on from CM014732.1 coordinate 6,989,139, forward strand.
AATGTACCCTGGCCACAGAGGGGTCTTCTACTGGTCTGAGATCTACCGTGCAAGACAAAGTTCCCAGTGTGGCAAGCACCACACCTAAGGAACAAGACAAAAGCTTTTGCCCTGACTTTTGTAGTGATAAACTGGATAGCATGCATAACTCTCATTGTTGTTCAAGTGATGATCCAGTGCTTAACATGAATCAGCAACTGCAGGTATCTCATTTCGTTATGTTTTCAGCTTCATCTATTATGGTTTTCATTTCAAGTATTAATTATTGATATAGCATCTGGTTTACTTCCTGCCATCATTTAGTCAAGAGAATATGTTGAGGTTGGGAAAAGGAATGTTGGGGATGCACATTACAAATTTATGGTGATTTGTTTGAAATAGTCCTCACATATTTTATAGAATCTAATTCTACAAGTTAGATTATTTGCTATTTTCAATCATCTTTAACTGAGAAGAATCCATTTGTTTATCTTAGTATTCAATCACTTGTGCAGACATCAGAAGTAAGTGAAGATCGTAGCTGTAGCAGCAACAGTGAAAGTGGAAATGATCTAGTTTGTTGGCATTCCACTGCTGTTGCAGGTTTTAAAACTCCGTTTGTCAGCGAAAGTTACTTGGATAGTGAAGACAGTGCATATGGTAATGTTTTAATCTTAGTCTTTTCACTGCTGATGAGCAAAATTTGTTACTATCTAAAAATAAAGAGCAATCTCATAATTTGTCTAGCTTTTACTTTTTTAGTAAGAAATCGCATCAAGCTTTCAAAGAATTGAGGCATTGTTTTTAGTTTTTGTGGGGAGGGGGTAACTCTAGAACGACCCTTGCAGATTCTTCAAAACTTGTTATATATTTGTCATTCATCAATGTTAGGTCGTAGAAAATTACAATTTATTGCATTTCCTCATCATAAATGCATTTATCTATAAAGTTGTAATGCCCATCAGTTTCTTCCCTTTCTCTTTTCAGGCAGCACAGTTTATTCTTCCACGCAAGATGAAGAAGTATCCAATTTTTCCCAGATAAACGAATCTGTATCACTTGAAAATGAGGTGAAAGGGTCAGAGCAAAGCTCTTCCACATTTTGGGGTCGAAATATGACTGTCAAACAAACAAGTGGAATATCAAATTTGGTTGATTTTGAAAGATCAAGTAACATGGAACTTGAATATGTACAGGATATTCTTGGCAATGCAGAGTTTATGGCAGAAGAATTTGTCATGGGTCAAACTAGTACAGTCATCATGCCAAATCTCTTTGATCTGTTGGAGAATCGGAATTATGGAACAGAAAACTATGGAGAAGAGCACACCAAGCTTGAAAGGAAGGTTATATTTGACTGTGTGAGCGAGTTCCTAGAGTTGAGATGTGAGCAAGCTTTCATTGGAACGTGCAAAGCATGGCCTGGATGGGCGATGTCAGTTCAGAGGAAGAGCTGGATGGCAGAGGAAATGTACCAGGAGATGCTGGGTTTTAGAAGCATGGAAGAGGTTATGGTGGATGAGCTTGTTGACAAGGACATGAGCTCTGGATGTGGGAAATGGCTTGACTTTGATGTTGAAGCATTTGAAGAGGGTTTAGAGGTTGAGGGGGACATACTAGCTTATTTGATTAATGAATTGGTTTCTGATTTGTTACTTGTTTAACCCCTAAGTGGCTTCCATTTTTTACAATATATGTTATCAGTATGAACAAAAGGATCGACATCATTAAAATTCTTAAAAGAAACGCTGAAGCGTACGTAGAATATAATTCAATCAAATCCCCTTCGTGTTTTTCCATTTGACAGTAATATGTTTAGAACTTTTTACCAGTAGAATTCCTGTTGAAAAAGCATGTTTATATGGTGTGTGTAATTATTGCATTGGAAAATTTATATTCCTTCCATTCCAATATAAGTGGCATGTAAGAAAAAAAATAAGTCTTAAAATAAGTGTCATTTTTGCTTTTTAATGTAGTATTAATTATTTATTTTTATTTATATCCCTTATAATATAAGTAGAATGATGTTATATTGCATCATTTCTAATAAAGAAAATAAGATTAATTGTGTAAAATTACTATTCTCTTTTATTTATTTATTAGTTTTTCTTGATTTGTGTAAAAAAATCGAGGATGACACTTATTTTGAGACAAAAGGCATATGTTAAAAGTTTCCTGTGCAGTTGCTACTTGCTTGCGTCCTAATTGTCAATCCTTTACGCTACAGTTGTCTTGTTGATGTATTTGCACTCTTAACTAATTTGAAAAGATTGATAGTTTGATAATGGTTTCAAAGTATTTACAGAAAAAACAATATTTGAGAATAATGAAATACAGTCAGGGAGAACAGGAAATGAGGTGGAGTGAATATAAGATGACCGTGGATAAATTCTAAACCTTAAAAGATAAATGAATGTACTCCAGCGAGCAAGATATGTGCTAGTACTAGTTGGGATCATAGCTGCATCCTTCATATGTGCTACTGTGTTCTTGTATATCAACACGTTGTTCCAGTTACCTAGGGATTAAACTGGTCTTGTTTCTAACTACTTGTTATTGTGGCCATAATTTGTTGCTAGGCCTCAAGCTTATGGTTGTATACTAAAGATGAAAATATCTGAATAGGCAACATCAAATTCACTTAATAATTTCCTCTGAATTTACACTCTTTATATGCTCTACATACTGCCTTGTCACTGCTACAGCAAAAGAAAGTCAGAATCAAATTAGGACTAAAGAACCAACGTTTCATGTTTCCAAATGGGCCCACGGCTCACTAGGCCTCAAACATTATATTAAGCATATGAAGGCTAAGATTTTATTTCGATCGAAAATGACACCGTAGATGGACCAAGTGGAGCACTTGGCACATGGCTTCTCTCGGGTGAGAGAGAGCTGGTCGTCTACATTTTGATGTTTGTATTGAGTGGAGTAGAGTGAGGATGGGAAATAGGGAATCCATGTTTTTTCGTATATCGGTATGAGTTACATTGTGTGATCTACAATGTCTACAAGCCTCGTATGCCATAATTATCTGTAACAGGCTATAAACATACCACGTGGTTTCTTCATTTTTTCCTTGTTTCAACTTTGAGCCCTTCCCTTTCCCTGCTTGTATCACAATCACATCGCTGTTACTTATACACCTTGATCTCTCGCTTTCCTCTTCTCAAAATCATTCACTGCTAAATGGAAGAATAGTAAGATTAAACTATCTTGAGCTAGTTGGAGTCACCATAGTGATGCAGTAAAGTTACTGCAAGCTCCTTTAGAGCAGGAGAGGCTCCAGAAAAGAGAAGAAAACAATAGAAGAGGGTTGGCTGAATTTCTTCTTGCCCATTTTCATCACAGATAAAACGATATATAGCCAATACAGTTCCTACAAGTGCAGATCAACATCCAGGCGTACGAACTCATTCTGGGGTGGATTCGGATAGAAATAAGAGAGATAAAAAGGAGAAAAAAAGAAAAAGAAAAAGTAATAGATATAATTAGTGATGTAATAAAAAAAGAAGAAAAAGATAGAAAGAAAATGAGAGTAAAACCGTAAAAGTGAGAAGAAGAGAAAGTAATAAATAATAAGTATTATTCAAAAGATTCTACTGCTTGAAAGATAAAAATGTGACTCAATAAAGCCTTACCACATAGTCAGCCATCCAAATGGGCTCCTTCCATTGACGTTTGGGCCTTGCTTCGATGATCTCTGAATCTGATATTGTCTCAAGATTGGGCTTAGGGTCTTGGTTGCTATTGGACTGTGTATCGCATAGTTGGATTAATTTTTTTTCTCTTTAGTGAGAAAAAGAAAGAGAGAGAAACACATGAAATTATTTATTTATAGAGGAGTGCTAAGAACACACTCCTCATAACACACCTATTATTAGTTGAAATTTATTGAAAACTACATAATTATAAGAGAGGGTCATTAAATAAGATGTGGGATCCATACATTTTTATAATTTTCAAGAAATTTTAACCAAAAAGAGAGGGTGTGTTTAAAAGAGTAGTGTCAGAGAGTGTATTACTAGCATTTTTCTTACTTAAATTTCAAAATTTTATAACATATACAAAATGGAAAAGGATATTTGATTTGTTTTAAAAATTTTAATTGATATATTTATTAATAATTGTGAAAAATGTAATATTTTTATTTTCTAATTTTAAGTAAAAATTTAATGGTTCATTCAAATATACAAAAAAATTAAAATCAGAAACAAAATAAAACGTCTGTGAAATAATATATCGAACATATAAATAATAGTTAAAAATAGTTTAAGAATAGTTTAAAAAATAATTAAAAAGTACTAAAGAAACCAACAAGTCATTGATTTAGGTGGCACATATCTAATTTTTCTTGAATAAGATCTCATGTTCAAGTTTAGTAGGTGGAAAAAAATTCTTACTAAAAAAGTTAGCTTTATCATTTTGTGATTTGTGAATTTTGTGAATGTTGTTAACTCGAATACAACTACTTCTCATGAAAAATATGTGATTCTAAACAAAAATAAAAAGTACTGCCAAAATTAAAATATGGATGTTTAGGTAAAAAGACTGAACCCCATTAGTGTATGTGTTCCTGACATATATTAATATATAGTGCAGATTATAATTTTTTAATTTAATAATTTTAATTGTAATTTATTTATATCTATCTATCAGTGAATACTGTAAAAGCTTTAATTGAAGTTGTAACGGATATTTTTTAATTTTATTTTTAAAAGTCTTTCAATTTTATTTTTTTTTGGTTTACCCTACAAGTATTCTTCACGAGAGACAATCTTGTTCAAGTCGGATAGGACCACTAACTTCATTTAGTTGTATATTAATTTTTCATTTGTCTCATGTATATATTTGTTGACTTTTCTTGTTTTTATCCTTCAATTTTTTTGTTAATTTACTAACTTAAACATTTTTTATAACATGAAATATTAAAAGAGAAATTCAAGTATTATACGCAAAACATTAAAAGATAATAAGATTTATAAATAAATTAAAATAAAAATTAATAAATATTATTGAATATATATTTTCTATTTAAAATGTTAATAAACATATTTTTAATTAAAATTTAAAATGTTAGAAACACTGAAAGTAAAAATAATTTTGTATTAGACGTCATGTGTCTTGCTGTGGCATGACTTGTTCTTTAGCAATGGTTATGCTCATTAATAAATTCATTTGTCTTTTAATATATATATATATATATATAAAGTAAACAACTATAGAGTTTAATGGATATGTATGTCAGTTTAAAAGTTTTTATACTATCAACCAAATAGAAATTATTTTTTTTTTATGTACAATGGTCGTATCAATATTAGAACCTATGACCTCATTCATACTACTCGAACCATCCACCACTAGGCCGATCCTAGTGAATTAAATAAAAATCAAGTTTAATATCACTTTTAAAGTAGTTATTATCGATGTTTTCTTTGTTACACTATCATTATAGTGATGCTTTCAATGTTTTCTTTGTTACATTTTCATTATAGTGATGCTTCATCCAATCATGTCATCATTTGTGCAAATTTAGTTTTTAGATTATTATTTTTATACTACATTATTTATTTTAATTATTGTACTGTTTATTTTTAACTTTTAATAAAATATTTAATCTTTATTGATAAAGACTTAAAATTATATAGAAAAAATAATTAATTTTTCAAAGAAATGTTATTTAAATATGTTTATTTATACAAAAATTAAAAAAGTATTTTTAATTTTAAAGAAATAAAATTTATTTATTTAATTTTTGTAAAGAAAAGAAACACTTCACAACAAAAAAAAAAATGTCACAATATTTATTGCTTTTGAAAGTAAAAAATTGTTAATCTCTCGAGAAGGATTCACCAAAAATTAAATTTTGGAATTTCATTTGTTTGAGTTTCTTCCATCCTTTATATCTTCCCGGTTTACGTTTGATTTGGCTGGTGTGGTTGTTAACAGGACAGTAAGGTCCTAGGTTTGTTTTTGTTTCTCTTGGACTTGTTCACCTTTGCATTAAAAATAAAATAAAATAAAATAAAACTGTGAAGGAAAATAGTACAAATTTTGTGATAGAAAATGTACCATATTCTTTGATAAATCTAATAAACTTCTCATTCTTTGTCTCTCTCCAATGGGCAGGACAAGTTGTATTATAAAATACTATAGAATAAAGATTGAAGGGATGTGTTAATTCTTCTGTTTGAACCTATGTTATCAGAACCGGACCGAACCAGCCGGTTCAATCGAAAACCGAAGAATCGGTCCTATGTCCGATCCAATTAAACCAGAGAACCGGTCAGGCAAAAACCGGTCTGTGAACCAGTGAACCGGTCAAAACCGGTCAAAAACCGGTTCATAGTGGTTCGATAAAAATGTCTAATAAAATATTATTTTAATGTTTTTCTTTTAAAAAATAAAAATCAACCTAAAATATTTGTCATTTTTTTAATTCTAAATATAAACTTGTTTTTATTAATAAATTTGATGTGTATTATTAAAACTTAGACTTAAGTATTATGACATATTTAAGTTGAACTATTTTAAGTATTGTATATGTTAAGAACTTATAAAATTATATTTTATTTTTAGTTTTAATATTATAAAGTTATGATATTATATTTTTTTAATTTTTTTATGTATTATTTAATTATTATTATTATTATTTTATCAATACTAGTTCGACCACGGTTCAACCCCGATTGAACCATTGAACTTTAAATCAGTGTCTTGACCGGTTCAATGACCGGTCCGGTTTTAAAAGCATTGGTTTGAACAATGTAGAGAAGCATATTAGATTATGCTTTTGTCTATCAGATCAGGGGAAGCAGTACTGGATTACCGCATACAAGATAGTCTTGACATTCTCTGCTAAGAAGGAGAACCTCCATGTGTTTGTATCCTCCCTAGTTCAGAGATCCAAACATTGGCATCATATATGAGGAAATCTAACTGTTTCACCGCAAGCCTATGACGGTTCCACCGTCCTCTTTGCCAAATCCTCAACCTTCCTCTCGTCGCGATGGCAAAGAAGTATATGCAACTTTGATCCAATCCCTTCAAGGTCGATGTGCTGTGCACAATCTTGTTTAAAACGAGTGGCTTCCTCTTCCGTGTAAGCATTTGTTGCGATTTGCAAATTAAAATAGGATAAAATATGTTTTTGGTCTTTTAAAATTTGTCAAATTCAGTTTTAGTCCCTCTAAATTTTTTGTCTTATTTTGGTCTCTAATTTGAAAATATATCACTTTTGGTCCTTAAAGTGATTTAGATAGCGCTTTATAATCTCTATTAAATGTTATTTTGAGGACTAAAACTGATACATTTTCAAATTAGAGAGATCAAAATAGGACAAAAAATTTTAAAGGGACAAAAACATATTTTACCCATTAAAATATTATGTACATAAGCGTGCACTGTGGAAATATTCATTATGTTAAATATGTTTTTAGTTTTTGAAAATAAACATTATTTTTTAAATTAACTTCTATAATATATTTTTTTGCTTTTAATCTCTACAGTTAATAAAAATCAAATATTTTTAGTCTCTTATATGGTACTATTAGGGACTAAAAAATATAATAATTTTAATTTTTAAGGATTTAAAAATGAACTGGTATTTTATTTTGTTCCATGTGCAGGATAAATGTTTATTTTATATAATTAAATTTATAATAAATAAATACTTTTGAATATATAAATTATATTATAATTAAAATTTGTAATAAATAAATGTTTTTGAACATATAAATTATATTTTAGATTTATGATAAATAATTTATATTGTGATACAAGGTTATTTTTAATTATTGATAATTTTTTAAAAAATTGTTGAAATTAAAATTAAAAATCTATAATCTATCTATAACTATAATAAAGAAAATCCTTCTTTTAGTCTCCACTTTTTATTTGATTATTATATCCTTTAATCACTCTCTAAATTATCCACTATTTTATTCTTTAACTAATTTTTAAACTACCCACTACACTATCTTTTTATTTTTTTTATTTTAAAAAAATAAACCTAGTTATTATAATGACGATACCTACTTTTCCTTTCCACAATTTTTGGACTATTTTACTACTTAACTAACATTATAAACCACACCACTATTATGTTTTAATTGCATATATAAACTCACTCTACTAACTACATATAAAGTCCAAATTCAAAATAACTTTGTACCCTCTAGAGTTGTGCAAAAAATGGATATCTCAAAAAAACCAATCTGAACAAAACTGAACCTCTTTGTAAAAAACAATTTGGTTAACTGAATCGTTTTTTATAAAGCGGTTTGGTTCAAATTTCTTTTAAAACGGTTCAGTTGTTTGGATTCGGATCAGATCGATTCGGTTATTCATTTTATACTCATATATGGATCAGCTTTTCAAAGAACTGAATTGAACCAATCCACTTTGTGGAAAATGGATTGGTTAACCAAACTGTTTTTATAAAGTGGTTCGATTCAATTTTTTTTTTAAAAATGGATCAATTTTTTAATTTTGAATTGGTTTGAATTTTTTGCACACCCCTAGCACTCTCATTTCCTATTTAAACCTCTATTATATCTCTTTATTTTATTTTTTAAAATAAAAATAATTGTACATTCTACTAACTACATATAGAGAGGCACGAAGTACCTCTTTTTCCCTAATAAAGCTAGATTAAAAGAAAAAAAAAGGTCAAGAAAAATATCTAAAAACGCTCTCGTTAAAAAATAATTCTTGAAAACGCTCTCATTAAAGAATAACTCTTAAAAAAACTTTCATTTAGATTACCTCCTGAAAATGCTCTCGATCAAGATAATTATTCTACTTTATTTATGTAGAGGATAAAATTTAAACATAATTTAATTTGAAAAAATGTTATATTTTTAAATGCCAAAAAAATGTTTAAGCCATTTTTAATATACAAAATTTTAAATAATGAAAAAAAAATCAAACTTATGAAAAAAAATTATATTTTTTTTGTCACATAATCTACAAAGACATTTTTTCGTTTTTTACCTAATCTAAAGAAAACATTTTTCTTAATTTTTTTATATATTTGAACACAAATATTAATTTTATAAATTTTGAATATATAAAATTTTAAATAATGTTAAAAAAAATAAAAATAAAAATTTATTTATATTTTTAATTTTAATTTTAATTTTTATCACCCAATCTAAATACATTTTTAATTTTATATTTTATTCTTTTATCTTCCAACATCAAGATTAATTTATATTCTTTTTCAATTTATATACAACATCAATAACATCAAAATACTTCTAAAAAACCAATTCTAGGGTGGGAGAGTAACGCAAATCTCCCACCGTGCGTCAATCTTTCTGGATCGGCAGTTGTTGTCAACAAAAATTGAACGAATTGGATTTGTTAAGAGTATCGGTAGTGTTGATGATAAGTTTATGATTAAAAAAATGTATAATACAATATTTTTCACGTTGGACTCTTTCTTTGTTTCCACTATGACTATTACTTTACTTTTATTTTGCAAAAAAAAAAAATTGACAGGGAGGTGAAATCAAAATCGTTTCTTACCTAGGCAACTCTGACCATCGACCCACCCTACTACTTAGGGCTTGACCTTTTTCCATTACGACTGTGTGGCCATCTAGTTCCACAATAGACAAAAGACCACCCTTTTCCATTGCGACTGTACACAAAGATACGTGTGTGTGGTCATCTAGATTCACAACCCTTTGATGGTGTTTGTCTTTCCATCATGGTTTCGGCATGTGTTATGTTGGTGTGGTATCGTTTGTCGTTGTACATTTATGCTTTACACAAGTCTGCTTGTTAGTCATATTCAACTTCCCTTGTTTGTCCCTTTTTTTTTTACTCCCTATCCGACCATTAAAAGGTATGTTTTGGAGAAATAAACCCATTAAGACTATATTTATGTTACAGTTTTTGTTTATCTTGAAGCAATTTGGCAAATAAGTGATTGAGATTGTGAACCCTAACTTTGAAATTGTTCATTAATGGAAGGTTTGTTGTGCTGCCCGTTTGAAATTTCATTTGTTCTATAAATATGATAACTAAATGAGGAAGGTACTTCAAAAAATGATTGTTGGATTATTGAATTTTTAGGTTTATAATTTTAACTTCAGGAACATATGTCCAAATGATATTAAACTTAATAGACTAGGAAATTTCTTTTATGTATTTTGTTTTATTAGTAAAATAAAAAAAGTCCATTTTGTTAAAAGGATAGGACCAGATTTGAAACAACACAAGAGGATAGTTTTTAATATTAGTTGTTAATAGAGCTATCACCATGACGACTGCAAAATCTTTGATGCCTTCGAGAACACCAGAGGACAGATGATCGAGTCCAACATCGTCAGATTCTACTCTTAGACCAACGTCTATCGTCCCGACATGAACATCACGAAGGTGGAACTCGTAAGCAAAACGAATTGTTAAGACTCAAGTCTTTCACAAGAAACTCAAGTCTTTTAGCTAGAGACTCAAGTTATAGTGAATTGTCTTCACATAAACTTAAGTCTTTCATTGGAAACTCGAGTTTCCTTAAAAAAAAACTCGAGTCTCGCGTGGGAGACTCGATTCTCCAATCCATTTTAGACTTATTTCAAGATTTTAATGTTTCTAAGCCTTTTCTTTCAAAATCAATCTATTTAATTAGCTTGTAGAAAACTTTAATTTTATCTTTATTACCTAAATGGATCACTTGAGTTAGACTTGATTGAGGTACACAGTTTTTACACAAATACCTAAGTCTTTGGCTAGACTTTTAATAAGCTTTTTCTTTCTCTAGCTTTGTCTCTTGTCTTTATCAGAGTGTCATCTGATGGTTTTGTCTTCATCAAAACTTCCATATTAAAACTTTCATATTTTGGCATTGATGATATTCAATCACAAGAGGTCATGATTTACATTTTCTTCTCTCTAACAACATTATCATCTAATCACAAATCGTTGTGCATGTTAAGTTTATCTCGTCATGTATGTTAAGTTTTTGGACTTTTGTAATAACCACATTAAAGTCATACAAAGAACAATTTTTGATTGATTGACAATGTAAATTTTTTAGTAATGTTATATTCTCCTACAAATCCTTATACTACTTATATAAAGGTGTTAATGAAAAAGTAAATACGTTTAATGTCTCAAAAATATAAAACACATTCAATACTTACCATGTAAAGAAAGTAGGTGGATATTGTAGGAAGATTTATAATTATTCAAAAAAATTTAAACTAATAGTGCATATTTATTAAATTCAAAAAATAAATAAACAAATTTTGATGATGACAGATCCTAAAAAAATTTTGGATCACCATGCATTCCTCCTTGTATTGTAATCATTAGGTTATTACAAGTTTTACAGTTTTCTCCGTTTTTGCCCCACTTTTTATTAATGTTGAAAGGAAGACCCAAGTCAACTTTACTCATCAACAAGCTCTTGTGCTATTCCTTAGCAATCTCCTCCAAATTAACTATGTATAGCGAGATATTCAAGCACAAGCACAAACACATGGGTTACAAGTTGAGAGAGAGGGCGATGGAGAAAGAAAAGGAAGAGGCAATCTAGACAAGGTTTAATGATGATGGGTAGGGGTGAGCATTAGGGGTGATCATACACCGATCCAATCCAATGAAACCAAAAAAACCGATCCAAAAAACTGAAAATCAAATAAACCGAAAACCAAAAAAATTGAAAATCGAAAAAACTGAAATTTTTATTGGATTGGATCAGATTTCAGATTTGATTTTGAAAACTGATCCAATCCAATCCAAACCAAACTTATACATGCATATATATTTTCACTTGTAATTTTCTAATATCGCTCATGTTTATGTTTTTATTTCTTATATATCTGTAAAGTTATTACATAAATTATACTTGTTTATAAAAATATATATTTATTTAAAGATAGCTTTTTAATAACTATTTGAGTAAAGATACATAAACATAATTATCAAATTGTGTAAATTTATTTTTAATAATATATATTTAAAGAGTTATACTAGTATTAGTTATATAATGACTCATTAATGAAATATTTGATATTTTAAATTATTTTTAATATATTTATTATATATCATATTATTTATTTAATACTTTTTTTAAAAAAATAATAGTAAGATTAAAACCAAAAACAAATCCAATCCAAACCGTTTTAAATTAGATTGGATCGGATTGGATTTAAATTTTAAACCAAACCGATTGGATGATGAATTAACAAAGCCGAAGTGATTAGATCGGATAGTTTTTCTCTTCAAAACCAATCCAATCCGCAAACACCCCTACTCAAAGTTGTCCTTCCGTCAGTCTAAAACTAACACCATTAATAATTTAAAGATAATGACAATTAAAAACCGCCACAAAACAATTTTTTTTTCTTTCATCTTCTTCCATTCTCCTCTTCATCTTCCCACCTCGCTCTCTCTCATCTCTCTCCTCATTTTGTCTCTCTCTTTCCCCATACTTTCTCTTTCTGTCTCCCTTTCAAATCCCAATTTTGCAAAATCTGAATCTCGCACACAGTAAAAGAGACAAAAACATCTCACTCAACAACAACACTAGTTTAGATCTATGTTTCCACGCTTAGAACAGAAAAAGAAAGAAAAGTGGTTCTATAGTGACAACTATGATTTTCTCAAGGCGCCCTCAAAACGGTGCAGATTCCCTTCACTTCATTCCCCTTCGTCCTCAAAATGGCGTAGGGTATAGGTTTTTTTGGTTAAAGGTTGAAACTTTTTTGTGTTTTGTGGGTGGTGTAAATTTGGGGGTAAGGGGTTTGAATTTGGCCGCACCCAAAAAAAAAAGGTTTGGGTTAAGGGTGTTCATAGACCAATCTAATCCAATGAAAACCGAAAAAACCAATCCAAAAAACCGAAAATTGAATAAACCGAAAATCGAAAAAATTGAAAATAAAAAAAATCAAAAATTTTTATTGGATTGGATCGAATTTCGGATTTGATTTTGAAAACTGATCCAATCCAAACCGAACTTATACATGTATATATTTTTCACTTGTAATTTTCTAATATCACTCATGTTTATGTTTTTATTTCTTATATATTTGTAAAATTATTACATAAATTATACTTTTTTATAAAAAATACATTTATTTAAAGATAGTTTTTTAGTAACTATTTGAGTAAAGATACATAAACATAATTATCAAGCTATGTAAATTTATTTTTAATAATATATATTTAAAGAGTTATACTAGTATTAGTTATATAATGACTCATTAATGAAATATTTGATATTTTAATTTATTTTTTAATATATTTATTATATATCATATTTTTATTTAATACTTTTTTAAAAAAATTAAATAATAGTAAGATTAAAACCAAAAACCGATCCAATCCAAACCGTTTTAAATTGGATCGGATCGGATTGGATTTAAATTTTAAACCAACCGATTGGATGATGAATTAACAAAGCCGAAGTGATTGGATCGGATGGTTTTTTTCTTCAAAACTGATCCAATCCAATCCACGAATACCCCTAGTTTTAGGTCACTTAGGCATCTTGGGCTATGTAAGCTATGTCTAGTTTTTAATGTCATATTTGTGTGTATATCACATGTACAATCGAATAGCTAAGGAGAAGCCAAAACTATTCTACATTAAGAACTCTTACTCCTTTATTTCTTCTCTCTCTTCCATAGGGAATCCTAAAGCATGTTTTATAAGAGAGGGAATGAAGAAATGGAAAAAAAAAAGAGTACATTGTTCACACTTAATGTCTCATAACGTTATTAACTGAAATGACTTTTTTTTTTATCATCTTCAATTTTAAATTTATTAAAATGGCTAAGTGCATCTTTATCTTTATATTAATAAAAGTAAGGCCTAAATATACTTTTGGTCTCTCAAGTTTTAATTGCACAAATTAGGTCTCCTAAGTATCGCAATTGTGTATTTTTGATCCCCAAAGTTTTAATTGCACAAATTGAGTTCTCCAATTATTGTAATTATGCAATCTTGGTCCTTTTCTCAGTTTTCATTAAATATTTAATAGATTTTATATGATGTTTGTCATGTCATCCATCATCATGTCAATCATCACAGTCATCCATTAAGGCAACATTATCTGTCAAGGTAAATATTTTATAAAAGACTAATAGAGGGACCAAAATCGCATTATTGCGATACTTGGGAGACTCAATTTGCTCAATTGAAATTTAAGAAACTATAATCGCACTATTGCGATACTTGATGAACTCAATTTGCGCAATTAAAACTTGGGAGACCAAAATTGCACAATTACAATACTTAAGGGACTAAAAGTGCAATTAAGCCTAAAAATAAAGTAGTCTAGGAAAAAAAAATCTTATACAATTGAGCACTATTTATTTCTTCTATTTCTGCTCAAAATAAGAATAATATGGTGATTAAATAATTTAGACAATTAAGAGAATTTGTTATATGTATTTGAATTTGAATTTGAATTTTAATAATAAATAAAAATTGAAAACGGTAAGTTACATATGTCACTAATATTCAAATTTCACATTCCGATTATAATTAATTTCATCACTTATTTCCTCATTTACTCAAGGTTACTTCTTAATTCTAATATTTTTCCATTTGTTCCTTTATTTAGTTATTATTATATTATTATAAATATGGATTTATTGTGTATTTGAATTTTAACCATGATAATTGATCATTCATTTTATCACTTATTTTCTCATTTACTCAGGATTACTTCTTAATTTCAATATTATGCAATTTTTTTATTTAGTTATGATTTTATTAATATAAAGATAAGGATTTATTGCGTATTTAAATTTGAATTTTAACTCTGATAATTGATAATCCATTTTATCACTTATTTTCTCATTTACTCAAGATTACTTCTTAATTTTAAGGCTAAATTACATGTTTGGTCCGCATCATTTATTTCAATTCACAATTTTTGTCTCCCTATTTTTTTTAGAGACATTTAGTCCCCTTATTTTCAAAAATTCACAATTTTGGTTTCATCTTCACATCTCTTGTGTTGACTGTTACTAATTTAACGTTGACTTTAATGTATCAGTACTTAAATGATGTGTCAAAGTCAACATTAGAATCAACGATAACATATCAGAGTCAATGTTAAACCACTAATAGTCAACGCAAAAGATTTGACGACGAGACCAAAATTGCGAAATTTTAAAAATAGAATGACTAAATGTTTCTAAAAAAAATAAGGAGACCACAATCGCAGATTTTTAAAAATAGGGAGAACTAAATGTCTTTAAAAAATAGAAGAAGCAAAATTGCAGATTGAGAGAAAATAGGGAGACCAAAAATGTGATTTAGCCTTATTTTAATATTCTGTGATTTGTTTCTTTATTTAGTTGTGATTATATTAATACAAATAAGAATGAGAATTTTCAAGAAATCTAATTACCAAAAAAAAAAACTCACATCATCATCATCACACACTAACCAGCAAAGCCTACTGTCATAAAGGAATAATATTAACATGCAAAATTTGGTGTTTAGGTAATTTTTCTTAATTCTACTTTTTATTTATTTGGCTAAATTACACTTTTAGTCCTCCTATAATTATTAATCTACAATTGTGTTCTCCTTTCTTTAATTGTAGACAGGGTCGGTCTTGAGATTTTTTGGGCCCGAGGTGAAATAGTAGATAAAGTCCCTTTATATACAAGTATTTGAAAATGTAAATATATATTGCATAAAAAAATAGATACATAATTTCATTAAAAAATTACACTTTTTATTATATTAAACAAATAGTATAGTTTTAACAAATCTCATAAAGATATATCACATTTTATTCAATTTATTCCTATATTATTGTCTATAATTCAATTTATGTTCTATCTAAAAAAATACATACACACAAATATTATATAATGTAACCCTTAAAAAGGAAAAAAAAAAAAACTATACACACTATATACGTATATATAATTTTTCAACAATAATTTTATATAATTTTATTTCTTATAACTCCTCCATTTTTATTTTCTTTTTATTTCTCTATTCCTTTCTCATTACATCTTTTATTACATCTCACATTTTTTCTCTATTCTTCCTATCTTTCTTACCATTCAAGATAGATACACCTCTTAGAAAATATACAACCACCATTTCCAATAATTTTTTAGGTCTCTCTATTTTTTTTTCCTAAATATGTTTCTTAATAAAGAAGAAATTGAAATATTATTTCATTGTTTGAAGCAGATAATGGATTATTCTTATTATTATCAGGTTAAAAATTAAATTATGCTTAAACGAAATTTGAGGGTTAACTATGCTTTTAAAACTTCAAAAATGATATCTAAATATATAAGATTTCCAATCATTAAATTTGTTTCCATAAATTTTAAAATCTAAATATCTTTTCTCCCTCTACAACTAATCTTGTAACTTTGTTTAATTTATTTAATTTTGATTTTCATGATATGTGGTCAATTATTATAAATTTTGTAGCTGTTGGTTAAATTTAATATAATAATTTTAAAATTATAATTTAATTTAATTTTTACATTTAGTCCACTCCAAGAAAATGCTCTAGCTTCTTGCTATCGTCTATCAATGATAAAATATCATCATTTCTTATTAAAGCTTATATATATTTTTGTTCTTTATTAATATACTAACTTTTCATTTTAATTCCTTTATAATTTGAGTTTTGATTTGTGTTTCTTATCTTGTTAAAAAAAACAATCACTTTAATTCTACTATCATAGATCTATTACATGTTGATATGTCACTTTGAACTAAAAATTCATTTAACATGGATTTATGAATGTAACATATTAGAAAAATTAACAACAAAAGGAGTGATAATTTCTAATCACATGTCACTTTTTTATTTGGATAAAAAAAGAGATATAAAACGAGACAACAATTTTATTCTATTTATAAAAAACAATATACAAAAATTTCTACACAATCATATATACTTTTTTTTATTTTTTGGGCCCCTTCTAGTCATGGGCCTTGGGCCGTCGCCCCTCTAGACTAGGCCCAGGGCCGGCCCTAATTACAGACATTTACTCCTTCAATTTTTCAAAATTACACAATTTTGATTTTGTTCACAGTTGACCATTCATGGTCAAATGTTGACTATTGACATAGCTTATTGGTGATGACGTAGATTGCTTATATGAGACTCTAATGCTAACAAGACACGTGGACATTGACATGGCAATGATAGAGGAATAGAACTCATGACTTCTTACACAAAAGAGGTTCTTTAACCACTAATAACATGTTTGGATTAACTTTAGAAAACCATGTTCAGGCTAAAATCATAGTGAGTTCACCACAAAAGCAACTAATAGTTGCTTCTAAAAATCATGGTGAGTTCAACTCACCACCAATCCAAACATGCTATATATTTGGTTTATAATGTAAAACATATATTATATATAATATTACTACATGAGATAATTGTAGATATTTTGCCTCCCAAGTATGATTAATGTACGAATTTAATTTTTATTTAATATTAAATTTTTATTAATTAATTTATAGTGTAATCTAAATATTATAATGTTTTATTAAATAACATAAACATACACTCATTTTTTCTTCTATTTCCTTTTTCACCCAATTTTCTTCTCACTTCTCTATTTTTTTTTCTATCACCCCACTTATACTATATTATCTAACAAAATATTATAATAATTATATTATTTTCTAAATTAAAATAATAAAATTTAATATTAAGATAATAAATATTTAACATTAAATAATATTTAATATTAAATTATATAAACTTAATTATTAAATTATAAAAATTATAAATTTAATTAAATGATTTATAAACTTATATATTAAATTAAATTATGTATATTCTAAATTAAATTCAATTAAATATTTAATAAAATTATATAATTTATAAATTACTATAATTTAATAACTTTATACAATTCATTAAATAAATAAGTATATAATTAGAATACATAGAATTTACTTTAATTTATAATTAATTTATAAATTTATAAACTACTATAATTTAATAAATTGATACAATTTATTAAAAAATAAATATATAATTTAGAATATACAACATACATAGAATTTAATTTATATAATTTAATTAATAAATTTATTAACTATTTTATTAAATTTAATTTAGAATAAACATAATTTAATTTAATTTATAATTTTTTTTAATTTATAAATTATTTAATTAAATCTATATAATTTAATATTAAATATGTTATCTTACTATTAAATTTAACTTAAAGAATAATATAATTATTATAATATTTCATTAAACAATATAGTATAAGTGGGGTGATAGAAAAATAATAGAGATGTGAGAAGAAAATTGGGTGAAAAAAGAAATAAAAGAAAAAGTGAGTGTATGCTTATATTAGTTAATAAAATATTATAATACTTACATTACATTTTAAATTAAATAATAATAATTTAATATTAAATAGAAATTAAATTCACACATTAAACATACTGGGAGATACAATATGTGCAATTATCTCATGTAGTAGTATTATATGCAATATACGTTTTACTATATAATCCAAATAAATTAATTAGTTTAGTGGTTAAGAATCTATTATTGTGCAAGAGGTCATAGGTTATATTTTCCCACTATGTAACTAATTTAACCATTTTCTAAACCATATATTTCATTGTCATGTCATTGCCACCTCAGGACCAAAATTGCTATAATTTTAAAAATTAGGAGACTAAATGTCAGCAATTAAAAAAGGAGAACCAAAATTGCAAATTAAAAATTATAGAAAGACAAGAAATATAATTTAGCCTATTTATTTCCTTTTCATCAATTACAAAAGATCCTGTTTATTATATTTTATAACCACGAATTACATTGCTTTCCTTTACCACATATGTATAATATTAACAACAAGCAAAATTTGGTGTTTATTGAATAGGTAATTTTTTTTAATTCTACCTTTTATTTATTTCTTTTTCATCAATAACAAATGATCTTTGTTTGTTATATTTTATAACCATGAATTCCATCCCTTTCTTTTACCACATATAACAAATTATAATTTTTTTTTGTTAGGAACCACGAACAACTATGTTAGTAACCAAACATTTGCTGTTAAGGAATAAGGGACACAAGCTTTCGCCAGTAAGCCCATTAGGAAAGTGACAATGAAAATAACTCCCAAAGATTTATCAACCTCAACATTATTCATTATCAAGTCTTTATGTGTTTTTATTTTATTTAGGACTTATATATTTTGCGAAGTTTGAATGTTGTTTACATTTGTGGTTAAATAACTTAAGTCATGTTTTAATTTTGTTAAATACTTTTTTATATTCAATTGTGGTGTATTAAGAAGTTTTCTGAAACTTAAATTTAGCTACTTATTTATATCATTACTATAACTTTTTGTACAATACAAATTTAACTGAGTCAATTGTTGAATTTGATATTTTTATTAATTAGATTAAGTATAAAAAATTTCATACAACTTTAAAATTATTTAATAATTAATCACATCACTTTTTTTTAGATAATCGTATAAAAATTGTTATACATAATAGTTTGTAATTCAATAACAATATAAAAATTCTTTATGCTCTTTTTTTTTTATATAAAAACTATATATATCTTATATAAGAGACAATTTTATTTGAATCAGTGTAAACCATAGCAACAAACTATTCCTCCAAATATTTAAGAGAACTTCATACCAAAAATCAAATTTAAGAAAGTTGATTAAACAGAAATAATCCCGTTTCAATTATTTCACGCAAATTGTGATTTTATACTCTTGTTACATACACTGTTTATTCAATTTCTAATTGATTGATTTTGTAAAATCATTTTCACAATGGCATTGAAGGATATAAAACAAGAGTGTGAAGGGCAATTTTAGGACGTAATCTCTGTTGTGTTCCGTTAATATTGTTATTATATATATTTATTGTGATTGTTTTTGTTCTGCACTCGTCGTCGTTGCAGTTGCAGTTGCAGTTGCAGGCTTTGCACCTTTCTCTTTCTCTCTCGGGACACGAGAGCAGAATAATGGAGCTCCAAACACGGAGCAGCAATAGTAGCTCCACCTCCGACGCAAACCCAGACCCCCCCCTCTTCGACGACATCGACAGCACGTGTTCCACACCCTACGTCAGCGCCCCTTCCAGTCCCGGCCGGGGACCCATCGCCACCGGCGGGTTCTTCTACAGCGCTCCGGCCAGCCCAATGCACTTCACCATAACCGCCGCTTCCACTCACTCGCCCTCTTCTTCTTTCGAGAAAAACTCCTCTTCCTGCGATTTTGAGTTCTCGGCCCGGTTCGGCTCGACCGGGGTGGGCGGGCCCGGTTCGATGAGCTCGGCTGACGAGTTGTTCTTGAACGGTCAGATCCGGCCCATGAAGCTCTCTACCCACTTGGAGCGTCCACAAGTGCTGGCTCCCGTGCTGGATCTGGAAGAAGAAGAAGAAGAGGAAAACGAGGAAGTTGAATCGCGTGTACGAGGTAGAGATCTGAGGTTGCGCGATAAGTCTCTCCGAAGAAGAACCAGATCCTTGTCACCTCTGAGGAACACGCCTTTAGAGTGGACGGAAAACGAGGATGTGGTGAACGAGGAAAAAACGGACAAGAAGGAAAACGTGACTCCTTCGGTTTCGGGTGGAAGTGGGAGGAGTTCGAAGAGGTGGGTTTTCTTGAGGGATTTTCTGAGGAGCAAAAGCGAGGGAAGGAGTAACAATAAGTTCTGGTCCACTATTTCGTTCTCCCCCGCCAAGGACAAGAAGGCCCAAAATCAGGGAAATGGGCCTCAAAAATCTAAGAAGGTCGCCGGGAAGCCCACTAACGGTGTTGGCGGGAAGAGGCGCGTGCCGGCGTCGGCGCACGAGTTGCATTATAAAGCGAACCGAGCGCAAGCGGAGGAGTTGAGAAGGAAGACTTTTTTGCCGTATAGGCAGGGTTTGCTTGGGTGCTTGGGATTTAGTTCCAAAGGTTATGGTGCTATGAGTGGCTTCGCTAGAGCCTTAAACCCTGTCTCCTCCAGGTAAATTTTCTTATTGGGTTATTATTATTATTATTATAAAAAAAATTGTACAGATATCATTGTTATTATTATTATTACTTCTTCCATCGTTTAGTTAATTGTGGAAGCTTTACGATCACCTCTTGCGTCGAATGTTGGCTCTGTATCTTCCATTTCACGGAGTGGATGAAACTTGAGGTTTCTTCATTCCCCATCGTCCTTGTAGATGCTCATGAACACTGTACAATATTTGTAGGCTACTCGCAGCATTTTGTTTTACTATTTACGATTGCTGTGCAGTGCAGTAACTCGAGTCGAGCTTATATTCACACTAGCCGTTTCTAGTTTTGGAACTTGAAATCTTCGATATCTTCTCAGTACTTCAGAAAAACAGCTTCCTCAGTTTTTCTCCTTTTTTTTTTTTAATTCTTAAATGCATTTTTTTTTGTGGCTAAATCAGGCTTAAGTAACGTCATCATTGGTGTGCGTACAGCTGGTACTATTGAGCGAGAGAGAGAGAAGCGTTATAGTATTAAGTTGTATCATTAAGTTGATGAAAATAAAAAACGGGACGGTTACAGAATCCACGTGGTGTGGGCCTGTGGGGAGGCTGTGAGGTGGTTAGGCCCCAGAGTAACAGTGTAAACACAATTGAAAGATGTTTCTAGTGTAGCGCTAAGCAGACCCACAATTGAAAGATGCTTGTGTTTGTTCTCATCTTTTGCGTCCTAAACTTTTTGTTGCTTATGCAAATTGTATATCTGTCGGGACTCGAAATAGGGCAAATAGATTAGATGACCAAGTTTGCCCCTTGTCTGGTTGTGTTTAGGATTATCTGCTTGGGGTGGGGGGCGTAAGGTGTTACATGTAACCCTATAATAATTATTAAGGCCTGATGATAATTGACATATCATATTGGATTCAGTTAAAAGAAAGAGGTTGTAAATCTATGTGCGACAAGGTGCCTCTTAAGATGTAGACATAAGGGGATTGAGATCATTTCATATTGACTTGCCGATAAATGTAAGAAAACTTGTAAGTTGGAATGGAACTTGCGTAATGAGGAAACCCTAACACATGTTCTATTTTCTAGTTGCTTCTATAGTAGTTTTTTATTAATATTTATGTTTATTTTTAAAACAAATTCTACCGTTCTGTTGTTTGGTGCACTCAGTTTTCTTATTCGAACAGATTAGTAGGAAAACTGAGAGAGTGAAGATAAAATGTAGTTGTAACGTTTACTTTACCTACCACTAATACTATCAATTATTAGATTAACTGTTGAGGATTATTGGGTGATCGGAAAATTTTCCAACGTAGCCAATAGCTGAGATATGAAAGTCAACGAGGCCGGGCCCAAGTCCTTGATAAGAGGGTGGCGTTCAAATTTTAGCTCCTTCAAAACTGAAAACCAATAGTTGTAGCAAAATCACGCCACTTTTTCCTGACTAATTTTTATTATTTTGAACAATTTTGAGTTACGTCCCGGGAGTTGAGCGAAAGTTTTGAAAGTATAAAACTTTGCTAAAAATTAAGTTTTGTTTTTTATGTAATAAATATTTTTAATAAGAACTTTTATTTTTTAGTTAGTTGAAATCAGTTTGGTGTTAACAAAACTCTATTATTAAAGTGGTGTTTAAAGGATATCTATTAGGATCATGAAAGGGTGAAAATGGAGAGCTCCAGATTCGACGCAGGCCATCAAATCAGAACTTAAGAACTGTGGGATGAATTAGTGGATAATTAGAACTTGTGTTTTGAATTCAATTTATCAAAATCTGAATTATCTAATCTCCATCGGTTCTAATTTGCCGATTGCACCGACTTTGCTAACTTTATACTATCCTAAGTCCGGTAGGATCTCATTGTCCAACGTTACATCCATTATACAGTGTCGAGTGTCCAAACAATGGCGTACGAGAAAACGTGCTTACCACCAAAACAACTGTTCACCACCTAAACATAACTATTCATTTTGACGTTTCCGTTGGATGACCTACCACTACCAGCCTTACCTGTACCTGAGATTATTGTAATCTGCCAGTGCCACCCTAACCCTGGTCATTTTGCCTTTTTTCTAGTTTTTTATATTTGACAAAATGTTTAATATTTTTTGTCTATAATTTACTTAGATTTTAGTTTTAGTTGTTATACTTTTAAAAGTTTGTGTTTTAGTCTTTATTCGAGTTTTAAAATTATAAAAATTAAAATTAATCTTTTAAAATATGAGAATTAAAATTACAATAAATTATAAAGGCTAAAAATATATTTATATCCTATTACAACTTTTTGTTTCGGCGGAGACCTTAAGTCAAGGGATGGGGTTAGTGTCGCAAAACACGGCCTGTAGCCCAAACCCTCTGCAACACAGGAAAGCGGGGAGTGTGATCTTCAATATTATAGCATGACAAGGAGGGGGGCCCTCCTACTCAAACTCCTCTGTGGGCCTTATAGAAACATGGCAACGTACTAGTTCAGTAAGTTTTGAGTCTGATTGGGGTGAGATGGATAGCGCGAAATGCATGTGGGTTTCTCTCCTTTCCCTTTCTCCTCACCCCAGGGCCAGGTGGTGCTATGCCCTAGCCATGTTGCAATACACGTAATTTTACTTGTATTTACTTTTTTTGTGCAAACTAAGACAAAATAATGAGGATAATGGTGCCAACAGAATGAGAGAAGCAGCCCGCAACGCCCTCCCGCCTCAAAAATAAGTGGGGAAAGAGAAAATGAATATACTATTGTAAAGATGTCAAATTATTTCGTTTTATTTTTGTATGATTATCTTTTTCATTTTATTTAAACAGTATATAAGCCGAGTAAGAATCTTCTTGAAACTTCTGAAATACAGTGAATGAAAAACCATACTATCATTGAGAATCAATTTCACACCTAACACCTTTTTAATGTAAGATATGTGCTGAAATTAATTTAAATATACATTTCAATTACGATTAATGATTCACAATTAATGCTAAAAAAATCGATTCTACCAAAATCTTAACCACAAATGCAACGATCTCTTGTTGAAACATTTTCTCCTAAATTACAAATAGTATGGCAGCTACTGACATGGCAGCATGAACTTAATGGAAAATTCAATTGCAACGGCCAACTGCAATGGTAATTTGTAACATTACATAAATAACAAATTATATAGGTAGCAATATTATGCAACTATACATTGGAAGCCCGCACAACACACCTAACGGAAACATCTATGGAGGCCAAAATTTATAGTTACAATATAAGAGCCAAAAAAAATGAACAGTTGCTACTGACGACTACTAGATAGTATAAGCTTAACTGAGTTATCCGCATGTTTTTAATTTCATCTCCTTGATTGATTAGTTTGTAATAGAAAGAAAATGTTGGCAAACAAGCTTTGGGTAAAGATAAAGTTTTTCATACATGTGGGATTGTAATTGTAGGCCGGCAAGGATACTCATTCGAAGGATCGAAGACACACTAAACATTTCACGCTGCGTGGCTAGCGATAAAAACAGCTCAACGGAATCATAAGTGACGAGAAAAGGCAAAAAGGAAAAGAAAAGAAGGCTATAACAATCTCCAAATTAAACCTGAACCTGAAGTCAATAGGTTTAGAATACGATTTCTCAGACGAAAAGTCTACTTTTGCTTTAATTTTACGACCTGGTACATGATCAGTGCAAAAATGTGAGTAAAAGACTTCATATTTAGAGGAAATGATCATCAAGAAAACTAGGGTGATAACACCTAAGAAACTCAGGAATAACAAATCATATCTCCCCGCAGAACTGAAGGAAATGACTCTTCTATCACAGTAAGATCAAGCAAAGGTAGATAAGATGTTCTTCTTGAGAGTGAACTCATCTGCTTTTGCTGGGCTGATTGACTGCATCAAAAGACATAAAAATTCATAGATGGTTCAGACGAGTAATCCAAATTACTAATCAATGTTAAAAATGAAAGTTTTTTTCTTGTGCTAATTGATCACTTAGAATGTTATCACACCATCAGACCCCTTACCTAAACCTTCAATAAACAAAAATTACGAGAACAGTGTCATCATTTACATATATCATCACAAGTAGTGCGGTACAATGAAAAGATGTCTCCATTGTAAATTGAAAATGTAATAAGCCTTTGGAAAATTGAGTTCCGTTAAAGAGACCAGCATGTCACTTGAGATAATTCCATCATATCAAATTCCTTAAAGCAAAACTATGGATCTTTAATCTCATACTCATAAATCATAACGGCTTTGGTCCCAAGCATCTTATTTAAAAAATATATGAGTTGTAGAAAGTTCAACCAAAATATTCATTGTCATGTTGCTCTGTGCAGCATATAATTTGTTGTTTGTTCAACAGAATTAAAGAGCAACATATATATGGACATGACCAGAAACTCATAATCACAGGGTTTAATCTGTCATTAAAGATTTTGCACATTCTTCGATAGAAAAATACGAATTTAACACAACTGTATTATTTTTTAGGTGGTTGCTTCATGTTTTTATGTCATTGAACATGGGACCTCCCATCCCATGGAGTGGAACCACGTGCAATGAATCTGACATGATGATATGCACGTTTCATGTTTATAATATTTTGATCATATTAGTCTCAAATACATTTATGATATTAAACATGATGTGATAAATTACCTTCTCAAGCATGCGCTCAAGACGTTGAATTTCATTCTTTGTGTAGTCTGCACCCTTGTCCATACCCTTCTTAGCAAGTTTTAAGTAGAGGTCGCCATGTCTGGCACAAACAAAAAGGACATATCTCAGAAAAACAAACAAATAAATCTTTATAATTAAAGAAAGACATGTGGGTAAACAGTTAGGGCTTCACAATAATCACAGTTCAAAATAAAACCTACGCAAACCATAACATAACAGAACCATAAAATCGTTCAAACCTTGCAGCAGAACCTTTAAGCTTCTTAACTTCCTCCTCAAGCCGGGAATATACTGCCTTTTTCTCATTATCATGAGCACTCACAAATTCCTTCACCAAGCCATCCAGAGATGCTATTATACCAGCCTACAGCAAGAATAATTTAGCCATTCAGATAAAAAGTATATCATTATGGTCTCTTTTATTAGTAAATATATGTTGTTTAACTAACTTTAGAAGTAAGTTGCCCCTGCCCATCACGGTAGGTGCCACATTTTTCATTGATGAAAGCTACAAAATCATCCAAATCTTGGCCACCGCCATAATCTTCACCATCTTTATTGCTCTTTGGGAAAAACTTCAGGGTAGGATAGCCACTAACACCATATCTGTATTGGCAAATTTTCCAAATTAGGCACATGCATTTCTTAAATATGATTTCAACCTAGTTTAAATAGAAGATAAATCAAAATATGTCACTACTCACTTCTCAGCCAAATCCTTATACTTGTCAGCATCAACATTGGCTATAACTACTTCTTCATCCAGTTTAAATGCTGCAGCAACCTTTTCATAAATCTGAAGAAATAGTAAAAACACTTTATCAGGATAGACCTTGACATAGTCACAGGCAGGTGAAACTCATTAAGAAACAATAACCATAAGCTATGATAGAAGTCTAAGGACTGAAGAACATCCTTACAGGGGCAAGGGCATTGCAATGACCACACCTGGAAGACAATTAAATTTATCAAGAAAAATATTCAAAACAAAAATTGAATATGAAAAAAAATTAACCATATAATAAAGTTTTGACTTTTGACAGATCATCTATGCTTAATCTATACTTACCATGGTGCATAGAATTCCACAAGAACATCTTTTGTTTCATCCAAGACAACCTCATCAAAGTTATCTGGAGAGAGAACTACCACACTGGACGGAACAGAAGCTATCTTCACATTGGTAACTGCATTAACAAGATATTTGATATCAATGCCAAATCAACTTATTATTCCGCAGAGAAATGTTAGAAGAATTGAAAAACACTAAAAATACCAAGCAGAACAAAGAATGGATGGTCAACTGTCATGAGAGCATACTACAATAGAGACACTGAACAGGCAAGCAATAAAAGGGGAAAACAGCATGGGATGGTTATAGAGTATATTGCTAGGTATTCAATACAATGACTCGAAAGTCACGACAATATTGGATAATAATTTCAAGCACAATCAATCAGAAATGCATGAATGCACCAAAATTCATTTAGTTATAAATAGATGCAAGTGGATGCAGGTTAGCTTTCCCAACATGTGCACCACAACAACAACAACAACAAAAAGAGACTTATCAACATTCTTGAAAAACATTTATAAGTCCAACACTCCAGGCAGTGGAAGTTTATTGATACTCTTTAAATCTCCTCACCCAATTAAAAATAAATAATTCAAAATATGCTAAAGTCAAGATCCCAAGATCAGCATACAAATCAATAAAGTTGTTTTAAAATACACATATTGACATCATGCAAATAGGCACTACAAGATAAATACCTGCTTCAATGTTCACAAACGCAGCAAGGGCTTCTGCAGTACGTGCACCTTCGTACCTAGAGAATTCGTTCAGATGTGGATATCAGATGCAATGAAGAGCTACAAGTTAAGAACAATAATATTTCTGACATTTTCTATGGTAAAAAAAAAAAAAGGTGTGAAAGCAAAGGAAATGGGCAAAGTGCTCACTTCTTCGGTTCTAGAGATCCCTTAGGAAACCACTGAATCGTAGGGTAACCAGAAGCCCCATATTTACTGCAAACGCTTTTATGTTCATCACAATCCACCTATCCAAAGATCCTCGGAATGTAAACACATTTTTGGTGCTAAAATAAAACGAATTACATTTTGAAGAATCATGACAAAAGTCAAATCTCATTAAAAAGACCAACCAACCTTCCCAATCAAAACGGACTTGGTTTTCTTAAAACTCGTTCCGAGTTGTTCGTACTCCGGGGCAAGCCTTTTACAGTGTCCACACCTGACACGGAAAACACAATTCGCATTTCACAATTCATAGTAATGGAAATAATGAAAGGGAGGCGCGTGAGATGAGGGAATCGCGATTCGCGTGTACCAGGGAGCGTAAAACTCGACGAGAGCAGCGCGATCCTTGCCAACCTCGTTTTCGAAGGTGGCCTCCGTGAGCGCGACGACGTCGTCGGCTGAAGCCGATGAGAGAAACGTCATCAGAGCTATGGCTGCAACGCCCAGCATGATCCTCGTTGTGAAGCTCCACATTGTTCGCTTCCTCGTCGATCTCTGTCGATGTTATGTTCGTATGCGAACGCACCTTCCCCTCTTCTCGTTGGATTTGGTCTCGGCTCTCTCTTTGCTCTGTTTTTTCCTTCTTCTTCTTTTTATTTCTTCCCTTCAACGTAAAGGGTACATAAATGCAATTAAATCAAACCCGTAAATTATTAAACTAAAGTCCAGTAACACATTTTTAACTCACTCTTTTTAACGTATTTTTTTACTAACTAAAATTTATTAAAAATTATAAAATTATGAATAAAGTTTTTTTAAATAAGACATAAAGTTTACGTAATTTTATAATTTTTAATAAATTTTAATCAATAAAAAATAAAATATTAAAATATAAATAATTCTAAATTTTTTTTATAAATTATTTTAATTATTAGTTCAATGAAGAAAAAAGTTAATATATTTATATTTTCAAGATATTAAATATATTCATTTTTATATTTAATAATTTTAATAGAATGTTAAAAAAATTAATAAGAGATGTAATATTACTCACGCCTTATTAGTATTTTTCAAAACTAAAACCTGCATAAGTAATTAGATGGCTCAATTGTGGTCAAAATGTATTTAAATCAGGAAACTAATTTTATTTATTTTTATTTCAAAGTTGGAATATGGTTAGGTAAAAATTGGTTTTAACTTTTAAGTAATAACTCCAAGTTTCGAACTTTGACATTGTATCTGTCAAAAAAAAACGTTGACATTGTATATAAAATCCTTTTTTTTTTCAGTATATAAAGTCCATTTAGAGTTATAGTATGTTTCTATTGCGATCAATTGTAATTAAGTAAGTAGTATTTTACTTACTTTTTCCACGTCTTAAAAGTTATTTTAAAATTAAAGTCAAAAATGAAAATTTCAAAGACAAAACCAAAGTTAGTTGACAATTAAGATATTTTTTTAGCTTAAAGTCACTGTTCGATAAAGTTAAAGTATGAAAATATGTGAATGTGATGTGAATAAATCTATAAATCTTTGATATTATCTTACGCTTCAACGACAAATCTAGCATCTGAAACTCCAATACAACACTTACACCATGTTTATATCTACCATTACTCAAAAATTGTAGCATCAAACACACATTGAATTTGATGAAAAATTAAAAAAAAAATGGCATAATATAAATGTGAATTCAAGTAGTTGGTCTGAGTGGCAATAGACTCAAGTCCCTTAAGCAAGTAGTCAGGAGTTCAAATTTTATCCCTTAGATATAATGAAAACTTGATTGAGAGTGTGCAACCCATGTTTGAATACCTTTAGAGTGAATGACTAAAAATAATCCTTATAATCACATGTGTATAAAAAAAAGTGCATTCAAAATCAGTGACTCCACCATTAATCTCAAATAAATTACGCAATAGTCAAGAGATTTCAACTTTATTTTTATCACTCATAAGTTGCACACACCTATTGTAGTTGCACACACTTGTCAACTTTGAGCAAGATTTTTGTTTTTTGGGTTTATTACTCTATGTAGGATTTAAGTTAGCTACTCTATGTAATCTTAGGTTTGATATTCTATGCACATTTGAGTGCACAAAAAATACTAAGATTGAGAGATTAAACATGTGCTTAGACACACGCTCAATAGTATGAATAAGCTATAAATTGTGTCAAATTTATTTAATGATGTAGAAACTACAAATTATTGCCTTTATTGCCATGCGCATCAAATGCAAGAAAACGTAAAACTAAACATGCTATGAATACAAAGATAATAGAAAAGGAGAGAGAGAGAAAAATATAGGCATGTGTGAAGTGAAAGAAAAGGGTAATGAGAATTGAGAAGGATAAGTTATGATTAGGATAGAAAGGCATCATGGCTAGGTAAAAGAAGGGCATCATGTTTCAACAAAGAAGGAAAATAAGGGGAAAAAACTTCTCATGTTAGTTTTTTAAGAAAATACTTTTTTCATTAAAAATGAGCTATTTTTTAGATTTTTCAACAAAATAGTATTTGACCTAATTTTTCTTTTTAAAATAAGGAAATATTACTAAGTGACCTTAAGACTCAACAAGGGCAGCAGAATAAATTTTTAAAAGCCTTTCACAATCCTTTTGCAAATAATATTTTTAATTTTCCTAATTTATGTTTTTTCCGCAAAAGTTAGAGCAAATAAATAAATAGGTAATACAAATCAACTACACAAATAATAGTATAATGAATTAGGAGTAATCGATAACATTGTATAAATTTACCAAAAAAAAAAAGAAATGAGGTTACAAGAGGTGCAAACTCAACTTATCTTAGCTCAGTCACCATGCAATTACTCATGACTTATGTTCAGTCCCTAAATTAAACATGAGATTTTATTCCATGATTAAAATAATTTATACGATATCAAATTACAAAAGGGATATTGCACCCTTGTAAAATCATTTCTTACTTAAGGAATATCTCATCCTTATAACTTAAGTAATACCTATTAGGTTCAAATCCCTTTTAATATGTGGTTTTAATGACAACAAACCTTTCAAACTAAATATTAAGCTTTCTAAATGATTACTACTAGTAAATCTTCTTGAAAATATGTTAAGAACAAGTTTCTTAAGAAATACAATAACTTAGCATCATGATGCAAAGAAACTACAATCTATATGATGCAAGACATGAACCAAAATGAAAGAACCAATGCTTAGAAAGTTGGATATATGTTCAGAATGCTAGGAACAATGGCTCAGGAAGCATGTTCCTCGATCAGAATTTGCAGCATGTCAAAAAAAGAAAAACTAAAGAATTACAAAGGTTAATTGAATCCATGAAGATTTGTGTCAAGACACATTCAACAATCATTTTGAAGTCCTGTTACATCTCAAAATGCAAAGAATAAACTACTTACAATGAACAAGATTCATTCCAAGCACTTAAGTTTTCTTTCTAACAAACTCACTTCTACTCAATCATTTTCTTAGCACGTAAGAAGAAC
This sequence comes from Spatholobus suberectus, assembly GCA_004329165.1. Classification (NCBI taxonomy): domain Eukaryota; kingdom Viridiplantae; phylum Streptophyta; class Magnoliopsida; order Fabales; family Fabaceae; genus Spatholobus; species Spatholobus suberectus. The sequence goes on from CM014732.1 coordinate 7,020,198, forward strand.
ATTCTGAATGAAAAAGAGAGTGTGAAAGAAAATAACCTTCTTAAAAAGTTTTTTTACATAATAAGAAAACATGTTTAGAAAGTTACCTACACTTTGCTCATAAAGTTGGTTGTTTAATCAGAAAGTTGCTTATGGTGAATCAAAAAGTTATTATACCTTGATAAGAAAGCAATTGGTCTGCAATCAAAAAGTTATAAGCATGAAATTCTAAACATCTTAAGAAATCAAGTTTCTCATCATTCAAACTCAAGTGTTCTCACATAGTTATATCCTTGAAGATTCTCCAAGTTTGGAACACATTCAATGGGTTTAGAAAAGTTATCTCATATGCTATATTCAAAAGCTTGCTATCAGAAACTTGCTTAGAAGAGCCTTTCAAAAAGGTCTATGCTAGAATGTTGAAAGATCTCACAAATGAATCAACATTCTAAGGCACAATAATCTCATATGAATAGTCTTGCATCACCATGAGATTGAGATCACATCATGATCCATCAAAACAAGGAACATGGATAGGATGGGATGGAATAAGGATGATGATGCTTCACTACTTCACAAGTCTTTTTATTCACTAAGAGTTGTATTCTTTCATGGTGAACCATCATCATCCTTAAATCCTCTTTAAAAGAAAGAGAGTGTTTGACAACGTAATAGAGTTATTGTATTCCTTTCTAAGAGAAAGAGAGTTGTGTTTCATCATATTTGGTGAGAATTGAGAGATAACCATCCAAAAGGGGTAAGATTCTTTGAATGATCATCTTGAGAAAGAAAGGCAAGTTTTGTAATCCTACTTTAATAATGAAGATCTTTTGTTGGACTAGGTCTAGTGGTTTTTCTTTACTCACATTGAGATTCTTTTTTATGTAAAGTTATGGTGTTATTTTTCTACCCTCTATAATTATATTTGCTTCTGCATAATGCCTATTTTGTGTTCACGGTTGTGAGATTTTGATCTGTTAATTCCTAACAAAAATAAACATAATAAAAGAAAGGATAAAGAATGAGCAACAAAAGAAGCAATAGGGAGGAAAGACATTAGGAGAAGATAACAAATGTAAAAGAAGTTTTTTTGTTTTAAAAAATTGTCAGGCTACAAAAAACTCACCAACACAAAGACTTCTGCTATGTGAAAAAAGAATGAAACTGTAAAAAAAAAATTATAATAATTGAGCACATATGATTGTTTTCAAAAGCATTATAAAAGAAATAAATCTAATAGTACTACTTTGTCTGAAAACCAATGCCATTATTAATCGATAGTAGATTAGACAAAAGTTTAGAGTGTTTAGGTGGGAAAATAGATAACTAAAAAGGTGATACGTGAGAGAGCAAAATCTTATTTTATTAATAATTAGTGTTTGCCCCATGTTGCACAGGGACATATATTTGGTTATAGATTTAAAAAAAAAAAACTATAAAATTGCATGAAAAATTATGTTTAAAATATCTAAAAGATTTAAATTATATTAAATTTAAATAATTTTGTAATTTTGAAATGTGAAATGATAAAGTAATTCTTTTATTTTACAAAATGTTATTAATTTTATAATATTTAAAGTTTATAAATACTATGTTGAATAGTTTAAAATATAAAAATTAATTAAATTAGATGCAAACTATTGAAATAAAATACGTCTTAAAACAAATTATTATTTTAATATCTAATAGATAATTTATATTTCACTATCACTTATGTAAGATAAATTGTTATAGGTGTTTAATATTATCTTCTACTTGTGAGAAGAAAATGTATTAACTATTAAGTTCTCTAATGTAGGTATTTTTTTCTCCTTAACATAATTGTGAAATATTAGCTAATTGTAAAAAATATATTAATTGTACTAAATACTTAAAGGAGTGATATTTTTATCTAAATATTTCAATCACTTTTTATTAAGTAAATTCTCTTTTTAAAATTATTTTTATTTTTCAAATTAATTCAAAACATTTAAAATTGCATCTACAAATTAAACATCATAAAATCTATATAAAAAAAGGTAATAAATTAACAATTTAAAAAAGTTGAATTAAATAAAATCATTTTAAAATATTAATGGCCTGTGCGTAAAATCTGTGGTAATTTTGTAATACATTTCTTATTTGTATGTAAGTAGAGTTTAATACCTTTACATTTCCCTTATTTTTTTTTGTCAAAACTTCCCCATGGATCTTGAATTGGCGAATCCCAAGTATACCCTTGCCTTAGTTTAAATACTGCTAAAAGTCTAGAACGAAAAATATCGGAAGACTTTCAAAAAATTGGAGATCTTTCTTATACCTTGTGCGAATTAGTCTTCAGGAAAAGGTTACTTGGGAGCTACAAAATATGTATAAATATGGCTGTAAGAAAATAAGGTGAAGGAATGTATGGCAACGACACTTTGTATAGTAAAATTGTTGAAACGAAAACTCCAACTTACACCATATGCATGGTTGGTAAAGTTTTTGTAGAAAAATAATTGTCTATTTTTTAAAAACTCTCTCATTTTTCATACATTAATTCCAGTAAAAGGGGGTTAAAAGTGATTAAAAAATGTCGAATTGTTCATTTAATTATGTGTAAGCCTTTTTTGGTTGGGAGTTTGATATTTAAAATAGAAATATTCAAACCTGATAAGGACTTACTACAATAGAAATTGCCTATGAGGCTATGACCTACATATGATCTTAAAAATAAATAGAAATAGATGCAGATAGTATTGGTTGAAATGATGTAAGAAAAATGAAGGAAAAAAACTCACCACAAGATGTCACATGTAAAATAAAGTCCACTTAGCAACCCTCTTTTATATAATATATAGATATAGATAGATAATAGATAATAGATTAATTATATTTCATTTTATATTAAGGAGAAAATTAAGGAGATTAAAATAAGGTTAGGTTATTTCAATTTTTGACACACATTGTTTTGGTATCAAGTGTATTTTATCTTTGTAATTTCAGTTAATACATTTTTTAATTATTTATAAAAGTTAGATCATTTACAATTAAAAACGAAAAATAATAAAACACTACCTTGTAATATGTTTCACACGCACACAAACATAAGTATATGTAATAAAAAAATTATTTAAATTTATTTTAAAGACATCTAATTTATATTATATGCAATGTCTAAATGTTCACTTTTGATGAATCATTAATTAGACCTTTTTTTTAAATTAAAATAGAAATGGGGTGTTGCGAGAATCGAACTCGCGACCTCTCGCACCCGAAGCGAGAATCATACCACTAGACCAAACACCCAATGTGTTTATTAAATAAACTTTTATTTTTTACAACTGTTGATTAGTTTGTTAATCCCTCACCTTCTCAGAGCTTAACTAGGGTTTCATATCAGCCTGTGAATGTGCCCTTTATTTCAATCAATTACCAAAGAGTAACTGCCTCCAGATTTGTTTGTTCATCATTTGTTTTGGTTGTATCAATGTCTAACACCAGCAACAATGTAAGTGCAGAATTTGGAATCTACCCTTGTTTCATCTCCACAATCCATCGATGGTTTTGGAGTATGCTTTTGTTTTTCTAATTATTAACGTGATTGGCTTGAACCAGGTCGTTGGGGTCGACAACACGTTCAGAAGAAAATTTGATCGCGAAGAGTATCTGGAACGTGCTCGGGAGCGCGAGAGAGAGGTGTGTTGTTGGTGTTCCTTATATGCTGATTTCTGTTTCTGATTTTTGAATAATTTAGGTTGGTTAACTGTGCCTGTGTGTTTTCAATTTTGAACAGGAGGAGGAGAATCGATCGAAACCTAAAGGTAATCACCCAATTCGTGATGGGGTTGGAGTTATGTTTGCTTTGAGTAACAACTAACATCATCTTATTGGTGCAGCTAAAGGTCCTCTCGTGCAGAGGAAACCCTTGAAACATAGAGATTATGAAGTGGACCTTGAATCCCGCTTGGGCAAGACTCAGGTATGCTACTGTGAACACTATCAATGCTCTAGTAGTTCTAAATGAATGGTAAGCATCTATAAGGTTCTTAAAAATATGTAAGCATTGTATGTTGTAGGTCATCAGGGGTCACATTCACTGGTACGAAAATTTTATCACATGATTCTGCTGTGCTGATTGCATGCAATATTTTGCAGGTTGTTACACCGGTTGCGCCACTAAGTCAGCAGGTACCTGGTTTATACTTTTTCATGTTTGTTTTAGATTTCTAGTTATCGCTTATTATTTATTCAATTCAGGTACTTTTAAATTAGAAACAAAATAAAAATTCTTTTGTCATATTGACTTCTTTTCAAATTTCAAATTTTGTCGGGGGAGGTGCTATGGGTGATTAAGTGTTTAGGATGAGTAATAGACTTTGCCGGTCACACATAGGGACACTTCTTTTAATGAATTTCAAAGTTTTCCAGATTCATGTTGAACCCTAAGTGATGCAGTTAATCAAATATCTGTTTCATTCATGTCTAATCATGTATAAATTTTGTGTATTGATATAACGCATGTACCTAAAAATTAACTGTTGCCATAATTCAGGCTGTTAATGTCTGGGAGACCCAAGACATTAGCGAACTCTCCTTAGTAAAATCTGGCATTTTATAAATGTATGGCATTGTCAATACCCATAAATATTCTCCACTCTTTTTTCTGTGACATGAGAATGCCTTTTGGTGCACAATTTGCATATGGTTCCCAGGTTCAGTTGAATTATGGCTTTTAGTTAGTTTTGAGACCCCAACTGGGCTTATTAATATCTGATTCTAGTGTGAGAGGTTATCTGAAACTACACGAAACGTGAAATAAGATGGAAGAGGTAGAGACCTGGAAATTATCATCTTCACTGCCTCTTGCTTGGGGAAAATTTCAGCCTTTTTGATGCGTCAGTTGTATATATGCTCCAAGGAGTACTAGGAATAGGACTTATTAAATGATTTCACAGGTTTTTGTTTTTGCTATCTGGATCTAGGTTGTGAAAATTGCATGTAAGATCACAAGATCACACGCTTTTGTGATTTTTTCCCCTAAACTCTGTGCAAGATCGATCCGAGGATCATGTTTCATAAAGATCGCTGTGGATGCAATCTTCCTTTTCCAATATTGCACAATCCGCTTTGTGCCATTCTTCCCATGTGGTACAGAATCGTTTGCTGGGCCACCTGAGTCGTTTGTAGTGCTCAAAAATTCTTCATTTCACCTGTTTTGCAAAATCATCTCACACAATGACAACTTCGATTAGTGCTTTTTTTTTCCCTCTCTCGCGCACTCTCTGCTCTTTATTTCACTGCAACCACACTCTCTACTCTTCGTCTTTGCACACCTTGTGCCTTGTGCTCACTGCAAAGAAGAGAGAGTCTCTTCATCTCTTGCGTTTCATCTGAACCGTTGCGGTTCGTCTCTGTCTTGTTCATAACGTGCGTCTCTGTGTTGGGTTCTGTTCTATTGTTCTTGCTCTGTTTTGTTGTTGTAGTGCAGTGCCTCTCTTGTTCACTTCTCTTTTTTTTATTGGGCTGTTATTGCGGCTGAGTTAGAATTTTTGATTTATTTTTTTACTTTGATTTACGTAAGCTGAGTTTTTTATGTTTTGTATTTTATGTGATTGATTATGAGTTATTTAGGATTTATTAATTATGATTTATAAATTTATAATTTTAAATATGAATTTTTAATTTTGTTAAATGTTATCATTTACAAGATATTTTCTTTATTTATGTAATTTTTATCACATGTATATCTTTATATATAATTTGTGTCTTTTCGAGAAGATCGTACGATCCGTGTTACGATTATTTGATTTACAATATTTCATTCTCTTACCGATCCCGTTTAAGATCTTGATTTTCACAACATTTCTGGATGATCTTTTTGTTACACAGATCATGTACAATTTTTGGATTTAATTATGTTCATTGCAGGCTGGATACTACTGTTCAGTTTGTGAGTGTGTGGTAAAGGACTCTGCAAACTACTTGGATCATATTAATGGAAAGAAACGTATGTAGTCTTTTTGACATGTTTCCTCTGATTTTTCTGTGTAACTGCTTTAATTGCCTTTGCTTTGCTCATATTTATTCTTATGTTGTCCCATAGATCAAAGAGCTTTGGGCATGTCTATGCGAGTAGAACGTGCTTCTCTCAAACAGGTGCAACTTAAGATTGCTTTATATTACCTATGAAGTCAAATGACAAATCCAATACCTTTGGCATGCATGCATGAGTGTGCCTTTGTGTGTCATTTAGTTTCCATAGTTTTATATGTGCCTTTGCATGACTGTAGTAAATCTTTTGATGAAACACAGGTTCAGGAACGATTTGAAGTTCTTAAGAAACGTAAAGATGTTGGCAGCTTCACAGAGCAAGGTAAAGACTTGGATAAGAGAGGGGGTTGGCTGTTTTTTTTTTTCATAGAACCAGACAACTTTAAAGTCTGTATATTTTTTTTTCTTTTTTTTTCCTCCTTGGCTATGTAGAAGTTCAACTAATCTTTCCTTTCAGTGGTGGGTCTTGAGCTAAAATTTTGGGGGAACCATATAACAATTTGGTAATATTTAAACGAGTAATATATGATTCATTAAATACTCTAGTAAAACTTAAAATAAAAAACTATGGCCATGTAATATATTGATTATTTTTAAAAGAAATGTGTTTTTTTTTTTTAAAAGTATTCATGTGGAATTTTAAAATTTTTGGCAGCCAGTCCACACCAAGGTCCACCACTGTTTAAGATGGACTTGGTTCTTGAATATGGAAATTAACTTGTATTTTTTCACAGATCTTGATGAGCGGATTTTAAAACAACAACAAGAAGAGGAAGAAAGAAAGCGACTGCGTCGAGAAAAGAAAAAAGAAAAGGTAAGAGTGTGTATAGTTACTTGTGTTTAGTTAGAAATAGGCAATAGGTTGGAATAAACCTTCTTTCTATCCTCCCTCTACCATATCTGTCTAGTTTCTTTTCTTTCTTTCTTTTTTACTTTAAGATTGCCGATGTAAAATTATTTTTTAACGTTATCCACTTATTTTAACTGTTAACAGTTGCATCCATCTTTCCAAAAATGATTTTTAATGTTGTTTTAATAAATAAAAGATTGTTTTTTATTTTTCACAACTTAATAACTAACTTGTGTTCTATTTTGGATTCAGAAGGAGAAGGCTGTGGAAGAACCTGAAATTGACCCTGATGTTGCTGCCATGATGGGGTTTGGAGGTTTCCGGTCATCCAAGAAATGATGACATTCTGCATGTGGAATGAACTGTGTATGAATTTTGGTACAATTATTCTGCAATGTTAAGCCGAATCTGGTATCTTCCAGCCTGATTTTGGGTGGCTTAAAGATGAATCTGCGGTGAATATAGTGGGGGGCTCAAACAGTAGGATGCGTCCTAGTCCATTGCGTTATATTCAATTATGCGATTCATGTACATTTCTTCTGATAGGTAACCTGATGTATTATACAAGCTTGATACTTGTATTCTCTACTATTTTCTATAGTGGGGAGTGACAACATGCCGTAGCTAATGAAAATCAATTATGAATATCCGATACAATTCTATGCTGGGCTGTAGCTTTTAGTAAATGTTGTTATTTTGATTGAGAAATACGACTACGATAGGTTTCCTCATGCATGATCGATTGTTCGATTATACATGCTTAACATTCTTGCTAGCCAGGATACTGGAACATGCATATGCCATGCTTATGCGTTCTCATTCCCTAATTTTATTTTATTTTACATCAAAAGTAGGACAACTTTTGTCGTCCCTTTGGAGAACATTCTTGAAAACATCTATACAAAAAAGTAAAAATGAGAAATAGAGTTAATTATCTACGGTATTAAATATGGTATTAATTATTTGATTTTCAAATAATGGAACTGTTCCCTAAAATATGCTAATATTGGGATATTTCTCCTGTTATATAGAGCTGAAATCATAGATGGGATGGGGATCTTAACGAAAAGCATGGGTATGAGGAGATTAAAGGAAAGCATGGGTAATTTGATCGGAGGAAGAATGTAGCCTCACTTTTGTCCGAAAACTTAACATCATTCATTGCCTTCGACTCCTTATATGCACGGGTAGAGCTCGAATCCTACCCTGTCTTTCTCGCAAGATTTTGTCTCTAACCAAAATTTCGATTGCACATTACATTCTCTTTCCTTTCTGATTGTTGTGTAATGACTAATTAATGGTTTAGATCCTGCAAGATGTTCGCTGGACAAAAACACAACAGGAGAGGATCCAAACACTATATCACATGATTTTGTCTGCAACTGAAATCTCAGTTGTGTAAGGAACAATCAACAACTAAGATCTTGTAGGATGTTTGTTAGACAAACACGATAGGGGAGGATTTGATGTGGTATAGAGCTCAAATCCTCTCTTGCCTCTCACGGGATTTTGTCTGTAACTGAAATTTCAATTGTGTATCGTATTCTCTTTTTACCCTGATTATTATGCAAGGACCAAGCAACAACTAAGATCTTGCAAGATGTTTGTTAGACAAAAACATGCCAAGAGAGGATTTGAGATGGTTATAGAGCTCAAATCCTCTCCCGCCACTCCACAAAATTTTGCTTGCACCTGAAATATTGACCGTGCATCACATTCTCTTTTCTTCCCGATTGCTGTGCAATGACCAATCAATGACTACAATCTTGCAAGATGTTTACCAAATGGAAAACATAGGAAGAGAGGATTTGAGGTGGGATAGAGCTCAAATCCTCTCCTACCTCTCTTGCAAGATTTATTTGCAGCTGAAATCTAGATTGTATATCACATTTTCTCTCTTGTCCATTTTGATGTAAGACATGGTTGACCAAATTGGTAAATGGAGCTAATAAAGTAGGCTAACTCACCAAATTATGAAGAGAATTAGAATTAGGCTTGGTCAACTAGAATGTGTTATTGATATAGCAGATATTTCAATTAAGAAGATCCATCGACTTGAGATGAAGAGAAAGAAAGATCTATTTATTTTTTTCTAGTTATTCAGTTAAACCAATGATTCATTGTTGGAACAGACAATAACAACCATCTCATCTGGGAAAAAGAGAAAGTGAATTAGAAGTTGGTTGATGAAAAAGACAAGCTAATATCAATTTCTAACTTGTAGTTGTAGGGTCGGTCTTGGGCCTAGTCCGAAGGGATGACAGCCCATGGCCCATGGTTAGAAGGGACTCCAAAATTTAAAAAGTGTATATAGTTGCATAGTAAAAATTTTCAATATTATATTATATTATTTTCATAAATAGATTGAAATTATTGTCTCGTTTCATTTTTTTTTATCTAAAATAAAATGTGATGTGATTAGAAAGTATCACTCTCTTAGTTGTTAGGTTTTTTTTTTTCTGATATGTTCTTTTAATAAATTTATGCTAAATGAATTTTCAGCTAATCCTGACATATCAACATGTAATGAATCTATGATAATTACCTAAAGTGTTTGCTTTTTTAACGAGATAAGAGACACGAACCAAAACTAAAATTATTAAACAATTTTAACTAAAAGTTAGTATATTAATAAAGAACAAAAATATATGTAAGCTTTAATCTGAAATGGTGGTATTTTGTCAATGATAGACCATAAGGACAAAGTTAGAGTATTTTCTTTGAGGGGACCAAATATAAAAATAAATTAAATTAGGGTTAAATATGTTTTTGGTCCTTCAAAAATTGACCCATTTTAGTTTTAGTCCTCAGAAATTTTTTTCCATAATAAAGTTCCTCAAATATTAAAAATGCCTTAATTAAATCATTATACTAAACTCTGTTTAACTTTTCTGTTAAATAATGACCACATCAACATCCTGATCACCATTAATTTGTTGATGTGGTCATTCATGTCAACTGTTATGTCCAGTTTAGATTAGTAACATACTTTTTGAATAAAATTATTATATGATTAACCCTAAATCACAAATGCTTTTAACCCTAAAGCAAAATTAATTATCCAATTTTTTATTAAAAATTATCACTGGGCACTTCAAGTAATAAAATATTTTACTTGAAAGCTGATATGACCATCATTTAACAAAAAAGTTTAGCAGAATTTAGCACAGGGATCTACTTAGGGTATTTTTAATATTTGAGAAACTTTATTCAATAAAAAAAATTTCTGGGGACTAAAACCAAAACAGGTCAATTTTTAGAGGACTAAAAACATATTTAACCCATTAAATTATAATTTTAAATTAATATATTAAATCTAACCAACAATTAAAAAATTCATACTAATTGACCACATCATGAAAACAAAAATTATATAAGTTAAACAAAAGATTCAAGACCATAACGTTGTAGTAGAAAAAAAGAGATTTAGTTTTTAAAATTTATAGTAGCAATTCTAATGATAAGAAATATTTATTATATTTAGATATCATTTTAAAGTTTTAAAAGTATAATTGACCCTCAAATTTTGTTAAAACAAAATTTAATTTTTAACCTTAGAATAATACATTATTTGCTTCAAACCATGAAATAATGTTACTTTAATTTTTTTTGTTAAGAAACATTTAGGAAAAATAGAGAAGCCTTAAAAAATTATTTGAAATGACAGTTGTATAGTTTTTGGGAAGTATATCCATCTTGAGTAGTAAAAGAAATGAGAAAAGGAAAGAGAAAAATGTGAGATGTTATAAGAGATGTGATGAGAAAAAAAAAAGAAAAAAAAAATTCAAGAGTTATAAGAAATAAAATTGTATAAAATCATTATTGAAAAATTGTATATGCATATTGTATATATATAATTTGTTCTTTTAAAGGATAACCTTATATATAAATGTGTGTGTGTGATTTTTATTTTTTTTGCGTAAATTGAATGATAGATAATAATATAAGAGTAAATTGAATGAAAAATGTGATACATTTTTTTAAAATTTGTTAAAACAATGATATTCATTAAATGTAATAAAAACGTATCATTTTTAATAAAATTACGTGATATTTCTTTATTTACAATAATTTCCCTGCATACCTCTTGGGTCATATTGGAGCAATCGCCAAGATCAGTGACACAATGTTAAAACACAGAGAATCGAACAGAGGAACAAAATGTGATCAGGAATGGAGAAGCGGGGTATCGATCCCCGTACCTCTCGCATGCTAAGCGAGCGCTCTACCATCTGAGCTACATCCCCATGTGCCATGTACGTACGAATTATATAAATCACCAATTAAGATTTCTCTAATGGTAAAGATTGCCAAGCCAAAGCCTCTCTGCAATGAGGGAAAGAAATTTTTAGGTGAAAAATCAAGACTTAGAACTTAACGTTCATAAACAATTTCAATATTAATTTACTTGATTGTTATTTTGTTTATTTTCCTAAATACTTGTTTGACAAGTTCTCATTTTCATGAGACATAACCATCGGCTTTTGGTTTTCTAGGTGGGAGTTGCATATCTTTTTGCTACATAATTTATTTCAGGTGATAACAATCGTACAAATAAATTTTAGTAATAGATTATATATATATTTTTTAGTAAGAATATATCATCTTAGTTTGTAATTAAAATTATATCAATTCTTTTTCTTTACACTCGTATTACGGTTGTGTCTTCTGATATATTCACTCAGTGATATACAAAAATCAAAATAATAGCAAGTGTCGTATAATTTCAATGCCTGAAAAATGTGAGAAATTTTTAAAATAATCGTACAATTACCCTTTTTTTTTCCTTACTGTAATAATTTCAAATCAACTAAAATATCAAGGAAAGTTTTGGAACACCTACGAACCCGAAAGAATAAAACATCCGTTGACTACTTTCTAAATTAAAAATTATGTGGCAATAAGTAATTTTCAATTCCAATTTTTCATGTAAATTTTACTAGTCAAGAATTATTATGTCTTTAATGAGGTTTTCAATATTTTGACATTTATTTTATGCAATCAACTCCTACATTGATTTTTCGCTGACGTAAATGTAGAAAACAAGTTTCAGCTTGCGTATCGATTTGGGCCACCTCAATTTTGCATATAAAAATTCATCAAACACCACAAATCAACTGAAATTTGTTCAGCACATTACGGAGAGTGTGGGTGGAAAAAACAGGAGGAGGTTCCCAGTCATTTTATATAAATAAAAATTGAAATATACTGCAGTTTCTTTAACAGCAATTTCGTACCAACAACACCTCCAATTCATAACTACAGAAACAAACTTCTAGAAAGGAGATACCAAGCCAGCTCTTGCTAACGGACTATTTGATGTACTGGGAAAGCCATTTGAAACCATCCCCATAACCCATTTTCTTCACAATACTGCACATGAATACCTCCATGGGACGGACATTTGAGTCGGACAAATTTACCTTACCCTTGCCTGTGGTGAAGTTAGTCAGGCCCAAATGGTAACGCAACTCTTCTTCTGAGGCAGCATATGGAATATCTATCTTGTTCCCAAGGATAAGGAAAGGGACATTGGCTAAAGACTCATCAGAGAGCAGAGCATCCAGCTCTTTTTTTGACTCAGCAAATCTTTCCTTGTCATAAGCATCAACTAAGTAGACCACTGCATCTACCTGAATCAAAGAAGGATGCAACTTATTCATGATCATAATAAATAAATAACAAGCATAAGAAAATAATAGATCTCGGGCAAGAAAAATTGGTTCCTAGTTAAAATATCGCATAATACTAAATCAGAGACTGCTTTAGAAGTAGATATGTCTGATCAGATACTTTAGCACACCCTCTAAAGTGAAAAAAGGCACTATCAGCAAGCTATTACCATGATTTCCGTCACCACAAATGAATCAAATGAAGTAACAAACATATATATATATATATATATATATATATGAGATTTGCTAACATACACCCACTGAAGTTTTAGTTGGAATATATTAGCAAGTTATAATTAAGAATAATCTTAAAATACACTTCGGTATAGCTTACTTAACATATTTTAACTAAAAAACAAGTGAGTGTACGTTAGCAAATGCTTGTGAGTTGTGAGGTTTGCTAACGTATACACACTTGTTTTTTAGTTGAAGTACGTTAACAAGTTATAACTAAGATTCTCTTAAAATACACCAATGGTGTACTTTGTTAATGTACTCCAACTAAAAAACAAATAAGTGTATGCTAGCAAATCCCTATATATAGATAGATAGATAGATAGGGGGCATATCTAGTGAGAAAAACATTTTTATATGAGAGTAAGAGGGCTAAATCTAGGTCATACAACTATTCATGAATAGTCAATATTTAATGTCATATGACCACTTAAAAAGTCATGACTTTTTAAAAACTCATATGACTTTATGTTTTAATCTTGACATTTTCATAATAAGATCTAAAGATCAATATTCATTTCTCTTATTCTCACACACACACACATATATATACACATACACACACAGAGAGCATATCTAGTGAGAAGAACATTTTTATAAGGGTGAGAGGGCTAAATCTAGGCCCTACAACCATACATGGATAGTCAAGTCAAGATTTAGAACATGTTTGGGACAGCTTATTTTTTCTCATTTCAGCTGTTTTTGACGAAAAAAGCCGTTTGAAAAATATGCTATATGTTTGGTACAACAGCTGATATTTATAAAAAACTTTTAAAAAAAAAAAAAAGCGTTTTTCAACATCCATGAACTTGAACTGTTTGATTATTTTGGAAAAGCTTTTTTTCCCCTCTAAAATCGTATCCCCAAACTACCCCTAACCGTTATTAATAAAATTAAATAATTGAATACCCTCTTTCGTCATTTATTATGTAAAAGCTGATTTTTTTTACATCCAAACAAAATTAATTATCTGATTTTAATTATCTAATACATATAATCGATTATTAAAATAATCTAATCTTTACAGCTGTCCCAAACACACCCTTAATGTCAAATGACTACTTAAAAAGTCATGACTTTTTATAAAACTCACATGACTTTATATGTTTCAATCTTAACCTTTTATGACAAGATCTAATGGTCAATATTTATTTTTCTCACTCTCACATAAAAAAGACCCTTTCACTAAATACGTTCCACATAAGAAGGCATAAATTCTTTGGTTTAGCTGTAATCATATAATGAAATACATATTAATCTTTTAGAACATTCTGCACCAAAAGAGTAGTTTTAACTTTACAATTAATCACTATTCTGCCAATTAGAGTACTGAACACAAGAAAATTTTATCCTAGCTAACAGCTAGAAGTAGTTCACAGATTATAAGTGAAACCCCTCGTATACCAGCAATCACTATCAACACATATTAGCATGTCTAGCCATTTTAACAACAAAAACCTAATCCCGTTAAATAAGGCTGGTCCACTACATGAATCACACATCCACCATTTAGCTCAGTTAAAGACCAAGTCATGTCTAGCCATGTAAACAAGAGTTAAAAAAAAATTGCTCTGGGGAGCAAGACTAAGATTTTAATATATCTAGAGAAGGCCTAGTGGCATCGAGTCATATGTTTTCATACAATGTGTGATTAAGATAATCTCTGAGTCTACACTCACCACAAAACTATGTTAAGGGACAAAAGAGAGAGAGAGAGGGAGAGACCTGGGCATAGTAATCTTTCCAAACTCTTCGAGCAATCTGATGACCCCCTAGATCAAAAGCTTTAAACTTGATCTTCCCAATACTCAACTCCTCTGATGTAGGATACTGTGTAGGCTGGTGCTGGACTAGTCTCTGCAAAACCAACTCTTATAATAAAACACATCACACCAAGACCATGGCGATTTCGGGAAGCTACAGACTGAGAAGTAAACACTTGCTGTCAAAATGTCTTGCTTGCCAAACAGAAAATAATTCGCAGTGTAGAAATAGAAAATTCCAATAAAATTTAATTCAATCTTCTATGTCAATGAGAAAGCAATAGACCAAAACATGTCAATATAAAATATCATATTCATAGCCAATTGCACAGAGCAAGGTAATGCAAGGAAGCTGAGTACTTTAACAAGAAGTTTATGTCAACATATCTTGCTAAAACAAGGAAACGGCTCCACTGAGGTAATTTTTTTTTTCCGCAGCTACTAGCAAACATATTATGTTCATTTGAGTATCTAAGTAACACTGCTAAATTTCTTTCTGAAAGACATAAAAAACATTTTTCTCTAAAAAATTTCAACTGACCAGATAATGTTCCCAGTAATAAAGATTAAAACCGGTGTTGGAATAGGAAAGTAAAATAAGGGCAGAGATCGGCCACTAATAACGAATGGACATAAAATCCAAAAGAAAAATATAATAATCGGTAACGACCGGGGAAACGAAAAAAGGGAAAATAAATGAAATTGAAGAGAAACCTCATCTTTGAGCATGTGAAGCAAGGTGGTTTTGCCAGCGTTATCGAGGCCTAAGAATAAGATCTTGGCCTCCTTCTGCCACAGCCCAAGCGACGCTAGAATCCCATAAAACCAATCCACCAAAAACATTGCCTTTTGTGTCTTCTATCTACGATCAACCTCAATTGGTAGCGCCGATAAATATTGATCTCCGCCAACTGAAACAGAAATTGAAGTTTCGAGTAGAAAGACCTAACCTAACCCCAAAACCAGAGGAGAGAGAACGAGGTTGGTTACATTCGCATCGGAGCCGTTTATTTCCAGCACATTGCAAATATGTCACCCGGTTCGGAGTTAGTATTAAATAATTTTTCTGTCAAATTTTATTTATCATTTTTAAAATACTAGTATTTTAGTGCATACAATGCACAAGATAAATATTTATTTTATATAGTTAAAATTTATAAAAAAAATAAATACTATAGTGTATACAAATTATATTATAATTAAAATTTATAATGAATAAATAATTTTGAATATATAAAATATATTTTATTAAAAATTTTAAAAAAATATATTAAAATTTAATTTAAAACTAAAAATATTGAAAAATGTAAATTGAAAAAGATAAGAGGTGTATAAAATTTTTTAAAAACACTTTCATTGAAAAATAACAGCTAAAAATACTCTCATGCAAGATAGCTATTCTGATTTATATATAAAGAGGATTTTTATCTTAATTTATTTATCATTTTAAAATATAAAAAATGTTAATCATTTTGCTAATAATATTTTTTATTATTTGATATTTCAACATATGATCTATTGTTTATTTATTTTATTAATTCACTCCCAAAAATTAATTATTTTATTATGCATTACCGAAAATAAACATTAGCCAATTTGTAAATATTTAATAATTTTAATATTAGACAATACTTGATAACTAATATTTTAGTATGTGCAATGCACAATATAAATGTTTATTGTTTATAACTAACATTTATATTAAATAAATACTTTTGAAAATGTAAATTATATTATAATTAAAATTATACTAAATAAATATTTTGAATATATAAATTATATTTTAGATTTATGATAAACAATTTATATTGTGATACAAGGTTATTTTTAATTATTGATAAATTCTTTTAAAAAAATATTGAAATACAACTTAAAAATAAAAATGGAAAAAATAGATAAAAGATAAAGTTTAATGGCTATGTACTGTCAATGTAAAAATTTTTACACCATCAACCAATAAAAAATCACCGTTAGTATGACTTTTATGGTAGTTATTGTAAAAGTCAATAAACTTACCATGCATGGTGATTTGTAATTGGATAACAGTATAAAACTGTTTTATACTGTCAGTGCATAACCTATTTTCTCTAAAAGATATAGGAAGTTAAAAAAAAAACCTAAAATGGCACTTGTTGAAAAAAAACAAAACTCCTAAAAATGTTCTCATTGAAGAATAGTCTCTAAAACGCTCTCATTTAAGATAGCTATTTTAATTTATATAGAAAGAGAATTCAAAAATAATTTTAAATACTTAATATTCAAAAATACAAATATTAATAATTTTTACCTCAATATTGATAGAGATAAGAGAAAGAAAGGAGAAAGAAGAAAGAAAGGGGGCAAGTATGAAAAATTTTAAATTCTTACTTCTTATGAAATTTGAAATGAGAAAATAGGCATTGACAGTATAAAATAGTTTTACACTATCATTCAATTACAAATCACTGTGTATGGTAAATTTGTTGACTTTTACTTATTTTAAAAGTCATATCAATGGTAATTTTTGATTAGTTGACAGAATAAAAATTTTTACACTATCAGTGCATAACCATTAAATTCATTTGAAATTCTATAATTCTATAATTTTAGGTAATTAAAACACATTCATACATCAACAAATTATTTGAATTTCAAATAATTTTTAAATACACTATCCAAACAATATATTTTAATATAAAAAATTTTAAATTCTCACTTAAATTGAATCACTCACTTAAATTTTCCTATCCAAACGCACCATTAAAGGAATTTAAAATACATGAAAATTGAATTACTTTCAATTAAATTTCTTTTATTTTTAAAATACTTTGTTTGGATATTTCTTGTAATTCAAATTCTTTATTTGTACAAAGCAATTCAAATTTCTTGTATATCAAATTCTTTGTTTGGATAAACCAATTCAATTTCCACTATATCTAAAATTTCATTTTATAGTCATTATAAAAAGTTTAACTAGTATTTGTTAACAATAAAGCATAGCTAAACATCTCAAGTGATTAAGGGTATTTTTATCCCCCTCATTTGCTCTCAATTAAAATGTGTTTTATCCTTGCAAGGTTCGCCTTGGGCCTAGGCTAAATGGGCGATGCCCCAAAACCTAGGGTTGAGGGAGGCCCCCATTAAATTACACAACTTTAAAAAGGAAAAAAATAAATAATTAATTAATTTGGCCATTTATTTTCTTGACTTTTCTTTTATAGCATAAGTTTTCAAAACTTAATGCTTCTAAACTCTCAAATTTATAGTATTTTTAATTTTTCATTTCGTTAATCATTCAATTGTAGTGGATCACAGTTATTTTTTGGTTTTCTTCATGTAGGAAAAAGTTTGATGTTGTTCATTGTTGTTATAAAAACTCATTGATTACCTTATCATATTTTTGTATTTTAAAGGAAATGAGTATTAATATAATATAAAAGAAAATATAATTTATGCATGTATTATTAAAAAAAAGAGTATCATTCTATCTCCTAATGTTGAGGTATAATAAGTAAATTTTCATTTGAAAATGTTCGAAAAAACCATTTTTTATTAAATTTGTGTATTTTGTGATTGTCACAAAATAAAGGAAAGCATTTTTTATGCGATATATTTTCATGATTTTACCATCCATTCTGATTCTAATTTTGTAATTAAATTGAAAAGAATTTGTTGATTTAAATTTGAAATTAAATTATAAATAATTTAAATATGACATATTGTTGTTGATTGTCGATTGAGTCTAATATTTATGGGATTGTAGTATATTTATTTGAATTTGATACATTTATTTTTAGTCAATGTGAGACTTCTTTATTTTTCAACATAACTTTTACTTAACTCGTTCAGATTCTTTATGGAGGATGTGATTGTGTTGTAAAACTTTTTAAAATTTAATCAATAGAACCCATAATTCATTATAGTGAATAAAAAATTATTTTTTTCGCATTGCATTCTTGTTTGTAATCCTACCCCATTTGTAGGATTATCTAGCTTGGAAAGGAATGTGGGAAAAAGAGCTACCAAAAAAATAAGTATAAATAAACAAACAAACAGGAGTTAAACCCACAAGAAGCCTCACAAATAAGGAGGAGAGACAAATTTGGGATAAATTTGGAAGCACAAGAAATATTATCCAGTTGCTAATTTTCTTCACACACAAGGAGAGAAAATAACTTTCCCATGAATATCACGTCACATTGTCTTTAGCTTTAGCACTCTCATAAAGGAAAATCTCTAGACATGTGTTGAGGTAATGTAAAAAGATATAGGAAGAGAGATAGACAGTAAAGTGAAATAGAAAATAATAATAATAATAATGTGACAAATGATTTAATGAAATTGAATAGAAAAAGAGATAGAAGATAAAGCAAAGGTATGTTCAACATTTTTCTAAAGGAAAATGTTAAAGGTATACTTTATTTTCGAAGTGTGGGGTGCATGGGTAGAAGAAAGAAAGAGATAGAGAGAAAAAAGTAAGAAGAGAAACATATAAATGTAACAAATGATGTGATAAAAAATGAATAAAAATATATATAAAAAAAGGAAGAAGTGAGATGCAAACTAAATATATAACAATAATAAGCATGTTCTAATTTCTTCTCTTATGCAAAGGGGTATTTGTCCTCACTATTTTAACATAGTCTGTATATGAATGTGTGTATACAAACATCATTACTTTTCGCACTCTCAATTGTTACTTCTTATTCCTAGAGAATCAAAACAAAATGTTCGATTATCACATAGAGTTGATTTTTGTGAAAAAATCTGTTTTAAGTATTTGAATACTAGGGAAAGTATTTGAATACCACAAAGAGATGATTTTTGACATTCTGTGATAAGTATTCAAATACTTGAGGAAGTATTCAGATACTTTAATTGATAAGTAATCAGACATTTCCTGAAGTATTCAAATACTCTTGGTCAAAGGCCTATTTTGAAAGGTCACTGATTCTTTTACATAAAGCTTAGTTCCTACATTTTTAACATTGAAAAAGCTTAAGAAAAGAAGGAAAACTCTATCAATTTAATTACTCATTGCTCTTATTGGTTTTTTCAATAATTGATTGAAGTTTTGCACATAAGGTTGGGTGTTTGTGGTTCTAGCTGTGGTTTATGCAAAGTTTTGAAATCTTAATGATGGATTCAAGCAATTAGGGAAAGGCTATCCCTAGGATTCTTGTTGGGTTTTAATTAGGGTTTCTTGGGTGAGACATCCTAATCCCACAAAATGAGATATCATTGTGTACAAGTGATTTTTAGTAGAAATACTCAATTGGTTTGATTGGAGACTAGATGTAACTTTCAAGTGAATAAGAGTGAATCGATATAAATCTTCTTGTGCACTTTTCTAAACCCTATCTCTCTTTACTTTTATTGGTTACATTGTTTCAATTGATAATTAACCTAATCTTGATTATGGGTTATTGAATTGATCTTGTTTGAATTCAATTGAATTGATATACTTGTTATTATCATTTGGTATTGAATTTTCTTCATTCTTGGTTATTTTACTACACATGTTGGGATTATTCATTGTTTCCATCACATTACATCATAGAGAGACATAAGCATTATGTTGCACCATCAAAAGGAACTTGGTTATTGAGGTTGTGCATATTCATTCATTATAAATCAATTACCTTAACTTAGAATTTCATTTTCCATGATCTTCAGGAAGTGGGCTATTGAAAATTCTTTTTGAAAATATTTTCCATTGGGGCTTACAAATTAGTTTTGAGAAAAATTTTCAAAGTACTTGATTCACCCCCTCTTAAGTACACCTTAACTCATTTTATTTCTATAGATAATAGTATGAAAGGTGTGATCATTAGAGGACGAAGAGGAGGAGGAGGTGGATGATGGGTGAATTTTGATACTAGGTTCAACCATTGTTAAGGGTGAGAAAGATGTGTGTAAGATTTGAGATAAGTGAAAGATATTGAAAGTGATATAGAGAATATGGGAGAAAAAGAATGATAAAGAAGTATAGAGAGAGTTAATGAGAAGGAGACAGTTTTGTTTTTATATTTTCTTTGTGGTATAATATATAATGGTAAAAAAAGATAGTTTTTATTTTTTGAGAGAATTGAGGAGATAGATAAGGTCCACAGGTATGGTTCAAGTAAAAAAAAAAAGAAAAGAAAAAAAAAGAAACAAGATTGTGGGTCTACTAGATGTTTATCTTCTTTAATGGTTGTGATTTTTGGTGAAAGGAAGAACTAATAGTGATATGAAGGGTGTGGTTGTTAGAGGAAGAAAATGAGGTGGAGGATATAGGAATTCAAGGTACTAGGTTAAACCATTGTTAAGGATGAGAAAGATGTGTGTGAGATTTAAGATGAATGAAGGATATTTAAAGTGATATAAAGAGTAAGGGAGAGAGAGAAATACCAAGAAAATGGAGAGAGAAATAGTAGATGCAAAGGAAGGGGGTTTTGTTTTTGATGTTTTTCTTTGTAGGATATTTTTTCATGATCAAAGAGAGTTGTTTTGTTTTCTAAGAGAATCGAGGAGATAGTTGGGGTCCACAAGTAAAGGTCAAGTTAAAAAAGAAACTAGATTGTGGTGTCTCTTTATTTTCCTTTGTTAGAATTCAAGTTTAAAATTAGTCTAATGATATTAAAATATGTTTTTACCATTTTTCTTATTTTTGTAAAATCTCTTATTAAAAATTAGGAGTAAAGATTTTTTTTTTGTCAAATTCACTAATCCCAACTCCTTCAGTTATGCCTATTCTTTATTTTAATTAACATTTCCCACGAGCTTTGTTTATAAATTTTCAGAATCATTTGGTTAATGATAAGGTATCACAAGTTTAAAACATTGTATTGTCATTATAAAATTTTTAACTAGAATTGTTAACAATAAAACATAGTCAAATATCGCAAGTGATTAAGGCTAGTTTTAATTTATAGAAGAAAAAGTGGCACAGGTAAGATTTTTTCCTCTTTTATTATGTTTTCTTGTTATAAATGAGAAGTGATTTTTATTTTAAAATTCATTGTAAAAGAAGAAATTCATTTATAATAACAAGCGTATAAAATTGTATGCAATTGTATGGAGTGAATTATTTTCTTTTGACCAAATGCAATGATAAGATTTTGTTTACTTTTTGAAAAGATGAAAATCTTGTAGAGAAAATTTGTAATTTGTTCCTTCAACATTACGTGCATCATTATATTAATTTTTGAAAAGATTGGTCAACTAGTTCCTCAAAGATATAAATTCTTATCATATTAGTCTTATTAAATCTCGATTTGTAAAAATCAAAACAATATGAGATTAGCGTGTAACATTCCCAAAATAAACTAATAATAATAACCAAATAAAATAAGTTAAATATCTTTTTATGCTTATGTACCAAGTGCTTTGCATAATATAAAATTTGCTGACACGTTACCAATTTCTATTAAATTTTGGATGGAGTACTGACAAAAGGACTTAATAGTAAATGAGATGAAAGTTTAAAGATCCAATTAGTGTAATTAAAACCTAAAGAATAAAAATTACATAATTACAATATTTAAGAGAACCAAAAATATAATTAAGTGAAAAATAAATATATAATGTCTTTGATCCTCTTTTGAAATAGTAATATTGGAAGGCCCACTGCGCTGAAATAATACAAACCAGAGCCCAAACCTTGACACCGCCAACAGATTCTACCAAATAACCCCTCCATTTCACTGCTAAGTTGGTCACAAACGACAAGTCAATTCCTACGCTACTATTAAATGGATAACGATACTGATACACGAAATGTATACAACATCAACAAAAAAAATGTATACAACAAATTGTATAATTCAAGAGAAATAAGAAAAGATATAATAAATAAAATGAGTAACGTAATAAAAAACAAAAAATAAATTATAAAAATTAATTTAAATACACATTTAATTATATTGTTAAATTTTAAAATAATTATCTTAAAAGTCACAATAATTTTTAATTGATTAAAGATAGAAATTTATACCAATAATTGATTTGTATTTTGTAATTATCGTTACTCTTATTAAATAAAGTTATTCCGGTACCATTGCATTGGTCAAAACGTAAGAGCCGTCACTCACTTATCTTTCTTTCTTTCTTTCTTTCTTGAGTTACTCAAATCAAACCCTGTGGAGGTTGCAAATGAGTGAAGAAGCAAGAAACGAACGGCGGGTCCTGGTGGCGGTGGACGAAGGCGAGGAGAGCATGTACGCTCTTTCTTGGAGCCTCAAGAACGTAGTTTTCCAAAATTCCAGAGATACCCTTATCCTTCTATACGCCAAGCCCCCTCATGCCGTTTATACCCCCTTAGATGCCACAGGCAGGATAGATGATCCCGAAACTCCAGGTATCTTCTTCTTCTTCTTCTTCTTTTTATTTAATTAAAAAAATATATTACATATTCCTTTCTCTGTAAGCGGCGGCGTTTCTATAATTAATTTCAGGATATTTGTTTTCCTCGGACATAAGCGCTGCCATCGAGAAGTATAGCCAAGAAGTGGCCAATTGCGTGTTAGAGAAAGCTAAGAAATTGTGCAAAGATCTCCAAAACGTATGTTCCTTCCTTCATTTGTCGTACTCGTATATATGTTCTGTTTTTGACTGATAAGGTGTACCGTGCGTACATTTGTCATGACCTATATGCCCTTCGAGTATCAACAACAATTATCAATCTCATCATACTTTTTTTTTTCTCTAGCTAGTTCTAGTTCACTTACTTACGAATCTTGAATAGGTCAAGTTGGAGACAAGGGTAGAGAGTGGAGACCCGAGGGATGTGATCTGTGAGATGTCTCAAAAGTTGGGCGCTGACTTGCTAGTCATGGGTAGCCACGGCTATGGAGTCGTGAAGAGGTACATAGTTCAGATTCCAGAGTCCGTTGTTTGTTTCTTTTTATGTTTCATAATAATATATGTCTGAATAGTACGATAAATTGTGTTTTGGGGACCTGAATTATAGGGCTTTCCTTGGAAGTGTGAGCAATTACTGCTCACAGAACGTGAAGTGCCCAGTTTTGATAGTCAAGAAGCCAAAACCAACTGCCGGAGCTGGAAAGTGATCTGCTTGTTTTGTTCTCTTTTGGGCTTTCTATGTAGAATTTGGTTTTGTCGCTCACCATTTTGGGTATGTGTTGTTCTTCCCTTTAGCCTAGTTAGTGCTTGCAGGAGCATCATGTCATATGGTTGAAATTTAAAGACAGAAATAGAGGCTTTCTTTTCAGTCTAGAGAAAATCTATGAGAACTGTGAATTGCGTAGCGCGTAGGGTCTCAATCAACTTGGGTCAATTCGGACTGATTGTTTTGGTGTGTTACAAGTTAAACTAAGCATAATCAAGTTAGAAAATTATGGACGTAACTTTAGATATTTGAATAAGCATATTAACTCGTATTTCAGGTATTTATTGACATATTTAGATTTTAAAATGTTAATTTTAAATAATTGGGCATCTATTTTGATCCCCATTCTTTACTAATTTGGTCCGATTAATTTTCTCAGTTAGTAATTTTTTAGTTGAAAAGTTTCCTAAATTCCAATGTTGTCATTCACTAACACTGTTAACCAAAAAAATGCTGACTTATATAATTATTTGCCAATAATGTTCTGACGTGTTTTGTGCTAACACGGCAATGATGTATTTTTTTATTTTTTATTTTTACTTTTCTAATTATGAAGCATCATTAAAAAAAAATAACGCAACTCTTATTTTTTTTGGAGAATTATAACGCAGCTCTTCTAGTGCATGGTTTATGATATATTAGTGTAAAATTGCAATTTATAGAATTTGTCTTAAAAATGCATTTTGAGAAATTAAAAAAATACAACGTTTCATAGGCAGAAACTTGAAAACATTGAGTTTAATTTTTAATGGTTATGTACTGTCAATATAAAAGTTTTCTAGTATCAACCAATTAAAAATTATCGTTAGTATAATTTTTAAAGTAATTATTATAAAAGTTAATAAATTTATCATACGTAGTGATTAGTAATTGGATGACAGTGTAAAATTATTTTACACTGGCAATACATAATATATTTTCTCTTAATTTTTATGTATTGTTAATATAAAAAATTTTGTATTATCAATCAATCAAAAATTATGGTAGGTATAATTTTTAAAATAATTATTATAAAAGTGGATAAATTTATCATATATAATAATTTTTGATTGAATGGGTGTAAAAGGTCTTTGCATAGACAAAACATGGATTATTTACTCTCTCTCTCTCTCTTTCTCTTTTAATCTTTGTCAAGCGTCTAAAAACACTGGTTAGTTTTTATCGTTTCAATATTGGAAAGTCAAGTAACTATGAACGTAGAAATTGAAATAATCCTTCCAAAAATAATACATGTCATTGAGGTTTATGAATCTCAATTAATACTATTTTGTTGTTTTTAAATTGTTATACATTATTTATACATAATCTTTTATATTGTTGGGCGCATAAATTGGATATATTTTATTGCTCGATTCTAAATTTAATATATTATTTATGCAACCTGAATTTAACAATTTTCAATTAGAATCTATGATATTGTGAGAAATAAATCAAAATATACTAACGGACGAAAGTGTTATTATTGTTATTTAATTTTCTTTCTTAAAATGTATCTTCTATTTATTGGCATTTAGACTAGTGTTCTTTTAAATTAAAAAAAAAAAAACTACTTACAGTTTTTTTTTGGGCTAAATTTTAACGTATTTTTTCTGGATTAGGATCCTCTAAAGTGCAGGCTATACTTTAGAAGATAAAATGCACACATTTGAACTGTGACAAATGATATTTACACCCATTATTAATAAATACACCCTTTCCCCTTTTTCTCAATAACTTTTTCTAAATATCTTTCTTAATTTATTTTCTTTTTTCAAATAATTCCTATATCTTATCGAGGAATCTTTCTTTTCAAATATGTTATTTTACGCTTACCTCCTTGTTTCTCTGCCACCCTCTCTCTCTGCTCACCCACCTACATATAATTACACACAAAAAAAAAGATTTTAAACTCCCTTATTACATATAAGCTCTTACATAAATGGCAAAGTATCACTTTGATAGAATGTCATTACTTCTATATATATAGAAATGATCAAGTTCCTCTAAAGGGCAAGTTGCATCTTACAGGGTAAAGTGCGTACATCCTAACCATTTATAACAATAAGCATACACCTAATTTAAATTTGTCACATTAGATTTTCCTTTTAAAAAATTAAAATATCTCACTATCACCACCTTTGTTATCGCCTCTACCACTACCACGTCTACCATTGTTGCCATCACCATTACAACTACCACTATTGCCATTATTGTAGTCGCTGCCATTGTTACTTCCATCACCGTAGTCGCCACCACAACTGCGTGGTGGCAATGGTGGGAGTTGTAGCGACAACAATGGTGGTGGTGGCAATGGTAGAGACAACAACAGTGGTGGTGATAGGTTATATATTTTTATTTTTTTAAGAGGCAAATTTGATGTGATAAATTTAAATTAGTTATAATGATTTGAATTGTTTATTGTTATGAATAGTTAGACTTTTGGTATTTACACCTCCTCTAATTGATAAGTATACCCCTTTCTTTTTTATATTTTTTATTACCAAAATATCCTTTTATATAAAAACAATATAAACTCTATTTTTGCACCATATTTTTATTATTCTTTAAAACCCTATGTTTGCAACCCCTATCTTTATTATTTTTTAAACCCTATTTTTGCACCTTATTTTCATCATTCTTTAAACCTTATTTTTACACCTATCATCTTCATTATTCTTTAAACTCTTTACATTTATTTTCTCCTCTCTCTCTCTCTCTCTTTTTCCCTCTCTATAGAAAAATAATAGAATTTTACAATAATTTTATTCCCTACATTAAATACAATGTTTTCCATCAAATATCCCAATAATAAATAAAGTGTGTATTAAAAAATCACTCTCTATTAAATGTCCTAACAATAATACAATTTATTAAAGTGATGAGAAATAAAATAATTAAGAAGAAAATATATTTGGAGTATCCTTGGTTTGGGCCAAAAAAAAAAAAAAACTCCTAGAGCAACCCTAGACTTCCTTCCTTTATATCCCCAAAAAAATAAGGATATGTTTTATTAATAAAAATATTATTATTTTATTTTCTATTTTTACTTTTAATTATAAAAATTTTAAAAATAATTCTCTATTAAAGGCTTTGGTAATTAATACTATTCCAATCTCGAATATAAGTAAAAAAAAAGAAAAGTATATTGGTCTCAACTATAGGCAAATTTTAAGTAATTTCACCCTATTTAATGAACTTATCTCCAAAATATCCTTCATTTAATTGAGATTGTATTTCCAATGACCCTTTATTATACTTGATATTAAGTTCCAAAGAAGGGTAGTTTAGGAAAAAAAATATTTTCAATTGGAATTAGTAAAATTAAATGATGCTAACTAACTTTCTTAATTAGGGTAAGTTAGTTTGTTTTTTTTAGCTTATATTCGAGAAAGGAGGGAGTATAAAAGTATTAAAACTACTCTTTTAATCAAATGGCCTGATAATTAATAAAAGTGAGTTTTTAATGCCCATTTTATTAAAGGCCCATCAAAACCCATATCATTTCACCCAATACTCCTCTTGACTCAAATATTAGAAAAAAAAAACTAATTCACACTAATTAAGAAAGTTTGTTAATATCATTTATTTTACCAATTTCATTTAAAAAGTAAACTTTTTTCTTAAATTACTCTGCATTGAAACTTGATATTAGGAATAAAAAAAAGGTTAGTGAAAATAGAATATCAATTAAATGAAGGGCATTGGAAGATGGTATCATTAAGTAGGGTAAAATTAGTTAAGATTTGCTTATATTTTGGACTACTATACATGATTTTTTTTCCTTATATTTGAGTTCGGAAAGTATGCCTTAAAAATCCACTTTGTATTAAATGCCCTAATAATTAATGCAATTTATTAAGAATGAGAAATAAAATAATTAAAAAGAAATGTATGAAGTGTCCCTAATTTGAGTGAGAAAAAACATCCCAAAGATACTTGCAAACCTCCTTCCTTTATATCTAATAAGAAAAGAATAAGTATATGTTTGACTAATAAAAATATTTTTATTATATTTTCTATTTTTACTTTTAATATAAAAATATTAAAACTAACTCTCTATTAAATGCACTAATAATTAATGTGAAAAATATTAAATTCCACTCTATTAAATAGCCTAGTTATTAATAGAGAGTTTTTTTTTTAATGCACACTTTATTAAATGTCCATTAAAACTCATTATCCTTCTCCTAATAACTACTCTGCCTGTCTCCAATATATATATATATATATATATATAAACTAACTCATGATAATTAAGAAAAATAATTAATATCATTTAATTTTACTAATCTTATTTAAAAAATAAACATTTTTTTTCTAAACTATCCTTTATTGGAACTTGATATCAAGTATAAAAAAGTGATCATTGGAAATACACTTTCAATTAAATGAAGGGTGTTTTGGAAATATGTTCATTAAATATGATAAAATTAGTTGAGATTTGTTTATATTTGAGATCAACATGTTTGGTTTTTTTCTTATATTCGAGATTGAAGAGAATAATAATAAAAAAGAAAACTTAAATATTTTTTAAAGTTTGCATTGAAAACTCACTCTATATTAAATTCCATAGTAATTAATATAATATATTAAAAAGAAAAATAAAATTATTAAGATGTCTAAAGTGCCCTTAGTTTGAGCAAGAAAAAATACCCCTAGGGGAACCTCACACCACCTTCCTATATATATATATATATATATATATATATATATAATTTTTAATTTTAATTATAAAAATATTAAAACTCACTCTCTATTAAATGGCCAAATAATTAATAAAGAGTGATTTTTTAATGTACATTTTATTAAATGCAAATTAAAATGTATTATCCTTCCTCCAATACCTAATAATGAAAAAAAATTAGAAGTAAAATATTTTATAAAGTATGCATTAAAAATTCACTTTGTATTAAACTCCTAATAATTAATACAATTTATTAAAAATGAGAAATAAAATAATGAGGTATAATATACGTACAACAATTCATATAATAATTTATTCAATATTAATTTTTGTGTCTATCTCTCTCCTTCATTATGAGATGTAATAAATGATGTGCAGGAGAGAGATAGACACAAAAAAGTGTTGTTGTATAAGTTATTGTATGAGTTGTTATACAAATAGCATTTCTCTAAAATAATTAAGAAGGAAATGTTTAAAGTGCCTATAGTTTGGGCAAAAAAAATACCCCTAGGATAATCCTATACCACCTTCCTTTATATCCAATAAGAGAAAATAAGGATGTGTTTAATTAATAACATTTTTATTATATTTTCTACTTTACTTTTAATAATAAATATATTAAAACTCACTTTATTAAATTCCCTGGTAATTAATATGGAAATATTATAACCCACTCTTTATTAAATGACCTAGTAATTACTTCCTCCATTCCACAATAACTGTCGTCCTAAGTTTTTTTACACAAACCAAGAAAAACTAATAAATAAATGAAAGAGTGTTGTAATTTTACAAAATTAACTTTTTTTTTTACTAGAAACAAAGCAGTACAACAACAACATTCTAAAAAAATATTATTAGAGGTATAAATGAAAATATGTAATCAATATTACATTGAGAAACTAAAATAACACTTATTTTTTCTTCTAACACGACACTTATTATGGGACAAATGGAGTAATAGAGAGAGTGACTTTAATGCACCCTTTATTAGATATCCATTAAAACTCATTATCCTTTCCCTGATACCTAATAATAAGAAAAGGAAAAATTAAATATTTTATAAAGTGTGCATTAAAAATTTACTTTGTATTAAATTTCCTATTAATTAATACAATTTATTAAAAATAAAATAATTAAGAAGGAAATAACCTTAGACCACATTCCTTTATATATGTGAGTACCCTTCATACAACCCTAGACCACCTTCCTTTATATATATGGAGGGATCAAGTTACTCTAAAAGTAACTCATGGTAGAGTTACTCCACTTAATAATTCCTAATATATATTAAGTTTCAATGATCCAACCGTTAAATTAAAAGTTCTTAATGAATAGATCAAGTCCACAAATTTTTATAAAGTTCAAAAACTATTTGATATTTCATTAAATAATTTCAAAATAACGTATAATATACTTTTCTAAAATATAAGTAAATGTTGACTCCAAGATTAACTAACTACAAATATTCAATTCACCTAAAATTTGGTATGCATAATCTTTGAGATAAGTGCACTTACTTCATTTGTTGTAATGGCAAACTTCAGAAACAATGGTCAAACTTCAATTGAACCATTGTGGAAGAAAATGAAAATGATTGGAAGAGTCATGCCATAACCATAACTCAATCTATTCATTTGAACAAACGTTGATTACAGGTAAAACTTCAAATCATTCCCAATATTATGTTTCTTTCTAATAAAGCATACTTTTCCTATAGTTCATTAGTAGCGGTTGTCTTTTTTTTAGTGGCACTGGTGTGACTATTCCGAGTTCCAAATTTTTATTGCATGTTTCGTAGAACTTAATCAAATGTGTTGTGGTGGCCATGGAGAAAATTGAAGGTGAGGTTGGATATGTTATCACCCCATCTGAATAAGGCAGACCTTTGGGATGATCTAGTGCATGCAAGTAAAACAAGTTGAGAGCATGGTTTGCTACTGTGAAAAAATGAAAGAGGTAAATGCATTGGAACAAGAGTTACTTGAGCATATTGACATGATAAAGCTTGCATACGAATAAAATGATGCGGATCTAGAATTGGTGGGGACTTTCGTCATTCTCTCCTGGGCATGTATTCATTTGTTTTGTCCCTATAATCTTACATGGAAAGGACTGTGACGCTTAATAATTTGACTCATTTATCCCTTTGATTCAATGTACAAAGTATAGTGAAAAAGTGGTGAATAATGTGACTAAAAATTTAAGTCAGTGAGGATATGGCAATTTATTGTCACAAGAAAGAAAATTTAAATGGATGTTGTATTATTTAACATAATATTGAAATGTTAGATAATAGATAGGGCTCAACACATTACAAGGTAGATTTAACTTAGAGGAAACATGAATCATGGTCAGAAATGCCAAGAGCATGTTTTATTGTAATGTCTTCTCTTTCAAGGTTGGCAGAGTTAGATGGATTCTTTGTTACTAGTAGATGTTGATTTATATATTCATGCATTGAGTATTTCCCTTTTCAAGAATCATTGAAAGCTTTGCTTAATGTTGGAGACATGACAAATGTATTGATTGTACAAGTAATAAAGAAGTAAACAGAGTATTGTTCCTATGGGGATTGGGGTTTAACAACTATGCAATCAATCATTTACCTTTTTGAACAAAGAAAAAACTGTGGACAAGTAATAATTTAGGAATTTTTGGTTTTATATTAAATTAAGAATGAAAGAAGACAAATACAAACAAGGGCTAAGAAGAAATCAAGAGATAAAAATGGGTAAGTTCATAATTCTTTCAATTATCCCTTAATGTAATTTTATTTAATCCTAAATTCCTTCTAATCATGCAATTAACACTTAATTTCACTAAATTAGTTTACACCTAATTCCTTGGCAAGCAACCCTTTATTACCAATTATGAACCTCAATCCCTTAAGCAAGCGTAATTAAAAACAAGCATTATATTCAATAAGTCATAATGGATGCATACAATCAAACCCTATTTTTAGGTGTATGAGATATATGGCCAATTATATCATAACGATTCAAATCTCAATTTCCCAATTGCAAATTCAAATTATATATCAATCTCACAGAGGGTCAATCAAGAAAAGCATTAACATATAACGACTCTAATCACATGAAAAAAGTTGGAATTTAGAAAGGGAATTCAACTACAAAAGGTTTAAGTTGAAATTCATCCTAACCTAGTCCTAAGAAAATTAAAAACTCATAGAAAGAGAAAAGAAAGAAAATCTATCAGAAACATATGAGGATAGAGCCATGAATCTTCAAGGATTGTCCTCAATTCCTTCAATCCTTAATGGCAAAGAATATTCCTAAGAGTCTCCTTCACTTTTGTTCATTAGAGATTCCAAAGAATGCCTAGAAATTAATTTTCCTCATTTAAAGGTGATTGGAATCACAAATCCTTGCTTAGGGAATGGGGCAATGCCTAGGGAGCGCTGGCAAATGTCAGTGCACTAAGTGCCCCTCGATTGGCCTTGGATGCCACTTGGTTAGCACTAGGTGCCCCCTGGTTGGCCTTGGGTGCCACTTGGCTAGCACTAGGTGCCCATTGGTTTGCATTAGGCAGTGGTTAGGCTAAGAGTGTGGCAGGACCTTTTACATTAGGATCCCCTTTGATGCAACAGGTACGTTGGCCGATCCTAATCTCGCGTAGGGCGCTTAAGCTTATGTGTGCCTCTATGGTTCTTTCTAAGTCAAAGTTTTTTTCTTCCTTGTTCATTTTACCTACATCAAAGACCTAAAGAAAATTAGTGTATTCATGTTCTTTTTCATTTAACAATCTCAAAACATGAATCACATGAAAATGAATACAAATGGGTGATATTCTCACAATATTTCATTTAGTTAATGCATTAAAACATGTCAAAGACACTATAAATCTACATATGCTATAGATTTATCGTTTATCACTTAACATGAGAACATATTCAAAAGAAAAAAAGCTAGAGGCATGGGTTGTTAGGGAGAAAGATTCTTAATCTTGCTACATTAAGGTTATTGTTGTAAATATTTAAAACTTTATGTTATTGCATTTGTATTTTTATCCTTATGCCCAAGCCATCAAAGGCTATGGTTATGTATGTGTGCTTATTGAAGCTTATTGTTTTATAATCTAATATTGGTTAAAGCTAGGGTTGGGGGTACTGAGAGCGTCAATTGGGCTACAATGGTCATGTCGATGTATAAGTCGTGGGCACAACAACATGGATATAAAGTATTATAATGGATGAAATGCTTGGCGAGATTGTAGGAATCAAGGTTCTTCTTCATACCATCCTTCATGTCTTACTTCACAATTATTTTGCAATTTTCCACATAAGTCTTGCATGCTTGGATGCATAACCCATGGTTACCTCCCTCTAATGTGACTTTTTTTTTTCTTTGATTTTCAAGTTCCAAGTTGCTTAACTTGCATTTAAATTTAAAGCAAGACTATCATTAGGATTATATTTCCATTTTGATGTTGGTGCGCATATCACCTTTTGACAACAATAAGTGCTAACATACTTCATTTGTTGTAGTGATTCCAATCCTTGGTGATGGATCCACCCATTTACAAATTAATGAATTTGATCTTGGAATATAGAACAATTTCATGTTGGTGACCAACATGTTAACACTATTGAGAATGTTGTAAGAATAATTCATATTCCTTTTGTAACATCCCTAATTTTGGGACAATAGAAATAATATTAAAATTAATGGTTTAGAATACCCATAAGCATTAATAATAGTTACCTTATTGTTAGGATTTATAAGAATAAGGTAATAGGATCCTAAATGGTAGGGGTGTTCATGGGACGGGTTATACCTGTCCTTAACCCGACCCTAAATTTTAACCGGGTCAATTTTGTAAACCCAAACCCGATCCTTAACCCGAAAAAACCCGATAATACATGGGTCTAACAAAGACTGGGCTCAAGTACGACAACATCGGGTTGACCCGAAGTGTAATCTAAAAATTTATGTAATGCTCAACTACTTATTAACCATGGTGAGAAATTCAATACATAAACTTGATATACATAATGTTTGACACTAGATGTCAATTCCATGATGATTGTATTTCAAACTAATGCATCTTTAGAGGAACATTGCAAGGTATCTATAAAAATAGTAAGTACTAAGTAGATCTCAAATCTGGATTCAGATTTGTTTCCCCAATTAAAAATAAAATAATAACTCAGCAAAAAAAAAAACTTTTTTGAATAGCAACATACACATTATTAGAAAATCAAATTTCATAGTCTAAGAGTGGAGGGAAGAGGAAGGGCATGTAGAAGTTAGGCATCACTTGCCATGCTCTATTTCCCACTACCACCTAATGCCATTTAATTAGATAAATGAAGCATATATTCTATGAAACTTATTGGCACACATACTTGCCATTCTCAACATGATTATACTTGAAAGTCAACTAACATTGTCTAACGACAATAAACACAATGTGATGTATAAATATAATATTCATTAGCGTTATCAATATTGGCCAGCTTACATATTATGTTGCAGGTCAAGGACTATTTACCACCAAATATACAATATCAAATTACAGCTACATACCAAAAAAACAAATTGTAGTTGTGCTTCCCTTGTTAAATCTAGCTATACTAAGGCTTTTAGCCCTATATATAGCACTGAAAAATAGTAGTTACATACAAAAAAAAAAAAAAACTGCTACTACACTTGACAGCCCACATTCTCAATGCAGCCCCTCTAAGTTGTTATATACACCCAAAACTATTAAATCAACTATATAGCCAAACATAAAACAAAAAACTAATGTTGTGGTGAATTCCTTCTCCATGTATTGCCATGTATGTATCATCAATATTAGTCAATGTTCATAACTTGTTTCTCATTTGCTCCTTGTGACCCAAGAATATTGGCAGAAACATCTACAAAATAAAATAAGTCAGTTTATAGCATATCACAAATTTAGATAAATTAACAAATAATAAGAAAAAAAGAAACTCACCATGAATAATTTTCTCAATGGTGTCAAATTGGTCAAATTCCTTCTCATCAAAATTGAGACCAACAGGGTACAGCCAATTTTGAGTACAAATAAGTGCTTCAATCATTTTAGGAGACAATGAGCTACGAAATACATCAAGCACACGTCCACTTGTGCTAAAACAAGACTCAGATGCAACAGTGGAAACTGGAACAGCCTACAAATCATGAGCAATGCGAAAAAGGATCATGTATTTTGAAGAATTTATTTTCCACCAGCCCAAGATGTTAAAGTCGCCATTCTCATCATCATCTATTGTATCTTCTGTCAAATACCTCTTAAGATCTGATTTGCCCAAATTAGTTTTGGCCCTCTTATGTTTTTTCCAAACCTCCACCCTATTCACAAAAACACCCTTCACACTATTTGATCCCTTTTGTCTTTCATCTAAGGCTACAGTTTTTTAAGAATCTCCACTATCTTCACTTTCTTTGTGTGCAGAAATTCCTTTAGAGTAAAAACTATACAAGTCCTCCAAGGTGTTTTTAACCAAGGTAGACATCTTAATTGCTACTTCTGTATCATATGTATCCTCTAAAGTCCAATTGACATAATCAAGTTTGTATCGAGGATCCAAGACAATAGCAACATACAACAAAGGATTGATTTTTTCAACATTTCCCTAATACTTATTAAACTTTTTGTCATTGAACATGCCGTAGACCCTAAGAGTTCAGAATGGTTGTGACTCCATGATTTCAACTCAGATTGTATTGTTGCAATTTCATGGAAGCATTTATTTGCTGTCACACTCAAAGAACTTGAGAAACTCAAAGTCACTTCATAGAAAATTTTTAAAAATTGAATAAATACCCTAGCATGCAGCCAATCAAGGTCAGTAGGTGGACCAATCCTTTTTTTCCCCTTTTCCTCTTCACGAAACCATTTCCGAAAGTTTGATTCTAGATCATAAAGTCGATCAAATGCTTTTTCAAACTTTTTAGCATGTTCCAACATAATATATGTTGAATTCCACCTAGTTGGAACATCTAGCCACACAAGACTTTGACAGCTAATCATTTCAACCTCAATGCATTCTTTAAATTTTTTAAGTCTTTGAGGAGAAGACCTAATAAAGCGCACAACATTTCTAATGCTTTCAGTGGACAATTGTTGTTCCTTTATGCCTTCATTTACAATCAAATTAAGAATATGAGCATAACATCTCATGTGCAAATATTTGCCACCGCACACTAGTCCACCCCTTGCATCTAATTTTTTTTGAAGGTATGAAATTGCCCAATCATTCAAACTAGCATTATCAACAGTAATTGTAAACACACCTTCAATTCCCCATTCTCTTAAACACCTCTCAATTTCTCTTCCAATGGTTTCACCTTTATGGTTTTCAATTTGGCAAAAATTAAGGATTCTCTTTTGTAATTTCCACTCATCATCAATAAAATGTCCAGTCAAACACATGTAGGATAAATTTTGGTTTGAAGTCCAATAATCAGTTGTCATGCAAACATGAATGCCTGATTTCATAATCCAAGACTTTAACCTTTTCTTTTCATCTAAAAACAGTTGGTAACAGTCCCTTGCAATTGTGACCTTAGATGGCACAGTAAAACTAGGTTCTAATCGATTTATCATTTTATGAAAACCACGACCTTCTACAACTTTAAATGGTATTTCGTCACATATCACACATTTAGCCAAAGCCCTTCTACAATCTTCCAGGTTATAACCAACAAAATTAGTTGCCCCCAAACCATCTTCATCAGTCACTTTTGGCATATACCCATGAAGGGTCTCTTTCTTACTATTTTTACTAAATATCCATTTGTGAGATCTATGCAAGTGTTTGTTAAGAGAATTTGTGCCATGTTTATTTGGGTGGCAGCTATATATTGCACGACAATGGTTACATTTTGCCTTGTGTTCACCCTTGGTCTCTATCAAAGGAAGCTTAGTAAAGTGATCCCAAACTATAGATTTCCTTGCCTTACTTCCCTCTCCTCCCTCAACTACATTCTTATCACCATCTCCCTCAACCTTAATTACTGTTGGTGTAGGGGAACCAATTGTGGGATTCATGTTTGTTGGAGGGTTTGCATTAAAAGTTTCAACTACTATTTCAGCGAGCTTTTCCCCTTCCATTGTTTTTAATTAAACCTAAATAATAACAAATAAGAAAAATAAATTGTCTAAAGATTGTCCAAACTAAAAGGAATCAGGAAAGAGAATCTAAATAACAAAGGCCATTTAGGTAGATAAATAACAAATCATTCAATTATATATCAATTTGTCTATTTTTAATAGCTAAAAAAATAGCAATAACGAAAGTTCATGCCTAGTAAACAATAACACATCATTATAGCATAATTTGTACTAAAAACTAAGAATTTAAGTATAACAATTTTTTTGAACAACTTACTATGTCTCTTATCAAGAGCAAAACTACGATCCTTGCACATACATTTTGTAATCAAAGTTCTTCTTTAAGGAAATTATCTGCAGACACATTTAAACAAAGGAAAAATAAGTACATTAACTAAAAGTAAATTGTAAAAAGTACATATAAGAAAGTATAGGGCCAGTGGAATCCCACAAGACACATAGTCATGTAACATTTACCTACAATATTTTTAGTCATTTTACCAAATGGGAAAATAGGTGCCTAAACCTAAAAAAGTAAAACCTTAGCATAGAGAAGTAAACAGCAAAAACAGATTTAGATGACGACACAATAATTAAACTGAAGTAAGATACAATTTGCAAAAATAATTCCATAAGCAAACGACTTCTAAAAAGTCCAAACCTGAAATTAAAAAGCAGAGGGAGCATAAAAATTGAGAAATAAATGTTAATTAAGAACACAAGAAAGGGATTCCAAAATAAGACTAGATTCCGACATGCTCACGATAAGAGTACTAAACTAAATTCAGACCAAAAGAGATCTAAAATCATAGAACAAGATCTGTCTCAGCAAAAACAACCAACAACCATCAATTACATTCCAAAAATCAGAGATCAAATCATCACAAATCAGACTAAAGCCTCCACCCAAGGTGTTTCTTATCTCTACCACATATTCAATCATATAAATGGAACAAAAATAACAGACATTGAAAAGGAGAAACAGTGACTGAAAAGAGAAAGACATACCTGGTAGTGGGGGTGGTCAATGGTGAGTCCGTGTCGGGCTTGTCGGTTACAAGCACATGATAATGACAAGCTCCTGTTATCATTTATGAAAGAGAATGAAACGGAAAAAGAATGAAAAAGCATAATATTGTGAAAGAAAATGAGAAACTGAGAGAGACAAAGAGAGAACTACCATATAGTCCATACTGGGAGTGAAAAGTAGTGGCAATGATTGAGCTTATCCAGAATCGAAGAACATAGTTGATGACGCCCTGATGATTGACAGAAACGGAGTTATAGAGAGGGAGGTCAAAGGTGAACGAAAACGCAAAGGTGAGGAAAGAAGGAGAACGGCAGAGCCCTAGAGCGGAATTGCTGTGTGCACCTGTGTGGCTTGCGGCGAGTGGAGTGCGGATGCGAAAGCGAAACTGCGGAAGTGTGGAACCCTAACTATGAAAAACTTTCACTTTTATTCACTCATTTCACTAAATAGTAAACTCTCAGTCTCTCACTTGTTAGTCGACGTCGTTTCTCTCTTTCGATAGTTGGACAATTCACAATTGAATTCAAATTCAATCGTGTGGCATTGTGGCGTCACTAGCATGATAATTGTTAAAGGTATTAGTGTAGTCAATGTCTTGTTTGTCATAATAATAATAATAATAATAATTATTATTATTATTATAAATATAATTATAATATTATTAATATTAATATTAATTGGGCCGGGTCGGGTGACCCGATGTTTAACCCGTACCTGTCCCAACCCGAAGTCAGGTTCCAAACTGTCTTGTCTTTTTTGTCTCTTTTTTTTTAAATACCGGGTCAGACCTGGCCCGGAACCTTCAGTCTAGGACGGGTTATTGGGCCGGGCCGGGTCTTGTACACTCCTACTAAACGGGACTCTGAGGCCCAAATAGGTTGAGGCCCACTAGAACCCACACATATACACACTTATATAAAGGTAAAGGGGAGAGGAGGAGGAGAAGGAGAAAAGAAAAGAAAGGAAGAAAGACAAGGAGGAGAAGAGGAGGAGAAAAGGAAGAGGAAAGGAGGAGCGGAAGTCCGCGACCCAACTCTAGAGCTTAGATCCGGACAGTCCCTAAAGGTGAGTGCTTCCCCTTTATCCTCCCTAATCCTTTTTATTTTGTGTTTCCCCTTTTTTCCCTTTTGAACTCTAGGTAGGAGATTGATGATTTTAGAGAGATTTGTAAGATTGAGGGGTTCTTTAGGAAATGTAATTAGTTAGAAAGGTAATAGAGGTGACTAAGAATGTTTTAGTGTGCTTGGTCTTGATTGTTGGGCTGAAAATGGCCATGGATTGCAGTTAGGTATTCCTTTGCAAACTGTAGAAATCGCAGTTGGCGTTAAGCGTAGGACAACAGAGCCTGGATTTGCTGTTTGGTGCTTTAGCACTAAGTGCCAGTTTTCTGGTGCTAAACGCTAATTTTCTAGCGTTTAGTGTGAGGAAGACAATGTCCCTTTTATATAAGTTATGCTAAGCGCCAATTTCTTGGTGCTAAGCGTGGACCTACTAGAGTTTAGGTCTAAAGGAAAGGTGAGATGGCGCTAAGCGCCAGGAGTTAAACACTAAGCGCGACCCTCTAGAACAATAGAGGAATATTTTGGCCTCAAGTAAAGGATATGATTACTTGTGTGATTGTTTTCTATGCTTGATTTTCTGATATAATTGTGAATGTTGGTGTCTTGTTGTGTTTATATTGTTGATTGTCGGCACTTGTAGTTGTAGTATTATTCATGTGCTTGTGACTTGTATTGTTTTGTGTTGTGTATATACAATGATGAACCTTACATAAGAAAACATTTAAGACTTTAAAAGATACCAGAGGATGCCTCATTAGCAAAAGATGGGAGAGTTTCCCCAAAGTCTTAGAAAGGTTTTATGGAAGGAAATAATATGTTTTCAAAGGAAAGAAAAAATATTTTAGAAA
Source organism: Spatholobus suberectus (assembly GCA_004329165.1). Lineage (NCBI taxonomy): Eukaryota > Viridiplantae > Streptophyta > Magnoliopsida > Fabales > Fabaceae > Spatholobus > Spatholobus suberectus. The sequence continues at coordinate 7,059,510 of CM014732.1, forward strand.
AAGTATCCTCTAGTAACGATAGGGTTAAACCTCCTCGATTCTGGTCATGTCCGAGTCGCACCCTCGGTTTATGACGGTTGTGCAACCCACAGAGAGGATCCCTTAGGTTACCAAGGTGAAAAGAGTTTTCGAAGTATTTATGAAAAAGTATTAAAAAGGAAAGTTCAGACAACTTTTAAGGAGTTGAAAGTGAGAGGTTAGGAGGCCTCCTTAGCCAAATAGGGGGGGACCATCACTTTTCGACCTAGGGGTAGATGTAACATTCTTCAAAAAAGAAGAGTGTTAGAGGGAACCATTTTGATAATGAAGGGAGTTCCAATTGCTTAGATCGGAGTGGGATATAAATACAAGATTAGGAGGCGGACGCCTCTCTAGGGCTAGAGCTCAGCCAAGTAAAAAACAGTAAGCAAGTGAAACATAATAATAAAGCTAACCAGAATCACACAGAAATGAAATAATGAAATGTATGATGTCAATGCTTATGTGAGGCATGTATGATAACCCTATTGGATATATGATGATATGTATGCCTAGTTATAGGTGAGCTAAGTTAAGCCTAAATTAGAGAACTTATGTGCTTAGTGAGAACACAATTTATGAAAAAGGCTACTTGGTGGGTATACAAGGGGTTTTAAAGAATATTCATGTATAAGTCCTAAAAGGGCAAGTAAAGAGAAAGATGATGAAGGCTAGAAAGTGCTAGTCCTCACTTAGTGTCATAGGAAGTAAAATGTCTAGATAAAGAAATAGAGAGGATGAAATCTCAACTAAGTGTTGAGAGGACAGTTGTTTAGTAAAAAAGACTAGTATGGGTTAAGAGACCCAGGGCCTAAGCCCATTAAAGTTTAGCAAACTCTAAGTTGGATAAGTTTATGAGGTTAAGAACTAAAGAAATAAGAATTTGGGAGTTTAGTGAGAGGTAAAACTAAATGAGTTAAGGGAGGATTCAAAGATAGAATAGTTAGCCTACCCTTAGAGTCTCTGTAGCACTCATTGAGACATTTTGGCTCACTCCCTCTAGTTGTTACCTTTTTAGGTTAATCAGGTAGACGTCCTCGAGGAGGAGCTTGGAGCCACTTGAAGATAGAAGATGTTGAGTTATGTACCTTCCAATGTATAGGAGTTTAGTTTATATTTTTGGCATTTTCTTCGTGTGTAATGTACGACAAATTGTGCCTAAAATTTGTAATAAATTTTTATAATAGATGTATGTCTAAGTTTTCGCGTGATCTCTAATGTTTTTACCTTCAAAGTTTCCATGTCCTAACAATCTAGGCATAGTTAAGGTAACGTCTCTTAGGGTGTTACACCAACAAGTGTTACTACAATTTGTTAGAATGAAAGGTATGAAATATGTGTAGATGTTCATGCATTGATTGTGTTGTGTTCTTAGGTTTTGAATTTGGGTATTATTTGAAAACAAATTGTAACAACAGAATAAGGCTTCGGCGATAGCTATGCTTCAAATTAGATTAGACTAATTAGAAATGGCACCAAACACAGTTGAATGTATAACACGGACAATCTCTCATTGACATAACATGGGGCAGCTAGATTTATAGTCATGTTCTCCATGTAGGTTTGAGATTATAAACGACCCTTCATTTTTTGGTAGATTTTGATGACTTGAGCATTTTACATTTATAATGATTATAAATATATTATTATTTTATCTAAGATGTAGTCTTATCGAATGATAAAACATCTTAAAATTAATTATGAAGTTTCAGATTCTGACTTTGTTCTTGAGGGCGATTTAGACGGTTTCATCTTGAGCTACCTATAAGTTTTTTTGGATAGAAATGATGCTTAAATCAATCAAATTCTCAGATTATGACAATATATTACATATTTAGTGCTGAAATGGGTATGTGCAAGGTTTTAAATTATGGTTGTGATCGCAATTGCAATTTTGTCGCAATTCTTAATATTATGAGAAAATGCAGCTAATGCAATCACATAAAAAACTTTGTTGTGGTTACAATTGTGGTTGTGGACCTTTTTAAAACCATGGCTATATGATTTTGCATTTTTAGCATATGAGGTAAAGTTAGTTGTCATTAAGTTACTATTTACCATTCTTCACCAGGATCTAATCCTTTACCTCATCAACACATTTTTCTAATTTCCACCAATGTTAAGATATGCCATTGGAATTTTTTTTATTTTTTTTCATGTCTTTTACATCTCCGACGACAACTTCCTAAACTAGCATGTTCCAACAATAAGTCATTATTCAAATAGAGTTATTTGTTTTTGACAAGGAAAAAAAAAAACAAAAGGCCCATTAATTAAGAGTAATGAACAAAATGAAACGTTAATAGTCATGAGGAGACATGAATGTTGTATCAAAATTCAAACATTTCATAAAGATAATTGTTGGTCAAGGTGTCTATAATCACTACATTACACTAGATACTATAGCATTTTTGTGAACTCTAAACAATTATTTAATAAAAAGTAGGCTTTCTTCCTAACAAAAAATGTGCATCAAGAATTGTTGATTTCTCATTTGTTGTATGTATTATGTCAAAGGGGTAAAAATTTTACTTAAAGTTGCACAACTTACAAGAAATAAGCATTTTAAAGAAAACTATTGTGCCAAAGGTTCTTTCATTTGGAGTAATAGTCATTATAAATTCATAAGAATTACTAAGAGTAATTAATGCTATAAAAAATTAGAACAATTGATCTATGTAAAATAGTAAATGTTACTCAAGACATAGGCAATGGACATATTTGCAACCCAATGGGTATAGTTCAGTTGGAACTAGACGTCAAGTTTGTGGGGAAAGACTTGGGTTTGATTCCCATAAAATACATCCTTGGGGAGAGGCGAGGAGTTTTAAGTGTGACTAAGCCCTGACTCGAGGATTAGTCTCGTAGTTGGCCCAAATGACCGAAGTGTGTGGAGATACCTCAGGTTCCCACCCATGAGTCAAAGGCCCTAAATATGGTGGTTACAAAAAAAACGGACATGTTTTCACTAAAGACTTATTTGTCTAGCAATCTAAGGTGCTACAAACGGGAAAAAAAAGCATTGTCATGATGCCTTTCAATGTTATTTTTTTTCTACCTTAAACATTTCTTGTGAACTACATTTGTCTTTAATGTTCTCTCTAAAGTATAAATTTCCTACAAAGAAGAAAAAAATTCTTCCATTTCACTTATTGTTACTCTTTTTTGTTCTTTTCATCCTTTTCGTTACTCCTAAATCTTTCTAATTCACAATGATGGTGGAACATGTTATCACAATCTCTTTTTGCCATATCATCAGCTTGTACCTCTAGTGACCATTCCTGAGTTCAACACACTTTGACAATAGGTCCTAATTTAAACAAACTTGACTATTTATGACATAACTGTTAGCACATTCTCATTAAAAATAACAAGAAAAAAGTAAAACGCTAACATTTGCAATGAGCCATTAATGCTAAGGAAAATTCAAATAAATGATAAAAATAATTATTAGTCAATGCAAATACAATCACTCTATTACACTAAAGACTTATTTTTGTGACTCTTTCATGGGTTTCAAACAATCATTCAATAAAAGTCTTCATCCTAATAAAAATTGTGCATTGAGAATTGTTGATTTGTCACTCATTGTAATGATATTTAATAAGAATACTAACTTTACATAAAGTTTCACAACACACCAAAATAATCAATTTAAATATATAAAAATGATTTATTACATTCAATGTAGACCTTGACATTGAATTTTACATACAATGTTCAAACTTTGACTTTTGTAATCATAGTTTTGGGAAAGACTTCATATAATTTCCAATCTAAATTCAAAGATTAATATTTTTATTACACTAAAAAAAGATATTTGGTCAAATATTAAAAAGCATAATTAAAATGATTTTGTAAACAACCTGAAAAATATAATTAAATAATGACAAATGTTATTTGTACAACAACTTATACAACAATTCGTACAACAACAATTCTTTTGTGTCTATCTCTCTCTTACACATCATTTATTACATCTCATAATGAAAGAGAGAGATAGACACAAAAAGTGTTGTTGTACAAATTATTGTATAAATTATTATATGTATATCACATCTCTTAATAATCACAAAAAAATGAGCCACATAAAAGGCCAAAACTTTTTGGAGAAAGTGTCACTCAAATTAAGGGAGGAGACTTAAACTTTTTGTTCCATATACCATTCATATGACCACACTTTTAGTTTATTTATAGTCATGAATTATCTTGCATATGTTGACATTCTTTAATATATAATGTAAAGAAAATTACCAATAAAAAAGAAACCATTGGGATGACTTAATTTTAAGATAGTTATAAAAGTCAATAAACTTAACCTACATAATAATTTGTAATTAAATAATAGTGTAAAAAGCCATTACATTTTCCGTGCATCTTTAATTAAATCCAAAATTTTATAGCAATGTTTCTAAATTATTTTGAATAAAAAACTAATCAACGAATACAACAAAGTTAAAATATGATTGTTATTAACCTTTTACATAAGAAAAAAAAAAAACAACAAAACTTTTGCCTATCAACCTAGTTATTTGTTTGGTTTTAATTTTTTGTCGAGGAGAAAGATTTTTTTTTTTTGGATAAATATGTAATAGGAAGCTCAATTCTTCGTGGCAAAAACATTCTTAACCTTATAAGCAATTTAAACCAATTTAAAAATTTGGAATTTTTGTACAATAGGTGGCAATGAGGTTTAAAATTAAGACTTCTTATAAAGTACCCAACCTTTTCTCCACCAAGCTAACCCTAATGGGTTAAAAAAATTATATTTACAAATAATGTTTTATCATCATGTATATTTTATTATTTTAAAATTTTTAAATGCATGATTCATTTATTTATTCCAATAATTAAAGATGAAGATTAAATTTAATATAAACTTGATGACTTAAATTTTACCTAATTTGTACTAATAAAAGTGATTGACTCTATCACAAATTAGTAAATAACAATAGTAGAAAAATGTTAGTCAGACATAAATTTTAGACTTAATTGCACTTTTAGTCTCCTTACTTTCTCAATTTCATGAATTTTGTCCCTTCAATTTTTCATGAATTTGATCCCACTATTTTAATTGTGTAATGTTGGTATATCAATTAACTTAACATTCAATATTTAATGGAAATGCTAAGACAATGGTGGAGTAAAGTGTCACATTAGTATATGTGTGCTGATGTGATAGTGCAATAGAGTGTTACACTTACATTTCTGTTAAATATTGAATGTTAAGTTAACAGATAGACAAAAATTGCATAATTAAAATAGTAGAAGGATCAAAGTTGTGAAAAAAAAAGAAAACGAAATTCATAAAATTAAGAAAGTAGAGGGATCAAAAGTAAAATTAAGCCAAAATTTTATTAATTGAAAAAATGAGTATACTTTGTATGTAATAAATAAAAAGGGAACATTTCAAGAAAAAGGTAAATACCAAGAACAAGAATAATAATAACAACAATAGATTTGAAAAACTACACTTTTCATATGCTTAACAAATGACAATTAAAAGTTCAAGTATGCCTTAACCTTTTTGTAAAAAATATTTCTTTTTATGTGTTGAATGCAATTGCAATTGATCAAGATTCTGATCGAATTAGTATTTTAATCTTGTGTAATGCATGAAATTAATTAAAAATTGAACGTTAAAATTAATAAAATTAAATTAAATATTTATTGAAACAAAATATGTATTATAAAATTAGTTAATATGTAAAGAATTTAAATTTATGTTTGGTTAATAAGGCATTAATTTTATGAAAATATTGTTTATATTTAATATGTTGAAGTAAAAATCAAACATTTGAGTTATATTTTTGGAGATATTCATGAATTATATAAATAAATTTTATAATATTATTTAATTTTTTAAACATTATTCACTATATTATAATATTATATAAACTTTCTCATAAAATAATTGTTAGTATTTGATCAAAATCATCACACAAAACTATATTGCATGTTCTAATAATTTTGTGATAAAAACTATTAATTAAGGTTTTGTAAGAAATATAGGCTCTTGTTATTTGATTAAGTTTAATATTTTTATATAAACTTTTTATCTTCATACTAGAAAAAGACTTAAATTTTATACAATAATATAGACACTTGAAGATTTAATATAAATTCTTGGTTTAAATATGTTTTTGTTTCTTATAATATTTTTGTTTTTTTTTGTTTTAGTCCTTGTAAAATTATTTTTTTTAAAATAGCCCTTGTAAAATTTATAATTTTTATTTGATCCTTGTTACTTTGTTTTAGTTATTGTAATATATCTATTTTTTCGTTTTCGTTCTTATAATGTTTTGTTCATTTTGATTTAGACCTTTTGGAAAAAGAATGGCATGGACTAAAAACAAATTATTCACATTTTACAAGGACAAAAACGAAAAAATTAGTATATTACAAGAACCAAAACAAAAAAAAAGGGTATATTAAAAGGATTAAAAATATATTTAAGTCTAAATCTTTTTGTCATGCATAGATTTTGTATACATATATTCTTATGATGAAAAAATTATCATAGGCCAAAATTTTAATGCTCTTGTAGTACCTACTCCCTTATAATTATCTTTCTTTGTTTTGAAAATTTTTATTTCTATTATAGAAAAAATATTAGAGGAAAATAATTTTACATGAACGTCGCCATATTTTAAAAAGAAGGTAGTACATATTATATATGCGTATTGAATATTTTTTTCATAATTATTAGATAAGAATTATGGATAAAATTAAATGAAAAAACTATCATTGTGTAGAATAAAATCAAACAAGAAGTCTCTTCATAAAATTAATTTTCAGGAACTTAGTTATCAATATGGATTGTCAACAGAAGTAAATATAGAATTTTGACGGTTATTTTTATACAATGTTTAACTAATAATTTATTAATCAATAACTACCTTTTAGTTAGGATAATTTTATAATAATTTTAATGATTAATAGTGATGTATACATCTTAAAGTATTATGTGTATGTTAGTATATCACTATTGTCTTAGAAAATTTATCATTCAATTCCAAAAATTATTCAACCTCTATACAAATTAAAAATTAAATAAGAATTTATCTTATTCTACAATATATAAGAATTCTCATTAATTAATTATCTGATATACTGTTTACAGTTTATAAAAAGGTTGGCACTAATTATGTTAACATTACGAAAACAATATACAAAAATCTGAAAACATTTAATGTGACAATTATAGTATGAGAAGTTTTATATTATTTTTTGAGTTTGATAACTATGCACTATTAGTGTAAAAATTTTTGTCCTGTTAATCGATCATAAATCACTGTTGATATAATTTTTAAGTTAATTATTGTAAAAGTCAACAAACTTACCATACATGGTGATTGGTGATTGGATGATGATGTAAAACTGTTTTATATTGTCAGTGCATAGCTGATTTTTTCTTTTCTTTTTTATTAAATCATGCAAAAATAATTAAAATTAAAAAATAATAAAATTTATATATAAGTAAAAATAGTATTTAATGGATATTATAATAATATATATTTTTATTTTCTATTTAATATTTCTATATATAATTAAATATGGTTTTTCTTATTCATTAAAAAAATGGATTTTATTTTTAATTATTTTAAAATTTAAAGAAATAAGTTTAAAAACATAACAAAAAGATGTTTAGAAATATAAAAAGTCAAGCAAGATATGATTGTGGCAAAAGAGAAGTTAATAAAAATTAAATGAAGTAATAAATTAAAAGATTTTAAAAAAAAATGAAATTTAGAAAAAATGCCACGTAACAACTTTAGTGAAAAAACTTTAATATTATTTATAGATGATAAATAATGAATGTTATAATAATAAAAAAAGGTAAAACATATTTAATATGATTTGACTAATCCCAAACTTAAATTTTAACTAAGAAAAACCTACAACCTTAAAATCTTTTGTTTTATAGTATATAAAGAGACCTCACAATCTAGTTTATTTTTGGCTTAATTACACATTTTGCCACCCATCTTTGATGATTTTGTGGATTTTGTCACCCAACTATTTTTATTGCACATTTTGCCACCCAACTTAAAAAATTCACACATTTTGCCACCTAATTATTTTACTTGCACATTTTGCCATTCAACTTTCAAAATTTGTGCATTTTGCCACCCTCCCTTTAGTTAATTGTTGATTGTTAATCAACAATTAGGGTGGCAAAATGTGCAAATTTTGAAAATTGGGTGGCAAAATATGCAAATAAAATAATTGGGTAGTAAAATGCGAGAATTTTAAAGTTAGGTGGCAAAATGTGCAATAAAAATAGTTGGGTGGCAAAATTCGCAAAATCATCAAAGATGGGTGGCAAAATGTGTAATTAAGCCTTTATTTTTTACTTGACTCTTACTTATAAACTCCACCTATCTCCTCAATTCTTTTTGAAAACAAAAATATTCTCTTTAATCATCGTAAATTATTCAACAAAGAAAACATCCAAACAAAATTATTTTCTTCTCCTTTTACTCTTTCTTTATCTATTTCTTTGTCTTTCTCTCTTTCCCCCACTCTCTATATCATTTTCAATGTCTTTCATCCATTTAAAATCTCACGTATATCTTTCTCACCCTTAACAATGGTTGAACCCAATACCTTAATTTTCTTATCCTCTGCCTCTTCTTCCTTTGACTACCATACCTTTCATATTGATGTCTACTCCTCCTTTATCAAAAACCACCACCCTTAAATAAGACATACTATGGGCCCACAATCTTATTTCTTTTTTGACTTGAATCTTCCCTGTGGACCACATCTATCCCTTTATTTACTTAGAAAACAAAACTACTATACTTGATTACTGTAAATTATCCTACAAAGAAAACGTCAAAATAAAACCACTCTTTTCTCACTTACTATCCCTTTCTATTTTTGTTATCTTTTTCTCTTTCCTTCACTCTCTATATCACTTTCAATATCCTTCATCCATATCAAATCTCACACATCTTTCTCACCATTAACAATGGTTGAACCTGATACCTTAATTCCTTATCCTTATCTTCTTCCTGTGACGACCACACCTTTCATACTGCTATTGACTCTCCTGTCACCCAAAACCACCACCCTCAAATAAGAGATACAGTTGGCACCCACAATCTTATTTCTTTTTTTACCTAAACCTTACATGTGGATCCCATTTATATTCTTTATTCTCTCAGAAAACAAACTGCTTTCTTTGATTACTGTAAATTATCCTACAAAGAAACATAAAAATAAAACCACTTCCTTTTTATTTACACACTCTCTTTATTGTTTTGCCCTTTTTCTGTCTCCCTCACTCTCTATATCACTTTCAATATCCTTTATCCATCTCAAATCTCATATAGATCTTTCTCACCCTTAACAATGGTTGAACCTGGTACCTTAATTCCCCTATCATCTACCTCTTCTTCTTCCTTTGATGACAACACCCTTCGTACTGCTATTTCCTCCTCCCACAAGAAACCAACACCTTCAAAGAAGACACGTGGTAGGCCCCTAGGCTCTAAGAACAAGCCAAAACCACCCCTTATGATTAACCAAGGCAGTGAGCAATCCCTAAAACCTGTTTTCATTGAAGTCCCTAACAACTTTGATGTGATTGAGGCAATTGTCCAATTTGCTCGTCGCTACCAAGTTAGCGTCACATTGCTAAGCGCATCGGGTTCTATTTTAAGCGCTACTCTTCGCCACACTCATTCTCATACTTCTGCTTTCACTGTTTATGGACCTTTCACTTTAATTTCCCTCACTGGAACCTACATAAATAGCAATTCTTTTGCTTCTTCATCCTTATCATCAACATCATCCAATGTTGACCTTCGTTGTTCTTTTAGGATATCCTTTTCTTCAATTTTAGGTCAAAGCTTTATTGGAGTTGTCGGAGGGAAGGTTGTGGCAGCTAATAAGGTTACTGTGGTAGCTAATATTTTCAAGAACTTTGAGATTCACAAGGATGGTATCAATGATGGTGGTGAGGAAAAGGATAACAATAACCTTAATGCATGTGATCTAGGTGGTAGTCTGAACATCTCTAGGTTCAATTAATGTATTTATCCCATACCCTTAGATATGAATGTGAATGTGATACAATGGGGCAACATTCAAACTTTTTCTTGTGTTGCTAATTACTAAAGATGAAGATCTCCAAATGTGTCATCCTTTACCCCCCCCCTCCCCATTTTTTTTGTTGCTTTTATCTTTGTGATTTTTACTTAATTTTCCTAAAATATGTAACAAGAAATTATTAATTAGTAAAACATTAAGTTGAAATAACAAAACTCTCTCTCGTTATTAATATTTATTAGTTTGTAGAATAGTTATATATAAATTGTTTGATTTAATTTACCTATTTTCTTATTTTCTAAATCATTCATGTGTTTGTACCATTATGAGAAAGAGATATTATGTGTTCAAGAAAAGATAAAGATCTTCTTCAATGATGCTTTATTAGTTGTTTTTTATTTCTTACTATGAATTGTCTTTTGTTATTTCTTGAAGCATGGTGATTTTTAGATTTATCTTGTTGAAGTCTTAGATGGTGGTGATGGTAAAAGTTGTGGCTATGTGTGTGTGGACTAACTTATTTTATTGTTGGACTTATGTTGCGTGCGATGATGCTAGTGCTAATGTGTGTGTGTGTGTGTGTTACTATGTAGTTTTGGAATTACATGTAGAAGACCTATTTTACTATCTCGAATGCTAAACATAGAGATGATTGAAATGTTGCTTTTAAGGAATATAGTATGAATGAATGACTATTCTATTTTTCTTAATTTAAAGTGATTTCATCATTCATTTATGTAAAGTCCATATAAATTTTCATTTCCATTTTTCTTATATTTATAGACCCTTACATTTTTTCAATTATAAAGTGTTTGAATTGGGGGGGGGGGGGGGGGGGGGGGGGGGAGGAGGAATCTAACTATATATCTTTCCTTTGCATGGTTTTTTAACTTCTCATATAGCATGGGCTTGAATTTCATGTGGTCAAAATAAAACGTATTTATTGTATTCAATGACATGCAATATTGAACATTAAATATTTTTTAAAACAAAAACTATTGCAATGGAAATCAAGCTACAAATATATATGGACTATAAGGTAGTCTAAATATCAAATTGCTTGTTCCATCCCTGTTTTATTGACAAATTTACAAAGATTTTTTTTTCTCCCAAATAACATTATATATAACCACACAATTTCCTTTTCTCATATAAGATGATAATGAAGTTAAAATAAACCTTAGCCTACTACTATTGAAAAAATTACTTTTGATGCAAGCATTATAATTTTTGAATTCCTTAAAAAAAAAGTGTAATTAAAATAGCTTTTATTTTTTCCTCATAAGTCCAATATATACCTATGATTTCTTTTAGGAAAACCCCTAATTCTCTTACTCCCCCAATCTCAAATATAAGCAAAAAATAAAATAAAATCACACTAACTAAAAAAGTTAGTTAACATCATTTAATTTCACTAATCCCATTCAAAAAATAAACTTTTTTCCTAAATTGTCTGTCTTTGGAACTTGATATCAAGAATAAAAAAATGGTTATTAGAAATAAAATCTCAATTAAATGAAGGGTATTTTGGAATGATATCATTAAATAGGGTTAATTAGTTAATATTTACTTACATTTAAGACCAACATACATTTTTTTTTTTGTATTTGAGACCCAAGAAAGTAAGTTTTAAGTTTCTTATAACACCACCTATTCCTCTTGGTCTCCCTTTTTGGAGGATCTAACAACATTGAATTAATTTGAGTATGTTGTTGCGAGGAGATTTTTATTTGCCTCCCTTGATCTATTAGGCATTTTTAGGTGACTCTATCAAAGGTAGATTCAACTATATTCTTTGAATGTCAAAGAGACATCCCATGTTGTTCTACATTTTATAAGATCTGTAATATCATACGTTTGTATGTTACTGTTAAAAACAAACTTCACTCATGTTGTTGCTATTAAAATCATTGAATTTTATTACACATTTTTTAGCGCAATAATTTTAAATATAATAAATCTAAACACATCCAACATCTCATGTATCTAACTTAAACTTTTGGCTATTTGTCAAAATGAGCAAATTAGATATATACATGCCTACACATTGTTTTGTTTGAAATGTAGATGTGTTGAAATTTAACAAGGGTTGTCATTAATTTGATAATAATGTTTTTTATAAGATAAAAACATTTACATTGAATTTTAAGCTTATTACTCATACTTGATCATATGTACAATTACTTGTGCAAATAAAAATTAATATTTATTGTGCAGTGTCATATTTGCTCAACTTTAAAATGTTTATGATTTTTTTGCCACAAAAAATACTTGCTTATTTGGAACTAGCTGCATTGGTAAAGCATATGATTTTGCATTGTCAAATAATAATAGATTTATTTTTTTATGCATTGTGATCATATGCTAAATGTTAAACACTTGCGCATGTAACAAACATGGATTTGACTCCTTTAAAGTAAGTAAAGAAAAAATAAGTAACTTTAGTCATTGATATGAAATTTAATGATTGATATTTTAACACATGCATGATTTGTTATGTATGTGCATGTAATAAATATTAATTTTCTCATCGATTGATATTATATACTTTACCTTCTAACTTGAGTTCCTCACTTTAGAGAAGTCGGATCCAACAAACATATAAAGTGAGGTTTGAATCACTCAACTACCTTGCAAACTTAGGTCTTAAGCTTTCCTTCTTCTTCTTTTCTTCCTTCACATATACATTTTTTCTCATACATAACAAAACACACGTACGCACCTCTTATTTTCTAATTATAGATAAGGATAACAATACTATAATACAATATTATAATATATTAATTAGTTATTCAATTTACCAATTAATCCATCATGTACGGAGTCACTAATCCTTTACTTATTAACACAAGTTTTATAAGTTAGAAAAATTGAAGCATTGTGCATAATTCCATTCAAAACTAGACTAGTAATGAAATTAATGGTAAATATAGTGCAAATTTTTCATCACTAAAAACTTGACAACCTAATTTGTACTTGCACAATATTTTATTTCTAACTTAGAAATTTAAAAGGATAACATTAATATCCTATTAACATTTCTTACTTATTTCTATATTCTATTTAATTATTAAAATTGTTAAATTATGAAAATAAGAGTGATATAGTAAGACCTAATTCAAACGACCTACGTATTAATGACAAAACCACTAAAGGCACTCTAATCGAGAAAAATGGTAAGAACGAAACCCTAATAGTTACTAGAAGTCATTAATTATGTATCTATAGCAAAATTCAAGGAAAAGATAATTGTCTTAGAGAGAGAAAAAGAAGAGTAAGACGGATGAATATTTGTTTTCCATTCATGGTGATTTTTTTTAATGATTAGAAAGAATACAAAATTCAGAAGAATGATAGATGGAAGGGATTCATAAGGAAAATTTAAGCTAAAAAATATCTAAGATTGAAAAGACCCATGGAGGTCAAGTGTTCTCATATGGAGCATTATGGCATCTAAAGCAAATGAGATTTAGTCTGATAGGTTGATTTTTTATGCCTTAACTAACATTTATTTATTTATTTTTATCAATTATTTGAATTTGGCTTTAGAATTAATGACTCTTGATGACTGTTATAGCTATAGTATGATTGTTTCACTTAATGAAAGAGTCTCTAGTGGCTTTTTGTATATGTAGGCAAATCTATTAAGACATTTACTATTAGTGTAGTGAGTGTGTTAGTCTTAGGAGTCGTTGCCTGACTTTTTTTTTTTTTTATTAATACACCCTTTCCATATTTTTTATATTTTTTTTCCAAAAATATCCTATCATGCCACCTTGTGATCATATTGCCAAAAAACTCTATCAGTTATAACTCTACCACCATCATGCACTACTTGCACAAGCTCCACCACCATTCATATACCAAGGTGGCATGTCAAGGATCCTTCCCATACGATTTCCCTACCTCCCCTTCCATTCTCCCTCATGTATATAAATTATATACCAAACCCATCGCATACCTCACCCTATAAATAAACAAGCATTAATTAACATTGTTAAAAAACTTTCCCTACTTCTCTCAAATTCTCAACCCCCTCTCTCTCTTTCACAACTCATCTCACTCTCAGCTTAATTTTCTCAATAGTAATGGTGAACGCACACGCAAACCACTGTCACCATCACCTTACAGTGGTGCTGCTAGTGTTTCTACTTTTGACATCAACACCATTATCTACTAGGCCCTTGAATGATTATTTGTAGAGTGGTTTTCTAGAGGTACATGCGAGTGAGTGAAGCAATGTCAATTTGTATATCACAAAATTGGCTTCCAAAAATTAATATCTAGAATTGATAAGCACTTCTTGACACTAATTTTTGGAATATGTTAAAATTTTAACAATTCTAGAAACTAATTTCCAAATTGTATTATTACCCAAGTAAATTTTAGCACTTAGTTTTCAAAAAGAGGATATTTAAAAAAGTTAAAAAAAGATGAAAGATGATGTATTAGTGAAAAAAGGGGTGTGTAAATAGCAATTGCTAATCTTTGTGCATGTTCCTTTGCTCCAAATTATTGGGCTTACTTGACATGAAACACTAATAATAAATAAGGCTGTAAAATGGGCCAGGCCCGTTGGAGAGTTCAACGTGTTTGGTGCAGCTGCACTGCAGCATAAGCGGTAAGCATCTTCTTCTTCGTCGTCTTCACTTAGATAAAATAAACAAACCCTGAAGCTGAAGGCGGAGTCCTGTTTGTTTTCTCCCCTCACACATAGAATCGTTACTTTCCTTGTTCGCATTATTCTGTCACACACGAGAGCTACAGTATGTCCTGTTTCCTACGAAAATCCCTTAGGACTCAGGGGTTGTCCCTGTTTCTGCACAAACTCGTGGAGAACTCGTCTGAGTCGCTTAACATTCTTCTGCCTTCATCAAGCTGGTTTTGGTGTCGCCACTTGTCACATTCCCTTCCCCATAATACCAGTCCCCGGTTCGCTTCGAATTCGGTCCCAAGTGCCAGCCACGCTAATGCGTCTCTCCAAATTCGCTTCTGGGCCTCTGAGGCCGCCGCCGCCACTGAACCCTCAACCTCTGATGGCCTCACGGTCCAAGGAATTCTGGCCTACAATTGGACCATTCTGGACGAAAACGACAGCGATTGGAAGAGTCATGCCACCGCCATAGCTCAATCTATTCACTTGATCAAACGCCGGTTACAGGTAAATATTCTGTTCCCTCTTAATTAAGCATGCTTTGTTTGTTGGTTAATAATAACTAGTTAATTAATTAGTACCGGTTGTCTTTGTGACTTTGTTTTTAGTGGTTCTGGTGTGATTGTTCCGAGTTCCAAATTTGCATTGCCTGTTTCGTAGAACTTGATCGTTTGTGTTGTGGTGGCAGTGGGGAAAATTGAAGGTGAGGTTGGATATGTTATCGTTCCGGCTGAATAAGGCAGACCTTTGGGATGATCCGGTGCAAGCGGGTAAAATAAGCCGAGAGCATGGTTCTCTCCTGGGAAAAATGAAAGAGGTAAATGCATTGGAGCAAGAGTTACTTGAGCATATTGACATGATAAAGCTTGCGCGCGAAGAGAATGATGCGGATTTGGAATCGGTGGGGACTTGCTTCATCTTCTCCTAGGCATGTATTCATCTGTTTTTTTTTTTTTTTGCAATAATCTTACATACATAAGAGTGTGATGCTTAATAATCTGACTCGTATGTCCCTTTGATTTGGCTTGCAAAGTAGAGCGAAAATGGGGAGAATATGAACGAGTAAAAATTTATGCTGGTGACTGGTGAGGATGTGTTAATTTATTGTCACAAGAGAGAAAATTTAAGTAGATACTGTATTATTTAACATCATATTGAAATGTTAGATGATATATAGGGCTCAGCATATTATGAGGCAGATCTAATTTAGAGGTAACATGCATCGTTGTTGAAAAATGCTATAAGTGTGTTTCATTGTAGTTTCTTTTCTTTCAAGGTTTGTAGAGTTAGATGGATCATTTCTTTTCTTTTCTTTTTTTACTTTTTTTGATTCGATTAGATGGATCATTTCTTACTTGTAGATGCTGATTTATATGTTCATGCATAGAGTATTTCCTTTTTCAGGAATCATTGAAAGCGCTGCTAAACATGAGAAGAAATGCAAAAGAGAAAGAGCTAGAGGCATTGCTTGCTGGGGAGCAAGATTCCTGTTCTTGCTACATTGAGGTTCTTGTCATAGATATTTAAAAGTTTCTGTTATTGCATTGGTATTTTTGTCCTTATTCATGCCCAGGCCAGCAATGTAGGTCTAAGAACATGATGTTGGCATGCTGCACTAGATTATGTTATAACTTTTCTTTTTTCCTTGTCCCATATTAGTAAAGCAGTGAACATGGGCTGTGGTTATGTATGTGTGTGCCTATTGAAGCTTACTGTTTTATAATTAATATAGGTTCAAGCTGGGGCTGGGGGCACTGAGAGCATGGACTGGGCTGCAATGGTCATGCAGATGTATAAGTCATGGGCACAACGATGTGGATATAAAGTAACTGTAATGGATGAAATGCCTGGTGAGATTGCAGGAATCAAGGTTCTTCTTCATACCATCCTTCACAAGTTACTTTAAAATTATTTTGCAATTTTCCACATAAGTCTTCATGCTTGGATGCATGATCCATGGCTACCTCCCTCTAATGTGATTATTGTTCTGATTTTCAAGTTCTAAGTTGCTTAACTTGCATTGCATTTAAATTTCAAGCAAGATTACTATTAGGAATTTGTTTCCATTTGGAGCCTCTAGTTCAACATAGATTTTGCCTTTGACCACTCATTCCCATGTTATATTTTCTATCGAAGGGAATGGCTAGTTTCTGAGTATATGGATCTATTTTTTTTTTCAGCGAGCTACCATCAAAGTAGATGGTGAGTTTGCATTTGGATATGCCAAAGCAGAAATAGGAGTGCACAGGCTGGTGCGCATATCACCTTTTGACAGTAATAAGCGCCGGCATACTTCATTTGCCGCCGTGGCAGTGATTCCAATCCTTGGTGATGGATCTACCCATGTACAAATTAATGAATCTGATCTTCGAATTGAACGATTTCGTGCTGGTGGTGCTGGTGGCCAACATGTTAACACAACTGAGAGTGCTGTAAGAATAGTTCATATTCCTACAGGAGTTACTGCAACTTGTCAGAACGAAAGGTATGAAATATGTGCATATATTCATGCATTGATTGGGTTGTGTTCTTAGGTTTTGAATTTGGGTATTATTTGAAAACAGATCACAGCATCAGAATAAGGCTTCAGCAATGGCTGTGCTTCAGTCTAGATTAGACCAGCTGGAGATGGCACGCCAGGCACAGTTGAATGTGCAGCATACACAATCTCTCACTGACATAACATGGGGCAGTCAGATTCGTAGTTATGTTCTCCATGTAGGTTTGAGATTGTACATGCCCCCTCCTTTTCTGGCAGGTTTTGATGACCTGAGCATTTTACATATAATTATAATCATATTATTATTTTATCTATGGTGCAGCCTTACCGAATGGTGAAAGATCTTAGAACCAATTATGAGGTTTCAGATCCGGACTCTGTCCTTGAGGGAGATCTAGACGGTTTCATCTTGAGCTATCTATCAGCTTCTTTGGATAAAGATGATGATGCTTAAATCAATTAAATTCTCAGCCTATGTCAGCATATTGCATATTTAGTGCTGAAATGGGTATATGCTTGTGCATTTTCAGCGTCTGAGGTAAAGTCAGCTGTCCTTTCAATTACTGTCAGTCTTCATCAAGGTCTATCAGAATCTAAGGAAGCATATTTGGCTGCCTAGAGTATTTTTGTGGTAACAAATAAATGAATACATACCACCGAATTATGAATATGGAGGTATGAAGCTTAAAAGCTTGGTTTTATTTGGCTTGCACAGTCGGAATAACTTCCCAATGACCTTTGATGCAGCTGACCATGATTGTTGTTCTTTAAGATTCATTTATTTACGTGTAGAACTCTAATGGAAGGTAGGTGAGAATGTGAGATTTGTATCCTTTTTATCTTCTGAGAATAAACGATGCAAATAATACTTGTGGATGGCTTGCCAAATCTGCTCAAGGAATTAGTGGATAAACTTTTGTAATTTATTTTCAAAATCATGACTCAGAGAAAACGATAGCATCTAAATCCGATTATGAACCCCTGAATATATGGGTGAATTTGTGTTTTTCTTTCGTTACACTAATGAATCTACCCATATATCAACGTTAACGGCAGGTACCTTTTATTTATTTATTCTCTTTAAACTTGCAATATGCACAAAGTGACCAAGTGGTAAGTAAACTTGAGTTAGTGGTTAAGGGTTTTTATGTGATGTCAAGAGTTTGATTTAGCCCTTGGCAAAATTCTTTTTTGGGAATGGTAAGCTTAATATGCTAAACGATCAATCTTAACATTATAAAGAAAAAAGAAAGACGCCTTCAGGGATGGATATGTATGAGTGGGGACTGTATAAAAGTCATAGACGAAGTGGTTGAAATCAATACTGTCTAATCTCAGTAGGAGAAAATTTCCAGAGAAGTTCGAGAAATTTATCGACAAATAACTCGGACGATATATTTCATTTTTGTTCTGTTCGATATTTTGAAGTTTTATTTTACAATTTTCATTTCTAAATCATAGCCGTAGGAATTGCAATCCGAAACAAACTTCGTGACTTAATTCATCCATGAACAAAGTGAATGCAATGAGTAGCGCATGACTACCAAATGACAATCTTATGTGAGTGTAAAGACTTAATTTTGATTAGATTAAGAAAAATAAAATAAATAAATAAAAGAATTTAAATGATCTGATTAAATCTTTTTAAAGTGTGAAGAAAGTTTAGTTAACCTTAATTTAATTTTTATTTGATAGTTTAAGCAAGGTTTTAATTCTTAAATGAGTTTCTATAATATTCTCCTTTTAACTTGAATTAAACAAAATTGCCTCTCAACCAACAAACAAAGCAATAACAATAACTAAAAAATATATTTTTTTCAAAAGAAAAAAGAGAAAATGATATCACCTTTGGTGCTTCATTGAGAAAGGGGACGAAATTGATTGAAAGAAAAGGACGAATGTAAAACTCTTAGTAAAAGAAAATAATAGGTGGGTGACATTTGTAAAAGGTTTAAACAATTTTTAGTTTTTAAAAATATATTTTTTATTCTTAATCTCTACATTTAATGGAAATAATGTGCTTTTATAAAAATGAAAAGCATATATATTTCGTATTTTTAAAAACTAAAAATAAAAGAATTAAATAAAAACAATTTATAGACTATATATATATATATATAGGGTCAAGATCCGTTGATATCAGGTGTCAAAATTGGTTAAATTACACCTCTAATAACTTTTTGTAGAATACAAATTTAACTAATTCAACCCTTGAATTATGAGATATTATTTTCATGATCATGTATATCAAATTTCACACAATTTGGACTTTTATAGATATGTTATCTAACATTGAATATTTATGTATATTTTAATATCATATTGTACATTAAAATAAAGTGATGAGATGAGCTATTAAATAATTTTGAAATTGTATGAAATTTTGTATACTTGATCTAATTAATAAGAACATGAAATTCAATGGTTGGATCAATTAAACTTGTATTCAACAAAAAGTTATTACAAGTGTAATTTAACTAACTTTGACACTTGGTATTAATGGAACCTGACATATATATATATGGGTCAAGATCTGTTGACACCAGGTGTCAAAATTAGTCAAATTACACATTTAATAGCTTTTTCTAGAATGCAAATTTAACCAATCCAACTGTTGAATTGTGTGAAATTTTATTCATAATCATGTATATCAAATTTCACATAATTTGATCTTTTCTAGATATGTCATTTAACATTGAATATTTATATATATTTTAATTTTATATTATACGTTAAAATAAAGTGATGCGATAAACTACTAAATAATTTAGGAATTGTGTGAAATTTTGTATACTTAATATAATTAATAAGAATATCAAATTCAACGGTTGGGGTTTCACTTCAAACTATAAAGGAAAAATTACATTAACCTCTCCTAATGTCTTCTTTAACGACATGCACACTGTCTTTAATTTTTAAAAAGCACTCACCTCTCCTGCATTAAAAAATAACCCTTGACAACTCTAACACTCCTCACCATCTATAAATGGCTTGAATACCAACCACTCCCCCAAAAATCACAAAAAAAACATGCAGTGAAAAGAGAAATGAGAAAATTATAAAGAAATAACAAACACTTTAGCCGTAATAATAGTAGAATTGTTGATGATTTGGTGGCCTACACTATGGCTCTACTTTTGCACAATCCAACCGCTTTTGCCTTCTCAATTGTGGAGGTGAAGAGATTTGGAAGAAGCTCTGCGGGTGTCTTTTGTTAACAGAGTAACATATGTTATCTTGCAAGGGGTATATACGTCACTTGATTTGACTAGTAAGGGAGATGGGTGTTTGACTGTCTGTTTAAAATCTAGCGAGGGTGTGACTGCTATTTGAGAATATCTTTAAGGGAGGTGAGGGCAATTTCTCCATCTATAAATGTGGGATAACACCTTATTAATGTTCCTTTAACACTTATACAAGTGTATACATCCATAGTGGAGAGAGGGGAAAGAAGAGATGAAAAATAAAGGCCTAAATATGTTTTTGTTCCTTTAAATTTGGAATAAGTTTGTTTTTGGTCCTCTAAATTTGGAGTAAGTGTGCTTTTGGTTTTCTAAATTTAAAGTTATTTTATTTAGTCCCTCTATTTTGAAAAAAAGCTATTTTAGTCCTTCAGGACCACCTACAACATTATTGACAGGACAGATTGAGTTAGTTATGCAGCATCAGTTGAATTTGGTGTGATGTTTTAATTAACAGAGATACTATTACGTGAGTTTTGTGTGGTATATTTATTAATTGCGTTTGGGCAGAAGGACTAAAATATGTTTTTTTTTTAATTATAAGAACTAAAAAGATTAATTTTAAATTTTAAGAAACCAAAAACAAACTTACTCTAAATTTGAGGGACTAGAAACATATTTAAGCAAAATAAAAATAAAAATAATAAAGATGATTATAAGGTTAATATAAAAATGAGAGTGCGGAAAGATTTAAGTTATATTTGATATTTTCATTTTAACATTCTTTCACTATTAAATAAAAATTATACAATTCCCATTAAATAGAAAATAAGACTTACATAATTTTGTGCATTTTATCCAAATAATTAAGAGTATGTTGCTAAATGATAAATAGGTAGTTCCTCTATAGTTAATCATCAGTTGAATGTATATATAACTCCTCTGTGCTGAACTCCATTCAAGTTCAGTGAATTCATTTTTCACCTCCAACAATTAGGTCTAGTTTGATATGGTCTTAAAAAGTATCTTGATTTTCACTTTTGTTCAACTACTTCAAGCATGAAATCATGGTGGGATCTACTAGTGTATCTTAATCCCTAACTGTTTCAGGTGGGTGCGACGGATACAAGTTTAAACGCAGGAAGAGGAAATGAGCTTCAACATTGTTGCAGAAGCAATGTGCAGTGAAGTGAAATTGAAGCTGGACTCATTATATCATATATACCCAATATTTTTATTACGAATAATGATATTTGATATCTTCGAAGTGTATATACCCTAAGTAGAAAGAGAAATAGGAAGAAAAGAGAAAAGAATTAATTAATAAGTTTAATTACTTATTTGGTTCTTATACTTATATTATTTTTATGTTTTGATTTATATACTTAGAAATTAGATGTTTTAGTCTTTATACATGCACTTTTAATTTCATTTTGGTTCATGTCGTTAAGTGTGTCTTAATTCTATTAGGTAAAACCACCACAAAATAGAGATTAGTAGTATAAAACTATCACAAATTTTTTGGTCATCGTCAAACTGTCACAAATTTGTTGCTAAAGTGAAAATTTGTAGTGATTTAACAATAGCCATAAAATTTGTGGCAATTTTACCTAATGGGATTAAGACACAAAGTGCTAAAGGTTCTTTCATTCAGAGTACCAGTCGTTATAAATTCATAAGAATTACTAAGAGTAGTAATTAATGTTATAAATAGGGGTGTTCATCGAACTAAATTCACCTAGTGAACCCAACAATCCAAACCAAACCAATTAAATTGGTTTGGATATTGGTTCTTTTCACATTAAATCTAAACCAAACCAATTACAATTGGTTTGGTTATTAGACTTATCTTTTTTCAATCCATTTTTTTTTAACTTTTAGACTAATAAATTTTAAGCATAGAGTTTAAATTTTGCTTCAACATTTTCATTCTTTTTCATTTATTTTAATTTTTTAATGATCTTATCTAATATTATCAAATGTCTTAATTTGGTCATGTTTATTATGTAATTTTTTTTAGGCTTAAATATGTTTTTGATTCTTGTAATATATTGTTTTTTTTGTTTTGGTCCTTATAATTTTTTTTTAAATGGTCCTTGTAAAATTCTTTTTTTTTTATATTATTTTAGTCCCTGTTATTTTGTTTTAATCTCTATAATATATTTATTTTTTCATTTTTATCCTTGTAATATATAAATAATTTGCTTTTAGTCCTTACCAAAATTTTTTAAAAGGACTAATTCAAAATAAATAAAATATTATAGGGACAAAAATAAAAAAATAAATATATTACAAGGACTAAAACAAAATAATAGAGACCAAAATCCAAAAAAGAAATTTTACAATGATCATTTTATTAAAAAACTTTACAGGGACCAAAACAAAGTGGTATTTTATAGGGATCAAAAACATATTTAAATATTTTTTTAATTGTATTTTAGGTAAAGAAATTAATGATATATGTAAGGTGATAACTATAGAAAAATTAAATATTTTAAATCAAATAAATAATCAGTCATCAATTGCATTAATATAAAATTCAATGTTTATGTAGAATAGACAATAAATGAAATAAAAACTTTAAAAATATAATAATTTATTATTTTTATCATAACCTGATGACCCTAACCAACCCAACCTAATTTTAATTGGTTTGGATTGTCTAAAAAAAAACTCAAACCAAACCAATCTAATCAAATATGGTTGATTTTGATTTAATTTTACCTTAAACCCGAATCAATACAATCCGTGAACATCCCTAGCTATAGAAAAGTTAGAACAATTGACCTATGTAACATAAAAAAAGTTACTCAAGGCATAGTTGATGGACATATTTTCACTAAAGACTTATTTGTTTAGTAATCTTAGGTGCTCTAAAAAAAATCACTACCATGATGCCTTTCAATCTTATTTCTTTTCTACCTTAAACATTTCTTATGAATTACATTCTTCTTGAATATTCTCTCTAAAGTATAAATTCCTCACAAAGAAGAAAAAGAATCTTCCATTTCACTCATTATTACTCTTTTTCGTTCTTTTCATCCTTTTTGTTTCTCCCAACTCTTTCTAATTCACAATAATGGCAGAACATGGTATCACAATTTCTTTCTTCCATATCCTCTGCTTGTACCTCTAATGACCACTCTCGAGTTCAACACACTCTGACAAAAAGTCCTAAGTTAAATAGACTTGTCTATTTATCACGTAATTGCTAGCACTTTTTCATTAAAAACAACAAGAAAAAATAAATGCTAACACTCACAATGAGCCATTAATGCTACGAAAAAAAATTCAAATAAATGATAAAAATAATTATTAGTCAATGCAAATATAATCACTCTATTACACCGAGGACTTAATTTTGTGACTCTTTCTTGAATTTTGAACAATCATTTAATTAAAGGTCTTTATCCTAATAAAAATTGTGTATTGGGAATGTTGATTTATCATTTATTGTAATGATATTTAATAAGAATAGTAACTTTACATAAAGTTTCACAACTTACTAGAAATAATCAATTTAAATATGATTTATTACGTTAGATGTAGACCTTGATATTAAATTTTTCATACAATGTTCAAAGTTTGACTTTTGTAATCATAGTTTTGAGAAAGACATCACATAATTTTCAATCTCAATTCAAATATTAATATTGTTATTACACTAAAAAAGATATTCATCAAATATTAAAAAACATAATTAAACTAAATTTGTAAACAACCTGGAAAACACAATTAAATAATCACAAAAAAATGAGCCACATAAAATACAAATTAATAACCATAAAACCATTTGGGAAAAGTGTCACTCAGATTAAGGAAGGAGACTCAAACTTTTTGTTCCATATACCATTTGTGTGACCACAATTTTGGTTTATTCCTAGTCATGAATTATCTTGCATTTGTTGAGAGTCATATATATATTTTTTAATTGACATGCACGGTTAGTGTAAAAAATTTCACATTGTCAACTAATAAAAAATCATCTTGAGATGACTTAATTTTAAGGTAGTTATAAAAGTTAATAAACTTACTATACATAATAATTTATAATAGGATAACAGCGTAAAAAATCACTATATTATCAATTATTTGTTTTAATTAAATCTAAATTTTTATAACTATGATTCTAGATTATTTTGAATAAGGAACTAATTAATCAACAATTACAACACAATTAAATTATGATTGTTATTAACCTTTCACATAAAAAAAACAAAACAAAACTTTTGCCCGTCAACCTAGCTATTTGTTTGGTTTTAATTTTTTTGTTGAGGAGAAAAGTTTAATTTTATTTTGGATAAATATGAAATAGGAAGCTCAATTGTTCTATGGCAAAAACATTCTTAAACACACAAGCAATTTAAACCAATTTGAAAATTTTGGAACATTTTTTTTTGTACAATAGGTGGCAATGAGATTTAAAACTAAGACTTCTTATAAAGTACCCAACTCTCTCCCCACCAAGTTGACCCTAGTGGGTTTAAAAATTTATAATTACAAATAATGTTTTTATCATCATGTATATTTTATTATTTAAAATTTTTAAATGCATGATTTATTTATTTATTCCAATAATTAAATATGATGATTAAATATAATATGTACTTGATGACTTAAATTTTACCTAATTTGCACTAATAAAGGTCATTGACTCTATCACAAATTAGTAAATAATAATAGTGAAAAAAAAATGTTAGTTAGACATAAATTTTAGACTTAATTGTGATTTTAGTCCTCTTACTTTCTCAATTTCATGAATTTTGTCTCTTTAATTTTTTTTTTCACGAATTTGATCCCACTATTTTGATTGTGTAATTATGGTTCATAAGTTAACTTTACATTCAATATTTAATGGAAATGCCAATGTGATGGTGTAGTATAGTGTTGCGTCAGCATAGATGTATTGATGTGGTAGTGCAATAAAGTGTCACACCAACATTTTCGTTAAATATTGAAGAGAAATGTTAGGAATACACTCTCTAACATACACTCTTGAACACTCTCTCTTTAATTGGTTGAAATTTATTGAAAATGACAAAATTTTGTGGGTCTCACTTATTATTTAATGATTCTCTCTCCTAGTTTTGAAGTTTTAAATAAATTTTAACCAATTATAGAGAGAGTGTGTTAAAAAGAGTGTTTTAGAGAGTGTTTCTAGCACTCTTCAATAGTGAATGTTAAGTTAACAGATAAAAAAAATTGTATAATTAAAATAGAGAGAGGATAAAAGTCACAAAAAAGAAGAAGACGAAATTTGTGAAATAGAGAAAATAGAGGGACAAAAAATAAAATTAAGCCAAAATTTTATTGATTAGGAGAATGATTATACTTTGTATCAAATGAATAGAAAAGAAACATTTGAAGAGAAAGGTAAATAATGATAATAACAATAATAAGTCATGATGAAAGTTTTACATTTTAATTCAACATTGATGATATGCAAATTTATAAGAGAGGGATAAAATTCCCAAAGATAATGTTAAGCTCAAACTCTTCATAATCTACCAATAATAATAATAATAAATTAGATTTGAAAAACTACACTTTTCTTATGTATAACAAATGAAAATCAAAAGTTCGAGTATGCCTTAACTTTTTTGTAAAAAATATAATTTTTTATGTGTTGAATACAATTACAATTGATCAAGATTTTAATTGAATTAATATTTTAACCTTGTGTAATGCATGAAATTAATTAAAAATTGAACGCTAAAAATAATAAAATAAAATAAAATAATTTTATTAAACGAAATATGTATTATAAAATTAGTTAATATATAAAGAATTTAAATTTTATGTTTGATTAATAATGCATTAAATTTTATGAAAATATTATTAATATTTAAGATGTTGAAGTAAAAATCAAGCATTGAGTTATATTTTTGGCGACATTCATGAATTATATAAATCAATTTTATAATATTATTTAAATTTTTTAAACATTATTCACTATATTATAATATTATATAAACTTTCTCATAAAATAATTGTTAATATTTGTTCAAAATCATCACACAAGATTATAACGCACGTTCTAATAATTTTGTGATAAAAATTATAATTAAGGTTTTGTAACAAATATAGGCTCTTGTCATTTGATTAATTTTAATATTTTAATATTTTAATATAATCTTTTTATCTTCATATTAAAAAAAGACTTAAATTTTATACAATAATATAGACACTTGGACATTTAATAATTTTTTTTATCGCGCATAGAATTTGTATACATACATTCTATTACGATGAAAAACATGATCATAGGGCAAGTTTTTAATGCTCTTGTAGTACCTACTCCCTTATAATTATCTTTCTTTATTTAGCAATTATTTATTTATATATATAAAAAAATATTGGGGGAAAATAATTTTGCATGAATGTTGCCATATTTTAAAAAGGAGGTAATACATATCATATGCGTATTGATTTATTTATTTTTTGTTGAGAAAATAGGCTATGCACTGATAGTATAAAGCAATTTTACACTGTCATGCAATCACAAACTATTATGTATGATAAGTTTATTGACTTTTACAATAACTATTTTAAAAGTCATACTAAAAAGTGTAAAAAAATTTATACACATAGCCATTAAACTCAATTTTTTTTCATAATTAATAGATAAGAATTGTAGATAAAATTAAATAAGAGAACTATCATAGTGTGGAATAAAGTCAAACAAGAAGTCTTTAAGAACTTACTTATCAACATGGATTGTCAATAGAAATAAAGACAAGATTTTGACGGTTATTTTTATACAATGTTTATATATATATATATATATATATATATATATATATATATATATATATATGCGTATGTTAGTATATCACTATTTTTTTGTTAGAAAATTTATCATTCAATCCAAAAAATATCTCAACCCCTGTATAAATTAAAAATTAAATAAGAGTTTATCATATTCCGCAATATATAAGAATGCTCTTTAATTAATTATCTAATATACTGTTTGTCAGTTTATGAAAAGGTTGGCACGGACTATGTTAACATTACGAAAACAATATACAAAAAATTTGAAAACATTTAATGTGACAATTGTAGTATGAGAAGTTTTATATTATTTTTTTGTTAAATCATGCAAAGATAATTAAAATTGAAAATTATATATATATATATATATATATATATATATATATATATATATATATATATATATATATATATAAGTAAAAGTAGTATTTAATGGATATTGTAATAATATATGAGAAAATAGGTTATACACTGACAGCGTAAAGTAGTTTTACATTGTCATCCAATCACAAATCACAATTTATTATAAGTTTGTTGACTTTTATAATAAATATTTTAAAATTCATATCGATGGTGATTTTTGATTGGTTGACAATATAAAACTTTTTACACTGATAATGCATAACTATTAAACTCATAATATATATTTTTATTTTCTATTTAATATTTCTATATATAATTAAATATGGAATTTTCTTATTCATTAAAAATAAATGTATTTTGTTTCTAATTGTTTAAAAATTTTAAAGAAATAAGTTTAAGAACATAAAATAGACGCTTAGAAATATAAAAAGTCAAGCAACATAAGATTCTGGTAAAAGAGAAGTTAATAAAAATTAAATGAAGTAATAAATTTAAAGTTTTTTTTTTAAATGAAAATTTAGAGAAATTGCCACGTAACAATTTTAGGGGAAAAACTTTAATATTATTTATAGATGATAAACAATTAATGTTATAAACAATAAAAAAATGTAACGCATATTTAATATCATTTGACTAATCCCAAACTTAAATTCTAACAAAGAAAAACCTACAACCTTAAAATCTTTTGTTTTATAGTATATAAAGAGACTTTACAATCTAGTTTCTTTTTTTACTTGACTCTTACCTATAAACCCCATCTATCTCCTCGACTCTTTTAAAAAACAAAACTATTCTCTTTAATCACTGTAAATTATTCTACAAAGAAAACATCAAAACAAAACTATTCTCTATATCGCTTTCAATATCTTTCATCCATTTCAAATCTCACACATATATTTCTCACCCTTAACAATGGTTGAACCTGGTACCTTAATTCCCTTATCCTCCACCTCTTCTTCCTCTAACTACCATACCTTTCATACTGTGTCTGCTCCTCCTTCCATTAAAAACCATCACCCTCAAATAAGACATACGGTGGGCCCATAATCTTATTTCTTTTTTGACTTGAATTTTACTTATGGACCACATTTATCTCCTTTATTTACTAGAAAACAAAACTACTCTCTTTGCTTACTGTAAATTATCTTATAAAGAAAACACCAAAACAAAACCACTTCCTTCTCACTTACATTATCTCTCTATTTTCTTATCTATTTGTCCCTCTCGCACTCCTTATATCACTTTCAATATCCTTCATCCATCTCAAATGTCACACACATCTTTCTCACCATTAACAATGGTTGAACCTAATACCTTAATTTCCCTACCCTCATCTTTTTCCTTTGACGACCACACCTTTCATACCGCTATCGACTCTCCTTTCCCCAGAAACCACCACCCTCAAATAAGACACATAGTTGACACCCACAATCTTGTTTCTTTTTTAACTTGAACCTTACATGTGGACCCCATTTATCTCCTCAATTCTCTTAGAAAACAAAACTATTTTCTTTGATTACTGCAACTTTTCTTACAAAGAAACATCAAAATAAAACCACTTCCTTTTCATTTACTCACTCTCTTTATTTTTTTCCTTTCTCTTTCTCTCCCACTCTCTATATCACTTTTAATATCTTTCATCCATATCAAATCTCACACAGATCTTTTTCACCCTTAACCATGGTTGAACCTAGTACTCTAATTCCCTTATCATCCACTTCTTCTTCTTCTTCTTCCTCTGATGACAACACCTTTTGTACCACCATTTCCTCCTCCCACCAGAAACCAACACCTTCAAAGAAGAGACATGGTAGGCCTTTAGGTTCTAAGAACAAGCCAAAACCACCCCTTATGATTAACCAAGGCAGAGAGCAATCCTTAAAACCTATTTTCATTGAAGTCCCTAACAACTCTGATGTGATTGAGGCAGTTGTCCAATTTGCTCGTCGCTATCAAGTTAGCATCACATTGCTAAGCGCATCGGGTTCTATTTTAAGCGCAACTCTTCGCCGTATTCATTCTCATACTTCTGCTTTCACTGTTTATGGGCCTTTCACTTTAATTTCCCTCGTTGGAACCTACATAAATAACAACTCTATTGCTTCTTCTTCATCTTTATCATTAACATCATCCAGTGTTGACCTTCGTTGTTCTTTTAGGATTTCTTTTTCTTCAATTTCAGGTCAAAGCTTTATTGGAGTTGTCGGAGGGAAGGTTGTGGCAGCTAATAAGGTTACTTTAGTAGTTAATACTTTCAAGAACTTTGAGATTCACAAGGATGGTATCGATGATGGTGGTGAGGAAAGGGATAACAATAACCTTAATGCATGTGATCTAGGCGGCAATCTGAATATATCTAGGTTCAATTAATGTTTTTATCCCATACCCTTAGATATGAATGTGAATGTGATACAATGAGGCAACACTCAATCTTTTTCTTGTGTTGCTAATTACTAAAGATGGAGCTCTCCAAATGTGTTATCCTTTACCCCCCCTCCCCCTCCACCATTTTGTTTTTTTTTTCTTGATTTTATCTTTGTGATGTTTATTTAATTTTCCTAAAATATGTAACAAGAAATTGTTAATTAGTAGAACATTAAGTTGTATCATGAAGTTGAAATACCAATGCTTTTTCTTCCTTTATTGATATTTCTTAGTTTGTAGAATAGTTATGTATAAATAGTTTGATTTAATTTACCTATTTTTAAAATATTTCACATGTTTGTACCTTTATGAGAAAGAGAGATTATGAGTTCAAGGAAAGATAGAGATCTTCTTCAATGGTTGTTTATTAGTTTTTTTTTTCAATTTCTTACTATGATTTTTCTTTAGTTATTTCTAGGTGCATGGTGATTTTTAGATTTATCTTGTTGAAGTCTTGGATGGTGCGTGTGTGTCTGGTAGGTGCAACTTATTTTATTGTTAGACTTTACGTGCAGTGATACTAGCTAATGTGTGTCTGTTAGTATGCAGTTCTGGATTTCCATGTAGAAGGCCTATTTTACCATCTTGAATGCTAAACATGGAGATGAATGAAAGAGAAAAAAGTTACAAGTTCATGTTGCTTTTAAGGAATATAGTATGGATGAATGACTATTCTATTTTTCCTAATTCAAAGTGATTTCATCTTTTTTATGTAAAGTCCATAGGAATTTTCATTTTCATTTTTCTTATATTTATAGACCCTTACATTTTCTCAATTATAAAGAGTATGAATTACAAAAAAGAAAAAAAAAACTACCTATGTATCCTTCCTTTTGTTGGTTTTTTAACTCCTCATCTAGGATGGACTTGAATTTCATATGGTCAAAATAAAATATATTTATTGTATTTAATGACATGCAATATTGAACGTTAAAATGTTTTTTAAAAACAAAAAATATTGCAATGGAAATCAAGCTACAAAAATAAATGGACTGTAAGGTAGTCCAAATATCAAATTGTTTGTTCTATCCCTATTTTATTGTCAAATTTGCAAGGGAATTTTTCTCTTGAATAACATGATATATAACCACACAATTAACTTTCTCATATAAGATGATAATGAAGTTAAAATCTACCTTAGCCTATTACTATTGAAAAAATTTATTGTTGATGCAAGCATTATGATTTTTGAATTTATCAAAGCAAATTAGTGCAAGTAAAATAGCTTTTATTTTTTTCCTTATATGTCCATCAAATACCTATGATTTTTTTTGGAAAACTCCCAATTTTTACTCTTTCCAGTCTCTAATATAAGCAAATAAAAAGAAGAAGAAAGAATTCAAGCTAACTAAAAAAGTTAGTTAATATCATTTAATTTCACTAATCCCACTTAGAAAATAAACTTTTTCCTAAGCTGTCATTCTTTGGAACTTGATATCAAGAACAAAAAAATGGTTATTGAAAATAGAATCTCAATTAAATAAAAGATATTCTAGTAATGGTATTATTAAATATGGTGAAATTAGTTAAGATTTGTCTATATTTAAGTCCAATATACAATTTTTTTTAGGAGTGCTGGCAACACACTTTCTAACATCTTAACACACACTCTATTATTGGTTAAAATTTATTGGAAACTACAAAATCATGATAGGGAGTCATTAAATAAGCACAATTTTTTTTAATTTCTAATAAATTTCAACCAATACAAGAGGGTGTGTTCAAAAGAG
The DNA here is from genome assembly GCA_004329165.1 of Spatholobus suberectus. Lineage (NCBI taxonomy): Eukaryota > Viridiplantae > Streptophyta > Magnoliopsida > Fabales > Fabaceae > Spatholobus > Spatholobus suberectus. The sequence goes on from CM014732.1 coordinate 7,091,211, forward strand.
TGTGTTGCTAGCATTTCTCTCTCTCTCTCTCTCTCTCTCTCTTTGCTTATATTTGAGATCGCAACAAGTAATGTTTTTGAGTTTCTTAAAACAACACCTATTCCTCTTGGTCTCCCTTTTGGGTGATATGACAACATTAAATTTGAGTATATTGTTGTGAAGAAATTCTCATTCGCTTCACTTGATCTATTAGGCTTTTTTAGGTAACTTTATCAAAGGTAGATTCAACTTAATTCTTTAAATGTCAAAGAGACATCCCATGTTGTTCTATATTTTATAACATTTGTAATATCGTTTGTTTTCATGTTACCGTTAAAAATAAACTTCACTCATGTTTTTGCTATTAAAATTGTTGAATTTTGTTACACATTATTTAGTACAATAATTTTTACTATAATAAATCTAGACACATCCAACATCTTATGTATCTAACTTAAGCTTTTGGCTATTTGTCAAAAATGAGCAAATTAGATATATACACGCTTACATGTTAGTTTGTTTCAAATGTAGATGTGTTGAAATTAAACAAGGATTTTCATTAATTCAATCATAATGTTTTTTATAAGGTAAAAAACATTTACATCGAATTTCAAGCTTATTACTCACACGAGGAGTGCTAGCAACACTCTTTTTCTAACACTCTCTCTACTATTAGTTAAAATTTATTGAAAACTACAAAATCAAGAGAGATACTCATTAAATGAGAAGTGAGACCCACCAAAATTTATGATTTTTGATAAATTTCAGCCAATAATAAAAAGAGTATTGAATAGAAAGTGTTAGAGAAAGTATTGCTAGCATTTGTTACTCACACTTGATCATATGTACAATTACATAGTTGTGCAAATAAAAATTAATATTTATTGTGCAATGTCATTTGCTCAACTTTAAAATGTTTATGAGTTTTTTCAACCAAAATACTTGCCTATTTGGAACTAGCTACATTGGTAAAGCATATGTTTTTGCACTGTTAAATAATAATAGATTTGTTTTTTATGCATTTTGATCGTATGTTAAATGTTAAACACTTGCGCATGTAACAAACATGGATTTAACTCCTTTAAAGCAAGTAAAGGGAAAATAAGTAACTTTAGTCATTGATAAGAAAATTAACAATTGATATTTCAATACATGCATGATTTGTTGTGTATGTACATGTAATAATTATTAATTTTCTCATCAATCCACATTACATACTTTACCTTCTAAATTGATTTCCTCACTTTAGAGGAGTCAGATCTAACAAACATATCAACTTTCCTTATATTTATCTAATCATACTTATATATGTTATCTATCAAAATTGGGATATAAAAAATCTTTAGACTCAACAAGATTGATCAAATTCTTCATATATTAATTCAAAATTAAAACATGTTAGTAAGAAGGTTTGAAAGTTCAAGAACATTGTTCATGAATTCAATCTTCAAAATAATTGAGATTCAATTCATGATTAATTTACATATATAAACAAAAGAAGATAATTTTAAATACAACCATCCAACCAAAAGTACAAAACATAAAATCTTCCACATGGTTTAAGTAATAGTTCTACAACATCAAGAAGAAAAAAAAAATGAGGAAGAAGGAGATAACAATAGAAAATGAGGTTTGAATCACTCAACTACCTAGCAAACTTAGGTCTTAAGCTCTCTCTCTTTTCTGTTTCCTCCACATCTACATTTTTTTCTTTCTCCCACACTGTGCTGTTGACAAGTCATACACAACAAAACACTCATACTCACCTCTTATTTTCTAATTTAAAGATAAAGATAACAATAATATAACAATACAATATTATAGTATATTAATTAATTATTCAATTTACCAATTAATCCATCATGTATCGAGTTACTAATCCTCTAGTTATTAACACAAGTTTTATAAGTTAGAAAAATTGAAGCATTGTGCATAATTCCATTCAAAACTAGACTAACTTGTAATGAAATTAACGGTAAATATAGTGTAAATTTTTCACCACTAAAAACTTGACAACCTACTTTATACTTACACAATATTTTATTTCTAACTTAGAAATCCAAAAGGATAGCATGAATATCCTATTAACATTTCTTAGTTATTTCTATATTCTATTTAATTATTAAAATTGTTAAATTAGGAAAATAAGAGTGATATAGTAGGACCTAATTCAAACAACTTACGTATTAATGACAAAACCACTAAAGGCTCTCTAATTGAGAGAAATGGTAATAACAAAACCCTAATAGTTACTAGGAGTCATTAAGTATATATCTATAGCAAAATTCAATGCAAAGATAATTGTTCTAGAGAGAGAAAAAGAATGGAGAGCAAGATGGATGAAGATTTGTTTTCCATTTATAAGGATTTTTTTATGATTAGAAAGAATACTAAATTCATAAGAATGATAGATGGAAGGGATTCATAAGGAAAGTTTAAGATAAAAAAAAAAACTGAGATTGAAGGGACTCATGGAGATCGAGTGTTTTCATTTGGAGCATTGTGGCATCAAAAGCAAACGAGATTTAGTTTGATAGAGTGATTGTTTATGTTTGACTAACATTTATTTTTAGGCAAATTCTACGGTATCTTTCTATTCAAAAGGGTATTGGTACCTTTTTTGAGTAGACCAATAAATAATAAATATATGTACTTGTATTATTTACCTTATGGATAACATGGAATTGATAATATAACTTATTATTTAGGATTTTGTTATTTTTTTAATTACTAAATGACACTTAAGATTACTTTTGTTGCCTATCATTTACGCTTGTATATTTTTTATGTTTAATATTGAATTTTAAAAAAAATAAAATAAATCTCGATGAAATTTTTTGTAATTATAAAACATTAAAATTAAATTCTAACTCATTTATGATGTAATTTTAATATACAAATTATTATTTTTTATTGATTGAAGATGAAAAGGTACCGGTACCGTTTTAATATTTAAGCTACCGAAACAATCAGCTTTTTTTTTTTATCAATTATTTGAATTTTGCTTTTGCATTAATGACTCCTGATGACTATTATAATTATAGTATGATCGTTACTCTTAATAAAAGGGTCTCCAGTGGCTTTTTTTTAGGCCGCTATAAAAGCCGTTGAGTCTGAGGTGTTGGAGCTCTGTGCAGAGCCAAGAGTTTCATGACAAAGCTTAGGGGCTTCAGTGCCTTTGCACATCACCTCCACGGATTTTTAGTGAGTTGCTACCTCAGTATTAGTTGTGTTTGTTTTATTAACAACAACAACACCGATGACAATACTCACCACCAGGACGAGAGAAACACTAGAGACAAGCACTTTCCCTTTTAACATTTTTTTTTTCTCTCTTTTTGAGATCTTTTTAATATCCCACAAAATTATAAAGGCGAGAATCCCTTGATTGGAACTCGGATTTGTCAAAGCCCTTAATTAGCCCATTTTAATTCCCAAAGGAAGCCCATTTTTAACACTCCCGTTGGGCCCATTGGACAGCCCATTATTAATGTGGCGCATTTTCGCAACTTTCTCTCTCCCTTGCTGATAGGCGATTGCCTGAACCTCAAACCAAGAATCTATTGATAAGATTCTTCCCTCTCTTCCAAGCCTTCAAGGCCTCTTTAATTTATTATTGTTTATTCTTTATAGTAGTTTATAATTTAGTTAGATTCCGTTTTACCGTTACTGCCATGCCATGGATTTCCAGAAGAAGAGGGTTCAGTTTCTAGCCTTTGTCGCTGCCATCATTGCTCTTAGCATTACAGGTACCTGACTTTTCATTGCTTATTCAATGTATTCTATTTATGCGATTACAATTGAATTTCCTTTTTCCTTTTCATTGAAGCATTTGACATTAATGTTATCTAATTATAGACATTAACGAGATTCATACATATAGCAGACATCACATGATCTTTTGTTTCACACGGTGGGGCTTTGATTGAACTCCTGCTTCTCTATCCTGTGTTTGTTGGTTGCGTGGAATATAAGGGCAAGAAATTTTGGATCCTTTTTATAGGTCAAATGTCAATTACTCGCATCAGGCTCGATTGAACAGTGAATAATTATTGCTTACTTCGTATTGTTTTTCGTGAACGTTTTGGGATCAATTAATGACGTTAATTTGGGGGAGTTTGTCTGATCGGGTTCTTTTTATTTTTAGCAATCTAGAAATTCTTTGGAAACATTGTTGGGTGAAGTAAGGAATCAGTTCTCTGTCCAATACGCTGGTGTTTTTTTTTTTTTTTAATCATTCTGGGACTTCCATGATTGTTCCCATCTTAGTTAAATTTGGAAAGTTTACATACTTCAACTTCCCTACTGATTGAGGACATAAATCTGTCTTTTTCTAGCATGGATTCTTTTGAGTTTGTTATGTGTGTGTTTTATTTTTATTATGTGATCATTAATATGACGGATTTGTTTCCTCTAGAATAGTAAGGATAAAGTAAGCAATCTCAATCATTGATGAAAAAATTAATGGTTAATATTTCAACGCATTCATGATTTGTTATACATTTACATGTAATGTCAACAGGTAATTTTCTAATACTTTACCATTTAAAATAAATTGGTCACTTAGAACAGCCAGATCCTAATATGGCAACTTGTTCCTTCCTATAAATTTAAGAACAGTTGTTTTCATCTTTAACTGTGGAAGCCCTTCAGTAACAGTATCTGCTTATTACTCATACATGATTACTAAGGGAGCTTGTTGCTCATAATTCTTCAGCTGAAAAATGTTTAGGTTTAATTGTTTTTTTTGTCTTTATAGTTGCACAAATTTTATCTTTTAGTTCTTATAATTAAAAACAATCTATTTTAGTCTCTATATATATACTTTAGATATCAGTTTGGTCTCTACTGTTTTAAACTGTCACAAATTGAATAAAAACGCCAAAAAATATCAATTTGTGGCAGTTTTATACTTCTAATTTTTATTTTGTGACAATTTTATTTTACTAAGTTAAGACACACTTGACAGTAAAGACCAAATTGATATTAAAAGTACATGTATAAAAACTAAAACGAATTATTTTTAATTATAGAGACCAAAAGATAAAGTTTGTACAATTATAAGGACAAAAAAACAACTAAACCAAAATGTTTATTACTCATACACTGTTGCTCCTCCTTTCAGCTGAAAAATGCAGGCAGCTTGCTGGCGAGAAGGAGTCATCCCAGAGTGGAAAGTTTACATTCTTAAATTGCTTTGACATGACTTCTGGAACTTTAGCCTGTAGTGTGAAGGAAGGTGTGAAGCTCTACTTTTACAATATTAGAGCTGCTCATGTTGAAGGAGCAAGGCATGATGCAATGCAGTCTGCCCTTGTTGATGCTGTGAAGCAGGGAATGTCACAAACTGCTTCAGCAAAATACGCTAAGAAAGAAGGTGAAAAAGCAGCAAAATTGGCTTCCCGTAAAGCCAGGCGCATTATAGGTCCCATCATCTCTTCAGGATGGGATTTTTTTGAAGCTTTGTACTATGGTGGTACTCTCACTGAGGGGTTCCTCAGGGGAAGTGGTACTTTGTTTGGTACTTATGCTGGAGGCTTCCTTGGGGAGCAAAGGCTTGGGAGATTTGGTTACCTTGTTGGAAGTCACATGGGTAGTTGGGTTGGAGGTAGAATAGGGCTAATGCTGTATGATGTGGCTAATGGAGTGCATTTCTTGTTGCATTCTGTTCAAACACTTGGAAGTGAAGTTCAAGAAACTTGAGCTAACAATCAAGAAAATTAATTCTGAAGCAAGTTGAAGTTACTTTTTACATGACACTTCTGTTTATCTTCAGCTCTAGAGGTTACAGTGCTCATAAATTTTGAATCTACTGTCTAGCAGAGCTTCGAAACATATGAGGATTCTCAACTGAGATATATGAAAGGGGTAAGTTTACAACATTGTTATTTTCTTACATTTTATTTGGATGTATATGTAAATTTGCAAATGTGTTTATAAATTATATTTTCTTCAACGTTTCTGCTCCTTTTTTGCCCTGCTAGTTTCCAACCGAAGACCTGGTGCTTGACATTTTTATTTCTAGCCAACAAGTCATTCGAGAAACCAGCTTCAACGTTTCTGCTCTAGTGTTGTGTCTAAAACATGTTTTTTTCTTCTTCTTAATTTTCAAACATATAATGCATATTTTACTTAATTTATAGAATTTCTTTTCTACATGTTGTATGCCATTACTTCTCCTCTTCTCTTCATGGTCAAACTTCCACCATAACATTACTTAAATTCAAATACAGGGATTCTTGTTGGTAGGGAATTTTTCAATTAAAATGTTAATGAAATGATAATATTTAATATTTTTTCCATGTAAATCACTGTTGGGATTGAGATTGGTAATCTATCCTACACGTAGAGAATCTCTCCTTATCTTAAACTTTTACGTATATAATAAAACAGAAGGTAAAGTGAACAATATAGATATTATTTCACAAATTATCAAATTAATTAAGATATCGTGCATATTTAAATTAGTTTATTTTTTGGTCAAAAGAATTTTCATTAAAATTATCTATTTAACGTTTTTACTGAAAATACGATGATAAGTAAACGTGCACATCGGATATTATATACAGACAATAATATTGATGATAGAAGATGGATGGTGGTAGCCATGTAATTAATTATTAATTATGTTAGTATCAAAATATATGATGAGAATATATATACCGTAATGGGACAATTAATAATGTGATGAACAGATATAGATAACAAAATAAGATGTTGATTCTTTGTTTAAAAAATGACTATAAGGATGTAGATAAATACTTAGTGTGATTCAATCAAATAATTTATACGTGGACATACTTTCTTTGTGATACAGGAGTTAAAAAATGATTGAAAATACTCATGACTAAGGTTAAGTTGATGCCAGAGTGACCATTAATGCGCACCTCATAATTTTACAAAGTGATATAGAGTTTAATTATTTTGTTCAAAAAGTGAAAAAAGTTTTCTGTGTAGCATGGGCAATGCCTTTCGAAAAAAGAAGAAGAAATAAAGCAAAATATAAATCGGATAGATGTGTATATATATCATATATGTGTCTACACATAATCATATAAAAGAATATATGTGTAATTTCTTTATTTGTATTTTTATTCATGATTTTATTTTTAATTTCTTAATATGTTCTCAGAACCTTATAATAAAATAATTCAAAAGATGCAAGTGTAGTTTCTTTAAAATAATTATTAAAATAATACTTTTAACTCATAAACTTGCGCTATATCATGTGCTTTTGGAAATTAGTACGTATTTAGTTTAACTTGTTTAAAAAGAATAATTATTTTATTTCTTAAAGAATTTTTTTAAAATCGATTTTTTTTTGAAAAAGATTATTATCAAACATGCATTTACTATGGTAACTATGCGGATATTTGAGGTGAGTTTTATTTTTGTGTACAAAGGTAGCAACAATGTAAAAATTTAGGACCTTGTGTATATTATCTAAACTCTCTATCACTAAACCTGATCCTAATAGGTTTTAATTATATTTTTATTTTTTTAAAGAGGAAATAATTTGTTTGATATTTGTGAATTGTTGATTACTGTTTTTCACCCCAAGATTATTGGTTGTAAGGATTTTATCAACGAGTGTGTACTATTTAATACTATATATTAAATAATTCCAATTACTTAAAAGGTTTCATTTTAAAGTGTTCTAAAAATACTTGTCAATATCCATAATATATATAACACTAGTAAAAAAAGACTTTTAATATATTTTTTATTTTTTAGATTGGTTTTAGGGGTGTGGAATCAATTAATATGGAAAATAAGTACTTTTTAAATCACTATTAAAATTAATATAGAAGCTCACTTTTTAGATCAGTTTGTGGTGAGGATTAATATAGAAATTATATTGTCAAAATCGGTTATGACTAGAATCAATATGGAGAGTTGACTTTCTAGATCGGTTCTAATCATAATTGATGTGAAAAAAATCTATTTTTTTTAAATATATTAAAACAAACAACTTCTATCATACAAAACAAATATCTACCAACTTCACAACCATTTGAAACACAATTACATGATCACATAACTACACTTTAATTAATAGACCAATTTACATCATTAAAACCAACTTGCTATACATTTACAATATATATAGTCATGTACATAGATATACGTTGTTATAGTCATTTTGACAAAATCAATTCATAAAAAACTACTTTCGTAATCTAAGTAATCAATTCATAGAACTAATACACTATCACATTTACATATCTATACATTGTGATAGCCTAAGAAATCAATCAAATTAAATATTTGAAGGGGAGATGGTGGTGGTGGTTATGAATGAAGTAACATGTCAAATGATGTCTCAATGAAGTAATATCCTCTACTGAGAAGGGATTCAGATTGTTGAATCTTTGCAATTTCAGATTGACTGAAATTTTTTCAAAATTTGAATCAAACTAACTCAATTAAATATCATTAGTTCATATTTGATTTTATCCTAAACTCTAACCAATTCAATCCATGAAAACTCCTAATTAATTTTTATATACTATCATTTTAACCTTGCAAATGTACAAGATAAATATTTTTTTATATACAATCATTAATTATATAAATTAAAATAACTTTATTATATTCTTTCAATGAATCAAATTAATATAAAAATGACATTTATCTTGATCTAAATTTGAAGATATTAGTATAATTATAACAATAATATTTTAAAGACAGTATGATTTTTTATAACTTAAAATAAAATAACAATATTTAATATAAATTTGAAAATAATAACACACTCATAATAATAATAATTAATACAATTTAATTTAAATTTTAAAAAAATAATAGTGTTATAATTTAAAATAAAATATGATTTAATTAAAATTTGAATTTAAAGATAATAACGATAATTTAAAATTAAAAATTGTATTTTTTTTAAAAGAATCTTACTCTCATAAGTTGTGATTGGAAATCAGTAAGGAAGAAACAAAAAATATAAAAAGTCAGCTAATTGAAAGAATAAGAAGAGTGGAGTTTCACTCTCTAAAGTAAGTACTTAAATTTATAATATAGAAATAGATAATGAAAAAAAATATAATATACACAAGGATTTGAATCTTTTCATTATTTTTTTTTAATAATAAGGTACGATTATGTTGAAAAAATACAAATTTTATCATGTAATGATTTATTATAATGATTTATGTCCCCTAATTATACTTAAAAATATACTTTTTTACTTCAACAAAATCATATCATGTTTTATTGGAATGAGAGATACAAAACCTATACCCAGTCAATAGAGAAAAAAATAATTATTTAATTAGTTATAAGTTTGGCTAAAGAAAAGAACACAACAAATTAGGGGTTTTTTGGTTTTATAAAGAGTTGAAATTTTTTTTATTAAATTATCTAAAATACTTTTAAAGTATTAAATATTTATTATAATAAGTTTGTTATATTTGACGATGCAAGTAGTTTAAAGGATGCAAGTGTAATTTCTTAAAGAAAATCAAATATAATAAGTATTATCATTATATATCTCATAAGTTTGTTATATTTGAGGATGTTGATTTTTTGAACAAAACTTAGATAAGATATATTAAGTTATCAAATTAAATAGTGAATGTGAATATTTTTTAACATGAAATAATTTTCATATATTAAAAATAAATTTTGAAATTTTAAAACTTATTTATAAGTTACTATTTAATTCAAAAACTCAACGATAAAGATATAAAAAAAGTTAAACAAGCTTTTCTCACTATTTGTTTGGTACTTCCATTCCTTCTTATTTTTGATGTTTTAGCAATTTTTTAATTTTATTTTGATTATCATTGTACAATATATATGAATAATTAAATATTTTTAATTACCTTCTTAACAATTAATTATAGTCTATTTTTAAAATAATTAATTAATATGAAAAATACGGAATATAGTATAAATTATTTAACAGTTTTATTAAAATTAAAACATTAATTATATTCCTTAGTTCTCGTGTCAAAATATTAAAAACAAATAAAAGAGAATAGGGAGGATTTGTTAGTTGTTACTTTATTACGAATTATAATATTGAGGTGCATTTTGGTTAATGATCATTTAATATTTTATATTACATCATTCTAATTACTTAAATAATTTTGTTAAAGTGTGTCTTAAAAATGCTTGTCCACCTTATATATTAAATGAGAGCAGTTATTTCAAACGATAATGTTTTTAACTGTTATTCTTCAATGAGAGCATTTTTAGCTCTCATTCTTCAATGTAAGTGTTTTCAGGATTTTTTAACCTCTTATCTCTTTCAATTTATCATCTTCATATCTTTAGTTTTAAAATGAATTTCAATATTTTTTTAAAAAAATATCAATAATTAAAAATTAATATTGTGTTACGATAATTGTTTATTATAAATTTAAAATATAATCTATATGTTCAAAAATATTTATTTATTACAAATTTTAATTATAATATATTTTATATATTCATAAGTATTTATTTACTATAAATTTAAGTTATAAAAAAAAATTATTCTATACAATGCACATATTGAAATACTAGTTATAAAATAAACCAATATCATCAAGCACATGGATAAATTGATACAAAGTTGCTCCAATTTAACCCTGGTATCGAGTTCGAGTCTTAGGTATATTAAATACTTGGAAGGAGAATACATGTAACTTTGCAAGAAAAAAAAACAAAATATGAAAAATGAAAAGTAAGCATTTAAGATATAAAAAAATCTTGAAAAATGCTTTTGTTTGATATTATTTTATTTTTGAGCAAGCACTTAATAATGTTTTAAAGAATTTATTAGCATAATTATTATTGACAATAAAATAATAATTATTTAATTTAATTTTTAATATATCAGATTCCATACTTTTATTTAATAATTACTTATTTCAAGTCTTCAACAAATACTCTCTCCATTTTCGTTTGTTTGTAATTTAAGGTTGTATTAAAAGAGCTAAAAACAATAATTAATGCTCTATGAAAATTGTTGACTAATTCTTTATTATACCATACTTATTATCTCTTATATTAATTAATTTCTCCAAAAATATACATTAATTAATTATTAAGGGTAGAATTGGAAAAAAATATTAAATTGTTCATAAGCATTTTAAAACACCAATCAAGATAAAACAACAACAACAACAAAATTGCTAAAACATTAAACAAAAAGGACTCAGAAAGCACTTGTTAACAAAACATATATTATAAATGTTTAAAAATCATTAAATATAATTAATAAACAATAAGTGGTTGGAAATAGGGTTGAATGCCCTTAAAAAAACTAATCCCCCACAGTTTTAAGCTGAGCAATACATTGCTCCTCCTTCAACCAACGTGCATCTGCTCCTCACTACGACCATATGGCACCATGAAAATGGTCAACACTTGCTACAGTGCCTGCACCTTAATGCGTTCATAGATGCAAAATATTCAAACCTTATAATTCCAGGGAAATTACGATCCCTCCTTATTAGCATAGAAGTAAGTCTTTGACTTTATCTTTTTTTAATGACGATAATAAGATTAAAATTTAGAATTATAATTAGACCGATTCTAGTGAGTTAAGTCTTTGACATTAGAGTTATCGTGTTAATTACTGAATTATTGCTAATTGTCGTCGTTACGTGTGATTTGAAGTTGCGGGGTTGGTTCTTGAGACGAATCAATGAAAAAGTGTCGTTGTTACGTGTCATTTGAGGTTGCGTGGTGGGGTTCTTGAAACGAATCAATGAAGAAGTATGACGCCAGGGCATCATGCATAGGATACGTGGCTCCTTTTGGCACACGCCATCGTGTGGTTGCCACACGTCTCTCTATATAAAACAAACTATCAAGTATATTTGACTTCATTCATAGCCAACCAACATGCGTACCATTATTTTAAGCAATCTTTGTCTTACTAAAGAAATTAAATTGGAATGGCACAACCGAAAGCTAGGTGAAGCCAGGAAGCACAGTCAAACGGAACAAGAACAATATTTAAGTTTTAGCAATTAGGATATGTTTAGATAAACTAAAAAAAGGAATTTTATGATATATATCTTTTTCATTTTTTTTAATTTCTAATAAATAATTTTGAGTCTTTTTAAAAATTATCCAATTGTTATAGCATTTTTAAAACATTTTTGTTATTAAAAAATACAAACTTGTGAGTGTTTAGTTTATTATTATTTTTTAGCAACACCCTCCCTTGTAACTTTCATTTTCTTCGACGTGCTACCCCACCTATTGCAAAGTGTCTGTGCACTATTCCCCTTTAGGTTCAGCGTCGAGTAATCGCATTTGGTGCTGTTACAGTGTTACTGGTATCTGATAGTGGAAGTGGTCAATTTGACAGCCCAAAAAATAAAAAATAAAATGAAAAAGAATATAAGGTAAACAAAAAGCAGCTTTTGGTTCATATCTCTAATTGGTGCATATTCCCAAACTCTATTCCCACCCCAGACATCCAATCTGATGTGTACATCTAAGGAGCCACTTCCATCACAGTGAGTCCTGCTTTCAATTTAAGAGCCGTAGGGGTCCCAATAACCCATGGACGGTTGGGGACGAATATAAGGATGGTGCATTACTAATTAATTACACATTATGTAGTCAAGCCATGAATAGTGTTGTAGGTGGACATGGAAGATGGAATCTATAAAAGAAAAATTACCATGTCGTCAATTATGTTCTTATTAATTCTCCAATAACTTAGTAGGTGGATTCTATTTTATTAAAAAAATCTTTCTTCATCCTTTGTTTAAGTGAAAAGAAAAACTCATTTGTTTATTTCGTGTAAGGAAGCCAATTAATATGAGAGAAATCTACAACCTTACTGGCAAAGCGTCTAATGAAAATTGCTTGCACGAAATAAAGGTAATGAAAACGTCGCATTCGCACCATTCAAATTGAAGGGGAAAAGGGGAGGAATCAAGATTACGATAAATTAGTATATTAATATTTTTGCATGATATTCCAGAAGTTGAATGCCAACATTATCAGATTCATATATTTTTGTTAGTGCCCATACCGTGTCCTTACAGCTTTTGTAAAGACATATTCTGTAGCAGTGGGAAAAAAATTGATCAGAAAAGGTAAAAATCGTAATGACAATCGAATATCAAAGTGTTGGATAGGTGCTTTTAAGTTTGTTATTTTGTTTTTTGGTAAATGGCATCCAGCTTAAGGCAGGGTTTGTCGTTACAAGGCTGAAGGCATGGGCCAATTAAAGCCTAAAAATCTTGAAGGTAACACAAACAAATAAACCCAAAACGTACGACTTTCCTAAAACGGGAATAAATTTAGTTAGCTACTTGGGCATTGGAGAATGATTCAAATTACCTATGTTTATAAAGATAATTCGGGAAGGACGAGTTAAATCAAAATTTTAAAACCTTTATGAGAAACAAACTACACTCAAATCATTAAGACTAAGGAGTATTTATAAGAAATTATTTGATCTTATAAAATTGATTTATAATGTTTTAATAAGTTTATTTAAGAGAAAATAGATTATGTACTAACAGTATAAAACAGTTTTACACTATCATTCAATTACAAACTATAATAAATTTGTTAACTTTTATAATAATTATCTTAAAGGTCATACTAATAGTAATTTCTGATTAGTTGACGGTGAAAATTTTTTTACACTCACAATGAATAACCATTAAACTCTTATTTTAAACTTATTTCAATAAACTTTATAATAAAGCTTATAAACAAATTCTCATTTACTAAGAGTTTATTAAATCAACGTTCAATTAAATTATCTATCTAAACACATCTTATATAAATTAGGTCTAGTGATCAAGTAAAGGAACAAACAACAAAGAATGTCAAGCACGACACATGTGTCAAACAAATGAAAGAAGGCACAAAATTCGATTATGATACGGAGAGGCAAACTGAAAAAGCCAGAAATTTAAAAACTTAAAGTTATCAAACTAAAATGCAAGCATTCTAGGAATATGGCGAAAGAAAAATGATGAAGCTACACCTCTTATTTAGGGTGGGGTGATAGTTGGAAGGAAGAAAGATAGAAAGAAAAATTAAGAAAGAAAAAAAATGATAAATATAATAAATAATGTGATGAAAAATAAAGAGAGAAATGAAAAGTAAGAATGAGATAGAACATGAGATGAAGTCACGAAGGAGAAAATAATTGTATAATAATAATAATTCGAGACAAAATTAAGGTAGGTAAATAAATGGAAAGAAAAAACATAGAATCTAAATAATATAAAAAAAATATATTGTCATTTAATTATATATTATCTTATATGATAATATTTTAAATTTTTATAATAATTATTTTGAAAATTATAAAAAAATTATTTTTGACAAATTAATCATGTAAATTAATTATTTTTATAATAACTACTTTAATACATGAAAATTAAACTTAGAGAACATATTGCGTGTAATATTTTTCACATCTTTATCACTCAAAACGAAATCTAGACTCTCTCTCTCTCTCTCTCTTTTAATAAACCCCTCTTTTATTCTCTAAATCAATGAAACAGTACAATATCCAATTCCAAAATGAGCTAAACATGATTTCAAAATGTTTTCTCTATTATTGATCGATTAATTATCTCAAACACATAACTTTTATTAACAAATGTTGCCCTATATAGTAGCACCCATGAACTAAAATTAGCTGTTGGAGACCGTGTAATGCGCTCTCTCTCTCTCTCTCCTCTCTCTCTCTCTCTCTCTCTCTCTCTCTCTCTCTCTCTCTCTCTCTCTCTCTCTCTATATATATATATATATATATATATATATATATATATGAAACGTTGAAATGAAAAATTCTTATAATGAGAAAATGAGAACTTTCAATAATAGTCCTTAGATCATAATTAAAAAAATTGCAGCTGAGATTAAAATTCAATTAATCACCTCTTATAAAACCATCATTACCACCGTTTCCACCACTATTGCCGCCTTCAGCAACAGTGGTGATAGCAATGGTGGCAGTGACAATGATGTGGCAGCAACGACAACAGTGGTGGCGGTGGGGGTGACGACGGTGGTAACAGTGATGGTGGAGGCGACAACAATGATAGTCTCATAAGAGGTATTTAATTAAGTTTTAATATTAGTTGTTAATTGTTTTTAATTGTAATCCATTGACTACTATTAATAGTTTTCATTTCAAGAAATTTCTCATTTGAAACCAATGTTTTTAAAATTGGACCAGGTTATTGAACCAGGTCAAGACACTAATTCAAGGTTCAATCATAGTTGAACCGTGGTCAAATCGATATTAATAATAATAATAATAATAATTAAATAATACATAAAATATTATTAAAGATATATAATATCATAACTTTATAATACTAAAAAATAAAAATAAAATATAATTTTATAGATTCTTAACATTTACAATACTTACAAAAGTTTAAATCAAATATGTCATAATACTTAAGTTTAAGTTTTAACAATACACATCAACATTTATTAACAAAAGCAAGTTTATATTTAGAATAAAAAAGAAAATGACAAATACTTTATGTTGATTTTCATTTTTTAAGAAAAAAATAAAAAATAATGTTATATTAATGTAAACCACAGGAACAACACAAAAAGAAGGGGTTGAATTGTATTATATAAAAAATTGCTAAACCTTTTGAAGACACGTATCGTCTGCTAGACAGATGGTATGTATTTTTAAAAGGAAATTTATGAAAACGAAAAACAAGAGATATAAAACAAAATGACACAAAGATTTATACTGGTTCGTCTCACCCCAGAGACTATGTCTTATTCTTGGTACACCACCAAGTCCCACTATAACTTAAACAAAGTTATAAGTATTCTTTTATCCACGCCTCTTCAGGTTAACCCAAGTAGTATTTCACTTACCTCTCCAAGCAAACACTCAAGTATTCTTTGATATAAAGCCCTCTTTAGGCTTCCACCAATTTCACAAGAAATGGTTAAAGGGTAAAGTATCATACCAAAATTGCGTCTTATCAGACAAATCTACACTGAAGCTCAAGAATTTTACAATGATTATCTAAAGCACTCTTTTCAAATGGAAGTCTTTTTTTTTTTTTTAGAACAAGAGAGATAGCTTAAGCCTTAAGAGAATAAGAGTAGAAAATTTGCCAAGAGTTCCATTCCTTTAACATAGATCTTCTTTTCTATTTATAGTGTTATCAAAAAGTGTCCATTGTGAGTGTTTTGGAAACATCCTTCGTCTACTATTGTGTAGAAAAAAAGTGTACATTGGAGCATTAAATGTTGCATTTAATGCTATTCACCAATCAATCACACTAATAAGTGATAAGATAAAGCTATCTGCTTACCTTGCCTTTCTCGTGCTAAATCTTGTTGCAATACATTTATTTTTTAGTATTGACACGCATAAAGGTATATCTTTTCAGAGAATGGTACATTGATATCTTTTTTTTCGAGAAAGTAGGTATGAGCTTCAAGACGAGGATCGTTTTTTGTGTAAATGCTTCAAAACAATATTTGGTCCAACAACCCTTACCATAAATCGTTTGTGAGGGTTAATCAACATGTATCAAAAGCATGCGATCAGGCAATTAAATAAACATTAGTCTGTTTGTTATAATCAAAACAAAATGAAGATCTTATATACGTTATTTGTCTTAACAATTAAGCATTTTTTATTGACTCATTGTAAACTAATTTTTTCTTGATTTTTGACCGATTTACTAGGTTCTTTGACCAATTTTGCAATGCTTTGACTTTTTTGTAGGTCAGTTCTGTAGTTTATTTGAACTGGTCAGGAGACTAGTTCGATCCAGTTTCAAAACAATGTTTAAAACACCCCTATATATTTGTTGCATAAAAATAGATATATTTATACCAGTACATTAAATTTTAGTATGATAAATTATATTGTTAGTATACAGTTTATTACTAAGCACATGAATTAACTGACATGAGATTGTTTAGCTTAATCAATGATCTTAAATTTGGGAAAAAAAATTCTAACAGTTTAATTTCTCATCACTAATGTTATACTAACTAAATCAATCTTAATATTTAACATTTTTTATGCATTAGTAAATGATACTTTTTATAGTAATTATTTAACCAAATAATTAATATTAAAATTAGTTGTTAAAAAATAACCTCAACAATGCTTAACTATAATTAAGAACAACAACTCATATATTGCTTTCCATCATAAGAATCACAAATATGAAATGTGTAAATAACAGGAACTGGTCATTTGATTTTTATGATTCATTTTATTTAATAAAAACATTTAAAAAAATATATAATTAAAAAATAATATTTTAGTTTTTGAGATGATAAATAATTTAAAGTAATACTTATTGCAAAATAAATAACATAATACATAAATAGAATTTACTTAATAAAAATATAAACATGTCATTTTATATTATTTTATATTTAGTAGTTTGTTCAACTACTAATTCTATTAGACACTTCAAATCGAATCAAGTAACTTATCTGCTATTAACTATAAGCTTATCCAGTATTAGTTAGTTCATCCGCTATATCTAATTAGTCTTTGCCAAACAAAACCTAATAGTTATTTAAGAGTCATATAATCATTTAAAAATAAAAATAGTTTTTCACTATGTTAATACATATTATACACACAGAGAGAGAGAGAGAGAGACAGAGACAGAGACAGAGAAGAGAGATAGAATTTACATACATATAATTAAAATCTTATTGATATAAATATTTATTATTTAATTGATATATATTATAATTAACGTTATATGTTTTCAAAAGATACGAAATTTTATAAGAACAATTTAAATGTACGTAGATATTTTTATTGTTGTTTATTCTTTATAATATTTATCTCAAATAATAACAGTAATAGATAGTTAGAATTAAATACGGATGGAAAAATAAAAATTACACATTTAATATATAAAGTTATTAAATGGTGTAATGATGTTAAGTCTTACATCAATATAAATCATAATATATGTTGATTAAGAAACATTTAATACACTCTGTTAAATATTTATAATTATTTAAAAATAAATTAGAGAATTGTTAGTGATATATTATTTGATATATTCCTTTCATCTCATTTTTTATTATTAATGTAGGTCTTATTAAATGATTTGACTTTTTTACTAATGAAACTTAATATTTATTAAATATATCTTACTCTAGATCTCTATTTAATAGAATCAACACAAGTTTCACTTAAAAATAAAAATGAGTAGAAGAGAGTGTATAAGAAAAAATATATATTATAAGACTCCTCTTTATGGTTATTCATCGCCTTAGATCTTACAATCTATTTATTATTAAGGCATCTATAATGGACATTGGTATTTATTTTGATGTTTATAATCAAAATGACAACCATATATATAGTGAAACTTTGATTAGGGACTCGGCTCCTTATAATAAACCAAAAAGCAACTGTGACAGTGTGAAACCAAAAGCATTTCGGAATCATAGGTTGAGTCAAATATCGAACTGTAGCTCCATAAATACTTTTTAATATGGAGTCATTTTTACATAAGAGTATCTATTATTTCTTTATAGCGAGTAATCAAATTGTTTACATGTCATTTCTCATGAGAAATGACATAATTGTGAAAGGGATGACATAATAAACTATAAATTTACTTTTAAAATCTTAAATTCAAAATCCTTAAAAACACAAGTTTCTTATATAGATAATGTGTTTTCCTTAAAAAAAAAGAAAAAGGTTGAATAGGCATGAGCGGCAACTTGCAATTCATCATGATAATGTGTCCCCTTTTTGTAAGTATTAGATGAACGGTATAATTTTGTATCCCGATAGTTTAATTTACTGTTGCTTTTTTAAGTGTAGGGCCTATACAAAAATTATTTATGGACACCAAAAGCTTATATACACCTATAGAGAAAGAGAGAGATAAAAGAGAGAATTGTATATGTGATAGGTAATACAATGTGACAAAAAGAGAGATAGAAAGAAATGAGAGGTGATATATCATTCATTACTGGGGCTTATATTTGCATGTTGAAAGTGAGCTAGAAAACAAAATTAGGAGTGATAAACACATATTTCTTGAAAAAATAAATAAAATGTACAAATTAGGCTCACTGTGTGTGTATATATAATGAATATATATAGAGACACAACAACAATATTTAAAATTTTAAAATAAACTATTTAAGTCTTTATCATTAATTGGTCATTATGGCTTGTAAGAAATAAACATACACAATGAATAACTACTTATTGAATTCTAAACTTATTTCATAGTCTTTTTTTTTTTTTTAATACGTTTGAGATTTGACATAATTAAATACAATAGTATTTTGTTTCCATTTTCCCTTTTTTATATTCTTACAATTATGATGTCTGGTGTTTTGTTTTCTCTCAAATTTTATTTTAGAACGTACATTGTGTTTTTCACATTATACCAGTATCCCTGTTGGTATTGAAAAGTTTAAAACAGCATCCTTGTATTTGATTTAAATAGTTTCTTTTGCGTATCGTCTCTCTCTCTCTCTCTTTAATGTGTTCTCTTGCATATCCTCTTAATTTACAGGAAACATCAAGAGGAATATAAGTTGTTGCGGCGCTGCCTTATTATTGAAATATACGTAAGATTATAGTTGCGTTAATCCAAGTAAAAAATGCTCGAAAATTTTCATCATATGATCTTGAGTGTGTGCGCGTATCGTTAGAATTTGTTTCAACTTTTGTTGCTTCATCATATTCTAAAACATTAACCTCTCTCGTATCGGTTAAAGATATTAAACAAAAATTACATAATTTGTCGTAGAATCTAGCAACTAATTGTAAGTTAGTGAAAAAAAAACTGAAAAAACTAGGTTACAAGCTGGATAGCTTTAATGTTCTCACTTTTTTAATATAAGCATTTTTACACCAAATTAATTACAACAATATTTTATAAATTTATGAATTCATGTTTATAAGACCTATAAAATCTCAATGATAATGTTAAGATGAATCTTAGAGCAGAGGAGAAGCAACATATTTTCTCGCATAACAATATCCGAAAAATACAATAAAATAAACAAGCCAATTCCAAGGTCTCAACCCAGTGGACCCCACAGTTGGGCATAAATATTGATCATTCCTTACAGCTTTGCAAAGTGTGTGCTATCTTGATCTGAGTCTACCCGTACCATAACCTCATAGTGTCGACATGGTTTGCGAGGAAGAGTTGTTGATTGAGAAAGTCTGCGAGCTGTATGAACAAATCTCCGGCCTCGAGAGTCTCAAACCTTGCAAAAATGTCGACATGCTTTTCACCCAACTAGTCGTCACATGCATACCCCCTAGCCCCATCGATGTCACAAAACTCAACAAAACCGTGCAAGACATTAGATCCCACCTTATAAGACTCTGTGGTGAGGCTGAAGGGCACTTAGAGACCCACTACTCAACCATCCTAGGCTCATACGACAACCCCCTTGATCATCTTAATATTTTCCCCTACTATTCTAACTACCTCAAACTTGGTCTCCTTGAGTACACTATCCTTAGCCAACACTGTGCCCATGTCCCAAGCAAAATTGCCTTCGTGGGTTCAGGATCCCTTCCCTTTACTTCAATTGTCTTGGCATCAAATCACTTACCCTCCACCACTTTTCACAACTATGACATGGACCCTTTAGCCAATTCCAATGCTATGCGCTTGATTTCCTCTGACCCTGACTTGTCCAAGCGCATGGTTTTTCACACCAGTGACATATTGGATGTGTCAAACGCTTTGAAGGACTACGAGGTTGTTTACTTGGCAGCCCTTGTGGGCATGGACAAGGAGGGAAAGAATCGAATCATCGATCACTTGGCCAAGCACATGGCCCCGGGGGCACTTCTTATGTTAAGGAGTGCTCATGGGGCAAGGGCTTTTCTCTACCCTGTGGTTGAACCTTGCGATCTTCGAGGCTTTGAGGTCCTCTCTGTGTTCCACCCCACGGATGAGGTTATCAATTCGGTTGTCATAGCACGTAAATATCCTGTGCCTATGCACTCACTTGAGCAAGGCCTTGGTTCTATGATCCTACCAAACAAGTGTTCGGAGATCCAAGCCTTCAACCCCCTCAACCATGGGAACATGATTGAGGAATTGGCCATTGAGGAGCAACTCTTGTGAACCCCCTCCATCACTCTCTGAATTGCTTTTATCTACTCCGTGCCTGCTTTAGATGGAGATTGAGTCATGTGGTAGCAACTTACTTAGGATTTCCACTTATGTCCGACTGTTTCGTCTCACATCGAGCAAAACTAAAGTGTTTTACATAATGTTGTTCTTAAATTCGCAATAAATATGAAAGAGATTATGTGTTTTAGATCGTATCTCCCTCAAGCCCGCCACCACGGCTTGCATGCTAGCATAACATGTTTACGGTTTCCTGTACTTTTTTGTTCATCTTTATTGTCCTAATTAAGCAAGGTACTACATATGTAACGACATTGGCATAAAAGGATGGTCATGGAATTGCAACAAGAGCAGCTTAGTGTTTCCGTTTAAAGTTTAGTGGAATTAATTTTGAACCATTAAATATGATTGAAGTGTATATTTAAATTAATCTGAATCACATTAAAAGGATGGTCATGGAATTGCAACAAGAGCTACTAATTAGCCTTAGTTTGGTTTGAAGTTTAGTTGAATTAATTTTGAATCATTAAATGTGATTGAAATGTATATGTAAATTAATTTTAATCACATATTTATATTAGAATATGTGTTTTTTATTTGAAAGTATGATTTTTTTAAGTTTGGTTTAAGACTATATATATTTTTCACAAAAAATAATTCTATTCAAGTCGAGTTGAATTATTATAAAAGACTAGGTTGTGCCTTTACAGTGTATACTCAAAGTTTAAATTTGATATCACTGGTTAAGTTGGAACAATCTTACGCCAATTAATTCACATACTTGTTGGTTTAAAATTGGTTTTCAAACTTTAAATCAAACAAGCGCTTAATTATCCAAGATAGTTAACTAATTTTTCCTCTTCTGAATATCACAGAGCTGCTTTGGCTGCGCTTTCACTTCATTATCCACTGAATCGCAATCACTGAAAAAGAGAAAGTTCTCCAATTTCTGTCTTTGGTATTAAATCAAAGATTACTTTGCTTTTAAACGATGCCTACTTATCTGCCTTTTTTCCTGTACTTGATCAATCCATGTTTGTCTTTGGTGTAATACTCATATGCTGATGATGACATTTTGCGATACCAGTTTGGCCTGAGAAAAGCTGAAGAGAGGAAACGATAAGCATATATATCTTCACATACCTGATCATTAATATATTCCATAATTAAGATGCGAATTAATGCTTTTTTTTTTTCTGGGGGAGGGGCGGGGATTTGAATTTATAATCTTATAGATTAGTCAATTCATTCACTGTTAGTCCAATGCTAATTAATAATGACTTATGATGTCAATGCTAATTGAAAGGAAAATTGACGAAGAATAAAAAGATATCCACATAATTGGAAAGACGGGATTTTTGTTGGGTTCTAATCATACATGCCTTTTGAGGTTATCATAAGACAATTATATGAAAGTTATTGCTCAAATATATTTTTAGTCCATGTAATATATCATTTTTTGGATTTTAGTCCTTATAATTTTTTTTTTAAAATGGTCTTTATAAAATTTTTCTTTTTATTTTGGTTCTTGTTATTTTGTTTTAGTCCTTATAATATACTCATTTTTTTGTTTTTGTCCTTATAACATGAATAATTTGCTTTTAATCCCTACATTTTCTTTTTCGAAGAGACTAACTTGAAATGAACAAAATATTATAGGAACTAAAATAAAAAATAAATATATTATAAGGACTAAAACAAAATAACAATGACCAAAATAGAAAAAATAAATTTTACAAGGACCATTTAAAAAAAAACAATTTTATAATGACTAAAAGAAAAAATATATATATATATATATTATAAGGAATTAAAATATATTGAAACCTTATTCTTTTGTAACTGGCTCCTTTTATCTGTTTGGTCTATTAATTAATTAGTAGAATTAGAATAAACGACCCCTAAGTCCTATGGTCGTTTAGTTGTCTACATGGGCATATTTCAAAGGTGAATCTTGATGATATTTTCTCAGTTGGCCCCCTTTTAACAAAAAATCAAGCCAGATGATGGCAATGTTTCATGTCAATGCTTAAGGAACACAAATATGCCTCTCAGGGCTTCCAGATTAGGTATATGTGAAAAACTTCAGATATAAGTTTTTTAAGTTATTGTGAATGTTTCATTACTTCACATATATATAGTCAACCTTTGACATGTGACAAGGTTGTGTCAATACATGTAATATTTTCAAAACACGAAAAGTTGTATAGTTTTATTTAAATTAAAAGCGTTATTTTGTTTTATTTAAAATAAAGAGTTGTATTCATTCGTTCAATTTTAAGAGTTGTTTTTCTTCGTTCCAATTAAAGAGCCGTGTGGATTCACTCTAATAGGTATAAAATGTTCTATGCAAATTAGCTATAAATGTGTAAAGCAAAGGATATGTTCTTACATAAGTAGACAAAAATTGAAATAATGTGTGTATTCATGTAAAAAAATAAAAAAAATAAAGTGACTCTCTTATAAGATACCACGTGGAATGATATGACTAGTCATCATTTAAAATAGAATAACTCTTCATATATATATATGCAATAATTTACTAAAAATAGCTGAATTTAAGCACAATGTGTGCAAAATTAAACTATAAAAAGTTTGAAAATTTAGTCCTTAAAATTGTCACTCACTATTCTTTTAGTTCCTAAATTTAACAAAATTCAAAAAAAATCTCCAAAACTGTAATTTGCCACTCATTTTAGTCCTTCTGTTAAGTGAAGTCCATTTTCTTTAACGGAAGTGACACGTGGCACACACATGGATGACACGTGTCATATGGGTGTAACTTGATGTCATTTAATCCTTAAAATTGTAAGATGATGTCAATTTAGTCCATAAAATTGTAACTCGTTACTTTAGTTTCTGAAATTGTAATTCGATGTTACTTTAATCCCTAAACATTACTATGATTTTGTTTTAATTAAGTAATTGTGACTTGAATATTTACATGATAAAGTAGATAATTAAATTAATATTCTAAATATGAGGACAAATATATTCAAATATATTATAAAATGGGTATTTAATATTGTATTTTTATTTTAAGTATGTTATACCTCCTCTTCTAATTGTTAATTTTTTATCCTCTTTTATTCATTTTATTTTTAAAATACATAAATAAATAAAAATTCTAGTTTCTCTATATTTTTATTTTATTTTCATAATTGATTTACTTATCAATTATTTCTTATTTTTCTCTATTCTCAAAAACATTTATTACTTTCTTAAAAATTGTAGTGTTTATGGTGTTCTAGTTTTGATTTGAATAATTGCATAATAAAATAAATAACTAAATTAATATTGTTTATTGGAAAAGTAATATATTTAACAACATACTATAAAAGTGATACTTAATATTCATGCTCATTTTGAGTTTTTCTCTATTAATTGTCTATTTTTATATATTTTATAATTTTCATAATATATAAATAAAAACAAATTTTTAATTTCTTTACATTGCAATTTTATTTTAATAATTATTTCACTTATTAATTATTCTTCATTTTTTTCTTATCTAAAAAATATTTATTACTTTTATTTTTTGAAAATTGCACTGTTTATGTCTTTTAAGTTCTATTTTTTATTTGAATAATTGCAAAAAAAAATACAGAAAGATATTAATATTGTTTGTTGGAGGACAAATATATTTAATATTAAAGGAAGACTAAAAATGTGAAAATTGTCAATCAACTAACCAAAATTATTTTTGATTTATCTAAAAGGGAAAGATTAGACAAAATTAAGAAAATTAAGAAGAGAAGAGAATGAAAGTGATTAACGTGAGAAGATAATATATGCTTTTAATATATTTTTCCTCCTATTTACAATATTAACTTAATTATCTAGTTTATTATGTAAATATTCAAGTCACATTTACTTAATTAAAACAAAATTATAATAAAGTTTAGGGACTAAAGTGACATTGAGTTACAATTTCAAAGACTAAAGTGATATTGAGTTACAATTTCATGAACTAAATTGACATTGTGTTATAATTTCAAGGACTAAAGTAACATCGTGTTATAATTTCAGAGACTAAAATGACATCGAATTACACCCGTATGACACGTGGCACCCACATGTCATCTAGATATACCACGTGGCACTTCCGTTCAACAAAACATACTTCACTTAACGAAAGAACTAAAATGAGTGACAAATTATAGTTTTGCGGACTTTTTTTTAACTTCATTAAATCCAAGAACTAAAATGATAGCGAGCGATAATTTGAGAGACTAAATTGGTCATTTACTCAAGTTTGAAACATTAAGAGTGCTTGCAAAGAAACAAGACTTCTACCACAAACAATCCTCAAAAGAACCAAAATTCATCCCAACCATATAAGCTATATTACAAACATCATCAAGGCTGCAAAGTCTCTTCATGTAATATATGAATTGAATTGATATGATTTATCATGTAATATGTTAATTCTTCATACACAAACTAACTCATAAACATTCAACATTCATATTTCATTCTTTCAATAAATTCATAAATTCATTTGTCTTTACCTTTAATGCTTAAGATAAAAACAACATTACTTTTTTGTAAGCAAAAGAAACGTATTAAAAATAGGAGTACCAATGGTACTGAAATCAAGAAATAAAAGCAAAATTAATATTCTATAAACATTATTATGATCATCATGACTTGAATTTGGAGAGTGCAAATCATATTCAAAGTCTTCATTGTATCTTGAAGGAAATTTGTCGATCGTTAACCAAGATTGCACTCAAGTTATGATATATCAATGGAGATAAATTAAGTCTAAATAAAAGTGTTTATCTGTACTTTAAAGACAACTTTTTGGCCTACAATTAATAATATACAGTTTTTGCTTATAAAAAAAATGTGTACACTTTTTTTTCTTCTTATTTATCCTTTTTTCTCTTTTCAAAACTCCATTCCCACCAACAAAATCAAGGTAAAATATACTCCACATTCCTACTACCATAACTTTACACATGTCAAAGTTAGATTTGCATAAATATGATAGGAAGCTTTTACCTAAAACTTTCTTAATTTTACTTCCACTTTTTATTCGCTACTGCTGAAGAAAATTTTTGTTTTTGTTTACATATACCATGTTAAAATTTTGAGATGATATTTGTTCCATCTTAATCAGTGGTCTCGAGTTCGAATCTTATGCATACAACAATATTAAATACTCGAAGGAAGAATTTTATCACCTGTAATAGTCCTATCATATGTTTGACCAGGATTGCAAATTATCTCTCATGGAGCCTACATGTAATTTGTACAAAATTTATTATTATTATTATTTTCTTAAATATAACCTTATCAAAAATAGAGAAAAAATAATAATATATGAATATCAAAGCAATAAATAAAAGAAATAAATGACACACTAAGAAATTATAAATAATTTAGAAAACAAAGACATTAATTAATTTTCTTAATCTATGTGATATAACCTTAAATGATAGATATAAAGGAAACAAAAAGAATAGTGTAGAAGTGCAGAAAAATTGAATCTCTAAAAGTAAATTTTCCGAAGATTTTATAGTATGTATAGTTAAAAATCGGAACTAATAAAATGTTATATGCCTATCCTTCAAACATATACATGCATATTTTTAGAAGGATAATTTTCCTACAATATAATTAAAAATTGAGACTAAAATGTTATAGTTACACTTTATTTTTTCTATGTATACGCCTTTTTACAAAAGGCTTAAATATGTTTTTAGTCCTTATAATATATTATTTTTTTGGTTTTATTCCTTATAAAATAATTTTTTCAAATTGTTCTTGTAAAATTTTATTTTTCTTATTTTGGTCTTTGTTATTTTGTTTTAGTCCTAGTAATATATTTACTTTTTGTTTTTGGTCCTTGTAATATGTAAATAATTTGCTTTTAGTCCCTATTATTTTTTTTTCAAAAGAACTAATTTAAAATGAAAAAAATATTATAGGGAATAAAATAAAAAAATACATATATTAAAAAGATTAGAAAAAAATAAAAGGACCCAAAAAAAATTATAAGGACTATTTAAAAAAAATTACAAAAACCAAAAGAAAAAAAAAGGTATTTTATAGGGACCAAAAACATATTTAAATCTTTACAAAATTATCATTCACTCAGTTTCTAGACTAAAACAATTTTACATTTTTTTTTATGGTAAAAAGAAAAGGAGAAATTTTCTATTTTTCTTCATAAAAAATAATGTAAAAGAGAAATATAGAAAGTAAGTATGAAAATCATATTTATTGTTCCTTTTATTTATGGAGGTAAAAAAACAGAAAGAACAAGGTATATAAAATCTCTCTCTCTTTCTCTTCATAGAAGAGAATTGTAAAATTTAGTAATAAAAAATGAAGTGAGGCAACAACTAATATATGAAAAGACAAATTTTGGATATAATCAATATAGCTAGAGTTATAATGGGTAAAAAAAAAAGAAAGAAAAACTGAAAAATTAAGTGAAAATTGAAAAGTTAGTTAAAAGTACAAAAAATAATTTTTTTAATCAAAAGTTGTTAGTTAAAAGTTCAAGGCATTGATTTATAAGTGTTGATGAAATTTATTGTTGAATTAATTGATAAATGCAAAATAATATAAAAAATATGTTTATATATTTTTATATAAATTTATTTTTATATTGTGTAGACAAAAAATATGTTTAGATAAGTATATTATTATAGGGATTTTAATTAATTTTGAATTTTTTTATTTAAAAATTAATTATTTTATTAAAAATTAAAATAAATACTTTAATAATTAAAATAAGTAATATAATATTAAAGGATATATAGTAAATCAAGAAATTCATTAAAACAATAAGACTCAAATAAACTATATATAAGCTCAAACGTTACTTGAAGTAACGTCTGAAAAAATTATTATTGGTGTGTTTGACAATATCAACAGATAGGTTAGCTGGTAGAAAATTGATAAAGTAGCTAATTAAACTAAAAATGTTTGAAAAACTAGCTAATAAATATAAAACAATATAAAAGGAGACGTTTAATCACTTAGTCATAACTTAAAATTTCATGAATAAATACAAAGGAAACAAACAAAATTCGGCACCGTTGGCAATCAATCAATTGGATCATGTTATTCAGAATTATTAGTTTTAAATTATCAAATGAAAGATTCCTTTAATGTACAAAAAAATAGTAAGTTTTAGCCATGTGTCCTATGAAGACATGATCATTTAGTATTTTTACATACAATTAGTCAACCATTTTTTGTAGCAAAGAATGCCCCAATCCCAACTCGATTTTATAAAAGGCGAAGAAGCTGCAGCAGAAATCAGTAGAGCCTCAAGCAAAAACATCACCTGTGATGAACAATATATTTCAAGTTTCTAAATGTTAACATCACCGTTAATAGATTCTTTTCGCTTCATTTCATTTGCTGGTGCATCAATAGAAAATATAAAATGCATGGAGCAGAATAATTTAATAAATCTTTGAATCGGTACTACAATAAATACAGGATATTTGAACACTACTAAATTTATAATTCTGAATGCATTGTATCAAAATCAAAATTAATCTACATATACACACAATCCAATGACACTCCTATTAATTTTTCATATTCCTTATCCATGAGATACTTATGATTTTGTTATCAGTATAAATTTTCCGTTCCGTCAAGGTTGATTATGTATACTACCGTCTTATGTTAAGGTGCTGTGCTTCATGTTACATTGTAAAATTTTGACAAGAGCCTACCCAACTTTAATCAAGAGCAGCATTACTGTACTACATTTAACATCATTTATACCCAAGAATTAATAATCACTAATAAGTCAGTGATTTTTGCGAAATACTATAACGAAAGTGCAGCTTTCTAGAAGATCTTGTTTTCTTCTTCTATCTTCGGCATGACACTGTTATAAAATAATCAAAGATTCAGAAATACTGAATAACAATGATGCATGCAGTACACTGCCATAGCTACAAATTTGACGACTATATCAGCCAAACGTACTTGGCAAACAAGAGTGCACACTGCAGACTCCAAAATTTAGTATATCATGCGGAACAATGCAATGCATACATTACTCCTGCAGAGGGCACAAGTTCATATCGTTGAGGAGCACTTCAAGAACTAAAAAAACATAGGTCCTCTTATGCCACTGCCACTGCCACCACTTACCCTGCCCATAACGGTAAATTGCATATCCTCAGTTGGTTTCCAATGCCGTTTTCTCTGATTGATGAACCAATTATTGATCTGCTTTTGATCGAGTCCAGTAATTTCTGATAACTTCACCTTCTCCTCCTCCTGTATCATTGATTAAAGTTTCAAGGCATTCACATAAAATAGGCGTGGTCTTTCGTTTAAAGGGAAATGTTAATTACCCAGTCCTTGTTATAGAGTGAAATTTATGAGAATCACTCAATCATGCGATTCCTATTCCTTATACCCTCATGAAATTCATTCAATAATAACAAAATAATTCAGCAAAAAAAAATAATAACAAAATAAATTAGACTGACATTTTTTAAGATTTTTTCAGATTATATACGATACTTCTCCTTTTTCTATTCCTATATTGACTCCTTTAATTGTTTTAAAAATATTACATTGATTTCCCTTATATATTACACTAATATCTCTTAATTATTTGAAAAATATTACTTCATATATCTCTATAAAAAAAGTTGTTATAAACGTTAAAAAAACAGAAATTATGTATAATATGAAGAAATCTTAAGAAGTGTTAATATAATTTACTCATAATAATATATTAAAAACAGTATTTGAAAAAAGATTTTGCTATAGTACTAGTACTACTATTTCTCTTATTTAAAATAGTACCCATGCTTAATTATAGACCAGTGACTTTGCAGATGCACACGACCGGTAGACAAAATTTCATGCATCTTGTAGTTAGGTAGATAAACGTAAGTAAGCAGAAAGAGACACCATGTCCCCAAACTCATCATTGTCTGTAGCAAGCATATTAAAATTAAAGTGTACGAAGTTCGTAGTTGATTTCATCCTACCTCACAACCATAAGTGCTAATGTACGATAAAAGGAAAAAAAATTCGTAAATCAAGATCAATAATTTGCTCACCAACACACAAATTACTCTGGACTAATTGAAGGTAGAGAGAAGCATAGTTTTCATTTTGACATAAATGTTACATTAGTGTGCTTTATGATATATATTAATTGCAATTACCGTAGGATATGGCCATCTATTATGGGTGTTCCACCAGTCCATGAGTGCTATCCTTGCATCCCTTGGTAGCTTACCCTTTTTTCTTCGTTTTAGAAATTCCTTTCTCAACCCGCTAAAATGGCCACTGTATTTGCGAAGGAGCATCTCTTTAAGCTTTTGGTCGCCTGGGCAAGTTACAGAAGATACATGATCTTCAATTGCTTCCATCTCCCCACAACTTAATTCCTCCTCTGATGCCCCACTAGCTACCTCATCTGACAAAAATACAAAACACAAAGACTCTCAATGTATATGCCAAAAAGGTCACTAACACAAAATTAGGTTTTCACTGATTGACAATACATACATACAAGTATATACTTCAGTATTTGTCGAATATATGCTCCAAGATTATTTAATTATTAAGGAGCTTAATTAATTGGACGAGAAATCCATACATATACGGACAAATCTGTTATTTCCCTCAAGTAGAGGGATGGGATACGTGTAGTTCAGAAGATAACATATTGTTTGAAGTACAGGCAGGCTTGAGGTGAAAGAGACGACAATGTATAAAAGTACGAGAAATGTTATTTATACACTAAGTTTTACAAAGAGAGAGAGAAAAAAAAAATTATGAGATGTAATTAATGATGTGATAAAAAAAGTATTATTGTATAAATTATTGTATGAGTTATTATATGAATAATATAACTCTAAAGGCCCATTTGGTGATTAAGATAAGATAGGATGAGATAGAATATGAAAATAAGATAAGAACAAGATAAGATAAGAACAAAATAAAGTATAATCTTATTTAATATTTAGTGCACACCAAATAACAAATTAGATAATGATAGAAAAAATATACATTATATATTCAAATGACAATTACTGTTTCGTTAAAATTACATATAATTTTTAAAAGTAGCTTTTAATTTAATTTTTACAAAAAATAATTTTTATTAAAGTATACAATATTATTTTTTTATTTATGTAGTTAATTTTCTTAAAATTATATAAGATTTTTAAAATTATAATTATAATTATTATTCAATTTTTAATATATATATATATATATAGGAGTGTATATTATGAGAATGGCCTTCCTGGATAAGAATGAGAATGATTAATCTCAACCATTAAATTAAAATAAAAGACTTAGATTAAAATACTTAAGAATTCAAATTTAAACCTCATGTAACTATCAAATCTCTAAAAGATTCACCAAACAAAAATCAAATCTCTAAAATATCTTAATTATCACGTTACTTTTCTTCAAGATTGTCGTTAACCTATTACCATCAACACCATGACTGTTGTTGCCATCATTGTCACGACCGTCACTGCTATCGCCATCACTGTCGCCACCACCACCACTGTGGCGACAACCAGTTATGACAGTAGTGGCAATAGCAATTATGGTTGTAGTGGTGATGTGTTAACAACATGACCATTGCTACCATCGTTGTCACTGTCGTCGCTCATGGTGGTGGTGGTGGCGGCAACAACGACAGTGATGACAGCAACAGGTCATGGTAGTAGTGGCAGCAGCAATGGTGGATGCGGTGGAGGTCAAGATGGTGATGGCAGCGGCGGTGGCGGTCATGACGATGGTGGTGGCGGTCATGATGGTGATGACAATATTGAAAAATAGTGAAATGATAATTGAGATATTTTAGAACGTGATAATTGATATCTATTAGAAATTTAATTTTTGTTTGGTGAATCTTTTAGAGATTTGATAGTTATATGAGATTTAAATTTAAATTCTTAAGTATTTTAATCTAGACTTTCTATTTTAATTTAACGGTTGAGATTAGTTATTCTCATTCTCACTCTCACATAAAAAGTCATTCTCATATGATACACCCCCTATATATATATATATATATATATATAGGGGTATCATATAAGAATGACCTTTTTAGGTGAGAATGAGAACAATCAATTTCAACTGTTAAATTAAAATAGAATGCTTAGATTAAAATACTTAAGAATTCAAATTTAAACCTCATGTAACCATCAAATCTCTAAAAGATTCACCAAACAAAAATCAAATCACTAAAAGATCTCAATTATCATATCACTCTTTTTCAAGATCGTTGTTAATCCATCACCATCACCACCATGGTTGTCGCCACCACCATCGTCATGAACATCGCCACCACCATCGCCATGACCGTCGCCGCCACCACTACCATGATCGTCACCGCCATCACCATTGCTGCCGCCACCACCATGACTATCGTCGCCATCAACATCACCACCATGATAGTCGCCACCACCACCGTCATGACCAACGCCTCCATCGCTATTGTTATTATTGTCGCCACCACCACTACCGATGGTGATGGCGATCATGGTAGTGATGGTGATGGATTAATGACAATCTTGAAGAGTGATGTGATAATTGAAATCTTTTAGATATTTGATTTTTGTTTGATGAATCTCTTAGAAATTTGATGATTACATGATGTTTAAATTTGAATTCTTAAGTATTTTAATCTAGGCCTTTTATTTTAATTTAACGATTGAAATTGACTATTCTCATTTTCACATAAGAAAACCATTCTCATAGTATACGTCTCTTATATATATATATATAAGCTATCATATCATATCCTAGCCACCAAACAAACCGTAAGAGCTCGTTTGCTGTCAGGATAGAATAAGATATAATAAGATATGAGAGTAGGATAAGAACAAGTAAGATAAGTTATAATCTTATCTAATATTTGGTACACACCAGATAATAATAGAATAAAATATAAATTATGTTTAAATGAAAAAATTATTGTTTTATAAAATTACATATAATTATCTAAAAGTAACTTTTAATTTAATTTTTTATTTTTTTACAAAAAAATTACAATTTTAACTAAACTATACAATATGATTTTTATTTATGTAATTACTTTTCTTAAAATTATAAAAAATTATATATGATTTTTAAAATTATAATTATTATTCAAATAATTTTATTTAAAAAATATTTGAATAGTAATTATTTAATTTTCAATATTTTAATTAATAATATACTTTAAATTTACATGTCAAAATTATTATTATTATTATATTATAAAGAACTTATCATATCCTATTGCTTCCTAACTCGATTTTTCCTTAAGATAAGAAATACACTAGAGCAATAGAATAAGATAAGAAATAGGATAGCATTATTATATCCTACTGGTCTAACAAACAACAAATTACAGCAAGATATGATAGTTATTCTATCTTATCATATCATATCCAAACTACCAAACAGGCCCTAAAAGTATAATTGTAATAATTGATCGTATACAGGAAATTATACACCCTATTATTAATAAATGCTAAAGTTAGGCTTTAATTTTTTTTTCCTTTTTGTCATTTCTTCTTGGCATCATGACATTGGGACTAAAATGGTTCTCAATATATGTTTTCAAGTATCAAGGGACCTGAATTCACGTTAAACTCAATCCACCACTCACATAACTTTTTTGTTTATGCTTTGAAAAGGGTAAAATCTACGTTCAACGTCATTCTAACGGATTTCAAAACACACTCAGTTTACCCTAAAAAAAGTTCATAGAAAACAAATTGCCGATTCTCTCTTCATGGACACCTACTGCTTCATTATCTACAAATAGATATATAGGGAGAGAATGTCCAATAAAGTACTTACTTTAACAACCAATTTATTGTACAATACCCTTGGATCCAATCCTTTATTAGGATTAGGATACAAAAACAAGAAATTTAACTTTTCTCTCTCCTTTTTACCCTAAAAGTAAGGTTATTAAATTTCGATATAACACTAAAACTAATTTTCTATAACTTATAGTTCGACCGAATTCATATGGCAAAGTTCCATATAGAAAATAATAATCACCATCTGTTGAAGGATGGTAAAAAATAAGTTACTCACATGTTCTTGCATTAATAAGTTACTCGGGTTTGCCTTTCAAAAAATAAAATAAAGTTACTAATTATAATTGATTATTTAAATAATCTAATTTTCGCACCTATCCCAAATGCTTATGTCAAACTTCAAACCGTAATCCAAATTTTCTAAATTAGAATTAGAAATTAATATTTCATCTATTCATGTACGGAGAAGATATTTGTCTCTCCACCACACAATCAATAAAAGGAGAAAATAGTTAACAAATCAAATCATAAATCATCGTTCTTTGAATTTATGTTTTGATAAATTTTTCCATAAGTACTTATAAAAAAAAAAAAAAGAATATACAATAAGTTAAACTTCTCTCATAAATTAAAAACAACTTATGCGCTTTATTTTTATAGAAGTTCTCCCATATAACATTTTTAAAAGTTGAGGTAACATGTTAATTTTAACTTGTGAAAAAAGTACAATTTATATTACTTTCTTATTTTTTTTTCTCCTATAAGTGTTTATAGAGAAGTTTATCCAAATAATATATCAAATTGTAATCCAAATTTTAGAAATTAGAATTAGAATGTTAATATTTCATCTATTCATTTAAGGAGAAGATATTTACCTCTCCACCACACATAATCAACAAAGGAGAAAATAGTTAACAAAACAATCATAAATTATGTCTTTGAAACAGTATAATAATGACAACAACAATAATAATAATAGTAGAATAATACAACAACAGCCTTATACAACTAAGTGAAATTAGCTATATGGATCACACGATGTCATTAGACTCAATTAAAAATCAAATTCTAAACAATATTATTTATCACAAGATCCCTTTTAATGATTTCCTCTAATGTTCTTTTTGGTCTTCCAATCTTTTCATAGGCTAAAAATCATGTGATCTACTCTCTCCATTAGTGTATCTAATTGGCGGTCTTTATTGCTCATGTCCAAATCACCTTAATTGATTCTCTATCATCTTTTCTCCGACAAGTGTCACACCTAGGAGTGGAAATAGGCTAGGCTGTCGACAGGGACTTATGGCCTAGTCTACATCAAGCTCAGGCTCAGGCCAGGCTTTTTTAGTAAATAAACCAAGCCTGAGCTTTTATAAAAGCCTATTTAGTTAAAAAGGCCAAGCTTTAGGTGAATTAAAAATCCTTTTAGGCCTGCCAAGCCGGCCTATTAAGTAAATATAAATAATAATTTTTGTTAGTATTATTATTATATGAAATTTTTTATAATGTATTTTTACCTTTTTTAAATATTAAGCATGTTGACATACATAAAGAGTCAAACCTACAAGCTTATTGAAAAATAAATTTATGCCTTGTTTAGAGGTCTTATTACAAAATAAACTTTTAAATAAGTTATCATGAATGTTAGATTAGACATTAAAAATAAACTTATATCATATAAACATGTTATAATCTTGACTCTTATAAAATCTTTTCTGTCTATTTTCATCTTTGTCTCATACTTTGAGTAACAACTATTTTAATATTTGCAAATTATAATTTGTTTTACATAGAGTTTTTTCCTATTGGCCTATGAGCCTATTAAACCATGTAGAGAGAAGATAGATTTATATAAAAACTTTTAATATGAAATAGGCCATTAAGTAAGCTAACAAGTCAAGTTGGGCTTTCAAATAGACCAGGCCAAAAATAAAGCCTATGACAGGTAACAGGCTAAGCCTATTTAGCCAAAACCTTGTTCAGCCTAACCTATTTCCACCCCTAGTCACACCAATATCTTCTCCTATACAATTATTTCGTATTTTGTCCTATGATGGTGGCCACACATCCATTTTACTATACTCATTTTTACTACTTCCACCTTTTGCTTTTATAGTTTTATTGTCCCTTTAAAGCTCAACATTACTACCCTATATATAGTTAGTCATATTCTAGTTCAAGCATGACAAAATTAACTTTTTTTGAATTTGGTAAGTACTTTGCAATAACAACTAACCCTTGATGTCTTTTTTCATTTTAATCACCTAACTTGAATCCTATGTGTGACATTTTGATTAGTTTCTCTATCATTTTGTAATAATGATCCTAGATACTTAAACTTGGAAATCTCTAGTATGACATCTACTCCAAATTTTACCTCTAAGTCATTTTCCTCTTATTTTTTGGCAAAATTGCAATGCATATACTTTGTCTATTCCTACTAAAGCAAAAATCTTTTGATTCCAATATCTTTGTTCAAAGCTCGAGTTTAGAGTTAACTTATTGCCTTAATTCCTCAACCAAAATTATATTATTGGCAAAAGGCATGCATTTATAGATAATTTTTTTATATCCCAAGTAAGCACATCCAAGACTATATTAAACAAAGACTTTGGGTTGAGCCTTAACATAAACATATCCTTGTAGAAAAGTCTTTATTCTCACTCTAAGAATTCTCCCATTAATAGATACTCTATCATACATGTTTTGTATAGCCCGAATATAAGTTACCTGAACACTTTTTTTTTTTCCAAAGCACTCCACAATACTTCTATTAGTACTCAATCATATGTTTTTTCCAAGTCAAAATTTCCATCAACTCCCATAGAAGATAAATAGTTTCTATTGTAAAACTTCTTAACATAAATTCAAATTTATTCCATACACTCCTATTCTCTTCTCTTAATTATGTTCAATCATATTTTCTTATAATTTCATAGTGTGCCTCATAAGTTTTATCCCTTTGTAGTTTACATAATTTCAAATATCTCCCTTATTCTTATGTATAGTAAACAAAATGCTCACCCTTCTCTCATCCAACATTTTCTTAAACCTCAAATGAGCCAAATAATATATCTTATTCTTGTACACATTTCTAAACTTTGATAGGAATATCATCAAAACCAACAACTTCCTCTTAAGGGTTTCTTTCATCCAAGACTATTTTAGCAATTTTCCCAATCTTTTTAGACATCTCATCTTAAATGAAATTAACACTACTTTATGATTTTCAATTACTTTTCTTCAATAATTTCTTTTTAAAAGTCAAATATTTATCACCTTTAAATTATCACCACTTCATTCTTAAATTTACAGCTTGTTAGATTTTCTATTTACAACACTTAAAACAAACATTAAGGATCAACACCTTATGTTAAAACTCTCTCCTGAAATTACTTTATAATATTTACAAGCTCTTTTAACAGAGAATTCCTTACCAAAAAAAAAAAAATCAATTTACGATCTTGAAATAACATTCTTGTAAGTGATTAAATATTTCTCTCACTTATTAAATCAAGTAATCTTAAAATCATGTCATTCAAAAATTAAGAATAAATTATTATTATTTTTCATTTAGATCTCCAACACCAAAATCAAAATATCTCACAAACAAGACATCTATTTAGATTGGCGCCTATGGCTGTGGAAAGACATGAATCAACTCCTCCAAGACTTTTTTTTTTTCCAAAACTAATAATAAAAAAATAAATATACTATTCATATAACACTTTTTAAAACACTATTTTTTCTTTTTTATTTCCTTCAACCACATCATCAATCACCTGGTTACACGTTCTTTTCTATCTTTTGTTTAAGTTGTATATTTTATTTTTTTATTATTATTTATTATTGCATAAAAAAGATTATATTAATGGAATTCCTCTTAAATTTAATAGGAGAGGAGCGGGGGTGGACGTTCAAAATTAAATATTTCTGAATCACCTATATCTTTAACGTACAAAAAGGGACCATCTATGTTCAGACTTCAGAAAAAGAAATAAATTAATAATAACTATTAGCTAAGAACAAAGAAAGATAATGGGGTCATATCCAGAAGTTATATATTTGAGTATTAATCTAGACCCAAAATAAAATATATTAGAGTATTAATTAATTGAGAAAAAACCTGCGCTAGCTAGCTCTTTGTTAGTTTTGACAAATTGAGTTTCATCTAAAACCCACTAGTCACTATGATAATACCAGGAACCACGAAGGAATGAAATCGAGTGTTTACCCGAGCGGTTGTTATCCGATGACTTTGTTAGCGTTCCATTACAAAGGTTGCTGAGTTGTGATTCCATGTTACCCAAAAACAAAGTCGCTTCATTGAAGGGCCTGGACAACTCCTCCTTGTATCTATGAAGAACTTCGCAGTATGTTTCCTTTCAGGTAACAACAACAACAACAACAATTCAAATCTTCATTCAGAAACAGCACAACAATTCCTCGGTCACCTATATGTGCATGTCTCTATCCATATTTAGGAAAAAGAAAAGCAAGTATCCATCTAATTGATTTCCAGAAAATTAACTGTAATAAAGAAACTGTCACCACGATTTCATCATTTTCTTTCAATCTCTCGATTTTCCCTCCAACTTATTTGGAAACAAAGCAAAATACATCAACATACGCATTTACCCAAAAAAGTAAAAAAGAAAACATACCATGAACTGGTCGAGTTCAGGACCATCCCCTATCTCACGGCGAGCATTCATGCGGTGGCTCTCTCGGCCTATTTCTTCAAGAAGGGATGCCAGTTCCGGTGGTGCTCCAACCTTTCAAAACAATTACCATTTAGTATTATTCAATTATTCATATCCGCAGGAGTTACTATCTATAATTAATTTGCTTCTTTTCTTACAATTGAATTGGACATACAAAAACACTAACTCTAAATTAAATATATATCTATATATGTAGACCTTTTGGCATTCTACATATGCAGAGAGTAAATCTGGATAAAGAGGGTGATTGGCGATCTGGATCTTGATCATCCGATCCGACATGTCTGACTCGGATACATTCTGTTCAGGAGCTTCTAGCTGAAGATAACAACTAGCCGCTGATCCTAGACGCATTTCAGGAGTAGTAGCAGCTGAAACGCTCGCGTTCCCAACTCTAACTACATCCTCTACACAAGGCAAAAGAGGTTTCAACCTGTAAACTGCTTCCATCACTTCCTCAACTGAACCGGGGTCTGAATAAATTCAAATATCTCAGTAGCAAGCAAGTTTTAGGACAAAGCATAGTTAAAATTGAGAGGTTTTTAGACCACATCTTAGGGAAATATATGTATATCAACCAAGTAATTCTAATTGTAATATATAGTACGACCTATGTAAGTTTCTTTTTACCTATTTAAGCATGTAAGCAAGCAGCAAATATTAATTAACTTACTTAAACTTGAAGAATAGAAGTGCTACGGAAAATGAAAATATTTTGCTTCGAAGGAATTAGGAAGAGCAGTTTGAATGCGCGCGTGTGTACGTTAGTACGAAATTACAGATGATAACGACAGAGGAAGCAAAGGGATATGGATGGGTTGGGGGAGAAGATATGGTTGGAGTATGAAGGTACCTGTACAAAGACTTTTCCTTTCGAAGAAGACCTGGGGAAAGGAACAAAAGGAGAGAGGACAGATAAAGTGACGATGGAGTGGGAGAAAACAGTGAACAGTGGAATGAAAGAAAGAGAAAGGAAGGTGAGTGAGGGTGTGTCGGATTGGGAATATGTATGAGTATGAGCGTGATCTGAGAAGGGAAAGGAGTGAAACAGTGATAGGAAAGTGACAAGGTTAAGGAGTGAGTGTGTGAACTGTGAAGTCAAGTCATTTGGGCATGTGGGTGCATCATGTAATGTAGGTGGTGTCAGTGTGGGCCGTACCCTACGTATATGTAGAAGACAGACTGAGTGAGATTCTCACTGGAGAAAGAGCAATGGCTCACTGCAACGTAACCTTGTTTGATTGGCCGGCTAAGGCTTTAATACGTGGGTCCGTACGTAGAGTGTGCAAACCTGAAAAATGATCGACAGCGTTTGACGCACTCACTCATAGTTAAGTTCTTGCTAATCTGAAATTTTTGGTTAATTTTCATACTGTAAGAACAGCATATTTGGAAATTAAATTTAAAAATATTATTTATTTATTCTTTACTTTTGTGAAATTAAAAAATAATTAATTTTTAAGATAAGCTAAATCAAACGCACACTAAATGGGTTAAAAAACAATCGTTTATATTTAAAGATTGCTTTTATCTAAGGTTTTTTGTTTTGTTATACTAGAGGCCTGATGGCCAAACAAACTACAAAATGTAATGGTTAAAAGCTAGACCCACGCAGTCCTCCACAAGAATGGGACATAACTCCGTAGGGGCTTTTATCCAAGTTATTTTTAGTTATTTTGTGCCTAAATATTATGTTTTTGAAGTTTTCATTTTATAATTCTTTTACTAGTATTAATGATTTTAGTTGGGATTTACTTTCTAGTTTTGGTATTTAGGGAAGTTAACAATATGTTTAGTTTAGAAAAGAAATAGAAATGAAAGAAAAGAAAATTAATGGCGAAATGGTCCATATTTTGATTATTTTCCATCTATTCACAATCTCTCCTTCCTCTTCCACTAAAACAAAAAAAAAAGCCCTAAGTGTCAAGAAAAAGGAAAGAAACATTGAAGTTGAAGCTTTAATGCTTTATTGAGTGTTTGTTTGATTCCATGTTGGAAACCAATGAACGGGTCAAACTTGGTTTTGTTTTTTAACCAAGATGGTTAGCAATTTTAGAAAAATTTAAGTTAGGGTTTCAAAATATGAGTCAAAATGATCATTTTTGCACCTCATGAAGATGAGTTTGTATAAGGTAACATGTCCTTCTTTTATTATATCATTCTTTTCATTCATGACAAATGAAACTTATTAGCAACAAGTAAATTGCAACCATGGTAAACTAGAAAAAAGCTTATTAAATTCTTCATTTATTGGAGCTCATCCAACACTTCATTTTAATTATTTGTAAGTTTTTATCAAAGTTATGCATTTTATTTCAAAAATTAATATATTATGCAAATATTTTAATTATTAATTTTATTATAAAATATATTGCAAACCTAGTTATTTTTCTTTAAATTATTAATGTATATATCAATATCTATATAATTTATTACAACATAAAAGACGTCTACATACAAAATTATATATAGACATTAATTGTGCCTCAACTACACTACTTCAGACTTCAATTTTGTGCCTTTGTTGCACATCCTTTTGTCTCATGAAATCAATAAGGGATAAATCCCTTGAAAAGAAAATAATGGATTTCAACCCATTATGCAACTTTCATTTTTTTTTTCCTAAATTTAAAGGTTAGTGTGGGCCTCACATAAGGAAGGACCCACCTAAAATGTCGCTTTCCATGACATAAATGGGACCAAGTGTTGCCACTGCGACAACCATGTTACAAGTCTTAAGATTTTCCCTTGGTAGCAACTTTGTCAACATATCAATACCTTTATCATTTGTATATCCAACCAATGCAAGCTCCCTATCACCAAAGTCACAACTATAATTCTCAAGCAAGCACTTCATCTCATCTTGCTTGGTTTCTATCCATTCTTTTGTAGTTTCATCAAAACATTTTGGTTCTCCTCCGTCAATAGCCAAAGCATATTGTTAACAGTGTACCTTTTAGAAGGCATTCTTTCCCTAGTGGATCTTCCCAGTACAACAAGATTGTCAACATCAACTACATCTAGCAAATTAGAAACCTTAACTTTTTCTAATTCTTGTCTAGACTTAAAAGAAACTAAATCAAAGT
This sequence comes from Spatholobus suberectus, assembly GCA_004329165.1. Classification (NCBI taxonomy): domain Eukaryota; kingdom Viridiplantae; phylum Streptophyta; class Magnoliopsida; order Fabales; family Fabaceae; genus Spatholobus; species Spatholobus suberectus. The sequence continues at coordinate 7,132,859 of CM014732.1, forward strand.
CAACTACATTACTACTGACATGGGGCACTAAAATATCTTTACCTATCAATGTCTTTCAACTTCTCATCTTCTACAAACTCAACATCACAACTCTTAATAAATGTCTTCCTAACATGATTATAAAACTTGTACCCAAACTCATATAGGCTATAGCCAATGAACACACATTATTTAATCTTTGCATCCAACTAAGACATCTCATCTTTAGGAATATACACAAATTTTTTACATTCGAAAACATGTAGGTGATCATAAAAAACATTCTTACCCGACCAAAGCTTTTTCGGTGCCTTATATTGTAAGGATACACACGATGAAAGATTTAGGACATGCATAATTATGCTCAATGTTTCATTCCAAAACAATTCTGGAAGCTTGTGGTTGTGAAAGTAAACATCTAACTTTTTCAACCAATGCTCTATATATCATTTTAGAAACACCATTCAATAGTGGAGTCTTTGGAGGAGTTTTCTAATGTTTCATCTCTTGTTCTCTACAATAAGCATCAAATGGTCCTAAGTATACATGTCCATTGTTTATGCGTATATATTTTAACTTTTCCTAATTTCACAATCAATTAAGGCCTAAAATTGCTTAAACACATTCAAAACATCTTCTTTATTTTTCAAGATGTAAACATAAGTTTCTCTTTAATGGTTATCAATGAACGTCACAAAATGTGCATTGCCACCAAGCATTCTTGTTTGCATAGGGTTACATAGATCAAAATGCACCAAATCAAGAATTTATAGTTTCTTAGTAGATGAGTGACTCTAGGGAAAAAATTTCTATTATGCTTCCTTACAAAACAACGATACACTCCTGCAAATGTGAATTTCTCATGCTAGACAACACAGCCCTTTTAGCAAGCTCAATCATGTCTTTCTCACTCATATAACACAACCTCTTAGAACATAAATCAACCTCTTCAACGAGTTCTATTGCATAAACAACATATTTAATTACTTTTGCTCAGTGTCACGTAAAGGATAGAATATTTCATACCCCTAGCAACAACCATAGAATCCTTGGTGAGCTTTCAAGTATCCCATAGGTGTCATAACCTTCATCACATAGCTTAGTCACTAAAATCGAACTTAATTGAATGTCTGAGACATGCTTCACACACTTAAAAGTCAATTTATTACCATTTGGCACCTCCAAATTAACATCTTCAATGCCAACACACTTTAATACATCTTTACAAGTCAGTCTCACATCACTAAAATTACCTAAGTATAAGAACTGAAAATATCCCTCTTGGATGTAACATGTACTGAAACACCATTGTTGATCACCCATCTGGATGCACTATCAACAATATTAACAATATCATTTTCTTTAATAAGAAGTAAAACATTGGATGTCACATTTGCTCTATCTTCGTCATAATCTTTGTTATTCTTTCATTTATCCTTATATTTGTCCTCATTCTATTTTTTCAAAAGTTAACAATACTTTTGAATATACCTTTTCTTTCTTAGCACAATGGTAGCACTTAATACTTTTATACATGTTCTTGGATTTTCTTTTGCTTTAATCTCTATTACCTGAATATCAGTTCTTACTTCTCCCCCATTGACCTAGTAAGCAAGACCATTAACTATGAATAGAAACCCTAAGTCTTTCTTCCCATCTCTTCGTTCAAGATATTGTTCTTAATAAGTTTCATTGACAACACACCATTAAAAGCAAAATTTGACCGTGAGATTCTAAAAGTTTCCCATGACTCTAGCAAGGAACCAAAAAGCAATAATCCTTAAATTTCTTCATCAAAAGTAATACCCATAATAGAGAGTTGATTCATAATTCCTTAGAAAGTGCTTAAATGATCTGCCAACAAAGATCCATCTTCGTATTTCAAGGCCAACATCCTGCTTAATCATACAAATATTCAAGATGGTTCCATAATGTCCAAGCATGTGTCTCTTTACTAATGTGGTCTAACACGTTCAACCCACTAATAGATGTATCCACATACCTATCTGTGTTTTAGAGTCCATTCGTCATCAGTCTTATCACTAGGTTTCTCTGCGGTGAATATTGGTGAAAAATAATTCACATGAAGCATATTTTCATCTTACCTTTCCAAATAACATAATTCAAACCATTCAAATTCATCATTTGTCTAGATTTGGCTTCTGTTTTTCACCAAAAAAGAACCAAAACTCTAAATATCAGCTGTTAGGATTAGAGTACATAGCAAAATATTAAGAGTTCAAAAACTATCCTCTTCTTATGACAACCTAACTAGAAAAATAATGAAGCAAAGCTAATTCCAATACTAATAGTAATAAAAGGAACAAAAAAGTAAAATAAAGACATCACAAATTTTAACATGGAAATTATTTTGCGGGAAAATTTGCAAAAAATTAATGAATTTCTAGTAGCGTTACTTTTATTATTTTAAAAAAAAAAATCAAACCTTCAAAATAAAAAAATAATTTCATTAAATTTTTACTGTGAATTTAGAAAAAGAGAAAAATCAATCAATTGACATGTATCTATTTATTGTCTAAAAAGAAAGGAAAAAATACAAAAGAAAAATGTGAAAAATAACAAACTTCTATTATTTATTTAAAAATCTAAAAACTAAGGGTATGTTTGTTTCTTGTTTTTAAAAATGTTTTTTGTTTTTGAAAAAAAAAATTGATAAGAGTAGTTTTGAAAAATGTTCCAAAACTACTATACTTTTTAGTTTTTAAAACTAGAAAATCAAAACATCCTTAAGTTATTTTGATTTTCTACTTTCAATTTTTTGTTGCTTATATTCTTCTTTATACTTTTACATCTTCTTCCTCCACTTCTATTCCCTAAAAATTAGTTTTTGAAAATTGTTTTATAAAACAATTCCTAAAACCTAAAAAACAAGAAAGACAATCCCTTTTCTTACTTTCTTACTCTCTTTTTTTCCTCAAAGAGATTAATGATGTGGAAATGAAATAAAAAATTTCTCGCTTTCAATGTATTCTATATATCATGTTAATTTGATGGATGTCAAATCAACAAATTTTAAAACTTAATCTTTTTTAAAAATAATTTTTAGAGTAAAGTAAAGAGTAGCTAGGGTCGAATCCATAAAGACTAGTAAAGGTTTGCTTCATTTATTAAATTAAAACAATAATTAAATAAAAAAGGAGAATTTGAGAAGGTGATTGAATTAAAAGTAAACAAAAATTTAAATCAATGATTAAAATAAGAATAGGTTTAAATTCAATGATAAAAAAACTCTAGCCCACTATATCATTTCACTTTAGTTTTTAAGTTGATAATCGGTTCAAAAATACATTTTTTTTCTTTTTAGATGAATTGGTTATAGTTATTGATAAGATCTAATAATCGATCCCTCCTTGTGTTTAAAATAATCAAGATAAGATCATTGACTATTTTCCTTATTGATAACCCTAAACAAGCTCTTAGGATTCAATCTACCAGTGTTATTTTCACAATTACATGTTCATATCAATAGAGAACCTAATAATTAATTCACTCAATTGTTCCATTTATACTCTAAATGGGTACCACTGAATATATAATTCAATTAAAATGAAAGTGGCAAGAAAAAGCATATTCATGTATCAATAAGCTCAAAAAGGTAACTAAGGGTATTCAAAGTAAGTTTTGGGTTTGAAAAATGCCTAATGTTCCTTAATCACATTCAAGCATGCAAACAAAATTTTAATTTGTCTTCAAAGGGTTGTAAATCAAGTTATAAAATAGACTTGGAGGAAATTTCACACACTAAAAAAAATAGAGCATAGAATGTAATGTAGCGCAAACCCTAATATTAGTCCAAATTTCACATTTAGAAACTGATATAATGATAAAAAAAAAATAAGTATAGAGACTTTATGTTAATTATCAATTAACTCAAAATTAGGGATGGCGAAAAAAACCCGTACTCGCAAATACTTACAGGTAAAACCCGTCATGGATATTAAATGGAGACCTGTTTATTAACGGGACGGGAACAAGTAGTAAGATACCCGTATCCATGGATACCCACACATTATAATTATTTAAATATTCTTATTATATATAAAGTAATTTTTTTTAGTATAAATATATGTTACAAAATTATTTTTTTAGTATTAATATATGTTTCAAAAATATTTATTTTTAGTTTTATTTTATTTTTTACTTTTTGTTTTAAATTTTACATTTTAACAAATATCTACGGATACCCGCGAATATTTATAATATTTGTGGATACCCGCTTAACAGGTACTCATATAAATACAAACAGGTATATGAGGACTACTACTAATACTCGCCCTGCCCCGTTGACATCCTTACTCAAAATCATCCTTATTCAAAGTTTGCCTAATGATCTATCACGAGGATTTCTAAAACTAGGTCATAATTTTTTGAAAATTCAAAGACTTTTTATCTATTTGACACATAATGTTTATATGAGAACAAACAAGAAGAATTCTAATCCTAAAATGCCATTATGTAGATAAGTTAAAATAAATATATAATTTTTTATATATAAAAATAATGCTCTAAAATAATGACCAAGAGCGTTCTAAAAATAGAGAATGAATAAGATGACAAAAATGTCAAATATACCTCCCTAAGCTTAAACCTCACATTTAGAGTTGGCAAAATTGGCCTGACTCGATAGGTCAACCTGATGGTAGGATGTGTCAAGCCGGGCTAGGCTAGTAAAATCTTGACCTAAAACAATTGGGCCAAATTGGCTCGACTTGATGGGCAAGGCTGGACTAAAAAAAAGTTGGGGTAAAAACTACCAGGCCTATTTGTCTCGATATTATTCTATTTGTTTTATTTTTTTTGTAAAATGTATATAAATTTAAGAAAAAAAATCTATGGGCCAATTTGGTACGTCCCAACGGGCCAAGCCAAGTTGATAAATACGCACAGCCCATGAAGAGTTCGGCCTAGCTTGACCTAGCTCGCTTCCATGCCTTGGCTTGCTGGGCCGAGTTAGGCTAGACAACTCGTTTTGACAACTATACTTACATTGTCCTTAATGTGAACTAAGGAGAAAGAAGAAAGAAAGTAACGGAACAAACTCAATTTAAAATTTTGATTAATTTTAATTAAATGTTATATTTAATCAATGTAATAATTAACACTATATAAAACAATGGCTATGTTAAAATATGCCTTATAAGCTATTTTTTTAAGCAATGATAAAAATAATGAATATTTTAACACATATATATAGAGCGAGAGAGAAAGAGTATTAAATTTATAATAATTACTTTTGCTTAATATACCCAGATTGATATGAAAAGTTATATATTTAATAAATATTTATTAAATTTAATGAATATTTTATTTTAAAAATATAATATTTAATAATATGATTAATGTTAGTTAAATATTATATTTAATAAATATAATAATTAATACTGTATAAAATAATTTCTATTTTAAAGTATGTTTTATAAACTATTTTTTAACAATAATAAAAAATAAATATTTTAATTTATATGTGTGTGTGTGATTGATTAAATGAATATAATTAAATTTTTTAATGTTTATTTTTTATTTTGTAATATATTTTTAATATGAAAAAATAAGCTATGTACTAACAGTGTAATGTAGTTTTACACTATCATCTAATCACAAATCATAATATATGGTAAGTTTGTTGACTTTTACAATAATTACCTTAAAAGTCATACCAATAATTATTTTTGATTGGTTGACAGTGTAAAATTTTTTACACTAACTGTGTATAGCCATTAAACTTTTTTAATATAGACTAAATAGTGCATGCAATGACAGTGTAAACAAATTTTACACTATCATCAATCACAAATTAATATGTGCAGTAAATTTGTTAACTTTTATAATAACAATCTTAAAATTTATATTTATCATGATTTTTGATTGGTTGACAATATAATTTTTTTTAGTAAGTATGAATAGAAATTACATTCTTTAATGTGCTATTACATGGAAAAAAAAATCATTATTTTAATAATTATCCTAAAAAAACACATTCCTTTAATGATGTGATAAAACAGTATTAAGGTTTTTTTTATTTTGTATAAAGTACAAGTACTTTCCATAGGAGACAATCATGTTCAAGCATGGTAGGATTATTATAAGCGGCAAAAGTCTTTTTTCAAGTATTTAATACAACTACATATCTAGGACTTGAACTCGAGACCACTGATTAAATTAGAACAATCCTACATCATTTGATGTAATATTAACTAATAATGTAAAAAAAAAATATATTGACTTTACGTAATTGAACTCGAGAATAATTCGATTAATTTCTTATAACCTACAATTCTGGAGTTGCGCAAAGTGACCCTCAGGATTTTGAGTTTTAACACAAAAATGTCAAGGTTACATAAAAGTTCAATATATTTACAAAGAATATAACTTACAGAAAATGTTAAATGTCAAAGTGTGATTAACTATTAAGTGATTTACAAAATAATATTTTTTTTTTCTGCAGGTACGTATTTGCATATAATTGGCGATGTCTTGAAATGCCCAAAAGCTAATCAAGGCAAATATGTCTGACAAGGATGGTTATCCTTTTTCAAACCATGCTAATCTCTTTGAGCTTGAGTTAAGAGGTGAAGGAGATGGCTTCCGACTTAATTACGTGCTTTTAAAGATATATTCAGTGAACGCAAAGCTCAATTATTTGTTTACTCGGAATATTAAAAAGATGGTGGGGTCCAAAGATTCTCAAGAGGCGCCTAATAAATTTACAGCTAGCAAGTAGCAACAAAGGAACGACAAAGACTTCCCCGCCTTTTTGGAATACTATTGTGATTTGTGATACAGTAATTCAAACCTTAGTCAGTCAATTATTTCCGCTCATTTTCCACGGCAATTAGTCGATCACCTTCTCAAGTAGGGGTGTCAAAAAAAAATTGAACTGAACTGAATTGTTTGAAAACTAAATTGAATTGACTTATAAAAATTAAATTATTTTTATAAAAAATTGAACTAATCTGTTTTTATAAAAAACTGAACCATTTGAGAATTAAACCGAACTGTTTGAGAACCGAATTGTTTAAGAATCAAACTGAACTAAATCGAACTGTAAAAACTGAACCATTTTTATAAAGGGGTAAAAATTCTCAGTGCAAAAAAATAGTTCAATTCAATTCAACACAATTTAGTTTGATTCAAACAGTTCAGTTCAGTTCAAAGCACAGTTCAATTCAGATTTGAGAAAATAGTTTGTCAAACAGTTCAGTTTGGCTCGCTTAAACTATTTTTCAATTCAGTTTAGTTTGATGAATTATTTTTCAAATTCAGTTCAGTTTTCACGTAATTCAATTCAGTTCACCTATTTTGAATACCCCTATTCTCAACTGCAGTTCGGGCTGGACAGGGCCCAATGTATAAAGAGAAATGAAAGTTAAATCTAACAATTCCTCCTCCCCCATTCCTTTATTTTAAGGAAAAAATGTAGCAGTTTTTATATGTTGGTTAGGAAACCATGGAAGATTTTCATATAAATACTACTCGCTAAGAGAATATCTAATTAATTAATAGTGTATTTAAATAAACTTTGAAAATTTATTAGTGTAATTTCTTAGTTTTTTTTTTTTTCACAACCTTCTATTTTTAGCTTAAGAGAAAATCATTTGTTCTTACAAGCTTTCCAGAGACCCTGAACTAACCTCTAGGCGAACTCCTCGATCAAGATGCATGAAGATATCCTAACTTTACAGCAGGAAGCCCATAAGTACCAATGGGGAGGGAGTTGCTCAGATGTTAGGAGGATCTTGGCAAATTGAGTGCCTTAAGTCTTGCTATGAGTGGTCTGGTAAGGATCTCGCGTGCTCTTGATATGGTAGAGTGTGATAGAGAATTACCTAATCTGGCAGTTTTGTTGTTTTGGCACGGTCGGTCTTGGATGGTCCATCCGAGTCATGTGCGGGTACATCATTATTTTTTAATTTTTATTTATTTAAAGATATCAAAAGCTTTTTAAACAAATTTTATAAAAATGCTTTCTTATAATAAACAAAAATACAAATAACCAGATCCTAAATATTAAACAAACTTAAAACATTGAAATTACTTCTTCAAAAATCAAACTTTTAAATCAATTGAAAATCTAATTCAAATAGAAACTACTTGTCAGCAATAAGTTTTTGACCAACATTGCAAACTCAAGAAGACATGGGTCACAGCCACGTGAAAATTTGGAAATGAGACAACTCTTGCAGGATGAACAGTCCTTATTAGGTCCCTGTTTATGAACCTTACAGATCTTTTCAATAATTTGTTTTGCGTATGCATCACTTGTTTATGAGGTTTACTGGGTAGGTCCCCTCCACTAAGTTTCCATGAATATATTATCTCATTTTGTTTATTCGGTTTGTATATTCATATATTTTAGAATTTGTTAATTTTCTCCTTTTCCAGATGTATTTTTTCGTATGTTTGAATTAACATTGCAAAGATAATGAGATTTGGATCAACTTCGAATCATTCTATAAAAAATCCTGACTTGGATTCAAGTCCAGGAATCAATTGTCGATAAGAAATTAATAAGTAGCAGTTTGTTTCACAATGTTCAGAAGATTAAACTAAAGTCAAATGAATTTCTAAAATTAGTAATTTAGTTTAAAATTAAAGTGTTAAATTTAAGTTATAAAATTTTTGTACATATTATATTTTTCTTTATGTTATGGTAATCACATAAGAAATGAAAAATACGCCCTAAATTTACTATATTTGGTAATAAAAATATTAAATACATAAAAATAATAAAACAAATTATATTTAGCTTACCTCCATTCACCATAAAAAATTATATTTAGCTGTATTCATAATAAGTTTAATTCGTATAATATGTTATAAGTTTATGTTGATTTTTAATAAAAAAAAAACAAATTCAATAAATTATTTATAATTTTAGCCTCATATAAAAAAATAAAAATATTAATTAGTTTGAAAAAATACTTATTATATCATTATTTACATGCTTGAATAATTTAATATACTATCTAGTAAGGAAAATATTTCCTTTTTTAATGAGGTTTTTTTTTCTATTCACAAAACAATATTTGCCAAAATAAACATTATAGTTGCAGAATTAATATGTTTAACTAAATTTCTGAATTATAACTACATTAACATTTTATTAAAAATATATATTATTTAAGACCTAAGTGATGTCACTATCTTTTAATTAAATATTATAAAAAATATTACTTAAAGAATACTCAATAGCATATTGATAAGTGCCAATCATGTATATCTTTTTGGCCCTATTTGTGCACTTATCACACTTTTTCCTTTATTTAAAGCTTTGTCAAACCCAAATTTTTCATTAGTTGTAAGTAATTAGGACCTAGGAATAGAATTAGATATTTTAGGCATTTTACTGTTGTTTTGATGTTTATTTTGTAGGAAGTGAAGAAATAGGATTGGAGCAAGTTAGGATGTCATACAAAGAAGAAGTCTATTTGCAAAGCTCGTTGAGTGCGCGTTGTGTTTGCTCAGCAAAATATAGTTCAGAGAGCAGTTCAAACCCTCGCTCAACAAGTTGCTTATTCACTACAGAGAGCACGAAGTCAAGACTCTCACTCAGCGAGAGTAGGTGCCACCTTGCTTGATGAAGGCACGATAAAACACATAAATGTTCCAACTTTTGAGAGATACGTATTCAATTTGCTCTGCTTCATCACAAGGTTCAAGGAATAGTGCTGGGAAGCTCTCCTTGAAGCCTCAATCCAAGTTCTTCATTTCTCCATCTTTTTGATTGGTTCATTCTTCAATTAGTAGCTAATTTTCCCATAGTTAGGGTTTGATATAACTAACCAACTCTCATGTATACATTTTAAGTTATTTATTGAAGTTTATGGTTTATTCATTTGTGTCTCTACATCCATGCTTAATGCTTGTTATAGTTTGATCTCCCATGACTTAATTTTCATTGTTTTGATTGACATTGGAAAACTCTTTCTTCTCATAGAATAGAAGTGAGCACCTAATAAATCTTGTGTCTAGAAATGGAACATGGTTTATTAGCCATTTCTTAGCCTCTTTCCTTAAAGCAAGTTATTTGGCTAAGCTATTTAAGGGATTGATAGTTTAAACAATTGCTTAGGTATATTCCACTAAGGGATTAGGATTTGGATAAGTTTCGGGTTGATGGGAATGAATGGAATATAAACTCAATAGGTGATGTATGCATTTTATAACTCATTTAGTATAGTTATTTTCACTAGATTGCATGCATTTTATTATGGTTTAGGATTAATTGGATATCTAACTACATGTTTTTTCCTTCTTGTACCTTGTTACGTCTTTTTCTGTGTTTGTCATTGTTTTTAGGAAAATCTTGTAGGTTTATTAGGCTTGGAAAGCAAAAAGATTTACAATTGAAAGTCCCCAAGATGATTTGAAGACCTTTGAGCACTTGGAAGTCCTTTTGGAAGGCAATGAAGTTATCTCAAGGCATTTGGAAAGCAAAATCTTGAAGAAAAAGCCTTGGAGACTTTGCCACCATCTGGTAGCACCTGCCACCACTTGGTGGCGCCTTTTTCTGATGCTGAAATAGTCCCTATGCGTCTGCCACCAGTGGTGGTACCTACCACCACATGGTGGTGCATTCCCTAGAGCAATTTTTACACCTGCGTGTCTACCACCAGCTGGTGGTGTGTATCATCGTGCGGTGGGCGAAACTGCTAGAAGGATTTCACAGGTTTTTAATTTTCTTTTGAGGATTAGCTTAGGCCCAATTGTAATTTAGATTTAAATAGACCTTTCTAGGGATTTTATTTTTATCTTTTTGAACTCTATTCTAAGCACGGAGAATTGGGATAATTTTTTTTCTTCTTCTTCTTCAATCTTAGGGTTAGTTTTATGTTTCCTTTATTTTCTGTTTGGCGTTCTCTCATGACTATGTGTGAGTAGAACCCTTTCTTTCTGGGATTGGGCATAGCCCTATGATTGGGTTAATGAATTGATTTCTGTTTGTCTATGTGCGATCTTGTTCTTCATTGATTCTTTTCCTGTTAATTTATTTATGCGAAACGAATTGGCCCGCGTTTTCATAATCTTATGGTTTTAGGAAGTACTTAGAGGTGAACCCAAAGCACCGGACCCATAAGAAGGGAACTTAGGTTTAGACCACAAAAGTAGGTTAAGGCCTTCGAGGGATAATTGAATTGGCAAAGAACTTAATGAGTCTAATTGAACACAGCCATCACGACAATAAGTGGTAAATTTGGTTAGATACCCCTTCGTATCTTGAAAGAGAACGAAGGGTACCTTAGGTTAATTCACCTTCATTGAAAACAAGCGAAACACATAGGTAGCAAAATTAAGACATTAAGCATCATAGTGTGAAACCCCAATCCTAGAAGTTTTCCTATTTGAACTACATCCAATTTTAATTACCGCTTTATTTAATTTATAAATTACATTTTCTTTCAATTGCTCTACCTTAAACTTCCCAATCTAAATTCTTTTGTTTTATTTTTATTTAGCGATAATCACTGAATACGCGGTTCCTGTGGATACGATATTTAATTATTACTTGACGACAACTGTGCACTTGCGGTTTTTCCACATCAATAGGTAATCTTTATGTTGCATGAGAGGATGGTCTAGTGTAGTCAAACTCCGACTCTTTCTTTTATTATTGTTTAACTTTCGCATCTTACGTGTTCGTAATAATTCCAATAAGAATGCTTAAGTTATTTTTGTGAACATTTTTCTTTATAGCATTAATTGTGAGAAATTTAGTATTATGCAAGTCCTTTGAGAAACGATACTTGTACTTATAACTGGCTATTTGTGCAAATTGATACACTTGCCTTTGCCTATAGGTTAATACATATATTAAACTTAAGTATATATTCTTAAATAGGTCAGATACATAAACAACTATTATTTAAATTTATTAAAAATAAAATTTAAACATACCAATATATTTATTCCATGATGAAAAAACCCAACCTTCTTGATCTTTATTCCTGTTATAAATAGATATTTTAAATTTTAGTTTCATTTCAATTGATTCTTAAATTTTATTTTATTTTGTGAGCAAATTTTTTAAAATTTTAATTTTGTTTTAATTAATTTTTAAACTTTATTTTCTTTTACAAATAGACTTCTTAAATTTTAATTTTGTTTTAATTAATATTTTTAATTTATTAATTTTACAAATATTTTTCTATTAAGTTATGATTAAATATACTATTACTAGTATTTTAACCTGTCAATACATAGGATAAATGGTTATTGTTATATAACTACAATTTACAATAAATAAATATTTTTGAATATATATATTATATTATAATTAAAACTTGTAATAAAAAATTGTTTTTAAACATGGTAATTATATTTTAGATTTATGATAAACAATTTATATTATGATACAAAGTTGTTTTTAATTATTGATAATTTTTTTAAGAAAATATTGAAATTTAATTTAGAAATAAATATAAAAAGGATAGATTGAAAGAGATAAGAGGTTACAAAAGTTCCAAAAAATGCTCTCGTTGAATAAAATTAACTAAAAGCACTCTCATTAAAAAATAATTCCTAAAAACACTCTCGTTCAAGATAGCTATTCTAATTTATACGTGTAGAACTTATGAAGTAGAATGCACAACTTAGAAAGAGTGAGTCTCTCACTTTTCCCATTGTCTTATTTAGACATTTTCAATATTCTTTCTCTTTTCTCCTTTGGATGTGCATTTCACACATTACCCTTGCAAGTAGGCAAAAAAATTTCTCTATCAATTATAGTTGATCTTGTTAACCACTCATTCTTTTCAATCTATCTTATTTTATCTCCATTTCTAAATTTTCAATAATTTTTTAAAAGAAATTTTTAATAGTTAAAAATAACCTTATATCACAATTTAAATTGTTCATTGTAAATTTAAAATATAAGTTATATATTCAAATATATTTATTTATTATTAATTTTAATTATAATGTAATTTATAAATTTATAAATATTTATTTATTACATATAAAATTTTGATTATATAAAAATAAATATTTATCCTATGCAATGCACATGCTAAAATACTAGTTATTAACAAAAAAGAAATTCAACCAATTTTTTGCCTTGAATATCAATCATTTATTAATTTTTTTTTATAATTCTTTTTTCTAAACATCAAAACATTGGAAAATTTTAAATTTAGAAAAAAACGAGAAAACAAATGAAAATAATAAAAATTATTTATTTGATTTTTAAATTTTAAATTGAACTTTGTGATAATGTTTGAAAGTAATTTATAGAGAGAAATGCTATTTATACAATACTTTATACAACAAATTTATAACAAAGAGAGAGAAATAAAGAAAGACAGAGGGAGAGAGAGAAAAGTATGAAATGTAATTAATGATGTGATAAAAAAAGTACTATTATATAAATTGTTGTCTGAGTTGTTGTATGAATAACACAACTCATTTATAAAAATAAAACTAATTAGTGACTAAGATCTAAGATAAATAAATGGTTAATGTTTCTTTTCCATTAACTAGATTTTAAACTTGTGTGTTACACGGGTTTGTTTAAAATTATGTATTTTTTATATTTGTATTTATTATTATTGGTAAAATATATGTACATAAATAAGATTATCAATTTTTAAAATATTTTATACTAAATTAAGTACAATTACACTAAAATTGAGGAAAATAGTTAATTATATTTTTAATTAAGCAAATGTTGTGTTTAGAAATATTAAACTTGTTATTATTATTGTTGTTATTGTTGTAGTTATTTGTTATTTAATTTTAATTTCATTATTTGATATTTTTTAAAATTATTTATCTATAATGATTATTATATGTTTCAAAACTTTATATTTTATAATTTAACTATTATATGGATTATTTATCTCTAAAAATTATTATTTATATATGTTACTAATTTTTTAATATTATTACATATTACTTTTCATATGTTACTATTTTTTCCTCATTTTAAGTGAATTTAGTAAGACAATATTATTATTAATAATAAGTATACTATTATTGCATACACCACAAATGTTTTATATTTATGATATATAATAGGTTTTTATTATTCTTTAAGATCTAAATTTATAAGAATAAAAAATTATAATATTTTATAATTGAAGTTATGAAAGAATTCTATTATTATATTTGATTATTATAATCATTATTGTATTATTTTTATATTAATTATATATTATATATTAGATTTAATCAGTGTTGTAAATTATGTATTATCTAATTGATCAATTTAATATACTATTTAAAATAATTTACCTAGAACAATGTATGTGAGGCTTTTGCATCAATTTAATTGTCATTTATCAAAATTATATATATATGTGGTGGGCAAATTATGAAATACAATTAAGTGAACCTACTATAACTATTACTACCACTATAATAATAGTAATAATAATAATAATAATAATAATATATTATTATTATTATTATTAATTTTTAATTATTAAATTTGTGTAATAATTATCATTAATGTAACCAATTTAATTCTTTATTAAAAGTAAACCTTATAGAGAGAGAGAGAGAGATTAGTCTATAATTAATCTATTTTATGAAAATAATCAATTTTTCACATCATAATTTATTTAAATCAATTAATAAGCATTGAAGTATATAATAAACTATATAAATAACATCTATAAAGTTTAATTAGGCAATCGAATTAAGTAGAAAAAATAAAAATAATTAATGAAATAATTTAACTATATAAAATTCATTAAATTGTATTAAGTGAATTACATAAAAAAATATAACAAAGAAGAAAATTAATGAATAAAAGTAAAATTTTTGTTGCTTAAAATGAGAATGGCTAAAAATATATATACATTATTTATAATATAATAGTAAAAGAAAAAAATATAAGAATATATATGAAAAGCTTGGAAAATAATAATCAAAACATAAAATAACACAACAGTAAAATGAGAAAAAAATGCATAAGGATGATACCTATAAAAAGAACAAAAGAAATAATAAAACACACAGAGTAAGACGATATACCTAATGTTGGTTCTTAATCTCTACTTCTCATTTCTCGCCAAATTCATTTGATGATGCATTACTGTAAGAACTTTCTTCTCTTGTCTCCACAAAAAGTGTTATTACTACAAGTTAACTAAGACATATTAAGAGAAATTCTCTTTCTATCAAAAAGCAAGAGAAAAAAGAAAGAAAGAAAGTGTAAAGCCAAAAAAAGAAAGGTAAGCAAATGAAAATACAATGAATGAAAAAATACTTAACCCTGAACCTTAATGAAAGAATATATAAGAGAGAATAAAAACACAATGATGATTCAATCATTTATTCAGTTTTACGAAACTGAATAAGAGAATTAATTAGACCTACAAACAAAACATTGGCTTTAAAAAAAAAATTATCCATTAGAAGAGAAACAATGACCTTTCAGTTTATTTTTTAACTTTAATTTTTAAAATTCACCCACTAAAAATAGTTTTTTTTTTATAATTGTAATTTAATACAAAGTTTGAATGACTAATATAAATATATTTAATGCAAAAATTTGAAATGGCTTTATATATATATATATATATATATATATATAAAGTTAAAGATTATATTAATACTTATGCTCAATTTTATTTTATTTTTTAATTGATTGCTTTAAAACATGTTTTATGAATAAAAATAATTAAAAGTAAAGATTTAATATACACATAGTTAAATTTAAATTAATTAATAATAATTTATTTTAAATAATAATTATGGACATAAATTAAGAAATAAATTATTATATATGAGCCTATTTTATTTTAAACTAGGTTACTTTATAATATATTTATAAACAACAATAATTAAAAAAGATTTTTTATATATTTAGTTAAATTTAAAACAATTCATATAATTTATTTAAAATAATAGTTAAGGATAGAAATTAAGAGACAATTATTATATGTATTCATCAATTATATATATATATATATATATATATATATATATATATATATATATATATATATATATATATATAAATTTACATTTTTCTATTTTAAATAATATTTTATAAACTAATTTTTCAATAATAATATATATAATAAATTTTAAAGTATATATATATCTATATTAAATTTAGGAATAATTAATTTTTATTTAATAATAAATTTGTAAATATATAAATATAGCATTAAATATCATATTAATGCTTAGGTTCAGGTCTATAAAATCTATACTTTTAATTATTATTTTTCAAAAATATATTTTAAAGTAACTAAATTCAAAAATAAATATAGACTTATATATATACATATTAATTTATTTTTTAATTTATATCCTTAATTATTAATTAAAATAAAATATTTTATAATATTTAATGTTATTATTATGTTTTAAGAAAAATGTTATTATTATAGTATTTATATTTCTAACTTTTTTTACCGTCTTTTAGTTTTGAAATATATATTATTAAAATAAAACTATCAAAATTGTATAATAAATAGTATTAATGGGAGTAATTAAATTCTTCATAAACATATTAGGTCAATTAAATTTGATTAGATCAGACGGCTATTGTAACATTTAAGTTTTGATCAATGGTTGAGGTTTGTTCAAGTCTCCTTTACATATATATATATATATATATATATATGGGAAACATATCTAGTGAGAGGGTCATTTTTATATGAGAGTGATAGGAATAAATCTTAACCATACAACCATATATGGAGGGTCAAGATTTAATGTCATGTGACTACTTAAAAGTCATGTGATTTTTTAAAAAACTCATATGACTTTGTACATTTTAATCTTGACCATTCATGACAAGATTTAATGGTCAATATTCATTTCTTTCACTCTCATATAAAAAAAGGCTCTCACTTGATACGTTTCTTGTAACGACCCACTGTTGCTACTAAACAACCTTGTTAAAATACACCTTATCCATATATCAGGTGAATAAAATCAAATCATAACATATCTGTATATAAGTCATACACATCAACTGAGAGACCCACCTATCTCTCCTAGTGCCATACATACATATCTGTTCAACTCAAATCATCATGCATACATAACAAATGGGATAATACCAGCCCATATTAACAATATCAAAATATACATCACCAGGGAAGAGGGATACAAAAACTCACTCCCTATAACTGGTCACTCTATACAATCCCATCAAAAGAATATAATACAAAATAACACATCCAAAAAGAAACAAAAATAGCTTATAGAAAGCTCCACCCAAAAAGGGCCTCTAAAAGTCTCCATTTGAAACTTCCTCCATCAGCTCTAAGACGCTGGATTTGTAGATGTCTCTCCCTCTGCTCCCACGCCAAAATGACGTGATCATCATAATCACAGCAACACAACAACAGCAACAAGACATCCAACCAACAACAATACAAAGCAAGGGTAAGCTTACAAAACAAAGATCAACATATAATATTTAATCCAACATAATCAAAATCATTATTCACATCAATATAAAAACCAAATCATCAAATAAATGGGTCTACATACATTACAATATATCACGCACAACATCACATATGATTATGGAAATCATCAACAATTCACAATATTCCATCACAAGTATATGGCACACCATCATATATCTAGAGTTCTCAACGTCTACATATAGATGTACATATATAAAGTATTCATTTACATGGCAAAGAGTTCTCAATCTAGAACTCCGTATCACCACTAATCCGTCACAACTATGTCAATGCATGATGACACAACTCTCGAGAGATTTCCACATTTCGGGCGATCAGCCAGGTCTTATCCCTTACCATGGCCATCTAGCACCATTCAAGGATTGCCAAAACTCTGATCAGTTGGATAAGCTTATGGTTGTTAAGATAAGTGTATGTGGGTGGTGGCTTACTGTGACATAAGGCTTACACTGCCTTAGCCCCTTGCGGAATTACCCATCCACTCATCCCTAGGCCCAACTTTAAGACCCCACTTCTTATCCAGGCACTAGGTTGGAGGCCTATCTGAGTACCAACTCTAGTCACCATCCACCTTACATGCCTGTCCGCACACGGCTTGAGGTCCATACAACCTCAGCCAACAACATATGCATGCCAATGCATGTATCACCACAAACCAACTCTACCAAACAATCATTATATTATATATATTTGTATCAACATATCAACACAACCACAACAGTCATCATATCATATATATGTATTAATATAACACCACGTGGCCTACTTAGTACCACCTGTGGTCCAACAGTCACCATCAACCATATGCACGCCCAATTCGACCTCTTGCATGGTCAACAGGTAAGGCCCTATCCAAGCAGCCCACCTCATGAGAAACCTCGTACAATAATATCATATACATCAAGTGGAGGTCATATTTAAGCAACCTTCCACTTCACAATCAACTATAATTACAAAGTCAAAACCTTCTTTGAAAACCACTTGGAGGATTAACAAACCTTGAAATTCATAAAATTTTACATTTTAAGATGAAAACTTTAAAAATCTGAAATAGTATATTCAGTTCTGGAATAACAGATTATGTACTGTAGCAAAATGCACCAGTTTTTTTTTTTTTTTTACAGAGATAATCGATTATGGGTTGTCATAATCGATTATTCCTAAAGCAAAACCAATTTTTTTTTCTAAACAGTAGATAATCAATTATCTAACTGCATAATCGATTATTTTCGAAGCAAATCACGAAAAAGTTTATGAAACTCTAGATAATTGATTATGTTCGACGATTTTCAAAAAAACGCTATTTTCTACAGAGAAATTCAAATTTTTCAACCAAATAATATAGATTTTCAAATCAATGGTGTTCCAACAACCTCAATCTACCTCAACCAAGTTAATACAAATCAAATCATACAATCAATTTAACATTTCATTACAAAATCATAAATTTTTCATCCAAATCTCAAAATTTCTCCCTCAAAACCCATTTTCACCCAAATCCAACAAAATAGCAACATCCACAGAGATTCAACCGATTATAAGGCAAGAAATCAGCATACCAACAGTTATTAACACAAAACAACTGATTTGTAGGCTTCTCTTACCTCTAAAAGTTCCTAAATCTGAATTTAGGTTCCTTGATAATCTAATGTTCTTGAGCCAAAATCTAGTTAAGATCGCTCCTTTCCTTACCACAACTGCTAAATCAAGCTCAAACCTTATTTATACTCCCACAAACTCAACAATTTCTAGAGAGAGATTGAGAGAGAATTGAAGAGAGAGAGAAAGTATAGAGAAAGAAAGAAATGAGAGAATGAAGGGGATTCCTCCCTCCCTTCTTTTATATAACCAACCTCTATAGAGCTCTCACACGGACTTTTGGCCAACTGAGGCCCAAACCTCACCAAGCCACTTCCTTGATCTCAAAATTGGTCTAATTTAATTGTTTTCTCTCAAAAGCCTAAAATCACTCTCACAACATATCCAAATTGGCTCAATCACATATCTCAAGTTTTCTAAATTCAAATTAGAATTTCAAACCAACAACATCAAACCATCACTACATGCAACATACCATACATAACAACAATTCATTTATCTCTTTTAATAAGTAAGATTACATATCAAATTTTTACTTTTTAGTTATTAAAACACTTAATCATACATTAAGAAAAACACGGTGTTACATTTCTTTTATATATATATATATATAGGAGACATATCTAGTGAGAAGACTATTTTTATATGAGAATGAGAGAAGTAAATCTGAGCCATATAATCATATATGGATGGTCAGGATTTAATGTCATATGATCACTTAAAAAAGTCATGTGACTTTTTAAAAATCTCACATGATTAGTTTGTTTTAATCTTGACCATTCATGATAAGATATAATGGTCCAGCTTTATTCCTCTCACTCTCACATAAAATAGACATTCTCACTAGATATGTTCCCTATATATATATATATATATATATATATATATAGATAGATAGATATAGATAGATAGATAGATATAATCATTTTAAATTTAACTACATATTTATAAAATCAATACTTTTAATTATCATTGTTTGTGAAATATATCTTTTTTGATTCATTCGTGAAATATATTTTAAAGTTAAAAAAAATTGAACATAAGTAGTAATATAATATTTAATGTTACTATTCAATATCAAAATTAATATTTAGCTATCAAATTTTATAATAAATAGTATTAATGTGAGTAATTTAATTTTTCATTAAATACAATTAGGTTTATAAAATTTAATTACATCTGATCAACGGTTAATGTTTGTTCAAGTCTCCTTTACTATATATATAGACAGATATAGATAACCTCAATTTGCAAAATGGGTAAATTTTAAAGATTATTTGGGATGGTATTAAAATTTAGGATGTTCTATTCGTAAAAAGGATAAAATTTAATGATTAATTGAAACGATGTTAAAGTGCAGGATATGTAATTATAAAATATGTAAAATTTAATGATCAATTAATACAAAATTAAAATTTAGTATATTTATTTACAAAATAAGTTTAAGGAGGTTGAGTACATTTTCCCTTTTTAATCAATACATTTGACTTGTGTATATTTCTAAAAGTTTAAATTGAAATTTTGATTTCTATACTTGATACTAGTTTTCGTTTCAGATGCTGCATAAAAAAAAAATCTTATATTTTAGTTCCTATATGAAAAAATATTTATAATGAATCCTTATTGTTTGTCGATGTTATAATAGTATTAGATTTGGTCTTAAAAAACATTTTTTGTATTAATCCCTATATAAAAAAAATTACGTACAGTTTTGAATTGTACATTATTTTTTATATATATTTTGATCCTTGCACTTACTATGTATTTTTTGAGTTCTTACATGAAAATTCTTATTTTAGTCATTAGATGAGAAAACTTTAACACCATTATGATTTCAAAAAAATGACAAGGACTGGTTTGTAAACATTTTTTAAGCAAATCTTTATTATTTCCGGTAGGTTGACGCTTTTTACTCGTAACAATCATCCAGTCAGCAAGTATCTCGCCCACACTATTATTAGCATTTTTTAAAATTAATGTTGGCTTCGTAATTACCTCTGTAGGTCACACAACCTGTTGCTCCCCCTACTCCGGCATGCTGGGACTTGGCTTCCGACGGTGTTGAGTGGCCTTCGGTGTATTTTTTGTGTTCAAAGTACATGCGTGTTAGATTACCATAACAATTACAGGCAGGGCAACTGATGCACAACCCTTTATACTCACAAAATTTCTCTCTCTACTTTTAAGGTGTTGTTATCCACTTTAATTGGCCTTCTCACAATTGGTGTCATAGCGACGAGCAAGAAAACTTGTCATAGTACACTAGATTCAAACTATTCAAACTAATGTGCATCAATCCTTGCCGTAAGTGAAGCAAATTCAGGACTTCAATTGGTTATTGCCAAGTAATGATAAAAAATATCAAAAAAGGCCACCATTCATGACCTTTTTCCTATCCTCCTCCATATCAAACTTGACCATGTAAAAGTCATTATCCACATCGATAATGTCAAACCCTCCCGCCTTTAGATGTTATACCCGTTTTAGTTTTTCTTTCATAATACTATACCCGATAGTTTTACCCAGGAGTTTAATGACAAAAGCATCCTATAAAGGACTGCACAACTCCTGGCAAAACTTGATCATCCAAGAACACCTTTGGTAACAACCTATTGTCATCCTCATGCTTAATATGAATAAGATTCCATGCGACAAGATCTTTCTTTTTTTTTTCCCCTACGGGAGGGCCCGACTTATCACCCAATATTTTATCATAAAAATAAATCTTATGAGCTAGTTGTTGGTTGTTAATTTGTTCCTCCACTATTCGATGGCTTTTCCAGTGGAGGCTATGGCTCATTTTGTTGGACAAAGAATACTATTCCTTCTATCTCTCTAGCTGGAAAAGGTGTTCACCACACTTTTTCAAAATACCAGTGCAATGCAAATCCTCCTCACAAATGATTTGAGCTTACCAAATTATACAAGTATAGTTGTTCTTAATATTTTTGGAAACAAATTGCCTCTCCAATCTCTAAAGCAGAAATGAGCATCAACACTTACGCTATTTGGTTGAGTGGGAAAAAAAAGAAAGTGAGTCAGAAAAAAATAAATTTAAATGAAATAAAAAGGTAAAAGGAAAGAAATGTTTGAATTTTTGATTTTTAAAAATCCACTTTAATCTTTTCTTTTCTGTTTATATTCTCTTCAACCAAAAAAATAAAATAAAGAGTCGTTATTCAGACCAATTCTACGGTGGATCACAAAGTCTTGTGGTTTATGGTGGGAAAGTTTATAAATGTTGTTAGATATATGTTTATAATATTGAGTGGTACAGATCATTTTCTTGCTACCTGCTAGTAGTAGTTACTAAGATTTAAATTTTTTTTAACATAATATATGTGTTTATAGATTTATCCCTAATGTGTTTATCAAATCCTTCATTTATCCTTTCCGTTTTATGCTAATGGCTTCTATGCAATCCTCTCTTTCGTTTTACACAATCCTTCATTTACACAACCACCAACAACTTAAGTCTTAATTTTAGAACCATCATGCCCGTCACTGCGCCTATGGTGAGAACACCAACAAGATTAGTGGCATGTGCAAGAAAACCAATAGCAGACATGCATGGCTTGTTAACTTATTTAATGATAATTGTGTAAAATTATTTTTAAAAAATTATAATAAAATAAAATTCAACCCTACAAAAAACCTCTCATATCTGTATATTGAAGCTCCACCCCCTTAACCCACAAGCCCCAAGCTCAAATTTTAACAGTGATCCATTGTGCAAAACCACCTAAAAAACCCAACCACTGCAAAAGAAGCTCCTCCTAGTCATTCCCACCGACTATGATGCCACCAACTCAGACTCTTTCGATGAAAATGAGGACCCACAAAACCCACCAAAACATTGAAAAGTGAAAAGAAAATACCCACATCACCATAAACCTTCCTTTCTCCTTAGAACCCTCAACACAACCTTTATCTTCCTTGCCTCCGGCATCGGTTCTAGAGCATTTGTGGGAATGGTGGACCACCACGAGTCACGACCCGACCCTTTGAAAAAGGGTATGGCTCGGCACATTCGACACATTGGAGGAAGATGCCGTCATGAAGCTGAAGGCCTTAACGTCATCACTAACTTCCCCCTCACCACCGCTGGGAAAAAGGAAGACGAGGATGCACCGCCAGAAAGATATGCAAGATGAGCCACTAAAAAAAGACGTAAGATGCGTTGCCTGAAAGACGTGCAAGATACACCATCGAGAAAACGAAAGATGAGACTATGCCACTGAAAAGAGATGCAAGATGCGGTGTTTTTGTAAAAGAAGCTCTACACGACAACAAAAACAAAGACACACATTACTCTTGGCTCATTGACCAAAGTGGTGTACTTTTAAAAACTATTTATCAATTTGGGGTTGTTTTGAAACATATTACCGAAATGGGGTGGTTAACGCTAGTCAAACTAGCGTTTTGCAGTCCATGTCAGCATTTTTAATTTAATTACGAAAAATGCCAGATGCGCTGCCACCTCGGATATGCTATTACCACTAGCTTTTTTAGAAAATGCTAGTAGTATTAGCGCATCCCGCATGGCACCCAGTGTGGAAAAAAGCGACGGACATGTGTACAAAACACTATTACTAGTAGCATTTTCAATTTAATTTTTTTAAAAACAGAAAAAAAAAGTAGTTAAATTTTAATTAATAAAATATAGAAAACGCTATTAGAAATAACGTTTTCAATTTTTAATTATTTTTTTAGTTTTTTTTTTAAAAAAGGGGAAAAAAGCATTTAATTTTTAATTAATAAAATTTAGAAAACACTATTTCTAATAGTGTGTTCATTTTTTAAAAAAAGTTTTTATTTTTTTTAGATTAAATTTTTTATAAAATGAAAAAAAAAAGTATTTAATTTTTAATTAATAAAATGGAGAAAACGTTATTTCTAATAGCGTTTTCATTTTTAAAATATTTTATTTCAGTTTAATTATTTTAAAAAAATATTTAATTTTTAATTAATAAAAAAGGGAAAACGTTATTAGAAATAGCGTTTTCCTTTTTTAATTAATTTTTATTTCAGTTTAATTTAAAAAAAAAGTATTTAATTTTTAATTAATAAAATAGGGAAAACACTATTTCTATTAAAATAGCGTTTTCATTTTTTAAATATTTTTATTTCAGTTTAATTTTTTAAAAAATGGAAACAAAAATTTAATTTATAATTATTAAAATACAGAAAACGCTATTAGTAATAGAGTTTTCTGTATTTTTAATTTCTATTAAAATATTTTATTTAATTATTAAAATATTTAATTTTTATTAAAATTTATGTATTAAAATAAAGAAAACGCTATTAATAATAGTGTTTTCTATTTATTTGCTAAGCAGATTTGTAGCAGTAATAATAAGAAGATGAATAACAATTTTACTATGAAAATGGGGATAACTTCACCTATAATATACGTTATGAATTTTGTTAAGGATGGTTTTCGGTACGAGTCATGCAACATGAGGAAAAACACTAATGTTGTTATCTGTATTTTAATAATTATAAATTAAATATTTTTTTCCCCTTTTTTAAAAATAAACTGAAAAAAAATTAATTAAAAAGGGAAAACGTTATTATAAATAGCGTTTTCCCTATTTTATTAATTAAAAATTAAATACTTTTTTAAAAAAATAATTAAAGAAGGAAAACGCTATTAGAAATAGTGTTTTTCCTTTTTTATTAATTAAAAATTAAATACTTTTTTTAAAATAATTAAACTGAAATAAAAATTTTAAAATGAAAACCCTATTAAAATAGCGTTTTCTCCATTTTATTAATTAAAAGTTAAATACTTTTTTTTTCGTTTTTTTTAAAAAATAATCTGAAAAAATAAAATGAAAATTAAAAAATGAAATGCTATTAGAAAAAACGTTTTCTAAATTTTATTAATTAAAAATTAAATGTTTTTTTCCTTTTTTAAAAAAAATAAACTAAAAAATAATTAAAAATTGAAAACGCTATTTATAATAGCGTTTTCTACATTTTATTAATTAAAAATTTAAATACTTCTTTTTTTCCGTTTTAAAAAAAATTAAATTGAAAACACTACTAGTAATAGCATTTTATACATGTGTCTGTCGCTTTTTTCCACGCAAGATACGCTAGTACCACTAGCGTTTTTTGAAAACGCTAGTGGTAATAGCGTATCCGAGGTGGCAGTCCATCTAGCATTTTTCGTAATTAAATTAAAAAAAATTAAAAATGCTGACGTGGACTAAAAAACGCTAGTTTGACTAATGTTTTCTAGTGTTGACCACCTCATTTCGGTAATATGTTTCAAAACAACTCCAAATAGATAAATAGTTTTTAAAAGTACACCACTTTGGTCAACGAGCCCATTACTCTTTGTCTACTTTCAATAAGCTTGTAAAGGTCTTTGTGTTAAGGGCATAAAGGTCATTATACAAAGGATAATAAAGTCATTTTAATTTTTTTTTAAAATGACTGACGTAAAAAAAAAAAGACAAACAAAACCCTCTATCATGGATCACAGATTGTGGTCTACCATACACTACTTATATTACTAGACCATATACCCAAAAAAAAAACAAACAAACATGTCACCTTCCGTGTGCATCCATCCGACTAAGGAATCCACACTACACTGGTAAATATTTCATATATTATAAATTAACACAAAATATAAAAAACACAAATTTTAATTTTTTTAAAATTTTTTTTACTAATAGTAAAAAAAATTAAAATACAAAATATATATTTATACTTTTTAAAATTTACAAATTATTAATTAATCTTTTTCAAGTTTTGCTTTTATGTAAGTTTTTTTTTTCAAATCTTGACTATGGTTTACTTTTGATTTATATTAATTTTTTCTTGTCTCAAATCTATTTATATTCTTAAATTAATTTTCTCCTTTTAAAAATTTACTCTTTTTTCCTAAATATAAACTATTTATTTACAATTTAAATTAACTACTCATATATTTCTTATAATTTAAATATTTTATTATATTTAAAATTTTACTTAAATAAAAAAATACTCATATAATGCGTGAGATACTTGTTAACATATATTACACTAGTATGTACATATTGCACATGTACTTTTAAATAAGGTAAAACTGTTAAATATAAATTAAAAATTTAATAGAAAATCGTTTAAGTTGATAAAATATTTATTTTTATAATAAAAATATAAACTAATTTCCAAAATTATTTTTTATTTTGAATTTTGAACTACCTAAAAAATATAATGTATAAAAGAATATTTTACTGATAATTTATAAAAACTTCATTGTGTTTAATGTTAATGGAAGAAATTTATATTTTGATTAAAGAAATTAAAATTATAAAATTTCGTTTGATTGAATAACCAATTAAAAAAGAAAAAATATAATTTAACATTATTATAAAGAGAAGAGATATCGTGATAAGGAAAATACGTAAAAAAAAATACCACACATTCCCAAGATTACCTTACTTAAACTATTTAGGATTTCCATATCATATAAAGTTGTTGGATTGACTATACCAAGACCATTGGTTCAGCACCCGTTTAACTTCATCCCTAATCATTGAGTAATTAATGATCATTATATGTCCTTATTTCTTCTCTTAGCATGCTTTTTTTTCCCCTCCATAGATATCCTTTTTTAGAAGTAATTATAGTTGTAGCACGATCGAGCACTAAATATAAATATTTTTTCCAACAAAAATTCTCTTAGAGTATGTTTGGAAAAGAAAAGGAAAGGAAGGAAATGGAAAGAAAAGAAAGGAAAATGAAGGAAATGAGTAAAAAAGGAGTAAAAAGTAAGATGGTTTTTGAATTGTTTAATAGGAAAAAAAAAGAAAAAAAAACATACGTACACACACACACACACACACACACATATATATAATATGACATAAATACCTTAAATAAAAAAAAGATATGAGATAAATAAAGGTATTTTTGTCACTGCACAAAAAAAGTTTTTTCTTCTCTTTTCCACCCAAATTAGGCAGATTGCTATAGTATCTGGGATTGACTATACTAAGACCATTAGTTGAACACCCCTTTAACCTCATCCCTTACCATTGAGTAATTAAGGATCATCATATGTCCTAATTTCTTCTCTTAGCATGGTTTTATTTTTTTCTCCATAGGTATCCTTTTTAGAAGTAATTATATTTGAAGCATGATTGAGCACTAAATATAAATATTTCTCTCTCGACAAAAATTCTCTTAGGGTATGTTTGGAAAAGAAAATGAAAGGAAAGAAAGGAAAACGAAAAAAAAGAAGAAGAAGTAGAAAGTGAGATAATTTTTAGATTGTTTAGGTAAATATATATATATATATATGTGTGTGTGTGTGTGTGTGTGTGTGTGTGTGTGTGTGTGTGTGTGTATGTATATAAAATGACATAAATACCCTAAATAAAAAAAAGATGTGAGATAAATAAAGGTAGTTTTGTCATTGCATAAAAAAAGCTTTCTCTTCTCTTTTCCACCCAAATTGAACTGATTACTACAGAATCTGAAACCCACTTCAAATACTTCATTCCTTCCTTTCATATTCACTTCCAAACGAAGGAATGAAAGGCATATGCACTATTTCCCATCCCTTTACTATCTGTTCGTTGTCTTTCATTTGTACCAAAGGCTTGGTATGTTTGTTCTGGTAGAAATATAGTGAAAAGAAATGAAAGTGATGTAAATTAAGTGAAATTTTTTTATTTTACTTGTTTGTGCTAACATAAAAAATAAGAAAGAATAGAAATTTTTTGGCATGTGGAGTCCTTAAAAAATATTCCTATCCTCATGAAGGGAAATTTCTCCTATTTCTTTCCTTTTTTGTGTGGGAGTTCTAACCATTTTCATTTTTATCTTTCATTTTATCTTTTTTTTTAATGGTAAAAATGTCTTTATGTATATCTTTTATTTCTTTTTATTTATTCTTCCACTTATGCAAATAAAATAGAGATAATTTTTTATTTTTTCTTTTCAAATTTTAATTATTTAAATATTACATCTTTTTCACTTCTCTTTTATTCATTTTCTTTTCTTTCCAATTTCTTCTTCTATTATTTTTTTTCCTTTTTTTTTCTCCTTTTATCAGTCAAAACGTAAGGCACCAAGCCAATTCGCCCACTTCGCAATCTAGGCTACTATAGTGCTTCGCTACCTGCTTCAATTGACTATCGTGGGTATCATCTAATGGTGATAGGTGAATTAAATACATAATTATAATAGAAGAATTCCTCCATTAATGTTAATTATGAGTGGAGATAGGAAGATGTAACATAACATTTAAGGGCATCCCCTCCTTTTATAAATATCAAAGACATAGAAATGTTAGTAACATATTTTTTTAGAGAAAACAGGTCATACAGTGACAGTGTAAAGTAATTTTACACTGTCATTCAATCACAAACTACTATTTATTATAAGTTTGTTGACTTTTATAATAATACTTTAAAAGTCATATCAATGATTATTTCTGATTGATTGACAGTGTAAAACTTTTTACACTGACAGTGCATGACCATTAAACTCATTTTTTTAACATATTCTTTTAAGAGTTTAATGGTCATACACTGACAATGTAAAGTAGTTTTACATTGTCATCCAATCACAAATCACCATTTATTGTAAGTTTATTGACTTTTATAATAAATACTTTAAAACTCATATTAATGGTAATTTCTGATTGGATGACAGTATAAAAATTTTTACACTGGCAGTGCATGACCATTAAGCTCTTCTTTTAAATACATTATTTATTATTGGTAAAAAATTATTAAAAATTACAAGATTTTGTGAATTTCATTTCATATGTAATGAGTCTCATTCATAATTTTGTAATTTCTAATAAATTTTAACTTATAATAGAAAGTGTGTTAAAAAAACATATTAGAGAATATGTTGCTAACACTTCTCATAATATGTATGATGTAATAAGTACATAGAAAAGAAACAAGCAGGATAGAAAAAAGAAAAAATAAATAAAAAACTGATAAAATTTTAAATTATTTAAATTAAAAAATAGAAAAGAAAAATGTAAACAGTTAATTTTCTCTATTTATTTAGTTAGATTAAAAAATAAAAATGAAAGAAAGTATTTTTTATTATTATTAAAAAGATGTTTGTGCCCCTTGTATTCAGAATTTTGAAACAAAGTCACAAGGGTAGTATTGGTAAAGTGATAAAAATTTTGGCATCTTTCCTCTTTTCATGTCACTGAGGCAATATTATTTTGTAGCACGACCCGTATCCTTTTTTTCTCTTCCATGCTAGTTTGTCGATGCTCCAAATCAAATGAGAGAGATCTGTCTCCTTTGTTGAAACAAAGTAAGCGTAGGGTATGCTCCATTCTATCCTACCTTTTATCCTAATGGAATTGCGGTTTGACTTGGGCTTTAGAATGTTTCCTGCAAGCACCTCCACAAAACCAAGTTAGTGGCAGACCACCCACTTGGATAGATTCCGGAACAATTGTAAACAGTTCAGTTAAGAAAATATACTTCTACAATTTGTATACTAATTTATGGCTGTGGCCTAAGTCCAGAGATTACTTAGCCCTTACAAGGACTAGCTTAAGCTGATTAAGATACCCTCAAATGATATTCAAGTTTCCCAATGAAAGTTAAGCTACTGATCCTAGAAACTGATATCTGGAAGAGTATTACAGCTAGAGCTATACAAATATTAACATAGCAGATGTATACCTACCTTATACATCATCTAGAACCCAGCAACGTTGAGTCGAGGAATTTGTCAAAGGGGCTAGCAGTTGGCAGCTTCATCGCCAGCAATGGGTCCTTTGGTATTTGGTAATGCAGCTACTTGGGCGTGCCCAACACCATTTGCACCCTACAAGGATACAAGGATAGAAGCTCCAATTTATGGTTGGATTTATTTTAAACTGACCCAATAACACTTAAAATAATAAGAGAGTGTATTTGATACATATTAAGGTATAGTATAAGAAGAATAATATAAGACAAACACTTTAGTTATAGAATATTTTTTTATTCTATGCATTGTTTGGTGGACAATTGATTGACAACACAAAATAAACAATGTAAAATTTATTGCAATACCTTTTTTAATACGAAACATCTTAATATAATTCATATTAATTATTTTAATACAACGGTAATGGCAGCGACAGTGATGACAATGGTGATATGACAGTGATAATAGTGGTAGGTGGTAGTAGCAGTAACAATGAGGTGGTGGTGGTGGTGGTATTAGTCCGTGACAATGGCAACAGTAGCAGCAACAATGGTGGAAGCGGCAATGGCGATAGCAATAGGTGATAGTAGTGGTGGCGGCACAATTGTGGCTATTTTTGTCTTTTGAGTATTTTGTACTTAAAACAAAAAGTTGTCCCATGGTTTATCGAATAACAAAATATTGATTTTTTGTACTGTTTATCCTCATTTGGTTTGTGTTGTCCTATGATCTTTTTTTTAAATCAAACATGAAACAACTATATTTGTGTTGTCTAGTATCAATTTTTTTAGCAAATCAAACGAATTGTTACATGTAGTTGAGTTTATTAGGCAGTTAAAATATTCGTTAGATGGTTGGTTAGAGATTAATTATTAGTTACATTTTCCTTTGTATATAAGGTGTAGGCTCAAGTGTAAATACTTATCCGATTCTACCAATTGTCTTATTGTCACAATTTCTCTCTATATTTTGGACTCTAACTTAACAATATTTGTTTTTGGGCAGCTGCCAACGGTCACAAGAATTATTGGACAGGCCCAATAAAAGTACTCTTAATAGAACAAATTAATTGCTGGACTCGAAAAAATTTAATAGAACTACGAAGGCTCCTTCTATTCCCACCCAATTTTTTATTTTTTTCACTTCATATATTATGTTATTTTTTTTTCAAAAATATTTCTAACAGAAACACATTTTTATTGTACAAAATATATAACGGAAACATGTTTTCATTGTGTTAAGGAGGTGCGCCCTCTGTATACAATGGAAACGCATTTCTATTGTATATTTTGTACAACGGAGATGTGTTTTTGTTGTGTATCGAGTTCGATACATAATGAAAATGCATTTCTGTTGTGTTAATTTTTTGAAAAAATTAATTAAAATATTAATTATGATATAATTTATCTTTTTTAGTATTAATCGTATTAATTATGATATAGATTACCATTTTTAATTGAAATTAATTAATTACGGTACAATTTATCATTTTTAATAATAATCAAATTAATTATGATATAATTTTAAAAAATATACGATACATAAGTTACCATTTGTAATAATAATCGAATTAATTATGATGCAATTTTTTTTTAATACTCACCAAATTAATTATGATATAATTTTAAAAAATATACAATACAAGTTATCATTTTTAATAGTAATCGAATTAACTATGATGCAAATTAACTTTTTTAATTTAAAAAAAATAATTTGCATCATAATTAATTCAATCACTATTATTAAAAAGGTTAACTTGTATCATAATTGATTCGATTATTATTAAAAATGATAACTTGTATCATATATTTTTTAAAATTGTATCATAATTAATTTGATTAATATTAAAAAAGAAAATTTGCATCATAATTAATTTGATTATTATAAAAAATGGTAACTTATCGTAATTAATTTAATTTCAATTGAAAAAATTATATCAATTAATTTGATTACTATTAAAAAAGGTAAGTTCTATTGTAACTAATTTAATTTCAATTAAAAATAGTAATCTACATCATAATTAATATGATTAATATTAAAAAAAGTAAATTATATCATAATTAATATTTTAATTAATTTTTTCAAAAAAATAACATAGAAAAATGCGTTCCTTTTTGTATCGAAATTACACAACGAAACACATTTTCGTAAATGTTTAGAATAAGTAAACTCTGTGCGTGCGTCCTGCCACTAGACCAGCCATCTCTAGCACTTAAATAAAGCATAGTATGCATTGTTGTGGCTAGGAATAACTAGGGGGTGTTCGCGATTAGATGGGATCAGTTTTGAAAAGAAACATCTGATCCAATCTTTCGATTTTGTTTATTTCTCATCTAATCGGGTTGTTTAAATTTCAATTCAATCCAATCTGATCCAATTTAAAGCGGTTGGGATGATCGGTTTTTGGTTTTGAGTCTTACGATTATTTTAAACAAAAGTGTTAATAAATAATAGGATATATAATAAATGTGTTAAAAAAATAATTTAAAATATCAAATATTTTTATATTAATGAGCACAATTATATAACGAATACTAGTAGAACTCTTCAATATATATAGTAAAATAAATGTACACAACTTAATAATTATGTTTATGTATCTTTACTCAATAGTTACTAAAAAACTATCTTTAATAATATATTTTTTATAACAAGTATAATTTATGTAATGATTTTACAAATATATAAGAATAAAAATATAAAAATGATTGATATTAGAAAATACAAGTGAAAATATATATGGCATGTCTAAGTTCGGTTGGATTGGATGAATCGGTTTTCAAATCAATCCGAATTCAATCCAATCCAATAAAAATTTCCGTTTTTCAATTTTCAATTTTTTCGGTTTTCTGTTTTTATTAGATTGGATCGGTTATGAACACCCCTAAGAATAACTATGCATTGGTGTAATTCAATGATATAAGTTATGTCGTATAATTCAATGCCAATTAAATATACATCAAATGACAAGCTATGAGAATTCAGCTAGATACTCGTAGTTGTCAATCTACAAGCATCTCTTCCTCCCCGAACCTAAAAACTGGCTACAAAATTATTTTTCTTGGGCATTAAAAATTTTCATTAAAACTGCCACTTAAATACTCAAATCACTATTTTCAGCCTCTTATCATTCTGCCAGCACTGGAACGTCAGATGCACGCATGGCATAACACCGCTTTAGTGTAACAGCCCAACAGAGCTTGTTTATGGTACACACAATATATCTAGGAAGCACAGACACAGAAAATCATCATGTTGACAAGGAAAATTATAGAGTCTTCCATTAGAATTTTATTTGGTCACACTTGGCCTCATAGCAACCAATGCTTCTCTCATTACACATACATGCGTGCATTAAAGAGATATGAGTATCGCTTCCATAAGTTGTTACATTTATATGCTGATAACATGAGGTAAAGAAGGGATGCAAGCATGTTTGGAATAAATTGAAAGAGGTAAGTAACAGATGCTTCATTTTTTGTATCAACTTCGACGACTAAATTTGATGGAAAATCCTGCATAACCAACAAAAAACAAATATTGATTAATGGATCTCTCCACCCCATCCCTAGAAAAATCTAATGTTTAGGCCTAGGGCCTAGGGTGATGTATGGCAGGTTGGTCAGACCCTTTGAACCAAAAGGTCACTTAATTATTTTGGCTGCAAAGGAATCCTCATGGATCCAGTAAAGGTGTGAGGGAAAAAGAATGGGACAAGGGTGGTGAAACGTATGATATCTCACACATCATTATAGAGGCCATGACTGGTGCCATGTGAGCTACCCAATTATTATTTTTTTGGAAACATTCTGAACTGTTTCATTATGTGCCAAATTTAACTAGGACAAAAGCACAGTACAAGGGAACTGCCCTGTGGACATCAATCGCCAATTTAGAAAAACAGGAAGTCAAGAACATGATGTTAACACTCAACACAGATAACATGCATTTTTAACCGTTTCATTATGTAAAATAATTCAACTAGGACAACAATTTCATGGAGGAACTGCTCTATTGGGTAATACGAGGGGATAAAACACACAAAAGATCTCTATATGAGCCCACCACATCCAACCCAAAATTGTAAGCCATTAGGTTTGTGGGTCCTTTCTTACTCACACTTGTACTCCAACAAGCTGAAATGGTTCCAATCACCCATTTAGAAATAACAAGCATGATTTTAACAAAGATAACTCCCATTTAGTGACAGTGACTCCTTGGAATGCAAAACAAAACCATATGATTCTAATCAAGAACCAACTGTGGTCTATGGACCAAACAATAATTTTTCATCTGGCCTGATCTGATAGTAGCGTATCCAGGTAATCTGCGTCCAGCTTAAGAAGCAGAAACAGGAAAAACAAAAAGTGAAAGTGGCAGGTTATGCACAAAAATCAAAATACGGTCCATGAATAAAATGCAAATATGTCATACCTATGTGATGCTAGTTAAATTTTGAACCAAAACATCCTTTATGATCTGGTGACGTTCAGACATTTTATTCTGTAACTCAAGACAATATTGATATGGTCCAGGTGATTATCACCAGTTTTGGTTGAGTGGGTAATTTTATGTCTCAACAAGGCAGTTGACAATTGAATCCGTGGTCAATCCTATTTCCAATAGAAACAATTGACAATTGAATCCAATTTTCCTATAATTTTTGTATCCATAACAGTGTGAAAACAATTGACAATTGAGTTTCTACTTGTCCAGTTTACAACCATTAGAGTGTTAAGCAAATTTCAATGCTTTCTACTGAATTAAAAAGTCAAATATTTTTGTGGCCTAAAAACATCTTTTTATAAGTTATCTATGTTATATTTCTCCTAAAAAACGCGAAAATAAATTTCATCTCATTGTGCTGTATTACTTCAGCTATAATTCATAGTTTTACTTTAAGCATACCTTTTTGGTGAAATGGTATTATGTAAAACTAGGCTGCCAAAAGAATTGATTATTAGAAAAAATTAAGTTCATATTTACTGATGTAGTATTATGTTTAGTTAGTTGGTGATTGTTTCTCTTGTAGCCAAACGCTTTCAACTAAGGTGTTCATGGGACAGGTTGACCTATGTCTTAATTAGGTCCCAATTTTGATAGGGTTAATTTTTTGAACCCAAACCTGACTTGATTAAGACTTGATAAAATATAAGACAAGACCAGTTCAACCCGGCTTGTTGTCACGGTATATTAATTTTAACATTGTATATAGTTAAATAATAAAATTAAAGTAGTATTCAACTATAATTAAGGTATATTTTACAATATATATTTTAAAATAAATAATATCAATATAAATATAATATCATGTTAGATAAAACATTATTTATTAAGTTAAAAAATTGTATTATTAATATATAATTGTTTAAAAAATTATACTTTTTTATAAGAATATATGATATTGGACCGGATTGAAACAACCTGAAATATAACTAGCATTCATCCTCAAAATACGTTGAGTTTAATTTCTTAAATTCGAGTCCGTCAAAAGTCCTTTAGGACAGGGTCGAATTAGTGGGACAAGACGAATTATGAATACCCCTACTTTCAACCTTGAAATTCCAAAGGCTAGAAGACATTTGACCTGCCTTTCTTTCAAGCCAAAGAAAAAGCATGATAACGATAATGTCGATTTGTTAATCTCCTTACTATTAATAAAAACTACTTGCTGAACGTTACCATGAATCCAAAGTAACATGTCTAACTAACTTAAACTGTTGTTCAATTTGTCTCGGACATTTAATCCATATTCCCTAGAAATATATATATATATATATATATATATATATATATATATATATATATGAGTCAGGATCCGTTGACATCAGGTGTCAAAATTAGTCGAATTACATCTTCAATAACTTTTTGTAGAATGCAAATTTAATCAATCTAACCGTTGAATTATGTGATAATATCTTCATGATCATGTATATCAAATTTCACATCATTTGGATTTTTCTAAATATGTTATCTACTATTGAATATTTACATATATTTTAATATCATATTATACGTTAAAATAAAGTGATGTGATGACTACTAAATAATTTTGAATTGTATAAAATTTAGTATACTTAATCTAATTAATAAGAACATCAAATTCAAATGTTGAATTAGTTAAATTTGCATTTTATAAAAAGTTATTGAAGGTATAATTTGACTAACTTTGACACATTGATGTCAACTGGATCTGACCCTATATATATATATATATATATATATATATATATATATATATATACACACACATTAATTAATTATTAAAGGGTTATATTGTTTAGAAGCTACCATGATTTGAGTGTAATTGTCATTTCAGTTACTCTATAATTACAATAACTAACGGTTATGGCAAATCAGACATTACCAGCTCATCCTGTAATCCTCAACTAATTTGTCTTTTCACGACCATACAGTTTGGTTGTAGTTAATGAGTGTATCACTTGTGGGCAGATTGAATGGGATGGCGGCTCTCTCACAAGCTGCAACTTGCAACTAGATAGATCAAAATTTCGTAAGGTCTGGATAACACGGAGTTCTTGGTCCTCTTTAGGCACGTGACAGTCTTGGAATGTGTTTGATATGCAAGATAAGCTAACTTCTACTTTATATTACCTGTAAACTTTCGACCAAATTAAGATGTTTAGTAATAGTAATCAAACTTATTTTGCTAACTTATAAATATAAGTTATAAATTATATGTCACTTCAGCTAGCTTATAAGTTTGTAGTTTATATTTTTTTCTTTTATTTTTATCTTTACTATTTTAATAATTTTCTTTTTCTTAATTATTTTTATGTTACTTATTTATGGAAATGACAAAAAAACTCATACTCACAGGTAAAACCTGATATGCATTAAAAATGAATAATTAAATGAATATTCATTTGTTAATGGGATAGAATTATTTAAATATCCTTAATTATATAAAAAGTAAATTGTTCTAATTTATTTTTAGTATAAATATATTTTTTAAATTATTTATTTTTAGTATAAATATATGTTCAAAAATATTTATTTTTAGTTTTAGTTTTATTTTATTTTTTTACTTTTTGTTTAAAAAATTATATTTTAACAAATATCCATAGATATCTGTAGATACATGTAAATATATATAAAATTCGTAGATACTTACTTAACGGATACCTGTGTAAGTACATATAAGTATGAAAGAACTACTACGTGTACCTGTCCTACTCCTATTGCCATCCCTAGTTATCTAATTATTTTAATACACTTTCTTATTTTAATTTTTAGCAAATATTTTATCTTTAAAAAATAATAATATTTTAAATTATAATTACCCAAGCATATATTTTTGTTTCTAAAAAATAAATTAAAATAAAAAACATATAATTATATTTTTTATGTTATTTTCCACTTATTACGCTAGAGTTACCTCTCCTAGCAAGGATTTTTTTTTTTTCATACATTGGGTCGAACCTAAAATTTTGTGTAAGGAAATCAAACATGTACTACGTTCGTGAATTAATTAAACTACTTGTTGGTAATGCTACTTTATACTTCAATTATAAAATATAACAAACAAAATACATAACTAAAGGATGTAACTTACTTTATATATAGTTTATTCATTTATTTATTTTAGATGAGTCAAATCAATAATTAGATTTAAATCCAACATAATAAATTAATGTATGTTAAGTGCTTGAAATAAACAAAATAATTAAAATAAATTTAAATGCAACATAACAAATTTATGAAATAATTGATTTATAAACTTGTAAATCAAATTCTTACATAGCATCTGTTAGGAGAGGTCAGCCTCTTAAAAGGATTTTTGTACCTCGAGAAATTAGTCTCTGCCTCTCGACTAGAGGATATCCTGGACAACCAAATCAGGTTCTTACACTATTTAAAATATGTAAAAAAGAAAAATCATATGTTTAATACATATTGGTTATATTTAGTAATTTTTAAGCCAAAATAACATAAAGATTTTTTATCATAGAATGACTTGAGTTATATATAGTTGTTATATATAATAATTTGTATAAAACTAATTTTTAATTTAAAATTAGTATATTAAATAACAAGTGGATATAAAGTGGAGTGGATAATAAAGCATCTATATTCGCATTTATCGTTATAAAATTTTATAATTAAATACCTATATCTAACTTCAGATTCATTTAACAGGTAATTAATCTCTTTATTGTACATGTTTTTCTTTTTTCTTTTTTTAAAGTAGGCATTAAAAATTCCCATCGGTTTATCATCCCTTAGTCGCATGAAATGGTAAGACACCCAAAGATGGCATACCTTTGCATCACAAATCAGTAAATCACTAGATTTTACCTATTTGAAATAGCCAGTAAAATTATTGAGATTTTCCAAAAGAATTATAATTAAACTTATAAAATATCTGTAATTAAAATAAATAATGCTAATGATTACTTGAAAATTTTAGTAAAATAATTCAAAAGATAACTATATTTAACAAATATGATCATATTTAATACATTCAAAATATAAAAGTTGTTTTTCTTTAATTAAAATTATTGTTATTCAATACATTATAACTTTTTAAAAAAATCATGAGAAATCATTGCGCAATTGTGTCTTATCAAATTATTCATATATGCGTATGTAGCATGGACGTATGTTTTGTCTTGCTCTTCATTAGGACAATATCAACAGAGGTATACTTGGAACAAATCATATGACTCACGTTAAAGGTGATGCAAAAGTTACTTCCAAATGCTTCAATTAGACTTGAGTCTACAACTTGGAATCATGTTTCTAACACACATCCAAACATCATGGACAATGGAAAAATCAAGTTTGACCCATCTTAGATTCAAGTTAAGTCATCCAAATGCACATTCAAACACATCCTCAATCTATTTAAATAGGCGGACAAAAAACTACCTTTTTTTATTTTCTCTCTTTTTCTTTTAATTCAAATAATTGAAATCTCACTTATTTTCTTTCCTCTTATATGCATTTCACATCTAAATATAAACTTATGTCAAGAATAGAAATAATAAAATGGGTTTAATTCATTAAGTTAGCCCATTTAACGAGTTAAACAGAATGAGTTGAGTTGAATCACTCAACACATTAACCCATTATAACTCACCCCATATAATCTACCTGTAAAACAAGTTGAGACAAGTTGGGTTAGATAAACTTGTTATATTGATTTTATTTTAAAATTTGACCCATTTCTTTAATGTATTTTACTATTTACTTATTTATTTGGTGAATCAATCCATGAGTTATTTTTTATTACTCATTTTTTTTAAAATTATAATGGGTTAACCTAACCTAACCTGTAGTCTATTTAGAGTTAGGTTAGATTAAGATTTCCAATGCACTCTTGAAACAAATTCAACCCAATCTAACCTGTTTTGGTGGGTTGAGAGTGAGTTTATTTTGTTTTTCCTGGTCAGGGAAAGGGGTATGAAAACATAGGCAAAAGAAAGATAGAATAACTAAAGTTTAAGTGTGTTTGATTCTCTATTAATACACTTTCTATAACAATTAAAAGCTTGAACATTGTTAATTTCTAACGGAAAACAAATATGTTAACTCATCCCTCTTACAAGAAAGGAAAATACTTAAAGTATGTCCTAAAAATGGGGTGAATAAATAGAAAGAAGAGAAATAAAAAAGAAATAAAAGCAGAATAAAAATAAAATAGAAGAGAAAGATAATGTATAATAATAACAACTCTACAAGAAAATACATCACCCAAACCAGGTCTTATCCGTGGATTAAAAAACAAAACCGCAAGTCTTATTCATGAATAAAATGAGAGTCACAACTGGGCCCGACATTAGATATGTTCAGTATAAATTGGGTTATGGCCTATTATGAAAAGTGTATAGCTCCTTGTTCCTGTGTGAAGTAAAGTATGAAAGTAGAACAAGAACAGTAATCTTAATGGCTAAAAAAGAAAAGAATGGGAATCTGGGGAAAATGACCGGAGCGAGAGTGGGTGTGACCCGGTAGAGTCGTGGATGACCGGAGTTACCTCAATAGTGGAGGGGGGTAGTGGTCTTGTCAATATGATTGCAACTATGTTTTCTTTTCTACTTTCTTTTCTTTTCAAGAGTTTGAGTGAAGCACTCCTCATGCAGGCTCTCGTTGGGGCCTTTCTTTTGTTTATGATGTTCACTCACCCACTCAACCTCAATCTTAAAAACTCACAATGAATCAATCACTCACTCAATCAATCAATCAATCACTCCTGACTCATGACTCGCCCTCTTTCGTTCGTTCACTGCCACTACTATCAGCCATTTTAATATTATATAACACATATAATATTTTATTATTGCGAAGCTTTTCTTATCATACGGAAATTTTTTTAAATCCTATTTATCAGTGACGTATGACCCATGTTATTACCTGCTCCACTAATTTATTCTCATATTTATAAAGGTAATTGCAATTATTTATTTTTTATAAGTTATTAATATATATTTTATAACTTTTAGGATTAAATATATTTTTGATTCACTAAAAATATGATAGAATTAATTTTAATTTTTAGAAAAAAAAATTGAATAAAGTCTCTTAAATATTAAAAATATCGTAATTAGATTTTTATACCAAATTCTATTTACCTTTTTTATTAAATGATGATCACATTAACTTTTAAGTAAAATATTTTATTACCTGAAGTACCCAATGATATTTTTAATAAAAAATATATAATTGTTTTTACTTTAAGGTTAAAAAAATTTGTATCTTAGGGTTAAATATGTAATAATTTTATTTAAAAAATATGTTACTAATCTCACTTGGATATAACAGTTGACATAAATGGCCACATCAACAAATTAATAGTAACTATGATGCTGATGTGGTTATTATTTAATAGAAAAGTCAAACAGAGTTTAGTACAAGGATCTAATTAGGGTATTTTTAATATTTGAGGAATTTTATTAAAGGAAAAAAAATTTAAAGACTAAAATCAATTCTGACATATTTTTAAAAGACCAAAAACATATTTAACCCTAACTTTTAATAAATTTATATTATTTTTATTACTTTAAATATTAATAATTTTTTTACCTTAACTCTAATTTTTTTAAAAATAAACTCCAATCCTCTTCATAATTAATAAACAAGTTAAAGAAAAAATAAGATATAATTTATTATTAATTTTTAACAACTGTAGGACCCGTAACAATTGAAGAATAGGTGCTCATTCCAACAACTAATGCTATTAAGTGACGGAAACGAATTCTCTTTATTGATATGAAATTCTGTCCATTAAAATAAATGGCTTAAATATGTTTTTGTCCTCAAATTTGAGATAAATTCGTTTTTGGTTTCCCAAATTTAAAAGTAATTTTTAAATTTTTCTAATTTAAAAAAAGTTATTTTTAATCCTTCAGAACTACCTATAATTTCATTGTTAGGGCAAATTGAGTCAACTGTGAAGCATCAGTTGAGTTTGATGTAATGTTTTATTGACAGAGACATTACTGAATAGGTTTTGTGTGACAGATTCACTAATTAAGTTTGGCCAAAATGACTAAAACATACTTTTTTCAAATTACAGGGACTAAAAAGATCACTTTTAAATTTGGGAGACTAAAAATAGATTTACTCTAAATTTGAGGAACGAAAAACATATTTAAGCAAATTATATATATTAAATAATAAGATAAAATATAACTCAAAATTTTGGGTCATTAGATGTTGACCGTAAGACCTTGTAGTTGAAAAGTAACTGCGAGTCCATTAAGAGACAAATGTGAGTTATCTTCCAACGACATAAAATTACTATTACAATTGCTTTATTAGGCTATATTTGGTTTTTCATTTGGCAGTATCCAATGTATTTTTATATCACTAAACTTAGTTTCTTATCATATTTGGTTGTTTCTCAATGTAATTTTAAAAACTCAGTTTGCCACTAAATTGAGTTTGAGTTGAAAGTAGGATAAGGGTTGATTTTGAAAACTCATTTTCCGTTAGTAGTATATATGCAAGTGCAAAAGTACTTTTGATTAATATTATTCAAACAAATTTTGCTTTGTCAATGTACTTTTAAACAAAAAATATCCAAACATAAATCACATTATGGTAAACCCATTTTTTTTATCAAACTTAAGTTTACAACATACTTTGGATTCAAACTTATGTTTGCAAACTTTAATTCAAACATGTACTTAATTGTTTTTATGATCACCTAACATTGGAATTGTCCTAAAGTATTTCCTAACCATTAGACTTAATAATAACCAGCATAGTTAGAAAAGATTAGGATGAAAATGCTTAAATTATATTAGTTTTATTTTAAAAACTGTATTTTCTAGAGATTAAATTATTTTTATATAATGATTTTGAAATCTTATTTTTGAAATGAAATTAATTTTACAGTATTCTTTTTTATTTTGTGACATACTATTTTATAATGTTTATTATAAAAAATTAATGTTTTTACTTTATGTAGTTAAAGAAATTTAACAGTTTCTTTAATTTATTTTATTAATATATAAATTTTTAATTAATAGTACATCGAGTTTATACAATATCTACATTAATTTCTATTATTTTTACATCTGTCGAGCGGGGTAATTTATGCAATTTTTTTACATAATCATCACAATGTTATGCATATATATAATATTAAATGAAGCATTTACAAAAGGAAAGTTACCTAACGTAAAATGAACAAACTCATATATATGTTTAAATTTTAAGTATATCAATTACTTAAAATCATATTATCATTTTGTTTAGTTAGCGTGAAAATAATAGGGAAAAAGAAAATGAATGGAAAAAATTTTAAAAAATCATTTTTCTTGATTTGATTGAAAAGAAAAAAAAAATAGAGAGGAAGAGAAAAAATTGTGGGGTTCACATTTTTTTTTCTTTATATAGACGAGAGAAAAATTAAAGACAAAGGAAATGATGTTCAGCTAACAAATCTTAGTATTTATTTACCTATTTATCATTATATTAAAATATATAAATATAATTTATTATTAGTGTTTTAACTTGTACATTGCACAGAATAAATATTTATTTTATATAACATAAATTTATAATAAATAAATACTTTTGAATATATAATATAAATTATATTATAATTAAAATTCATAATAAATATT
Organism: Spatholobus suberectus; assembly: GCA_004329165.1. Taxonomy (NCBI): domain Eukaryota; kingdom Viridiplantae; phylum Streptophyta; class Magnoliopsida; order Fabales; family Fabaceae; genus Spatholobus; species Spatholobus suberectus. Next base: position 7,175,625 of record CM014732.1, read on the forward strand.
TTTAAACATATAGATTATATTTTAAATTTTTAATATGTAATTTATATTTATATTATGATACAATGTCATTTTAATTATTAATAAGCTATTTTAAAATATTAAAATTTAATTTAGTACTAAAGATATTAAAAATAATAGATTAAAAGATGTAAAAATTAAAAAAAATTCTAAAAACATTTTCATTGAAGAATAACAACTAAAATGTTTTCATTAAAAAATGACAGCTAAAAATATTTTTATACAAAATAGTTATTCTAATTTATATATATTGAGGATAACTTTAATTTATTTTCAACCAAATAAATAAATGGAAACTTAATTATTATTTTTATTTAAAAAAAGAAATTAATATTTTTTTGTTTTTCTATTTTCTTTTCTTTCGGCTTCTTTTCTCTTATCATCACTCCGTGTCCTAACAATCTCAAGAATATCTCCGGAATTCTGTAGTTCTTGCGTGAAAATCATGAAGGTGTACTTGTCAAAATGTAGACACCTGATTCCAATTTAAAAAGTTGGGTACCTATAGATGATAAAAACAATAATGTTTTTAGCATTTTTATTTTGAAAAACGACTTTTTACATCATGAGTAAGTGGCAGATTAGTTATATAAATATGCAAGAAGTAAATAATAATAATAATAATAACATAAAATATTGAAACTGTGATGAATTTTATTAAATTAATAACTAATTATAACAAAATAATAGATATTACATAAATATACAGCGATATATATAAAAATATGCATCTAGACATCTAGGATTCGTTTGGTAAAGTGGAAATAGAGAAGGAAAAGAAGAAAGAGCATGGAAGTGAGAAAAAATAGATTGTTTAATAGAGTGAAGATGTGAAGAAATTTTTTAAAAAATTTGTGAGACCCACACACAGTAACTTCGGTCCGATAATGAGAAGAAAAGAGTAGAAATTACTGCATAAAACGTGCACCGCTTGCTCTTAGCTGCAAGTAAATCGATTTATTTGCTGTAAATCGGTTTGTTTTGTTTTTTTTTTTTTTTTGGATAACCAATTCCGCTTATGCTTTGTTCTTGTGTATAATAATAATAATAATAATAATATAATATTATTATTAATATAATAATAATTAAAATAAATAATAATAATTAAAATAATCTTAATTTTTATTTTATTTCTTTTTTTTTTAACTAAACAATTTTAATTTCATTTTATTTCTCACTTATTTTTCTTTTTTTTTTTTCTCTACCAAACAGTTCCCTAATGTAATTTATTTATTTTTTTTAAAAAGGTTTCATGTGCTGCAGTATCTATCATCCGTAGACGTGGCAGACAGATCAGACAAGTGACAGAGACCAAGCCATTGGCTAGTGTGGCCCAATCCCCAATTTCATTTCAATTTCTCTCTCTCAACATTGGAAGACAGAACGACAGCGTCCCGCGGGAAGCACGGGCGAAATTTTCTGTTCTGTTGTGAACTGTGCCCGAGTTACTGCCCCACCCACCGGTCCCTCTTCAAATCCTTCGTACAACTACCACTCCCATACTTCGTTCTCTTCTTCAAAATCACTACTATCTGCTTAATTCTTACTTTGCACGTGCTTGAACGTATCTAAATAGACAAATATGTCTCTAACTTTATGATTAGTTGAAAAGAAATATCAGAAATACATCTTTTAACACATTTTTTTTAAGTACACTCATTATTATTAATTAAAATTTATTAAAAATTATACAAGTAACTTATTATGTAAAAAGTAAAATTTACAAAATTTTGTAATTTTGAATAAATTTTAGTCAATAAAAAAGAGTGTGCTTAAGAAAATGTGTTACTATCATTTCTTCTTTGTTTAAATGGATATAAAAATAATACACAAGAAAGAATTTTTTCTAAAATTAAAGTTTTTTATTTAATTGAAGAGAAATAAAAGAAAAAAAATTATTTGAAGAAATAAAAAATTGTTTTTTTCTTTAAATTAATTTTTTATTTTCTTTTTTAATATTTAAATAAAATATTAGTACTTATAAGCTATTGTGCACCTAATAACGTCTTGATGATAAAACAAACATGCATACTCATTACTGTAAATATCTAAATTTATATTCCAAAATAAATTATATTTGATTACCTGCTTTCTTAGTTTCTTTAACAACCAACCCACGAACTTTAATCCATAATATCCGTGCATCATTACAATATCACTAGTATAATTATAAAAGAGAATCAAATGACGCTGCATTGCATAATACATGTACAATATATTTTGAGTTTTGATATTTTTACACCACTTTTTATACCATTTTCCTATCTTGATTATTCTTTTAATTTCTCTCGTATCATATTAAATGTATCACATTAAATGTATATACGAGTTACCACATACAGGTATCAAAAAATTGATTTTCTCTTTATCAAAAAAAAAAAGATTTTCAGTATATTTTCGACCCTATCCTTAGTGTCAGCACGTGTTGTTTTAAATGTTTTAGTTGACACTAACTTTTAAGTACGCGGAGCACTCCTTTATCTTTTTACTTTAACAGTTTAACCACTGTACTTGATAGGCTAGGGCAAGCAAGTAGCGGAATGCAATGTACCAATTTTGAGTATTTTCGAAAGCTATTCATTCACGTTAAGGCCAGGCTAGCTGCACCCATACATATATGACGGATACATTGTATGCGAGAGCATGTGCACAACTTCAATTACTTTAAAATATAAAATTTAATTAACACATAATATCAGTGTACGAAATGTCAATCTTTTTTATAAACCAAAAATACATACATATATATACATTTTAAAGTTGAAACCTACTGGATCCAAATTCTACACGTTATGCTTTATGCCCCAAAATTGTTTGTCGCTTTATATCCAAGGTCTTTTCACGTTACTTTCTGACATGAGAGGTCATGTTCAATGAATCCATGCTCTTGGATATTTGCTCATGTATCGCGAATCCTCCTACCATTAGGAGGAAATGAACTTATTAATCAGTATCACCAAACAAAAATCTTCCCATTGCATGGGAAGAGGACAGGATTACACAGTAAAGCGAAAATCAAATATTATACAGATAAGGATTGATTCAGGAAATTCATAACCAGTCAAGAACGTAGGATTATGTCCGAAATTTACATAAACCTTATTTCATTTGCCTCCTCAATATTTTACCTAAGGATTTCCACTAGCAGGTCCTCCAAGTGTTAAAGCCAACCCTTGAAGGTCACTTCTGATTTTATGCTGCTTGGAAACAACAGCTGGAGTGCGTCGCATGATTGGAAATGGTAAAGCCACTGGAGTTTGCCGCGAACCATGGCATGGCTCTGCAATGCGAACAAATAGGTGCTTGTTGGGAAGCCCTTAAATTACCCACATGACTGGAGTTCAAAAATGCTTGAGTGGAAGGAAAAGAGCTTGTTAGAGAACAATTTGGTTTAACACTGGCCACCTGTGAGACAACTCCTGCTCCCTGATGCATTTTTTGTTTGTTACTGAAACTGGTTATAGCACATAAATTATATGATCATAATGTGACATATTATAGCAACCAAAGTTCAGAAGTTAACTTACAGGTGCAAATATGACTCCCCTGAAAATCCTTCCATTCACAGCAGCAGGAGAGAGCGAAACTGAGTCAAAGGCTCCATCAACTCTCCCCCAACTTCCGCATCAATCTTGTATTTAAATCAAGAGTGAAAAGAATGAGCAATTAGGAATAATAGAGGAAAAAATTGTGGCAGTATAAGGCAAAGGAATCACCAAGTGTTGAACGGGTCCTCGCCCCATGGATTTCTGCTCTAAAGCCCGATGTTGAGCTCTTTTTCTATCCTCGTGAACATAAAGACATTGTTCTTGTTTTAGTTGGTGTTCTAGGAAATGAAGATCTTGTGGATTTTTAAGTGGGATGTGCTGCAAAGCTCTCTTATAATTTGAGTCATTGTCGTGTTGGCAAGTGGTTGGAAATAATGTATTTGTTTTTTGACTTGGGGTCTGCTCTAGATCGGATTGATATGGAGATGAATGAAGGGACAATGAAAGAAATTTCTCTTCTTGTTCTGATTCAACATCCCACACCTTTGATGCAGCAATTCTCCTCCTCTTCTGTCGTGAAGTACCTACATATAATTATTTAGTTTCAGTCAATCAACCCTTTTTGAGTCTCCATTTACATCTAAAGTATAATTTGTTTGCAGGTTTGTTTACTTGGAATAAGTTAGACAAGTCTTTTGTTTGCATAAACTTTTTAACAAGTACTTATAAGAGAAGAAAATAAAAAATAAAATGAATTAAACTTTTTTCTTAAGTTAAAATCAACTTATGCACTTCAATTTTTATAGAAATTTTTTCATCTAACTTCTCCAAAAGCTGAAGTACATAAGTTTATTTTAACATAAAGAAAAAGTTTGATTCATTTTGTTTTTCATTTTCTCCTCTTACAAGTGTTTATCTAACTAAGGCAGAAAACTCAACCCACCTGAATCAAAGTGATAAGGTGGCGCTTTTTCTGATGCAACTTCATAAGCTCCCTTTCCGAAAGCTTCCACATTATTCCTCACCAGTATAGTTTTCTGCTTCAAAACTCACTGTCAGTTCTACTTTTGGTGAAAACAAACAATGTAAATAATGGCATTGCTACATGAACTTCTGTACCGAGTTGGTATCTGCTTTTCCTGGGATAATTTTCTTTTCTTGATTCCAATAAGTTCCAAAAGGTTTGCACATGGGAATGTAGTAACGTCGATTTGGATGCTCTGCTCCAAGCTGCAACACTAACAATTCATTGAGAGGACGTTCATCTTCCCCACACCTGCTAACAAAAAATAAATAAATAAATAAATTGAACTGTCATGAGAGAGAGAATAACATTGTAACATTGGTTACAAATACTTAAATTCATAGATAGGATCCTACCCGCCATATATTGCAATATTCATGCCTGCAACAACAGCTGTATGAGAAAATCGCCCTTGCGGCTGTTGAAAATGCATATCAAGTTGAGTCCATGAAAAATTGCAAATATCAAAGATCCAAACGTCATTATAGTAACGTTTATCTCCAACTCCTCCAATGATATAGACCTGCACATCATGCAGAGTTCATATACTTCTAAGATTTTCTAAATAAAAATGACAAACAAAGAATCTGAGCATCTTAATTAGAAAATGATGTGCCTTGACAAACTTGACTATGAAATAAATTTAGAAGAGTTACCATATAAACCTAGTAACAAGCAAGTCCTGATAAAAATGAATATCACTAAGATAACTTGCCTTTGTTCCAATGTTCACTGCAGCATGCCCTGCCCTGACTCCTGGTGGAGAACCTTGAATTGTCAACTGTTATTAAAATGCCAAGAAAGCCGTTACTAAATCCCTTTTAGAAAACATAACATTTTCCCTCTCCTAACTTTGAAGAAAATTATTAGCAATTATCAGGGAGGAGGAGGGAAGAGCGTACTCTAGACCAAGTCATTGTTGCCATATCAAGCATATGAACATTGCCATGATACTGATCACCGGAGTCTCCACCATACACAATAAGCTTGTTCCCAATTGCAAGGGTACTGTGACTGTCCCTAGGGACAGGCAAATCACCCTTCAACTCAGGGGAAGTCCAGCTCATTGTTCGAAGATCAAGAATATGCAAGTCATTCAAGTAGTTAGCATGACCTTCTCCACTACCACCAAATATCACTATCCTTTCATCACCAACAAGCGTGGCAGTATGGCTTTCACGTGGAGAAGGAGGAGTCCCTTTACATTTGGGTCGAACCCACTCATTGGTCACAAGATCAAGTATATGAATATGATTCACCTTCTTGAAGCCATTTGTGCCACCAAACACTATCATTTTATGCCCCACAAGAACAGCACTATGGCTATCTCTAGGCCCTGGCTTTTCACCCGAGGTACTGAGCTTCCTCCAAACCATTTTGTTAAGGTCCAAAGTGAGAACATCGCAAAAATGCAGCCCCCCACAACAGCCCTGAAATAGTAGACACACAATATTTTATCACCTTAAAGACAAACATTTAAGGCTTACCAAACCCACAATTTTAATAAGTAAAAGTATATAAAATATTTCATACTGACCACTAGTTTGCAGGGCAATGTGACAGGACAAAACGTGCTTGCTAGCTTTCATATAAATATGTTCTTGCATTTTCTTAACCCTCACTCACTGCAACCTCTCTTTTCAATTCAATTCAACTTTTGATGGTCTTATGGACCAAGCGATCTCAACCCACAAAAAAAGAGGCAAAATTTTTTTATGTTAATGTCTTTTTTATTAATTGTGCTTAAATTTTTGCAATATCTATCAAGTGGCAAGAGACGGTAAATAATAAGTAATAAAGTAAGAGGTCTCAGATTACCAGGACAGGGAAGCAGCACAGTTTCTTTTTAGGAGCATGTTTTACAGCGCAGGGAGGGATGAGAAAAACAGAAGGGAAGAATGATATGTGAATATTGCTATATTAAGAAAGCAGAAAATGATGGTAACCCAAACTCGTATTGTCCCACTAATTACAGTAAGAAAAATGAATTCAGTTAACTGTCTCCAAGAAAAATAGGTGGTAAAAGAGATTAGGAAAAAACTAAAATTCAGAGAAGAAAGTGCTTTGGTTCTTAGCCATATATAGATAGCAATAACTCAGTGAACTTGAGAAAGAAAGAAGTACTAATTAGTACTACAAAGTAGCTAAATTAATGAGAAAATTTCCCAGATACGAAGACACATAACTAAACAGAAAAAGCATCCCCAACAAGGCACAGCTCCAAAGAAATACAGCATGTGGGGAGCAGTGTCCAGACATCATTAATGAGGACAACCCAGTAAGGAGCAGGTTCAAAAAAATATCTAGATATGATTAAGAAACTTAGAAACTAAACAATGATTATTAATTACTACATGGAACTAAAAACTTGTTTTATTTTATGAGTAAAAGGGATTTAAGTTAAGTCATACCCCAAAGACATACATAAGCCCCTTGGAGAAGCAAGCAGTGTGCCCCCATCTTTCAGAAGGATTAAAACCCAAAACCTTTGGATGCAGCCACATTGCTTTCTTCTTGGCAACTTCAGCTACCGAAGAACTCATATTTCTATGCTCTTTCTGTGTCTGAGTGTGAATGTGTGATGGGTAAGTTCAAACTTAAAAAAGCATAGGTTCAACACAGTGGCTGACACAGATGAAGAAACAGTCCAGGACGAAGAGTCGTATGGAAAGAGAGCTTGATTCAAAGAGGACATCAACAAGCCAAGTGATGTATCAACAATCAATATCAATAGACATGAAAAGATGGGCGCTTTCAAGTCTAAATCACTGTGGCAACCAACAGCAAGTGATGGATGTAGTGAAAACAACAATTTCTCTCCCAAAGCATTAAAGTTCTTATACATGTCAATATGTGTTACATTCTACTCTAGAAAACCAATAATAAAATTGGAGAATTTTATTTTTTTACATACTACATAGGATTACGGACGACAAAGATTTTCTTCTAAATATTTAAGTTTTTGTTTGATAAAGAGAAGATAAATAAATAAAAAAGAAATAAATTAAGAAATGAGAAATAGATAAGAAATAATTTGAAATTTTATGTTGTTTAGTAAGAGAGAAATAGATGAAAAATAGAAAAAAGATAAAGAGGTAAATAAAAGTAGGTGAAAAACAGAGTAGAAATAAATAATGAAATCCAGTGGGACTCACTAAAAAATTTAAAAATTTCTCACTTATTCTTACTCAACTAAACTATCTAAATTTTTAAAAGAATTAATTATGTTTTAGTCTCTCAAATTTAAGAAATGTATTTTTTTAGTCCTCAAAATTAAAATTAATCTTTTTAATCCCTCAAATTTTGAAAAATATTGTTTTAGTCCTTTTGGACCACTTACAATATCATTTATAAGACAAATTGAGTTAACTATGCAACATTAGTTGAGTTCAGTGTGATGTTTTCATTGACAAGAACATTACTAAGTGGGTTTTGTTTGACAAATTCACTAACTGCATTTAAGCAAAAGGACCAAAACAGAAATTTTTAAAATTTGAGTGACTAAAAAAAATAATTTTTAATTTAGGGACTAAAAAAGTACATTTTTCAAATTTGAAGGACTAAAAATATAATTAAGCCTTTTAAAAATTCAAAAATTTCTCCTCCTCTCCTCTCCTTTTCACTCAACCAAACAAAGCATAAGGGATTGGCATGTCCACAGAATGCTAGCAAGTTATATTAAGAAATTACTTAAAGAATTAAAATTAAAAATATTATGAAAAAATGTTGTTGATAGTATATCATATTCCAATTTTAATGTGTTTATACTGTTTTGGCTTAAATAATGTATTTATACTGTGATTTTTAATTAAAAATTATTTATTAATTTTTTAATTCATCAACGAGACCATAATAATAATAATAATAATTTATAACTCTATAACAATATATAATAGCAATAGATTGTTTTAATCTCTACATTTTGTTAGATGTCTTTATTCCTCAATTGTACATGATAATTGATCTCACTCTTCCTATGAAATAACTGAAGCTTTACCCCTCCCTCGACTAGACATTTTTATTTTTTATGTAACTTCTTCCCTCTTCCCTTTTTATTTTATGTTTTATTTAGAAAAAAAAATTAGAAAGACACAAAATTCACTTATTAATAATAAAGGAACAAGATATTTCCTTAATGTTGACAATTTGACACAGTAGAAGCAATATACATACATAGTATAAACGTACTATTACACACGGATTACGTATTAGAAACATGTATTGGGGTTGCCCTGCTTGGCTGGATAAGCTTGACAAACATGAACTAGTGATGTAAAATCATGGAACATGACCTGGGAAGAGAGAGAATATATTTCAAAAGGTTTTGTTAATGAGTATTTTATCATGCTTATTAAGAAATATTTAATATTATGTTTTACGATTAATAAATATTTTAAGTTTTTTAATGCGTTGAATATTTTTATTTAAATTTATGTTCTTAATTTCTTAACTTCTATTTTGGGAATACTTGTTAATGAAGTTTTAATTTAAATTTACCTTTTTAGATCAGTTTTTCTAATATGTTTCTTTAAAGAGAAAACAGATTATGCAGTGACAGTGTAAAGTAATTTTATATTGTCATCCAATCACAAGTTTTTTATAATAAATACTTTAAAAATCATATCAATAGTGATTTCTAATTAGTTGACAATGTAAAACTTTTTACACTGACAGTACAAGACCATTAAATTCTTCTTTAAATAATAATTAAAGAACATCAAATATATTAGAGAAAATAGTTTCTGCATTGAAAGTGCAAAGAAATTTTATACTATTAAACTCAATATATTATATTAAATATTTTTAACTGTTTAAAAACAACTATGAAAATGAGTTTTATATTTTAATATGATAAATATTTTAATAAAAATCTTTTTAAATTAACTTATAATACACATTAGAAAATTTTTGTTGAGTAAGATAGTATTTGACCAAGTTTTTTTTTCTTCTCTTTAAAATGAAAAGTTATTAATAAAAATAAGGAAAAAATAATTTTAAAAAGCGAACTGAATTGATTTTTTTTATGAAAAAATGTTACATACTCTAATTTTTCTCTTTTTCTCGTACTGAATAAATCGATGTAACAGAATGAAACAGAATTTTAATTTAAAAAGAATTCAAAGTTAAAACTATCAAATAATTTTTATTTTATCCTTTAATTTTAAAATGGGAAATGCTCAATTGTACGAAAATAAATTGCACGAAATGAGACGAATGTATTTAATTGGTTAATTTGATATAATTAATTTTCCATGTTTGCGGCAAATGCAAAAAATCACTGCTTCAAATGTTTACACGTCTTCATCGTATGATTCGTACAAATTTCCCTTCGTAACAAATAGCAGCGCTCTTTTAAAATAACTTTAAAACCGTAAAGACATGACCTAAGTTTGTTTTTCTTGCTTTCATGCTTGTCTAACTGAAAATGATGGAGTGTGGTGGCATTTGAGTTGTTGGAAATGACGAGGAAGTTGTTTTGGGTTTGAGGTCCTTTGACACTTGATAAATGGCAGCATTAGGTAGGTCATAGGCTCAGAGGAGAGGCACTCGTTCTCTTCCTTCCAAAGAGAAATTCTAGAATGTTTACCATTACAGTTAGAGCTGTCAAAGTGAGCCAATCCGGCTCACTCAGGTTGGTTCACCACAAGTTGGTGTAAAAATGAGTCAACCCAAGTCGGCTCACTTTTTTGGTGAGTCGAAAATTGTTCAACCCGGCTCAACCCACCACGGGTTGGTGGGTTATACGGGTTGACTCATCTAAAATTAAAAAAATAATAATAAAATACATAATTAAAAAAGTATCAAAAAAATACAAAAATTAAATTAAAGTGATAAAAATTTTGAAGCGTTAATGAAAACCAAAATATCAATAGGTTTATTATATTGTGTCTCACAATTTATATATATTAATGATTTGGAAAGTCATATTTACATTCTAATTCTATATTTATATATAAAAAGATAAATTAGTATATTACTTCTTTATTATGATTGGAATAGAATTACATGATTGGGTTTATATGTTACTTATTTTAATTACTTACAAAGTTAGTATAGTAAGTTATATTAAAAAAAAAAAAACTTCAACCTGCGAGCCAACCCAGCTCACCACGGGTTCAACCCGGGTGAGCCGCGAGCCAAGTGAGTCGGGTTCAATTTGGCCCACCATTTAGGTGAGCCAAGTTTTACCAACCCAACCTGACTCAAACCCGTGGTGAAGCCGGGTTGGCTCGCGGGTTGAAACCCATTTTGACAGCTCTAATTACAGTAGTTATATATGTTTTTTTATTTGGAGAACCCAAAACATTCCTCAATGAATAATAGAAGACTAATTTTATTTTATTTTGGTATAAGAAGACTAATTTTTTTGAAGCATAAAAATTATCAAAATGCATATTACTTCTTTCAAGAAAGTCTTCTTCATAAAATAGTCTTAAATCGAACCAGTGAAAAATATACTTAAAGAAGCCAGTTATTTATTAATTTTGTTGGACTTTGTTGTTAATAGAATAGTTATTTATGTACATTCTAATGTAACAAATACTTATTTGACACTCATTAATATTTTTTTTTATATCTTTACTCTTATCATATTATATTACCTATTATACATATGAGTAATGATTTTTAAATACTTTCATTTTTTTAAATATTCCATCAACACTTTTCATTTTTCTCTATCTTTCTTTTCCTATCACCTTATATCATCTATCAAACCTTTTTTTTTTTCCTCCCTTTCACTATTAGTGTTGAATAACATTTGAAGTGTCTAAACATCATCTCTCTCTCTCTCTATATATATATATAGAGAGAGAGAGAGAGTCATGATATATATATATACATATCTATATATAATTATATATATATATATATATATATATATATATATATATATATATAATTGTTAGGTGTATATTAACATGTGAGTATCCATGGATTATTTTCTTTACTAATATTTTTTGCTTTTTTTTTTAAGAGTCATGATATGATGGATTGAGATGAAAAAAAAAAGAGATAAAAAAATAAAACAAATAAAAAGTGGTAAATATGATAAGAAATGTGATTAAAAAAATAGAATATAATGAAATAAAAGATAAAGTGGATAGATGTTTATAATTTTTCTTTTGGACAAAACTTAAATACAATATTTTAAGTGTTGTTGGTGCAATTGCTCAATCAGAAGTGAAATTTTACCTCGATAATCTGCATAATAAAGATATGCATTAAAAAATTAAGCATATTAGCAAGGTGAAACTTCACTTCTGATTGAAGAACAACACTTAAAGTACTATATATAAGTTTTGTTCCTTTTCTTTGGACAAAACTTACATACAATACTTTAGGTGTTATTGGTACTATTTTTCAATTAGAAATAAAGTTTTATCTCAGTAATTTAAATAATAAATATATGCATTAAAGAATTATACATATTATTAAAGTAAAACTTTACTTTTGAAGTTTAATGGTCATGCATTGTCAGTGTAAAAAGTTTTACACTATCATCCAATCAAAAATCACCATTAATATGACTTTTAAACTATTTATTATAAAAGTCAACAAACTTACAATAAATGATGGTTTGTGATTGGATGACAGTGCGAAACTACTTTACACTGTTAACGCATGACCATTAAACTCTTACTTTTGATTAGAAAACAACACCAACAATACCTAAAATTATTGTCTATAAATTTTGTTCGTTTTATTTTTCTAATGGGTGCTCTTTAACATATATTAATGAGTTAAAAGGATATTTTTATTAAAAAATATTTGAGTTTAATGGTCATACACTGTTAGTGTAAAAAATTTTACACTGTTAACCAATCAAAATCATTATTGATATGACTTTTAAAGTATTTATTATAAAAGTCAACAAACTTACAATAAATTGTGGTTTGTGATTGGATGACAGTGTAAAACTCATTTACACTGTCAGTGCATGACCTTTTTTCTCAAAATATTTATCATGTAGAAAATATTTAATACTTATTATTATTTTAGGTAAGAAATATTTTATTGTATATCCATGATTATATAATATATAATATTGAGTATATTTTATTAAATATTTAAAATTATATATTTAAAAAATAAGTATTAATTTTCTTATATTTTTAGTAGTAGTAGTACATGAAAAAATTATTATAAGTTAGTGAAATAAATTTGTTTACAAATATTTATATATTAATTAAATAAATTTATAAATTAATCAAATAAGTTATAAACTAACAGAAATGACTTGCGAAATATAGTTATAAGTAGTTCTTTCGTAATTAATGAGATATTGGAATTGATGGAAGGTGAAGATTTTTTCCCCCTTATTTATTTTTAAGTACTGGCAAAGATATTCATTAAGAAATTAAAAATAAAAGTTTTCATTAAATTTTATGATAAAAAATTATTTTTAATTTCTTAACCAATACCTTAATGGCTTGGTTGGACTAAAAATGAAAGAAATTATGATAAAAAAATTATAAGTATTGGTATAGATATTCAATAAGAAATTAAAAATAAAAATTTTCATTAAAATTTATGAGAAAAAAATTATTTTTAATTTCTTAGCCAATACCTTAATGGCTTGGTTGGACTAAAGATGAAAGAAAGAAATAATTCGTCAAAAAAGAAAGAAAGAAAATAGATAGAAGCAAAAGAGAAATAAATTAAAAAAAAATATGTATGTTTTTTAAATGGATAGAAATAAAAAAATGTAGAAAAAATTAATTTCACTTATTTAAATGAGTGAAAACCTTGATACAAATAAATAAATTCTAATAAAATATTTGTTTTATATTAATTAAAAAACAAATTTAACTTAAAAAACTCAAACTATTTATAATATTATTTTTTCTTAATGTAAAAATATTCAATATTTTTCTTTATTTATTTTTAAAAATATTAAAACTAAAAAAATATTTTTTTCTACTCCACGTTTTTCTTATCGAAGGAGGAACGAAAATAAATTTCCTGCTCTTCATTTTTTCTCTTAAACAAATAATAAAATTAATATTTTTATCTTACTTTTTTATTTTCTTTCCTTTTTCCTCCATTAAACCAGTGTAACTGTGTAAGAACATTAACCTTTGCTCTGAATCTCTCACGGTCACCCAAGTCTCAAGCTGGGATATAAATCTAGAAAAGTCTCTTCTCAAGGTTTATGGGGAAGTGTGGTGTTTGGTTCGTGGAAATTCTTTCTAGTTTCGGCAATTGGGATTTTCTTAAATAATATTAATCTTTGAAATTGTTTTTTTTTTTTTAAAGCTCTATGAAATTGTTCTTAAAAATACAACAAATATTATTTACACTAGGCATGAAAGTGGTGAAAAGGGGAGGAAAGAAAATACAGAGTGAAGAAATCATAGGCAATGATATTTTTTTCTTTTATTTGGTTGAAGAGAAGATGAAATAAAAAGGGAGAAGAAAATTAACTTTTAAAAACAAATATTTTAAATTTTCTTCCCTTTCACTTTTGTTTCAATTTAAATTTCAATTTTTTTCTCCTCCATCACTTTTTTCCTCTCAACCAAACATAGAGTTAGTGTACAAAGGATGTTAGTTAAAAAATAAAAATAAGGTTTAAATTTTGTTTTTGTCCTTGTAATCTTTTTTTTTTTTTGTCCTTGTAAATTATTTTTTTTCAAAGTCATCCCTTTAAGTTTCAAACTTTTCATTTTTAGTTCTAGTCGTCCAATTTTGTTACAAAAAAGTTAATTTGTTGATGTCATGATGACATCATTGTGTGCCACATCATCAAATATGATATCATGCTGACGTTATCATATGTCATGTCATTAGTGCCACATCATTGCTAGAGTGGAAGGACTAAGAATAAAAAAGTGACATATTTGTAGACACAAACAAATATTTAAGCTTAAATATGATGTATAAATATAATTTAAAATTAATATAAAATAAAAAAAACTTAAATAACAAAAAAATCATTTTTAAATAACCACACATTCTTCAATCTTTCTTCACTTTTTTTTATCGTTCAACACTATAAAATCACTCACACATTGCATAAATAAAGAATGCATCTTAATTACCTGAAACTAACATCACTTAAATTTAGTTTTTGTTGGTCTAAACACCCTACATAGTAACTGATTTTAAGACTTTTATTAAAAATGCTAAATTTAGGATTTTTTTTTGTAATATCACTTAACTACAGTTTTTGTTGTCTTAACGGACAAATTAAGAAAGTGTGTAATGGAGTTAAGAATTATTAAAACCATACTACCGAGGCTGCATGTCTAACACCCAAAATTACATTGATTCTATTCTTGACATTTATTAAATTTATTTTCGTTGTTTGATTTTATTTAGAAAATACATTTTATTTTATTAAAAACGAAGGGTAATTTTTTGTTCCTCTTTAATAAGCTTTATTGCGTTAACGAGTAAAGCTAATTAAATTATTTTAGTATATTAATAACGGGATAAAATAACATACATTCTATTTCCATTCATAGTGTTAGTAGAAAACATACACCACTGTTATCAATATGATAATAAACGTTTGGGGTATAATTACATCGTGAATATACTAATACTTCCCTAAACCAGAGCGGTGGCACTACCAATTACTTATATTTTTCTCACCTATTGTAAACTACGAACACATCTATACTCAGCAGCCACAAATGTCTTTGAACTGTCTTTTTCTGTGTCCTCTTTGTCCTCAGTATTGACATCTTCTTCCTTTATCTAATGCCAGATACGACATTATACTATACATATTTATACATACAAAAGAAAAGAAGCAAGGAGTGAGGTTTCACCAAATCGTATTCATTTTCTTAATAGGTTTAAAACCTAAACACACAATTATTAAACAATTAGACACGGGAAAACCTAAGGTTTGACCTACATTATCATGACTCAATTATAGACCTTTACTAGACGTATGGATCTATACCTATTTTAGATGATTCACCTTAACCATCAAGAATCACTAGGAAGTGATTAAGAGTTAGTATAACCCCTTATAAGGTACAAACATCCATGTCGTAATCATCATCCTCAAGCAAAGAGTCTCACACCCATCAGGAATATACACTTCACCAATTTTGATAATGTTCACCAGGCATCAGGATTACCAAATCGGTTTACATGATTTATCCCGACTCAAAAGCACTATCTTAACCATTGAGATGTTCACAACTCAATACCTTTACCTATAAGACCTAAACAATGATCCCTATCTTTCATCCCGCAGTGTACCAAACTGTAACTTCCCATACATAAGCATTCATGCTTCTTAGCATGGTCCTAAATCAATAGGGTTTCCTGTGACTTGTTCTCTAAGTTTCATAGCACATTTTTTAGGCAATCTAGCAGAATTTTAGAATCATTCTTGCAGAAATGTATTCATCAATTACAATGATAATGACTTAAAAAGATTTCACAAGATATAATGAGCATGACAAAAATTTTAACAATTTAGAATTTATACACATAATTCACACATACATCAAGTATAGTTTCTCAATTTAATTTAATTTATTTGATTTGTCATTCTCATTTTCTAATTTTTCATTTTAGATCACTTTAAAAAGTAAAACTTTCTTACCAAAAATATAGTTAATGTTATATAATAGTTTCATAATTTAAGTTAAGTATTGAGAGGAATTCCTGTCTAATGTGGAAGATTAGGTCATACTGTAACCACAAAGCATACTAAGAGTCCTCCTTATTATTTATTTTTAAAAGTGGGATACTATAATTTGATGTCTAAAAAAAAATCAAAATTTCCATATTTCTTTTTTGATTAAAAAAAATGTGTGCACCTATATATATATATATATATATATATATATATATATATATATGTATGTATGTATATATACACGCATTTTTATTTTGTTGGATAAAAATTTTATCATTATTTGAACTTGGTAAAATATTTTTTGTCAACCTACTAAATTATACTTTTTTACAAGAACTTAACAATTTCTAACTTATAAGTTGCCAAAAATAATAGTTATATAGGTAATTCTTTACAAACCTTTTTACCATTTTAGACTAAAAATAATCATTTGCCAAAGATTTTTAAAATCTATTGAAATAAAATTTATTTCCCTAATATTTTTCTAAATAGGGCCGAAAAGCCCATTTACTTAGAAAAAAAAACTTAAATTTATTTTCTTATTCTTTGGTTAATTTATCAAACTTTAACTAATTCATTAATAATTAGAAGTTAACCTTTGGTGAAACTTGAGAGGTAGAAGAAGAGGTTTAAGTGTAAGGCTAATTAATTTTGGGCTTAATGATATTTTAATGGAGCTTTAATGGTGGATTTGACAAAATAATTAAATAATATTTTATATTAGAAAAAATTGGAGTGGATTTTTGGTGTGGATTTGGGCTAATCCAGCTATACTACGTCATTCTACATATTTTTGTGAGTCTTACGAAAAAATTTCAGAATTCTCCCATTTATATATTAATATAGCAATTATTTTTCTTAAAAATTTTATTAATTAATTAATAAGCCAAGTTTTTGTTAAATAAATTCCAATTTTGGGTTTTTCATTATTTTTTCCTCAAAATAAAATTTCTATAATTGAGGTCAAAAAGTCTCTAGTTGACTCATATAGTTAACTAGGGCTATTTTAGTCATTTTACAAAAATTGACTCAATAAATTTCTATAAAATTTCTAAAATTATTATTATTATTTATTCTAAGCATATTGATGGCTTAAAAATGAATTTTAAACACTCCTAAATATTTTTTACAATTTATTCAATTATTTATTTTTCTATGAACGAAATAGTCATTTTACCATTTCTCTAGCTTCGGTATGAAAAAATTATTAAAAATCTAAATTGAAAAGTACTTACTCATAAGAATGTAACCATGTGGATCAGATTTTTGAAATTCTCATCTAGTTCTCCAAAAACAAATGCAGAATAAATAAAAAAAAAGGTCAAATAAGCAAAAGCAATGTTTTTAAAATCGGACTAGTGATTGAACTAGGTGGGGCTAGTGGTTCAAGGTTCAATGGTTTGACTGTGGTTGAACCGGTAATAATTAAATAATATTATTTTAATTTTTAATATAATATATTAAGCAATATAAAACAAAAAATAACATAATATTCATAACTTTATAATGTTAAACATTAAACTTCACTTATAAATATTATCACTCAACCTATAACTCATATCTCATAGCATATAATATTCAAAATAAAACATGAAACTAAATCAAATATATCATAACATTTGAGTTTAATAACATACAATAATATATATTAACAACTATGATTAGAAACTAAATAAATATGATTGATATAATTATATTTCATTGCAATATTAGGTTAGAATTATATCAATCATCATAAATATTGATTTTTTTAATTAAAAAAATAAAAAATTCCCAAATAAACCTGGTTTGGCCAATTTTGACCGGTTTTAGCCAGTTTTTGACTAGTTCTTTGCGAGACCGAATTTCAGGGTCAAATGAACCAATCAGGTGACCAATTCCCGGATCAATCAATTTGACCGGTCGATTCAGTCGGTTCTAACAATTATAAGCAAAAGTAAGGGTGTTACAATAGGTCTCTTGATTGAGATAGCATTGGTAAAGGAAAGTAGAGATAACATAAGTATTATTGTAGTTTAGCTAAGAGGAATAGTGATTGAGGCCTCATTTTCTATCAAAACATGTATCTTTTTTCTTCTTTTTTTCACTTTTTGCCTTGTTGCTTTGGACTAATATCTACTCAGGTTATATGTCCTCAATGTCACAAGAGATTATCTTTTAAAAAAAACTACAATTTTTGTTTGCTCAAACATCCTTCATACTAACCAAGACTTTAAGACTTTTATTAGAAATCACTCAGGTCATCGTTCAATAAAGCATGAAAGGTGCGAAAGGTATCATCCCTCATTTTTCCCCTACATTTTTATCTAATCAAATAATAAAAATAATAATAATTTTTATTTTTTCTTATATTTTAATTTATCTAAACAAAACGCAACAATATTTTTTTCATTTTTTTCTCATGTTTGGAAAATTCAATTGTAATTAAATTCTATTTGAATTAATCTTTGCCCCCATGAGTTTAATTTGGGCAAACCCAATTCTATGTTTTGATCAGGTGAAATCTTTTGAACCTAACACTAATTATAGTGTGTCTCAATTAGTTATACATAATAATTAATTTTAAATTAAATTTAAAATTATATTATGTTAATTTAAAATTAATTTATATATTATGTTTAAGGCTTGACTTTTTTTATACCTGCAAATATGTCTCTTTTTTCTTAGTCCACATATTTCTTTTTTCATTTTTCATCTTTGTAATTTTTTTTTCATTTTAAGTCTCTATAATTTTTTTTTTCATTTTGTAGCACTATTGACGTGGTATATTTGCTAACGTGGCATCAATGATATGTCATTATGTTAACATGTCACTTGATAATGTTATCTTGACATCACCATGACATAATTTTTGCTGATGTGACACATGTTAAAGTTAGCAATTTAACATTTTTGTAATGAAACATGATGATAGGGACCAAAAATAAAAGGTTTGGAATTTACAAGGATGATTTTGAAATAAAAAAATTATAGGGACAAAAAATAAAAAAGTACTAAATTACAGGACAAAATCATATTTAAGTCTAAAAATAAATATTTTTATAAAAACTGATATTAATATATCTTTATTATGATTTTTAATGCATTTCAGTATAATTTTAATATTTTTAATATATAGTTTACAATCTGCGCATGTTGTGCAAAATTGTATTTTGCTTGCGTAAATACTGAAATACCTGGGATATATGTTATGATGAAAATGGGACATTTATCAAATAGTGGGGAAGAAAAAGTATATATAATCACTTTGAACTTTATCTCATTGTTAGAAATACATTCTTAAGTATTAACTTTTATGGTATGTTTGGTATGAAGAAAAGAAAACATGTGAGAAATAAAAATGAATTAGGTAAGAGAGAAATAGGTAAGAAATATAGTGAAAATAAGTGTGTTCGGTTTAAGAAAAACAGAGAATAAATAAAAAAATAAAAAAAACATAATCAATTATATTTCAAGGGATAATCAATTATTTTGTAAGGGATAATCGATTATGTTGTAACATAACCGATTTTGTACATTTTAGTCATTATTGGTGGTTTTAAACCTCCAAAAAAACAAAAAAACTCCCGTAAATGCTATCAGGTTTGTATTTTTTAACGGTTTTAAACCCTTGTAAAACAATCCCTGCTAAATGTCAAACACAACACTTTCCATTGTTCATTTTCGCGAAGTTTTGTGAAGAAATAAAAAGGTGCCTGTGCATTTCATTGCTACCAGACTAGGTAAGATTCCTACTTCCATGCAACCAAATGCACCGTTAGGGTGTATTTGGAAAAATAACTAATAACTTTGCTGAAAATTTATAAGTCAGTTAAAGTTTGAAAGTTTATAAATTAGCAAAAAAGAACTAAATATTTGAAAAGTTTGTAAGTTAGCAGATTGAATTAAGCATCCATTTGATATAGCATAAAAGTAGATGAAGAATTGTTGATGGAATAAAAAGATGGAAAATTTCAATCCTTTCTCCATTGAGAAGGGCATCTAGCAAGAAAGAAAAAAAAAATTGCGAGTTCTACTTAATTTTTTTTTCTTCTCAATTTGGACCGAAAGAGGGTCAGAGAAGGGTTATATGATTATAAGGACAAAATATCCTTATTTATTATACATCTCTTTTTATTTGGGATATCTATATCATTTAATATACATTTTTTTCTTTTACATTTTACACAACGAAATAACTTTAAAAAAAAATCCAACTTTCTACTCTCTCTCTCTTTTTCCTCTTTTCTTTCACTTTCCTTTACCTTTCCTTCTTAAACCTAATACATCCTAAAAGTGTTTGGTGAAATTAGCTAATAAGCTAATTGATAAATGTAAAATGACATAAAAAAACTTATTTAGTTATAACTACATATATATATATATATATATCATTTTCAATATTTAAATTTATCTCTAATAACTTGTCATCTTAAAAAAATTAGGACAATAATTTTTATTATGAAAGAATGATGAAGATTTGATGATTTTTCTTAATCCTCTTCAAATATATTTATTTGTTATTTTTGAAAGTAATAAATGATCATGGTTATTTTGTTTTTTGTGATGTATTTCATCTTTTTCACCAAATAAAAAGGTAAAAATGGATTTCAAGTAAAGTAATGAGGAAAAAAAAGAAACTAATAGTTTATGAGTTAAAAGCTAATTGAAGTAACTTTTAAAAATAAGTTAAAATATACCAAAATAAACTTGTGTACCAAATAAATTTATTTTAGTCAAACCAACTTATCAGCTAATCAAATCAACTTATAAACTATTACAGTAACTTCCCAACACACTATTAATTTGTTCTAATTGTTATTTAAACTAAAGTTATTGATTTGATAATTCCTTCTATTAACCTGTAATTAAATCACTAACTGTGAAAGAATTTTAACCCTTATTTTATATTGAATTTAATTGTTGAATTTTTTATTCATAATAAAATACATTTTTTTCTAATATGGAATGAACAAAAAAGAAGAAGCAAAAAGATTAAAAAAAATAGAAACAAAAGACATGCGAAAATGTCTTCTTCATTTTCCCTAATCCGCTGGATCTTCTAGGCATGCATGGGAGAAGTGAAAACCATCGTCGGAAAGCACGAGTCGCAACTATTCTTCACCCATCACCACCAACACACTAAATTACTTCTTAAGTGACACTATCAAACTTAAGTCTTAGTTCAATTTTAAAGTATAACTTTGAGATTTATAGGCTGATCTAGACTAAGAGAGGTTTTAATTATAGTGAAAGTAATTTTTATTTTATTTTTAAAAAATGTGAAGAATTTTGGAGCACACAAGGATAGCTTAACTACCATACAAAAGTAAAGCTAAAAGCTAGTGGATCTACCAAACTTGTATGAAGCTTTACAAGTTCTAACGACCTAAGCTATCAACATTCTAAAGAAAGATCTGGTTCTAATGCTTTGTTTGGATGAGGATGAGGAGTGAAATAGAGATGAAAGAAATAGAAAGAAATGAAATAAGATTGATAGAAATACAGAAAAAATAGAATGAAAAATATATGTTGTTTGGATGAATAGAAATAGAAATAAAAGAAATGAGAAAATTTCTCTCGTCTTGTTTGGATGCATGAAGAAAATAAATAAATTATATAAAAAGTATTTTTATAATAACCAAAAAATGTAATTTTTTAATATACAATTTTCTTTCTTAACATAAAACTATTTATTATTTTTTAAAAAAAATTAATTCATAATTTTTAATAAAGAATGAGAGAGATTATTTCCATCCTATTTCATTTCTAAAATGAAGAAAAATGCTTTTTGGTGGATTTCACGAAAATAACTTACTTCTCATTTCTTCTCTCAAACAAATAGTAAAAATATAATATTTCTTTCTTGTTTTCCTTCTTATTTTCTTCCACTCTTCTTAACCAAAATAAATATAGGGTAAATCTCATAAGCTACGGGAAGGGTATCCACTGTTCTTTGCAAGACCCTCTTTACTGCTTGTTGGGATTTTGCTACCTCATCGTCCTCCTAACTGTTTTTTCTCTAGGTGGTTCTTCAGACAGCACCATTGTTGACACTCACACTCCTATTCTTAACAAATATTTGTTAAAATGAGTCTCTTTTTTATTTAAGAAAAAACTCATAAAAGGCCTGAAAAAGGAAAAAATTGAGGGAATAAGATAATAAAAAAAAGGACAAAACGTATTGCAATAAATCGAAGTATCATAAACACTTAAATTAACATACATTTTCTGTATATATGTCTATGTAGTGTGCAAGATAGAGGGGGAAAAAATGACAGTGGCATCCTTTTTATGTTTTTTTTAATCTTATTGATTTGTTTTTTGTTTCCTCAACTTTTGAGAATGTGTACATATAGTTCAATTTAATTTTTATATACTCAAAAAATTTTACACTTTCAATCAATCAAAAATTATTATTAGTATAATTTTTAAGGTAGTTACTATAAAAATTAATAAACTAATTAAATACAACGGTATGCCATTGGATAACAGTGAAAAAATCATTTATACTATTAGTGCATATATTATTTATTTTGTATAGTTAGTGTTACTTATTCATTAATGTGTTTTAGGTTTAAATATGTTTTTAGTTCTTCAAATTGGAGGCAAATTTGTTTTTAGTCTTTCAAATTAAATTTGATCTTTTTAGTCTACGTAATTTGAAAAAAAAAACCCTTATTTTAGTATTTTTGTCTAAACACCGTTAGAGACTTTATTTACGTTATTAACAAATTACAAGTTATTTACGTCACAATTTTGATTTTGCATCATTATTATCAAACACCCTACTATATATGTATTTTCCATTCTGAAGATATTTGGGTAGAGAAACTAAAATAGGTTTTTTTCAAATTATAAAGACTAAAAATATCAATTTTAAATTTGAAAGATAAAAACATACTTATCCCAAATTTAAAAGACTAAAAATATATTTAGACATATGTTTTAAATAATTAATAAACGTAAACCATCAAATTAGCCTTTACACAAGAAAGAATACGGGAAGTGTACACTTATGACTTATCCACTTGCTATATACATATATACATGCATAATTTTAAATTTTCTTATAATATATTTTTAATTTTTTTACCTTTTTTATATAGTAAGTATTGAATATTTTTATATTTTTATTTAATATTTTTTTATAAAATATTAAAAAATACTATAAAAATATTTATAAAAAGATATTACCCTCGGTCCTTTATATAAACAACAAATAGAGATATTTTTTTTGTTCTAATTATAAACAACATAGAATATATTAATTATTTTTTTATTATCCTTAATTTATTGTAAAGTCTATTAATGAAATATTTACTCATTCTCTCATGCAAGTGGATACATTTATTAGTATATTAATAATATAAATTACATTCATTGGTGAAAAAAACTATTTCTTGAATCATGAGTTATTATCATTAAATATAACTACAATTTAAACTATTTAATTTTATAGATATTTCGGAAATAAAATTTAAATTTATAATATTATTAATTAAAATTAACTAAATTAGTTTTATTAATTTTAATAAATTAGTTATTTATTATTTATATAAAAATCCGGAGGTAATATAACATTGAGAAACGCATCCATAATTTCAGTTAGTTTGAAGTGTTTTGTGTTGTTTCCCAGGAGAATGGGTCCAGCAAGACAGATACGTGTGTTGACTAACTCATACGAAAGTTGATACCCGGTTCACGACGGTAACGCACTAATTCCAAAACCGAAAAGCGACGACGTTTAGACGGGATGGCGGTGGCACTGGTCTCTAGTCTTTTCCTTTGCAGTTCAGTTCTCCACCTTAAAACAATTATATTATTACATAGGTTTTGGGCATATTTGGATAAGTTTTTTCAAAAACAGTTATAAAAGAAAAAAATAAGAATAAATAAATAAATAAATTATAAATTAAAATTAATTTATGCATAAATTAATTTATAGAAATTTTTTATATTAACTTTTTTAAAACTATTTTTTAACTTATATGTAAATTAATTTTAACTTATAAAATTTTTATTATTTTATTATTTTTTTATAAATATTTATGAAAAGTTTATCTGAATATGTCTAAAGTCTTTTAGCTATAAAACTGTGGGCCTCGACGACTCAGTGGGCCGCCTTACAGCTAATATCTAATAAACCCAGTCCCTTCCGACTATTTATTAAAAAATATTATTACAGAAATTTCTTATTTTTTTTTAATACGCAATATTCACTAATCAATAATTAAAAACTAATTTCTTAAAATATTGATATTTATTTAAAAAATGGCATTTTTTAACAAAATACTTTTTCATACACATAAATCCCATACAACAAATTTTCTTATATCTAATGCTTATTTGACAATAGGTTATATTTAGGAAATGGTCCTTTAATTTTTGTAATTTTTTAACAAAAAATTAATTAAATTAAGTAATTGTTTTTTTTGGAATAAACTATATAAAACACGCACTTATTATAGAGAATATATTCTTATGCTATATGCAATAGTCAATAAAATGTGTATTTCCTGATAAATGTATATAATAAATAATTAAATACATTAATTCATTCATTTTTTTGGGTATAAATGAGATATTTAAAAAACAATAAATGATTACAGTTTTATAAAATGTATTTTGAAAAATATGTGTGAAATGAATTATAAAAATATTATTCTCTTAATTATATTATTTTTTATTTATCAGTATGCTGTTGGTTTAAATAATACATATTTAATTTTCTTTAAATAAAATTTTAAATTCAAAGTTTATATATGAAAATTTATCCTAGAAAAATTAATCCTATCATATTAAAAATATTTTTGACTAAAACAGAATAACCTTTTTATAAAAAAATATTTATAATCTTAAAAAACTTTTAAAGATAAAAATCCTCATCATCAAGAAAATTAGATTGGGAAGAAGTGCACATTTTAAAAAAATATTATTGAAAAACATGTTTAAATTTCTTTAACTCTCAACCCAATTGTAAACGTTATTATTAAAATTTTAATTCATTACTCAAATTATATCTTTTTTTACTTTTTATTAAAAGACATTTGTTTCAAGTTATCTAAATTCACTTCTAAAAATATCAAGTGAAAATATTCATTCACATGTTTGATAGTAGTTTAAAAAAATGAGAAAATGGGTTATGTATTAATAGTATAAAGCAATTTTATACTGTCATCCAATCACAAACTATTATGTATGGTAAGTTTGTTGACTTTTACAATAATTATCTTAAAAGTCATATCAACAGTAATTTCTAATTGGTTGACTAAAACTTTTTACACTTACAGTACATACTTAATAAACTCTAAAACAATTCTTGAATATATTTTATACCCGAGAAAATTAAATTTCCACGTTTGGATAGATTTAGTTCAAGAGTTGAGAATGTTGGATTCACGTTGCAAGAATAGATTTTGTTAGGTGGAAATTTTGTGGTGCCCGCCCCCCTCCCGGTCTGGTTACCCACATTTCCTTTCTCAATCTTCTTTGCTCTACATGTACACGTACAATTAATTTTGAGGAACAAAATTCTTAAAACTTTCATCATTGAGACAACAATGTATTACCAAAATACACTCCAATAAAAAATCTACAAGATGAGTTGTTCAATTTCCCCTCATTTT
Source organism: Spatholobus suberectus (assembly GCA_004329165.1). NCBI lineage: Eukaryota > Viridiplantae > Streptophyta > Magnoliopsida > Fabales > Fabaceae > Spatholobus > Spatholobus suberectus. Next base: position 7,201,368 of record CM014732.1, read on the forward strand.
AACATGAAAAAATAAAAAATGTTTATAGGAATATAATTTACATTAAAATATAATAATTTGTATAAAATATCATAATAATATTTATAATAAAGGTATAACAATTGCCTTTTTTATTTTTTATGCATTATTCTAAAAACAATATTTAAAAATAACATATTATACAATGGAGACATTTTGAAAATTATAGCATGTATTCTTGAGAATGAATATTGCTAAGCAAACACATGCTTTAGTTATACTCCATAATTTCAAAAAAGATTCTCATGACAACTTTTCATTTTCTTCTCCAAATCTCCAATGAATTTAATAATTTAAATCTTTTAAACTCTCTTTTGTTTAAAATTCACCACTAAAACATTATATTTCACCACATATAAAAAAATTCAAATTTTCTCTCTTCAAAATCGTAAGCTTACATTATAAAAGATTATTCAAATTTGACCAATTTTTTTTTTTTACTTCTAAGAATTTTAAATTATTTTCTATTGCATATTCTTCCAAAACATCTAATTATTTGAATAGAAAAATAAGAATTTTAGGACTTAATATAAAAAATATAATACAAAGACTTTATTGTAAGAATTTTAAAAAAAAGGACTAAATTCGAGTGAAAAATTATTAGCAGACGAAAAATATTCATTAATTAATAATTATAGAAGAGAGAAAAAATGTAATGAAACATTTTTTTAAGTATCCAATAATATTATTTTCATAATTATATTCTTGAGAATATTATTTTTAAAAATTTATTTCTATATCTTGGAACAAATGTCCTCGTAAGTATAATGTGTATTGATTGAAATAATTTATCTCTATAATTTTTAATTTTTAAAAGTTATCTATTCAAATTATTTTTATATAATAAATAAAATATTCATTATTATCAACAAATGTACCTCTTATTTATTCTTTATTTTTCTTAAAACATGTAATTTTACCATAGTTGATAATATATATTTTTAGTTTTTACTTAAAATTAAAAATATTCTTAAAATTCACGATTAATTTGTTAGGAAACGTATAATTGTCTAGAATATTTTTGGTCCGGTTTATTTTTAACTTAAATTTTATTTTTAAGTAAAAATCGAATCAGATAGTTATCGATGAAAAACTCTTAAAAAAGTACTTTAAAAATAATAAAGTCATTTTTTTTTTCAAAAGTTAGTTGGACAAACTTATTTTTTATTGAGTTTAATTTTATATATTATATTATAAATATTTTTATACTGTCAACTAATTAGAATTTTTTTAAGTAATTATAACAAAAGTTCACAATTTTACCATATATAATAATTTAGGCAAAATTGCACATTTGGTCCTCCTATAATTCACAATTCACAATTTTTGTTCTCCTATTTTTAATTTTTCAATTTTAGTCTTTCAATTTTTAAAAATTTACAATTTTAGTTCTCCTATTTTTAATTTCGCAATTTTAGTCATCTAATTTTTAAAAATATGCAATTTTGATCCTTCTAAAATTGCAAATTTCTGTAATTTTTAAAATTTTAGTCTAAAATTAGAGGATCAAAATTGTGAATTTTTAAAAATTGAAGGACTAAAAATCATGAAATTAAAAATAGGGAGACCAAAATCCCAAATTTTTAATAAATGGAGGACTAAAATTGTAGAATTAAAAAATAGAGGGACCAAAATTGTGAATTTAGAATTATAGAGGAACCAAAAGTACAATTTAGCCAATAATTTATGATTGAACTGTGTGATGACATTCAAATTAAATTCTTTTTCATTATGTGATTTTTTTGTTGTTGCAATAAACCTTTTTGGAATATCATTTTGTTACCTTTTTTCCCACCCTATCTTCTATGTTTTTCTTCATCTTCAACCGACCAACCACTCCACTCTTTTATTTCCATGACCCCCACAAATTCCCTCTTCCTCTCTCTCCCCCTCCTTTCCTTCTTGTTCTCTTAATTCCACTGTTCTCAACAACAAATCCTCTTATTTCAACTCTACTTGGTGCTGGTCCATCCACTAAGCCTTTTGCTTGGTTTGATCTGATTAGCTCTGCCTTGAATGCTGAGAGAGTTTATTGAGAACTTTCTACTATGCTGAAAAGGGAATCTGACTTGGATTTTACATCAATTATGGTTCAAGTTGGTTGTGACTTTTCTGAGAGCTTAAATAAAAAAAGATGCTAGTGTTTAATGATTTCTGCCCCACTTCACCACTAAAACATAAACAAAATTCTAGTGAAACAACTACATGAAGCTTGTACTTTATATATTCTATTTGGAGTAAATTACTAATTTCACCCTTTAAATTATAGGGCTAGGTCAATTTGGTCTCTAACATTAAGAAAAATGTCAAATTAGTCCTATAACTATAAATCGTTGGTCACTTTAATCGTTTTGTTATGTGGTGTTAAATGAAGTCATTACAAATGTTGAGTTGGTATGTTAAGTGCTTAAGTGACAACCACCTGAACCTACAAGTGATTACTATGTCATAGGAACCAAGATGACTAAAAAATTTATAAGTTAATCTAAATTTTCATTTTCTCCACAAAATCTTTTCCCATTTGTATGTCTTCTTCCTTCTACAACTCTTTTATAAACAAGTGCTTGGTAATATCAATTCACTAAAAAACAAATGGGTTCCACCATTGACATTAATCTAGTTTGTATCTATGTATTTTTGGAATGCTTTTTTCCTTCATTAAACTTTGTATCTTATGAACATTTGTCCATTCACCAACACCAACGTGTAAATTTATAGTATCTAGAAATTTTCATGTCCAATTCAAGAAGATAACTTGAAGCTAGTTTAGTCAACTTAACATTGCGATGAAGTCAATAAGATCCAGGCAATGTCCCTCAAACACATATGTTTGGAGTGAATGGCATGCTTTTCATGGTATCAAATGCCTCATGTAAATTACTAACACAACCATACAAATCTACCATCCATGCATAGTGTTCCATCCTAACACAAATTCCATATTTTCTAGTCATGTAGTGAAAGTAGTACATGCCTTTGTCAACTTGGTCAGTATGGCCACAAGCAAATATTATAATAAGAAAAGCATAATCAGGGTGAAACCCAATTTCTAACATCTCATGGGATAAATCAAGGCATTCTTTAAGGCAACCATGGTTTCCATAGGTAGCAATGATGATCTATGAAACTTCATTCTTCCCAACCATTAGGTCAAACACAAACCAAGCCAAAAGCTACTTTTTCCATATTTAGAACACATATGCTCATATAATCAAACTTGGCTCCATTCACCCTTAGTTGACGAAAGAAGCTTGAAATCATTGACTTCTAACAGAAACTGTCTCCTTCACACATTCTTTTGGAAAAATTCACAAGCAACTGGTCTTCCATATTTTGCATACATATATGTGATGGTAGGTCCCACGTTAACTATATTGTTCAATCATTTCTTTAGAATATCACTATACTACTTGCTTCCTTAATTTCAAAGTAGCCAAAGCAGCACAAGCTCACAAAACACTAGCCATGGTTAGGCAATTAGGCATCATTTGTTGGACCTCTATCATGAATACGAAATAATATTCATTTAATTTGTCATTGGTCCTTGATATAAAGCAAGAGTAATTATAAGATCTTAAATATAGAAAATACATAAAGGATATAATGCAAAAGCTTACCTTCACTTGCAGCCATTGTTATCACAAGAAAGAAACGAATGATGCCTAAATCTCACAATAAAGTTTAGAAAGAGAAAGAAAGAAAATAAAAGGTTCTTCTAGCCTTAGCCTTTTCTGAGGTGTGTGAATCAATGGAGCATCACATGCTATTTATAGACAAAGCAAGAGACCCCTTCATAAAATCAAAAACCGTAACTGTCCCTTAATTGGCTCCTCCATTAAAAGCCAATAATACTAATTAAAAGCTAATAATTCATAATTAAAAGCTAATAATTCAAAATTTGTAACAGTTACATGAAATTAAACTATGAATATTGCCAAAATATGAGCCACATTTATGTTATTTTCCAACATTCTCCCACTTGGCTCATATATTGTCAATGATAATCTTTATTTTGAAAATATGGCCACAACTTGTCTATTTAAACTTTATATAGTCACGTAGAAATTATCATGCAGGAATCATGGCGTTATATTCTAGATAAAACATTTCCTTCCATGTATAACCTTTTCTAAGTGAATAAAATGAGGTCTGAAACTTTATTGATTTGAATCAAAACTTTACATGACAAACTTAATGTACACAAAGTCATATAATTGAACACACATCAATTTAAACTAGTAAGACCCATATGAATTGCATGATTTTGAAATACTTTGGTTGGCAATCCTTTAGTTAATGGATCAGCAATCATGGATTCTGTGTTTATGTGTTCTACGGAAATTAAGTTCCTCTTAATGTCTTCTCTTACAACAAAAAACTTGATATCTATATGCTTACTTTGGCTTCCACTTTTATTATTCTTTGAGAAGAATACCACAGCCGAATTATCACAAAAGATTTTTACTGGTCTTTCAATAGAATTTACAACCTTAAGACTAGAAACAAAATTCTTTAACCATTTAACTTGTGATGTCGCTTCGTAGCAACCAATAAATTATGCTTCCATAGTGGATGATGCAATGATTGTTTACTTTTTGCTTCTCCAAGAGATAGCACTTTCGGCTAAAAAGAAGATATAGCCTGAAGTTGACCTTTTTGAGTCCATGCATCCAACAAAATCTGAATTTGTATATCCTTTTATTTCCAAATTATCATAATGCTTGTATGTTAGCTTATAATCCTTGGTTCCTTAAGGGTATCTCATAACCTTTTTTGCTGCCTTCCAATGTACCATGCCTGGATTGCTTTGATATCTTCCTAGCATTCTTATCATGAATGCAATATTTGGCCTAGTGCTTACTTGAGCATACATGAGACTTCCTACCGCTGAAGTATAAAGAATACTTTTCATCTCTTCTTGTTCCAATGTTGTTTGAGGACATTGATTGAGATTAAATTTTTCCCCTTTAACTATAGGTGCAACAATTGATGAACAATTCTGCATATTAAATCTTTTCAAAACCTTTTCTATATAGGTCTTTTGAGATAATCCCAATGCTCCTAAAGATCTATCTCTATGAATCTGTATGCCAATGACATAGGAGGCTTCACCCATATCCTTCATATCAAAGTTTTGTGAGAGGAAAAATTTGGTATCATGCAAAAGACCTAAGTCACTACTTGTAAGTAAAATGTCATCTACATATAAGGCTAAAAAGATAAACTTACTCCCACTGACTTTAAGGTATATGCATTGGTCTACAACATTTTCCTCAAATCCATATTTGGAAACAACATTGTGAAACTTTATATACCATTGGCTGGATACTTGTTTTAGCCTATATATAGATCTTTTAAGCTTGCAAACTAAGTGATTACCTTTTTTGCTTTCAAACCCTATAGGTTGAGACATGTACACTTCTTCTTCAAGATCCCTATTTAGAAATGTTGTTTTCACATCCGTTTGATGTAATTCAAGATCAAAATAAGCTACCAAGGCCATGATTATCCTAAATGAATCTTTCTTAGAAATTGGAGAGAAAGTTTCATGATAATCAATACCTTCTTTTTGAGTAAAGCCTTTGGCAACAAGTATTGCTTTATATCTTGCGACATTAGCGGTTAAGTCTCTTTTAGTTTTAAAGATCCATTTACAACCTACTAAAGAGACTCCCTTTGGTAATTCTACTAGATCCCAAACTTTATTTTTAGTCATAGATTTCATTTCTTTATTCATGGCTTCATACCATAGCTTAGAATCTTCTCTACTCATGGCTTGTGAAAACGTAGTAGGATCATCCTTAAGTCCGACATCAAAGTCATATTCTTGAAGGTACACAATATAGTCAATAGAAATTGCTGACTTTCTAGTTCTTGTAGATCTCCTTGTTTCTATTGGTTCTTGATTAATAGGTTCTATATTAGTGGGTTCCTCATGTGGTATATTCTTAACTTGTGGTTCTTGATGAGTTGGTTGATGTTCAATAGTGTCATGTTGATTATTTCGAGCACCAATCAACTTTATTGCTTTTAAAGGTATCATAGGTGATTATTTTATTTCTTCAAATTCCACTTGTTGAGTGTTTCCACTCCCATTAACTTCATGATCTTCAAGAAACTTTGCATTTCTAGCTTCAACTATTTTAGGAGTGTGAGAAGGACAATAAAATATCCAATAAAATATCCACCAGTGGTTCTTGAGTCCAATTTCCCAATGTTTGGATTATAAATCCCGACTTCAACTAGACAACCCCATATTTGTAAATGTCTTAAATTAGGTTTCCATCCATTCCAAATTTCAAAGGGTGTTTTTGGAACGACTTTAGATGGTACCCTATTTAATATATACATGATTGTTTTCAAAGCTTCACTCCATAAGGACATAGGTAATACCTTTGAGCTGCTAATTATGCTTCTAACCATTTCTATAAGCGTGCGATTTCTTCTTTTGGCAACACCATTTTGTTATGGTGTACCCACCATAGTATATTGGGCAACAATACCCTCCTTTATAAGAAACTTTGCAAATGGACTGGTTTGTTGTCCCTTTTCTGTGTATCTACCATAATATTCCCCACCTCTATCAGATCTTATAATCTTTATTTTCTTTCCTTTTGTTTCTCTACTTCGGCTTTGAAAACTTTAAAAGCATCAAGTGCTTTGGATTTTTCACATAGAAGATAGAGATACATAAATCTTGAGTGGTCATCGATAAATGAAATAAAATATTTCTGACTATTTAAACAAGGTGTGGGAAAAGGTCCACAGATATCCGTATGAATAATTTCAAGAAGCTCACTACTTCTTTTGGCACCTTTAGTGGTCTTGTTAGTATGCTTTCCCTTTATGCATTCTACATAAGTACTAAAATTAGTAAAGTCAAGGTTTTTAAGAATTTCTTCCTTTACTAATCTCTTAATTCTTTTGAGAGAAATGTGCCTTAAACGTTTATGCCAAAGCATGGACGGATTTTCATTTACAATACTTCGCTTAGTACCAATGTTGGTATGTAAGGCTATGAGACTTGTTTCAAAAGTAGGATCTAATGAAAGCTTAAATAAACTTTCAACTAAAAAACCACAACCAACAACTTTATTATCTTTAAGCAGTTCAAAAGAAATATCATGAAAAAGAAAAGAAAAACCAATATGTGTAAGCTTAGAAACAGAAATCAAGTTTCTAGAAAAAAACGGAACATAGAAAATGTTTTCTAATGACAAGCAAAAACCATAATTCAAAACAAGTTAAAAAGTTCCAATAGCCTCCATATGTGAACTCATTCGATTTCCTGCATAGATGTTTTGTTCACTTCCCACTGGATTCCATAGGTTTAGAAAGCCCTGCACATTATTAGCAATGTGAATTGTAGAACCTGAATCAATCCACCAAGTATTGCTAGGAGCTTCAATAAAATTTGATTCAAAACAAGTTAAGGCAAAATTACCTTTCTTTTCAAGCCACTTCTTGTATTTGAGACAATCTTTCGTCATATGTCCCACCTTCTTACAGAAAAAGCAATTCATCTTTTTCCCATTTTGCTTCATTTGGACAGTCTTGTCGACTCTGGGAACACCATTACCTCTTCTCCCATTTCCTTTATCATGAGTCACCATATGAGCACTTTCAGGTGTCTCATGCTTTAGTCTCTCTTCCTCTTGAACACACATGGTCAAAAGTTCATTAATAGACCATTTATCCTTATGTGTGTTATAAGAAAATTTAAAAGGACCATATTCCATAGGAAGTGAGTTAAGAATGAAATGAATAAGAAATGACTCGAAAATTTCAACTTCTAGGGACTTAAGTTTAGCAGCAATATCCTTCATTTCTATGATGTGTTCACGCACACCTTTACTCTTATTATACTTCATGCTTGAAAGCTTCTTCATTAGAGTGCTGGCTATGGACTTATCAGAGCTAACAAACTGCTCCTCAATAGCCTTCATATAAGCCTTAACCTTATCACAATCGAGAATGGATCCCCTAATGCTTTTGCTTATATAAGACTTAATGAGCATTAAACTTACGCGATTTGATCGCTCCCATCAGTCATAGTTAGCCTTTTCCTCTTGAGCACTACCTTCCGTAGGGATGGGTGGTTCATCCACACGAAGTGCTAAGTCTAATCCCATAAACCCCAAGGTCAAAAGAATGTGCTTTTTCCAATCAACATAGTTATCACCAATCAACAAAGGAATACGAGATTCAAGCAAATTACTAGAAATAATTGCAATACAAGGATCACATAAATCAATGCTACGAATAAAATTTAACAAGTAAATTCAAGCCTTCCTATGGGCAGAGGTGCAAGACATGCATAGAATTTACAAGTTTCATGTACAAATACCATAATAAATCATGCCTATGGGTATAGAAATATCATGATATTTGATCTTGATTAATTATTACTTCCCTATGGGGCCAAGTAATAATTTCTTTATCACATGCCTAGTATGCTATGGCTACACGTAATCATTACAACTTTTGATCAAAGAATGCATGGCACAAATTACTTTAATAATTTATATATATTGATCCAATATTTATTTAACATATAATATTAAAGCATAATTAAATTAATGAATTATAAATCACGAGTAATTAGCTTCATATGTCCTATAAAGAAACTTTATTATAAGACATCACGTTAACTCTATTAAAAAAATAAAATAAGGAATGATTATTATAACTCATTGAAAACAACAACGAAAGTGATAAAAAAAATAAATATAAAAGAGGGGTTTGTGGTGCGTAGCTTACAATGTGCAACAATTAATTTTATATATATATATATATATATATATATATATATATATATATATATATAATACTTTAATGCTAACATATCCCATAATAACATTTTGGCCATACTTATATATTCAAATTGACTTGTAATGCTAGAAGAATATAAAAAAACAAATAACAAGGCTACAAGCCTAGCTCTAATACCAATTGTTGGACCTCTATCATGAATACTAAATAATATTCATTTAATTTGTCATTAGTCCTTGATATAAAGCAAGAGTAACTATAAGATCTTAAATATAGAAAAGATATAAAGGGTATGATGTGGAAGCTTACCTCCACTTGCAGCCATTGTTATCACAAGAAAGAAATGAATGCCTAAATCTCACAATAAAGTTTAGAAAGAGAAAGAAAGAAAATAGAAGGTTCTTCTAGCCTTAGCCTTTTCTGAGGTGTGTGAATCAATGGAGCATCACAGGCTATTTATAGGTAAGGCAAGGAACCCCTTCATAAAATCAAAAACCGTAACTGTCCCTTAATTGGCTCCTCCATTAAAAGCCAATAATACTAATTAAAAGCTAATAATTCATAATTAAAAGCTAATAATTCAAAATTTGTAACTGTTACATGAAATTAAATTATGAATATTGCCAAAATATGAGCCACATTCATGTTATTTTCCAACATCATTCCCTTTTGAATTAACCACCTAAAAATGTTTACAACATCAATATCCATCCCATTGAGTATATAACATGACATCATAGTAGTGGAAATTGCAACATCAACCAAAGTATTATGTGAAAAATCTTGTGTGACATCTCCACCCCAAAAGTATATGTCAACAAGAGCACTTTTTAAATAGACATTGAAAGGCACCCTATGTCACACTATGTAACTATGAACTTCCTTACAACATTCGAGACTCCTACATATTTAAGGATAAAAGGAAGGAAACTTGTAGAAGTGACTGAATTTGGTCTGACACCACCATAGATCATTGCATTAAACAAAGTTGCAACCTTATATGTAAATACATTTTGTACATAACCAATAATCAACCCATTCCAAGTTACCGTATTGGTTTGTAGCATTGTATTAAATAACTAGCAAGCACAAAAAGGTTCCCACATTTTGAATACATGGCAACTAGAGTGTTTGCTACTTGTAAATCAAACTCAAACCCATGACTAATATAAGACCATTAAGTTAAATACCAATACAAAAATTCCCTTTTGTAACACATATAGACAAAATACAAGTAAACATTACCAAATTTTTGTCAAAAATTTTCACGCTTCACATAACCATTGAGCATGACATTCCCAAGATAGTGTCTCTGAGAGACAATTCATCGAATATATGCCTTGCATCATGAATATAACCATTATCTATATACAACTTGATCAAAGTACTACCAACAAACAAGTCCACATGAAACTCCATTAACCGAACCATATTATCGTTGAATTAAGTGTCACATTTTTTTTTTAAGAAAGTGTCACAGTTATAATAGTTTCAATCTTTCAATTTATTTCTAGAATCTTATAATGCTGATGTTTTCACTCTAAGCAAGGCGTGTCCATTTTTAACTTTAAGCTTCATCAGCGCTTGTATATATATCTTTATGGTATTTTTTAAAAAAGAACTTCTATAAATATATTTTATCAAACAATTTTTAGCTTAAAACTAATTTTTAAGTAAAAAAATAAAAGGTTCAATTTTTATGTAGCATCAATATAAAAAATGTCAATCAATCAAAAATTATAATTGATATGACTTTTAAGACAATTATTATAGAAATCAATAAACTTACTATATATATCAAGTTGTGATTAGAAAACAATTTAAAATTTTTTTATATTGTTAATGCATAGACTATTTTTTTAAAATAAAAAAATACCAAACAGTTTTACCCTAACTATTTAAAGTTTTTTAACTTCAGTTTATAAGTAATTTTTTAGTTTAATAAAGTCAGACCAAGTAAACTATGTTTTGGCTAGTGTCCATGTCAAACAGCCTTTGAGCTAACGGAGCAACTGCACAATCACAAGACGCATAAATGGACAGAAAAATTCCACCCAAAATGGGAGAAAATAAAAAAGAAAAAAATATGCACCAACGAAACCCAAAAAGGAAAGTTAACAGAAAAAAAAAAGAAAAGAAATGTTGTGGCCAAGAAGCGGATAAGGTACCCTCGAAAATTGTCTTCCCTCGCAGATCCCACCAATTCATCCGAGCTAGAGATTTAAAAGGTGACACATTGCACGAGTTTGGTAACAAATTATAAATTAAAATCCTCCCCGCCACTCACAAACAGAATCAGTTGAGTGTAGCAGCATCAGCATTCAGCATGGCCATGGCATTTGAAACGAGTCGCTTTTATCTATCGCGCCCAACTTCCTCAACACACTTCTTATTTTCCTCCAGTCTCACACTACCGAAACCTGTTTCGCTTCCATCTCGACTCTTCCATTGCCGATCGAAACGCCTCATTTTGACGCCGAGATTCGCGGTGAGAGCCTGCGCGGTGAACGTTGAGGAGAAGGATGTCGCCGGAAAATCGGGAGAGTGGGGGAAGGTTTCTGCAGTGTTGTTCGACATGGACGGCGTGCTCTGCAACAGCGAAGAACCTTCTAGAAGAGCCGCCGTCGACGTGTTCGCCGAGATGGGCGTCGAAGTCACCGTCGACGATTTTGTGCCGTTCATGGGAACTGGTACTTCTCTAGGTTTCTGGTTTTTGTTTTCTGAACTTTACGCTTCAATCTCCATCGTAATTTCTGAATTCTCTTATGTGTTTTTGGCTAGTTGCCTTTTCTACCTATCATTTATTTAGCGTGTGTTTGGAATGTCACGTTAATCCACTGTGAGAGAAGGATTGACGTTGAATGTGCATTGGAAAGCGAGAATCACATAAAACAAACTCACTGTAAGAATTGGAGAAACGTTGTTCATTTTATCTAAGGAATCTCAACTTAGAGCTAGGTGATGGGAATTACTAAACCTGTCTATGTTGTGCTTTGTTGCAAGTCGTTGCATAAACTTGGACAAAAGTTGAGGGTTGTGTTAGGTGCTCGATAGGGAATGTAGAACTTCGTTGAACTTCTATGACATGGATCGACTAGGCGATAGTGTTAATGCTAGGTTATTATTGCAAATCAATAAACTATGTGGCTCTAGTAAAGTATCAAATGGGCAAGAGTCACAAACTGCATTGCCGTTTGAATGTAGTGACGAAGGCTTGGTTGTTGTTGGGTGATGGGAATTACTGGAGGGTTTGAGTTGTGTTTTGGAGTATGGGGTTTAATTAGGGGAAGATTGAATGTGCCTTGAAAAGTGTGATTCATCTGATCTATGCTTCGTGTGTTCTGTTGGTGTTGAGATGCTGTTGGTCTGTTGCACTCAGAGCTATCTTGCTTTTGCTTGGAAAGTCACTTTGTCAACCTTCATGCTTGCTGATGCAGTAGGGGTGTAAATACTCTGTGTATTTCACTCCTAGTTGTGGTTCTTTCTTGCTATAGCCTTCAAGGTTCACTCTTACATACACCCGAAAGAAAAGCGTGCAAGGGACTGACTAGCGGAAAAGTTATTATTGCAATTAAAGGAAGAAATTAGTACATGTTGAAAGGAATATATCTTTTATAATTTGTTATGCATACCTGTTTTTGGGTCCATGGGAGGCTGTATAGCAATGGGGCCAACCCACATGTTCCTAATGAAATTTGAACCTACTTACCCCAAGATGGAGTATGTAGTGCTCAATGATTGAGATTTCTCCTTGGGACATCTAACCGAGCTTTGGTTGGGCTTATCCTATGTCACAAAGGATTCAAATTGTGTTGGATTGGGTTAAAATGTAGTTGAAGTGCTTAATTTTTTTAAACCCAAACTGCTTTCCATTTAAAAAGAATTTATTAAAGAGGAGTGCTAGCATCACATTTTTTAACACACTCTCTCTTATTAGTTAAAGTTTATTGAAAAACTACAAAATCATGAGAGAAGTTCATTAAATAGGATGTGGGACCTACAAAATTTTGTAATTTTCAATAAATTTCAACCAAAAGAAAAAAGTGTGTTCCTAACATTTCTCTTTATTAAATTAAACAATTGCTATGCAACACTTGCATCTTTAACAACAACTAAAGCCTTTTCCCACTATGTGGTTAAGCGAAATAAATACAATAACAACAACAATGAAGTCTTTTTCCACTAGGTGGGGTTGGTTATGTGGATCAATAGTAGCCATAATGTTTTGTTGTGAATCATGTTTTTAGACAAACCATTGACCTCTTGATCCTTCTTAATTGTTTCACCTATAGTTTTAAGGTGAAATAAATAAATAAATGGATAGAAATTGTTGGTCAAGTTTGGTCTAGAGATTACATGGTAGGATACCACAAAACTTTGGTCATCATAGCTTAGAAGAAAAATTAGAATGCTGGTTATACCAAACAATTGAATGTGGTAGCATCCATTTCCTATCTTAAAACTAGACAAAAGAGCACAACAAGAAAATAACAGATTCCTATCATGTCATTCCATTTTTTAAATTTCTTCATCTTTTTAAGTTCCATACCTGCTATGTGCAACATGAAGCAAAGAATGTGTTCCATGTGCCTTTTTACTAATACGCTCTTACTGCATTCTGTTTTTGCTTTGATCTGATTATGTTCTTCAGCAGATAGGCACCATTTTGTTTTGTTGAATTGCTAATTTGATTATTAAGCTTTTACATTATTCATTGCTTTTTTATTTTTTTATTTTTTTTAAACATGAAAGGAGAAGCAAACTTTTTGGGAGGTGTTGCTTCTGTTAAGGGAGTTAAAGGATTTGACCCAGAAGCTGCAAAAAAAAGGTTCTTTGAAATATATTTAGATAAGGTATTTATATTTCTCTTGATGCTACTTTTTATTTCTTCTACTCCATATTGCCTAAAGTGTTGTCACTTATCTCAGTATGCAAAACCAGATTCTGGAATAGGATTTCCAGGTGCCCTTGAACTCATTTCTCAGGTATGTAATACTAAATGGTTTGATTGCTTTGCTGATTCATCAAATAACTAAGAAAGGACATGGTACCACCTAACAGTGTAAAAGCAAAGGGCTTAAAGTGGCTGTTGCATCTAGTGCTGATCGTATAAAGGTTGATGCAAATCTAGCTGCTGCTGGTTTACCATTGTCAATGTAAGCCAACATTCTGAGTGATTTGTTGAGTGGGCATGGAGATATTGACCTTCAACTATTGCTGCTTTGCTGATAATATGCAGTATATATATATATATATATGTGGAATTTTTTACATTATTTCTTCAATTAGTTAGGACCACATTAAGGTATTAATCCATAATCCAAGATGAATAGTAAGGTCACTGCATATTATATGCTAAGTTGTAGGATCTTTAATTTAAATGAGGCACAAACAGCATACATTTGCTCTTACATTTCATGCCTGAATTCATTAGCTTGACTTTAATTGTAACCTGCACTGTATAGAGGTTGTTCTTATTGTACAATTGCATTTGTTATATTAGGTTCGATGCGATTGTGTCTGCAGATGCTTTTGAGAATTTGAAACCTGCTCCTGATATTTTCTTAGCTGCGTCAAGAATATTGAATGTGCCCCCCAGTGAGGTATATGCTACATTGCTACTAGATTGAGCTTATCATTAGAGGCCAAAGTTGTATTTTTTTGGATGATTGACTTTGTAGAGCGGTGGTGTTTTATTGTTAACGATATAAAATAAAGCCAATCACATATCTTCATCTAAAATTGTAAGCTTTTGGGATAGTTGGTCTATGACATTTAATCAGAGCCTCACCAAGTAGTCTAGAGTTCGATCCATCTTGCTCCCATTCTTCTAATAAAAAGTTGGATTTTAGCACAAGGTGGGTCGGCCCTAGCATTTGTCCATGCTTTAAGTTTAGAGATGTGATAGAGATGTAATATAAAACTGTTCATGTATTTTCACCTAACAACTTAAGCTTTTGGGATTGTTGGTTACTTGGTTTTGTGACAATGATTGTTAGTTATTAGGATAACAAAAATATGCAGATAGTTCGTTACTATTTGTGGCTTTTGATTTCATAACTAGGATTTTGATTTGGGATTTTATCTTAATTTAAAGTTAGTTTATTTTATCTTTGGACTTGGTTAGTTTTATTGTGTTGAGGTCTTAGTGTGTTAGGACCTTGTTGGTCTATATATAGACCCTCATTGTAAACTTTAATTAGCCTTGTTTATTGAATGGTATCGAGGTAGTGTTTTTCGTGACTCTTTTTTGCACTTCTCCTTAAAAGTAGGGTCAAACACACTTTTAAAGAAGTTCTAAAAATTAAAAGGATTATTTTTTAGTGAAGAAAAAAATTAGAAAAAGAACTTCTCATAAAGCTAATACAAGGACCTTCTAGCCTCTATTTTTGAAACACCATAATTGCTCCCCCTTGCTAGACTATTGCCTATGTATCCTTCTTCAATGTTACCACTGTTAGCCATCCTATTCTTTAGTGTGATGTCGCTCGCATATCCGTCATAGTCGGCCTTGCACAACCGCAGCCTCGCCACTGTTGGTGTCACACAATCACACCCTCACCATCCTATCATTGAATAGGTCACAAGGATGCTATTTTATTATTTTTCTAGGTTGAATAGGACTTATGAAAACTCTTTTTCTACTTTCTGCAACTAGCACACCATGGCATGAACACATCTACATTCCAAGTGCATGAAAGCGCATATAGAATCTTCACTGATAAAAGTTGATTTAATTTAGAAAAATTATTTGATTTTGTTCCAAGTGCAAAATGAAAGCATGTGCTGATCTACAAATGTGAGAACCATAGAAGTCTATGGAGTTAAGGGTAGAAATAGGTCAGGTGGCCTATTAGGGATCTATGGCATGGCTTGCATAAGTCTTGGCCTGGTCTGACTCGTTTATTAACAAGGCTAGGTTTAGGCTTTTAAAAAGCCTATTTAGGTAAAAGGGCTAGGCCTTAGGTCTTTAAAAAAGCCTATTAAGTCTAATAGACCGATTTATTGATATACATATATAATAAATTATTATTATATTATATATTATGTTATATGATATATAGATGATTATATATAATACATATATTAACATATAATAATATAAAAAATGTGTAATTGGCCTTTTTATGTCAATAGGCTTACCAGCCTTTTTATAGGCCTTATAAGAAAATAGGTTTTTAAACAGGCTTATAGGCCATGACAGGCTTTATGCATGCTAGGCTCAGGCCTTTAAAAAAGGCCTATAATAGGTGTTGGAAATCCCACATCGATTAGTAATATGGCCAAATTAGTTTATATAAGTGGAGGGCAACTGTCACTTTACAAGCCGGTTTTGTAAAGTTGAGTTAGGCCCAAACTCACATTTTAAGATGGTATCAGAGCCTATCCTAGCGATTATTATTGGGCTTATCGTGCTACCCACTATCGGGCCTTTATCGGACCGCCTGCAGATTTCTTCACCTCGACATGTTCAATTCTCGGTGTGAGGGGGGTGTGTTGGAAATCCCACATCAACTAGTGATATAGCCAAATTAGTGTATATAAATGGGGAGCAACCCTCACTTTATAAGCCGGTTTTGTAAGGTTGAGTTAGGCCAAAATCCACATTTTAAGAATAGGTAATAGACCAGGCTCAGGCTTTATTTGTTTAATGAAGGCTAGGCTCAGGCCTACCAAAGCCTGGCTTGGTAGCCTATTTCCACCCCTACCTAGAGCAATCCCTCAAGGTGTGGTACCCATTATGGTAATTTTAACTAAAATTATATACCTTTTATGGTAAAAGAATTACAACTTTATCAAATAGCTTTTACTTTTATTTTTAAGGTATTGTTTTTAGCTTTAACATAAAAGTAGTTTTTAAGATTAAAAAATTGAGCCGAACCTAAATTTCCCTATTCAGAGAGTATCTAAGATTTGAGTTGGAGGAGTACTCATGGTTTATTAGGAGAGTATCTTGCTAAGAAAAGTATTCTTAGATTGTTTTCCATCTGTATGGCATCAATTTAGTATCAGTAGCTCAGTTTCGACACCACTTCCAATTTTTGGCCTTTTTGTTCTTCCCAATCACAAGATTTCTGCATTTTAGGACCTTTTTTTTGGATTTAGAGGATTGAGATATGTCAAAGTTGAGTGTCGCAATGATGTCGCTGGAAGCCCCACCAACAACCTAAATGGCAGCTGCCACCAACAGTACATGCACAGTAAGATAATATTTTGGAAAACTGACTACATGATGACGTTTGGAGGGCCCCAATCTTCCAGGATGCAATAAGATGCATCTGGAGTTACTAAGTGCATGGACTCTAAGTTTACCGAGTCTCAGAAGTTATGATAATCTGCATCTATTAACTATTAATGCACAGCTTAGATCAATATGCCATTGAATTTGATATCCTTATGTAAAAGGATGGTTGTATTTTCTCTTAAACATCAAAAAGTAATCTCCTTATATGTATTCCCAGTGTATTGTTATAGAAGATGCGCTAGCTGGAGTTCAAGCTGCCAAAGCTGCTCAAATGAGGTAAGTATTGACCTTTGTGTTTCCTGTGTTAAAAAAGAATATTAATAATGGTTGCCTGAACTTACCAACTCAAATCAATTTCTAGACTCCAAAATCACTATATGTTTATGTATTTCAAATGTAGAATAAAAAATATTTACATGATTGTTTTCATTGTTTGCAGATGCATAGCTGTAAGGACCACATTATCAGATGAGGCTTTGGAATCTGCCGGCCCAACACTTATCCGAGATGACATAGGAAGTGTTTCACTTGATGATATTCTCAGTGGTGGCTCTGTTGGATATAGTATGTAGTCTTGGGAGTTTGTTGTAAATCTATCTTTTTCCTTTAAATTTTCTTTGTTGCCTTCTTTGATGTAGAATGGTAAAGCCACATTTGTTCCATATTTTAAGAACACTGAGCTATGAGTACTCCATGTATTGCAAATCCTTCTCACTTAATGCAAAATGCACACTTTATTACTAGGTTAATTACTCTATTTTGTAAAGTTGTTTCTTTTATTAAAGTATAACTTTTAGTTAGAATAGTTATTTTTCTGAAAATTATTCTTGGATAGTGCTCAAGAGTGTAGATATAATATTGCACGAGGTCTTATCTAGACATGCCATTGCAGATAAGAGGATGCAGGGCTCTGAAACACTAAATAATTTTGCAGAGTCTTCATCTGCTGTGCTTGCTGGACGGTAAGACAGTTTTCTGTTGGTACTTTTTTTTTTCTTTACATTCTCTCTTCTGAAATCTAAAGATTTTCTTCCAAAGTTCATAAGGTTTGCAGTATTAGCATCATTTGCACTGCTTTTAACCAGTTATGGTGGTGTTGATGATGGATAGATAACTACTACCTATAGAGAATCAAAACTTAGATTATAATTCAATACAAATTCTATTAACCTTTTTTGAGGCTTTATATTTTTCGTGTTCTTCAATTCCTTAAACTTTTTAACCATTTAATAGTACATCAATAATGTGCCTGCATTTGATGCATAATTAGAAATTTCAGTTCACATGGCCATTGGTGGTGATAATGGGGTTGATTAGGTCAAATTCAGATTTTAGTTCTTGTATTGAACTGGAATTGGCTTTTAATATATATTTTTCCTATTTAAAAAAGGAAATAATATGAAAAGGTAAAAAGTCTAAGGTTCACTAATTGTAAAATTTGAAGCAAGTTGCCTACGAATAGTAGTGTAATGTAATGCGGATCTGTTTGCCTTTATTCACAATGTAAACATCTAGATGGTTCATCAACTAGCCAACGGAGGATTCCTATAGAAGGAATTTTGATGTTACAATAGTTTGGTGCCATTCTCCTATATGATGAATAGTGGCTTTCCCATACATGTAATTTTATACCATGAAAGAAACTATTTATTTGTCTGGTATTTTTGCCTGTGCAACAAGCAGAACTTCTTGTTGATTTTCTATTATGAGGGTGCAGAAAATAATTTATGGGCAGGTTGCAGGGTTCTCGGCGTGATATACTGAGATTTGGAAGTCTGGGCATTGCTATCTCTTGCCTTTTCTTCACCTTAAGTAACTGGAAGGTACAATGATGTTGCACAAAATTTGCTGTAAAGTATATACTATACATATTTGGCTGAATCTTAGCTTTCAACTTTTAATCTTTTTGACAGAATTGATTTGCAAGTCAATTATGTGTAACTACCTAATCGCCATACTGCAGGTAATGCAATATGCTTCCCCTAAAGCAGTTTGGAATCAGTTGATTGGTGTTACCCAGCCACCCTTGGAGCAGAAAGAAGGTAATGAATCCATTTTATGCTGTTATAGACTTTGACCATTTTATCTATATTTTCCTATCTCACGACTTTAGTTGGTGCTATGTATAAATATGAATACAAAGGACTACTATGTTAGATAAGGATAAAAGATTTCATTTCTACTTTAGGTGCCAAATTCAAACTTTGGACCATAAAGGGACCAAAGCTTTATGGTCATGTCAAAGAAACAGTCAGCCTTAGAACTTAAGCTTCTAGACAGGACAGATAAAACCATTCATCTCATGATTAGTGCTTAAGTTAAATCTCTGGGCAAGTATGCTGGTATTGACTCTAGTTTTTTTTTTCCTTCATTTTTTTAAGTTATACTAAAAGATGAAGTAAAAGCCATATAATTATTGCTTTTTTGTTCTCAGATAGCTCAAGATATAATAGGATCCAGCAATTTGTGGACTACATATCTGATATGGAAAGCAGGTATAGTTGTTTACTCAATATTATCCAAAATATAGCTTGAAGAGAATATTTTCTATTGTCAGTTATTTTGTGTATGTAGAATTGTAAGTATTACCTCCTTTGGAAAAAAAACATAGATTGAACATTGAAGCATGGTCCATCCATGAGCAACTGTAGAAGTTGTAATCGTTATTAATATATTATGATCAATTTCTTTTCACTATTCAAGGGGAAATGCTCAGATTGTTCCAGAATTTCCGTCTAAACTTGATTGGCTGAATACAGCTCCACTTCAGTTTCGCAGGGTACTATTATTAAGTTTGAATTATAATCTGATGAAAAGATCTGCGATAATTCATTAGATTTTGATTCTATATTTTGGCAGGATCTGAAAGGAAAAATTGTACTGCTGGATTTCTGGACCTATTGTTGTATAAACTGTATGCATGTGTTGCCAGACCTAGATGTTTTGGAGAAAAAATACAAAGATATGCCGGTAATTTCTTATCATCAATATCATATATCAAAATATTTTGGTTATCAAATGTTGAATGATGTATGGCTCTGCTTAACACAACTTTGTCATACAATTAGAAAGTACTTTATGGTAAGAGCTTAAATTTTTCTAGATTTTTCTTGATTATTCTACACTTTTCTCTATGAAAAGTCATTTAGTTGTCCTGTTAATGTTTGATTTGAAAAAATGGGTTTTTTCACCTCAAAAGGAGTTAATATATATGTATTATTTGATGTCTGCTTTGTTTGTTCAGTTCGTTGTTGTGGGTGTTCATTCTGCAAAGTTTGATAATGAAAAAGATTCTGAAGCCATTCGCAATGCAGTTCTACGCTATGGCATTTCTCACCCGGTAAAGCCTGGATTTGGAATTCAATTAATATTTCAAAGGTTTTTTTTTTTCTGAAAAATTTAACATTGGTAAGATGGTTTTGGTCAGATGTTCAGTTTATGAAAAACCAATACTGTTTTGATCAGATGGTTTATTCTGCTGGCATTTTGTTTGTCTGATTGTATTCTTTGCTTTGATGTTTAATTTTGTTAATGATTTAGGGCTCTTGAACTCTTGCTTAATAAAGCATACTACGTCAAATATTTTGTTTCCTCCGTTTAGGTTGTCAATGATGGAGACATGTATCTTTGGCGGAAATTGGGTATAAATTCATGGCCAACAATTGCTATTGTTGGCCCCAGTGGTAAGCTTCTTGCACAACTTGCAGGAGAAGGTCACAAGAAGGTACTGATGAAAACATTTAATCTCCTCTCCATGTATTTTATTTTAAATTTTGTTGTGATATTTTTAAATAATGCAAGATAATTCTAGGATTATATGCATCTCATGTCATGCATAGTATGACTTTTACATTGCCATTACTAGTTTGTGTAATGTAATGCTAGAACTGTGATTGTGGGTATTATTAGAGATTTAGTGTAGATGAAAAGGAAAATGCTACCATGCTAGATAGCTGTATGAAACATATTTATATTTGTCCTACAATGAGCTGCGTGCATGGGTCTACCTAACCATTTTTTGGGACTGGTGATTTTGGACACATGCAACCATCTCATTAACAGATGGTAATACCATCTGTTGAACAAAAGGTCTTGTTTAAGAGCCTGTAACTATCTATTGCACAACCACAAACAGTTTTTGTAGTTGAGTAATTTTACAGACAGCAAAAATCAATCGGAGTTTGTCTGATAGGCCATAGAAAATTTATGTGGGCAAGAATAAGAAGCAGAATTAGATTTATTACGCCTGAATTATTAGTGTTTGTGTAGTAATTGTGTCTTTATTTTTCTTACAATATGGTGATTAAAACAAATCTTGCATTATTCCTGTTTTGGAAAGGATCTAGATGATTTTGTGGAGGCTGCACTTCTATTTTATGGAAAAAAAAACATGTTGGACAATACGCCAATTTCATTGAGTTTGGAGAAAGATAATGATCCACGCCTATCCACATCTCCATTAAAGTTTCCTGGAAAGCTAGCAATTGATGTCCTTAATAACAGGCTTTTTATTTCTGACAGCAACCACAACCGCATAGTGAGTGCTCTACCTATCTCACTCCCCCCCCTTTCTCTTTCTCCATGACCACATGATGCATAGTTATACAGGTTTTGCCTGGTATGAAAGTGATGAGTCACTAGCTTTAATTCTCATACAAACTATTCAGAGCAATATTTTAACACCATTTACTTATTTTGTTTGGTTTAGGAAGGAAAGGTAAAGGAAAGAAAGTGAAAGGAAAGAAAGAAAAGGAAAGAAATAGAGTAGAAAGTGATATGATTTTTTGGGTTGTTTGGTTGTGTAAAAAATGGAAGGAAAGAAAAGAGATATGTATATTAGAATGACACAAATATCCCAAATAAAAAAAGATATATAATAAATAAGGGTATTTTTGTCTTTATACCCATTTAAGCCTTGTCTTACTCTCTTTCTTTCCAAATTGAGAAGAAAGAATATTTGAGTGGGTCCCACAATTATTCTTTCTTTCCTTCTTGTTAAATGCTCTTCCAAACGGATGAAGGATTGGATTTTTTTTCATCTTTTCCTTCCTTCAAGAATCTTTCCTCTCCTTTTCTCCTATAGCAAATGATACCTTAGTGTGGATGGTAGTTGCTAGGTTTATAGAATTTCCCTGCTGTGGTCAATTCCTCAAGTTCCCTTGAGAAGTTATACAAGATATCTTTGGACAGTTGCCTCTGTAATATATTACTCATATATAAGATAAATCATGAATATCTTTTGAAGGAACCACGTAAAATTGCTTTAGAATTGCAAAAGAAGTCCATTCCTCCTAATTAATGTTGTCAAATGGCGGTCATGGCAGATGGCGGTGGTGGCTTTTCAACAGACTGCCATGATATGGCGGTGGTGTGGTGGGTTTCAAATGGCGGTCCACTGCGGAAAACTTTTTTAAAAAAAAAGAGCTTGGGCCATGTGGCTGACCCGAACCTGGTCCAAAAAAGGGTTTAAAACCCTACAACTAAATCAGAAACCCAAAGAAATGGCTCTATCTCCCTCTTGCATTACTTTTTTATCAATTTGTTGTTTTAAAATCTTGAACTTGATGAAAATGAGGTTGTTATTAGTTTAAGGCATTGTTCTTACGAGGCTTGTGATATTTTCCAGGGATTTATTCTATGATTCTTGGCATATTTGGTTAGAATTTTTAGTTTTTTATTTATTTCTGCTCTCTTTTTAGTATTTATACATATACATAATATTACTTTTATTTTGTCCACCATGGCTTCTGCTACATGCCGCCACGTCATCCGCCATATGTATAAGGTGGATTTTTGGCTTGCCACCATAGTCTGTCATCTACCATTGATATGTATAATTGAACTGGAACCCAGAAATCACTATCTAATACACAAATATTATTGTCCAAATTCAATCATAAAGATGAAACCCCTTAGATAAATTATGTGACTTAAGATATCCTAATCAAACTATGGATATGATATTCCAAGAACCAAAGTACTAAACCTAAAATTCCCAAATTATTAATAATAAAACCACGTGTTACCAAATAATACAAATTAAGCTTTAAATCCCAAATTGGCATACTTCATTCTGAGTTCTGACAAAGCATATAGCTCTAATATTTCTTCCCTTTTTTATTATGGAAGTAAGTTGTGTTTGTTTACTAAAATTATCAGTAAGTCATCTGGCCATGTTTGGTATTCAGGTGGTTACTGACCTTGATGGGAATTTTATTGTACAAATTGGGAGCAGCGGGGAGGAAGGTTTGCTGGATGGTTCCTTTGATGGTGCTACTTTTAACCGCCCTCAGGTACAAAATAAATAAGTAGATCATGTTTGAGCTTCTAGTGTACTTAGTTCTTGCTTAATTGTAGCATTTCATCAATATGAGGTACATGTTTTTTTCCCCCTCTAGGGCCTTGCTTATAATGCAAAGAAAAATATCCTGTATGTTGCAGACACCGAAAACCATGCTTTAAGGTACATGACAGCTTCAGAAAATCAATAGTCTGATTTTCATTTTATGTTATATGTGACAGCATCCGTGCTTAATAGATATTTTAATGGTAAATTCAGTCATAGAAAACAGTTGCAAGACTCTTGCTTTGTGAACTATATGCCATGCCTGCTTCATAAAACCGGTCTGCATATAATTTCATTCGTAGAAAGTTTAAGAAAATATTCGTGTTTGATTTGATAAAAGAACTTTGGTGCTATATTCATATTGAATGTGAGTCAAGCTGTTGTATGCAAGTTCAATGGATCAATTTATTAGTTTAAAATACAATAATAACTTTCTGTTCAATATCTTCAATGAAATAGTTTCTTGCTGTTGGGTCTAACATTTATTTCTGTTTTAAAAGGGAAATTGATTTTGCTAATGAGAGAGTGCGGACTCTTGCCGGAAATGGGACCAAGGGAAATGATTATGTTGGAGGTGGAAAAGGAGACACTCAGGTAATAAAATTGATTAGTAAATGTTAAGAATGAGTAGCAGTTGCAATGATATATGGCTAAGAATCTAAGATGAACCACAAAGTTAGACTCCTTGATGTTTTTTTTTAAATTTATCATCTTTTCATTAAATATGATTCTGATAGGCTACTTAATGGACCAAAAAGTTAGACTCCTCAATTTCTCCCCTTTTCCAGCTCCTCAATTCTCCTTGGGATGTCTGCTTTCATCCATTTGAAGAAAAAATTTATATTGCCATAGCTGGCCAACATCAGATTTGGGAGCACAATTTATTGGATGCAACTACGAGAGCATTTAGTGGTGATGGTTTTGAAAGAAATTTAAATGGATCAAGGTATCACATCAAATAAAGATACCCCTTCCTGACGTCAAACTTTATTTACATTTCAGTTGTTCTTCTGTGGATTCTATTATAGTAACCTTTGAATACCATGATGCTTAGAATATATTGTATGCTATATTACAGTCATTATGCATATCTGTATGCTATATTAATACTAATATGAATTTTTATGTTTTTGTGGATATCAATTTTTATGTTTTTATTTATATAATTTATTTGAGGGAGAATGTATTGTTTTCGTGTAACAAGCTAAAACTTACTAAGCTTTTAGCTTGTTACACGAAAACAATACATTCCCCTCAAATAAATTATATAAATAAAAACATAGAAATTGATATCCACGAAAACAGTGGTTGGACCGAAAAACAGTTGCCGAAAAAAAAAATGGTTCTTGATTAGATCGAACCCCAAGGTTGACAACTACTTCACGAACAGAGATGAGGCTAGTGAATTTGGGACAGAGGCCCAATGCTAGTGTTCTGGGAAAAAGACGGGGCTAGTGGATCTAGGACAAAGATAGGCCAGTGCATCTCGCAAAACATATCCCAAGAGAGCCAAACAACCATGTTGAGGTGGTGAACGAAGGCATTGTGAGTGAACAAAAAAATAGAAATCTACCCAAAATATTTAAACTTGAAAGAAAGGAAACTTTCATAAGTAGAGAGAGTTGCCATCGGGCTAAACGGAGACTAGCACAAGGTGTGTCATCGAAAAAGTTTGCAGTGGCTGACAAGAAAGTCAACAAAAGAGTCATTGTCACTTGTCAGAAAGTCAGGTGGCAGGCGGCGAGCCATCGGTGGGTGGCGGGTAGCAGGCCTCTTAGGCTCTAGATACCATGTTGAAAAAGGGAAAATGAGAGAATATTGACTGAATTTGTGTGTATGAATTACACCACGGAGCTAGGTTTATATAGGCTTATTACACTAAATGCACATAATTAAGGAAGACTTTGTTCTTCCAAATCAGATGAGTTTCCTATAAACTAGATATGAGTTGCCTATAAAGCGCTATATAATAATAAATACAAAATATATGATTCTGATTTTCAACATATACTAACATGATTTGATATCAAATTTATGGTATTCAAAACTGTAGATGATTGTGGCAATCAAACAGAATCATTTCTTTCCCTTTTTAGGTACAACATTTATAGGAAGAACTATTTTCTCCTGATTCTTAGGTCCAAATTAGTACAGAATATCTTCTCCTGATTTTTAGGTCCAAATTAGTGTATATAATCTGCCTTGTATCTCTTTTATTTACCCTCATTGTACTGATTCTACAAGTGAAAAATACAATTCACTTTTTCTATAAAAAACAATTGAAGAAGCAAGAAGAAGATTACTCTTGTTCCAAGGAAAATAAATATAGTTTTGATGATTTAGCCTCTTGATGAGTGCAAAGTTGTAATGTATGTTTATGTATGTGTGTGTGTGTTTGTGGTCTTGCATGATTTATTTTTATCCTTGATGGTTTGATGGTAATGAGCTCAAGATTTAAGACTTAAAAGTTAACAAAGTGGAAATATATTTTTTATAAGTCTAAAATTGGATAAAACTAACTTTTAAATTGATAAGAAGTAAAAGCCATAGTATTAAAACCTTAGAACAATTCAATCCTATATTAAAGAACCATTTAATTGGTTAAGTTAACTTTGTAATCGATTAAAATCGTTTAATTTCGTGTAAACAGTGAAAATATACACTGTTTTAACTAGTTAAATCAATATGTAATCAGTTACATGTTTTCTATTTTAAACTAGTTACAACATTATGTAATCAGTTATTTCAGCAATAACCAATTACCTAATTCTGTAACTAATTACATAATATAAAGCTGTTTTGTCCTATATGAAAATAACTAGTTACAAAGTTATGTAATCAGTTATTCCAGTAAAGGGAAATTCGAATGGCCCCTGTTTTAACTAGTTATAAATGGAAATAACTAGTTAAACTCATTAAAACTTCATCTTCCAGATTTCTAATAACAAAATAACTGATTACAAGACAATATAACTAGTTATTCCAGTGAGCTCTCTATATAAAGTGAACCTTAGTGAGTCTTTCAAAACACTTCTATAACTTCACTTTTCTAAATTTGAGAGCGAGCTTTTCTAGAGAGAATTCATACTATTCTTCTACTCCACTACAAGTTTTAGATCAAAGATCAAGGAGCTCATCATGGATCAATCTTGAGGATAAAGAAAAGTCTTTTCTTTGGTAAAGTTGATTGGTTCTTCATTGTTCTTCATCTATCATAGACTAAGGTGATATCTAACTTTCTTCTAAATTGATTTTCGTTCTTGAGAGCATGTCTCTCATAACCTCTTTGTGGTAGGTTTCTACAAGAAAGGAATTCAAGCCTTTCTTGAAAGAGTTCAAGAAACTTGACTGTGTGATTTGTTTGATTGTAATTCTTGTATTTATGCATAGTGTTTGTAAACATTTGAATTACTTAGTGATAATCCCAATCGATTTGATTGGAAACTAGATGTAGATCACAGTAGTAGTGATCGAACCAGTATAAATCTTGTTTCCTCTCTCTCTTTCCTCTACTCTTTTGCTAGCATATTGTATCTTGATCACTTGCATTTAAAATCATAAAGATCTTTGCATAGAAAAGTTAAAGATAAATTGATCTAATTCTATTTCATTTGTATAACCAAATCAATAAGATTCAAAGTTTTTGAAAAATCTAGTTATTCATAATTGAAAAGAAATTGGGAATTCTTGAAAATTTTGAAAGATCCAATTCACCCCCCCTCTTGGATCCAGCCCTTTTGTTTAACAACAATGTTTCTGCATCCCTCTTTTATTTGTCTTAGATTGCTTCTCTAATATTTCTATACTCACCTCTTCTCTTGGTTATCAATATTGATTCAACATTTTTCACTCTGATTATTTGATCTTTCCTATACTTATTTTATAATGTATTCATCATGTATCCACTAAGAGCTTATGTCATTGTTATTTATAGTGACAATGTCATGATTTATTTGCTCTAAATTTTCATTTCATTGTTGTTTAATCTGCTGGGAATTTCTTTGAAGCACTTTCAGTAACTTGGGAGTTGAAATTGTCTTTCTAAGAAATGGCTGTGGCCAGTCTTAAATATGACAGTGAGGACCTGTTTGTCCGTGCTTTTTAAAGAAAAGTGTTTAAAAAATATAATTATTTTTTTTTAAAAAGCAAAAACCTGAAAAAAGTTATTTTAGTGTTTTCTTGTGAGCTAAAAATAGTAACTCATGAAAAAAAATAAAAATCTACAGAATAATTTATGTTACAAAAGTCTTTTTTTTTTTTTTTCAAGCTAAAGAAACTGGCCTTTGATTGTTCTATTTTATTTTATTTTCAATCTGAAGTGTCAGTTTGGCATTCCCTTAAAAGTTGAGGTGAAAATTTTGGGAAAAAGCTTTATATGAAGAATTTTATGAAAAGCTCATTCCTGAAATTTTCATCCTTAATTTGGCCAATTTAAGGGGATACAAAACTGGTGTAAATTTCAGGGATGATCTTTAAATGAAAAATTGAATGAAAAAATAATCCCTGAATTTTTGTCACCCTCTTTTAAGGGGACAATGAAACTGATTCTAATGTCAATGATGACTTTATTATTAGTTTTTCTAGGACACATATGTATATTTGTGCTTGGTTGGATCATGGTTTTGAAATTATTGGTTACAGTTTATTCCATGTGTTCTGGTGATTTTTCGGTTAGAAACTCTGAAAATTTTCTGATCAATACGTATTTAATTATGTTTTGACTGAGATAGTTCTACAAGCACATCATTTGCACAACCTTCTGGTCTTTCATTGTCTCAAGGTAACCTGTGGCAACAATTCAATTGAACTTGGTTTTACATCAACTGTCAATCATAATAATAAACGTTTCACTTGATTTTGCATGATAAGATCTAAGGGAGATCTACATTGCTGATAGTGAGAGTAGTTCAATTCGAGCTATTGATCTGCGAACAGGAGGATCTCGGTTGTTAGCTGGTGGTGACCCAATCTTCCCTGACAATTTGTTTAAGGTAGTTTTAATATAATTTCAGAAGTCAATTACAAAGATTTCCTGTTTCATTTTTCCCCACTAATTTTTCTTCAATAATTAATTTTCTTTATAAGAATGAAAAAAACATTGCAGTAGATGAGCTTAGGTGTTTCATGATACAAATGTTTAACATTAGTGATATATTTATAACCTTTCTCTTTAAATTTTTTCTCCTGGTAACCTACCTTTATATTCTCAAATCTATGCAGTTTGGTGATCAAGATGGAATAGGCTCTGAGGTACTTCTTCAACATCCATTGGGGGTTATGTGCGGAAATGATGGTGAAATTTATGTCGCAGATAGCTACAATCACAAGGTAGACAACTCAGACCCAGTCACTTTCGAATTGTTATGGCTCTGGTATGCAGTATATCTTATAGAGAAACACCGACTGAATTATATACACACACCACACACACACACATGCTAAGTAAAGAATGAGTTTTTAGAATATTTTACATGTTGCTTTTGTCTTTACATACATTTTCCAATTTTCTGTTGCTGAAGTTTCCAACAATTCGCTCCTCATTTTGGATGTATTGTTCTCATAAGGCAAGAATTGACTGGTCATCCTTCTCTGGTTTCTATTAGGAATCAATATTTGATGTCTTGCAGGTTTAAACTCCTTTAAACATCAGATACCTACGGTAACCTTTTTGTGTCAAATCTTGCAAAGGTAGCCAATTCTTTTTCTACAAACCTGGTTAGGTCTTGTCTTGATTTAATTCTGAACATTCTTGTGCATAGTCAGATTTATGTCATCAAACTTATCTCTTGGAGGTTTGGAATCATACATGATACACTCACTTAGGAAGACACAATTTAATTAATTGGATTGCCAGACTTTAGCTCCATTATCCTCACTGACTGAATTTCCTAACTTCTCTCTGTTACGTTTCAAATTATCAGATCAAGAAGCTAGATCCAGCTAGTAAAAGAGTTAGCACCATTGCAGGGACTGGAAAAGCTGGTTTCAAAGATGGAACAGCTTTAAAAGCTCAGGTTGGTAAAATATTCTGTACTATTTTCCAAAATCATCTCCAAGTTGACATACAAATTCCAGTTTATACCCTCATTTTAAAATGTTGAATTGTCAATACAAGACATTCTGCTGTTGATTCCTTTTTTTTTCTTTCACATTAGTACATGCAAGAGTCGAACTATCAGTTGTTTCAAAGGTAGAATGACTTTGATGAAATAATTTTGGTGACGTATTGTTGGAAAGCCCCTTAATTGCGCTCACCGCTAGCCCTACAAGTGTCTCGAAAAGGGCTACCTATGGAGGGGCTGACCAGACAAGTTGAGTTAAGTGTCGTACTGTGGAGCCACCGAGATGTTGGTTCTTAGTGGATTGAGATTTTACATCGACTAAAGACATGGCCAGTATGGTCCTTATAAGGCTCTCATGCAAACCTATGCACTATATGCCTTAGAATTTGGGTTTAGGGTCTAACTTAATCCCACAAAACTGGCTTGTAAGATAAGGACTGCCTAAGCTTTATAAGCTCTATTTAAGCCATATCTCTAGTCGATGTAGGACTAAACCCCACCCTTGGGGTTGCAATTAAGGCAACCCTCAAAGAGGTTGCAATTAAGGTGGGCTAGGGGTGACCATGATTAAGACAACTTTCCAACACACCTCATGCCTTGGGCTGTCAGCTTGTAGCATGGCAAATGCAAGTGACTTAACAATGAATCTAGGATAGGCTTTGATACCATCTTAGAATTTGGACTTAAGGCCTAACTCAATCCTACAAAACCGCTTGTAATGTGAGGATTGTCCAAGCTTTATAAGCTCTATTTAAGCCATATCTTTAGTCGTTGTGGGACTAAACACCCTTGAGGCTGCAATTAAGGGAGCCCCCAAAGAGGCCACAACTAAGGCGGATGAGGGGTGATGGCAATTAAGGTGGCTTTCCAACAATTATAAATGACAATTTTGTGAAAAATGACTATCAATTCTTATAGGATTTGGAATATCAGAGGCTTTCTTTCTGTTATTTTTCTGCAAGTTTTTTAATGACCATAAGAATGTCAAAGAGAAGCACCACAAATATATTGATCTTTGCTTAATGATAGTTATACTATCTTCAAATATGCAACAAATTTTCTAGGATTTATTCTTTTGATGTGGTTTACTTTCTTTTTCTTAGCGTCTTTTTCCTATCGGTTTCTTCTAGAATGATTTCTTTTTTATTTCCTAAAAAGGGGAAAAAATGGAGAAATTTTTGCTATTTGATTTGATGTTGTTAATCTGACCAGTCTTGTTTCCTGTTCTTTATTTTGTACATCTATTATTTGTGAGAAAGAATTCACAGATTTGGATGCTTCTTTGTCACAATTCCATTTGAAGATAAAACAAGATGTTTCTTATGTTCTCAATATAAATGACAGCGTAAACAAGATGTTTCTTATGTTTCTTGTCATTTTTCTCGCAGCTCTCTGAACCGTCAGGAATTGTCGAAGGGAACAAGGGTACTGCTCTTTTACTGCAATCTAATTCATTGTTTTTAATGTTTGCACATATTACTCTTAATGAAGCTAAGAGAGAATAGAAACTTCTTTTACATATTACTCTCAATGTCATCCACATGTAGGTCCTCCTTCACATCATCCTATTCATGGAATTGGATAGTAGATAAGGCAAGAAACTGTTGTTTTCTTGAGAGAGCGTTCGCTGCCTTGTTATCCATACGTGGCTTATACTTGATCTTGAAATCAAACACTAACAATTTGGAGATCCACTTCTACTGTTTTACACTCATAATTTGTTGTTCAACCAAGAACAAATAGCGCCTCCACTTTTGAATAGCTAAAACTACAACCATTAACTCCTTTTCATAACCCAACTTACCTTGTGCTCTTTCTGATAGGGTCTTGCTCATCAACTAACTTGATCCAATTATTCGGTCTGAAATGAATTAACTTTAAATTGAGCTTAATCTTAGAATTTTTTTTTCTCTTTTTGTTTTCAGGGAGGTTATTCATAGCTGACACAAACAACAGCTTAATTCGATATCTAGATTTAAACACTGATGAAACTGAACTCCGAACATTGGAGCTTAAAGGAATTCAGCCTCCTAAACCAAAATCAAGATCTTTTAAACGTCTTAGACGACGACCATCAGCTGACACAATGCCAATTACCATTGATGCCATTTCATCAAATGAGGGAAACTTGTCTATTAAAATATCATTACCAAATGAGTATCATTTCTCCAAGGTCCTCATCCTTCTCCTTTCTTTTGTAATTCAATTCTTTGCATACATGCAGGATTATATATTTCATCGACTGTTGTCCTAAAATTCCATTGCAGGAAGCACGCAGTAGATTCAGTGTTGATATTGAACCTGAAGATGCTGTGAATATTGATCCCCTTGATGGATTCCTTAGTCCAGAAGGATCTGCAACTCTTCACTTTAAGAGATCCTCTAACTCTGCTTCAATGGGAAGAATTAATTGCAAGGTATGCCTCATTATAGAACTCAGAAGTTGGTTGGATTCTTAAATACTATAGTTTGCTTCAAGCCTTAAAACCTTTTCTTAGGTGTTTCATCTTTGATATTCTATTTTAATAGCACCAAGTGACAAAAGGAGGAAGAAAATGTTAATTAATATTAGAAATATCGATAGAAACTTGGGTAGTTGCTTACTCTAATGTTGGGAGGCTTAATTCTAAAGTGACTGACTTTCACCTCAATTTTGGTCAGCATTTTTATGTATTCAACTGCTATGATTATAAATCCACCTCATATAGCCTCTGGTGGTGGTGGTGGTTGACAAACCCATCGATCATCAATGTAAGAAAAATTATATTCACTCTTTACAGGTTTACTATTGCAAGGAAGATGAAGTTTGTCTGTACCAGTCTTTGCTGTTTGAGGTCCCCTTCCGAGAGGGAGCTTCTAACCCTGCCAAAGCAGACGTCACTCTTGCACATTTTGTGAAACCCAAAACTTCAACCAGCAACTTACTGCAGCCAGTTGGCTCGTGAGTCCGGGACACCTTAAACCAGGTTCTTCTAGTGCTTCTTTCTCTTGGTCATATTTTGTTTATTTTTCTGTATATAATAATATTCAAATGCTTGAGAGTCATGATCTTTCTTCTGATACAATCTATAATAACCAACAAAAATCAAGGTTTCTGTCTGCCCTTTCTTGCTTCTTTGAAGATGTCGTCATCATTGTATGATCATTTATTTTTATTATATACACACATTATTATAATGGTTATTTTGTGGATAAGCAAGGATGGATTGTCTACCAAGTCGGACAGTCGTGCACAGTCATCCATACGATGATGGTTTGGTGGCCAATAATTGAACATATTTGTATTTTTATGAAAAAATTATTGGATGGTTAACATGTGTTTTCAAAAAATGACTTACGAAAAGAAGAAAAAAAACTAATGCGTTTTGTGAATTATTTATTTTTCCGGTCCTTTTTTCCCTCTCCAACCTGTTTTGCTCTTAAAAAACTTTGGTGGCAAATAACGCAAACAACGGCGAAATATTTTTTATTAATTTTTCGTTGATTCATAAAAGTATGTCATGCCCTTACATAGCTAGCAAAGCAATTTAATAGTGTACAGGCTAGCCTTATTTAGTAGAACTTGGATTATAATATTAAGATAAGTCAAACATGTTTGTTTCACCAAATCCCAAATTAAGCAGCCACTGGCTATCAAATGTCTAGTAGTTTGGTTCAACCGAAAAGCACGATGTCAGTGAGTTTATTCCAAAGGCTTGATTATCATCTATACCGACGGGGAAATCTCGCAAGGACACATTTTTGTTGGATAATGGTCTGGGTATTCAGATTGTTAGAGAAAATCCACCTTGACAATAAACATTAAATGTGTAGGATATCCCGTCCATAACCCTATTCTCTTAACGCATATGGTACTTCTTGTAACCTATCACAAGCATTAGATAAATATTTAGTATAAAGAATATTTATTAATAAGTATGTGTAAGATGAATCTCTACAAAGTTTATTGTTGAATCGGAAGTTTGCATTACACTTGTCTTTCTTATAAAATGTCATTAATATAAAATTATTTTATTTTCTGCGGATATAACATTTTTAAACAAAAAAATATTTATTGTTATTTTTTGTCATTAATTTAAAATATTTTATTGTTCATTTGTATTGGAAAGGGCTTTGTTAAGAGATAAAATTTACTTCTATGATTTCTACGACTCTGATTGTCGACTTAGAAATACTCTTGGTGCGCATCTAAAAAATATTTATCTTTAATTTATAATTATTTCATACTACACTAATATAACATTTTAAACAAATAAAGATATTTATCATTTGATCGCATAATTGCTTACATTTTGCATGTGATGACTATTAAATTTGCTCCAATTTTATCGGATGTCCCGGAAGGGACGACTATTAAATTTGTATTGTTCAATGATTAAACTTTATAGTGCATCAATTATTGTATCAATAATTAACTTCATAACTTTCAAAACTTACACCATGGTAAGGTTGCTTGTTAGGTCAAGAACTTCAGCATACAAAAGATAATCAAATAGGAAAATACTCCACATTTATCCTCTAAATTGGCACGTTTATTTAGTATTAAGCTGTAGTCTTAAAAGTCAGCTTTGCTTAGTACTTATCATTTGGGTATGGAGTTCATCCATTGTTATCAGAACCAATAGAAAAATATTAGTAACTTATTTTAACATGCTTTTTCTAATTCACTCTTTAATATTGAGTGGGTTTGATGTAGGTTTCGGTAACTAATGAGTTTCTCTCGTTATAGACTTATATGAAATTCACCTGGTAATAGAAAATGTGTCCAGAGACATTCTTAGCCGTCTTAACAGGCAGGTGGAAAACCTATTTGATTTTCTAATCCAGTTAAGATGCAGAATGACCTTTGTATCCAAAAATGCTTCCTCTGTTTTCAACTTCTAAGAAGGGGAAAAAAATGCTTTCTCTTCTGTAGGTATTCTCAGGAAAAATTGGTCGCGGCAATTGGCAAATGACTTTTGGCGACATTATCAAGGTCAATCGTTCATAATGATCATCATAAGATGAAACCTTATTTTTACACCACCATAAATGTGTTCATTCTCAATTTCGTCCCTAATAATTTTTTAGCAATTTAATCCTTCATTGGTCATAATACGTATTTAGTCCTTTTCAAGATAAATTGTCGCAAACTTTAATAAAAAATATAAATTTTTTATTGGAAAATATAGCAGTGCACTCCTCCATGATTTTTAATGCAACACTTTCAATAATTTTTATTTATTTATTGATTTCTTAGTTAGTGTCCTGGGCTCTGATAAGCAAGACCCTATTTTAATTAGTGAAGCACCAGATTGCCAAAATATATGTGATGGACTTAACTGAAATTAAACACATCAATGAGGGATCAAAATAAAATCTGTCTAATTTTATACTAAAACTGATGAAAGTACATATGTAAATATATAAACAAGAAACTGATGAATATGTTATTTTAATTTAATGCAAGAAAACCATGATGGGAAGCATAGTGGCACCATTATGAATGTTATTTGTCTTATGCGGTCACTTGGTTTAAATAATCGTGTTATATTCACCCAAAAAAAGTAATCCTGTCTTATTATCTTGTTATGTGTTTGAGCTAAATTTGCAATCGGGATCATATTTTTTTGTGATGGAATGAGTATTTACAAACCTGATTTATTTTGGTCAATTTGAATTTGAAGTAATTTGTGATTTTTTTTTACAGTAAAACTTAATATAAAACTTTCTACGCAAAAATTACAAAAGTTTTTGTTAGAATGACGACATATTGTCGTCTAAAACATTGGCCCAACTTTTTTTTTTTTTTTTTTTCCGAATGTGTATAAATATGTCTCAAATTCAATTTGAAGCTTGAAAACGTGCGATTAGGTGTTGCGGAGGCAGCATCAAACACACACTTATACTATGTTTGAATTAATGAAAACTGAGGAAAAGGAAATAGAAGAGGAGATAAAATGAAAATATTAAATTTTTATCAATTGTTTGAGAAGAAAATTAGAAAATAAAGAAGTTGAAAGTGTGGGATCCACTTTACAAAACCTCCCCAAGGGATGTTAAAGTGGGGGAAGAGTTCATTATCTTTTCTGTATAGTTGTTTTAAAAGTCATATGCATTTTTATAATATAAAAAGTAATAAATAATTTTAAGTCAAAAAGAAAAAAAGAGTAAAATGTTAATTTTTTGTTAAATTTAATACTACTATTTTGAAAAGTTTTTCACATTTTTTTTTATTTTCTCATTTACTCATTTAAATAAGTAGAAAGAAATCTCTACTTTTTTTGTTCTTCTTATTTTTATCTTTCCAATTAACTACTTTTTTACTTTGTTTTTGTTTTATTTTTATTACTTTTTTTTTTCTTTTCTACTTTCCTCGAAGCATTAATAAAAGGAGGTGAGATTCGAATTGGCTTCCTCGCTTATGATTAGTAGGAAGCATGTGTGAAATTATTGGTTTATCGACATAATCAAACTTGTTATCAACTAGGAAGAGGAACTTCCCAATTGGGATTAACTCAGAATTTGGGAGTTGCACCTCTTGGTAGCCAAGTGCATAAACGTAGTGTGTTTGGTTCTGCGTGCAGTAAAATCAAAATCATGACAAACTCATGTTTAACGTAGAAGCTTATCTTCATAACTTATGATTTTTACGTCATTTATGCACGTAGTTCTCCTTTGATACAGAACCAAACACAGGTTTAGTGTGTGTTTGGATATATGTCTGCAACGCAGATAATCACACAGGTTTAGAGTTTTCTTACCTCTATTTTTTTTTTTCCATTTTCTCTTTAATCAAATAATAAACATTTTAAAATTTTAAAGTCTTCTCATGTTCCTTTTCCAACCATATTTAGGGTAAAGATTCAAATGCAAAAGGTGGACTAGGACAGAAAGCAGTCAGTATAGTGACAGCATATCTGGTTTTGCTTCTTGATCATGAACTCCTTAATAGGACATTTGTATTTTGTTAAGGGTAACTTTGTCACTACAACTAAAAAAGAATTACAAAATCTTTTTTACTTTAAATTTATATATACACGTGTTTAATATGCAAGAGTTCCTTGCTTAAACAACTTTTTTTTTTCATGTATGTAATCCTTTTTCTCTCTTTCAGATTGCAATTTAATCCTGTAACATGAATGCAACATTTGATTATGCACTAGAGTTCTTAACCAGTGAAATTTCCGAGAAAGAAGAGGGATCCCAGTCTCATTCTCACACAATTTTCTTATTTTTGATGATGAAAGCATACTCTGGTTAATTATTTCTTAGCTAAAGGGCGAAAATCATTGTACGAGACCAAGTTCATTGTTGTTTACTACTATTTCAATTGACTCGTGGAGAGATTAGACAGTAAAGCATGTCTCCTTCAAGGAGGCAAAGTTGTCTTGTATGTCATTTGGATAGATTCGTTTCTGATTTCCCATTTCTGACTCAGCTTTTTATATTTTTTTAAAGCTAATAATTCAGTATAATCTTCACAAAGTTGTATGAGTAATTGAACCAGGTCGTTGTCAAAACGTAGTGTGAACCAACAATGCATGGTTATGTAAAGAATAATAAACAATCTTCTCCGGACGGTAAAGAGAGATGTGGGCAATGTGAATGAAACCTGGCTACGTCGTATGAAGGGGCTGAGTCCAACTTCAAGGCTTCACCTATTTAAAAAAAAAACCCAAAAAAAATTAACGGAGGCCCAGGTGATAGAAAGTGCGGTGAAAACAGCTGCATGCGTTCCTTTTCTCCATCTTTATCTTGGCTTCATGTGTGTGCATCCCCTCTAATCATTGCCACGAATAGAAACAAACAAGTCTGCCCCCATTTGCAGAACCAATGAATGTATGCAACACCATTTCCTCATCCAATAGACCATTGCCATGTCATAAATGCCTTCCAAAGCGATCCTTTAGCTGCCTTTTCCGCCAAAGCGTGAGCAACGTCCATTTTTCTCACAAAAATGAAATTAACAATTTATCAATCTCAAAGCGTGAACATCCAATCCTTGCAGGTAAAGGTAAGTAACACAGTGAATTTTAACATTATAATGATAGTTTCTATAACTTTTATCACATGCCACCGATTTGTCATGGATTCAATTAGGCTTTTCGTTCAAACCCCCCAAGAAAAAGGTAAAACGATCAGAGCAAAACATTATCATTTTGTTTGACCAGCTGGCTATTTGTCTGACCATCAATGTTGGCCGTTGGTTAAGAGATGGCAACGACTAAGCAAGCACTGTTTGATTGGAATACTATAAAGTTTTTGAAGCCCATTGTTTTTTTTCTCGTAAGGGGTAAATAGTAAACCTTGCACGTCATGCAAAAGAATGCATTTGTGTGTATGTATGTAATTAAGGTACAAATTGAGAGAAATTTTGACTGTAAGGTGACGTAGAGCTTAAGAGTTACATAACAACTACTTAGGTATCCAAATATAGAGAGATGGATTTATATGTTTTTAAAATGAGAAGGATATATTTTAAAGGACAATATACGGTTATAATCGTTTATTCAAAAATTAAAATTTAGATCTTCATAAATTTAAAATTTATTATATAAACTAGTTTTTTAACATGTGCATTGCACAAAATAAATATTTATTTTATATGACTTAAATTTATAATAAATAAATGCTTCTAAATATATAAATTATATTATAATTAAAAGTTGTAATAAATAAATATTTTTGAACATATAGATTATATTTTAAATTTATAATAAACAACTATTGTAATACAATGTTAATTTTTAATTATTAATATTTTCTTTTAAAAAATATTAAAATTCAAATTAGAGCTAAAAATATTGAAAATGATAGATTAAAAGTGATAAGAGGTTAAAAAATCTCTAGAAATGCTGTCATTGGAGAATGATAGCTAAAAATACTTTCGTTAAAGAATAGGAGCTAAAAACATTCTCGTTCAAGATAGCTATTCTTATTTAATATATAGGATGGATGTATATATTTTATCACATTATCGATCATTAATTTTTTTTATTAACAATTATAAATGTACTTTATCCAATTTTTTTTTCTATGTAATAGAGTCAAATCCATTTAGTATTATTCTATTACATTGCACCAAATGAAAGTTAACACAAGGACTAGCCTAATAATGTTCTAAGCCTTTTCTCTTTTTCTTAATTTCTCTCTCCTCTTTCTTTAGGCCCTATCTTTGCAAGCAAGTTAAGATGATTGACCCAACATGGGAGATCTTATCCATAAGATGTACCAAATAATAGACTAATAGTAATTAGATACTAGCTTTGAAAATGAAATGAACCCTTAGGTTTTCAATTAATTAATTAAGAATAGTTAGTGCCTCCTTCCCCGTGGCTATTGAATTTTAATGTTTCTCGAACTAAAATTTGGAATAGGAAGAGTGGGTAAGGGGCTGAAATTGAAGTAAAAGATCACCAATTGGTTACGACTGCAAGAGAATATCATATTTTAATGAGGCAAGTTGTCCGCTAGCCCACTATGTCCAATCAAATAAACCTAAATTTTCCTCATCGAAGGTGGCATGTGACGTCACTATCTTCGTCTCAATTTGTTATCGTAAATGTTTATTCATTAATATTCATCTTGGTTTACTAGTCAAACTCTCAAATGTTTACCTACTAGGTTAATTCTGTACATGCCCTAGATACATTTTAGTATGATAGAAGGAAATTCAAAAGAAAAAAAAAGGAATATTATTTAAAAAAAGGTAAATGAATTATCACTCTTTTCGTTTGGTATAATTACATAAAAAAGTAAGAATGCTTCTCTTTTTTGTTTAGTTTCATGAAATGGATGAATAAGAATATGTGTAAGTAAATAGACACTTATATATATAAATACATAATAAAGATCACAAAATTATTGTTTTTGTTTCTTTTGACACAAAAAAGAAAAAGATAAGAAAATGGTGAAATTCATAAAGTGGATGCTTGAATTAACATTGCATCATCCAAAATTACATTGAAACATAGTTAATGTGATTTTAGATAAATATTTACGTATTTGGTGAAAGGTTGAGGAATTGATTATGTGTTAAAAACTAATTTTGAATTGAAGCAACTTTAGATAATTTTTGTTTTGGATAAAAAGTTTTATAATAAATGTTACTATTAACTTGATTTTAGAATAAAAAACACTAAACATAAATTACTTCAATTCAAAATCAATTTTAACCCAAATCAATTTTATTCAAAATTAGTTTTGCAAACATTCACTTCAAACACAAATTTTTTTATCACCTCAAATCTTTTCTCTCCGATGCTAATGTGCTAGCATCTAGGACTTTCAAAATTTCAAAATACAAAGCATTAGAATAAATTAAAATAACTCTAAAAATAACCTAAACTTAATTTCAAAATATATTGAATCTAATTTTTACAATTTAAATTCATAGAAATTAACTTACTAAGACGAAATTGATCATATATTGACCATGATAAACTGGTAGTGGGACACCAAAAGTAGAGTTTAGATCCTTTTCATTTTTTTGTTGTCTATTTCCTGCCTATTACTATAATTTTTGAGTGTATAAAAACAATAATATATTAATGATGGACATTTAATGTCTTTTATACATCCAAAATGATAGAAAATGGACAAAAAATGAAAAGAAAGAAATGGAGAGATCCTTACTTCTAAAAAATAGGGGCAAAAAAAAAAAAAACCTTACATATTATAATACGGAACAAAAATTTATCAAAAATAAAATAAAATATAAAGAGAGAGAAGAGGGCAAAAGGTAATAAATATAAATATGAGTAACGGAAGGGAAGAAGGCGTGGATCCTCGTGAATTTTCTTTTCTACTCTCTCTCTCTCTTTCTCTTTCTCTCATACACCCCATCATCATCATCATCATCATCATCCCTTATTCTTCATTTCAATCCCAAACATATTTGTCATCAATCAATCATCGCTTCCATCTTCTCTGTTTCCACAATAAATCCAATCATTTCCGTTCGTGTTCTCTCCTCCGTTCGCTTTTCATCCACACATGGCGTCTTTGCACTCAAACGTCGATTCAGCCACGTCGTTGCAACAATCCAATCACAAGAAGCGCCGCAAAGTCACACACCACACTTCCCTCACTCTCCTTCCATGGACTTCCCAAACCGAGCACCGCATCTACTCCTCCAACCTCCTCCACGCTCTCCGCCGCAACCGTCCGCCGCCGTCCGCGCCTCTCGCCGGCCGCGAAGTCCGCGCCTCCGCCGACCGAGTCCTCGCCGTCGCGGCGAAAGGCCGCACTCGGTGGAGCCGCGCGATTCTCGCGAGTCCGCTCGGCCGGTGGAAGCAGAGGCAGCACAAGAAGGTGAAGAAATCCGCCAACGGAGCGATGAAGAAGAGCACGCCGGAGATTCGGAGAAGGTTGCCGGCGGTGCAGAACAAAGCGCGCGTTCTCGGACGGTTAATTCCCGGTTGCCGGAACGTGTCGTTCCCGAAGCTTCTAGAAGAAGCCGTCGACTATATTTCAGCCTTGGAGATGCAAGTGCGAGCCATGACGGCTCTCGCCGACCTAATCTCCGGTGGTGCGCCGCCGCCCGCTCCGCTCCGTTTGAGTTGACCTACGTTGTTTCGCCCCCTTTTTTTTTGTTTTTTGTTTTAATATATATCGTTTTTATTGGTTTTCAGATTTGAGTTCCACTTTTGCCAATTTTTTTTTCTCATTTTTTATTATTTAAATTGATGAAATTATAATAGACAGTAAGATATGTTTTATATTGTTATACATAATATATGATTTATTAGTTGACATATAATTGTACTAATTAGTATTTTTCATGATGAATATTTTTATTATATTTTCTAAAGCTTGGGATAAGAAATAAGGGAGCTGCTATCAAATTTAACGTCTGACACCTGAGAAGAGGCATGTAAAGTATAAACCGGCTGTAAATTATTGATGAGAAAAACAATTAAGACCTGCAGATTTGTCTATTAATCTGTTTGGTAACAGTGAAATAGAGAAAAAAATAGGAAGAAGGCAGAGGAAACAGGGAAGAGGTAGAAAATATATATGGCAGTCTTTAATTATAACGAATATATATTTGGATTAAAATTTGTAAATGAAAAATTTGAATGAACTTTATTTTTATAAACTTAAGTTTTAAAAGTATTAATTCTGATGTTGTTTTCATTTGAAACTTAGTTTAAAGCTAAATATAGGTGTACAATATTACTGAACAGAGATCAAATATATCACTTGAGTTTAACAAGACAACAAATGCACGTTCAAGACATTTTATCAAAAATAAAAATAAAAATAAAAATGCACGTTCAAGACAGCTAAATGGGAAACTAACATAACCTGAGTGTTTCATTTCGGTTACATGCACATTAAAAACTTGATGCTGATTTTGAAGTGAAACTTTTAATTTTATTTAAAAAACAACATAAAAAACATTTGAAGTCTTATACTGTTTAGAAAGATTGATTTTTTTTTTTAATACATGGTAAATCTCTGAAATAGGATTTTCTGCAGTCACAAAAATGACTACATGAAATCTTAACCATTTAAAATGAATTATATATATCAAATAATATAATAAAATATAATTCAAAAAAATTTAAACCTTAGAATTATGACTGCATCTGCATATACTTTATGACTAAATCTCTTACTACAAACATAGATCACAATTTTAATAAATAAATAATTATCCTCGCCAATTCAGCCTTCACCCTCCTTTCGCTTTCGGCTAGCCATGATCTTTAACAGCTGAACCCACATTATACGGAATGAACAACTGGTGTTTTTTTTTTCAACTTTAAAAAATGTTTTAATTAATGTGATATTTTGTAATTTATGTTAGAAAATATCAATTTTTATCTCTTAGAGTTTTTAAGTACAGTATTTTTTGTATTAATCTATTTATTTTAATGTTATTAAATAACTTTGATTAAAAACACTTTTTTGAAATTATAAAGTGATTAAAAGGATGCAGTTGAAACAATTTCCCGACCAATTATTTATCCAAATGGACAATGCCTCCTACTTCATAGACAATAATCATGATGGGCAGTTAACTAATCATAAATAAAGCAAAGCGTTGGTGCGTGGCTTGACTGAGTTGACTCGGGCAATCCTCTCCTCATCACAGCTTCGCAATTCATCTCCTCATTTGGTTTTGTAGATTGTAGGCGGGACTTAATAACGGCATTTTGCTTAAATTACCTAGTCAGATCGAAAGTGATGAAATGTCAATAACTGTTTTCATTGAACTACTTGACAAGGAAGGCTTCAAATTTAACTGTCTCATGAATGGTGTTTGGGGTTTACTACTCTATCCTGCATCTTACGACCCACCTAGTGACAATAAAATATGGGTGAACATGTTGTGGTCGTTTTATTGAAAATAAACATTAGTCAATTTTTAAATAATAATGGATTTTTAAATTTTAAAAATTAGAAATTTTGAATAAAAATAATTGATTAATTATATCATTTTTTATTAAAAATTAATAATTACAAAATCAAATATTAAATACTTAATATTTTTATTTCAATATAATATGTGATTATGAATATACCATTTAATAAGGAAAAAAAAGAAGAAAATATTGACAACATTTTACTATTAATTAAAGCATAAAGTGTTGGGAAATGCCAACATAATTTTCTTTCTTTGTGAACTCAAAATAGACATTAAGCGGAAACGTAAAAGAACGGTATCAAAAATTTTTAGCGTGGAAAACCTTTTCAATGTGAGTAAAGGAAAAACCACAGGACCCATAGGCCTC
Source organism: Spatholobus suberectus (assembly GCA_004329165.1). Lineage (NCBI taxonomy): Eukaryota > Viridiplantae > Streptophyta > Magnoliopsida > Fabales > Fabaceae > Spatholobus > Spatholobus suberectus. Next base: position 7,244,535 of record CM014732.1, read on the forward strand.
TTTAAAACTTCCCCTATAACAATAATGGGATTACAAAAATACAACAATGTATCTTTAATTTGTGGATAATACTCACAAATTGGCTCACTATTTTTCTGTCTTAGAAATTCTCTCTGAGGAACTCTCTTTTTTTCTCTCATGTGAGGATGTGCTTCTCACTTTGCTTGTGTGCTTTCCATTCTGGTCTCTCCATCTATTTATAGTGGAGGTTTGCACTTATAGCATTTAATGCACCGTAAAATTGGTTGGAGGTTGAAAGAAAAATCAACAATTTTTACTACATGTTTCACATTGGCATTGCACTAGTTTCTTGCATTCACATTTGCATTAGGTGGTAAATTCCAATCCACCCAATTTTTGGCTGGACGTTTCAACAATTCTCCCCCTCTAGCCAAAGGGAAATATCCTTGGGTCAATTTGGGGTTGATGCTAAGCCTACAACATCTTTGCAAAATTCTAACTTATCTTTTGTTAGAGCTTTTGTCATCATATCTGCCCCGCTGTCCTTGGTGTGTATTTTCTGAACCTGCAATAGTTTACTTTCCAACACATCACGTATCCAATGATACCTCACATCAATATGTTTTGACCTTGCATGAAAAGTCAAGTTTTTGTTGAGATGAATTGCACTCTGATTGTCGCAATAAAGAACATAGCTTTCTTGCTCTTGGCCTAACTCTTGTAGGAACTTCTTCATCCATAGGATCTCCTTACAACCTTCAATGATTGCAATGAATTCTGCTTCTGTGGTGCTTAAAGCAATGCACTTTTGTAGTTGCGATTGCCATGATATAGCTCCCACTGCAAAAGTAATCAAATATCCTGATGTATATTTTCTTGAGTCCACATCTCCTGCCATATCTACATTTGAATACTCGTGAAACATTAAATTTCCTTTGCCAAAACACAAGCAATTTTTGGCAGTTCCCCTCAAATACCTTAGTATCCATTTCACAACATTCCAATGCTCCTTTCCTGGGTTTGATAGGAATTTGCTCACAACTCCTACAGCATAAGCAATGTTTGGTCTTGTACAAACCATTGTATACATAAGGCTACCCACTGTAGAAGAATAGGGCACCTTGTTCATTTCTTCTTTTTCTTCTTCATTCTTTGAACATTGTGTCTTACTGAGTTTGAGATGGTCAGGTAATGGGACATGCACTTGTTTAGCATTATGCATGTTGAACCTTTCAAGAACTTTCTTGATATCGTCTTCGTGTGACACCCACAACATTTTTCTAGATTGATCTCTGATAATCTTTATTCCAAGAATCTTCTTTACTACACCTAGATCTTTCATGGCAAAAGATTTGCTCAATGCCTTCTTGAGAGCAGCTATCTTTGTCTTATCTTTCCCAACAATCAGTATATCATTAACATATAATAGAAGTATGATGGATTCACCATTTTCATAGTTCTTCACAAACACACAATGGTCTGCAGAGGTCTTCTTGAAATTGTGTTGGGTCATGAAGAGATCAAACTTCTTGTACCATTATCTTGGAGCTTGTTTTAGACCATAGAGACTTTTCTTCAAGCGACACACTAAGTGTTCCTTGCCTGGTTCTACAGAACCTTCTGGTTGCTCCATATAGATTTCTTCCTCTAGGTCTCCATGTAAGAGTGTTGTTTTGACATCAAGTTGTTCTATTTCCAAGTCTAGTTTGGCAGCTAAACCAAGGATTGCTTTAATGGATGTCATCTTCACCACTGGTGAGAAGATTTCTTCAAAATCTATTCTTTTCTTCTGATTGCACCCCTTCACAATAATTCGTTCTTTGTACCTGGGGTTTGGTTTATTCTCTTCATTCTTGAGTTTGAACACCCACTTATTTTTCAATGCCCTTCTTCCTTCAGGTAATTTCACCAGGTCATATATCTGATTCTCTTTCAGGGATTGGATTTCTTCTTCCATTGCTTGCATCCATTTCTCTTTATCATTCGTCTCAATGGTTTCCATGAAGCTTTGTGGTCCCCCTTCATCAGTAAAGTTAACTTACTCGTCTGAGAAATATCTTTTCGAAGGTTGCTTGTTTTTTATGGATCGTCTCACTTGTGGAACATGTTTTGTTGGAATATTATCCACTGCTTGCGCTTCATTCATCTCATTCGATTGCATCATTTAATGAGGTTGTTCCATCTCATGAGTATCTCCCCTGAATTATTTATCACGACAGGGTTTGAATCTCGAACCACCTTGTGCTTTGGCTTCTTAGACTTGATATCTTGGATCATTTGATTTTTAAAGAATACCACATCTCTGCTTCAAACAATCTTTTTGTTTGCAGGATCCCATAATCTAAAGCCAACCAAGGTATATGCATTCTTTTGCTTTAGCATCAAGCTTTGCTCTTTCATCTTTCGGAATGTGAACAAATGCCTTACATCTGAAAACTCTCAAGTGACCAAAAGAGGCTTTCTTTCTAGACCATACCTCATCCGGAAGCTTTCCATTTAAAGGTCTTGAAGGAGACAGATTTATCAGATCAACTGCAATTTTTATTGCTTTGCCCCAAAATGATTTGGGAAGTTTTGTTTAAGAAAGCATGCTTCTAACTTTCTCTTCAATCGTTCTGTTCATCCTTTCAGCTACTTCATTCATCTGAGGAGTCGTGGGAGGCATTTTCTCATGTCTTATCACATGAGTTTTTCAATATACCTCAAATTGGCTTATGTATTCTCCACCATTATCAGTTCTTAAGCATTTCATCTTTCTTCTAGTTGCTCTTTCTACAGAAGCATGAAACTCCTCGAAAGCTTGAAGAACTTGATCTTTTGTCTTCAATGAATACACCCATACTTTCTTAGAGTGATCATCAATGAAGGTAACAAAGTATTGGGCACTGCTAATGGACTTTTCAGATGTTGAGCAAACATTTGAGTGAACAAGATCCAGAATATGCTTTCTTCTTCTTGTATCATCTAGTCTTTTGAAAGATACTCTGTGTTGTTTTCCTGCTAGGCAGTCTTCACAGGATTCAAGTGCCTGCCCCTTCATGTTTAGGAGATGATGTTTTGCAAGGATCTCCAAACCTTTCTCGCTCATGTGGCCCAATTGTCTATGCCACAATTCTTTGGATGTGTCTTGAGCAACATTCGTCTCTCCTTTGCATATCTTTCCTTGCATCATGTACAAGGAGCCTTCCTTCTTTCCACGAGCAAAAATCACGTTCCCTCGATTAAGTTTCCATCTATCGGCACCAAATTGGTTTATCATTCCAGCTTCATCTAGCTTTCCTGCTGAAATAAGGTTGAGATGCATGTCTGGAACATGTCGTACCTCATTTAGCACAAGTTTGTTTCCATTATCAGTCATCAAAGTTACTTCACCAATGCCAACAATCTTACTCGTGACATGGTTACCCACCTTCACCGTACCAAAGTCTCCTTTTTGGTATGATGACTAGAATCCCTCATGGGGAGTCACATAGAAGGATGCTTCTCAGTCAATTATCCAAATGCAATCATTAGATGCAACATTTAGATAATTTTTCCTTGTTGACAAGTAATACATTCTCATCATTTAAGGCCACCATAGTGGTTTTTTCCTCTTCCTTCTTCTTTGGGTCAATCTGGTCAGGATGGACTGTTCCAGCCTGTTAGTATTTCTTCAAGAATATGCACTTAGACTTCTTGTGGCCCGGTTTACCACAGTAATAACAATTTAGTCTAGTGCGAGATTTGGATCTGCCTTGTGATTTTCTCGATCTCCTTTTCCACGACTTTTACTCCTTCCTCTATTTTCAACAACATTGGCTTCGAACTAGTTGTTTAAGCCTCTTTCTCTCTGTCTTGACTTTTCATTCAACAAACTGTCTGTAACAAAATCCGTGTTGAGCTTTCCTTCTGGAGTAGAATTACTGAGAGTGACAACTAAAGTATCCAACTTAGAGGCAAAGAACTGAAGAGTAGAAGAGTTTGCACCTTATCATCTATCTTTATTTCTGTTTTCGTTTGTTGATTCACAATACCTTTGAAGGTATTCAAATGTTCGATCACATTTTGACCGTCCATGTACTCCAACTTTACTAGTCGTCTGAAAAGGTGGGCTTTGTTCCTGGGCGTCTTCTTTTGAATCAAAGATTCAAGTTTTGTCCACAACTCATACGCATTGGTATAAGTTGAGACATGCCCGAACAAGCTTCGATCAATATATTTTTGGATCACAGCAACTGCTTTTCGATTCTGGAGCTCTCAATCTTTGTCAGTTTTCCCCTCTAGTTTATCTTGTTGGGTGATTAGTTCATGCAAATCCTTGTAGTATAAATGGCCTTCCATCATCGGCTTCCAATATGAGAAATTGTCAACAGTTAGCTTGAACATATCTCCATCATGCGTAACATCTCCCTCCATCTTGAGTTACATAGGCTAAATAGTGAACTAAGAATTACCGTATACCAAAATAATTACTGTAGCTCGTGAACAATGCACTAGGTGAGTTCCCAGGAAAGAGAGGTGGGTCAATAGACACACTTAAATACCAAGTCTTTCCTTAGCTAGAACTTTCCTAGACATGCACTTTTCCAGTAATAAGAATAATCCTTTTTTGATGTGGAAGATCAAGTAATGCTGCATCCATAGAGCATACTAAGAATTTTCTTATGAATACGACACCTTAATATTAGTGAGCTTTAAGAGCATTGATACCATTGTTGGGAAATGTCAACATAATTTCCCTCCTCTGTGAACTCAAAATAGACACTAAGCGGAAACGTAAAAGAATAACACCAGAAATTTTTAGCGTGAAAAACCTTCTCAATGTGAGCAAAGAAAAAACCACGGGACCCGTAGGCCTCTTTAAAACTCCCCCTATAACAATAATGGGATTACAAGAATACAACAATGTATCTTCAATTTGTAGATAACACTCACAAATTGGCTCACTATTTTTCTTTCTTAGAAACTCTCTCTAAGGAACTCTATATTTTTCTCTCATGTGAGGATGTGCTTCTCACTTTGTTTGTGTGCTTTCCATTTTGGTCTCTCCATCTATTTATGGTGGAAGTTTGCACTTATAGCATTTAATGCACCGTAAAATTGGTTGGAGGTTGAAAGAAAAATCAACAATTTTTACTACATGTTTCACATTGGCATTGCACTAGTTTCTTGCATTTACATTTGCATTAGGTGGTAAGTTCCAACCCACCAAATTTTTGGCTGGATGTTTCAACATAAAGTTCTATCTTATAACTAAAAAAATATATTTGCTAAAAGATAGAGAAGGAAAGAGCAGGGGAAGAGATTAGAGAGAGAGATTACACAACAGATAGAGGTGTAGGAAAGAGGGGAGATGGGAACAGAGAGATGCATTTAAGAGAAACAACTAACTCAAATAATTAATAAAAAATATAAAAAAAACAATTAACTATAATAAGAACCCAAATTTAATTGAGTCAAACTCACCCATTCCATACACAAAAAAAAAAAAAAGAATTTAGGATATCCACATTTAGATTACCTAGTTAAGAAAAGACTAGTCTAAAACACATAAATATCATAAGGGGCAATCCTTAAGAATAATGTTAAACATCCACCCCATTTTGAGGTGGATTGGACTGGAGAAGAAAGAAAAATAAGAGAGAGAAATAAAATGATAGATGTAATATGCAATATTATGAGAAAGGTAGGGAGGGATAAAGAAAAATAAAAATGGGATGAAAGTACATTGTGAGGGAGTAAAATATATGTTTATAATTATGCAATCTTTAATAATGTATTTAGATGGAAAGTTTTGAAAAAGAAATCCAATTTTGAAGTAGATTTAAAATGTCGTACATTAATATGACTTATTTAAATATTAAATCTAAAAAGTTTCTCAAACAATGAAAATTTTATAGATTTTTTTTAAATTAAATGAAAAAAATTAAATAACACATAAAATTAAAAAAAAAAAACTCCAATCCTCTATAGTCTTACTGTAAATTCCTTCACGCAAAAGCCTGTCTAAACAAGGTCAAGCAAATGTTTATTTGGCATATACAATATAATAGTCCTATTTGGTATGTTTAGACAATTAACAAATATAAATCCAATAAAAATTGGGGAATAGTGTTGATATATAATCCCCACTTTGATAAATTTAATTTATGAATTATCGAGCTGAAACTATTTGTTCACGTTTAGTTGAAATTATCATTTATTTTTTAAAGAATTTTTTTAAAAATTGGTAAAATATATGATTATTTATTTAAAATAAGTTAAAACAAATACGCATACATGAATTTAACAGCTACTAAAATGCACCTGATTAAAGGGTTCATATGCATCACATTATAGAGGAAAAAGTGATGGATTTAGTTAGGGTTCGTATGCATCTCATTGTAGAAGAAAGAGTGATGGATTTAGTTAAGGTAAGTAAAGGAAGATCCTTTTAGGTATATCTGTGAGGTTGGAAAAGCCTTGTTATAGAAGTATAATAAGACTGAACAACTCTGCTTGATCATTGATTAGCTGACCAATTTGACTCTCTTATATCAATTATGTACCTAACTTATTTCTATGAATGTTGATCCTCAAAACAGTTCCTCCAAACATAGACTCTACATAAGAAAGACATTAGTTGTATTGTGTAGTATATTTTTCGAATAGATTGACAAGGTTATGATGAAGTACCGCCTAATATATTATTTATGTTCTTTACAAATATTTCATGGCAATCTCAAGAAAGTACGCATATTGCTACATAAAATATTATTACTCTTCCAAATTTTAATTTGAGCATCGAAATTTGTGCAAGTAATTATATGCATAAAAGACTTCCGTTGATACAACTTAAAGGAAGTTTAAGATAAATCCGTACAGCAGTTCGTTTAGAACAAGCCTTGCATTTGAAGGGGGAAAAAAAAAAGAGTAACTATTGATGCATTAGGGGAGGCAAAATTTTATATATATATAAAAAAACCTAGCTGAGCCTCACAACACAGCTCATGTGCTTTGGATGTCCCACATATCAAGACGAAGGAGCACCGTCGCCGAACCCTTGAACGCCCCACACATACATTAGTTGTCACATTGGCTTGCATGTGAGTATGGGAGAAAAAAGTTTCACGTGCCATTTTAAGGACTAGAATGCTTGTTGGCCTTTTGTATTTGCATCCACATTGTTCTCCTTCGAACAGACAACTATGGGTCAGATCCTAGACAATTGGGGCCCTCCCCACCTGGCTACCTTTGTGGCTAAATACCACTAAATACACCTTTTTCCTCATTAAGCCCTGACACGTGTGAAACCTTGACGATACAACTGTTAAATTCGGATAGTGACATGCCATGCCATGTGGCAACCCCCATCACCCTTCATTGCGTTTTAGCAATTATTAAATGAAAAAATTTAATCATAAACTATTATTTTTTGTAAGTTTGTTGATTTTATAATAAATACTTTAAAAATTATATTAATGGTGATTTCTAATTAGTTGACAGTGTAAAACTACTTTACACTGATAGTGCATGATTATTAAACTCTTATTAAATTAGCATTATGTATGATATATATAATAGCCAAATTGATGTTGTTTTGAAAATAGACTTAATAATATGAAAATATACCTTACATTGATATGGTAAACGGAACTTCTTGTTTCTACTTAATTACATTCTTTGTGCTCTTTCGTTTGTTCTTTGTCGTTTCCCTTAGCCATCACATTCCACATGCATCCATGTGCTTCCATTTAAGGGCTTTATTATTATTTTTAATTGATTGGTAGACAAATAAAGAGAATCAGGAGAAGGGGGGACAGAGTGGGTACAAAGTGTGTATCTATTTTTTCTATGGAGAAATTTGTGTCCCTTTATTGTTAGTTCAAGATTTTTAATTCTTCATTTCATCATGAGAAAGAAGATTTATATAAATTTATCGTTACTCGCTTAAATTATAAGTAATATTAACGATTTTTTTTAACGCATTACATAAAAATAAAAATATTTAATATGTGAGTTTTGAAATTTTGAGATATTAAATAAAGTAGACTAAATATTTATCAATCTTTGTCTTTAAAATATTCCCTAACGACGCCCTAAAAATATAACAAGATGACCTTACTTTATGGAATCTATCTTCCGGAAAAATACTTAGGAACAATATTCTCACCCCAAAAAAAAAAAAAACACACTTGGGAACAATGTTTATTATATTTTGTCTCAAATATACCATGAAATATACTCCATTTTGACCTTATACCATCACACGTTTCAATAACTATTTCTTTATAGCAATAAAAAATAGGGATCTCGAGACAAGTGTGCATGCCTGTAAAATTATATGCAAGTGTTCGTTTCGGGATCGTTTCTTCCAAATAAAGATGCACCCTCTTCTTCAAAACATATGTAGTTCATCTGTACCATGTGAAATCGGGCTTTTGATAGCCTTTAAAAATTGGGTTTACTTTATGTCCCTAAAATGGCATTAAACTCCTAAACATGATCAATGCGAACATTAGGGTGCATTTGATAAGCAAGAAGGTACAGTATAAGGATAACAACACAATACAAATACTTAAGTTACAAGACAACTTTTTATCCTGTATATTTTTTGGTAAACAATGGATAACACAAACAAAATAGTGTGAAATTTACTGCAATACATTTTTTAATTTTAATTATCTTAATATTACGACAATAGTGGTGGTGGCAAGAGTGGCAACTGCAGAGAGGTGGTGGTGGTGGCAGTGGCAGAGGTGGAGGTGGCAATGACGACAATAGTTGTAGAGCTAACGACAGTGGTGATGACGGTTACGACAATGGTGATGGTGACGACATTAGTGGTGGTGAAGGTAGCCACAACGGTAGCGGCGGCGACGACAATGATGACAGTGGTGGTGGCGGTACTGACAATAGTGGTGTCGACGACAACAACGGTGGTGGCGTTGGCAATGACAATGGTGGGGTGTTTTTATCTTTTAAGTATTTTGTGCTTGGAATAAAAAGTTGTCCCATGGTTTGTTGAGTAACAAAATTTTAGACTTTTGTCCAGTATTGTTCCCCTTATTTTGTGTTGTCCTTTGACCATTATTTTAAACAAACACAAGACCTATGCTTTTGTGCTATCCAGTTCTCTAAAATTTAACAAAACAAATGGTCCCTTAGTTTCTCTTAAAGAAGAAATGGGGGAGGGAAAAGCATATGCCCTAATGTCATCATTGGTGTCATGGTTCCAAACTCTGGATTTGTGTTTAACACAACTCAAATTTGGTGCACATGATGGCTACATAAGCATGTAAAGTGCTTATTAAGTGCTTAAGAGCCTTGAGAACTAAAACATCATAATTTGGGTATTAAACCCTGTCATCCTTGTTGTATAATTAAAGATGATGAGATAGGAAAGGTGAAAGTGTAAATTGTAAAATGAATTAATATAGATTATACAGTTATATATAGATAATTAAAATTAAAGTTTTACTACTAATTTATACATCATTAATTATATCCTCAAAATTAAATCATTCATTATTGTATCCTCACTTCTTATGTTTTTCATATGTATGTGTGATGTAGTTAAATATGTCCAGGGAAAATTTTCTCACTTACACTTAGGTTATTTTAGTAAAATTTACTATTTTACTTATTTATAAACTATTATTCAAGTAATTTATCCCACTACCTAAGAAATGATCATTTTTTTTTCTTTATAAATCTTAATGATATTTGAGTATCCTTGTCCCTATGAAACTTCTTATGTTTTTATAGTCTTTAGTGCCCACCACTTAAAACCACTTACTCCTTTTCTTTTCTTTTTTTGAGAAGTAAAGGTTACACCTTTTCATTTTATAATTTTCATTATTTTTTATAGGTTTAAGTATGTTTTAAGTCCCTGCAAATATGACTATGTTTGATTTTAGTCTTTGCAAATTTTTTTGTTAGTTTTAGATTCCTGACATTTTCTTAGTGTTCTTTTTTTAGTACTTACCATTAATTATAGTTAATTTAGTGTTGATATATCTAACAAAATAAAGAATATTAATTAAGAAAAATAAGGTAATGAAGAATATTTTAAATTAAGATAATTATATTATTTTTAGATGTGTAATTTAATTAAGTAATGTATTTATTATTTATAAAGATAATATGATTACATATAATTTACTTTTATAATTTATTTATAATTTTTAATATATTATAAACAGTGATTTTATTGCTTTTAATATTGTTCTTACTTTTCAATTTACTAATTTACTTTTAACATTGTACTTTTTTTAAAAAAAATTATAAGTTACTTAGACATTTATAATTTATTTTTAATATATTATTTTTATCTTAGAGACAAAATCACTATTTGTGATATATTAAAAAAATAAATTTCATTACAATCAGTCAAAATTAATGAATTAAAATATAAAAACAACATCAAAGTAATATATTAAAAATAAATTATAAACATCAAAGTAAATTATAATTTTTTAAAAAAATTACAATGTTAAAATAAAATAGTGAAATGAAAAGTAAGAACAATATTAAAAGTAATAAAAACCACTATTCATAATATATTGAAAATTAAAAATAAATTATAAAATTAAATTATATGTAATTATCTTTTTTATATAAAATAATAAATACATTATTTAATTGAATTACACACCTAAAAATAATCTAGTTATCTTAATTTAAAATATGCTTTGTTATCTTAATTATCTTAATTAATATTCTTTATTTTATTGGCCATGTTAGCACTAAATTAACCATAGTTAATGATAAGGACTAAAATAGAATACTAAGAAAATGTTAGGAATCTAAAAATAATAAATTTTTTTGCAAAGACTAAAACTAGATAGAGTCATATTTGCAAAGACATAAAACATATTTAAGTCTTTTTTAATCACTATTTCCTCAATATATCATTCTGCAGTCCGAACTCATTCTTTCTCTCTCTTTTTTCTCCCTAGTAAAATCTACGTGACAAAAACTATCTTTATCAGTGTCATTCAAAACCATTAAAAGCAATATTCTTCTAGCTGCAGCTTGCTAGCAATACCAAGCAATTGTCTTAAATATTAAAAGAAATAAAAAAAATTATTTTGATATATAATAACACGATAGAATGACTATATCAATATAATTTGAAAGTCTTATTCGATAGCTACTAAATAAATAGTTTAGTCTTTTTTTCTAAACAAATTATAGTATTCTATATAGTGGAATGTATACTAATTTAATTATAACAATCTGTTTAATAATATTATTAATAAATTTTAAATTATTAATTATATAAAAATAAAACATTACTTCTTTTAGAAATTCACACATTGTGAGGACAGAAATTCTAATTGGTACTGTGGTTGTAGGAGAATTATATAGTTTTACATTAGATAAATAAAGACAAACAAAAAGCGTTGAGTCCAATTGAATCGAATCTTTTAGACAATATACCTTTTATGATTGATACAAATCCAATCCAATCAGCACATCCTATAATTGAGCTTATGCGAAAAAACTGAGTTTAATGATCATGCACCGTTAGTGTAAAAAGTTTTATACTGTCAACTAATTAGAAATTACCATTGAAATAATTTTTAAAGTGTTTATATAAAAGTCAATAAACTTACAATAAATGATGGTTTGTAATTGAATGACAGTGTAAAACTACTTTACATTATCAGTGTATGACCTTTTTTGTCAAAAACTATTAGTGGCACCGCCACATTCACACCCTATTCCATTTTTTAATTAAAAAAACTGTAGCCGGACTAAAATATTGATATTTCACTTTTATGTTAATTTAATTTAATGTTGCATAATAATAAAACTAGTTGTTTGGTCATTTTGTAGCATTCTTTTGATTTTTTTTTATATTCAAATTTACTCATTTATAATGCATCAACGATCCTTGTATAACGGTTTATGCTTATATTCTGTAGTAGAATTTAATTCTAGTGCATGACTCATCAAGTGTGAATGTCCTGTGCAAAATCTAAAATGTTATATAAATATTAGTATTTTCTCTAATTTCACAAAACTATTTTTTGAAAACAGTAACTATTTCAATAAAGGGGAGTCAAAAGAGACAATTTATAGGTAATTGAGAATTGAGAAATCTGAAAAGATCAAAAGAAAAGAGAGAGAGAGAGAATAAAACAGGGTTGTCAAACTTGTCATACAAATAAATTAATACAAACACAAAAGTGGACTGGGCCAAAGGTGTGAATTACCACACGTAGCCTCTTCAAAGATGGAAAACTACAGTAGGTATATTGGCCCGGATATTCACCTGAACCCACCACTTTTTGTAACACTCATGAGTCATCTTTGTTCTCTATGACTGTAGTGAAGGGGAAGGGCCAACCATGTGGAAGGGATACTCTTTTCTTATTATCTTTCGCCCTTCATTTTCTAGACTAAAAAGTTGTATCCATTCCCCACCTTCCACGAAATATAAAAATGAAAATTATAAACTTTGTGAAAGTGGAATGAAGCTTGAGTTAATGCGTGCTGGACAATGCCCTTGTTATCTTTCAACATATGGTCAACTCGGTGGATGGTTAGCTAACAGATGATGGACTAAAATTGTGTAATTTTAAAATTGAGGAACTAAAATTGTATAATTAAAAAAAAAAGGACTAAAATTGGAGATTAAATATTATAAAGAGACCAGAAGTGCAGTTGAACCTATAGGCTTACACACATCTCATTATCTAATTTAATACATGTATGTGTCAGTTGGCTAGAGCTAACGTTATTCTAAATCTTTTATAATGAACTCTGAAGTGGAGTTTCCAAAATAGGCTCTCAAACCCAACTTTGGGTTGTAGGAGTAGAGGGGCCTATATAATGGTGAGCTTCACCAATAAAAAGGAAGAGGTGAAAAAAATAAAACGTTGCAAGGGCTTCCTCTGACAGCCATGCAGAGCCTGTATAGACAGGCTAGAACTAGAAATAATATTTTCCCAATAGCCACAATTTTGTGATACTCATGTTCAAACAAAAAATTACGTGTGCTTTATACCCAGTCAACTACGTGAATCATCATCAAGCACACGCTGATGATATGCTGAAGAGTATTGATTCCCCCCCAAAAAAAGATAGAAGAATAACAATCAGGTTTTGTATACACCAGCACTAAGCAAACACCAAGTTAAAATTTTCAATATACTCGTGTTTTCAGAACTCACAAATTCACTCGATCATTAATTGTTTCTGGCATATCAACAAGAACATTATGAAGGAATTAATAAGGTGCAAGATGGAGTGTTGACACTAGGTTTATGGTTCCCTGCATCGGTCCTACGTTACCTTGAACCAATTACCCATATCAATCAGCTAAAGAGCTTTAGACTTGCGAATTATCAATGTAAATTTCAATTTTGGGAATTTATTTGCTTATACTTTAACCAACCAGCCACACTGTTCCCTTGTCTGTGATGGAAAAAATTAAAGCCTAATAAGATTCCATCAATACTCAATATAATGGCTTATGCTATTATCGTATTATGCATCACGATTTTTGGGTAAATACTAGTTAAATAGCCGTGAACTTAATGGCCATATATTTTTAAATCAGGGACAGATTTAATGAGAGGTAACTCCTGTCCTTAGCAGATTGTTAATATTTATATATTCGTAAATATGTTAGTATCTTCTACATTTTTTTTTTTATAAATAGGAAGAGTTAAGAGCTTCAGAACTGCAAAGAAACACTATTACTTGAGATGGTCTAGGATATGCAACTCAATTGAGCAAAAGTAGCTTAATTAATCAGCAACCTTATTCCCTTCTCTATAAACATTAGAGATTCTAACAAACTAGTCTCTAGTGGGAGGCTGACGAGTAGACTGAAGAATGTCACAATGATTGGGAGACATTGGCACCACGAAGCACCATATCAGTAGCCAAGAGTCAAAGTCTATTCACACCTGTCAAAAATCCATTACTCCAGGCAAGTACGACGGCTGAGAAAATAGCCCAAAGCAATGCCATAATCACTGATATAGTGTCAAAAATCCTCACAAAACCAGCAAGCATCATTCAGAATTTTGTTTAGGCTAAAAATCCACACAATTAATATCGCACTCATTTTTTTTTTTAATGATGAGTTGTAATTTCTTAGTTGGTTGTGTCAAAGAATAATGTCAGGTTTGTGCCCATATTAGAATTATTCATTATTAAGTTCATTACTAAGTATTTCATATATTATATAAGAATACACGTGAAATAGTGAAAATTAAATTTTAAAAATATTTAAATAAATCTTGTTTTACATATAATTAAAATATAAAGAATAGCCATTTAAAACTTATACTTCTTAAAAATTTTAAAATTAATGTGATTAGTAATATATCATTTTAATGATAATTTATAAATATATTGTCATATTTAATGTTTAATTTGATATCAATATATAAATATCTTGTATATTATATGGATATTTTTAATTTTGATTAAAAATATGCATTTAAAAACTAAAATTATAAGATGAATACACATAATTAATTTAAATAAATAAAATTATGTGAGTAGCTTAGATTTAAAGATAATAATGTAAATTAAAATATTGAAAGAATAATTTGAGAATATAAAGTAGATGAGATTTAAAATAGAAAAGAAAATATTAATATAAAAAAATTAAAGGTAATTAAAATAGAAATTAAGGGATAAAAAAACTTAATATAAAAAGTGAATTTAAAAATACTTAATAATAACTAAAAAAACATAAAAAAATTAAATAATGATAAAAACATGTGTCACAAGTAGAAAATAAGTATTATAGGAGCATAAGGAGATGCCTTTACACTTAAGAAATAACATTCTTTTATACATTAAAGATATTTTCCAATTGATAGCCTAATCAGGGACAATTTCTTTCGAGGCGGAAGAATCATTGATATAAGTACAACAAAAGTATTTTTTTATGAGTAAACTCTCATTTTAATCTTATGAGGGGTTGTCATAATAGTTCTTAAAATGGGTTATTCCAGCTTAATTAGTAGTTTCGATTGAGTAATGAATATGCAATTGCATTAAATATTTAGAGGGAGAGCTTGTTGTTTATGGTAATCCTACCTAACTCGAGTAGGATTGTCTCTCGTAAAAGATACTATAATGATAATAAGTTACAAAATTTAGGAACTATAATAATAATAAGTTGTATATTTCAAAGACTAAAATGACAATAATTTTAATTTCAGGAATTTATTTGACATTTTTATAATTTCAAAAACTACTATGATAGTTACTCACAAATTCATAGACTAAAATAGAGGTTTGCTCTATTTTTTATACATATAATTAGAAATAAACCCTTATTAGCTTTCTTAAGGAACAAAATTATTTAACAAATGTATTTTAAGAAATAGGATATTGATTTATAATGTAATTAATGATTTGATAAAAAAATATATCATAAATTACATCAAAAAATAAGAAACATGTCTAACTATATGAGAAAGAGATAATTTATAAAGGTTAGACACTATAACAAAAAATGTACATAATTAACGTGTTGCAATGTCTACATACTACAATCCCCATATATTTTACGTTAATGATTGTTCTATATTTTGTGCAAAGGACTTAGAGACACATAAATGAATAAAACCAACCTATTGACCTAATATTACTAAGTCCAATAGCAGGTGTGTAACCCCAACCCCAGTTCACACAAAAGATAAAATCAGTATGATATGCTCCTATTCCTTCAAGAGATAGGCATTTTCCTCATGCAGGACAATAAGGACTCAAGTTATGAAATGAGTGCTAATTTTTTGACATCCACTGTGTAAACACTCTATTAACATCTTTCATTTCTTTTGATCTCTCTTTTCTTACCACTTTACATTACCAATCATGTCAATCACTTATTTCTTTTTCTCTTCCTATCTTTCTCTAAGTGTAGACACTTAAGAAGTGTCCAAGAATCATTTTCCTTATGAAATAGAGGGTGCATAAATTTATATCAGTACGATAAACCATTATACTAACATTTTGGCCTAGTTCACGTGTTACAAATTTGGGAAACTAATTTGGCCTATAAAATATACATTTAGAGATTTAATGACCAAATACATATTTAGAGACAAGTGTAACTTTCATTGTTTTGAGACTAATATAACTAACGTTGCATCTTTTAATGATTAATTTAAACATTTTCTTTATTTTTCAAATAAACTATTTGAGATGAAAGTTTAAAATTGCCTTGCAGAATTTCATACCTGAATTTCATTTTATAGAAGGTTTTCGAAAATATATAAAAACATTAATTTTCTCTTTAAAGCATTAAAACAATTCAAGGAAACACAAGCAATAAAATTGTTTTAGCTGTTAAAGTATGACAATCCGTATTCCTTTACAAGGGAATATATTTAGGATGATCTGACCGTGAGTTTTTTTTTTTTTATTTTATCAATTTTAAAACTTAAAAATAATACCTTAATTATTTACTTTATTTGATTTGAATACTCTTGATCTTTATTCCTTGTGTTGTGATACATTTTTCGTAATTAATTAATTAATAAAGAGGCCAAGAATAAGGCGGGTGAGGGGGGGAATCAAAAAGACATGCACGTAGTCGCGCCACGGCGTTGCTTTGAATATAACATTAAACTAAACAATAAACAGAGGCCATTCTGTTTTCAGTTGGGTCTCTCTCTCTCACCTCACGTCACTGTTAGTTTCTTGAAAGAAAGAATAATCAAGAATGTCTCTGCGACCTTCTGGTTCTGGTTCCGGTTCAGAGATGAGATGAGGAAGAAATACTATAAGAGAGGAACTGGCGCGGACCAGAGTCGGAGAAGGAGGGAAGACAACCTCGTTGAAATCAGAAAGAACAAACCCGAAGAGACTCTCCTCAAGAAACGAAGAGAATCTTATGCTGGCCTTTCCCACCATAAGGTCCCTATCTTTTCAACCACATGCAATTTCTTTTTCTTATCCATTTTATTTATTTATTTCCTACAACTTAAGGATTGAATCTTGTTTAGCTGTTGGAAACTATTCCTGCGATGGCACAACGTCTATGGTCTGACAACCCTGCCACACAATTGGAGGCAACTGCTCACTTTAGACATATGTTAGCAATTGGTATCATTTCATATTTCTCATATTTAATTTCATCTCTCCCATGCCTAAATCATGATCAAACAGTTTGTTTGGTGGGACGCTAATTTTAACATTCATTGGGGTGTCTGTTAAGTTGGCAACCCTCCAATTGATAAGGTGATTAAGGCAGGTGTTGTCCTTCGCTTTGCGGAGTTCTTGGCAAGCCATGATGCACCCCAATTGCAGGTATGCATTCATTACATTTCCCTTCTCTTTCTCATTCCTAAACCTCAAGGTTTTGGGTTTTCACCTTACTCACACAATAGTTATTTTTCCTTGTGCAGCTTGAGGCTGTATGGGCTTTAACCAATACTGCTTCCGGAACATCCAAACACACAACACTTATCATTGAACTTGGTCTTGTTCCCTTGTCGATCAAACTTCTCAACTCTAGCGACAGTGATGTCAGAGATCAGGTCAACTCTTCCTCACTTCTCCTCCCCTATTTGCATTTTAAACTGTTCAATTTCCTGTGCTAATGACTCATATTTTATCAGCTTTCCTAAGTCTTATAAGTTATAATTGCTTTTTTGTACAATTTGTATGAAGCATTTTACTTAAACAACTAACTACTTTCTGCTTATTACTTTTACTACCTTTCTCTTGATTATTTCTACCCCCACCCCCCCAAAGAAATATAAACTTTTTACTTACTCTCAATTTTGGTTTGAACAGCCAGCATGGGCTATAGGGAACATTGTCGATGATTACCCAAGCTATAGGGATCTCGTTCTTGACCATAATGCTATCTTTCCATTGTTATTTTGGTTGAAACCAACTTCTGCAAGATTGTTGATTAATTTATATTTTATGTAGATTTATAGAATAATTTCACATGATTTTTACATTAACACATAAAAAATTTGTGAGAAAATAGACCATTGACAAAGGATTTCATGTGATGTGTATTTCGAAGCTTTCTATTTAAAAATTGCATGAATTTCCTTTACTTTGTTGGATTTTGTGAAAGGTGGTTAAATGAGCAGCAAAAGGAAATACAGTCCATAGGCACAAACGAGTGTTATGTTAGTTAAAGAGGATTTAAAAGAAGCAAGAATGGAAGTAAGGATTGCAAAAGAAGCCCACAAACACAAGAATAGGTCAAAAAGGAATGTAGAAGCACAAAATGAAATGTGCAAAGTCGTACTCGCCCGACGGATGGTGTAGGTCACCTAGCGAGCTGGCACGCTTGGTAGGCCCGTGTAATTGCTCAACTCCAGTGTGGTGCCCAGTTTTCGAAAATTAGCCGCCCAGCATTTATCTCTGAGGTTTGAATTTTAATTTGTTTTTACTCTAATGGGCTTGGGTTACACGGATAATTGACTAGGCTAAGCCTCCTACTCCTAATTTTTGCAATTTGACTACAAATAGTAAGGAATAAGGCACAACTTATCTATCTTTTATATTATCTTCTGTCTTTTTGGCTCTTGGAGGAGGATACTTAGAGTTAGAGACTAGAGAAACCATTTTATTGTAAAAAGATTTCTTCTCTTTTTCTTTATGTATTTTTGCAAAAATTTTAGTTTTTCTTCTTGTTATGAGTAGTTAAATTCTTTGTTCGAATTGTGGTGTACTTTGTGCTTGAAACTCCTAAATGTTTAATTTTAATTGAATTCTTGTTTATTTAGTCAATTAGATTGCTCTACTGTTTTTTTAATTCTTACTTGGAATTGATCACTCCTTGTATTTTCTAAATCAGGTTAATTGAATGGCGACTGTACCGCAATTAATTCGTAGATGTGTAGGGTAATTAAATTGGGATTTGTTGGATGATCAATCTTCATTTCTAATTTCCAATTAGATTAAATAATTAATTCATTTTTCCCTTAGTTCTTCATACCTTTTTAGGGTTTAAATTTCTTATATAATCAATTGGAAAATTAACTTAGAGAAGACTATTACAATTCATAATCACTAATTGACAATAAAATTTGTAGGTAAACATTGGTAATTTCTTCACTTACCACCGCTTGTTTTGCAATTTCTTGCACACTTGTAATTGTTAAATCAATCTATTGCCCATTTAAATTTTATCTAAACAATATAGAATCTATAAAAACTGGTAATCGTCACTTAATCTTTTGGGTTCGATATTTAGACTTACATCCTTTTATTATTATTGCCATAGGAAAGTGTATTTTTAGTGCATCAATTGTCTACGTTGAGTATTACTACATGGACTTTATCTAATTTGTTCCGAGGAAAGCCTCCGGTAAATTTTGAAAAGGTTGGGCACATTTCATAAAACCTTGCTTGTGAAACGGGTTTGGATTCCATGCATTTGATTTTCCACGCATTTACTTATTTAATAATTTGGAACCGTCAAATGAAGATCGGACGATTCGTGATTTTTCTAGGTAAAACGGAGTTAAAACAGGCATTTAAAATTTGAGTGGTCAGATCTTCATTCAACCGATACAAGTACAGTAACTATGTAAATGTGTGCGTGCAAATTTGACTACACTGAATCTGGATCCCTTGTGAGACTGAGAACTGTGTGCAGATCATGTATAAATAGTTAAAATTAATATAAATATAGTTAATTTGCATATTCATTGTTATCCTTTCTGCTCCATACTGCTCCTGGCATCATCATTTACTGTTGTATATTATTATGTTAGTGAGAAATTGGCTTGATCTTTGTCAGGTAAGGTTTGCCTTGCCTGTCCTTAGGATACTCATCCAATTTGTCAAGGATGAAGAAGTTCTAACAAATGAATGCTGGGCTCTCTATCACCTTTCGCATGGCCCAATTGACAATATTCAACCCATTATTAATACAGCAGTTTGCCCAAAACTTATGGAGCTTCTGCTGTATGTTACTCTGCTCTTTACAGCTTATACTGTCCTCTGATTGCATTTATTTGATGCTAATAGGGCAGTACCTTTTGTTTCTTTTCATTTTCTAGAAAAAACTCATGATGTTCCTGTACTTCATTTTTTTTTCTATTGTTGGACAATTTGGGATGATTAAATTTCATTTTAGCAGGCATCCATCAGATATAGTTATTGTACCTGCGCTTCGGACTCTAGCAAATATTGCTTTTGGTAATGATGCTCAGACTCCGGTAGAAACAACAACGTATTATTATCTTCTGATTCTTGTGAAAGCATGTTTGCCATGATTTTTATATTATGCGGGCAAGGCATAACTGTGTATCTAGGAGCCTATATATATATATATATATTGTCATTATAGAGGTTGTAGAACGTATTGGTATCAACTAGTCCTATTGACAATTAAGACAATATCATTTTTTGTCCCTTTTTCTTTTGCTTTCTAAATAAACTTTGTATATTTTACCACATTAAATTCATTGCTACTAAATAAGCCATGTATTTTCAGTCTGTAATTGATAACGAATTGCTACCGAATCTTCACCAACTTCTTACGTATGAACACAAAAAAAAGGTCCTTAAAGAAGCTTGTTGGACAATCTCAAATATCACAACTGGGAATAGAGCTCAAATACAGGTAAAGAAAGGAGTATGGATCACTCAATCTATCTTGCTTACGTGTCATATGCAAGGAATTTTGAACTTTAACTTTCATTTACTACTGGAGTTCTAAAAACTAGCT
Source organism: Spatholobus suberectus (assembly GCA_004329165.1). Classification (NCBI taxonomy): domain Eukaryota; kingdom Viridiplantae; phylum Streptophyta; class Magnoliopsida; order Fabales; family Fabaceae; genus Spatholobus; species Spatholobus suberectus. The sequence continues at coordinate 7,265,140 of CM014732.1, forward strand.
CTTTTTTCCCATTCTTTATTTTAGTTTTATGATATTGGGTAGTTATCATTGGCTTCAAGCGATTTATTAGAGAAAAGGTCATAATACCTGTTGAAATATGCCCACGGTAGTGTTTAATTTATTCTTTGCTACAAGTGTTGGGGGCTTGAGAATGTATTGTCTGGCCATTTAAATTACCGGAATATAGCCATATTTGACATGAAATTGTTAACAATGAAAGTAACTGGTTCATGCCATGAAAAAGTAAACAAGTTTCAATTGTTTCAACATGTGTTTTCTTGACTATTTGAGATTATGTTAACTGTCGAAGGGAACACCCCCGCCCCCCGCGCGCTTTTTTTTTTTTTTTCTGCAATGCTTTGCTTCGGAGCCGTTTCTTACTAGAAGTTCGCTTGCAAGTTGCAATACGACTTGTTTGTTTAAAAACTTAATGTAAACTTCATTTCTTGAAAGAATCAAGGTCATGGGGATGAATATATGTGAATGAAGAGTGAAGAAGCTTATGTGCTTTTCCTCTGAGTGACCAGATCAGACATGGTTCGCCATTACATTTTATTTCCCTTTATCATAATTTTTCCCCACTCTGATACTTAAAGGTTTAGGAATACATGTTAGTGAATTTGTTAATACCAGATCAGACATGGAATTTGTTAATACCTGATTAGACATGATAATACCTGATTACATCTGTTAATAACCCAGGTTTTCATATTTTTCGGTTTGTAGTGAATTTTTCAGATTTCTGTTTACTCAGCCCAGCCATGGGTCAGGATTTTTTTTTCTGTCTGGCACACTTGTTATATGATACAGTCATATTTCAGTTAGTTTTACTTGGTTCTCTATACTGCAAAGAAAGGAAAGAAAAGTTGTCGTGTATGTCTTGCCTTGTGTGTAATCCGCACAGCTCTCTAGGCCACGCATTGACCTTAATTTTTAATCACTTGAATTTCACGGAATAATGATTGTTGCACACTGATGCGAACTAGTGTGAACTATCAATCAGAGCTTCATGAAAAGGTTTACTGAGGTACTAAGTGGCTTGTAATGTTAGAAAGACAACACATACTATCACACCCTTGATTTATTTCTGGAATTGTGTAGGCTCACTTTAACATTTTAAGGAAGTAATATTTGAGAAAATTTTAAGGAGAAAGAAAACAAATTCTGTCACACCCTTGATTTAGTCTGTTGTGTATGACACCCCACCAGAAGTAATATTTGAGAAAATTTTAAGGAGAAAGGGAGAGATTTCAGCTGATAACCCCTCATCAGGTATTTCACAAAATAATAACTAAAATGATATATAGTAACCTATCTTTAATATCTTTCCGCGAAATAGTAAATACAACAGATCTACCTACTTGGCAGCTTTATGCATACTACTACGATTCGACGAAATAGGAATCGGAAGCGAAAAGAAACTTAAATATATAGCATAAATATATGACTTTAAAAGTATACCTGGCAATTACAATAAAAATTTTCTGTAAAGATTTCCGTCAAATTATAGAGGTATTTACACAGCACATTGGGCAATAAATTGGACAGTGACTCCTCGAAAACCTCAAAAAATAAAACAACACAGCCGACATATGAACGTAAGTATCTTTTTTGGATTATAAAATAATATGCAGGAATGTCGGATTGCATTAGCCATGATATCCTAGGTCTTTTGTTTAAAGAAAATGAAGTGCCATTAGCAAAATTGTTGCAAATAGTTGTTCAACATGAAATAGGTAGTAGTAAGGAATGTGCACAAGTTGATACTAGATACTATCTAGTTGACTGACTATATATATAAGGAACGCACGTGAAACAAAGTCATATCACAATTATAATATTTAGAGAAAATATTTTATTTCTCTCTAAATAATGGTATATAGGTAGAATTGAATGATTGATTCTACTAAAAATATGAAAATAAACAGAAAAACAAATCTCGAGAAATAAGGAAATAAATACACAAAGATACATAACTTTTTAAACATATCTAAATTGATTTGTTTCAAATTTATTGTTCCTAAAATAGCTCCTATGAATCTAGACAGATTCCTCTACTAGATTTGACACCCCCTTCAAGTTGGTGCATACATATTTGTTATGCCTAACTTGCTCACAAGAGGTTCACACTTAGGTCAATGAATCCCTTTACTGAGGATAATAGCCACTTGTTATATAGATGGAACAAATGACATATAAATAACTCCTTCATCAGCCTTTTCTTTGATATAGTGCTTATCAACCTTCACATGTTTAGTGCGGTTATGTTATACTAGATTTTGTGCTATGCTTATTGTTGCCTTATTGTCTAAGTATAGCTTCAATGGTAAACTAATAAGAGTTCCCAACTCCTCAAGAATGTCTCACAAAACAGTAAAGTTACTAAAATAAATTTGTTTACCAAACACTACTAATTCTTAAAATAACAAATTTAGAGTGTAATCCATCATTGCAATTATTTCTAACAACTTAGGGTCGGCCCAACGTTAAGTGAGGACCTAAAACAAACTTTGAAAAAGACTTTTTTACTTTAAATAAGAGAGCTCTATGTTGGGCTTCTTTGTCAATATAGGTGGCCTTTTTGCTTTATAAGAAATAATAGCAAATATTTTTTTTTGGTGGGCCTAAAGCTTGAGCTTTAGTAGCTTTACCCTTAAGCCAGTCTTATAGCAACTTTAATATAAGTAGTAATCAAGAAATATAGAACATTCATAAGGAAGTATTAGCAAATGCTAACAACAAACCCATAAAGAAAACAATAATGTAAAAGTATCATTAAGTAAATAATTCAAAGAGTGTTCATAGGATTGTAGTTCAGGTTTAGGGTAAAATCAAATCCAAACCAATCATATTTAATTGGGTTGATTTGATCTGAGTTTGAAATTTTTTTGGCCAATCCAAACCAAATCAATTCGATTAAGATCGAGTTAGTTTCATTCGGATCATCAGGTTATGATAAAAAAAAATTATTATACTTTTTCAAGTTTTTATCTCCACTTGTTGTCTATTTTATATAAATATTTAATTTTATATTAATATAACGTAAAAACATTTCTTATTTTTAATGATTATTTATTTATTGAATATTTAATTTTTTGTAGTTATCACTTTAAATATATCATTAATTTCTTTACCCAAAATGTAATAAAAAAATCACACTGCATGACCAAATTAAGGCACTTGGTATACTAGATAAGATTATAAGAAGATCAAAATGAATAAAAAAGAAAGAAAAGACAAAAGTAAAAGAAAAAATTAATTTCTAAAATTTAAAATGTATTACTCTAAAAATGCAAAAATAGTTGATTGAGTCATCGAATATATTAGTGGATTTGATGCAAGAGAAAGTAATAAGAGAGTGAGAACTCACCTCTAGTTTTGATTATCAATGGATGCAAAGAGACGGTGAGAATTTGGTGAAAAAATGGAGACAAAGGAGAAGAATGAGCTGCATTAACAAAGGAAGGAGAAGGCAAAAATGATGAAGGGAATGAGACGAAGGTGTCGGTCAACTCATAAAAAAAGTTGGGTCTTTTTCTTTATCTTTTTCCATTGGGTTTTATGGAAAATTACAAAACTATTCCTACCTCAAATAGGCAATGCATCACAAATCAAAGGGAATCCTAAAGGAATAAAGATATATAAATGAATAGATAAACTATAATAAGAAATAAAAAAAATAAAAATATGATTACTAAAAAAAAGAAATTAAAATAAAAGATGATGAAAAATATTAATTATATTTTTTAATCTATATAATATTACTACAAATGATAAATAAAAAAGAATGGAAAAAACTTTTATTTTCTTAACTAGAGTTCAAAATTCTAAAAATGATCATTAGCATTTTTCATTATTCAAAATAAAATGAAATAATGTAAGCCTATGAAATAGTACTACTTTTCACCCATCTCATTTAATACCTTTGTTATTTTTATTCTAATTTTTTTTTTTGGTGGGGGGGGGCACATTTTTTTATTATAATGTAATGAAACGAAACAAGCTTTTAGGTTAATTTATTTCATTATATTTCATAGTATTTCATTTTTTTTCTATCTTATTTTTTATTCATTATTAGATATTCAAGCAGTAAAACTCATGACACTCGTTGGTAAAATCGATATCAAAATATGTGTAGTATAAAGTTTTTATATGAAAATTTAAAAAGATTAAATGACTTTTAAGTATGAAAATATAATCATTTTTTAATTATAATGTATTAAACTATTCAATATTCTATTCTTTTATTAATGCACTTTTCTAATTTTATTAGATGAAAAGATAAGAAACAAGAATAAAATACTTTTAAGAAATACGATATTGTTTTAATTTTTAAAATAATATAGAAAATAAAAAACTCATTATCTAAAATGATAATATTTTGAAATAGCGTATTTTTAAGGACAAAACTTACATACAATTTTATAAGTGTTGTTTTTACTGTTTTTCAATTAGAATTAAAGTTTTACCTTGATAATTTGCGAAATAAAAGTTTACATTAAAGATTATGTAAATTATTGAGGTAAAATTCTAATTCTAATTGAAAAACAGTAAAAAGAGTACATATGGAATTGTACATAAGTTTTGTTGTATTTTTAAACTGATTTTACTGTTTTATACAATCGTCATAATCATGGAAGAAAATCAGTGTGCAAATGCTCTTCGCTAAATTAGGGCCCGTTTGGGGTGGTTGCGAGTTTTTGATTTTTGGTTTTCAAATGTAATTTTCAAAACAAAACCCATTTGGCTAAAATGGAGCTGAAATGGTTTTTAACTCAATTTCAAAACACTTTTATATTCATTTTCAAAACAAAAAAAAAGGATTTGTAAATTTGGTTTTTGGTTTTTAAAAAAAATACACATCATTATATTTAACAATAGCCTTTCTCACCACCACCACCACCATAACCATTACCATTGTTACCACCACTGTCACCGCCGCCACCATTGCTGCCACCATCTTTGTAGCCGCCGTCACCACCACTATTACCGCTACCACCACCACCACCGCTACCATCACCACTACCACCCATCACCGTTGCCACAACTACCACGACCACCGACATCGCCTCAACCACCACAAGCTTCATCACCACTATCATCGTCACCGCCACGACCACGACTACCAGTGCTGCTACCACCACCATAGGCATCGTCACCACCACCACCGACTCCACCACCACCATCACCACCGACACCACCACGATCACCACTGATACCACTATAACCACCGCCGTCAGCACTGCCACAACCGTCACAGTCGACATTACCACCGCCACCACCATCATTGTTGTCGTCACCACCACCACTGTCGTCACTACACAAACATATTCTTAAACTAATTTTAACAAAATAAGAAATTTTAAAGTAAGTTTATTTTGAAACCAAAAATTAGAAAAAAAAACTAAAACTAATTTTTAAAAACTAAAAACTGGTTGTAGTTTTTGAAATTTCAAAACTCACAACCAAAAACCACCCCAAACGGCCCTTAGGTTTCGCTGGCAAGGTCTTGATCTTATTTATGTTTCCTTGGTTTTGCTTTATGTCTTGTTGTCTTTTTCTATTTCCTGTATAGTATTTAATATGATTTTGGTAGTTATTGTCCTAAAATTTTTAAGTTATAAATACATTTTTATTGTAATTTTTAATAAAAAAATTATTTATTAATTTCCTAAAATAATGACTATTAAAATCGCATTTTATTTAATAAAGTAAAAAAATCACACTCAAATAAATGAAAATTAAATCCATGCAGGATATGAAAGTGAAGTAAATAAACTTAAACTGGATTGAAATAATTTATGAGAAATTTATTTGAGTTTATAAACATAATTAATGATTTTTATAAGATTTTCTAATTTATTTTAATAACTTTCTTAACAAAATAATTTTTAACTTTTTTTAATAAATTTTATAATTAAATTTATGATAATTTGTTTACGTAAACGTATCCTTATTCCTTAATGCCAAAGAAAATAAGAAAAAATAAAAAAAGTTGGTGTCGGTTAGAGCGATTGAGGTAGCGTGGGTAGCAGCCTCTAATAAAACCTAAACTGGTGACCTTCCCAACTACATTTTTCTTAAAGCATTCTCATCAGTATCTGTCTCCAACTCCATGCTTCCCTCTTTATTATGCCATAAATTTTCAACCGTGTCAATCACGAAGACAACTTCAAACAATAAATTTCAACTTGCGTCCCCCAGGACCCCGCCCTCACCAAAAACAAAAATCAACCAGACGAATAAACAGAACAAACAAAAGAGTTGACTTAAATAATAAGCAAGATTTGAAATTTGGGCTTAACTCAACTTTATAATTTGTAAGGTGAGAGTTGTTCTTCACTTATATATATTAATTTGACTATTTTATTAGTCAATATATGATCTCTAACACTCATCGCACACCGAAAATTAACATATATAACATGAAGTTTATAGGAGTAAACATTTACGAGTAATCTAATAATAGTCAGATGTAACCCGATAAATCCAATAATCAGTAAAATAGATTGTGATACTATCTTAGAAGCAATCACAATGGGAATCTATTCTAGTTACTATATATTAAAACAGTGTCTTATATGAGACACGTTTCAATCTCTCCTAGCAATTTTTTCTCGCCCTAAATTTTCTACTCACTCTTTTACTGCTCTGCGACCCTGTCTCTTATTGTTCTCACGCTCTGTTGTTGCTACACTCTCCTGCTGTACTCCGTTCTCGCATTAGATGAATTCCAATTGAATTAGAATTTTTATTAAAAAGTGCGGAAAAAAAAAAAACAAGATGTTTTATGCACTTTAATTATAGGAAATTTAATATATTCTCTTTGCACATCTTACTTTTTAATATACACACACTTTATATATTTTGTAGCCTTATTTTTTTAAAGTAGACATTCTTTTATTTGACAATTTTGTAATTTGTATTTATTTATGTTTTTGTCTAGAGAACAAGTATTTTAGTTTTTTTTTTTTAAATAAGTTCGCTATATTTTTGCTACAAAATATTAATGAAAACAAAATAACACATTATTTTCATGAGGACACTATTTTAATATGTAGATAAATACATAATTATGAATTATATACATGGATTTATTGTCTTATTACTATATTTACATATCATTTTAATATATATGTAAAATAAATGCGATCCGTGCAAGTGCATAGGTAACATACTAGTTAGTTTTACAATTAAAAATTAACAAAAATAAAAAAAAGGTATATAACTAGAAAAAACAAGGAATCTCATAAAAAAGGAGAAAAGAGAAGAAAATAAACATTCAACAAAAGTAGAAAACACTTTAGCCATCCAACAACAATACCCTTGTAGTTCATCTATATTTGTGAGTTATTACACCATCTCCTTGCTCAATCTTTCCTGCATGGCTGCTGTAGCTGAATTTAGTTATTCAAATGAGTTAAATATGTTTTTAGTTTTCCAAAAATTGACCTGTTTTGATTTTAGTCCTTAGAAAAAAATTTCCTTAAATAAAGTCCCTCAAATATTAAAAATACCTTAATTAAATCCTTATACTAAACTCTGTTGAACTTTTCTGTTAAATGATGACCACATCAACATTATAATCACCATTAATTTGCTGATGTGGCCGTCCATGTCAATTGTTATGTCCAGATTAGATTAGTAACATACTTTTTGAATAAAATTATTATATGTTTAACCCTAAACCATAGATTTTTTTAACCCTAAAACAAAAGTAATTACACGATTTTTTATTAAAAATTATCACTGGACACTTCAGGTAATAAAATACTTTACTTGGAAACTAATGTGGTCATCATTTAATAGAAAAGTTAAACAGAGTTTAGCACATGAATCTAATTGGGGTATTTTTAATATTTGAGGGACTTTATTTAAGAATTTTTGTTTTTGAAAACTAAAACCAAAACAAGTCAATTTTTGGAGGACTAAAAACATATTTAACTCTATTCAAATTTATGTTAGTGTTAGTCAATTCTTTATTGTTGTTTGTTAGATAATTTACATTTTTTTTGTATTTTTAATGATATTAATATTTTAAATTTTTTATATAATTTTATCAAACGTATTTGGTATCTGAACAATGTGGCATCCGCAACAAATTCACACCAAATAATAAGCATTAATTTACTATGGCAATCTATTTAAAACATGAGAAAGAAAGCTATGCACTGACAATGTAAAGAAGTTTTACACTGTCATATAATTACAAATAATCACTTATCGTATGTTTGTTGACTTTTACAATAATTATCTTAAAAGTCATACCGATAGTAATTTCTTATTGGTTGATAATGTAAAATTTTTTACACTGACAGTGCATAATCATTAAACTCTTAAAACATTTTCACTTTTCACATAAATATTTAGAGAAAATAGGCCATGCATTGACAATATAAATTAATTTTATACCGTTATCCAAATCAAACCACCATTTATTGTAAGTTTGTTGACTTTTATAATAAATATTTTAAAAGTCATACCAATAGTGAATTCCAATTGGTTGACAGTGTAAAACTTTTTACACTGAGAGTGTATAACCATTAAACTCAAATTTTTATAGTTTTTATTTTTTTATCATCATTATTGTTATTTACCATAAATGGCCGATTTGAAAAAAAAAAAAAAAAAAGCTTTAGACTTTAATTAATAAATAATTCAACCAAGTCACCGAATAACACACACTACACATGGAGAGAAAAAAGTATGAAGATGGAAGTTAGTCTCAAATCCTTGCTAAAGACTTTACTAACCCTTAATTAAGTCAACTAGAATCTTTTCATTTATTTTAAATTATTCCTTATAACTTGTCCCTCTCTCATACACACACTTTAAAAAATATCATTATTAAGAAATGAAAACATACATTATTTCCTTTAACTTGATAGTTAATTAGTGATTCATGATTAAATTTAGGAAAAGTGTTAGATGTTTCAAAACAATAGAATAAAAAATCTTTAAAAACCGGAAGATCGTGCTAATTACAGAAATTTGGTAAAAAGTTTTTTTTCTCCAAAAATAGGTGAAATTGGCAAATTTCAGTTGTCTCAAATATGTTGTAAGAGTATCTCTAATACAAGAACTCAATTTATGTTTTTAACTCTCTTTTAGTGGGTCTCTTATTGTCGTATAAGATTTAAGAACACTCACTAATATTTACTCTAATAATAAAACTCAACTTAAGTTCTTAACTTATTTTTAGTGAGTTTCATTTTATATCTCTACTCATACAATAACTTTCATTTTAATTTAAAGAAATATTTTTTAATAGTTAAGCAACTTTGGTAATAGTTGCTTATATAAGCAATTTGTGACACATGTTCACATTGAACATAACCCTTATTTATTTAATTACTTAATTAGTAATTAAGTTTGAATTGATGAAAATACAGGTAAATTTTTTTGATTTTAATAATAGAAAATTTCTAAAAAGATGAAAGATAAGACTGTATATTTATATGTCATAAAACTGTATATCGTAATTTGGTAGTACATAACAGTCATAAAAAAAATCAAAAGTACATCAAAAGATAGATACCACCTAACCCAGTATATATGTTAAAAAGATCCTATACAAAGCAGTGTTAATCTACCCCATCCCTCAAGAAAAATATTATAAAATAGGTCTACAAATCTAGAGGAGTATCTTCTGACTCGTTTTCAACATCATTGGGTATTACCATCATCTTTAATAATCGCGATCAATCATACAAAAAAAAATAATGGAGTGAGGTAATTTGTAATAAAATCACTGTCACATATATGGTAAGAAATCTACCATAAAATACAGTTGACAATATAGGGGAACCTAAAGTTTACGCTATATTATATTATCATTGACTTGGTATGGATCTATACTCTAGATTAATAGGTAATAGTTCTCAATAGAACCTAAAAATGACTGGGAGTACATATACCTTATCAACATTATCACATGATACAGTTCTCATCATTATTGAGGAAAATAATAGTCTAGATATTTATTTATAGAGGTATACTCTCAAACCAATCATGAAATGTTGAGTAATTGTCGGGGTTATCGATTTGGTCAAGTGAATATTCTGGCTCAAGGGCGCTACCCTGAGCATTAGGACCTTCACTACTTGATGTCTACTCCCAAGACCTCTGCAAGTGGGTCCTTGCGTTTCATTCTCAGCTACCAAGCTATAGCTTCCCTAGCAAGGTGCCATGCCACAGCATGTCACTCGCTTTACATTACTCACTAATTTATCACTTCATAAATTCTCAAACAGAGGTTTTTCTAGTCTCATTTAATTTGAGCAGTCAGTACAATCAACATTTATGCCTTATATTGTAAAAATTGCACAATACCAAAATTTTAATAGAATAAAAAATTAATAATCACATAAAATTTTAGCAAAATAATAGCTTAGTAATTATTAAAATTTTAGCAGAATAATAACGTAGTAATTATAATTTAATTATTAAAATTTTGGCAGAATAACAACTAAATAAATATATTTTAATTTTTTAAATTTGAGTAAAGTAATAGCTTAGCAAGTATAATTTAATAATTTAAATTTGAGCAGAGTAACAACTTTGTAATTATATTTTAATAATTTAAATTTGAGCAAAGTAATAACTTAGCAATTATAATTAATGATTTAAATTTGAGCACAGTAACAACTTAGCAAAAATTAAAGTATAGAACCAACCACACTCCCCCATTACCTCAAAGATGGTTGATGAAGAAGAGAAAAGTTGATGATAGTGGTGGTTCCAAGCTCCTAGGAAGAGAATTTTACTAATTAATGAACACTAATAAAATTTAAGCATACTAATATAATAAGAGAAAAATATTTTTAGAGAGAGAATCTCTCCAATGTGTTTCGGCTAGGCTAGAGTGAGAGGAGGATGTAAGAAATCTAAAATTTTGGGGCCTATTTATAAAGAATTGAATGTGCTTAGGTGTCCCCAAAGATGACATCATAAATGCTATTTTTATTTTATTTTTAATTAAGTTAGGGGACAAATATGAAAAATAGGTGGTGACTCAACCCCCCTTAGGTTTGGGACGTGCTATATGAGTTGTCCTCAAGCTTCTTAGTGTAAATATTATATTAACTTGATACCGATAAAATCGTTTAAAGTTAAAAAATTAGCTTTGAATATCAAAATAATGTATTTTAATGTGAAACTAGATAAATAAATTTATTTTTCATAATTCTTATTAATTTATTTCAAATTATATGTATTTATTTTGTATTTTAAAGCTAGAAAATTCATAAAAAATCTATTTTAATTCAATAAATATAAAAAAAATTATGAAAATTCTAAAATTAAATATTTCACCTAAAAATAAACTGAAATTGATATTTTCATCATTTCTAGATATCAAATCAATACTGGCTAGGCTTATAGACATGTAGGGACATTTTAGTCATTCTACATAGGAATTTCAGAAAATTCTCAAAATTATATTTTATATATATATATGACATGAATCCAAGCTCAAATTGACATTTTAATGTTAATTGAATTTTTTTCTCATGTCAGCCCTTAATGTTGAGAAATGGAGACAAAATCGTCATTTTTTAATTTATTTGGGTTCTGGCTTTGAAAAATTATTTAAAATATAATTAGATAGATCTTTAAATTCTAAGCACAATGGTAGAAATTAGAATTTTGAAATTTCTTCCTGATTTTCCAAAATTAAATCGTCAAATATTAGAAAAATAGTTGAAAAACTTGAAATAAGGTTATTACTTATTATATTTTTCACTATTTTCATTTTAAGATAAAATTTTTATAATAAAATATACTTAGTATAAAATTTTCAAAATATTTTGAATTCAAAAAGTCTCTAGTTGGTTCCCATAATCAACAAGGGATATTATTGTCATTTCACAAAAAATATTTCATTAAATTTTCAAAAAAAATTATAAAATTATTATTATTTATTCTAAGTATATTGATAACTTAAAAACAATTTGTAAACACTTCTAATTAATTTTATTTATTAATTCTGTTATCTAACTTTTTAGGGACAAAACGATCATTTTACTAATTTTTGGGCTCCGTTCCTACAAATTATTAAAAATCTAAACTAAGTACTATTCACTAATACAAACATAACTGTAGGGATCAAATTTTTGAAATTTCCATCTGGTTTTCTAGAAAGAAATACAGAATAATTAGAAAAATAATTTGATAGGTAAAAATAAGAGTGTTATACAATTTCTATAAGAACCCATTCGTTCCAATGATCTTTTCAAGTTGCTTAATTTTAAGAATTAACTTAAGCAACTCCATTGATGATGCTCTAAGTGTCATAAAAATAATATTGATTAAGAAATTAATAAATAATTTTTTTTATTAAAAATCATGATGGGGTATATTAAAGACCATAATAAAGATACTAGGTAATACTTTTTCATAAGAAAGACAAGTTTAAATTTCTTAATAATATATTTTTTTGGGTAATGTAGAGATAAATTTCTTAATACTTTAAGAGTTTGTATGTTGATCAGGATAAAATAGGATATGAAAATAAGATAAGAGTAGGATAAAATAAGAACAAAATAAGTTTTAATTCTATCCAATGTTTGGTACACTAGACAATATTATGAGCTTAATTTCTATGTGCCGTCAGTATAAAAAGTTTTACTTTGTCAATCAACTAGAAATTATAGTTGGCCTAACTCTTAATGTAGTTATTGTAAAAATCAATAAACTAACAATATATGGTAGGTTGTAATTAGATGACCATATAAAAATTATTTACCCTCTTGGTGCATACACTATTTTCTCTAACATTATTTTTAAATTTTTTTCCTAGATATATATAATGCGCGTATAATTCTTGTAATATTATTTGCTAGTGTATAATAATGCTAATTGTTAATTCTTTTAAAGCAATAAATTTAAAAAATTCTTAATTATATAAAAAAATTAAAATATGTGTGTGTGTAAAAGTAAAATGATAATTTTTCTCTACTATATTTAATTTAGATTTCAATTTTATTTTTTTAACTTAATTCTTCAAAATTTTGTCAATATTTTTTTTTAACTTTGTTTCTTCTCCTAAACTAAGGAAAACTTCCTAAATGATAAGGATTTTAGATTAGAGTTTTTTTTTCTCTGCATTTCTTTTATACTTCACCATGAAGTCACTCTTTAAAACTCTCAAAATATCATTGAAATTTGAAACCCTAAAAATTATTTGTAAATCGTTTTTATTCAGTCACCTTGTCTTTGCTTTATTTTTCATTTTAGACACTCAACAATTTCTATAAAGCTATTATAATTTGCCAAATCTTATACCTCTATCTCTATTAATATTATAAACAGCAAAACATCCTCTAAGTTAGTAAAAGTTGGAAGGCGGGATAAAATTAGAGGAAAATGTTAGCATAAAAAAAAAACTTAGGATTAAAAAGAATAAAAAAAATAGAAATTAAAAAATGTTGACAACCAATAAATTAAAGAATTAAATTGAATAAAAAAAGTTAAAAACGAAACACAAATTAAATTTAGACGATAGAAATTATAATTCTACCTCATTTATAATAATATTTAATCTTTCTAAAAGATTAGCCTAATAACCTTTTATTTTTAATTACCTGAAAAATATTAAATAAAAAAATAGATGCAATGAATGCAAAATATATATTTATTAAAATAAACAAAATAACTATTTTACCGATTAGTTAATAAGATTTAGACTTTTCTTTGATTTAATAATATATTTACGAATCACATTGAACTGCTAATTACGATTTAATTTAGAGCAATACTAAATCTCAGTAGGAAATGTGCTTGAATTTTTTTATTGCCATAAAACATAATTAAAATGCTAAATTTTAAAAATTGTTTAATGCTTCTTTGTTAAGTAATTTTTAAAAAATATTAAAAATATTTAATTTAATCGTGTATTCATAAACAACAACAAAAAGTTTAGAATCTAATATAAATTTATACTAAGAGTTTAATTTTCATACATTGTAACTGTAAAAAGTTTTACACTATTTATTAATAAAAAATCATGTTACGCATGACTTTCAAAATAACAAGCTTATCACATATGATATTGGATGACAATTAAATATACATTTTAGTTAAATTGTTAAAATTAAATAATTTTAAGTAATGAAATTAAAATTCTTTTATTTACCTAAGTTAAAGGAATTAAAATGATTACTAAATTAATTCATTAATAGTATTATAATCTCACATTACTTATGAATCACAGTGAACTGGTAATTTTTATCTGAAATTTTTTAGAAAATGCTATACATTTTAAAGATAATTATTAAGAGGAAACATTTTTTTTTTGTAAAAAAAATTCTCTCTCTATATAAATTAAAATAACTATCTTGCATGAGAGCAATATTTACATGTTTAAAAATACTTATATCAATATTTTTTTAAAAAATTATCAATAGTTATAAGTAACCTTGTATCATATTATAAATTGTTTATCATAAATCTAAAATATAATTTATATGTTTAAAAATATTTATTTATAACAAAGTTTAATTATAATATAATTTATATATTCAAAGAAATTTATTTATTATAAATTATAATTATATAAAATAAATATTTATGGTATGCATTACATAAACTAAAATACTAGCAGTTAATTATATAACAATAGTAATACCCAAGTCGAAAACCCTTCCTAAAAATGTTTATTCTTTGTTTGTGATTTTACACTTTTATTTTTAAAAGTTATTTTTATAATTTTTTTAAAAACTAATTCTTAAAGAGTTAAAGTGTGGGAGGGAGAAGAGACAATGTAAGGAATAACATAGATAATAAAAAGATGAAAGTATAAAATCAAAATAATTTAAAGATTTTCATTCGACTCGAATAGAATTGTCTCTTATAAAGAATGCATTTGGTTTCTACCAAAAACAAAATTAAAGATGGTTTGAATTTTTATTTTGAAAATTAAAAAAATCATTTCAAAATCATTTCTAAAAAAAATCCTTATCTAATATTTTTGTTTTTGTTTTTGAAACAGAAGATAATTTTAAAAACTATACTTATTGAATATTAGTTAGGATTGTTTTCAGATTTTTTAAAAAATATTATATAAAAACAACTATCTATTATCCACCCTATATATTAAATGAGAAAACTATCTTGAACGAAAAAAATTTTAGTTGTCATTTTTTTAATGAAAGTGTTTTTAAGGATTTTTTAACCTCTTATCTCTTTCAATCTATCATTTTCAATATTTTTAGTTCTAAATTGAATTTCAATATTTTTTAAAATAAATTATCGATAATTAACAAGTAACAATGTATTACATTAATTATTTATTATAAATTTAAAATATAATTTATATGTTCGAAAATATTTATGTATTACAAATTTTAATTATATAATTTATATATTTAGAGGTATTTATTTATTTTAAATTTAAGTTATATAAAATAAATATTTATTTTGTGCATTGTACAGGTTAAAATACTAATTATATTATTGTTTTGGGATCGATCTAGACTTTTAAGCCGATGATGCTTTTAAAGCATCACATCGGCTTGGAGACAACTATTCTAGAGGTCACTCGGACATTCAATCTTAAGTCGGTTTGCTTGTTGCCTATCCCGGTTAGCATAGCCACGTATATCCCCGGCAATAATTCCTTGCCATCCTGGTCTGAGTTTATGTCTACCTTGGTACGGCGTGGAAAGCGTTTAACGGCAAGGAAAACGTGTAATGAGGCACCCAAACGCATGATGCCACATAGCACCCAACTTTAACAGAATTTCTCTCCAAAACACTTTATATAAAGGCTCCACACTCATAAGGTACACACGCTCTCTCATACATTCACTCGTTCTTGCACCCTTACTAACTTTAGCATCAGAGTCCTTGTAGGTGCCACCACTAGAGATGCTAACAACCACCATGGGAGCTTACCGGAGATCCTTCCTCATGCTCACCACACAACGTTTGCGTCATCTGTGTGAATCATTTTCTGATTCTCTTTTCCTTCTTCATCATTTGAAGATTCATTCGTGATTGTTAGCACAAGAAATCAGAAGTCTGTTGTGGCGCCATCGCCACCAAAGCTTCCACCGCCATCGCCTAAGGATGGAAAAGCTGCTTTAGCTATGCCTGAGGCAGCTTCTAAGGCGAATGGTGTTTCGGCACCATTTGTTAGTATGGCTGAACTCGCTACGTTACTGTAGTAGTAAAGGGAGACGTTGAAGGAACATGAGAGGATCATTGCTGAACTCTGAGCAAAGAGGGAGAACAAGAAAGTTATGGAGAATAGCTACAACCACACCGAGAGGACAACATCATCTACTCTAAGACCAAGTCACGTTGCACAGGAGGTGCATGATGCGCATATGGCTGTGGAGGTGAACGAAGATGACGAGATAATTCCGTTCAACCTTCTTTTCTCTACGAGAATTCTGAATTTACAGGTTCCAAAGCAGCTACAACAACTGCCTTCGTTGGAGTTGTATGACGGATCCATCGATCTAAACGACCACATCTCGATGTTCAAGTCGGCCATGTCGTACAAAGGAGCTTCTGCTTTGCTGACATGAAGAGCATTCCCGCTCTCGCTAAAAGGAATGGCACTTAAATGGTTTCAGTCTTTGGAGCCGAGATCCATTGATTCATGGATGATGTTGAGGGTGAAGTTTAGGACTGCCTTTGCGACTAGCAAAGCTAGACCTAAAACTGAGCCAGATCTAAGACGGATTCATCAAGGTGTGAATGAACCACTGAGGGATTATATTGGCAGGTTCAACTAAGAAGCAAGGGTGGCTGAGAACTTGCAACTTGGAGTGGTGTTGATGCTAACGAAAGATAGGGTGAAAGAAGGGTCACCTTTCTTCTTGTCGATTGCTAAAATGACTATCAATAAAGGAATTCCTAAAGAAGGCGGAGAAATACATCAACTATGTGAATGTGCTTGAGGCTGGGAAGATGAAAATGACCGAGATTGTAACATAGAAGAAAAATCTGTAATCAAAGACTGACAAATCACCGCATCATAAGGACCGGGGTTTGTATAAAGGAGGACTGAGATTTGAGGAGTATACGCCGTTGAACACCTCCAGGGGAAGAATTTTGAATGAGGTATTCAATGTGGAGTTTGTTGAAGAAGGGATCAAACCTCCAAAGCCGATAAGAAATAGAAAGGGTGGAGATCAGTCCAAGTATTGTCGATATCAAAAGGCGCTAGGACATAATACCGATGAATGCTACCAATTGAAGGATGCCATTGAATTGTTGATTAAATGGGAAAGACTTAGCTGCTTCGTGAAGCAGAATGGAGATAATCGCGGAAGATTCCGACATTCCTCACCACCAAAAAAGAGAGAACCAGGAGTTCAAGAAGAGGGCATTCTCCACCTAGGAAGGAGAGATCACCACGTCGACATAGTCCTATGAGGAGTCATTCCCTACCTCAGCCATCATGAGATGACGCCAAGGTTCAAGTTATATGACGGCAGTCACCACGACGATTGTCATCCCGGCAACCCACAAGATCTCCCATTCATTCTCCCATCAAGAGTCACGAGATCATATATGTCACAGCGGGCGGATTTTTTGGAGGAGGCCTGTCGAATAATGCTAGAAAAAGACATGTTAAAGAAGTATTGACAACCTCTTATAAGGTTCGTGCTGTTGACAATTCTGCTAAGAAGAGGGCACCTCCATTAACCTTTGATGATTCCGACTATGCTGACATTGTGCCAAACCATGATGATCCTCTTGTGGTGAATGCTCCAATGGAAAATAAAGAGGTTCATAGGCTCTTGGTGGACATTGGAAGCTTCATCGACGTTATGTTTTATGAGTTTTTCAAGAAACTAAAAATTTTAGAATCTGAGTTAATGCCATATAACGAAGATTTGATCGAATTCTCTGGGCACCACATTATGCCGGTGGGATACATAAAGTTGCATGTGACTTTTGGGAAGTCACCTTCTACAAAGACTGTGACTACTCGATTCATCGTAGTAGATGTTAAATCCTTTTACAATGCCTTTTTGGGGAGACTGACGCTAAACGCTCTAGGAGCTGTTATCTCTTTGTCACACCTAGTAATGAAGTTTGTGGGCGACAACATAGAAGTAGTTACTTTGCGGGGAGATCAGAAGAAAGTAAGAGAATGTTATAAGGAGTCCCTTAAAGTCAGCCCTAAACCTGAGTTGGAGTACCAAGCTAACTTCGAGAAAGGTGAAATGCTATTAACGGAGTTAGACTACCGAGATGAGATAAAACGAGATTCGTGGATACCTCATTTGGAAACAGAAGGGGAGAACATCTCAGTCCAGATTGGGAAGGAAGTTAGTCAGTCGTGAAAATTGGTGCCGACCTTGATAAGAAGATGGAGGGTTTATCAACTCTTATGAAGAACAATGCTGGCTTGTTTGCTTGGAAGTTGGTAGCCATGCCCGGGATAGATCCTAATTTCTTTTGCCCTCGGTTAGAGGTGGATCCTTCGGTGTAGCTAGTGTGTTAGCGGAGAAGGAAGATGGCCCTAGAGTGCTTACAGGAGATTGAAAAGCATGTTGATGAACTGTTGAAGGCTGGGTTCATCCGAGAGGTGAAATATACCACTTGGCTTGCCAACGTGGTCCTTGTTAAGAAACAAAACAGTAAATGGAGGATGTGTGTTGACTACATCGATCTTAACAAGCACTTCCCGAAAGATTCATATCCTCTCCCCGACATTGATAGATTGGTGGATGGCTCCTCGGGTATCGTTACTTGTCCTTCATGGATGCTTATTCTGAATATAATCAAATTCCACTATACCCGAGCAATCAGGAGAAGACTACCTTCATGACTAAGAAGGCTAATTATTGCTATAAGGTTATGTTGTTTAGGTTGAAGAATGCCAACGCTACGTATTAGAGGATGATGAATAAGGTGTTTGAGGAACAAATAGGGCAGAATTTAGAAGTATACGTTGATGATATGATTGTGAAGAGTGTCATTCCCGAAGTGCTCCTTTGAGGTTTAGAAGAAACTTTTGCCCAATTAGCAAAATACAACATAAGGTTGAACCTTAATAAATACATGTTTAAAGTTTCGATGGGAAAATTCTTGGGGTACATGCTATCTGAAAGGGGCATCTAGTTAAACCTAAAAAAATGTCGGGATATACTGGAGATAAAAATTCCTCAAAACATAAAGGAAGTCCAAAAGTTAACATGGCGCTTGGCTATGCTGACAACGTTTATCGTCAGATCGACATAAAGTGCCCGTCCCTTTTTCGGCCTTTAAGAAAGGACAAACAATTTGAATGGATCGAGGAGTGTGATGCAACATTCAGAAAGTTGAAAGAAACTTTGTCGTCTCCCCCCTTACTCACTAAACCTAAGCTGGGTGAGGTATTGTACTTGTATTTGGCTGTGGTCGATGAAGTTGTGAGCGTTGCATTAATAAGGGAAACATCAGAAGGATAAAAGTCGGTCTATTTTGTAAGCACGGCCCTCCAAGGTGTTGAGTCAAGATATCCAAAAGTGGAGAAGGTTGTATTTGTGCTTGTTATAGTAGCAATGCGGCTCTGACTGTATTTCTAGTAGCATCAGATTGTGGTGAGAACGGATCAGCTAATTCAACATATTTTGCATAGATTGGAGCTAGCTAGAAGGATGATAGCTTGGGCTATTGAATTATCTGAGTATGGGGTTTAGTATAAACCAAGATAGGCGCTTAAAGCCTAATCACTGGTCGACTTTATTGCGGAGTTGACTCCCGCAGATTCCTTTTCCAAAGTCTTGACCTGGACTTTCTTTGTGGATGGGTCATCTAATGAAAAAGGTAGTGGAGTCGGCATACTGTTAGAGTCAGCAGACGGAGTCGTGTTGGAGCAGTCATTAACTTTTACATTCCCTACCTCTAACAACCAGGCAGAGTATGAAGCATGTATAGCCGGGTTGATCATGGCATCTGATATTAGTGTCCCCTCGTTGCGTGTGTTTAGCGATTCACAATTGATGATTTTGTAGATCAACGGGACGTATCAAGTTAAAGACCTAATATTGCATAAATATCTGGCAAAAGTCAAGACTCTTCTTACAAGTTTTGATAATATAGATTTTGTCTATATTCCCAGCGAGAAGAATGTTAGAGCTGTATCTTGCCCAAGTTGGCAAGTATAAAGTCTTTGGCAATAATAGGTTGGTCATCTAACAAACAATCCATGAGCCTAATCTCGTGATGATAGTAGAGTTGGAGCAAAGTTGGATGACAACTATTATTAATTATCTAAAGGAAAATGTCACTCCGGAAGATAAGAAAGAAGTACGGAGGCTGGAAAGGTGGGCTGTGCATTTCTGTATTGTCAATGATAAGCTTTATCGACATGGCTTTTCTCAACCTTTACTCAGATGCTTGAAAAAGTTAGAATTTGAATATGTGATGGCGGAGATACATGAGGGATGTTGTGGTCAACACCTAGGAGACAGAGCCTTGGCTAAAAAAATACTCAGAGTAGGATACTACTGACTGACGTTAGAAAACGATGTCATGGAGTTTACTAAAAAATGTGATAGATGCTATAAGTGCTGTGACATTCATCTCGCCTCTTGAAGAATTGAGCATGCTCATTTCCTTCTGGCCTTTTATTTGGTGGGAGATCGACATGCTTGGCCCTTTTCCGAAGGCGCCCAGTCAAGTGAAGTATCTAGTGGTAGCAATCAATTACTTCACCAAATGGATTGAAGCAGAAGCACTAGCCACTATCACGGCTAAGAATGTGGAAAAATTTGTATTTTGACAGATTATCTGCAGGTTCGGGATACCGAATGTCATGGTGTTAAACAACGGCACACAATTTATAGACAAAAGTTTTCAGGAATTCTTGGTCGGGTTAAAGCAACACATTGCTTCAGTTGAACACCCCTAAACAAACGGGTAGGCAGAGGTGGCAAACCGAGTTATCCTTTGAGGACTCAGAAGGCGTTTGGACAAAGCAAATGGGTGTTAGGTTGAGCAACTGCAGCATGTCATCTAGGCATATCGCACAACCCCCCACTCTTCCATTAGGGAGTCTTCTTTCCGGTTCACCTATGACATGGAGGCAATGATCTGACAGAAATTGGAGAGCTGACTTGGAGAATAGCTAACTTGAGATTAGAAGATAATGACAGGCTCCTTCGAACTGAGTTAAATGTTGCTGAAGAAAGAAGAGAGGTAGTCGCAACAAGAGAAGCCGCCCTGAAGAGACAGGTTGTAGTAAGATACAACAAGAAGGTCGTTCCTCGTAAATTTGATCCTAGTGATCTGGTGTTAAGGCACACTGACATTGGAAGGAAGAATGCTAGGTAGGGTAAGCTTGCTGAAAAATGGGAAGGCCCTTATCGAGTTACCTGGAAGACTAGCACAAAAGCGTATACACTTGAGACGTTACTCAAGGTTACCATCCCGTAGACATGGAATGCAAGCAACCTCAGACGGTATTATAGCTAAAGCATGATTGGTAATGAAGTCTAAATGACTCTTTGATTTCATATAAGGTAGTTTTTGTTCATAGTGTAGCTAGGTTGAGTTACGTACTACAATTCGTAGCTCGTGTACTATTTTTTGCTCCACGTGATTAATAAAATAAGAGTTTTTTTGGTCTAGAAGGCAAAGCGGAGGACGAAACAGATTAAAGCAAAGAAGAAAGGGTAAGAAAGAAAGAAAGGCCTTTACCCCGTGTATGTGGATTCGCTCCAGCTGGGGTAAGAAGATTACCACCTTGTGTACGCGGATTTGCTTTAGCCGAGGTGGGAAAATTATTACTCCGCGTACGTGGATTTGCTCCAATCGAGGTAGAAAGTTATCACCTTGTGAACGTGGACTCACTCCAACCAAGGTTTGAGATGAACAGGCAAAAGTTCATTGAGATAACAAAAAAAAGCGAAAAGTGAAGAAATTAAAGTACGAGCGAAAAGAGTGCGAAGCCAAAAATACCAGTACTCGCGGTGAGCTACCATAAAACGATGAAAAAGTACAATAAACTACTCAGTATCTACAATTCGAGCAAAGGAACACACCGAAAAGATACATACTATATATATATATATATATATATATATATATATATATATATATATATATATATATATATATATATATATATATATGCTCAAACTATTTAAAATTGCAAAGTATATAGATTGTCAAAGTACGTCAAAATACAAATTGTTTAAGTAGATTACAAGTAAAACTGAAATTCCAGCCCTTCAATGTCTGGCGTTGGCAGTATCTTCGTTGGTAGCTTCAGGGTGAGAGGCATCAGCGACCCCGACATCAAGATCATCGCCTAAAACTACAACCTCGTTTGGAGGACGGATCGTTCCCGTCACCTGCGAGGTCGATATAAAACTGTCCATAGGCTTCCCTTCAGCGTCTTGCCTATCAGCATTTGATCTAGAATCAACCTAAACCGCGGTTGCTCCAATTCGACTCCTGCTTCTTCATCGACATCGCCTTCCAAGTTGGAACCAGTGACAGCAACACTGGGATCTGCTAGAACCATCTCACCACCAATATTTGCATGCTAAACATCGTCAATAACCTCGCAGTCAGCTCGGGCGAATTCAATGTCCATGTTTCGTTGGAGGAGATAGTGCACTTGCTAATTGTGTTCTCGAAGGAAAGCTGGACGGACTCTATCCAACGGAGATGAATTTGTTCAGATTCTTCCTGAGAAATTGCCATGCTGGCTTCCAACTCCTTTACTTTAGCTTCAAGGTCTTGAACTTTAGGCTTGGAAGCTTTAAGCTGGGAAGAAAGATTTAACTCCAGCTGTACATACTTAGCGTTGGCGGCAGACAATTTCACCCGAAGATCCGTTTCAGCCCTCTCCAATTGCCTTTTCTCTAATCACTCATATGCCAACTATTCCTTAATTGTGCACGCTTTCCTCCAGCTTGGCTACCCGATTGCCAAACTCCTCCTTTGCCTTGCGCCCCCCTCCTCGACCTGCTTCAGCCGAGTAATAACGACATCCTTCTCGGCTAGAACATCCAGTGGGCTCTTGTTCCCATAGGTCTCCTCATTAGCACATACTGAGAATATCCACAAAACATGTGGTTAAAGAGAGAGGCCATTCCCTCCATCCCATCCTGCATGTCCTTTATTTCGCCAAGTATGCTTTGGTTGAAAACAAAAGAGCGACTAGCCAAGATTTGTCTATCAACCCTTTCACTGGCAATAGTAGGGGGGGCACTTCGCTGCTTCTTGGAAGGTGGCTCCTCCTGTATTTCACCACTTGCAACTTTTTTTTTCGATGGTTGGGGTAGCTTGAGGTATCTCGGCCGGCACAATATCAAAAGCCCCAGCCTCTATAGCGATCTCGGGAAGAGGTACCTCAGAAGAAGTCGATGTAGGACTAGCTTCGACCTCCTGACTCACAACCCCTTTGGTCATGGGGCAAGCTAGAGCAACAGGAACCGTGGTCTTATTAATGGCAACAACCTTCTATTTTCCCTTAGCCTTTCTTGGCTTTTTGGGCTTCTCTTGTTGAAGGGCCAATGCAAAGTTGGCCATATTGGACTTCACCATATTTTTTGCAGGAAAATTTGTGAACTCGATTAGCATACCAGGTAATGCATAAGACATAAGACAACAACAAAAATCAAACTACTAAATTCACGTGCAAACACATCAAAATTTTGTTGGTACTCTGAAGGAGTAGTGCTAACAAGCCATTGGCAGGAATCCGATCTTGCAAATTCTTTATTGATTCAAAAAAATGATCACAGGCTCTCAACTCATCAGGGGTTAAGTCACTCTCTTGGATTCTAAATCGGCTAGAATTCAGACAATAATAACTGTACGACCAATACAGGGGAAACCTAGGTTCCGTTACATTTTCCTTCGCGTCTCGTACAACAAACAAAGCCTCCCAGCTTTCTTTGCGGGGGTGAAGGAAGAAGAATTTATCTTTGTATTCTTTATAGGACTCCTGGAAAGGCTTTAATAATGCCCAACCTCAAACACTACTGAGCGAGACCAAGGAGAACTTGCTCTGATAAGTTTGGTAGATGGGGGAAAAATAATACAAGAATAAGTTCAAAATGCAGATAACCCCATTCCTGCTGCATAATTTTTCAAATGCTACAATGAATGCCTAGGAATTTGGATGGAGTTGTGATGGGGCGACGTTGAGAATAAACACTTGGAAATCAGTGAAGGAGAGCCTAACGCCGAGATGGTTAAATACATTGGCAAAAAGTTGATGTATAGGTAACCAGCTGCTGCGGCTGCTGCAGTATCATCTAAGGTGGTCTCCATATTTCTTTGGGCCCTTGGGAGCAGATCCTGTCATCGTCCCCCAGTGCCACCACATCAAAGGTCAAGTTGACGACACCCTGACTCAACTTTAAGCGATCCGATAGTGCATCCAATGTCGCTTGGTTGAAGCATAACTGAGTTCCAGTAACCTCTTTATCTACCCAGTCTACATTATGGTTCGCTAGATTGTGATAGGCCTCTGGAGCAATCTCCACATTTCTCGCGGTCTTCCCCATCTCCTTGTCAAAAATATTAGAAGATTGGTCAGGTTTGGCCGATTGAGATACTTAGCTCAATGCAACCCTAGCATCCCTCCTCGCTGACGTGGCCACCTCGAATGTGCCCCCTGGTTTAGAAGGGATCTTCATCAAATCCGAAAATTGCATCCAAGCCTTGGCATACTCCAACACCTCTTCAAGATCATACGACATTCCCATAGCCCTCAGGTGACTTCAGCATTTTTCGAGAATCTCGAGGCAGATAATAATCTTCGGTGGAGGTAGTTCCTTTGGGTTAGCTGTCATTTGCCATTCGTCTCTCCTTTTCACGATTCTCAGTCTAGTCTCCCTACCTCGGACAACTGCCCTCCAGCGAGGAGTGGCAGGAGCAGCTGAAGAACTGACACATCCTCTAGCGTCCCTATGGCCTTCGAAGGACCTTCATTGGCCAACGGACTGAGATCGAGGGGAGGAGGGCCGAAGACCAGAACAACTAGTTGGCGGCGAAGCCCACAAAGCGACCGTCGTGTGTAGAAGACAGAGTGTTGCATTTGCGCGAGTCCATCTTCGATGAAACAAACAAAGAAAAAACATGTATACACACTAGCGCAATGCAAGAAAAGACTCAATAAAGACGAAAGATAGGGATGGAGACATTACCTTAATTTAAAGGATAAACGGATACTTGGGAACTAAACGAAGTTGACAGGAAGCATCGAAGCTTTCACCGAAGGGAAGTCGCAAAGCGTACAGAAGCAAAGGAAGGTAATAGTAAAAGTAAAAGTGAATGAGTAAACAACTAAAATAACAATATATAACACATGGGCCCATATCATTGTTAGGCCCAAATCCATAAAAATTTGAAAGATAGCGCAAGAATTCATAAAACTGCCAAAATCTCTTGGAATTCGAAGGGTCGTGGATTTCAAGATTTTGAATCATTGCGCATTTAATGCACCTCGGTCATCTAAAAAATGTGGCAAAACTTTCTGACAAGACGAACAGACACAAACTGAACCATTTGACTCCAAATAACCTTAAGTTGGTAAGGTTCTCCGCTAAAAACCTTACCGGCTTGGGGGCAACATCATCCCGAAAGCCATTCCAGACTCTTAAGCCGATGATGCTTTTCCAAGCATCACTGGCTTGGGGGTAATTGTTTTGGGATCAATCCAGACTCTTAAGCCGATAATGCTTTTTTCAAGTATCACCGGCTTGGAAGCAACTGTTCTGGAGGTTACTCAAGCATTTAGTCTTAAGTCGGTTTGCTTGCTTCCTATCCCGGCTAGCATAGCCACGTATATCTCGGACAATAATTCCTTATCATCCCGGTCCGAGTTTATGCCTACCTTGGTACAACGTGGAAAGCGCTTAATGGCAAGAAAAACATGTAATGAGGCACCCAAACACATGATGTCACGTGGCATCTAACCTTAACAGAATTTTCCTCCAAAACACTCTATATAAAGGCCCCCGCACTCATAAGGTACACACGCTCTCTCATACATTCACTCATTATTGCACCTTTATTGACTTAAGCATAGAGTCCTTACAGCCACTACCATCGGAGAAGTTAACAACCACCGTTAGAGCTTATCGGAGATCCTTCCTTGTGCTCACCACACAACAACTATGAATTAGAATTTCCAGTTTTGAGAGTCTCACTCACCTTTCTCTTTCAACTAGACATTTTCAATACTCTCTCTCTTATCTTCTTGGGAGGTATATTTCATAGTAATAGGTGAAATCGGTAAAAATTGGTGAAAATTAGTGTAGAAAACTGGTTTGACCAGGTGTTTATCAACTTTTTTCAAATTTTTTTACTGTATTTTTAAAATTTTTAAAATTTAATTTGAAACATTTTAAATATAAATAAAAACACATTTAATAAGAATTATAAATAGATATAAAATGATGTTTTATTTTAATTTTTAGTGTTATAAAATTATGATATTATATTTATCTAACATTATTTTATATATTATTTAATTATTATTATTTTATAAATACCGATTAGATCATGTTTCAACTATGGTTGAACCATTAAACTTTAAACCAATATCTTGACTGGTTCAATGACTGACCTAATTTAAAAACATTACTATCAACTATCTCAAACTTCTCCTTATATCTTTATATTTTAATTTTCTTAACGTTTATCCATTTTAATTTAAAATATTCAATATAAATTCAAAATATAATTTATATTTACAAATATTTGTTTATTATATAAATTCCAATTATAATATAATTTATATATTTAAAAATAATATTTATTATAAATGTTAATTATATAAAATATATATTTATCCAGTAGTACAAGCTAAATACTAGTTTCTGTAAAATAAGGTAATCCGTACAGCTCAAATCTGTCACTCAATTCTCTTATTATTTGTACCAAAAACTATATCTGTACCAAAACCGTCACTTAAAGAAAAGAAAAAACATTCGCTGCATGTTTAGTTATAGATTATTTTTAAAAACTCATTATTATTTTCTTAAAAAGATTTCAATAATTTATGGAAAATCATTTAACTAAAATAACTTAATTTAGAGTAATACTGAATCTCAGTAAGAATTCTGCTTGAAATTTATTTAATTATCATAAAAAATAATTAATATCTTAAAATTTCAAAATTGTTTAATGTTTCTTTGTTAAGTAATCGAGAAAATTTATTAAAAATGTTTAATTTAATCGTGTATTCATAAACCAAAAAAAGTTTAGTGATTAATGATACAATCTATTATAAATTTATAATAAGATTAAATACTTTTAAGAAATGAGATTAACATACTCTCATTTACTTTAAAAAGAACTAGTACTTTAGCATGTATAATATACAAAATAAATATTTATTTTATATAATTAAAATTTATAATAAATAAACACTTTTGAATATATAAATTATATTGTAATTTTTGAACATATAAATTATATTTTAAATTTATGATTAATAATTTATATTATGATATAAGGTTATTTTTAATTATTAATAATTTTTTTCAATAAATATTAAAATTCAATTTAAAAACGAGGATAAAAAAGGTAAATTAAAAAGATAAGGTTTATGAGAAATTCCTAAAAACGTTTTGTTGAAAAATAACTCCTAAAAATGCTCTCATTCAAAATAACTATTTAAATTTATATATAAAGAGGATTATTAAATAGAATAATATAAGTACTAATATTCTTGAATTTTAGAATTGTTTATTATTATTTTTTGGTAAATACTATAGGTATCTTCTACCCGAGGTAAACTTATTCACGTAGGACTATCATTAGCAATAAAACTCTCTTTTCAAATATTTAATACATATTATATCTTAGGCTTAAACTCAAGCCTATTGATTAAATTGAAACAACTTTGTGTTAGTTGATTTATGTGCTCAATAATTTTATTATCTTTTAATTAAAGAAATTAAAATAATTACTAAATTAATTCATTAATAGGATTATATTCTCACATTACTTTCCAAAATGTTCATGAATCACAGTGAACTAATAGTTATGATTTGAAAAATTTTAGATAATGCTATACATTTTAAAGATAATGTTAAGATGAAATATTTAATTTTTTGGTACAAGAGAAAATAGTTAATTATACAACAACGATAATATCCTAGATGAAAACCCTCCATAAAAATATTAAATAAAATAAAAAAATGTTTGTGATATATATTTAGGATGTTATTAATTATGTTTTAATTTTTTATTTTAAAAAAAAATTAATAAAATAATTTTTAAAGTTAATTTTTGGAGAATAAGAATGAGGAGAGATGAGATAATATAATAAAAAATATAAATAATAAAAAATTAAAAATGTAAAACCAGAATAACTTATAGATATTTTATTTTTTATTTTATTTCTAAAAAAGATACATTTTAAAAAAAATTTATGCTTATCATATGAGTTTTTCTTTATTTTTTAAACATAAAATTATTTAAAAATTACCATTATAAAAAATTAATTAATTATTTATTACTGATTTTTTTTTAGAGTTATTTAAATTTTAATTTTTAAAAAAAAAACAACTATTTTTATAAAAATAAGACATCCGTATACCTTAAATCAATCACTCAGTCCTCTTTTATTTGTACCCAAAAAAATCTTGTTTACCTATAATCTGTAATTTATATCTATAACTTAACTATAATAAAGAGAATTATCTATTTTGGATTCTACTTTTTATTGAATTATTATATTCTTTAATCACTCTCTAAATTATCTACTATTTTATTTTTTAACTACTTTTTAAACTATCCAATATACTCTCTTTCTTTTTTATTTTATTTTTATATTTTCAAAAATGGAGAGAATTCCTCTTTTTTCCCTACTTTAAATAAAAGAAAAACATTTACTGCATGTTTAATTATATATTATTATTAACTATTCATTATTATTTTCTTAAAAAACTTTCAATAATTTATGGAAAATTATTTAACTAAAATATATTGATCTGAACATACACTGTATCCAAATAAATCTTCAAAACTTTCAAACTTGTTTATTGCTTCTTTGTTAAGTATTCAAGAAAATTTATTATTTTCAAACTTGTTTATTATTTTCGAAAATATTATTTAAAAACTATCCTTATCAATTAAGTTTTTTTTTAAAACAAAAGATATTTTTTAAAAACTATCCTTATTAAATACTATTACTTACTGATTGTTTTTTAGAAATTTTTAAATTTTCTTACAAAATAACTGTTTCTATAAAATTAAATAAGATAATGATGATTCCTACGCGTGAACACAATCACTCAGTTTTCTTGTTATTTGCACCAAAAAGGTTATTTATTTAAATAAAAAGAAGGCTTAATTGCACATTTTGTAACTCATCTTTGATGATTTTACGAATTTTGTCACCCAACTATTTTTGTTACATATTTTGTCACCTAACTTTTAAAATTCTTGCATTTTGCCACTCAATTATTTTATTTGCACATTTTGCCACCCTCGCTTTAGTTGACTGTTGACTGGCAATCAACAATTAGGGTGGTAAAATATACAAATTTTAAAAGTTTGGTGACAAAATATGTAAGTAAAATAATTGGGTGATAAAATGCGAAAATTTTAAAAGTTGAGTGGCAAAATATGCAATAAAAATAGTTAGGTGACAAAATTCGCAAAATTATCAAAGATGGATGGCAAAATGTGCAATTAAGCCTAAAAAGAAAAACATCTATGCATGTTTTTGAGGATAGATTGTTTTCAAAAATTCATTATTATTTGAGTTTAATAAATATATATTATTAATATAAAAAAATTTATATTGTCAATCAATCACAAATCACAGTTGTTATGATTTTTAAAATAATTATTGTAAAAGTTAACAAACTTACCAAATATAATAATTTGTGATTAGATAACAATATAAAACGAGTTTATATTTTTAATACATAACCTATTTTCTCTCATTATATTCTTAAAAGAAATTCAACAATATATGAAAGATCATTCAACTAAAAAATATTAATTTGAACATACAATGAATCCATTTCCATCCAAATAAACCTTCCGAGTTATTCAATATTTTTTTTAAGTAATTGAAAAGGTAAACCAATTAAAAAAATTACGAGACATTAAATATGAAGAGTGGCAGATATCGAAATTTTGGTAACACGAAAGGTCAATTTCAGAGGATGAGAGCTATATAAGACACGAGACCCACCCGCTCTGCAGCAACAAGTCAAGACTAGCCTTTCTTTTTCTCTCTGTCTACACCTTGGATAACCCAAAAAACATCAATTGATTCAGAGTCACCATGTCTCTTGTGACAGAAGATGTCAAGGGCAGAGCCGAGGTGTACCACGGAGACGAACTCTGCCAAGTGAAGTCGAAGGAGCTTCTGAAGGAAATAGCCCTTCCCAACGGGCTCCTACCCCTGAAGGACATGGAGGAGTGTGGCTACGACAGGGAAAGGGGCTTCGTGTGGCTCAAGCAGAAGAAGAGTTACACCCACAAGTTTGAGAAGATTGGGAAGCTCGTGTCCTACGCGCCCGAGGTCACTGCCCACGTTGAGCACGGCAAGATCTCCAAGCTCACTGGGGTCAAGACCAAGGAGCTCTTGCTTTGGATCACGCTCAGTGATATCTACGTCGATGACCCACCCACCGGCAAAATTACCTTCAAGACCCCTGCCGGGTTGTTTAGGTCATTTCCTGTGTCTGCCTTCGAGATTGAGGAGGACTCCAAGGAGAGTAGGCGCGTGCACGATGCTGCCGCGCCTGTGCAAGTCAAAGAGGTCTGATTCTGTAAGCCTCAATTTCAATTGAAAGGAGCTGCTGGTGCTGGTTAG
The DNA here is from genome assembly GCA_004329165.1 of Spatholobus suberectus. Taxonomy (NCBI): domain Eukaryota; kingdom Viridiplantae; phylum Streptophyta; class Magnoliopsida; order Fabales; family Fabaceae; genus Spatholobus; species Spatholobus suberectus. The sequence goes on from CM014732.1 coordinate 7,295,891, forward strand.
CGTGAAAATGTTAAAATTATTAAGTTCATTTATGTTGTCTTTATATGATTCATAGCATACCCTCTTAGATTTAGTGCGGTTCTATAGCTAATTAACCATCCTCTTGTTCTGGGTTTGAAATGAAATGGATTACAGTGTTGTTATTGCTTTCAAAGATTCCTATTTTTCAGCACATCCTGAGGGCAATTCCGAATTTGTAGATGTATGGCTATTCTCGGTTCACAGAATATTGCGTTTTTTTTTTTTTTCCTTATAATTATTTGATTTTATTTTTTTTTGACAAGTAAACATTAAGCTTAAAGTTCACGCGCAAGGATATGGACATGCATTAAGTTACCTGACCTAACCGAAATAAAAGAGTGAAAAAGAAAAGTCATGGATGGAAGGAACAGTTTGGGGCCTCTTTCTCTATCTCCTCCGTCGCCTGCTTTTCAACTTGTGATGGGAAATTTCACGTAAGCTGACAGTAAAAAACATGGGATATTGAATAAAAGATTGACAGTAAAGGTCAATTATATGGTAAGTTTTGGTATTAATTTAAGGAGCATCATTGAAATTTAATTGAAAAAAACCTCAAGATTCCAGAATTCTGAATTTCTAACAATACCCTCAAAAAAAAAAAAAAAGGTACTAATATTTTGATTTATGAACTCTAGTTAAATCTCAACAACCTAATCCTATAGATCATTTTTTAGTTGATATATTACCGTTCGAAACGAAATTACTGGACATAAAAGGCATGATATGAAGTACCGTTTTTAGCCGAAAGAACTCACAACAAATAGGAGTCACATAAAAATCATGAATACCATTCCGGAATTGTGAAAAGTTGTAAGGTAGGGGCCAACAACAGACCGTACGTTGCGGTTAAAGGCAAGTATACGGCACTGAAACACACTTTCGAAAGCATTATTTATTTTTCCAAAACTATTATTTATTTTTATTAATCTTTTCAGAGAATTTCTAAGAAGTAAATAATTATTTAAAATAAAAATAAGCGATTTCAAATATATGTAAAAGCCGAGAACTGGGAGTTCACAAATTAGATTGAATCAATATCGAAGAAATTATCCAATGTAATCATTTTGATTTTAAAATTAAATCTAATCTAATTTAATTTATTTTGGTTTGAATTAAATTTGTTTTCAGTTTTTCCAAAAGTGTATCTATATTAAAATAAAGAATTTAATGACTATGCACTGTCATGTAAAATTTTTTTATACTATTAACTAATTAGAAATTACTGTTAGTATGACTTTCAAAATAATTATTGTAAAAATCAATAAACTTATCATATATGGTGGTTTGTGATTAGTGACAACGTGTAAAGCTTTGCACTATCAGTAGATAGACTATTATTTCTAAAATAAATCATAAATATACAAATTAATCTCGTATCAAAATTACATCTCATATATAACTTAAAACATTTTAAAATATAAACTCATTATAAATTGAGGGTAGTTCGGTTTGAATATATAACATACAACATATGTAACTAATGATTGCATAATCTTAAAACGCAACATAGTTTGGTTTGAATTGAATTGATTTTTAATATAGAAACAAAATCCAATTCAATAAAAAATATTTTTTCACTTTTCAATTTTTCCAATTTATTTAGTTATGATTATTCAGTTTTACGTACTTTTGTGATTTATATCAGACTATATCAGTTGATAAACACCCTTAAAAGATTTCGTAAGAACATTACTTAATTGTAGTGGAAATCCCTCTCTATATATAAACGTGTAAAATTATCTACTTTCTCAGGTCTCCACTTTCCTCACTCTCTCTCACATTCACTCTTATTTAAATACTTTCTTTTCATGAAGAGGTGAACTTTACTCTCCTAATATGCATCTGGTATATTCTCTTATGTTTTTAATAAGTTGTAACTGAATATTAAAAACCAATTTCAAATATATATACTTTATCTTCAAATTTCAAATATGCTACCAATATCAACTAAAGTTGTAACTAAATACCAGAAATCAATTTTGAATATATATATATATATATATATATATATATATATATATATATATATATATATATTATCTTCAAAATTTAAATACGCTCTTAACATGCATATGATATTCCTTTATATATATAAACTAGAATAATTATCTTGAAAGCAGTTTTAGTTGTCATTCTTTAACGAAGGTTTTTTTTAGAATTTTTTCTTAATCTCTTATATCTTTCAATATATTATTTTCAATATCATTAGTTTTATTTTGAATTTCAATATTTTTTAAAATAAATTATCAATAATTAAAAATAATATTGTATCACAATATAAAATATTTATCATAAATGTAAAATATAATTTATATGTTTTAAAATATTTATTTATTACAAATTTTAATTATAATATAATTTATATATTTAAAAGTATTTATTTATTATAAATTTTAATTATATAAATAAAGATTTATTTTGTGCAATGCACAAACTAAAATACTAGTACAAATTTAAAAGACATTCATAGTTTTGATGTCCAATCACAAAGGCTACATCTTTTTCCCAAAGGTATATCTAATCTAATTCGAATCAAACATCATTAGACAAGATGGGTTCTGTTAGGATTTCGTCAAATACTTCAAAACATTATCTAGAGACTCAATGAAAAATGATTTATAAGTTCATGAACTTATTTACAATGTTTTAAAATATAAGAACTTATTTAAAATTTTTGAGTTTAATGGCTATGTACCTATGTAAAAAATTTTATACTATCAACTAATCAAAAATTATTATTGCTATGACTTTTAAGATAATTATTGTAAAAATCAATAACCTTGTCATACATAGTGGTTTGTGAGTAGACGATATTGTAAAACTACCTTACATTGTCAGTGTATAATCTATTTTTTCTTCTTATAAAAGTCAATAAACTTATCATTCATGATGATTGACAAGCAGTAATTAGATGACAGTGTGAAAAATCTTTACTCTTTTAGTGTATTTCAATTGGGTTCTAATTTAGATACTTACATATTAATTTAACCAAAATAAAATTAGAAATCACAATTACCCAAAAAACCTGTTGAGTGACCAGTTTATGGGTGTGTTTTAAATCAATCGTTGTCCACAACTTTCTTACGTGAAAAAAGTTTCAACCAAAGAAAAGTCAAGATCTGAAAACAAGAAATATTAATTTTGTATGCTCAAGGCTACAAAAGTCATTTCAAGAGAAAATCTTTATCTTCATATAAAAGGCATATCTGTCCTTTGCGCCTCTCTATATGTATTTTTTTAGAAATTGCGTAAAGAAAGATAATTTGCTTCTTTTTTTTTATGTTCCTTTAGCCTTTCGTGGAGATCGAAAATCATCTTGCCCTCTCAACTCATATTTCCCATTGTTTAGTAAATTTGGCTAGTAGGGTTATTTATTGATTCCTCAATTTCCTTCCTACTATCCAGATTCAATTTCGTCCAAAATGCTAGCACCGATTGATTTTGGTGGCAATATTAACCTATTTATGAAAAATAGTAAAAGACTAACATGTTAAAAACAAACTTTCAATCTTCGAAGTTCAAAGTCTATCTATAACATCAGCAAATAATAGAAAAATAGTAACAGTATACTATTCTAATTCCATTGACGTTTCATATGAATTCCCTACGGTCACCCCTTTTGCAGTTGAAGCCATTATCTCGTCATTTTCAGGCAAGGACAACTTAAATGTGTAAAGGTACGTGGAAGAGGTAGGTGCATTTTCACGGCAGCCAAGATAAAATGAACACATGTATGTCGACTATTAATTTGAATGCCTATCATAGGCTACCAATAAATTTCTCCAAACAAAGACGAGGACATAATTAAGTACCAAAAATAAAAATAAAAATGAGGAAACGGAACACAAACACAAGTAGATTAGCCCCCCACCCCCTGCTAAATTTTACTCACCGACATATACGTTAATAACTATCTATATGCTATTAAAAGTGGACAAATTCTACGATGGACTATTTCTCTAAACTGTTAGATACATGAATAAAAAAAATTAACGGATAAGTTTTGTTTATCTGATTAATAATCTTAATCGTTAATTTTTTTAATCATATATCTAATGGTTTAGAAAAGTAGTCTATGGATGGACCATTTGATATGTTTCTTCAATGTAGAAATTGCCATTAGATAATGCAATAAAAAATATTACACATGACACAAACAAGGCAATAGTAGTTCATGGAAAAAAAAAGAGGATAGAAACCATTTGCAAAACAAGAATGGTTCACTTAGAATAATGTTGTCTTTGGATACTTCGCACATTCCAGGGCAAGCTTTCAGTTTCAATTAGCTAAATATGTTGCGGTCATACCTTAGAAGCCATGACATGATGTAGTCTTAACTGGATTAAAATTCCGTCTTCTGGAATACATATATCTTAATTTGTCAAAACTAATTACCGTCATTGTAAGAAAGGTGTAATACTGTGTTTGAGCTCTCTCCATCAGATAATTGCAGTACCCCTTCTATTATTGATGAGTTGAACAAAATTCAAATTTGAAAGGATATAATCTGCAATGAAGGTTTTAGCTCCAGCACTCGGTATTACCCAAATTTAATTCTTATACGAATCAGTTATGTTTAGCAATGAGAATATTGGATAATGCCAAGTTTTTCGGGCTTCCACGGATGAACAATTCCACCATGAAGCTATAAGCAACAATAAAAAAACTTAAATTTCGCTAAAGCAGCATTCTATATTATAAATTTATAATATAAAATCTATCTAATAAATCATCGTTCTACCTGTTTATCTACAGGAATTTGTGAGCCAATATTTTGGATTCTTAAATATTTCCTATATTAATTATCGATAGGTGCACTTGTTCAAGGGCAAACAATGCAACACTGTCCAGACGTGAAAATCTGAAAATGTGAAGCAAAACTCTGGAATCAATACATGGCAACAATATATGTTATACATACTTATATGGTAATAATAACGTATATAACTAAAATTGTTTAGATTGAAGAAGTCAAGCATCATATACGCAATTTATACGAATTTATAGGAGTTAGTTTCTATAAATTGGGAGTTCTAATTAACAAAATAATTTAGTTTACAAGAATATCAGTAGAAGACTAAAACACAGCGAAAGGCATCCAGTGATCTCAGGAGGACCTCTCAAACTCTTGCTGAATTATATAATTCTACAACCAGGACCAGTTGTTGCTATAGCCGTTCCTCATCTTGTTGTTCTCTTACACATTTGCCTCTGACTCAGGTGTCCTTTACTTTCTGGGTTATGTAATCTATTTCATTATTTTCTTTTATATCTTTGATTGAATGCATGCGTTACATATTGTGACCCTTAAAGATGAACCACTTCAATGCTATTACCCCCAGAAAGTCTAAATTTATTATATTAATCTCTCTCTTTTTTTAATCTGTTTATTTTTATGAAGACACTTAAGTCTGTTATGTGGGTTGTAGTGGCTTTTGGGGTCTGTCTTACTCAGTTGGAGTATTAATATAACTTGGGACTGCATATCAACACAGAAGAGAGGATGGCAGACTTGGAAAACATGCTTCTTGAGGCAGCTGGAAGGACTAGTTCTCCGGTGAGAAAGCGGCACAAGATTCGGAACTCGAAAGGCAAACGTGAGGGTGCAGCAGCATTCTCTGATGATGGAAGTGATTCCAGAGAGGAAGACTCTGATGAGGGTGCAAGCAAGAGGCGACAGAGGTATGCATCCCATGTTCCATTGAAGAAGAGGTTGGACCTCAGCAGAAGAGGTAATAATAATAATAGTATTCGCAATGACCATGGTGGAGGTGACTTGGAGGATGGAGTTCCTGATAGGGATGGTGGCAGCAGCGAAGAATCTGATATTGGCAGTGATCTTTACAAGAACGAAGACGACAGGCAGAAGCTCACAAATATGACAGAACTTGAAAGAGAGATGATTTTGTCTGATAGAGCAACTAAAAAATGTGAAAAGGAATTCAAAGAGAAAATGAGAATGAAGAGGGAAAACAAAAATGCAAATGCAAAGACTAGTTCTACACTGTCATCTCATCCATCATCTGCCAAGGTTCGTTCCTCAGCTAGACATGCTGAGAGGACGGCTTCCAAGGGAGATGTCCTAAGTGAATTGCGCGCGAAGAGAATGAAGCAACAAATCTTAGACCCTCATGATAAATTGGGAAACGCTTCAGGAACAGGCTCAAGTAGCAAGCAGAAGCCCGGAATCACAGCGAGTACAAGTAGCTCTAGTCAGAGTGAGAGTGCTATTCGGTCTGACAGTGAAAGAGACTCATCTGATGATGGTGGATTGGGTGACAGTGATGATGACAAGAACATGCATGAATCAGAGATGCCAACGTTTGAGGACGTACGGGAAATCACCATTAGGAGGTCAAAGCTTGTGAAGTGGTTGAACGAACCATTTTTTGAGGAGTTAATTGTTGGCTGTTTTGTGAGAATTGGCATAGGAAGGTCAGAGAGTGGACCTGTCTACAGGCTCTGCATAGTGCAGAGAGTTGATGGGGGTGCCCCAAATAAGCATTACAAGGTAGAGAATAGAGTCACTCACAAGTATCTAGTTTGTGTGTGGGGCAGTGAGAACTCTGCTAAAAAGTTTCAGGTGGCTGTGGTTTCAGATTCTGCACCATTGGAGAAAGAGTTCAGACAGTGGGTTAGAGAAGTTGAGAGAACTTGCAGCCAGATGCCAACTAAGATGAGTGTGTTGGAGAAGAAGGAGGCCATAAGAAGAACTAGCATGTACGTTTATTCGGCTGCCACTGTGAAGCAGATGCTAGAGGAGAAAAAATCAGCCCCATCTAGGCCACTGAACATTGCGGTGGAGAAGGATCGTTTGAAGAATCTGTTGGAGGTAGCAAAAAGTAAGAATGATGAGGCAGAGATGGATAGGATCTATGCAAAGCTCGCGGAATTGGAAGCATGTCGGAAAACCCGGCAAAACGATGCCAAGGCTATGAGGCTGGCTGAGATGAACAGGAAGAACAAGGTTGAGAACTTCAAGAACCTGTCTGAACATAAACAGTTGAATGCAAATTTGAAGGCCGGAGAGGAAGGCTATGATCCCTTTTCGAGGAGGTGGACAAGGTCGAGGAATTACTATGGGAAAGAAACTGAGAAGAAAGAAGGTAAAGGAGAAAGGGACGGTGAAGTTAGTAAGGAGGAAGAAAAAGGAGAAGAAGGTGTTACAACAAAGGTTGGTGTTGAAGTCACAGAATTGGCATTGCAAGCAGCTGCTGATGCAGGGAAGTTGATTGATACCAATGCTCCTGTGGATGGTGGAACAGAATCAAATATGCTGCATGATTTTGACTTGCCTATTTCTTTGGTTGAACTCAAGAGTTTTGGTGGACCACAGGGACTCAAAAATGGGTTTCTGTCAAGGAAACAAAAAATAGAAGCAACAGTTGGGTGCCGGGTTTCTGAGAATGATGGGAGTAGGCATGCTCTCACATTAACTATCAGTGACTACAAAAGAAGAAGAGGACTTCTGTGAAGTTTGAAAATTCGGTTTTACACAGCATCCACTGTCTAGATCACTTTGTTAAGGTTACATACACTGTTAACTAAATAATGTAGACAGAAAATAAGTGGTGACCAATTTCATTTATTTATTTATTTGTTTAACATAAGTGATGCCTTTCCTTTGGTCACTCGGCATGTTTCTAAAGTTTTCATGCTTCTCCTTCTTTTATGTTTGCTTATCTGTGTTCTGGTGGTTGGGATATGCATTATTTCTTGAAAACATATTAGCTGCTGTAGGTGTGAATTCATGGTATGGTATTTGCTTTGGAATCCAAACTTCATTTTGGAAGACTTGTCCCTTTCAGCAGTTGGCCGTAAGAATAAACAGTAAGCAAAGATAACAAAGCTCCCGAGGAGCATTCTATTATGAGAAAATTCAATATATACATGTTTGCATATATACAGATGAGTGAGAAAACCTTATTTATCATAGTCACGAAGAGATTGTTTTTCCAATGTGATTTTTACTGTTTCCTATCAAACTCATAATGCATACCCTAAGGCCTAAACCTTTGACTGTACAGCACGAGAGAGCCTCTCATCACACGAGAATCTGAGACTTTGCAGCATCACGGGAGCATTTGGTCCTGCCACTCTTGTTAAGTAAACAAACACACGTCTCAAGAATCTCAAAATCCTCATCCCAGGATAACAAGGAGGCCGGTTTAGGATTCTTCAAAAGCATCTTAGATGCAAGGAACCCAGCTAAAGTCCATGTTTGATAAAGCCGGGCTTGTTTGCCAATAAATCGTGCTGAGCGGGTGTCATAATATTCAGGCCAGGAATCACGTGGCAGTCTTTTCTCAGCCAAAGCAACTGCTTTCTCAGCTAATTCAGTTCTCTCCATTTTCATGCATGCAAGTGTGAACTGAAGATAGTGATGCAATAGGAAACCCATCAAGATTGAAGCAAAGTTTAGTTGTGAAAATGGACAACATTTTCTGAACTTCCCTCAAAACACAAATATTTTCAGTAAGGGAAAAAAAAAAAAATTACCTGCCACAGAAGGGTGGGCCAAGATCCACCATTGTGATATGACCAAGGGCTGCACAAATTAAGCATGGGGTTTTAGTTAAAGACTCACCATAGAAGCAATTATGAATACAAATACTATACATTCTTCAAAGTACTTTTTTTTTTTTAAATCAAGGAAAAAAATAAGGAAAGAACTCATAGACATATCAAAGGAAGAATTTATACGTATTCTTTGGGTCGCAGCCAGTAATTACTCGCCATTCTTCTTGCTCCAAGGCAGGATAACATATCTTAAGAGGCATTAGCCCCACGAGATCACCCCATTTTGCTTCTATCAGATTCAAAATAGCATCATTCTGCCTTGGGGTGCCCAAAGAGGAAACAACAGACCAAATATTTCCAAGCATGAAAAACCTGAAGTCCATGTGAGCTGGCTGCAGATTCCCTAACAGATATCCTCCTTCCTCTGGAATCCAATCCATTAGCCACGAAGGGATTTGTTCTGGATAGATGTTGAACTTGTTTGTGGCATCCAATGAGTACTCTTCTGTTTTGTACCTGTATATCTCATTTATCTTTTGCATATCCAACCAATAGTATTCTCTAATGTGGAATGATAGTGCACTGAGTCTGTTGTTAATTTCTCCAGCCAGATTCTTGGATTTTTCATCTTCGGCAATCATCTCACGGGCCGAGCGAAGAGCTGAGTAAAATAAAGCCTGAAAGGCAAAAACTTACCACATATAAGTTTAACGAAAATGAGATTCTAAGTGAAAAGCAATAGAGACAGAATTATTAAAGCAAGCCACCTGGATCCAGAGTTTCTCATCTCAAATTCAACATAGATACCTCATACAATAATGTTGAGTATATAAACAAAAGTAGGAGTACCTATAATAGACTAGGGAAATTGCAACTGATTGAAGTAAAACAAGGATACAACAAGTCCAAATCTTATAGCACCTAATATAAAAACAAGAATGCAAACATAGCTGATTTATACTTACTTGAATCTCAAGGGGGTGGCCATGAATACCCATCCTCCTGTCTATCATGCAAGATCCATCAGTTACTAACAGGGAAGGAAACATATCGAATCCATCTGTTAAACACAAGTTAAGGATCATTCTTAAGCCTGTTTGAACATCCAATCTTTCTTGCAAGCTGTAGTCCCCAGTGAGCTTCCCATAAGCCCGCAGCAGGATGATCCACCACAATCCTATCAGGAACTCGTTTTGTGGTGTTAATATTTTAGGAAGTGACTATTGTTTACAACGCACAAGCAATCATAAAGAACAGCAAAATACTAACCTGAATCTACAGGAGCAACACGACCAATAGCTGATTCCCCAAAATCAGGATCTAAAACTTCTTCTGTCTTTCCTTGATCAAGTTCCTTAGTTTTAACTTTGAAACTAGCAGGCATCAAGCCCTGCCCTGGGCTATAGCAGTCCACTGTTTTCTCCCAACTCTTGCAGTTGAATAGGGAGAAGGATGCAAGATATTAAACATCAATAAGGAGAAAGGAAGCATGCATAAAGGCAAACAAGTAATAGTATCACATTTGTTTAGTTTAATTATCATGAGCCAAGATATTTTCTGATATAAATCCATGACCATTAATAAGCAACAAGCAACTTCATCTTCATCTTCATGAAATGCACCCCAAAATAACAAACAAGATCCTATATGCGTTTGTAAACCCATTGAGAAGTAAAAAATTGTCTCTGTGATGAGGAAGCTATAACTACTGGCTTTTTAGTAAGCTAGCTCATAGGATGAGGATTGCCCCACAGTTATATATTCTATCTTGACACTATCTTTAGCCAATGTAAGACTTGGATTTTTCCCAATACACCCCCACAAGCCTAGCTTTATTGGGCTTGGTGCATGAATAATATGGTAAATGATCCATTAATGAATCTAAGATAGGTTTTGATACCATATTATAATATGGGTTTGGACATAACTCATCTCCAAAAACTATCTCATAGGGTGAGGGTTACCCCTCACTTATATACTCTATCTTGACACTATCTCTAGTCGACGTGAGACTTAGATTTTTCCCAATAAAACTTGAAAAACTACATCTGGGATGTGGAACCAAACACGTTATATGTATTACCTGGAGTTGCAAGGTATGAAGGAGAAAGTTCTTGACAATCTCCTTTTCTCCCTTGAGCAAGAAAGCAAGAGCCGAAGGGATAAAATCCCGAATGAAAACCTGATCATAATTCAAAGCTTGCTGGCTATCTGAACTATTTGCTGCCACCGTCCCCACAGGGCTGTCACAATACGTCACAAGTGCCTCTTGCAATAACTTCCATGCCTCTTTCTCCACTTCTGTCTCCAATTCTACGTTCTTGGCCTCATCTACATTCTTTAAACCACCTGCATTCTCTGTGTTCTCATCTTCCTCACCAACTTCTAACCGAGACTCTTCCTCAACATTATCCTCATCTTCACCAACACTTTCTACCACTGTTGGCTTCACATTCATGCCACCCTTTACGTAAACCATCTCACCATGGTTATTGTCATTGACACGTGTCTCGAAGGAGCCTGAGAAGTCACGAGCCTTGAAGTTGAAGTCAACTCCAGCAATGGCAGACACACCCCGTTTTATTGTTCTTGTTGCACTTAAACTGAGGGACCTTGATTGGCCAAAACTCGAAGAGGGTAACCCGAAAACTTGTTGGCTACCATGCATTATGCGTCTAAACTCCCGCGTGTGGAAAGGGCAGTGCATGGTGTTGTGATCAAGATTGATGCCACACGTGCTCGAGTTAGACATAGACATAGTAAGAGTATGGTGACATCTTGCAAGAAACGATGAATTCTTGTAACCAATGAGGATCTTAGGGGATGGTTTCATGGTGCAAATGCAAATAAGGTTGATGGCGATCATAACAAAAGAACGGCAATGTGCAAGTGTTTGATATAGATTTTGAATGTTCAATCAATTAATGTAACGGTATTCGTAATGGCAAGAAGAGAGGTTCAAGAAACGACGTCTTAAAATTGGGAAAAGAAACAAGAATGGTGAATATCATGTGGGTAGAATAGAATGTCAATGTGGCCTTTTTATTATATATAGGAAGGGAAAATGCTACCTTGGGGAACCAAGATTTTCTCACCACAGAATCCCCATGGTTAGATATCGCTTTTGTATCCCCTTTTAGCAAACGATTTATTTTAGATTTTTATGGTTAAATATCTACGAGTGGATCTATTAGTTGCTGACAAAATTTAGATTACTCTCTATTTCTAACCTGAAAGTTGGGGTTTGTAGTTTGCACTTTGCACTTTGCAGTAGTAACTCTCAACGGTGATATTTATTCTGTAATCAGTGTAAAGTTGTGCATTTTTGCTATATTGGGGGAAGTTCTGTTATCTTCGGGTAAGCATTCAGCAAGGAGGATTTTTCTTCCCTCTTGGTGGAAAATTCTTGCCTTGATTGTTAAACACTTTCAAGTGAATTTGGATTAGCTTATTGTAATCGAAATTTTATTTAAAGTTTTGTTAATTTAAATTTTCTTAAAAATTAAGCAAAACGGAGTATTCATCTAACAAGAAATTTTAGGAAAATGGATTGAATTAGGTTTAGTTATTATTCTACTACCACTCCACCAATACAAGACATTTGAAGAAAACTAACTCGTATGCATAGTATAATTTTTTGCAAAATTATAATTTTTATTTTCTAAGTTTAATTTAGATTTTAATTGGTTCTTTAATTTTTTTTATTCAATTTAGTTTTCTAAATGATTTCTTTTCACATTTTATTCTAATTTTACTATGTCTTCCCTCTCCATTATATCCGGATAAGCATTTAGCAAGGAGGATCCCCCTCTTGGTGGAAAAGACTTGGTGTAGAAGATGATTGGGGAACAATTTTAGGTATATTTGGATTAGTTTATTATAGTCAAAATCTTGTTTAATTTTTTTCTAAAAAACTTAACAAATCCGAGTATTCATCTAATAAGAATTTTAAGAAAATGAATTAAATCAGGTTTCGTTATTATTCCACTACTTGAAGCCAATATAAGAAATTTTAAAGAAAATTAATTCGATACTTAGTATTATTTTTTGAAGAGTAATGTTATATTTTTTACAAATATTTCTACTACCTTGTAAAAAAGTATTAAATAAAAAAATGAATACATTTAATCTTTTAAAAATATAAAATACATTTAATATTTACCATAAAAAAAATAGAAGGATTAGTAAGAGAATGATATAGGAGGACTTAAAATTCAATTTCAAAAGCATTATGTTTTTCTTTTTGCTATTGATAAAAAAAAGACAACAATTAGATAAGACATATGAGTGAGAGAATCTAACAGGAATAGTAGGATAAAATTGTCGTGTGGTGTTACAGTTGCTGCGTTTGTGCGTGGTGTCCACTTCGTGGGTGTGAAGTGCGAGTGATCTCTTCTCTCTTGGCAATGGCTAATGCAATTATAATGCCGGGTTTTCTGCCCCGACCCATTACTCAGACGACGCCGTTTCAGTTGCCCAATTACACTCACTCCTTCCATTCCGCTCGCTCCTCCCTTTCCCTCACATCCCAATCGGTAATCCAATCCAATCCTACTCAAATTTCACGCTTTTAGGTTATGCCCTTTGTTTTTGTTTTTTTCCCCTTCTTATCTTAATCGATGATGGCTTACTCATTGCAGCATCTATAGTGATATGCTATGGAATTTGACCATGTAAATAAAACATACACTAAATAAAATAAAACCCCTTGGCAATTGGGTATTTTGTTGTTGATTTCCTGGCTAACTTGGCTTCTAACTAAGATGAATATTGTAGTTGCACAATACCAGAGGAATGAAAGAAATGCTTTATAATTTATTTTTATTTATTTTAAGCTTTCTACTGCTGTTGCTACAATTGTAAGCATTTGTTGCATTCTCCCGTACACATATTTAACTAGTTAGTGGACTTCAGGATTAATTGTACTAGGTGACATTCTAACCAATTTGTGTTTGGTACTGTGCTTGTTATGGAAAGAGATGCAAAGTTTCTTGAGTCTCTGATCTTTGCTGCTAACCCATGAACAGTTAATCTGCCATTGAAATGAAAAGGAAACGAGAGAGAGAGAGTAGGTCCATATTTGGGGAATGAGTGCAAAATGGAAGAGGGAGTACAACCCACAAGGCATAATATAAGAAGAACTAGCTAAACAATAGTAAATCCGTGTAATAATTTTGTGTGCTTATATGTTCCATAGAATGAATGCAAGCCTTGGCCTAAAATCTTAGTCCACCCTTAGTGAACCATTTCTTTTTTACTATCCTGGCATGGTCCGTCTACAACTTGGCTTTGATTCTATCTCTGCTAATATATAATCAGGTTAAAGCTTTTCCAGTTCCAAGGAGGAAAGCAATGTCCTTGCTCTTATCAAGTTACATTCTCTCAGAGGTTGGTTTAGCATTGGCTCAACAGTCTCCTGTGTTCCGCGAATATATAGACGCGTTTGATGGTTATTCTTTCAAGTACCCAGGGAATTGGATTCAAGTCCGAGGTGCCGGGGCTGACATATTCTTCAGGGACCCTTTTGTTCTTGATGAAAATCTATCTGTTGAAATTTCTTCACCGTCATCTTCCCAATACAAGAGTGTTGAAGACTTGGGTCCACCCCAAGAAGCTGGAAAGAAAGTGCTCAAACAGTATCTGACTGAGTTTATGTCTACTAGACTTGGTGTTAGACGTGAATCAAATATTCTTTCCACATCTTCAAGAGTGGCTGATGATGGCAAGTTATACTATCAAGTTGAGGTTGGCTATTGTTAACAATTACATTCAAATAATCAGTTGCATGAGTTTTTCTTTAGTCACAATGAATGATCATAGCATGTATTGCCAGATGGAACTAGTTGGTTGGATTGACATAAATTGATACAATTATAAGTGAAATTCATAAAAAACATGCTCGTGAAATCACTCTGGATAAGTAGTGCATCTTGCAGGCATTCATATATCATATACCTTTCCATCATTTTTCCTCAGTGTTACTTTGTTAAAGAACAGGTGTAACTTCTCACTCCTTGTTGCAAAATTACGTGATTGACTAATTGAATTTATTGTCTCTATGTTGCTAGGTAAACATAAAGTCATATGCCAATAACAATGAGCTTGCTGTTATGCCACAAGACCGGGTGGTACGTCTGGAATGGGATCGGAGATACCTATCTGTTATTGGGGTTGAAAACAACCAACTGTATGAGTTGAGATTGCAGGTGCCAGAAAATGTGTTTTCAGAGGAGGAAAATGATCTTCGTCAAGTCATGGATTCGTTCCGAGTGAACAAGGTTGCCGGTTAGAACTAGAATGTTGGATACAGGAAGATCTATGGTCTTGAAATTTAATCTTATTCCTTTATTTCTTCTTTATTCTAATGACCACTTTCTCTAACTTTTCTTTTTTGTTGCCTTAATTGTATTTTTTCTTTCTTCTTTTATTTAGCGAAATTTTGGCTCTACTATCTCCATTGTTACATTGTTGTCTTCATTTTCATATTTATGTAAATCTGCTTGTTCAATTAATGTTAACATGACTTTTAACTGTTCTTGTGAGGTATAGTGGCATGTCTCAATTTCTTAAATCATCCTCGTCAATGAAAATGTCTCATCAAACTTTAAGCCACATCTAAAATAAGAATTGTTAAAATAATACAAAATCTATGAATATTATAATTGAAAAAGAGAAAAACAAATTAAACTTTAGTAAAATAAGAGAAGAAAATATAACCAACAAGCTTTATAGTTTAATTGATATCAGCTCATATTAAAAGACTGACATGTGAAGATAATGTTTCTTGTTCAATTTTTTCATATGATTATCTATGAATATTATAAAAGATTGACATGTGATGCTACAAACATTGACATTGTGCTTAATAATGATTATTCATCTGATCTTTCGCTGATATAGAACAATTGAAAGATTTCTGTACCATAAATTTCATTTTGTATTAGATACTCAAATAATAGTGCTTCATAACTAAATTTTAGCCTATATTCAAAGTAGATTGTTGGATGAAATAAAGCACTGGGGATCACTCGTTCATCTAAGATCATTAAAAACGACAATTCGTTATCAATAATTCCAATCTTTAATGAAAGAAATTAGATTCAAAATACAAGTCGCATGATTCTCTCATAAATCCACGATAAGTCCAATAACCGGTATCGGATTCACTACTAAAATCATTTGAAACCATAAGAGAACACTATCAACTCTTTACAAATGAAACTAGCCGTGTACATGCAACAAAATTTCATGTCCATAGTCATGACGAGTCTTGGATCACTCAATGGTAAATACACAATTATGACCTGACTTCAAATTCACCTGCCCGAGTAAGAGCTCGAAAACCTTTATAAAAACGGTAAGGTACAGTCTTCAGATCTAGCTTATCTATTTGCAGACCAGAGAGGGCAACACCCATAATCTTAAAACCCACTTGAAATGTGGGAAAGACGTGAAGGCGCTCCAATCCACTTTCCAGCACCAATGTTCCAGACATTGAAGGGGCTTTATCCTTTGGGATACGACCAATGGACCAAGAGCATGTCTGACAAACAAAGAACGCTTCATATTACATTACAAAAGCAGGGCAAAGAAGTTCATATCTGACTATTTTGACTTCCTGGTTTCTACAATAGATAAAAAGGGGGGAAAAAAAAAAAGATATTGATTGATGCTTGTAAGGTACCTTGTTAGCAAGGATGTTTACTATTCCATGATTTGAAGTCAAATCAGCTGATAAGATGCAAGAAGGTAGCTGAAACTCAACAGTAACGGAATCAATTGTCTTTCCAGGATCATTTCTTATGCCAACCAATACACTAACACGGCATGTTCCACCATCTGAAGTCAACTGTGGCTTTACGTATATTGGGGTGTTCTTCAATTTTCTAACTCTGAATAAAAAAAAAGTGAAATGTCCAAACTTTTAGAGAAATAGAAAATTGGGAATACCATTGAATGAAATTCAACATTCACAACTATATCTTTATCCAAACTGACTTCTCAAATGAAGGTTTCAAATCCTAATTCAGACATCAACAAAAAGCTGGACAACCGTACCTGTAACTCATAAGCTTAAATTGTCCATCAGGAGGCACGAATGAAAGAATTTGATGGGATTCCCAGAGGCGATATCTAACACAGGGATGGAACCTCACATCATCAAGGATTGAAGGATTTGCAAAATAAAGAGTCAAGTCAGGAAGACCTGTGATATGGGAATTCACTTGAACCTCACCATTGATCTCACATTTCACCAGAACTCCATCCCTGAATCAACAGAATCTTTTAGTAATGAGTACAAAAGAAGCTGAAAAGAATGGTGCATAAGATACAGACTACTAAGGAGGAGTCTCAAGATGATCATTGAAAAAGTTCAGCCATATAAAGTTGCACAAGTTCAAGCTTCCAAGAATCAGTAATATCCTGTTCACAAAGCTTGCAAAAGGCTAGACAGAGAATGGAAAGGGAAAAAAAGAAATAAAGAAAAAAGAATCCAAAGATCACTGTTTTTTCAACTCTTTTCTTTGTTAGAAATGGAGGTCATATTAATTTAAAAAAAGGTATATCGATTTGAGTTGTCCACTACCCTTTGATCATTTCTCTGCTAGATACCCAGCTATTAATTAAACATGATTTTTTTTGGGTTAGATTATTCTTTTTTTTTTCCCGGTTAGAATTAAACATAATGAATGATGCATATATGAAATGACTTGATCTAACAGTCTTGCCTAAGATGCTTTATTGGAAATGTAACACGTCGTGTGATTGTGTGTATATAAGAATTCAAGCTTTGCAGAGCTACATCCTCAATTGCTTCGCCATTCTGTCATTGTATTATTTCAAGGAATATTCAGTTTGCAAGTTAAGGAGTGAAACAACGAACTTTAATCTGGTAAAAGAAGATTGAGTTAGTGCCAACTCAAAGATGAGGGAAGAAAAGAAAACTATACTAGTAAGTCATACAGTAACCTATCTGACAAATAAGTTTTCAACCTTAAAGAATTAAGTAATATTCTTCTTCTTGAAAAGGCAAACATGTAGTCTTAGATTCAAAGTTTGAAGTCTTTAAATTTCCAAGTTTAACCAAAATAACTAATCACAAAGACCATAATATGACCCATATATGAATGATTTGAAATTGATCTAGCAGCTTCGCCTAAGATGTTTTATTGGAAATGTAATATGTTGTGTATGTATGTGCACGTGCATGTGTGTATGCACAAAACTTCAAGCTTTGCAGAGCTACATCCCTAATTGCTTAGTCATTACGTCATTTTATTATTTCAAGGAATATTCAGTTTGCAAGTTAAGGAGTGAAACCATGAACTTTAATCAAGTAAAAGAAGATTGAGTTAGTGCCAACTGCCAACCCAAACGAGGGAAGAAAAAGAAAACTACACTTCCAAGTTATATAGTAACCTAATAACAACAACAAAACCTTATCCCACTAGGTGAGATCGGCTACATGGATCACATGATGTCATTTGACTCGGTTAAGGACTAAAGTTTCAAAAGTTATATAGTAACCTATCCCCACAGATCAGTTTTCAACATTAATGAATTATAGTAATATTTTCTTCTTGAAAAGGCATACAAGTACAATACATAATTATTTTCTTGTGTGCAGTCTTACTCTTACATTCAAATTTTTCTGTCAGAAACGATGCTTGAAGGAACCTACAAAAAAAAAAAAAAACACATACCTACCAAAAAGACAATTCAATTTGAAGTCTTGAACTTTCCAAGTTTTGCCAAAATAACTAACTAATAGGACCATAATTAAAAATAAATAAATAAATAAACGAATCACCCATAAAATTATCAATGTTAAGAAGTGAAAGACAACAATTGAAGCAGATAGACCTGTTTATTGTTGCATCCATTTCTTCAACAAGATCTACATAAATTTCGTTGTTGGCATACTTTGTGTCTGCTGTTCTCCAGGGAACAAGAGATGCAGTAGCACCTGGAAGGGTGTCACTCACATTGGAGCTGCTGCCAGTCACAACACTCAAGACTTTGCTAACAATATTTGGTGGAGCTATCATCTCTTGCAGGATATTAGGTTCTGTAGTTAGCGGGAACCCATTGTCTATCATCTCATCCAGCAGCTACAATAACAAAACATTGCAATGAACTTTGCATCTAAACAACAAATCCACGGGGCAAAATGCAAAGCAACACTTTGGCAACTGTCACAGAATGAACATTATGAGACCAACAGGTGAATAGAGGAAAAAATAACAACATCTCATTTCATGATAAAAGCCTGCTACCACTATCCCTTGAAGGGAGGGAAATTATTTGAGAGGAATACCTCATATACAATGACAAAGTTGTCTTTAATCAAGTCTTCATTCAACCCCCCAAGATAATCATTGAGGACATCAGCTACCCTACAAAGGAACTAAAAATCAGACGGTTAAAAAAACAAACACACTAGCATTGGTTTATGAGTTGCAACTTGCAAATAAGTGGGAACATACCTCAATGGCCATCAATGGTGGCATTTCGACTTGAGTGCAGGCCAAAAAAGTGATCCCCTCACGAAAAACTTGGAAAAGATAATGCGTAGGAGAAGCAATAACTGGTTGTTGCTATACACACACAGAAGAGAAGAAGCTAAATTAAACTATTAAGGTAGAAAAAAAAAATGAAATGAAAGGAATGAAAATGAATACCTTGAACGAATCAGGCTGAGAAATGGCTTGGTCCCAGAACCAGGCACATATGGAGCGATCTACGCGGTGCCCACTGAGCTGTTTCTCTAGCATTACCTCTCTGAGGAATCCAATTTTCAGAGCCAAGATATAGCCATTAAATTCAAATAAAAATTAAAATTCGAAATTGGGAATTGAATCGCAAGTTGAGTAAATTGGCATGAATTTCATTTCAAAAACCTAAACAGAGTTAGGGAATGCGTGAATCTTACCCGGAATCCGACAGAAGAAATATGCACTGCAACATTTCTCTCCCTCTCTAAATCAAAGCTGAGAAACAAGGGAAAGGGAAAGGAGAACAAAGATAATGATAATAATTGAATAGAGAGAATAGTTAATAAGGCTTGGGAAAGTTTGTCATGAAGGAGTTTCCATCAACTCACAGAGGTCGATACAAGCTACGTTAGTTTCCTCGTCCTTGAGACACCAGCGACAGTGATCATTGCCCATCCACAAAACTATTTCTCAACTAAAATTAATACTTCAATTAAAAGTAACAAAAATATATGTGAAAATTTTATAATTAATACAAACAAAATATCATGTATAAACAGATATATGATTAAAAAAAAAAAAAAGAGTTCAATTTTCATAGGTTTTTACACTATCAATTAGAAATAACTGTAATGTAATTTTAAAGTAGTTATTATAAAGTTACTAATTTTATCGTACATGATAATTTATAATTCAATAATAGTATAGAAAATTTTTATATTGTCAATGTATTCAAATTAATTCAAAATAAGTAAATAAATTATATTGTAAATAGTGTCATTAACTTATTATTCTATTGACTTTTGCTTTCCAAACCTCAAATATTTTTGACCTATTATTTTAAAGAGTAGAATTATTTTTGATAAAATTAATTTTAAATCATTCAACGTAATTACGATGTATGTCCAAAACAATAAGTTTGCACTGAAATGAATTTTTTTTTTATTAAAAATGTATAAGAATTGATTTATGTATTTTTTTTTATTAAAAAGGTATAAGAATTTATTTTCGTACGTGAAAAGGAACATCTAAAACTCTAAACACCGCAGAAAATAATCTTACTTACATTTTTTTCTGTAATTTCAAAAGGGGAGCAATCATGCAACCAAATCATGCACGGAAAAAGAATTTAAATAGCTTTTTCAAATGAGATTTAAGAAATTCTCACGAAATATTGGTTATGTACAAAAAAAATAAAAAAATTCACCATATTGTTCATATTGACTCCGGGTTGAAGGATTTTGTACACAGGCATAAGGGTTTAATATGCACTAGTAGGAGTTTCTTTTTTTTTTCCCTTTATGTACGTAAGGGACATCATGAACTCCTGTGCCTGCTTTAGTTAATTTAATGAATTTGTGTTGGTTAATTTCAATGAGGAATGCAAGCATCACTCACTTTAACACATGTTTTTAACATTCTCTTTATTATTGGCTGAAATTTATTGAAAATCACAAATTTTAGTAAGTTTCACTTCTAACCTAGGAGAAAGACTTATTAAATGAAAAGTGAGACTTATTAAAATTTGTGATTTTCAATAAATTCTAGTCAATAATAGAAAAAGTGTTAGAAAGAGGATGTTAAAAAGAGTGATGCTAGCATTCCTCTAATTTCAATATACACACAAGATTTTCCTGCACATGACCCATTGTTCGAAAATGGATTTTGGAGAAAAACGAACATAAGTGAGTTATCTAATCTCCGCCACACTTTTCATAATATTTTCTTCTAATATAACTTCATAATGTTTCAATATACACGAAGATTGTTTTCGCTTCAAGTCAAAACGATTTATCGCAATCGTTTGATTTTTAACTTTACATACATTTTGGTCAATGAGTTAATCGTTAAGATAAAACATCATTCATATCAGTCCACAATTTCCACGAATCAATATCATGACATAAGCTGTAAACATATGTAGAATGGTAGGGTCGTTACAGAAACATAATAATGTGATTTCTTATACCACCAATACAAAGAAAAATAAGAAAGAAAAAATATGATTTACACCTGAAAACGATCAATTACTTTACCATGTAATTTGGCGATCATAGTCTTACTCAAACCGTTACACTGTAAGGTACAAAATTTTGCATGTGCTGCCTCATACTCTATGCAACTTGCCTCACACTCTCCCCGCTGAGTCATCTAGCTGATTGCAAGACTGGGCGAGGGCTACCTCTCCTCTTTCGGGCTTGTATACCATAAGTAGTCTAATATACTTTTCCTTGGAGAAATACTAGAATAGAGAGTTCACTTAATCCATATATCCTATAAAATAAAATCTTAAGATTTTCTTTGTATGAAGGATAGGGATATGTGGTTTTGGGATAGGAATCTCCTTTGCAGTGTTCTCTTCTGCAGCTGATGTAGCAGTAAAATATTCCTTAGACAACACCGAATGCTGACTGTAATGTAGATGAGACCGATGAGGCAATTGTTCAAGAGGCAAATTGTTGAATCCTCTTCTTAGCATCTAAAAATAACTAAGCAGCGTTATCCATTGCATGATGTTGGTCCATTGAATAAATATAAAGGATTGCCAGAAAATTTATGTAAAACATATGGGATTGTCTAACTTACCTTAACTAAAAATGGGGTTAAACAACCCTATCATTAATAATTGGTATAATTAAGAAAATTGTACCAACCATATTTAAGTATATAGAGAATTGCATCAATTATCTACTATAAAGTTATTTAATCTCATTTTACTTTGGATAAGCTAAACAACCCCAGAACATAAAAGAATGTTACTCCTGCATTTAACCTACATGTCATTTTACTATTGGCAGGACAGGGAAGGGGATATGAATTGGGGACAGTTGATTTAAATCCAGGGCAGAAAGGGAGACACAGGTAGAACTACCAATCTAAGGATTTGAGATGAAACTAGGCTTAGAGGAACTCCTAAGGCATGTATGTTTCATGCATATCCACATGACTGTATCAATAGAAATGAAATATGTATTCATGGCATGCAATGCAGAAAACATTGATGCAACACATGAAAATAAATACAGAACCCAAAGTTCATCCCCGCAAAAAAAAAATGCAAGGTATTATTACAATTTACAAAGAGTTATTTTTTTCAGTTTTCCATTTTCACACACCATCTACATAATCATGCCAAAATAGTTTTTCCTTTTTATTTAACCATTGCCAGTACAAGTGTACAACCGTTTCTACTATTTTAACAATGACAACGACCAGAATATCTTTGATTGGGGTTCAATATAGACTGAGAGCCTACTTATGATCTCATGAAATGACCCTGAACCCAAAAAAGCCCAATGAATAGGTTGTAATTTGGAAGCAACACATACAAGAATGCAGTTTAAAAGGCATCAATAATCATAAAATCCTACATAGGTATAGTGGCATCTACTACCTTTGACCCATATATCGTGACCCAACCATAAGAAATTATGATAAGTGATTAAGAAAAGTTCATGTTGAGGCCTAATAGTGCCCAGCGCACCAGGCAAGAAATTGATAAAAAAAAATCATAAATTTCCATATGACATGTAAACGATGAACTCTAAACTTGTGTTACATAGAATCCCCATAGGAGAAACAGGTGCTATCAAATAAGTTGCCCCGATTTCGACTCATGAAAATGACACATTATTTGTATGTTAAATAATATAATGAATTAATTTATGCTGGGAGAATGGTGGTAAATTAGAATGAGCAAGTCTTCACTTGGAACTGAAAATTCCAGTATCTCATTATTTCCAGCAATTGACCCACTTTAAACCAATATTATTAGCAATATAACAAGATAAAATTTGAAGAACATCAACAAACTAGCATACCTTTTTGGCATTTGGTAAAACCAACAATATTTGCAATACTGAGGGTCAAACAAACTCCTACAACTAGGAGGTAATTAGCTTGAAGCCTTACAAGCGAGAATATTGCCAGCACAATCCATGCAATTGCCTATAGAAGAATACATAAAAAAAAATGCTGATTTACCAGTAAGCATAGTTATTAGGTGAGGGGTGATACAAACTGTAAGCAGTGGCAAAACACTAATGCTAATTGCCAATTCACGAAGAAATATTTGCCATCCAGATCCAACATTTAAGAGAATCGGTCATTCTATTTAAAACACTAATCCATATATTATGAATTACATAATAGTTGCTGCTGAGCTGTCACAATCAGTTAGTAGCTGAGCTGGAAGTTAGTTAGATTTCTATTTTCTGTTGTAAATCTGTTAAAGTGTATTCACTCCCCCTTGTAGTTATAAATACCTATTGGTATCAATTGAATAATCAAGAAGAATCATTTGCTAAGTTTCTTTTTTCGTTCTTCTTCATTTTCTCTCGGTTAGAGCTGGTTTTATGGTATCAGAGCTCCCTGTGAGCTCTACTGCCTTGTGTTCATCATGCCTAGAAATCAAAATTCCCCTAGTTCTACTTCTGCGGTTCAATCTAATCCGGTGAATGATCCTGCTCAGAGAAGAGTTACTATAAGTAATGTAGTTTCTCACAGTTGTGATAAAGATTTGACTATTGATATATCAAGTTCAGTTTGCATTCCTAAGACTGCCACATGGCATTTCAGATTTGGTCATGTATCTTCTGAAAAATTAATTACACTTTGTAAAGATTTCCCATTGATAAATGTTAATAAAAATGAGGTGTGTGATGTGTGTCATCTTGCAAAACAGATAAAGTTGCCATATAGCGTTAGTTTAAATAGAGCATCCTTGCCTTTTGAAATGTTGCATATGCATATTTGGGGCCCCTATTCACTTCCTTCCATACACAAACATAGATACTTTCTGACAATTGTGGATGATCATACTAGGATTTATCTGGGTTAGTATGTTAAAAGGTAAATTCCAAGTGCAGTCTTAGTGCATAATTTTATAGCATTTGTTGAAAGACAATATAATGCAGTAGTCAAAGTGGTGAGAATAGGTAACGGCCCTAAATTTACACTTAATGCATTCTACAATGAAAAGGGGATTATCCACCAAACAAGCTGTGTAGAGACGCCTGAGTAGAATGCTAGAGTGGAAAGGAAGCATCAATTTATTTTAAATATTGCTCAAGCTCTCATGATTTAGTCCTCGTTTCCGAAATTTCTTTGGAGTTATAAAGTACAACATGTTGTTTTCTTGATCAATAGAGTGCCATCCAATGCTTTGAAGGGAAAAACTCCTTATCAAGTGTTACATGGCACACTTTCGGATTTCAATATATTGAGAGTGTTTAGGTCATTGTGCTATATCTCTACTACTGCAAATCACAGAGGGAAGTTGGATGATAGAGCTAAGAACTGTGCCTTTTGGGGCTATAAGACAAGGATGAAAGGTTTTGTGGCATATGATTTGACTTCAAGGGAAATTCTAGTGTCTAGGTATGCAGTGTTCTATGAACACATATTCCCTTGTGTTTCACAAATTAAAAATGCAGCAGGAGCTCCTTGGTAGTATATAAATCCCAGCTCACAAACACCTACCTCAACCTTAATTCTTAACCTTGACTCCACTGCCACAACCACACCTATCTTAGATAATCAAGAGCAAATTGATTCACAAACCAACACTTCACCTAATTTACCTAACCCCGAAACAGTACCACCCGAACCAGTACCTTCATAAAATAACATGGAACCTCAGCCTAAAACAGTACCACCTGAACCAGCACCTTCACAAAATGACATGAGGCCTGAGCCTACGACTAGAAGATCCACTAAACCAAGAAAACCACCAACTTATCTACAAAATTACTATTGCTTTAGTATAAACACTAAAGATAATTCAAAATTCCTTTATCCACTTACCTCATATATTTCATATGATTATCTTTCCCCACAACATAAAAGCTATGCCTTGTCCTTGTCCATTATTGCATAACCTTCCTCATATAATCAAGTTGTGAAAGATTCTTGCTGGGTTGATGCCATGAATGCAGAATTGAAGGCTTTGGAGGCAAATCACACATGGCAAATTGTTGAGAAACATCTTGGTGTGAAACATTGGAAGCAAATGGGTTTATAAGATCAAGAGAAAATCAGATGGTTCAATAGAAAGGTATAAGGCAAGACAAGTTGCCAAAGGATACACACAAACCGAAGGAGTGGATTTCTTTGATACAATTTCACCAGTTGCAAAAATAACCCCTGTGCGGTTGTTGTTGGCTCTTGCATCCACTCAAAACTGGCTTGTTTACCAACTAGATGTTAATAATGCTTTTCTTCATGGAGAGTTAGAGGAAGATGTTTATATGGAGGTGCCCAAATGAGTAAAATGTGAGGAGGAAAATAGAGTTTGCAAGCTTTTGATGTTGTTATATGGTTTAAGGCAAGCAAGCCACAAATGGTATGAAAAATTGTCCAGTTTGCTTATTCATCTTGGATATAAACAAGCTACAGTAGATCATTCTTTATTTACGAAATCTATTGACCATAGTTTCACTACTTTATTAATATATGTTGACAACATAGTTTTGGTGGGAAACTCACTCGATGAAGTTGTTCACATCAAATCCACTTTGGATCAACACTTTGGAATTAAAGACTTAGGAGTATTAAAATACTTCCTAGGACTTGAAGCAACACATTCTTCTAAGGGTATTTCCTTATGCCAAAGGCAATACTACTTAGATCTTTTGGCAGATGCAGGAGTTTCGGGTAGCAAGCCAGTTTCCACACCAATTGAACCTCATTCTCGATTACATCAAGATGTTGGACCAGCATATGAGGATGTGGCAGGGTACAGACGATTGATTGGTAGATTGTTGTATCTACCAACTACGCAGCCAGATATAAGCTATGCATTTCAATAGTTGAGCCAATTTCTTGCTCAACCAACTATGATGCACTATCAGGCTGCTCAAAGGGTGTTAAAGTATTTGAAGGGCAATCCAGGGAAAGGACTATTTTTTCCTTGATCCTCTTCACTTTAGTTACTAGGATTTGTCGATGCAAATTAGGGAGGATGTCCAGATCCAAAGAGGTCTGTGAGTGGTTATTGCTTCTTCCTTGGTGATTCTTTGGTGATTTGGAGATCAAAGAAGCAACTCACTATTGCTAAGACTTCTAGTGAGGCAGAATACAGGGCTCTAGGTGCAACAACCTCTGAATTGCAGTGGTTACATTATTTGTTACAAGATTTGGGAGTTAAATGTGCCAAACAATCTGTGATTTACTGCAATAACCAAAGCGCTTTGCATATTGCAGCTAGTCCAATTTTTCACAAACGGATGAAGCATTTAGAAATTGATTGTCACATCATGAGGGAAAAGAGTGTGGGAGGCTTGATGAGGTTACTTCCAATCACTTCTCAAGGTCAAACTGTTGATGTATTCACTAAGGAACTGTACCCTTCTCACTTCTAGAAATTGATCTCCAAGCTAGGATTGCTAGATATCTATCATCCTTAGCTTGCAGGGGCTATTATGAATTACATAATAGTTGCTTCTGAGCTGTCACAATCAGTTAGTAGCTGAGCTGGAAGTTAGTTAGATTTCTGTTTTCTGTTGCAAATCTATTAGAGTGTATTCACTCCCCCATGTATCTATAAATACCTATTGGTATCAATTGAATAATCAAGAAAAATCATTTGCTAAGTTTCTGGTTTCGTTCTTCTTCATTTTCTCTTAGTTATAGCTGGTTTTACCATATTCAGTATTCACATTAAAGCAACACATGAACCATCTAAATAAGCCTGACTTTTCCGACCAATTACCATACATAAGCAAAGGATGTAAGAAAAAAACTAGAATGCCATCACATGCTCTAACCAATTGATGTTTTCTTACTGTAAGGTAAAGCGTCCACCAAAAAAGCCATGAATCTTTCTTGTTCATCCAGGCCAATGACTAGAGAAAAAACAAACAACATATGTAAGATGCAAGTCTCTTCATAGCATTTGGATTGCAATCTTATGCAACTCAGCAGATACAATATAGATAGAGTCATAGAGAGATATTTAAAAAGATAACATGCAAGTTGCAACTAAGCAAAACAAGCAATTCACACCTGTTGATCAAGACATTCAAATTTCCAAACACTCTCACCCAGATCATTTATTTCATTCCACCACCTTAAACCAACTAAAATTCTCCCACTCACATTCTTGACTACCCAAAACTCAAGAGCGGCAAGAAGGACAGTCATCACAAAAATGATGACAAAGATATCAATAAAGAGGGCGGAGAATGTAAAATGCCAAAGCCATAGCCTGCCGGAAACAAAAACTGAAAAACATTACACTTTTAAGAACACAGATTTGACGTTAGAGAAAAATATCCAAACAGTGCAATAAAATAAACTGAACCTTGAAGAGAACATGAAAGAAGCAAGTGTTTGGATTAGCGTAGTTTTCACCTATAGGCTGCACAAAGTACAATTTGATGAATTAATTATCTAAAAAAAATGGTAACAATAATACGAGCATTCCAATCACATGCTGTTCCGTCATATTTTCGGTGAACAAAATTCTAAATCATATGCTAATTTAGGCGTACATTAGGAGAAATTATTAGGTCGTCCTGGACTACCATAGTCTCCATTAATCTTCATATGACATGTATCAAGTGTTATTAATTCATTTTCATAAATTGTAAAATTTGAATATGCGTTATATACACATAAGACAATGGACACTTAGTAGTCTTTTCTCTTGGTTGGAACCATAGACACTTGGTGGTCCTCAACTAGTTAATAATTTTTCATTCATTAGACAATTTTTCATTAGGCTGGGCCACAGTTTAGTTTTATTTTTCTTCAACATAAAAAAAAAAAAAAGATGTCACTAACAACGCAGAGAGGAGGATGAACAAAGAAATTGTAACAAGCAAACCAGATCGTATAATTATCCAAATGATGCAGGAGTCTCCATAGGAGGCGCCTACATGCATTTATCCTAATGGAGGAATGAAATGCAGAGAACCTACAAAATAGATAGAAACTTCACATACCTGGCTGAGATCCATAGCTGTGACTGAGAGAGATCTTGCGAAAGATTGTTTACACAACAACAACGCTCTAATAACTACTGAAATAAAGAGAGAGAAAGAGAGCGCCATAACTAACAGATCCAAATACGTATTCCTCTTTTTCCCTTTCCTTTGCTTCCCCGGCACGAGAGGCTGTATTGGGCCACGATGGCTAGCCCAAATCCTAACGGGCCGGGCCCATCCGCAAATGTTTAGTCTGTTTTTCACTTCTCACCCGAAGTCGAATGATGCTATTGCACTAAGTTATGTTTTGGTCCTGGTCATTGTTTTGTGTGTCTTGTTCTTAGCTTGGAATCTCAAACAGAGAATTTTCCTGCATAGGCAAAAGTGTATCTTAGTACAAGTGGTACAATTTTATCTTATAAATGGATTTGATATGATTTAAAATAAAATAAAAAATGAATGAATGTTAAAGAGGGAGGGAAACGAGAGGCTGTGGATGGAGATGGAGGCGGGTCGTTGTCTTATCATAGCAAAGAAGAGGTGGAGAGTTAGTTAGTTGGGTGAAGGAAAGACACTTCAAATTTCAGCTCCATACCATTCTGATTCGACTACAGTCCACACACACACCAACACTGTGTGGAAAGAGCATCATGGCAAGGGTGGTGGCACTCCAACAGAACCAACTATCTTTCTCTCCCTTAGCTTCCTCTCTTTCTGACTTCAGCGGAACCAGACTTCAAACTCAACTTCAGGTCCGCATCTCTAACTCTTTCTCCCTCTAACTATCATTTCGTGCAATACCTGTCTCTCTTTTAACTCCAAATTCAATCCGATGATGGTGTTTGTACTTTGTATGTGTGCATTTAGCAGCACATGGAGAACAACATTGTATTACTAATACTAGATATTGTCACTTGAACAATTCTTCTGTATGTTCCGTTGAGTTTCAAGAATTTATGCATCCATGTGATAAATAAATCAGTAAAGCACGTATATTCGTCCCTTACTCCCAACATGCTTATTTTGGGTACACAGTTTAAGAGAAAATTATGGCAGCCAAAAGGGTCTTTCTATGTCTCCGCATCAAGCACCAAGAAAATCCTCATCATGGGAGGCACCAGGTTTATTGGTGTGTTTTTGTCTAGGCTCCTTGTCAAAGAGGGTCACCAGGTATGACTTATAACTATTTCGCGTTAACTCGTCATTTTGGTACACCTCTGTTTGGGGGAATCCGACAATGTTATTCTCAGGAATGATACTTTTGAAAATCTTTTATACCTATGTTTGGTCATTTTATGTAATTTAAAAATATATTTCGTGGAATATTTGATGATAAAACATATGAATTTGGCAGGTGACTTTATTTACAAGAGGTAAAGCGCCTGTCACTCAACAATTGCCAGGTGAATCAGACAGTGATTATGCTGATTTTTCTTCCAAGGTATGCTAATTGTAAATGTAAACATTGGACTAACATTCCTTTAAGGCATGATGTAAATGTGTGGCTTTTCATCTTTGTTACTCTTGTACCCGGAGCATTTACTCTGTGTGGTATTTTTAATTTCCCAGATCTTGCATTTGAAAGGAGACAGGAAGGACTTCGAATTTGTAAAATCCAGTCTCTCGGCACAGGGGTTTGATGTTGTTTATGACATAAATGGTGTGCAGATTCCTACTTGTTTCACACCTTCTGTGCTTATTGTTCACCTACTATTTCATAATATATGTTACTCTTCATTTTCAAATCATGATTTTTCATAACATGTCTCTATTCAGATTCAAATAATTTTTGGGGCTTACTTTTCAGGACGGGAGGCAGATAAAGTTGGGCCCATACTGGATGCTCTGCCTAATCTGCAACAGTGAGCTGCCTAATCTGTCTTTGATGTATTTTAGAAGTCTAATCAGCTATGAAAGTAAATTGTTATTGTTCAATTCATTAATGAGTTACATAGTCAATTGAATTTAAGAATGAATTTGATTACACTTTAAAAAAATCATCACACAATTCTCGTTCATTATATTTATCATTCAGTATAGAAAATCATTTGTGACAGGGATAATTTATAGAGTTCTCCTACTCTTGGCTCATCAAGATAATGTCTGAAATCTAGATGAAAATATCAACTGTTCTGTCATGCCTTTCATTTACTTTGATATGTAGAAATTAGAATTTGCTATTAATTAGATGGCTTAGACTTTAGGCGTATAGACGAAGATCAAAGTGAAATTGACATGGCTTTTGTTTTCAGAGTAAAGACAAAGAGGAATAAAAGTTAATGATAGCAAGGGTAACATTAGTCAGAATCTGTACGACAATTGTTGTTTTAATTAAAAAATTGTATTGAATCTTTCATTTTAAAAGGGAAGACTTCTGTAAGCTCAAATGTTAAACATCTTAGCTTCACAAATGCAAAAATTATAAAATTTCAATTGCATATCAAACAATGTCTCCGGTAATATTTTGTACCATGCCTCCAATCTCCATTTTGTTCATAACTTTTCCCAATGTCAGGTTTATTTACTGCTCTTCTGCCGGTGTCTATCTCAAATCTGATCTATTACCTCATGCGGAGGTCAGTTTACATTTTATTACGCCTATCTTCTTGTGATTTCAGAAATTTGTAGCGACGATGCAATTGTCTGGGGTCTGTAATCATTCATATCATTTTTGTTTTTCAGAGTTATGCCATTTTCATAACTATTTTCACAAAATTACTAATATGGTGTTTGCAAAAGAATTTTCATTCTTGTATAGTTCTTTTGTGGCAATATCTTAATTAAAAATTATGTATGTGGGCAGGGAGCCCTTGGGCTATAAATAGTATGATTTAAGTCATTAAACATAATATTGTGATAGAGCTGTCTTATTAAGCCTTTAGTTAGTTGCACTGAAGGGAAGGGTGTGCACTATTCAAACTTATTTTATTCACATGAATACGTCCTTTCTAATTATTTTTTTTCACTTTCCAATATAATTAATTTCATTTTTCTTTTAACTCCCTGTTTCCTGGTGATAGATTGATGCAGTTGATCCTAAGAGCAGGCACAAGGGAAAGCTTGAAACAGAGAGCTTTCTGCAATCAAGGGGTGTTAATTGGACTTCTATAAGGCCAGTCTATATCTATGGACCCTTGAACTACAACCCCGTCGAAGAGTGGTTCTTCCATAGATTGAAAGCTGGACGCCCAATTCCTATCCCCAGCTCAGGAATACAGATAACCCAACTTGGTCATGTTAAGGTATGGAATTTGCAATGTTACTCTTCTTTAGCTGATCATATTCATTTTGCTACCAGAGTTTTGTATCAGGCCTACCATGTTTCATTTTGTAATTTGAGGATTTACACGCAGAAATATTTGATTCAAGCTACCTTTCTTCTTGCCGTTGCTTCTTAATCAGCAGGAAATTTTAAATGCTTGCCTTCTTGGATGCTTTTGAAGATTAAGAAATGATCTCCTATGAATGAAATTAATATTATGGAATTTTGTGGTTTTGGCTAAAATATGGTTCAATTATGACAGGATTTGGCAAGAGCTTTTGTTCAGGTTCTTGGTAATGATAAGGCCAGCAAGCAAGTATTCAACATCTCGGGAGAGAAGTATGTCACGTTTGATGGGTTAGCAAGAGCATGTGCTAAGGTAAGTTATTCATGCAATGTCATATTTAAGGTGACAAACATAGAGCAATGGAAAAATTCCTTCATAATGTCAAGCATTTGAAATTGAGACAAGTATTTTACTATCATATATATATTTTTTTTTGGCATTTTTCAGGCTGGTGGGTTCCCAGAGCCAGAGATCATTCACTACAACCCTAAAGATTTTGATTTTGGGAAAAAGAAGTCATTTCCATTCCGTGACCAGGTGAAACAACCCAACAAATCTGATACAATAAGAAAAGAGGATGGGCACGTGTCTGTCACTTTTATAGTTTATCACAAATTGACATCAGTATAAAGTCTAATGATATATTGAAACATAGGTGATATTGTTTGGGACACCCCTTTGTCCACATAAAATTAACAACAACAAAAAATGAATGGGGGGTGTTCGTTTTCCATTGGCAAAATTATGGTGAGTAACATTGATGTTTCATTTTCTTTATTATGCAGCATTACTTCGCATCAATTGAGAAAGCAAAGAGCGTGCTTGGGTGGGAACCTGAATTTGATCTTGTAGAAGGTCTTGCAGACTCGTATAACCTGGACTTTGGTAGAGGAACATACCGGAAAGAGGCTGATTTTTCGACAGATGACATAATTCTTGGCAAGAGTCTTGTTAGTGTATAAACTTTTCTTTCAATGTCCAGTATTTCACATATATTTAAAAAAGCTGTTCGGTTTTGCTACAATATAAAGATGTGAAGTTTTCATGAGCTTTTCGTTCAGTAATTTTTTTAAGAAAAATAGTAAATAATAGTTTTGTCTTCAATTTATTATGCTGATGGAAAATGGGCTGTGGATTCAAACAAAAATAAATAATAAAATCCGACATCCCCGATTGACTTGAGTCCTCATCTCCTGCGTTCACCACGTATTTGAACTGTTTCTTAAGGAACTCATCCATCTGTAATGCATCGTGGTCCCTTACTATCCACAATCCTCCTCAGCCACTCTGTCCACCATAATACACACTCCACTACTACATATAATTGGCAATTCATTCATAGGTAGAAGCTAATCCATCTCATAACACACCCATATTTACCAAAAATTATCTTTAGCGCCAGAGTTGCTTTACAAGTATAGTAGTGTACTAGCCGCTTCTGCCACCTTGAAGAACCCATTTCAGTTATCCAGGTATTTCACGACTAATCATATTCAAATTAAAGTTTTTTGGGTAAAATATGCTTCACTCTTGAGAAATATTTAAATTACATTATCTTGATATCTTCACTTCAATTTTTAAGAAATGCACTCCTCATGAGAAATAGAATGTGATATATTTTATTTCATTTTAATATAAATAAGCCTTTCCATGATAGTAACTATAAACAAGCATCTCATAGATGTTTCTTTTCACTCTTTATAACTTACAGTGATACATGCTACTAATTTTAAATATTTGTTATTAATTTTTGAGGATTGCTAGCAATACACTCCTTTCTATTAATTGAAATTTATTGAAAACTACAAAATCATGAAAGAAGTTCATTAAATAAGATGTGAGACCCACAAAATTTTGTAATTTTCAATAAATTTCAATCAATAAAAAAGGGTGTATTCAAAATAGAGTGTCAGAGTGTGTTGTTAGCTTTTCTTTTCATTTTCGTATTTTAGAAAATGAAATGGAGCTTTAAACAATTTTGGTATCAATTTTTGAACTTCACCAAAAATCTTTCATGTTTTAAAACCCCAAAGTCTACGAGAGAGAGAGAGAGAAACATTAAGGGTTCAAAACAAACTCTTGAAAAATCTACAGATTTTTTTTTTGGGGGTGACGTAGAAGAAACTATAGAAGTGCCATAGAGTGAGAGAGAGAAACTATTCATAAGAGGATTTTTTTTTATAACCATATTATAAGTGCGAAGTATCTATTGATTTTGTCAATAACTAATCTCCGTCGAGAAACCTAGCTGGATCACCTTTAGTCAGGTCTCCCCTCCCAACTACGTTTTTTCCATTCACAAGGTTCGAACCCAAGACCTTGGGTAAGGGTTTCGAGTACAATACCATTTGGACCAACAACATGTTGATTCATAAGAGGTTTGTTACATTAAAATGTATTAAAGTGTAACACATGTTAATTTCTTTAAAAAAAGAGTTGGACCCTCCCAACTTTGGGTTGGATATCAAAGTATCATACTCGATCTAAAGACGACGAGATGATCATAATTATTGAGTACCGAGCTCGTAGACATTAATCACGCCACAAGTTTTTAAGTGACTAATTCAATTTAAATGAGAATTTGAAATTTTTGTATTAAAATATCTTGTTTGGATAGTGTGTTTAAAAAGTATTTGAATTTCTAGTAATTTGTGGAAGTATTTTGATTATTTAAAATTATAGAATTTCAAATTCCACAAAAAGAGTAAAAATTTAAAA
The DNA here is from genome assembly GCA_004329165.1 of Spatholobus suberectus. Classification (NCBI taxonomy): domain Eukaryota; kingdom Viridiplantae; phylum Streptophyta; class Magnoliopsida; order Fabales; family Fabaceae; genus Spatholobus; species Spatholobus suberectus. The sequence continues at coordinate 7,330,121 of CM014732.1, forward strand.
ATTCTTCATACTCACTCTCTCTTTCTTCTCTCTTGTTTTCTTTTCTTTTTCTCTCCTCACTTTCTTCTCTCTCATTTTCTTTTCTTTCTCTCTCCTCTCTTTCTTTTATCTCTCTTCATTCTAGTAGCTCTCTCTTTCTACTCTCCCTCCCCTCTCTATCCTCTCTCTCCTCTATTTCTATCTCTTCTCCCTCTTTCGCTTCTCTCTCCATCTCATTTCTATCTCTCTTATCCTTTCTCTCATTCTTCTCCCTCTCTTCTCTCTCTCTTCTCTCTCTATCAATATTGACATAAAAATTATCAATAATAGTATTTTTAAATTATTAAATATTTAAAATTATTTTTGAATTATTAAATATTAAAAAATTAGCTAATGTTTATTTTCAGTAAAGCTTAAATTGAAATTTTAATTTTTTACATATATATTTAAAAACAAAATTTTGCATGTGGTGGATATTGCATTACCTACCCAAACTAAAAATTTGAAATTTAAAAAATTCGAATTGATTTATCCAAACAAAACATTTAGAAAAATGAAGGAAATTTAAATCAAAACAATTTAAATTTTAGGCATTTCAAATTTTCTAAAAACTTAAATTTCCTCATCCAAACACAACCCTAATGACTTGTCAATTAATCTTTAGTATGTCTCACTAAATTAATGACATTGTCAAAAAACCCTTAATATGCCCCACTGAATTAATGATGTCTTCCTATATATAGACTCACCTATAATGGGAAAAGACGAAACAACAATGAATTAGACAGTGTTGAGCTTTGGAATTGGCCTAGTATCTAGAGGTCAATGTTGACCAAAGGAGTATAAATTTTCAAAATAAAAGAGAAGATAATATAATTTAAACATCTATCAGATGCAAGAAATGTAATTTACCTGAATTTTTTTACGTACGCTCACTAAATAATATAGCAATGCATTGTTAAAATAGTTGATCTTTTATGTAGTGGTTTATAATCTATAAACAACTTCAATGATTTTTTTTTGTTGTTCATAATTTAAGCCAATCTCCAAAGGATGACGAATTATACTTCCCACATGAGAGAAATGTAATTTACCTGTGTCTTTTAACTGTCACCCAATTATATGACTATACATAGTTAAAATAGTTGAAGTGCTTATATATTGATTATAGTAATTGATAAATATCTTCAACGATTTTTCTTTTGTTTAAGACTCTGTATCTATAAGTCACTTCAAGCTTGAAAATCTGAATAATTCAGCTAAAGTTGAGTAAACCAACTTAACGGGATAAAATTCTTTAAATATTTTTTTTTCCTATTTTCAGCATAGTTATCAATTTTAAGTTTTGAAAATTTTAAAAAATAAAATCACTTTTTAGTTTTATGATTTTTAGTTTCAAATTTTGGTGGTTTCTAATTTTCAAATTTTAATACTAAATTTTACATATTCAAACCACATGAATCATTATCTAGTTCCTAATTCAAGCTCATTTGGTGTTATGGGTGATGATAAAGGTAAGAGTGAGGTGGTGAGGTGGCAATGACGATGGTGGTAGACTTATAGCAATGGAAATTGTTGTGATAGTGGCAACGAGCATAGTAATGGTGGGCAATTATTGGCAGTGAAAATGGTGATAACGACGACAATAGTAGTGATCCTGGTAATAATAACAATAGTGGTGGTGGTAACAATAGTCATGGTGGCAACAATATAATGCTTCATGACATTATATTGACTTCACTATATAAAAACACAGAAATAAATAAATTTTACAAACATAAAGTTTGTTTAGTTAAATAAAATATGAATAATTTTTTTTTTTTGCTTTTCAATAAAATCAAAAACCTGTATGTAATTACTTGAATATCAAAAGAAATAAGACGATATAATTACTAAATATCGTCGTGTAATAAAAACAAAAATATAAACTATCATGCACCATAGGTGCTACAAACCATCAACTGAAAGTAAATAAGAACATAATCTTGAATCAAATGTTTGGTGGAGAAATAATCAAAATACAATACGAGCATAAATGAGAGTCCATCAAAATACAACAAAAAGAAAAGTCCCAAGAAATACTCTCCACACCCTAGGCTGACCTAACTATTCTTAGAAACTAAAATTGGGAAGCCTCGAAAGATCCTCTTCCAAGATTGATATATGCAAAACTAATTGATGTCGTGGGCCTCATATCGAGGAAGTGACAAATCCATCCTTAGGAGTGTAATAAGGTGCCCTCCACATCTGCTTAATTGGTAAACTTATCTCCACCATCATTTGTATAGAGAATGAGAACACAGGATGGTTTGAAGGGAAGTAAATAAAGATGATGTCACTCATGTAACGAACATGATGACTCTTAAAGTTGAATTGCCATGCATCTTTTTCTCCCTTCTAGTCTTCCGTAAACTCAAAATTTAGGGTGCCCATGTGCTAACCTCTATGCGTCATCTGCTCCCCTGAACACAATCACCACAAACAAAGATAGGACGCAAATAGAAAAACAAGACAAGTACTACAAGAGAACATGTGAATGACACAAACAAACATCACAACAATATATACAATCATTCTTTGTATTACATATGTAAGGCAATCTCATATTAGTAAATACAACGTCGATCATTTACAGATGATAATGATAATGTGACGTCAATACAACCAAAACATATGTCCATGCATAAGACAGACTTTACTTAAAACAGATTAATTCTCATTTGAGCGATTAGCTGGCTGTGTCTCCTAACATGGTAAATATCAACAATATGACCATCTGGTCAACCACATAGCACGTGCCAAAATCATTTGGCAAACACACCAAACTTTAATCAACCTTGGCTTTATCAAGATGCATGTATAGGGGTGGTTGCTATCACGACATAAGGATGCATAAACTCGATTCTCTATGGAATAAACCATTTGTACATCCTCAAGGTTTACCAAAACTCTAATAGCCTTAAAAAATTGGCCCATACTTTTTGGGCTTATTTTTTATGGGTCTGGCCTAACTAGTAAGGCCCATCGGGTCGAGTCAAATTAACCCAATTATTTTTTTGCCAGAATTTTAATGAATTAGTCCAGGCAGAGCCAATTTTGCCAGCTCTATCTAAAAGTCTTGCCTTAGAGTTCTATGGCAAGTGTCTTATTACACACCTCGAGAGAGATCTATGACTTCACAAAATAAAGGACTATGCCCTTGGCACAATCGACACATCGATGAATGGGTCAACAATTTGGTTTGGTCTTGTGGCAGCCTTTGCCTTTAGTAACATCTCACACTAACCTAAATCAATATATCGTTTAGGTTAAGGTCAGAAATGCTAGCTTAGGATGTCAAAAATAGGTCTTAAGGGTGTCTTTTGCTTTTTGTATGTGTATTTGGATATATGGGTTGACCATTGTCTTGTATGCTATAAGAAATGCTTGAGTTTGTATTTTATATTTATGTTTCTCAGACATAATATGTATGTCATCAGGCATTTGCACTCCATTTCATTCTATCTTATGCATGACTTTGTCTTTGTTGGAAGATGTTTTTACTTAATATAAATTGTGCGTATTTTTTTTATTAGAAAGAGAGAGGAGGAGGAGGAATCAAATTACTCCAAAAGTAACTCTTGAGAAAATTACTCCTTTCAATAACTATTTGTATATATTAAATTTTATTGATCCAACCGTTAAATACTTTCTTAGGAATCAAACCTTCATGGAATAGGAGTAGGGATTGACCTAAAGAGAATAGAGCTAAGGAAGCTATGATTAGAAAAGAGAGAAAACTCTTATGATCAAGAAAATCCATTATACAAAAAACTACTTCAGTATTACATAGTAGCCCTATTTATAACAAAAAGCATGAAAGAAACTGCTAGAAGCTATTATATTTAATTTATAACATAATGATAACTCCTAACTGATTACAGTTACACAATCTAATAGCTAACTAATTGACCCTATTTCTATTCTCATACAATCTACTGATACACACTCTATTACCCCCTTGCAAGTTAGAGGTGGTGGAAGACAACCATACCAACTTGGAAAGGATAACCTCAAGTAGGATCATACAATTTAGCAAGTGGCATGAAATTAACAAAACCTTTATGGTGATTGTTGTGATGAGCACACTTGGGAGCATTAGTAGGAAATTACAGATAATTTGGTCCAAGTTTGTGTCTTTTTCCATCAGCATTCATGATCTCCAATCCAAGAATTGATCCATTTCCCAACTCAAGTGATCCCAAATGACTATAAGCAAGAATAATACCCACCATTATAATATGATTCACTAACTCATTAGCCTCTTGCATGCTACTAAAACAAACTAAGGCTTTTTCAAATCAACCATTTTAGGCGTAACCTGTAATCATGGGATTCCATGATACCACATCTTTGGCAAGAATTTCATTAAAAAGGCGTCGAGCATCATCCACATTACCATCAAAGACATGCCTAGTAATAAGAGTCGTGAAAGTCGCTATATCTCTAAGAGTACTCTTATCAAACACCAACCACATCATCATTCTCTACTGCTTTGACATCCTCATAGGTCTGATCATATTCTTGAAGACCTTCTCAATGTTTCCTCTACAAACCCTCAAAGGTATTGGCACAATTATAGTGGTTCTGGCAAACCATGTCTATGTCAAATCTAAATTTTGATAATGAAGTTTTTGATTTTAATTAGTGGGAACTGAAAACAAAACATGCATTAGAGAAGATGAAGCCATTGTAAACTGGTGTAGTAACCATGGGAAAAGCTTGTTTAGAAGCTTATATGGTGAAATTCTCCATGAATTTGGGATCTCCTATGGCAACGACTTTTGAGAATGCTTTTTTTGTCTTCTTTGCAAATAACTTTGTTCCTTCTTTGGTCCAGTTGTTGTAACCAAAGATGAAGATTTTAGGACCAAGAATCTTGCTAAGATCCAGGATGCTATGGGTGGACTCAAGAATGCTTCCTATATTCATGCATTTGTCAAAAGAAAGACTTAGTTGAACAAAACAGTTGTGTGCCTTCATGCACAATGCATTGTGATCTCTATGTTGAAGCTCTTTGAGTCAGTGACGAAGATGAACCACTTTGTTGTTCTAAACTAGTGGAGGCGACGGTGCCGACAATCCGAACCACCATGGGTGAATCTCTGGCTCATTAGTTGGCCATTGCTCACTTTTCTCTTCACTGTATTTACGTTTTCTAGTAACATACCCAATGTCCACAAGTGATGGATCAGAAAGCTCTAATCCCATCTTAGGAATCAAACCTTTATGGAAAATAGGAGTAGGGATTGACCCAAAGACAATTGAGCTTGGGAAGCTATGATTAGAGAAAGAGAGAAAACTCTTATGATCAAGCAAATCCATTATACAAAAATTGTTTTAGTATTACACAGTAGCCCTATTTATAACAGAGAGCATCAAAAAAACTACTAGAAGCTATTATAGTTAATTTTTAACAAAATGATAACTCCTAACTAATTATAGTTACACAATCTAATAGCTATCTAATTGACCCTATGTTCTATTCTCACACAATCTATTGATACACACTCTATTATATATATATATATATATATATATATATATATATAGAGAGAGAGAGAGAGAGAGAGAGAGAGAGAGAGAGAGAGGATATCAAGTTATTCCAAAAATAACTCTTAATAAAGTTACTCCTTTAATAATTGTGTATATATACTGTACTAACCCAACTATTAAACATTTCATTAATTTAATTTATTGTATAATATATATTTTAAAAAATGTAAGTAAATGTTAACTATATGATTACATGATTACAAATGTCTCAACCTTTAAGGAAAAATATGAATATTGATAGAATTTAGTGTAATTATATAATTTGAAATATGATGTTAATTAATATTATATTTATATATGTATATAAAACGAGTTATGTAAGAGAGAGAGAAGTGATAAATTTATTTTTACAATCCATATATAATTATGGTTAAGATTAATTTTTTTACGTTGTTTTTTTTTTAAGACATTTTTCTTACGTTATTAAGTTTTCTCTTAATAAATCTCTAAATTTTATATAAGAGCAAAAGATAAAAGGACGAGAATGAATTATCAATCTATTTAATGTACATTAAACAATTATTAAATTGGTCAACTTATGTATCACACATTTATTTGGATGGACCAATTATCAATTTTAATGGATATTAATATGAATTGATATTCACCTTATCAGCTCATGAAAGTTTAGATATAGAAAGTTAATTATCATATGTAAAATTGATTTTAAATTGTTTTGATTTTATATACGTAAAATTGATTTCAGTCATTACATCACGGATCATGACCAAAACAAAGTAATCATGCTACAAAGAGAACAAAGAAAATCTTGCTTTAATTCCCCTAAATCACTCCTAGATCATAGAAAGATATAAGTGGGGCCATAAAGCTCCCCAAAGAAAAAAAAAATTAATAAAAGAAGAAAATTCTCCGAAACTTCTCGGAATATATTATTGACTGCTTTATTTGTTGGGGAAGATGAAAAAGAAAGAAAGAGGAGAGTAATTAAAAATGATAAAGACACTGGAATATTCTCAAACGAATATTTCCGGCTTGTCAAATTCTTTTGCTTTCTTGCCAGTCAATTTTTTAAAACCAGAAATAGTCTTTATGAAACCAATTATAGTTATTCAGTTGTTCCAACTTAACCATACAATCAAACACGCAAGAGAAAACCGAAATATACTAGACATTTCATTTTTAGCACAAAATTCAAACCATCCAGATATCCAAATATTTTAACAGTCGGTTGGGGCGAAAAGTTCATAAACATTATCCTCAAAAAAATTATGGAATAGATTAATGTTATATTTCGCTTCATTATCCAAAATCTTCGGATTAGTGTACGATGAATCGATGATGACCGAATTATATTTGAGCGCGTCTTGCTTTTAGACCAACTAACCAAACCAGAAAAAACGTCCATTCGCCAAGCCATTGTTGGTCCAACGAGGTATGCTAATCGCCACGTGGCGCTACTTTGAAGACAATGCTGACACATGTCCCACCATAAAGGAAGATACTGGATGTTGGGCACGCAATGGATTTTATGGACCCCACCAAAAAGGTATACGTAATTATATTATTAATTAAAAAGAAAAATAATGTGGGGTAAATGAATTGCCACGTGGAACGAAGATCGACGTGGCACAAAGAGGGTCTGGCCCCACTGTAATTCTGGACCCACTTCACCTACGACGTTGTTGTTGATTTAAGAACAGTCGTTTAATAGAAAGCCACGTGTCCCGTAACGGTCGACGTGCCTGTGACTTTTGGGGATGTTCATGGACAAAAAATCCCTTAATTACGTAAGGGTAGTAGGGCCAGTCGGTGATGATATCCTATAGCTTGGGCGGTGGCAGTTAACCAGAGAACCATAATATTCTTTATTACACATTACACTTTACAAATTCTTTTTTAGTTAAATCAAAATTTAAGATTAACTAAAAAGACCATAATTTAGTGTGGAAAGGCGTGTATAAAACTGGCTGAATATACCATATAAAAAAACTATGAGAAAACAGGTAGTGTTGCACTACCATTTAATCATAAACTATCAATTATTATAAGTTTGTTGACTTTTATAATAATTACTTAAAAGTCATAGCAATGGTGAATTCAATTAGTTGACAGTGTAAAACCTTTTACACTAACAGTGCATGACTATTAAACTCAAAAACTATATCAGTATACTATATCACGATTTGATTTAAATTGTGATCAATTTTTAATTTTATCACGGACATTTTATATGTAAGTTTTACTTGCTAAATAATATTAAATTCGTTGATAGATAAAATAGCACGCTAACATACTCCATCATACTGTTAGAAATGTAACATACACAAATATTTTTTCTATGAGAAAAAAGGTCATATACTGACAATATAAAGTAATTTTATATTGTCATACAATCACAAACTACAATTTATTGTTAGTTTGTTGATTTTTATAATGAATACTTTAAAAGTCACATCAATCGTGATTTTTGATTGGTTGACAATGTAAAACTTTTTACATTGATAGTGTATGATCATTAAACTATTTTTCTATTGTTCACATTCCAAGTCAACATGACAATGAAGAAAAGATTAAGAATATAAAGGAAAGTGAAAGTTAATAATTAATTAAATGTAGGAAATATGAAAAATAATAAGTCTCTTATTTTAATTAAGTTATAATGGGGTCTTTATATTTTTTATATAATTTTATTTATGAGTCTTTTGTTCGTTAATTTTATCTTTTAATTAATTAGGTAGCTCTTAAAAATGTGAACTAAAACAAAAAAATCATAACATTTAAAAGTATTAAATGAAGAATTCGTGATAATTAAAAAGAATAAATTAAGGTAAACAAACACATCATTTAATGATAAAATAAAAAAATATTGATGAGGAAAAATTACATGGATTAAATTAAAAATAAATAAAAATTATAATATTTAAAAAGATGAATTATACTTACAAACATTAAACCAAACATGTGGTCTATATATAAATAATCAAATGTCGAGGTATTTTGGTACAGTCTTTGGTTGTTTGCTTGCCAAGTTAAATCCCAAAAAGATAAAAGAAGGAGAGAAAGAGAGAGAGAAGGGTTTACTATGATAACAAAAATAAAATATGTAATAATGTTATCGACAACATTATCCTCATATTATTTGTTGGGCGTAAATTCAGCTTGTGTTTTTTGGCACATTAAATATGTGAGTCGAGTGACATAAGAGTTAGGTAACATTTTTTGTCAATATATAGCATAAATAAAACGCAAAAGTTACTATTTGTAACTTCTACTGAACAAGAATCAAATACTTATAAACATTAAACCAATTTGCGATCTATAGAGATATTTCGGTATGGTCTTTAGTCCCTTGCTTGCAAAGTTAAATGCTAAAAATATAAAAGAGAGAGAGAAAGAAAAGAAGGGGTTACTACGATAACAAAAATAAAATCTATAATAACGTTGTTGACAACATTATCCTCACACTATTTATTGGGTACAAATTCAGCATGTATTTGCAAATTAAATACGTGAGTTATATGACATAAGAGTCAGGTAACATTTATGTCAATAGCGTAAAAAAATGCAAAAGTTACTATTTGTAACTTCTACTTGACACGAATCAAATTCTTATAAACGTTAAACCAACTTTCGATCTATAGATAGCTTGTGTTTGTTTACACATTAAATATGTGAATTAAGTGATGTAAGAGTCAAGTAACAATTTTAAGTCAAAAGCATAAAAAAACACAAAACTTACAATTTGTAACTTCTAGTTGACACGAACCAAATACTTATAAAAGTTAAACTAACGTTCGGTCTACAGACAATCAAATGTCGAGGGATTTTGGTATGGTTTTTGGTCGCTTGCTTGTGAAGAAAAGCTTAATTAAAATCAAACTTCTCGATCTCAGATCACTATCTGTCCACTTCAACCTAATTTGCAATAATAAAATCGTTTTGATCCTATCAAACATTTTGATTGAGTTATAAAAATGAATCAAAATAATCGTTGTACAGTTGAATTGCCATTTATAAAGATATTCTCTATATAATTATTGTGTTCACAGTATCTTGAATATATTTCATATAAGGAGGCATGGTCTTTTTCTTTACGAAATAATGAGGTTTGGCCTATGTTATATATTTGTTCATTATAAATTCAATATTTTGTGGGTAAGAAATTAGAGAAACCCGCTTAATTACAATTTTTTTTTTACTTTATTATATAACTAAATTAGCAAGAATGTTCATATATATTTTTTTAAAAATGTCATTAACACAAATTTTTTTTGAAAAATAAAAGAAAATTATTGACATCAATTTAAATAAAAATACATTTTATATGGATGTATATATATTTATGTTTATTAAATACAGAGACTGATAAAGACATGTAGTAAGGTGTTGGTTTTGAACTACTATATATAACATATGAAGAGAAGAGGTTGATTAATTATAATTTAATTTATGAAATAAATTAGAAATTTTGTAAAAGAAAATCTCCCCAAATGATATATGAAATCAGAGATGAGAATCCGCATGCAAAAACGTTACCTTAAATAGCAATTTATAGTGATATTAGGTAGATTATATTTTAATGAATTTTATTATATCGAGATTTCATTACACTATTACAGTGATTGAGAACTAACTCCACCATTAAATATATATAGGTCGAAATTCTCTAAAGTTAAAGGTAGATTAAAATGATAATATAAATTAATTAAGCAAAAGTTTGATTATTCAATGAAAACCATTTGGCACCGTAGGATCCCGAGACCATATCTTCAGCCGTTGGATCAAACATTAGCAGGAACACCGTCGAGGCCCAAAGTTCTATATAAGTCACTCTCCACCCGATCCATTTCCCACACTGCAATTCAAAGCAACCTCTTTAGTCTTTGCTTACTAAACCATTCTCTTCAGTTACTTATTTCCTTAAAACAACCTCACTGAAATCATGGCACCTGATATCACCACCGTTGCTGTCAATGCCACAACTGAGCAACCCAAAGCTGGTGGCGGAAGTGGCTGTGCCTTCGTCACTTTTCTTGCTGGGAACGGTGATTACATAAAGGGTGTTGTGGGTTTGGCCAAAGGACTGAGGAAGGCCAAAAGCATATACCCTTTGGTGGTTGCTGTCTTACCCGATGTTCCTGAGGAACACCGTAAGATTCTTAATTCCCAAGGTTGCATTGTCAGGGAGATTGAACCTGTGTACCCGCCTGAGAACCAGACCCAGTTCGCCATGGCCTATTATGTCATCAATTACTCCAAGCTACGTATTTGGGAGGTATATTTTAAGGTTTTGGTTTTTGAGTTTAGTAAGCATACGTATAAAAGCTTTTACATATTTAATTAATCACAAATCATTGTTAGTATTACTTTAAAAAAAAAATAGACTATGCATCAACAGTATAAAACAGTTTTATATTATTATTTAATCACAAATTACCATAGTAAATTGTTGACTTTTATAATAATTATTTTAAAAGTCATACCAATAATAATTTTTAATTGATTGACAATATAAAACTTTTTACATTGACAAACCATTAAACACTACTTTTAAAATAATAATTATAAAAGTTAATACACTTACCGTGCATCAAGTTTGTAAATATTACACTCTCAGGTTTGTTTTTCATGGTTGCATGTGTTACACGTAGTATATATATCGGTCGCTTAATATGGATGGGTTTCGATTCTGTCACCTTTTCTATTGTTTAGTGTTGTCTGGTACAATGGAAACCGTTTTGTGATGCCCCCCTCCATCCCTTTAATAATATATCTATATATTATTAGCCCTTTCAATTTAACGGAATATCATTTTTTTACTTAAACAAGTGTAATACATGTTTATACTCCAAGATAGTTTTTGTACCTAAAAGTTAAAGGCCCAAACCATGTTTACTTGGGGGATTCTATTTGCATCCCTTTTTTTCGTATTATTTCACGTTTTTATATTTTTTATAAAATCATTTTTTGTATTTTCTTAAAAATATTTTTTTGAAACTAATTTTTAGAATATATTTTTAAATAATTTGTAAATGTTTCAAAATTTAGTTTTCAAAATATATTAAATGCATTTCAGAAAATAAATTCCAAAAGCATAAAAAATTTAACAAAAATTGAAAATTGGTGTCCGATAACACTTCCAAAAATTAACTTCTAGAAGGTTAAATTTTTTCAACATTTTCGAAAACCAATCTCCGAAAGGGGAAAAAAAAAAAAACACATGCAAGCTTTATCCAACAAGTTACAGTAGCTTGTTCCCATTAAAGCTTTCTCCAACTCGTTAACATAGTAGCTTGTTCCTATCATTAACACGTTATCTTTCTTTTCTTTTATTATTATAATAATTACTACTTATAGGACAATTGGTTCTTTCTAAGCTTGGCTTATTTTATCTTCATCATGATATAGGTAGTAGGTGACTTGCGTAAGAGAGTTTTCCGTAAAGAATCGCCAAAGTAACACTTGAACTTAGTTTTCTTAGTTCTGGAACTTAGTTACCAAAAGTGTTAAAATATTGACACTTTCGAAACTTAATTTCTGAAATATATAATAACCTTTTGAAAACTAGTTACGGGTAAATTTGCAAAATTGGGAAAAAAATAAATAAATCTCAAAACTAACTGAAGCAAATAGCAGGAGAGGTGGGAAGAGATTGACAAGACCCAGAAAGTCAACGGATTGAGAGAAGAGAAGGGGAATAGACCATACGATAGACTGTATAGAGTGGGAAAAGATCCACTCTATTCGTCCATTATTTTGGAAAAATAAATGATAGTTTTTATTATGTGTATATATATCATTTTATTTCATTTATTTTTCTAAAATTCTAGTAATGAAAGAAATGGAGAGAGAAAGAAATAGATAAGATCTTGACCCATATGGGGTGGGTGGGAGAAGAAAGAGAGGGTATGCAAGAGGAAAGAGACATGGGTGAGAGAGTATTTTGGGAATAACAATTTACAAAAAAAATTAAGGGGTACAGTGGAAAAAAGGGTGCAAATAGAATCCTTTTTTACTTATCATGCTTGATTCATTTTATTTTTTTTGTTTTAATTATAGCAAATTTTGACATAGGTTTGCTTATTGTGATTAAAAATTTTGTAGTTTGTGGAGTACAGCAAGATGATATACCTAGATGGTGACATCCAGGTTTTTGGAAACATTGACCACTTGTTTGATCTGCCTGATAATTATTTCTATGCGGTGATGGACTGTTTTTGCGAAAAGACTTGGAGTCACACCCCTCAGTACCAAATTGGGTATTGCCAACAATGCCCTGATAAGGTTCAATGGCCCTCTGACTTTGGTTCCAAGCCCCCTCTATATTTTAATGCTGGAATGTTTGTTTATGAACCCAATCTAGGCACGTACCGTGATCTTCTTCAAACAGTCCAAGTCACCAAGCCCACTTCCTTTGCTGAGCAGGTATATATGTTCAATTAATAGCATGCTTCATTTGAAAAGAGAAAACAAAATTTGGCATGCGCAAGATGCCAAGTGTAATTGTGAAATTGTTTTCATGTGTGATAGGACTTTCTGAACATGTACTTCAAGGACAAGTACAAGCCCATACCTAACGTGTACAACCTTGTGCTAGCCATGTTGTGGCGTCACCCCGAGAATGTTGAACTTGACAAAGTTCAAGTGGTTCACTATTGTGCTGCTGTGAGTGTTCTACCATACATCTCCTAACTATGAATTCATTAATTAAATTTAGTTTGATTTTTAGTTGATAATGGTTGTTGTTTCGTTTATGTTACACACTAGGGGTCTAAGCCTTGGAGGTTCACAGGGAAGGAGGAGAACATGGACAGGGAAGATATAAAAATGCTTGTGAAGAAGTGGTGGGACATATATGAGGATGAGACACTGAACTACAATAACAGCCCTGTTAATGTGGAACGCTTCACAACGGCGCTATTGGAGGCTGGTGGCTTTCAGTTTGTGCCAACCCCTTCTGCCGCCTAATATGCTTGCTTGCTTGCTTTGCTCATTAGCATATAGCTATAAATTAAAGTTTGACGACAATGTATATGTATTGTCATTTGATTTTTTTGTTTTTAGATCTTTTAAAGGAACAGTGTCTATGGTTTCAATTCGGATAACCTTCCTACATACAAAGTCACATATGATACAACTTTTGATTACTAGGATTTTGAGGACCTATTTTTACGAGTCCTTTACTTTGTTTTTATTGATCAAGAGTGATGGATATCTTTAATTTTATTAAATGGAAAATTTTAAGGCATGTTTATTTTGCTCTTTTTATTTTTAATAAAAATAGAAAATAAGACTAAAAATATGTTGATTAATTTTTAAAGAAAAATAAACAAATTAAATGAGGTTCAATTATAAAATTAAAGAAAAAGTTATTTTCAGTATTTTTCTTTAAAATTTTGAAAAAAAAAGAAGGAAAAACATAGTGACGAGTATGAGAAGATAAAGAAGCTTTTGGCATTGGAGGAACTAAAACCTCTAGGAAGAGAGGAAATTTGGTAAATATTTTCTTGTTATTTTATATAATTGAGCCATTCATTAGGTATAACTAACATCTAAAATAAAAATATATGAAATGCAACAAAGAAACCTAAATAGTAAGAAGGATAATATCAGTATGAAAGCTGCTACTCATTCTTTGTGTCCTCTTACACATCTGGCTTTTTCCCATCATGAATAAAGTCACTCCAATAATTTAGCTTTCAGACCTCTCATTTTGATCTTTCTTTAATAGTGGATTCACGTTCTGCATATCACATAATGACATACTTGTAATTAAAGAAAAAAAATATTTTACCTTTTGTTTTATTCACATGGATAAGAAGTATTGTATCACTTCTTTGAGAAGTTTTTCCCTTTTCTATCATTTACTGTAGTGGTTATCACCTCACAAGTTCTTTCTTAGCTTCTACTCTATCTTCTTCTTTTGGCTATGTTCATCTCTTTTTTCTTCGTCGATCTTTGTTTATTTTCTTCTTTTTATTGGAATAAAAAATTTGGAAAATTTTTGGGTTGAAAATAATATGATGGATTGACAAAGACTAAATATGTATAATTCAATTTTGGCCAAAGAGAAGATGTTGTAAGAGGTTACCAAATACTGATTCCTTGCACCTCCAATAATTTAGGAATTTTTGGTTTGGGGGAGGGAGGGGGGCAATAAAGCTTTCCTTACTAAGCTCTTAGCTTTAAAATATAATCTTGGATTAGTGTATTTATGTAGTTTTTCTTGTTATCAGTGGTTGATAAACCTTATATTGATTTCTAAGAGGTCACCCAAATATAGTCAAATTCCCTTACAAATGTTGGCAATTCCATGACGAAATCCATAGTAACATTATCCCACTTCTATTCAAAAATCTCTAATGGTTGAAGCATCTTTATTGTCTTTCAATGCTTAATCTTGGAATTTTGACATGTAAGACTTGTAGTCAAATATTATGTTACATCTTTCTTTATTCCTAGTGATCAATACATCTTCTTTAGGCCTTGGTACATTTTTGTTGCGCTAGGGTGTGTACTAAACTTGATTTTTCCTTAAGAATGATCTTCCTTAGTGAAGACTAATATGGCTCATAAACTATATTTCTAAATCTAATGATACCATCATTACCTTGAATGAAATCAATGGTTTTTCCTTAATTCACCAATTCTTTTTTTTTCTCTTGAAGATACTGATCGACCATTTAATTATCGTGAATTTGTCCTATTAGCTTGTTGGTGATGATAATCTTATTTAAGTTTATTATGTCTTGCAAGAGATTTGCAAATAAGTTGACATCTTTGAACTAGTCAAATAATGGTAGTTCTTGAACCATCATGACAACCATCTGAATTCTTTTTCTACTTAGCGCATTGATGACCACATTTGCCTTGCCTAGATGATAAAGTAGTTCAAAACTCATAGGCATTGATGAACTACAACTACCTTCCCTGCCTCATGTTTAATTATTTATGATCAAATAGGTATTTCAAGATTTTATGATCGTTGTAGACATTGAACTTTGATCTAAAAAGATAATGCGTCCACATCTTTAAGGACAAAACAATAGCATTTAAATTGAAATCATGAGTTGGATAGTTCTCATGATTTCACAGTTGCCTCAAAGCATTGTTGGTATATGCACTTGATATTTAATATTGAGACCCATTATTAAGAGAACCTATAGGGTTGCACACTTAAGAGAAACCCACTAGGAATAAAAACTAGTTAGACCAGAACTATTTTACTGGCCCAATTCGTTAGAATTGAGCCCATTATGAGTGATGCTCTCTAATCCTAATTACCTCTTATTAATAAATGTTGTAGGAAGTGTGGCCGCACACAATATGCTATGACAAAGATTAGGGTTAGCCATCACCTCTTTAGGATTGCGACTGGCACAGCAAATCTAGAAGAACCCTAATGTGCACGTAGAGACGCGTGCTTATCTGTGTGCACATTGGTAGAGATGTTGCTCGCTTGCATCGTTTAGTGGATAAAAGGTAACTCTTAATATATATTATAGAAGCTTTGATTTGTACCATTCATTTGAACAATAAGGGGAAAAACATTTTTAGTTTCACTACGTTGTTTCATGTCTCGATCCTTCAATTGGTATCAGAGCCTGGTTAATGAAAGGCACGTTTTAGGCTGTATATGCTAGTATTTGAATATATGATATTCTGTACTGTTTCAATATTTGTTAAATGCCAATGTGAATATATGATATTTTATTGCTTTACATTCGTTAGCATGAATATATGATACTCTGTGTATTTAGAATTCGTTATTTGATAACATGAATATGCAGTTTTTGAATTTAATTCGGATATATGATATTCTATCCTTTTAAATCATGTTATTTGATATGTGATTTTGTATATGTTTGAATGCGTACAACATGAAAGGTTCATGTTTTGGGGATCAAGAAGGTTTAAGAGTTAAATCATGGCCTTCATGAGCGCACGTTAATTTGGTTTCAAATGTTGAACCCTAGCTATCTAAGGTTAACCACGAATGGGGTTGTGTGATTTTACCCTAGAAATTGATGGTGCTCCTTATGAGTTTCTTGTGCGAAAATTAAAAAAATAATTTTGGACAGGGTGCTGCTCTGCTTATAGATTATATTTTACCCTCTATTTGGCATCATAGAAATAATGTGGAAATTAGGGTGAGAGGAAAGAAATAGAGAGGTGAGAAATAAGTTTGTGTATTTGGTAATGTATAAATAAGGAGGGGAGAGAAGAAGAAACGTGTAAGGCCCAATACTGTTCATTTTCACGCAAAAATGGGTGGAAACAGTGTGGAAATAGGGAGCAGGCGTGTAAGTTGACGAAAAGGCCCTTAAAAGTAACGTGCAACACAAAGGAAAATGGCTGGAAGCGAAGGCGAAAATCGAAGCTCTAGAGTGAGAATCACCATCGAACCTATTGTTGTGGGTCTAAGCTTGAAGCACGAATATTGAAGCACGAATATTGAAGCACGAAGCTTGCAAATAGTGGTGGAAGCTCCAGATCGAGATTCTGCCACTGTCATCGCCACAAGTGGATAGATTCAAACCTTTGGTGACTAAAAAAGGCAGGAGAACATCCTACCACCTCTGATCTCTACGAAAACATAAGCTCCATTCCCAGGTAAGCGTCAATCTTTCCTTCATGTACTGTTCACCATCACCAAAATACATGAACATGTATGTCTAACCTTGAGCTGGACGTCCTACAAGTATGCTGAAAACAGAAGGGATGGATTGTAGGAGTAGGGTTGTGCTGTTGTTCGAGCTGTGGTGTTGCATGACCCTCTGTTTAATGATAGTTGACTATTACATGATGATAGTCAACTATCCACACTGCTCCAGCCATTGTGATCCTATTTCACCTTTGTTCTTGCTTGATAATTGACTATTTGTTCATGATAGTCGACTATCATCACCTACAGGAAATAATTCTCATGATAATAGACTATTCAAAATAGATAATAGACTATTTTGAGCCTCATTTGGCTACTGTCCAACCATGATAGTCTACTATTACTTTTTGATAGTTTACTATTGAAGTTTCATTTGCTCCAGACTGACATCATGTACATAGGGATAAAAAAGAAAAGACAATATTAATCTAATTTCTTTTCTCTCTTTTCACTCAAACCAAACAACTATACAATATTATTTCTACTTTATTTCACCCCTATTTCTATATAACCAAACAACTTATATTTCTACTCTATTTCTTATCTATTTCTCTCTAACCTATTTCTCTCCACTCTATTTCTTGCCATGCCCCCAAACAGGGTTAGTGATCGAGATTTTATTACAATATGTGCTTCAGAACTAATTCCAACATTGAATAGATGGGTTGAAATTCTCTAATGTTAAAGGTAGACAAAAACGATACTAATTCCAATGTAACATTGAGTAGATATATAGGTTGAAATATTCTCTTGTGTTAAAGGTAGACTAGAAAAAGTTTGATAGAATCATCCCTATCGACATCATCTGTCTATCCACAAATACCCTCCAAGAGGCCAAAAATTCTATATAAGTAACTCTCCATACCATTTCCCACACTACAATTCAAAACCACCTTTAACTTTTGCTTAAATCAATCTCTTTGGTTACTTATTCCCTTAAAACCTTCTTTCTCATTTTCCCTTTTCCTTTACTGAAAACATGGCACTTGATATCACCACTGCTACTATTAATGCCAACGCTAAGCAACCCAAAGATGGTGGCGGAAGTAAGTGTGCCTTTGAAACTGTTAAAAATATATGCCTAAATATCTATAATTTAAAAAAGATAATTTAGTTTTTAGGAATTTTGCTATGTTTCAAATTTTAGGATGATGTTTAGATAAAGATAAGGATGTTTTATCCTTATTATTTAAATTTATGATTATAAAATTGATTTTAGGATTAGGATAATGTTAGTATTTGAATTTTGTGTTACATTGTAAGCTCTGTATATAGAACCCATGAATAAAAGTTTATGAAGCTCCTCCATATAACATATCTCCTTTTTTCTTAAAAAATATTTTTTCTACAAAAAAATCAACAATTGGTATTGGAGCTATCTTCTTACAGACCTGTGAAGATATAAGCTGAAGCAAGTTTTTCACAAGTTGCACCTCCTATCTTTGATGGAGAAAGCTATGATCTTTAGGCAGTTAGAATGGAGTCATACCTAAAGGCTTTAGATCCTTGTGAAGCCGTGGAAGAAGATTATGATGTTCCTATGCTGTCAGATAATCCCATCATGGCGCAAATAAAAATCCACAAAGAAAGAAAATCAAGAAGGCAAAGGCAAAGGCAAAGACATGTCTGTTTGTTGGTGTTTCACAAACCGTTTTCACTAGAATCATGACTCTCAAAACAGCAAAAGCAATTTGGGATTACCTAAAGGAAGAATATGCAAGAGATGAAAGGATTCGAAGCATGCAGGTGTTGAATTTAATGAGGAAGTTCGAGTTGCAAAGAATGAAGGAATCTAAGACAATCAAATAATACTGAGATAAATTGTTAGGTATTGCTAATAAGGTACGATTACTAGGCACTGAATTTCCAAATTCCAGAATTGTAGAAAAAATTCTTGTAACCGTACGTGAAAGATATAAAGCTTCCATAGCCACCTTAGAGAAATAAAGGATCTTTGTAAGATCACTTTAGCAGAAATGTTAGATGCATTGCAAGCACTAGGCAAAGAAGGCTTATAAGGTAAGATGAAACTGTGGAAAGTGCTTTCCAAGTCAAATTGCAGAACAACAATGGTGGCAAAAACAAGAAAAAAGAGCAAGTTGAAGATCTTGGAAATAACGAGCAAAGCAATGACACTCAAGCTTTTCCACCATGTCCTTATTGCAAAAAAACAAATTATCCACCGAAGAGATGTTGGTGGAGGCCTAATGCAAGATGTTACAAGTGCGGTCAATTAGGACATAAAGAGAAGATGTGCAACTCTCTTCAACAACAAGGAGAGGCCAAGGTTGCTGAGGATCTACAAGAAAAGGAGGAGGAACAATTATTTGCAATGTCATGTTTTACAACCAACAACTCTACAAAAGCCTAGCTTATTGATAATGGTTGTACAAACCATATGACTTATAATCAAGAGTTCTTCAAAGAGCTAAATAAAACTGCTATCTCCAAAGTAAGAATTGGAAACAGAGCACACATTGCAAGAAAAGGCAAAGGAATAGTTGCAATTGAAAGTCGTTCAGGTTTGAAATTAATATATAATGTTTTATATGTTCCTGGGATTAATCAAAATATTTTAAGTGTTGCTCAACTGTTAGAGAAAGGCTACAAAGTTTTGTTTGAAAATAAAAATTGTGTGATTAAAGATACAAACAATAAAGAAGTTATCAAAGTTCAAATGAAGGGCAAAAGCTTTGCCTTAGATTTGATGAGCGAGGTGCCAACTACAGATAAAGAAGATAAAAAAGAAGGATCAGAATAAAAAAAAAAGAGCAAAAAGATGGATTTGTTTTGAAGAAGCTTGATGTTCATAAGGAGAATGAAGATGTAGATGAAAAATCGCCTTTTGATATCTATCAAAGGTGCAATTTTGCTACCATAGAGCCCACGAGAAACAAAGAAGCTGAAATTGACCAAAAAAGGATAATTGCAATGAAGGATAAACTCAAGTTGATTGAAGAGGTGGTCCCACGCAAGAAAGATAATGATAAGAATAACAAGGAAAATAAGAGGAAGAAAGCAAGCATCAAAAAAAGGAAAGCCAAATTTCAAACTTGAAATTCAAAATTGGGTGTGAGCATATATTAAGGCAAGGAGAAGTGTTGAAAATATATGCCTAAATATCTGTAATTTGAAAAAAGATAATTTAGTTTTTAGGAATTTTTTATGTTTCAAATTTTAGAATGATGTTTAGATAAAGATAAGGATGTTTATCCTTATTGTTTAAATTTAGGATTATAAGTTTGATTTTAAGATTAGGATAATGTTAGTATTTGAATTTTGTGTTATATTGTAAGCTCTATATATAGAATGTAGGAATAAAAGTTTATGAAGCTCCTCCATATAACATATCTCCTCTTCTCTTAAAAAATATTTTTCTACAAAAAAACCAACAAAAACTTTTCTTGCTGGGAATGGTGAGTACATAAAAAGGTTGTTGTGCTGCTGTGTGCAAGATGTTCTTGTGGAACATCGTAAGATTCTTAATTCCCAAGGTTGCATTGTTAGGGAGATTGAACCTATGTACCCACCCGAGAACCATGCCCAGTTTACCATGGCCTATTATGTTATCTATTACCCCAAGCTATGTATTTGAGAGGTATATGTTAACGTTTCTAATTTTTTATGATTTCATGTGTTACACGTAGTATATATGTTCATCGATTAATTTGGAGGAGTTTTGGATTATGTAACCTTTTCTATTATTTTGCATTGTCTGATACAATATTGGAAACTATTTTGTAATGCCCCAGGACCACCAAGCATCTATGCCTCACTTTAATAATATATTTATTTTATTAGCCTTTTAGCGAAATATAATTTTTGTATTTCACAAGTGTAGTACACATTTATAGCCCAAGATAATTTTTGAACTTAAAAGTTAGAGGCCCAAAATGTTTTTACTTATCAGCTTGATTCGTTTTTGTTTTTTGTTTTAATGATGCCAAATTCTAACACGGGTTTATTTATTGTGATTGAAAATTTTTGCAGCTCATAGAGTGCAACAAGATGATATCTCTAGACGGTGACATATAGGTTTTTGGAAACATTGACCACCTATTTGATCTACTTGATAACTATTTCTATTGTGGTGTTGGATTGTTTCTGCAAGAAGAGTTGGAGCTCTACTCCTTAATATCAAATTGGGTACTGCCAACAATGCCTTAATAAGGTTTGATGGCCCTTTGATTTTGATTCCAAGCCTCCTCTCTATTTCAATGTAGGGATGTTTGTTTATGAGCCCAATTTGGTCATTTATTGTAATCTTCTCCAAACAATCCAAGTCACCAGGCCCACTTCCTTTGCTGAGCAAGTATATATTCCCAATTAATGTAAAGCATGTTGTTCATATGAAAAGGAAAACAAAATTCAAGATCATTAATTGCAAAGTGTAATTGTGAATTTGCTTTTAAAATAATAGAAGAAAGAAAAATGTATATGTATGTGACAAATGATATGATGTGATAAAAAGAAAGATAGAAAAAAAATGAAGAGTACCATGTATCCATATATCATTATTCATTTGTTTTCATTTGTTGCACACAGGATTTTCTGAACATATACTTCAAGGACAAATATAAGCCTATACCTAACATGTACAACCTTGTGCTAGCCATGTTGTGGCATCACCCCGAGAATGTTGAACTTGACAAAGTTCAAGTGGTTCACTATTATGCTACTATGAGTGTTCCAATTCTAACTATAAATTTAGTAACTAAATTCTGTTTAATTTTCAATTGGTGATGGCTATTGTTTCATTGGGATGGAGAAGAACATAAACAAGGAAGATGTAAAGATACTTTTGATGAAGTGGTGGGACATATATAAGGATGAGACAATGAACTATAATAGCAATCCCGTCAACTCGAAACGCTTCCCAGAAGCGCTATTGATTAGAGACTGGTGACATTAAGTTTGTGTCAGCTCCTTCTGCCGCCTAATATGCTTATTTTTCCTATTAATTTACAGCTATAAAGTCTAACGACAAAGTATATGTATTGTCATTTGGTTTTCATTTTTGGGTCTTATAAAGGAAAAATGTCTTATGGTTTTAATTCAAATGGCCTATTCTCGTATACGAAGTCACATATCATATAACTTTTAAATATGGAAAATTATCAAAGTACACCCTATGTTTGGGGTGTATGGGTGAAAAAGAGAGAGAGAAAACTAAAGGGAGAGAGAGAAACTAATAGATGTGACAAATAATGTGATGGGAAATGAAAAGAGAGATAAAAAGAAAAATAAAGTGTAAGTGAAATAGAAGAGATTTTAGGTATATATTAATAATAACCCTTTAATTATTAGGATTTAGAGGACTTTTTGTGAATCTGTTACTTTCTTTTCATTGATCAAGGGTGTTGGATTCGATATCTTTAATTTTATTAAATGGAAAAATTTTAAGCATGTGTAGTTTGTTCTTGTTATAGGGGTTACTCAGACGTTAAGCCCTAAGTCAGCTTACTTACTTCCTATCTCAGTTAACATAGTCACATGTATCCTAGACGATATTGCCTTGATCATCCCAGTCAGAGTTTTATGCCTACCCCGACACGACATGGAAAATGTCTAACGACAAGGAAAACGTGTAAATTGGCACCCAAATGCATACTGCCACATGGCACCTATAACACTCCTTTAATTTTAAATATAATTCATATTAATTTAATTATTAAGTCAAGTTGATGAAAACGTGAGCAAAATCTTTTCGATTTTATAATAGAAAATTTCTACATTTAACAGAATTTGGAAATAGAAATGAAATAATAAAACTGTACATCATGGTTTGAGTAAACATAACAGTAAAAAAAACAAAAGTACATCAAAAGATATATTCTACCTAGCCCAACATATACATCAAAAAGATCCTATACAAAGTAATATTTATCTACCTTATCCCTCAAGAAAAATATTATAAACTAGGTCTACAAATCTGGAGGAGTATCCTCTGACTCATTCTCAGTATCATCAGACATTGTCGTCATTTTCAATAATTACAGTCAATCATACAAGGAAGAAAAACAAAGGAGTGGGGTGATTTGTTTTAAAATCACTTTCACATGTATGGTATGAATTAAAACACAATTAGCATAGAGAACTTAGGGTTTATTCTAAGTTATACTACACTACCCTTGACTTGGTATGGATCTATACTTCCCATTAGTAAGTAATAGTTCTTAACAGAACCTGGGAAGTGACTAGGAATGCATATACCTCATCAATATCATCACATAGTACAGTTCTCGTCATCATTGAGAAAAATAATAGTCAAGATATCCATTTATAGAAATATACTCTCAAACCAATCCTGGAATGCTGAGCAGTTGTTGAGGTTATCGAGCTTGGTCAAGTGAATATCCTGGCTTAAGGGTGTTACCCTGGCCATTAAGACCTTTACCACTCGATGCCTACTCCTAAGACCTCCATAAGTGGGTTCTTACCTTTTATTCCTCACCGTACCAAACTTTAGCTTCTCTAGTAGGGTGTCATGCCACTACATATCACTTGCTTTACATTACTCACTAATCTATCAATTTCTAACTTCACAAGCAGAAGTTTTTCTGGTCTCATTTAGTTTGAGCACTAGTACAATCAACATTTCTACCTTATATTTCAAAAATTGAGCAATGCCAAAATTTTAACAGAGAAACAATTTAGTAATTATGTAAAATTTTAACAGAATAACAACGTAGTAATTATAATTTAATTACTAAAATTTTGGCAGAATAACAATTAAATAAATATATTTTAATTTTCTAAATTTGACCAAAATAATAGCTTTGCAAGTATAATTTAATAATTTAAATTTGAACAGAGTAATAATGATTTAATAATTTAAAATTAAGTAGAGTAATAATTGAGCAGAGTAACAACTTAATAAAAATAAAAATTCAGCATCAAACATAATAATGTAATGGTAATAGTAATTAAAATTGTGCCTAAACGAGTTTAGGAGAAAACCCTTTCTACCAACATACAAAGTGACAATAATTTAGAACCAACCCTACTCTCCCCATTACCTCTAAGGTGGTTGATGAAGAGGATAGAATTGTTGATGCAAAGCTCCTAGCAAGAAAACTTTACTAGTTATCAAAAAACTAGCAAAATTTAAGCATAAAAACAATGTAAAAGAAAAAAAAAATCTAGAGAGAGAAGCTCTCTAAGAATTTGGCTAGCTTGAGAGTGTGGAGGATCTGTGAAAAATGTCTAAGAAGCATGGGTTAAGTGTTCCCAAAATGACATAAGCGATGGTGCAATAAAACCTATTGTAACATCTTTTTAATTAATTTTAGGGACACATAACCCAAATAGGTGGTGAATCACCTATTTTAGGGTTAGGGATGTGCTCCACCAGCTGTCCCAAGCTTCCATGTGTTAATTTTTATCTATAGGTGAATTAATTGGTACCAATAAAATCACCTAAACTTGAAAAATTAGCTTTTAATATCAAAATAATACATTTTAATGAAAAACTTGACAAATATATTATTTTTAATCAAAAATAAATTTCTAATAATAAATTTTAATTTTGATTAATTTATTTCAAATTATATGTATTTATTTTGTATTTTTAAGCTAGAAAATTCATAAACAAATCTATTTTAATTCAATAAATATCAAAATTTTTGTAAAAATTCTAAAATTAAATATTTTATCCATAAATAAACTAAAATTACTATTTTCACCTTTTCTGGACGTCAAAACAATAGGGCATTTTGGTCATTTTACACAGAAATTCCAAAAAATTACCGAAATGATATTTTAATATATATGACACGATTTCAAGTTTAAATTGACATTTTAATATCAATTGAATCTTTTTTTCATGTCAACCCTTAATGCTTAGAAATAGGGAGTAAATCGTCCTTTTCTAATTTCTTCGAGCTCCGACTCGAAAAAATCATTAAAACTCATGATTAAATAACTCTTGAAATTTTGAGCATAATGGTAGGGATCAGAATTTTGAAATTCCTTCTCGATTTTTCAGAATTACATTGTCAAATATTAGAAAAATAGTTAAAAAATTGAAATAGGATTGTTATATTTTTCACTATTTTCCTTTCAAAATAAAATTTTTATAATGAAATATACTTAGTGTAAAATTTTCAAAATATTTTGAGGTCAAAAAGTTCCTGGTTGGTTCTCGTAGTCAACTTTGTCATTTTCGAAAAATTGTCTAAAAAAATTTCCAATTTTTTTTTTAAATTATTATTAATTATTTTAAGTATATTGATGACTTAAAAATAGATTTTAAACACTTCTATCTATTTTTGTCTATTAATTTTATTATTTGACTTTTTAGGGATAAAACAGTCATTTTACCAATTTCTGGGCTTCATTCCTCAAAAATTATTAAAAATCCAAACTAAGTACTATTTTCTAATATGAACATAACCGTAGGAATCAAATTTTTAAGATTCCCATCTGATTCTCTAGAAATAAACACAGAATAATTATGAAAACAATTTAAAAGGCAAAAGTAGGGGTGTTACAGCATCCAATCTTAATGGTATTTCCCTCCAAAACACTCTATGTAAAGGGCTTCACACCCATTAGGTACACACGCTCTCTCTCATTCTCACTCACTCTTACACCCTTACTGACTTAAGCATCGGAATCCTTGCAGGTGCCACCACCAGAGACGTCTGCAACCACCATGAAAGCTCACCGGAGATCTTTCCTTGTGTTCACCACACAACGGTTCTTAAGTTATTTTAAGTATTTTTCGTTTAATTTTAAAAATAAAACAAGAAAAACACAGTGATGAGGGTAAGAATATAAAGAAGTTTTTAGTGTGTGATGAACTACCACCTTTGGGAAGATAGAGAATTCTATAAATATTTTCTTATTATTTCATATGACTAAGGGTATTCATGAATTCGAGTAACTCGCAAATCCAAACTGAACTGACCTAACTCAAACACATTGGTTTGATTTTTTATATTATTCGGGTCGAACCCGATTTGATCCCATCAAACCTTATGACTTTTGATTCAAGTAATGGGTTTTTATTTTGAAACTTGTAAACCGGGTGACTCAATCCATTGACATGATATTCTATTTTTTAATTACTTGCTATATATTTTTTGCATTTATTTATTTTGTATTATTTAAATTTTAAAAAAATTAAAATAATATTCAAGTTTTTCATACCTAACCTGACCTAACCCATCATTGATCGAGTTGGTTCGGGTTAGACAAAAAAAAATACGCAAACCCAACCCAACCCAAAACAAAGTATTTTGATCAGCTTAAGTAACGGATTTAGACAAATCCAACCCAACTTAATCGATAATATGACTGGACCATCCATTACATACAGTGACCATGTACCATTAACTAACCTCCAAGAATTTAGGAAATGTAAGAAAGAAACACAAATAATTAGAAGGATAATACCAGTAGGAAAGCTACTGACTATCCCTTTGTGCCTTCTTACACCCATTTTCTGATCATGGACAAAGTCACTCCAATTTGGACTTTTACACCTCTCGTTAGACCTATTTTCAATAGTGGACTTATGAAATATATATTATCCCTCTCGTGCATATCACATAGTGACAAACTTGTAATTAAGGAAAAAATCATTTCACCTTTTATTTTGTTCACGTAGATAGGACATATTGTATCACTTTGAGGAGTCCCTCTTCTATGGTTTGATGTAGCGGTAATCATTTCATAAGTTCTTTCTTTTCTTCTCCTCTTCTTGTTATGTTTATATCTTTTTTCTTTGTCAGTCTTTGTTTATTTTCTATTTTTATTTTTTATTGGAATCAAAACTTTGGAAAAATGTTAGATTGAAAATGATACAGAGGATTGACAAACATTTTTTTTTTAATATCTACATGTATAATTCGATTTTTGCCAAAGAGAAAATGTTGATTATACTTGTTGACTATAATCGACTATATATACCTGTTGCCTATGGTTTTGTGTGGGTGGTAAACTTGTCCATAAACATTTACAAGAAAAGAAAATAACAACATAAAATGAATCAGACTTTTTTCATAAGCTAAAATCAATTTATACACCTCAGTGTTTAGAAAAGTGAAATAAGAGAATTTTTATAAAAATTAACTACATAAATTGATTTTATTATATTATATCAAATCTTTGTTGTCCATTATGAATCAAAAAAATATATATTCGTTGTCCATCGACTATACCTGTTGATTATATTATATTTTGTGTCTCATTTTTATTGTATAATTTTTTTGGTTGGTATTAAAAAATAAGTTTAAATAGAAAAATGTAATACAGATAACAAAAATAATATTCTTTTACTGCTGTCTTCTAAATAAATAAAAAAATAAAGATATACAAACTAAATCATCTAATTTATTGGATTGAATTTGGTATTATTACATTCAAACTGATCAAGAACCATTATGTATTTTCGTAATCGAATCAAACTTTTTACTTATAATTAATTCAATCAAAACCCAAACCGGAAAATATGTTCTTTTTGTTTCTCGTCAAATGCAAATTTCCAAATATTCTTCCACAATTAACCAAAAAGACAATTCCCATCTTTATCCATCTATGCATCCCACATTTGGTTCAATATATTACAAAAAAATATTATTTGAATAACTTTGTAGACTTTTGAAAGAGACGGGTTCATGTCAGATTTGATCAGTGTAGTTTTTGTTAGTTCGCTATCATGAAGTGACATTAATTTGTTAGTGCATCTATCAGATCCACTAATGAAGCAAATGACAAATGTCAATATAATAATATTGTTTTGATAATAGTGACTAATTAATAAAGAATTATTAAACAGACACGATAGAGATCTATATGATTGTAATTCATTATTTATTTTGAATCTACAGGAATAAACACCGATTGCTATCATATAACATCATTTATCTATAAAAGGCTGACAAAAAATATAAGATTTTTATTAGTAGTGAAGTAAACAACCCAAACCCGATCTATAAAAAATAAAATAAAATAAATCGACACCATTAACTGTGAAGCTAATTAAGATAATGTTCCTAAAAATTATTTATCTTTCTAAGCTTGATATGAAAATAATTAAAACAAAAATTAACTAGACAATTCTCTCTCTCTCTCTCTCTCTCTCTCTCTCTATCTATCTATCTATATATCTATCTATCTATCTATCTACCTATATATATATATATATATATATATATATATATATATATATATATATATATATATATGTAGGGGGCATTTCAAATGAGAAACTTCTTAAAATGAGAAATGAGAACAATTAATAGTAACCATTTGAGTACAATTAAAAATAATGAACTGCTGAGATTAAAACTCAATTAAATACCTTTTATGAGACCATCATTGTCTTTGCCTCCACAACCACCGCCACTGTTGCCACCACTGCCACCGCCATCGCCACCATCACCAATGTCATCATCGCCCCTGCAATTGCTGCCACCACTGCTATTGACACCACCACCACCATCATCGTCACCACTAACACTATCACCACAATTGCCGCCACCAACACTACTGCCACCACCGTCGCTGCTATCGTTGTTTCTACCACCACCAATGGTGACAATGGTGGTGGAGGCAGTGACAATGATAGTCTCATAAAAGGTGATTCATTAGGTTTTAATCTCAACCACAAATCTATTTTAATTATGATCCAAGGACTATCATTGAAAGTTCTTATTTTCTTATCGTAAAAGTTTCTCATTTGAAACATTTCCTATGTATATATATATATATATATATATATATAAAGCATCCATACAGGAGATGCAAAATTTAAGTGTACCTTATCGGCTATATTGTTGGATAAGTCTCTTATGCTTAATTTGGATTAGGAGTAAAATAGAGAAGAAAGAAATAAAAATAATGGAAATAGAAGAGAATTAAAATAAAAAGATATATTATTTGGATATATTGAAATAGGAATGAAGACGGTGAAAAATTTCTCTTCACTTGTTTAGAAGAGTAAAAAAAAATGAATTACATAAAAAAGTATTTTTATAATAATTAAAAATGTAATTTTTAATCTAATATTTTAGAACATAAAATTATTTACTAATTTTTAAAATTCATATTATAATAAATTAAAAAACAGAAAGAGAGAGATCATTTCCCTCTCTTTTCATTCTAATTTGAGGGGGAAAAATGTTTTCTGGTGAATCCCACAGAAATAACTTTTCTCTATCTTATTTCTTTTCATTTCATTTCTTCCCAAACAAACAAGGGATAGATAATATTTCTTTCCTATTTCTCTTCTTCTTATTTCCTTTCACTTCATTTCTCTCCAAACAAGTAGAGTCCTTCCATAGAGATTCTATCAAAAAATAAAAGATTGAAAAATATGTATATATATATATATATGGATCCATTTTATTTAAATCTTTCAAATTTTTATTTCTTTATTAATTTTGATCTTTATAAATTTTAAAAATAATCTCTATCACCAAGAGTGATGACATGATATATATCTCACTATATCACATCAACAACCATTATGATGTGTCATCTGATGTAGTATGGCTAAATTTATGTCAAATTATCATTAAATGGTAATTGGGACCATTCAAGATATTTTAAAATTTATGGGGACTAAAATTAATGAAAAAATTTTAGAGGACTAAAATCGCATTAAACTATATCTATTTTCAGCAACTAAACTTATATTTTACCTTTTAATACAATATTCTCCTTAAAGTTGTAATAGATCTCATACAAACTATATACAAGCCATAAACCTTATCTTGGCCATCAATGTCCCAAATGGTTAATTTTCTACAATCTTCGATCTACATTGAGTTTAATTTGAGCCCAAATCATAAGCCTACTCTTTAATGTAATTGATTTCTCTAGTGAGTTGCTACCCTGGCAATAGTTGAGCACAATGGACAGAGGTGGTGGCTCTTATAGAGGCTTTAAAACTCAAGTTAATGAAAATTCTAGCAAAGTAACAACAAATAAAAATGAAGAATAAAATATCAGATTACAACAGGAGCTTTAGTATTTATGGGTGAAAATTATTGGCTAAGAGGTGAAGGTGGTGACCAACATGCATAGGTGGTTATCCACTAGCTACCTCATCTTTGCATGAAAGATAGGGAACTTTTAATGTTCGTAAGCTTGGCCTTGGATCAACAATTCAGGTTGATCTTGATGCCTCCCAATGTACATGATGTGATAGAGCATAAAATGATGTCACAGGTGATGTACATTGACACTTTTAAAAAGGACACTACCTCTTAAATGTATGATTAAACTAGCCTTGAAGTTCATGTTCGCATGGGGAAGGAGTTGTTAGGTAAGTCCAAGATTGTCATCTCAGTTATGGACCAAGTTGTCACAAAGGCTTTTAGTGGGTTAATGTGTTGTGGTCATGGTAGAAGTGTGTCCTTAATCGTTATGGTGACGTACATGTTGTCAATCTATATTTTAGCCACGTTAGTTGCTCACCATATCAAACACATGTACATGTCCTAAGGATTGGGCTTTTCAGGGCCTATTCCAAAACAAAATCATGTTCAAAAGCAAACATAAGTATCAATTGGGAAAAATAAAACTTAGGCAAGATAAGTTGGATAGTATGCTAACAAAGCATATTATAAAGAGATAATACACTAGTACAAAAAAGTTTTTCACATCGCTTGTTTTCAGCTTTCTAGATCTAGAATTGATCAATTCTAAAAAAGTTTTTCAGAGGAATCAACAATATAGAAAATTAGTACTTTATAGATCGGTTCTGAAATTGATGTAAAAAGACACTTTCTATATTAATTGTAGTGAGAATCAATGTGAAAAATCCTTTTTTTAATGTCAATTCTTGTCATAATTGATGTAAAAAGTGACTTTCTACATCAGCCCTCAATGCAACCAATGTAGAAAGTAATTTTGTACATCAATTATGGTAACAACTAGTGTAGAAAGTCAATAATAAAAAAACAAAGAAATAGCAATACAACTACATTACATCCCCTACAATATATAGTATTTTAATTCAAATACTATAAATACAAAAAATACAAAAATACAAAAAAAAAACCAATTTCATTTCATTATTTATATAAATGATACATCTTGTATATCAAATTATTAGTGCAATTTTCCTATTACAATGACTAAACCGAAAATATGTCCACAATTTCCCTATTACAAGGACTAAACTCAAAAGTGAAAAAACATTGTTGTCCACTCGGGTAAGAAATCGTTCCTTCCATAAACAAAAACAAAAAGACCATGAACCTTCTCTTTTCTTGTTACATAGGCCAAATACAAGAAATGTGACTACTCTTTTCTTTGTTATCTTTGTTTGATAATACAACAATGCTTCCTCCAAGTTAACTCAATCTCTTACTTTCTTTTGTTCCACATTTATGTTATTATAAACCTTCCACTTAGGATATATTCATTCATCTTTGTTGAAGCTTCCACCTATGCTTTGAATAGAAGCTTTAACAGAGATAAGTGCATACAACCCAACTAAAAGGTTTATAATAACAAAAATATGGAACAAAATAGGAAGGAATTGGCACTCCTATTAAATCAAACGAAAATAAAAAAAGAAAGGTTAGTAGCCAAATTTCTCACATGTGGCCATGTAGCCGAAAAAGAACAAGGTTTATGGACTCTCTGTTATTATTTGTGAAAGCAACGATTCCTTAAGCAAATTAAAAATAGTGTTTTTTTTTCCTTCAAACACATTTTTAAGCCCTTAAACACCCTATTTGGAGTCTTTGAACATTACTCCCACACACAATCTAAAAAAGAGATATAACAAAGTTAGGCTTTGAAAACATTACAAGAAAGAAAAAAAAATTACCCCATGAGACTATGGTTTGAATGAAAGATGATCACACTAGTATAAAACACACTGATATAGACGAACACATACACGTTAAAAAAAATAAAAATGAAGTGATGTATGAAAATGTAGACTAAAGGCATACTTATATAAGAATAAGGTTGAAGGGCATATCAATTTAATTATCCTTTCCTCGAGGCGTCTTAGAACCAAAGAACAAGGGTTTGAGGAACGAGAAGATATGAATGTGTTATTAAAAAAACACTTATAATAGATTTTCTAGATCAATTGTACTAAGAATCGATGTGAAAAGTGACTTCCAAGATTGGTTCTCAGTACAATTGATCTAGAAATTTTTGTCAAGAATTTCAAAAGTTAGAAATGGCATCAACATTCTACATTGGTTCTTCGTACAACCGATCTAAAAAGTCTTATCAAGAATTTCAAAAGTTATAAGGACATCCACATTCTAGGTCAATTGATAAAAGAATTGATTTAGAAAGTATTTTCTACATCAATTCTTAGTATAAATGATGTAGAAAGTATTTTCCACATTGATTCTAAGGTAAATGATGTTGAATGTCCATTCTAATATTACAAAAATATCATTGTCACATATACTACATCAATTTTCCAAAAATCAATATAAATTTCAAATGTTAAAAGCCATTTTTTTTACTAGCGATAGTACACAAATTTTAGGGAATACAAAAGTTGGTACAAACAATCATTCAAAAGATAAACTTGAAGAGTGTCCTAATTCTTGAATGGTACATGACAATCTCTCCCTGCATAAGCTTGTACAAGATGGTAGTCTTACCATCAACATCAAGACCTATCATTAGAATACACATCTCTTTCTTTTGTAAAGAGTCAATTAAAAAGCTTGGCTAAAGACACAGCTTAATTATTTAGTATGATTGAATCCATGACAATAAAGCATTCTTGTCCTTTTTTTTTTGTCCTTGTGTATATTCTTGGTTTATATAGTTGTTTAATTGTTTAGTTTTGGGCTTTTAGAAGTTAGCATGTACATTTTTGGATCATTATGGGCTTTCTTTCTTAATCCATTCCAACTTTGATATAAAAGAAGATATTAAGTTCAGCCTATGTATGAATGTACCTAAATAAAAATATAATGAAAAATTATATGTGTAAGAGAGAGAGAAAGAGAAAGAGATAATCTTTTAAATTATCTATTTTTTAATGTTTTTAGATAAATTATGTCACTCATTTGAATTATTTCAATAAGTTTATCTTCAATAGAGTGTATTGTGTAAAATTAAGAAAGGAAAAATCATTTGTTAAATTTGGTCTAGTTTTAGTAGGAATTTCTTTCATTTTAATTATGTTTTTGATGTTTTGATTCTAGATAATAAAGAGGAGAAGAGTTGAACTCAAAAAGGTCAAGAATAGAGAAAAAAACACGACACTAAGGCACCACCAAAGTGCCTAGCACAAGGCATGAGCGTTGAGCAGTTGATAACCAAAGAGCACCAAGCAATAAGCACTAAGTGACCAAGAAAATGAAGGTGAGGTGCCCTTTTGATTGATCCAAGCACTAGGTGTAACGCTTGGCCGCTTTCAGGATCAACGACTGTCCGCACAAACCAACACAAGACTTTTCAACATGCTTTGTCCTCACTTACACGCTTCTTAGGAAACTTCCCAAGAGGTCACCCATCCCAAAATTGCTCTAAGTCAAGCATGCTTAACTGTAGAGTTCTTAAGTGATAGGCTACTGAAAAGTATATGCATCTTATTAGTATAGATAGCACTTATTAATTTATTTAAGTTATCCTCAACTGTACAGTCCCATACCTGCACAGCCTCTGGATCCCTCTCATTCCAGTGTATTTGATTCATTCATATATCCCTCTCGCTAGAGACCTGTCAGGAGTCACTCCTTGTCTGTGGTTTATCTCTTTTGCACTGATGATCACTTCTTGCCCTCGTTAGTGCCCAGGATGTTACACTAGGCTCCTTATGCTATGCATCGAGTGTGCATGTCGATTTGTTTGTAATATTTTCATGTTATCCCAACCCTATAAAAATGATTAGGAAAAAATGAAGAGACTTTTCACTTTTACAACAATCATTCCTCTCTCTATGGAATTTCTCTAAGAGTTTTACGAGCACAAGAAAAAAAAGAGAGTGTAAGCTCAAGTCTCTTTAGTGATTTAATGGAGTTTCTCTTCTTTTCTAGTCTTCCCTATCCTTTTTACTTTTCATTATTGTTTCCATCTCTAGCTAAATCTTCCATTGTTGGGGTTGGATGAATTTTTATGGATCATACAAATCTTTGATATGGACACATAATAAAATTTGATTTTTTTTTTAATTTTGTATTCATATTTTTTGTTCTTAATGCATTCAATGAATTAGTCATTCTCATTGTTTGTTTAGGTGAAAATAGGATGGAAGAAATTAAGGAGGATGGAAGTTATTAACTTCCTTTATTGTTTATCATCGAAATCGTAGGGAAGCAAAGATTTTTTTGTGGGTCCCACATGGAAATTGCTTCCATCCTTCCTAGGCATGGAATTATTTTTATTTTATATTTTCTTAAAAAAAATATTTTTTATAACATCAAAATTTTAAAATAAGTTTAAATTAAGAAAAAAAATAACAGAATAAAATATTCAATATCTCTTATTTAATATAAAAATATTTTTCATGAAATTGATTTATTTATTTCTATTCTTTTCCACTCATCCAAACAAATAAAAACAATTTTTTTCTACTACTTTTATGCTTATTTCTATCCATTCAAACAATATATTTTTTCACCTTCTCTTTTATTTTTCTCTTTCTTATTTCTTTCTTCTTCTTTTTTTTTCTCACTTTTTCACTCCTAATTTAAACAAGGTATTGAATGAATTTTAATTTATATGATAAATGAAAATTTAATGTATGAAAATGTTATGAGAATTGAGCCACTAATCAATATTCATATATATCATGCAATACAATGATTATAATTACTTATTTTACCTTTAGATCGTATGCCATACGATAGAATTTGCCAAAAAAAAGCATAGCCCCTCCACTAATCAATATCAATATATACCACGAGATACAATAATTAGCATACACCACCTGTGCTGCTAGCTAGGGGTCGAATTAGAGAAGATATGAGTGCAAATAACTTAAGTCTTATAATAACTTCTATGTATATTAATAAGAACCGTTATATTTAAATACTAATATATACTAACTGTAGCAATATTTTAGCGAGTTATATAATCTTATAACGAATGGTGTTAAAGAAATGGAAAATTTGAAAATTACCTTACCGTAAGATTCGGGGTAAAATCGTAGTTTAACATTTCTGACAGACAGATATTAAAGGGATAACTAATTCGGGGGTAATTAAAATGATACTGTATGTCTGCAACTGCAAAGATTTCTCAGTTCAAGTTTGACAATGGTTGTGGACCACTTTCAAATGTGACACAAGATTACACACAGATCAGACTTCAAATTGACTAGCGAACAAAAATAAAATGAAATGAAATAAAAACAAATAACTGAAACTTCGCAATCCTTTGCTAGCATCTTGCGATAGGATTGTCATTGTCATCCTTCCCTTCTTCAAGTAATAACACGATGATTACCCTTGGATGGCACATAGGATTGCAATTCCATGTCATTCTTCGGATCCTTCTCATTATCTTTGGTTGCTTCTTTAACCGTCACTTCAGTACCATCTTTCTCATTCACCTCTTCACTCTTTCCCCAGAGAACAGAATAGAGCCCCAAAACTATCAAGAGAGACCCAATGGCACTAAACCAAATAAAAACATTGAGGCAAATTTAATTATTGGTCGAAGACAACATATGGATGACATATATATAGTTATTTAGTCATACATAAGTAGGTAAAGTGCATGTGATTTCTTACGTTCCAACGTATAATTTCTCCCTAAGCAAAGCCCAGCTTAAAATGGC
Source organism: Spatholobus suberectus (assembly GCA_004329165.1). Lineage (NCBI taxonomy): Eukaryota > Viridiplantae > Streptophyta > Magnoliopsida > Fabales > Fabaceae > Spatholobus > Spatholobus suberectus. The sequence continues at coordinate 7,366,045 of CM014732.1, forward strand.
AGTGAGGACAAGCTGCAAAGGGGTAAATACAGAGACATAAAGAGGGCCTTTTCTCTCAATGGTCCATGACATGAGGCAATACGCTAACCCAGTGCAAATTATTCCCTGGAACCAACATTAGCATATAATCATTATTTATTACCACTGTGATTAATAAAAAAGAAAATAGACTATGCAATGACAGTGTAAAATCACAAATCACCGTGTATGATAAGTTTGTTGATTTTTATAATAATTACTTTAAAAGTCATACTAATAATGATTTTTAATTAGTTGACAGTATAAAATTTTACACTAACAATGTATGACTATTAATCTCTTAATAAAAAGAAACTATTTAATTCTTTGATGAGGTAGATTAAAAATAGTAGTAATGTACATATATAGGAGCTTGCATAATGAATTAAATGCCAATCAAAGCAATTGAAGAAGCATATGACATATCTACCGCATAAAGAGCAGAGGAAAGTCTCATAGGATTGTGGAGTGACCAAGCTGAGGCGCTGTGGTCAAAACACAAGGCAATGACCACGCATTGAAAGCTTGCCAAGAAACACATTAAGCCTGTGCTCGTGTAAGGAGCTGGAAACTTCTTGCTTATGTCTGTCTGAAACGGGAAAACAAGTATATAACAATATAATGATTAATGTAGAGAGAAAAAGTAGTTAAGATAATTATAATGATGCGTACTTGAATTATGAACCATGCTGCCCAAATAAGGGTGCTACCAATTAAGGCTAAAGGGCCTATAAGCATGCTTGCTTTGCCAGAAGAGCTAGTTCCTTCCATTTCCTCTGCATATCTCCAGTGAATACTTGATTTGCCTAAACCAATGGTTTTTCCATGGTAAAATGACAAAAGCAAGGCTCCACTCACACACAATGTTGTCCCGAATACCTTTGCTAAGCCAGCCCTCTTCCTGATTTTCAATTTCTCTTGTCTACCCATAGAACAAAACAAAATAAAATAAAATAAAATAAAACATCAAATACTGACTTTCCTTTTTGGCCATTGTTATCAAAATGTTGTTTAGAAGGCCTATAGCAACAAAGTGACCACATTATTGTGTGGAAATAAATGGTAGGTCCAATTTGTTTGCTACCAACCTGAAGATGAATGCAAGGACAAAAGTGAAAGCTGGGAGCAAATTGGTCAGTGCACATGCAATTGTAGCTGTTGAATATTTTAGCCCGACAAAAAATAGAATCTGATTTCCTGTAACTCTGCATTCAAGCTGAAGCGTGTCACTAAAATGCCAATATGATCAAGAAAACGGGATAGTTCATGATCTTTACTCTTTAATCTAAACAAGATTTTAAAAATATTTTCTTTTAGTGACTTGAATAAATCATTTAAAAAGTTATAGCTTTTTAAATAATAAAAAAAAATTAAAAGTCACACACTTTTCATCTTATTTCACCTCTGTTCATGTTATTTAGAAAGGGACTTTGGCAGGAATTTCATTCAGAGTTTGGAATATGGTCTTAGTATATTGAAGAAGTCTGCATGCAGAACAAATTATTATCTATACTTCTGCAATTTGATCTTGCTTCGGGTTAATTTATTTTTCAAACTAACAGTTTGGCTATTCAGTTACCAATGGCTTTATTTTTATTTTATTTTTTTTGAATTATTTCACTTTGCTTATTAAAAAAAGTAGAAATCTATCATGATAATCAAAACAAATAAATAAGTATAAAAACGCCCAAGGCTTACCCTGTCACGGAGGATATTAATATCCGAAGCATAAGAGGCTTTGTCATCCTGGGAAGTGTATTCCTGAGGAAAGGAGAGAGAAAAAAAAAATTGAAGTTGACTATATTAAAACGTGAAAAAATTACACAAATTTATGCACGATGCATTTACTGATCAGGGTAATTTTCTTCCTTGTCTCCCTTCACTCCTTCTAGTCTCTAATTTGGTCTTAATAAATGGAAATCATAACTAAAGTTAGAAATTGCCTAATTTATTTCAAGTAAAAATGAAATTAAACAATTTTATAAAAGATAATTAGTGTAATTTTTTATACTGTACCAATTATTTTTAAGCATATAAAAAATTACATTAATCATTTTTAATAGAATTATTTAATCTCATTTTTATTCAAGGTAAGTTATACAGTTCTTTAAATTTAATGTCAGCAAGAATCTGACAATTTTCACCGAAGTTTCTCTCGTAAAAGTACGAGACAAAAATAAATGAAACTAGCGTATTCATTATTCAAGTCACGCTACGCGTTAGTACAACTCTCGTAGTTTGTCTACGACTCTATACGCTTTCAGAAACTCCGTGAAACGTGTGGCACTATACTGGTCTTAAAAGTAGAAGTTGCTGGCACGTAACATGCCGAGAGACTCATAACGCGTCCTACATGCATGCCATCAGCGTTCTGCTTTTATGGTCTCTACACTCTACACAAATGTATAATAGACAAAGGGTGCAACAGTGTTTTAATCAAGCTTCTGTGACTATGGTTGCTGTCTTGTTACTAACTTTTTTGTGATCTTCCCCCTCTTCATGCATGTTCTTTGTTTCTAGATATATTCTCAGCAAGGCAAGAACCAAGAAGCCTCGTTCATAAGTTTTTCTTTTCCAATTTCATTAACCGTTTGAAAACATTTGAGTTTGACAGAGTCCGTTGAACCTAAAAAAGTAGAAAATCCACTTTTTCTTTTTTATGAGAAAATAGTATGTAGTATTTTTATTATCGTCTAATTATAAATTGTTATGTATGATAAATTTGTTAAAAAAAATTTATATTTGGTTTTTATTAAACATTTACCATACTTGTCTATTAAATTTTTTTGTATTTAAGGAAAATGCTAAATATCCGTTACTGTTTTTTAATTATTATTTGTGTGTAATAAACGGAAAATCCGTTACTTAATCTAGATAGATAGATAGATAGCATAGCACAATCAACCAAAACAAAAGGGATCGACGGTGATGCTCATGTCAGAATGTTAGTGCTTCAAACCCTGAAAGCATTGTTCATGCATGCATTGTGTATATGAAATAAAATAAAGCCAGAAAGGGTACATATATATAGATATATATATATATATATTACCATTCTAACCAATAAGCAAAGGGAGCAATGGCCACAGTCGCAAAGAGTTGTCGATAAGCAACAAGGATAAGAGGGTTCATGCCAGATTGTATTGCAAGCTTTGAAGTAATATTCATCCCTGCATAGGCCAATTGCACAAGAACCATTAAAAAGAACGGAACGAGACCAGCAGCCATTCTCTCTAAAGCTTATTCTTCACTCCTCTGCCTTTGAACTTTGGAGAGAGTGTTTTATATGGAAAGAGGAATGTGTATGTGAATGAAATGCACGAGAGATATGTGTGTTTATATAAAAAGAGGGGCAGTGAGCAACTTGCGTGAAGGAAGAGTCCAAGAAACGGTGGCAGCAATAGTTGCTACTATTTTATTTTTTTTTAGAGAAAAGAAATGGTTACCATCGATTTCTTGCAGCACTTTGGGCTTTTGCGCGGGTTTTGGTAGCTTTCAATGCATTCAGAGTGATGAAGTAATTTATAGTAATTTGTTGATTCCAGACATGCGCATGTCAACAAAAGCAATAAATTAAGGGACCCATCACACTTCTCGTTGTAGGGCCATGCATTCACGGACACCCTACCCAGGCTTGTTCCACGTTCGCAACAGATTGCATGCAGCTTCATGCTTCTCTCTTCCTTGAATTAAGCAGCATTTCAAAATAGAATAGAGAAAGAGAGGTTTCACTTTCAACTACCCTTTTTCAAGGCCAAATTAGTCACAATTTATGATCTCATTTATCTCTTTGCGTTGGGAAAAGGATCTAATGCCAGTGCAGTAAATTCTTCCTGGTTACAGTTAAGACTGTGCAGGTCTCTTTTATTCATGTAGCCAAATGCAAGGTCCTATTAGGGGATGGCCTGAAGTTAAACTAGGCAAATTTCAAAATGCAAGGTTTTTCTAGATTTTACTCCATCCCCATATATGACCTTCACCTTCACTTACCCTCACGAGAAGTTTGTTTCTAATTATGAATAAACGTTTTGATAATGCTATCTTAATGCAAATAGATTTAGACATTGCTTTTACCATCTATATGTCAAACTTTTCTATATATATATAGTTAAGAGTCATCAACTATATCTTCTCGTCGCATCCAATTTGTCATTATATATACACGTGGTGAAATGAGAGAGAAAATTATCAAGGAATTGGTGTTGGAACACTGATTAAGAAAAAAATAGAAAGTCTTTTAAGAAAAAAATATTTATCAATTAAAAACGTGAACGTATTTAATAATTACTTTTTTAAATAGTTAAAAGTATTTTAATAAAATATGTTAAATGTACTGCTTAATTTATGAAATCATCAGCATGGTCTCCTTAGCAATTGTAAAACCCAGTTATTAATATGTATGTACGCAGTTTAATAATGCTGCTTATTCGAGATCAGTACGTGGCATATATTCATTTATTACGGCATTAACCGGGGTCTTAATTTACACGTAAGTATACTTCAGCTTAGGATCCAAACAAGTGTCGGGGTTTATTTTCAGAAAAAGTAATGCAGCCAAGTATAAGGATAGCGAGAAAGAAAATCAACACGTATAGGTAGAGTACAAGAGATGATAACAGCAAAATATTATAAATATTATTTTTTGGAGCATGTAAAATTCCTTTTTAAATGTAGAGATTGTAGAAATAATTTTGTTTTTAATTTTATTTTTCATTGAATCTTAATCATTATAATTAAAAAAAATTTTGGTTAATAATGATAACAATAAAGTTTGAACTTAAGATCCCGTGTAAAACTCTCTACTAGACCAACTTCAGTGAACTTCAATATAATTAAGTTATGTATTTGTTCATATCCAAGGCGCTGAGGTCTTTTGAATCTTTGACTTTAGGACTCCTCAGTGTTTTCAAATAGACCAACCAAGCATAGCAAAACGCCCACGCCTTTTAAGTTTAGTGCTTGAAGGCTTGTGAACCGTCTAGATAGATTGATCGAGCTTAGCAAAGCACCCATGCCTTTCAAGTTCAACGCTTGAGAGATTGTGAACCATCTAGATAGACCAATTGAGCATAACAAAGTGCCTATGCCTTTCAGGCTCAATGCTTGAGAAGTTGTGAACCATCTAGATAGCATGGCAAGCATCCTTGCCTTTCAGGCTTAATGTTTGAAGGATTGTAGACTATTTGATTAAGGACTCATCAAGACGGGTGGGCCTCTAATCATTGGACCAAATAACACTCAATAAATAAGTGTGACTCTCCTTGGTCATGTCAGGTCACACATGGTGGGGAGTTGAAGTCTTTTGAGTCTCTAAGTTTAGGACTCCTCAATGTTCCCAGACGTGAACAGTGTTACATCAATTTATTTTAATTTGAGTAGAATATATAAATAGCTTTAATTCTTTTTTATTACATGAAAAATGTAAGAAGTTTAGATTTAAGAAAAAAAGAAAATTTAAATAAATATAAATAGTTAAGATTTGAAATAAAATAGAAAGTTTAATAAAAATAAAAAATAATTGAAACTAATATTTAAGAACTTAAAATCTTATCGTAAAAGTTTGGAAATTTTAAAATATATATATATGTAAAAAAATATTAAATAACAGCGAAGTCATATATCTTTCATTTAAAATAAGTATTTCTAATATATTGATATTGATTTGTGATCGATAGCTTACTAATAGGCAAGACAAGAAAAATTAACCAAATATGTTTACAAAATAAATTTGATTTAAAAAGTGTCACGACACATTACAATTAATTAAAGGAAAAAGATTGGTAGACACCAAATACTATTTAATACTTAAAGAGAAAGAGAGAGAAGAGAGAAAAATGTACATACAATAAGTAATATGATGTAATAAGAAATAAATAATATAAAAAATAATAAATATTAATGAAATATTTGATATATAGAAATGTCAATCAATCATCACTTAAACTCTTCCAAAATTTATAGCTACTTCTACATGATTTCAACTTGGCTGGTAACTTAACATTCGGAAGCTAATTGTTGAACTAGACTACCAAGTTACTCCTTTTGGTCAAAAGGACTTGTCCTTCTTTCAAGTACCATTGCTTCAACCCTGGTGGGAGAGATCAAACTTGTTTTAAATCAGGATTGGATAATAGTTTAGCTAACTCATCTTTAAAGAAGCCAATTGTTGTGATGACTGTTAGCAAACTCGGGTCACTTAGGACCATTCTATAGTCAGATTGTGGATACGCCTTTGATTGTGCCATTTTCTCTTTTGGGCTTTAGTCCTGTTCACAATTGGGAAAAAGAAGATAAAAAGTTACTTTAATTTGAACAAAACAATGTTACTTTGAATTAATAGTTCATTAGCAATACTAATAAAAAAATAAATTTAATCCAAAAATCAAACATTTTACTCTATTTTTTCTTAACATAAAGTTATTTATTATTGTTTTAATTCTATATGTTACAAATTTTTTTTTAATATTTTAAGAAACTAAGCAAAAAAAATATAAAAATAGAAATCTTTTGTCCTCCCTCTCATGCCAATTTGAGGGCAAGGAGTTTTTTTTCTTGCGGGTCTCACAAAAAAACTTTCCTCCTTCATTTTCATTTTTCCCCTCCCTACTTCCCCTAAAACATACAAAAAAATGATTAAAAGTGAAAAGGGTCAGCTGAAATAAAATATTACTTATTTTTATTAAAAAAAGTGGCCCATGGAAAAAAATAAACATTAATGTATTGAATTGGGAAATAAATCCTCTTATATGGTTTTTTTTTATAGGACAATTTTACAAAAATAAATACAAATAAATATTTCATACCTATTTTAATAAAATTTGAATTTAGTGTTTTATGTGTATTTTTTTACATAATAGGTAAAAATTCAAACAAAATAATTACTTCCGTTAATGTGAATATATGGTATAGATATGGAAGCTAGAAAACGTATGGACAGTCATATCACATGAGGCCCGCTTGCCTCTGCTAGGCTTAGGTCGGGTGAGTTTCGGAAATGAAACGTGTTGTGCTTTTGGATGTTAGTTTTGAAAATTTATTTTATAAAACAATTTTTTTAAATTAGTTTTTAGATGGTAAGAGCAGGGGAAGAGATGAAATAGTATCAGAAAAAATATGAATAGTAGAAAATTAAAAGTAGAAAATCAAAATAACTTAAATATATTTTGGTTTCTTTTATTTTAAAAACTGAAAAAGAACCATTATTTTTTAACATAGTTTTAAAAAATTACTCTTATTAAGCAAGTTCGTTTTGTTTACTTATTTTTGAAAACAGAAAATAATTTTTAAGAATAGAAAACAAACAAGTTTTCTTATTAAATTTTCACTTAATTCACAGATATAAACTTTTTTATTTTTATAAAAGAAAATAAGAAAATTTTCACTTAATTCACAAATATGAACAATTTACTTGACTAGTCACAAGTGTACACATTCAATGTAAAATGGGGGTGCAGAAGTTAGTAAATATTTTGGAGGATAATGCTTGAAATGAAGTCTAAGACGCAGACACAAGATCTCCCCACTGAGTACCATTCTAATAACTAGAGAGCATGCAAATAAGATGATTGTCAGAGTAATTAGGGGCATGAGTCAGACCCAATAAGAAGCAAGTGTATTTATTCATTTCATTCGCACTCACTCCCACAATTGCAGACAACAAAGATCATCCATATATTGCTTAAGAGGTGGTGGAATATAATTATCATGTGCAAGGAGTCTCTCAAAGGAAAATAGGCTACATGATAGGTTAACACATGGTTTTTTCTTGGGTTTTACCAGCTACACTAGCAGCATTGTTTTTTTGTACTATCTTTTATGTTGTACTACCATATGTTTGGAGTCTTGAGAGAGTCACACCTTGTGCTCATCTCAAGGAATCTTACTATTAATGAAATTTTTTGCTTATAAAAAAAATCACTAGAAATCACGTTATTATTTAAATTATTATGGTGAAATTAATTTTTTTTGTTATAATAATTATAATTCAAATGTATTTTTTATGGCTTTCTCTTTCCTAATTTAAATAATTTATTGAATTTTGTATTTTATTTAACATAGAAAGTATAAAAAAAATATAACAAATGGGGATGAATATTTTTCAGGAGTATGAAGTGCAATTTAGACTTAACTTATAGGATAAAATATCTATAAATATTTATAAAGTTGTTATCAGAGGAAGAAAACTGTTCATGCCCAAATTAAGGGAAATTTTGGCAATTTCTTTCACAATTATTGAAAAAGGAAAATTGTGCAGGCAGATTAGTATTAGTATGTTAATTATTTGAATTTAATACATACTATTAAATGCATTAACACTTGAAAAGGGAAAACTGTATAGGCAAATTAGTAATGGTAAGTTAATTCTTAGAAGCACAAAAGGTCATTTATATACCTTATATATACTAGATTATTTTTAAATTGTAATTCAATTAAGTAATGTATTTATTATTTTATATAAATAAGGTAATTACATATAATTTAATTTTATAACTTATTTTTAATTTTTAATATATTATGAACAATGATTTTTATTGTTTTTAATATTGTTCTTACATTTCAATTTACTAATTTATTTTTAACATTGTACTTTTTAAAAAAATATATAATTTATTTAGACGCTTATAATTTACTTTTAATATATTACTTGATGTTATTTTTTTATTTCAAGTCATTAATTTTAACTTATTGTAATTAATTTATTTTTTTAATATATCACAATCAGTGATTTTGTCTCTAAAAATAATTTAATATATTAAAATAAATTATGAGCATTTAAGTAAATTATAATTTTTTAAAAAAGTACTATTCATAATAAGATATTCTTAATTTAAGATATTTTTCATTACATTAATTATCTTAATTAATATTATTAATTTTGTTAGTCATGTCAATACTAATTTAACTAGAGTTAATGATAAAGACTAAAAAAGAATACTAAAAAAATATTAGGGATCTAAAACTAACCAAAAATTTTGCAAAGACTAAAACCAAATAAACCATATTTACATGGACAAAACTTAAATACAGTTCCATATATGTTGTTGGTGTTGTTCTCCAATCAAAATTGGAGTTTCATCTCAGTAATCCACGTTGATATTTAATAGAATTTTTTATTATGCAAATTACTGAGGTAAAACTTTAATATTGATTGGAGAAAAACACCAACTATATCTAAGTTTTGTCTTATTTACAAAGGCCTAAAACATATTTAAACCTATTTTTTTATTATAATAATATTTATTTAATATTTAAGAATCTATTTAATTTAGAGAAACGTTGTACGTTTATATTTGTTTTTATGTTTTCCTTAATAATTTTAACATATCACGTTAGTTTTATTTTATTTTTTATTCTTAACCATCTGTACCAAACAATAAAACATGACAACTTACCAACATGTCATTTGTCTAAGTGACACTGGGTTCGAATCCTGTAAATAAGGTCTGAGTTTTTTAAATAAAAAAAAGTAATTGTAAAAAGAAACTCACTAAAAGTGGTCAACTAAATTTTCTAACAAAAATTAGTTATTCACTAGTTAATTCGGTCTAAAAACATTATTATCATGACACCTAAAACGAAACTAACAACAATAAAAGTAATAATTAGGCGGTTAACAGTTGTTGGAACTAAGAAAAAATCAAAAAAATATTATTATTATTGTTATTATTACCAAATCACGTGTATCTTCTGTAAAAGATAATTCAGCTAGAATTGATTAAGATTTCTTCTAACGTTGTTATATATACAGAACTTAAACTTAAAATTTAAGATTAAGCTAAAATAATCTCTTACCAGTTCATCAACGTGTTCTGTGGTAATCCAAAAATTACTTGAAATTATGACTATGATGGTGTAAAAATTTAGAATAAAAATTACATAGCTGAGCGTATGATACGCGCGCGTATATAGATAGGACAAATAGGAAGCACGAGAAGGGGGTTAACATTAACTGGCATTTGGCAAGTCCTAACCGACACAACACAGTGACAGTGGATCATGGCTTGTGGCGGTGCATTCTCACCGAAGTTGCTACTCTTCGTGTTTTTATGGAAGCTCTCTTGTTTTCCAGCATTGGGTGGGTGCGGTAAGCCCGCGGCGCTGTTCGTGTTCGGCGATTCCAACTCGGACACGGGTGGACTCGCCGCCGGACTTGGTTTCCCTATCAATCTTCCCAATGGCCGCACTTTCTTTCGCAGATCCACTGGTCGCTTGTCCGATGGACGCCTCGTCATCGACCTACTCTGTGAGTCAACACCCCCTTCCTTCCCCTTCTTCGCATTTTCCTTTATTTTACTTCCATTATTCAAATCACACATAATAAGACTATAGTCCAAGTATGTCAAATGTTTTAAATTAATTATGGTTGATAAATTAATGATGCTAGGTAGTATATAAGACTAAGAGTAGATCGTAATGATAATAAACCCACCCTCGTTCTTATTGACGACAACGCTCTTGTTATTTGGTCTAATGTATTGACTAGTGAGAAACTGAGAATCCATCCATCTCCGCGTGAGTGAGGGGTTAGCTACCTGGGCTGATGTGAATACGACGTCGTTTGATTTGACATTACGAAGCTAAAAGTTCATCTTTCTGGCCGTATATGACGTGGATCCGACGGTGAGCATTGTTTTATAGTTGGGCCTGTTTTTGGATCCGAACCGAACCCGTTACGCGCTCTCAGTTCAAACCTAAACGGGCCATTGAAACCCATAAGTCCCTTCACCGTAAGAAGATCCCCAATCCGCCTTTCTTTCTAATGTCATTTCTTTTTTCAATTTCTAAATATTATTTTTACACCTAACTCATATTTTTAATAATATGAAAGGTAAATATCGGGAAATTTTTTTAATCAAATTTCAAAGACCAAAGTATAATGATTCAATGTAGAAATTAGGGATGACAAAGTCGTTATTCAAACTTGAAAGGTACGGATTATTATTATCTAATTTGCATTCTCACTGTTTAGAATCTTTAGATTAAGGAAAATGACAAAGGGAAAGGGGGGTAAAAAAAGAAGAAAGAAGAATGACCAAAATTTAGTGATGATTCTCGTTGATAACCATTCGAAGTGGGGAATTTTCAAATCAAGAACTTTGATTTTTTGGTGATTTATAGTCAAGAATTTTTATCAATATTACAAGAACGTTGATAACCACTCGTATGTGTTTCTGAAGAATTACATTTCAATTTTCAACAGTTTTGTGTTTATGTTTAAATCAAAATCGTAAGAAACACTAAAATACCAGGGAAGATACATAAAAATATGAGAAAAAGGGTTATACATAAAATGTTTTACATTATCATCTAATTACAAACTATTATGTATAGTAAATTTGTTGACTTTTTTTAATAATTATTTTAAAAGTCATATTAACAATAATTTTTACATAATTGACAGTGTAAAACTTTTTATACTGACAGTACATAGTCATTAAACTCTAAAAATATTTATGTACAGTTTTTACAAAGTATTTTAATATGAGTTTAATAGGCATAGATTATTTTCAACCAATTAAAAATCATCTTTGATATGCCTTTTAAAATAATTATTATTAAAATTAATAAACTTATCCTATATAATAGTTTGTGATTGTATGAGTGTTGAAGACCTCAAGCAAGTATTATTTATTCTTTTAATATATGAAGTAATTTTTATTGGCAATGCCAAGTGACAAATGGAGGTAATAAGAAAAATACCGCCAGTGAAAGCCGAGTGATAGAAATTGTGAATTTGGGATGCATCATGCATGTTTCATACTTTATATCCAAATATTCTTCAATCTGAAAATATTTTCTTTCCGACATTTGCAGGCCAAAGTTTGAATGCAAGTTTGTTGACACCATACTTGGACGCCTTGTCTGGAGGATTCACAAATGGAGCAAACTTTGCAGTGGTGGGGTCCTCTACTCTCCCAAAATATATTCCTTTCTCCCTAAATATACAGGTCATGCAGTTCCACCATTTCAAAGCTCGTTCCCTTGAACTTGTTACCGCAGGTAGGTTTCCTTTGTTATCTTATTTCCTTGAACTTAGAAAAAAATTGAAAAAATTAATTGTCTGAACTGTCTTTGTGGCCTTTGTTTTAAACATTTGACTACTATATTTCTTTTCCTCCGAATGGCATACATGCTCAATGGACAACACTGATTCTCAGTAAAGCTTTAATCTGTCATATTTTTCTCTGATACTTATTTTGAGTTCTGACCCCTATTCATGTACCAAAATTAATTAGTCTTTTCTTGTTCAAAGAATGGAATCTGATTCATATACATCAACTTGAGGTATCACATTATTGCTATCGCATTGGAACGAATGTTATGCTAGTAAAACTATTCAATAATATTCATTTACTGGGAAAAAAATATTCAATATTCAATATTCATTTATGAATTTGTATTTAAGATTGAACTGATTGCACTGCAAATTTATATAGGTGCAAGAAATTTGATCAATGAAGAAGGCTTCCGAAATGCACTCTACTTGATTGATATTGGGCAAAACGACCTTGCTGATTCATTTGCCAAAAATCTGTCATATGCGCAAGTCACCAAGAAGATCCCAGCATTTATAACTGAAATTGAGAATGCTGTTAAGGTCAGTCCAGTGTTATTCAAAATTTTTTTAGTAAACTTGCTCATTATCTACGAAACTGACTAATTTTCTTTGTTTACTGTTTAATATTGGTGATTTATGTTGGTAGAAAGGGCTGAGTGTAATCATAAAAGTGATCCTAACGCTCTTGCCTATTCTTTATGACCAAATAATTTCTCCCTTCTCTTATAGTTTATTTCCTTTTTATGGAGTGTTTTCTCTGCATAGGCAAGGCAAATGTTTCTTTGTGATTATATTGTGTGCCTTGAAATTCTTTATCAGAATTCAATGGATTATAGATAAGAGGGATAAGAAATTTGTACGTAACTACTATTGTCCTCCAAAAATCTAAAGCACCGCAAAGAAGTGTTGGAGGATATGAATCGCAGAACCTGCGACCACAAAAGTAGTTAACCAAAAAAGAATGCGACAACTCCCAAGATTTAACAGACCCCCCCGGAGACAAGCTCCGGCACAGAACTGGTAGAGAATTAAGAAAAAATTTATAGGCGACCGACAGAGAGCGAGAGAGAGAGAGAGAAAAGGGAGCGTGTGAGAGAGATGGTTTAGAGTCAAAGAGAGACTTGAAGAATATGCATATAAAACTTAAAAAAATAATTTGAAAACCATAATCAAAAGATAAGATATGATATGGATATAAAACTACAGATAAGGTTAACGTTTAAATATTGATTAAAACGTGTGTGAAGATCAAGTCTAAAGCCATTAATCATGCATTCAGGGGAGGGTGCAAATCCACCTATTTGAACCACTTGCCCAAATCTCAGGTGCATGAGAGCCAATCTCTCTTACAAGCTCTTTTATAAACCTGAAATTCAATATGGATATATATGCTCTCGATCGATGAATTATAAGGTACACAAGAAAATATTAATAATGTAGGTTGCAAAAGCTTTTAATATTTATTAAAGTCGTTCTTCTTATCTTGCATAAAGAGTATACTATTATCATAATATTTTAATTAAGTCCATCACTCCTTTGTCTTATTATTAAGAGGGAGTGCAACAACTTGTCGTCACCTGACATCTATTCATTTCTGATGCGTGTAAGGGTAGGCACCAAAACCCAGTCCATAAGAGGGTGCCTAAGTTTCCAACAATCAAACATCCTTTCAACTGCCCTTGCTAGCCTTTTGGTAGAGCACTCTTCTCCAACACTGACCAACCAATGCACACGTCAGTAAAAACCCCTTGGGTGTCAACCTCAACCACCCCCTTAACCGTGATAAAATAACTAGTTTTTGGCCCTTCATTGAAATAAGCTGCAACAATGATCTTGTGTGCAGTGATGGAAACATGGGCAGTGTACATTGATCGTATTATTATTTCTTCATTGTTTTTTAATTTCTCCTTCTTAGAGTGCGATGTTTGCCTTCTCTATCTGTGTGCAGAGTTTATATAATGAAGGTGCCAGGAAGTTTTGGGTTCACAATACTGGGCCGCTGGGCTGTCTTCCAAAAATACTTGCACTGGCTCAGAAGAAGGATCTAGATTCATTGGGATGTCTTTCTAGTTATAACTCTGCAGCAAGATTGTTTAATGAAGCGCTGTTTCATTTGAGTCAGAAACTAAGAACTGAACTGAAGGATGCTACTTTAGTCTATGTTGATATTTATGCCATTAAGAATGATCTCATCACAAATGCCGCGAAATATGGTAATCCAAGCAAGCACTTTCTTCTCATTTAAGTATCGATTATTATGTGACTCACTCTTACGTTGCTAATCTGAATCAAGTTTTCCTTCTTTCTCTCCATATATTATGATGACATAGTTGGCACATTTAGATAACTATATATATTGGGTTAACTTGCAAATGGTTCAAGTTATTGCATTACTCTTATTATTATCATAATTGTGATGGAGTTTGAAAATGCATTATTGATTAGGTTTCTCAAATCCGTTGATGGTATGTTGCGGCTATGGAGGGCCTCCTTACAATTTTGACGTAAGAGTGACATGTGGCCAACCTGGTTATCAGGTTTGTGCTGAAGGGTCTCGGTATGTGAGTTGGGATGGAATTCATTATACTGAGGCTGCAAATACATTCATAGCTTCTAAGATACTGTCCATGGCTTATTCCACACCACGGACACCTTTTGATTTCTTCTGCAAACACTGAATACTGATTATGCACGTTGAGTGTGCAAAACAGTGAGTCCACGGTTAGTTCATTAATTGTTGGTTTACCATCTATGTAGTTGTAGCTCTCTAAGAACAGAGTTTGTCATGTAGTAACGCCCACGCTGAAGCTCTAAAAAATTAGGGCCATGCAATTGGGGTGTAACTCGCCTATGGTGCCACAAATTGGTTTTTTATTTGCCAACGGGGATGTATGCTGTATTATGTAAACAACTGATGACACAAATGAATGCATTTTTGTCCGTGACAAGATGTTGTATTGTGTAAACAATTGATGACACAAATGAATGCATTTTTGGCTATGACATGATTATGAATAATATGCGAATGCCAATAAATTGAGTCAATGTACTTGATAAATAGGTGAGTTCCTTAAACATGTTTGTTTTAAAGGTTGAATTTTTAGTCGTGTATGGAATGTCTTGTTTGAAAAGATAAAATCCACTCCTATGAACTTCATGCTATCAAAGAGATTTGTTTTGGGTTGTCATTAGGAGATACCATGGTATACATTAAAAAAAAAAATGAATGAGTGACAACAATGCAAAATGTGCAAATTCAACTATTGAATCATATAATAACATTTTGATGATCATTTACGTAAAATTTAAGATAAATTTAATATTTATAAGTACATAATCTTATAGTTAATATTTATTTATATTTTTAAAAGTATAATGTACGTTAAATAAAGTTAATTGACGAAATATCAAATAATTTTTAAATAATATGAAATTTTATATATTCAATCTATTTAATATGAATTTTACACACACACACACACAAAAGGAGTATATCAAGTAAAAAAACCTTATTTAATATGAATTTTACACACACATAAGAGGAGTATATCACATAAAAGAACTTTCTTATTATGAAAAATAAGAACTATAAATGTGAATTTTAAATAAAAAATTAGTAAAGAATCAAAGTTACACATTAATTATATAAAAGGATAAAATATAATTAAAATTAATTAAAATAATAATGTTTAATGATATAAATTGACATAACACACACACACACAAAAATACTCAACAACATCGAATAACTCTAGCTATCTCTTTTACATATAAATGAGAAAAAAGAGGAAGAGAACTTCAAGGTGATATTGAACATACAAAAGTGGAGGTGACCTTAAAGTTTTCTTCCTCATTCTTTTCATTTGTAAGTAAAAGAGGTTGCTAGAGTCATCTAAGGTTGTCGAGCATTTTTTTTTTAGTGTTGCATCATTTTATATCATTAAACGTTATTATTTTAATTACATTTTATCCTTTTATTATAGTTAATGTGTAATTTTATCCAACTAAGTCGTTCAATATTTTTTTTAATTTCCATAATTAAACCCTTTTCTTAATATTCCTCCAGTTTAACATCTCAAATTCTCTTTTGTTCTCAAAAATTTTATGAATTGAATGTATCAATTCTCATTTGTTCTCAAAAGTTTTATGAATTGAATGCATCAAGTTATTTTAATTTTTTTTGCCTGATCAAAACCTACCAATCAAATATCATATTTTATCTAAATTAAAATTTTTCAAAATTTCACCCTTTTCGAAGCTTAAATTCACATCTTACAAAACCTTTTAAATTTCAGTAATTATTTTACTTCTAGACTTTTTATATTATTTTTTATTGAAATATATCTTTAACCTCTAATTATTTGAATAAAAAATATTGATTTATAGGTTTTATAAAAAGAAAAAGTAAGAGAAGAATCTGAGTATGATAATTAAAAAATTGAGAGATTAAATTAAAAAAATAGTTTACAGACTAAATAATACATTAATCATAATAGGACAAAAGTATAATTAAACTTTTTAATTACTTAAATTATTATTGTATTTTACTTTACCTATTTCGTCAAAAAAAAATAAAATCTTACTTTGCCTATATTTTTAAATTTAATGATATCACTAAATTATGCGTAGTTGGTGGTCTCTAAGAATCTCCTTAGTCCTTACTTTAACTACTATATATAAAGTTATAATGTATGCAATTTTTTTTTCCAGGAATTCCATCATAATCTTAGTGTTTACTTCGCTTAATTCTCTCTCTTTAACTCAACATTATTTCATCGAATGACCCAACTATGCATTATTGTGATTCACTTCCAATTAGTATACGCGGAGATGATCCCTACTTAGAAGGTTTTCTTCTTTCTCTTTCTTTCTATTTTTCCTCCCTCCCTTCCCAAATTCCACTTATTGCATCAAAAAAATTATTTCGAATGAAAAGAAACTATGGTTCAACTGTGGCTTACATGTACCACCAAACACATGAATCAACTGATGTAAAATTGTCCCAATATAATTAATGATCTCAAGTTTAAATCTTAGATATATTGTTGCATTAAATATTCAAAAAAAATCTTTTCTTTCATAATAATCCTACTGACCTCTGGGTGTCTCTAATAAAAAGACACTTATAGTCTCTAAAAAGAATGTGGCCTATGTGGTTTGTAGGCTTCCACGCTCGGTCCCAATTTGGTAAATGTCAACTGACATGACATGGCTGCGCATAACAGATTCCATGCACTTATAAAGTTATTATTATTCAATTCATTTACATGTAAGACTCAAGCTGCGAAATATGTGCATCTGATTATCCTCGTTTATTACTATTTGTAACTTGTCATAATTAGCATTTGACCAAAACAAAATCGATATAATTAGAAAAAGAGTGATCATCATTTTAGTTTTTAAAATTGTAGTGTGATGTAAATTCAGTCCCTAAAATTGTTAAAATGTCAAAATAATTCTTAAAATTGTAAACTGTCAATCAAATTAGTCCTTTTGTTAACCATAATTAATCAATGAAGTTAAAGACACTTATGTGACTTCCACATGATAGAAACTAAAATGAGAGATCAAATTCATGACTTCTATATAGACAGATATATTAAAATAAAACCCAAATAAAATTAATTCACCTGCCCATTCAATTCAATTCTTTTAGGTATTCAATTTTTTTCCTTCTCCCCTATGTTCCTCTGACTCCATTAGTCTGCAAATGAAGAACTTAATAAAATGAACAGTCAAATAGACGAAATTATTATAATTTCTCTATCGCTACCTATTGTTTAATTAATCTCTTTGGTTAATAATGGAGCTCAATTATTTCACCACTTTCTAGATTTCTTTTTATCTTGGTAGCAGTATCGATTCGAAACCAAATTGAAAAACAAAACACAGCAGATTCTTCTACAGAAAAAGTTAAAAAAAGAAAAGAAAAAGTCTGGGTTTAATGCAGTGAACAATCCAAAAGGATCAACCCAAATGCCAGAGAGATCTTCAATTGGGGGTATTCATGGCCTGCAAATGGAAAAATAACGCACGAAGAGAAAGAAACATTTAGATCTCAAATCAATGAACACAAAATGAACCAGCACCTTGTTGAATGAACCCCATTTGTATTTCCATAGAATTTGTTGAAATAATTCTGATTTCCAGAATTAAAATGACGGGACAAAGAATTTAACCAGAATACCAAAACAATATACACTCACACAAACATTTCACTGTCTACGAGGACTGAGAAGAGAGTTTCAGGCATTCACTCTAGCATCTCCTGGGGTAAATGTCATTCCAACCACAGGGATTACAACCACAATTGAAGATCTCTCTCCCATTTGGAGATGGAAGATCGTGGGAGAGAAGGAAGAAATTGAATAACGTAAAAGAACTGAACGAGCTGATGAATCAATTTTATTTGGGTTTCAATTTAGTTCCTATGAACATCGGAATCATGAATTTGATCAGTCATTTTTTCCTACCATGTGAAAGTCATGTAAGTATCTTTAACCCTATTAATTAGCTGTGATTAACAAAAGAACTATTTTAATTGATAGCTTACAACTTTTAGGATTATTTTAACATTTTAATAATTTTAAAGACTAAATTGACATTATGCTGCAATTTCGAAGACTAAAATAATGATTCACTCTTAGAAAAAATACAAAGATAATTTTGCAAGTGATTTTATTGTCCCCACAAATTCAGAAAATTTTTATCGGGGCATCTAATATTGCTTTCAGAAGGCTTATTTTTATCGCTGAATCATTTGCTTTTATGTGTTAAACTAGCAGCGCGTTCAAATCTGTAATAAATTACAATTAGTTTTAGGTGATTATTTTTACACCCTTTTTTTTAAGCATACCTCCTATGTTTTGGAAATTAATTTTCAAAATTATTTTTTATATTTCAGAAATTAATTTCCAGAATAAAGGGAATATACTTAAAAAGAATTGCAAATAGTTCGACCCTTGGTTTTAAACCAGTGAATCATGCAAGTTGTATTTTCATCATTGCCCAATAAAAATCAGATGAACAAAAAAAGTAAGACAGCATTCTACCTTTTGGCCTTTTTTTTCTTTTTCTCCTAATGCTACACCTACAATACAACATCCTTTAGAATGACAAAAATTAAACTCAAAAGTGGTTGATTTTTTATTTTTATTTTATTTTTACGTTTACAACTCACACTTGTTGAATGTGAGACTACCCCTTCCTTGGGTATTATTGTTTCTAGGGACCGCAGTAAGGCGGGTTTGAGGTAGGTTTAACTATTTCTATCTTCGCTTTTATTAAGAGGGACAGATTTGAAAAGTAATACATAATTCATATTTAAAAAGTAATGAACAATAACATATATTTAATGTTTTAAATAAGCTAGCACTAGTATTGCCACTTAGAGGTCATAGTTATTAATTTAATGTATTATGCTAAATTATAATATACATATGAATGATATGATTCATTAAAAATATAATAAAGTGATTTTAATTTATATAATTAAATAATTGTATATGAAAAATATTTATCATGTGCATTTACAAAAGTTAAAATGTTAATTAAAAGAAACTACTTATCAAACAAGTTTTTTGTTTTTCTTTTAAGCAACTATTTAGTTAAGGAAGTTTGTTCTTTAATTATTCAGTATTCACCAACACTTTGGGCCAGAACATAGAATTTATTCTCCTACATGCATCATAATTCATAATGATGTGTAAGCCGATGCCGACAGGTCGTCCATGAAAGAATTTACTTTCAATATATTACTGTAAAAAGCTGGCCTATATACAACAAGAAGGAAAAACAGGCTATGTACTTAGTTTTACATTGTCATTCAATCTCAAATTACTATTTATTATAAGTTTGTTGACTTTTATAATAAATACTTTAAAAGTTATATAAATAGTAATTTCTAATTGGTTGACAATATAAAACTTTTTACACTTACAGTGCATGACTATTAAACTCAAATAAGAATTTTCATAGTAAAAATAAAATAAAATAACAGGTCAGCTCGTTCTTTGACTCGGTACTATTTCTAAGAAGCGTTAGATATTTCATATAACCAAATGATTTGGTAATAATGCAAGATTTTTAATTATAATCCAAGTGAAACTATGTACTGTTTTGGTAACATTTAGGACTTGTTTGACGAATAAATGTTCAGTTATTATTCTATGATTTTTTTTAATGGTTTTATTATCTATTATTTAAGGATAATGATTAAGGAATTAATAAATAAAATATTTTTGTTAAAAATTATAATTGAAATGTATTAGTAACATTAAATATTATATTTTTAAATAAGAGATTATTTTTAATTTCTTAGTGCAATAGTAAATAAAAGTGTAAATCATCATATTTCACTTTATTTTTGTTTTTAAAAAATACGTATAAAAACAGTAAAAATAAAATTTGTCATTTTTAATTTTTATAAATATTTAAAAACAGAAAATAATATAAAATAAAGTAAAAAATTGTAATTATTTATAAAAATAAAAACATTTTTTCAAATCAAAAAGATACTAATTTTTTTTTTCAAATAAAAGATACACACGCTGAAAATTAACTGATCAATTCAAATAAAACCTAGGTTTAATGTCATATATGATCATAACTCAATGTTAAACAATAAAACATTATATGCATTACAAATCGGTGTATATCATGCGAAAGATAAATAATGATAACTAGTTCTTACTGTTTTTTTTTTTTTAAATTATAAAAGACGTTGACTCATAAAACGAATTAAAAGCACGGTAACACTTCTTTGAAAATTAATATAAAAATCTTAAAATAGCATTCCATTTGATTTAAATTTAAAGATAATAATATAATTATAACAATAATATTTTAAAATACATTAGTACAAAAAACATTTTATACATCATAAATTTACATCGATTCTTGAAAAATCGATATAGTTTGTAAAGCAATGTCATTCTGTAATATTATAATGAACATTTTACATTGGTTGTTATAAAACTAATTTAAAAAACAATTTTAGGATCACCTATACTAAGAACTAATGTAGAAAGTACTTTCCAACTAGATGAATTCTTTATCAACTAATCTAGAATGCGTATGTCCTTTAAACTTTTGAAATTCTTGACAAGAGTTTTTAAATCAGTTATACCAAGAATCGATTACTTTCTTGATTGATTCTCTTTATAACTAATTTAGAATGTTGATGCCCTTTGTAACTTTTGAAATTCCTAACAAAAGTTTTTAGATTAGTTGTATTAAGAACCAATGTAGAAAGTGTTTCAAAATTAGTTTTTAGTACAATTGATCTAGAAAATCTATAGTAAGTTTTTTGATTTCGATAACACATTCATATTTCGTTCTCGGTCCAATTTTTAACTCCTCATTCTCTAGTTCAACGAATCCAAGATGCCTCAAAGAAAGTGTTTTCAAATCAATGTATATCTCGATGACATTGATCTTTCTCTTATATATATATATATATATATGACTTTAGTCTTCATTTTCACTCTATACATATCTTTGTTTTTGTTTTCTTGAATGTTCTTTGTCCTTAGTGCGTTCATTTTTCAAACCTTAGCCTCATGAGATGTTCTTTATTGCACATCTTCCCTTCCTTCATGAGGTAGTCTTTTCTCTCTCGAAGGCTACAAACATTGTTGTCAACTTGTTTAAAGAATCAATATTGTTTCCATAGTCAACAATAAAGAGACCATGGACATTCTCTTTTCTAATAACATGGGCCAAATGCAAGAAATTTGACCGGTCCTTCTTTATGTTTTGTTTGATCCAATAGGAATTCAATTCTTTCCTCCAAGGTAATTTATCTTATCTCTTTTTCGTTTCACATTTTCTTTATTTTAAATCTCTCGCTTGCATTATATTCATTCATATGTGGCAAAACTTCCACTACTACTTTAAACTTATAGAAATCACTAGAAAATGGGTGTTGCATTGTATAAAACAGTGATGATAGCTTTATCAGAGATGAATGAATATAACTCGAGTAAGGGTTTATAATAATAGAAATGTACAACAAAAAAGAGAAAAAGAGAGTTACCTTGGAAGAAGGAATTGGATTCCTATTTGATCAAACAAAAACAAAAGAAAGGAATAGTCAAATTTTTTGCATTTGGTCCTTTTGATCGACCAAAAAAAAAAAAGGTTCATGGTCTCTTTATAATAGGAAAACTGGGAACTTGTTTTCAATTTAGTCATTGTAATAGAAAAATTATACTTGTATTTTGATATAGGAGATGTATTATATATATAATAATGAAATAATTTGTTTTGTGATGTAAAAACAAAACTTTCTAAACTGGTCATAGACATAACTGATATAGGTAGGTGACTACAACCAATGTAGAAAGTCATTTTTTATTTTTTACATCAATTCTACAATCAATCTAGAAAGTATCAACTTTCTATCAGCTAATTCTACATTCACTTACGAAACTAATCTAGAATGTCGAAAATAACCAATGTTATAAGCTTTTTTGTGCTAGTCATAAAAGATTTGTTAGAACTTAAAATAAAATAGAATTTAATTTGAATGAAATAACAATTAATATAATTCAGTTTAAATTTAAAAATAATAATAATTGTTATAACTTAAAATAAAATATGATTTAATTTAAATTTAAAACTAAAAATAATAACATACTTATAAAAACAATGATTTAAAAATAAAATAGGCTATGTACTAATAGTGTAAAATAATTTTACACCATTATCGAATCACAAACCACCATGTATGGTAAGTTTGTTGACTTTTATAATAATTACATTAAAAGTTATGTGAACAATGATTTATAATTGGTTGACAATATAAAACTTTTTACACTGATAGTACATAGCTATTAAAATCTAATTTAAATTTGAAAAAAATTATAAAATCTTAAAAAGTTAATTTCACAGTCATAAGTTATGTGTGTAGATCACTATGTAACAAGGGAAGAAAAAGAATATGAAAAGTACTAAGTTAATTGAGAGAATAGAAAGAGTGAAAATCCCACTCTCCAAAGAGAATATTTAAATTTATAATATAAGAATAGATAACTATTTTTCAAAATTATTTTTAAAATTGAAAAACAAAAAACAATTATAAGCTATCTCTGTTTTCATTTTCACTTTATAATTCTGAAAACCAAAAAACAAAGAAATATTTATTCTTAAATAAATTAGTTAAGCAATTTTTTAATTTTTTTCATCTCTAAAATTATTTATAAATAAGACGTTCTAAACATGATTTTTTTTATTTGTTCCCAAAAAAAATTAAAATTATTTTGCAGAATATTTATTTAACAATAAAAAAGTCAAAAACAATATCAAAGAAACGGCTAGTTATTTAACTAGTATGAAATTACTACTACTATTTGTTCTTCTTTTTTTTTCAGTCTATTTTGAAAAATAATATACAAATTAAGAAATGCGATTAAATTTATATTCAAATTATTTTTTAACTTAATATAATCTTACTTCTTTCTTATTTATGAAAAATATAAAATATTTAAGAACTCTATAAAAAAAAGTACAATTAAAAAGATAACAGTTAAAATTGTAGTAAACTTTTAAAAAGATAAATAAACAAGACAACTTTCTTTTGCTGATTAGACAGATAAAAAAATAAAATGAACTATGGTTTGTAGGTTCTCAATAATTCATTAATTAATCCTCGCAAACATTCACAGTCCAGAGACGACCGATTAAATAGATAATGAAAATCTGTGACCGCAAAAACTATATTACGAAGCATGATAGCTTCTTTTCAATGTACAACTAAAGGGTCCATCATGATCATCAAGTAGCAACAAAAACTGGATTACAAAGGCATATCATAGTCATAGGCTGATATATGCATATGGTACTATATTACGCTTAATTATTAAAAAAAAAAATGCGGTAGTAATTATAATTTTATAAAGAAAGATTTAAGTCCAAATGTTCACATGCTTTGTCTTTCTCTTCGTTATTTTGGGCCGCCGGCGCTAATGGCGTTGCTTCTTGCAAATCTTCTTTCTTTTCTATCAACTCTTTCTTTGAAGGACCTGCATGAGAAGCTGAAATATTACCCTTTCCCATTTCTCCACAATCAACGAAGTCTTCTGGTTGAAACGTTGGGTTCCAAATACTCCCTGCCCTTTCTCCATCAACCTTCTTATCTGTTTTCTCCTTATAGAAGCGATCTCGAACATCTTTTGTCCTCTTTATCAAGGCAAAGAACTTTTCCATCTTCTGCTCCTCATTTTCTTCCTCCTTCTCTAATTTTCTCTTCCTTCCTTCTCCTTCCATGCTCCTTAACTAACTCGTGTATTAACGCAAACGCTGTTAGTATATATGCCGTTTAGAGAAAAACAAAACAAACAAGAATTAATATGGTGCTAGTTCCCTACATATACACACACACAAAGAAAATAGAGAAAATAAAACAGAAGCTTGAGAAGAGAACGTCGTCTCATATATTGGCAGTGGCACCAAATCGATGACCTACAGAAGAAAGAGGGGAAGTGAACACCATGAAAGGGTTGAACGAAATAATTAATAGGCTTCACTGTGAGTTGAGATCTGAAATGAACTTGCTGTAGTCAACAAATGAACGATGGGAATTTCTTGTTGAGTGAGTTCAATGAACTGAAACCGTGTCACTTGACTAGCAAAAGAGGTCAATAACGCGTGTTATTTTATTTACTGGCCAGATTATTGGATGGACAAGAATGCCCGTGAGTAGGAGAATATATTAGTTGGTTCGAGACTATTATCGTCTTTACCAATTTTTATATGACATATAATTAAGTGTTGTTTATTGTTTTTTATAAATTGAAAAAAACTTGAGTACATATCATGTAAAAATTGATCAGAATCATAAACACGTAAATGATGTAATGATACTAAATTACCTAATAATTTATCTGAGTAGTGAGTATGCGTGGGAGGAGTTTATTACTCTACTCGAAATTTTGATAACATTATTTATTTAAACTTCAACCTAAATCAATCAAAACTCGATAATATATAAGACTAGATTCATTTATTAATGTAATATATTAATATTAATATTATGTATAATTAAATAGTAGAATAAAAAAATATATCACTTAAATTAAAGTATGTATTTTACAATATATTTCAAAATAAATAACATTAATATAAATATAATATTATGTTATATAAAATATTATCTATCAAATCAAAAAGTTTTATTATTTACTGTAAATATTTTTTATGAGAGACAATTCTACTTAAATTTGATAGGACTAATCTAGGTGACAAAATTAAAAAAAAAATTATTACATAGATACAATTATTCAAAAAATTTATTCTTTTAAAAAAAATATATAGAACACCAAATTAAATTGAGACAACCCAAAATATATCTTAAATTTATCTTCAAAATATATTATATCTAATTTCTAAAATATGAATCCGTCAAAATTTACTTCAGATGAAACTTTATCAGCGGAAGAAGACGAATTATACATACCCTACGGCCCTCCCCGTAAGGTTGAAAAATGAGTCATGAAAGTAAGGGTAGGATGGTAAGTTGATGGAGGAGATACTTTGATCGAAAGCTTTAAGCATGTTGATGCATCTTTCTTACGTCATCCCACAACGTAATATTCCCACCTTAATAATAATATTAGTATTTTAATATATGTATTATACATAATAAATATTTATTTTATATAATTTAAATTTATAATAAATAAATATTTTTAAATATATAAATTATATTATAATTAAAATTTGTAATAAATACATAATTTTAAACATATAAATTATATTTTAAATTTATAATAAACAATTATTATAATACAATGTTAATTTTTAATTATTGATATTTTTTTAAAAAAATATTAAAATTTAATTTAAAACTAAAAATATTAGACTGAAAATAATAAGAGGTTACAAAATTTTTTAAAATATTTTCATTATAAAATAATAACTAAAAATATTTTCGTTTGAAATAATTATTCTGATTTAATATATAGAATAAATGTGTTGTCATGCTGCTTTAAGACACAAGATGCGCCATCTTGCGGGGAGATGGATTTTCTAGAATACCTTAGGTTGGTCAACATATATACATGGAGATGGACCCCAAAAAAAAAGGTATCATGGAATTCTTATCCTGAATTAATGATGCGTGTCTCGACCCAACAATACAGTATCATCATCAGATTTGAAATCAGTTTCTATATTTCGTAACAGAGTAATGCTACATCGTCCAACTAGTTAATTCCTGTAATGCTTATAATAGAAAAATAATTAAATGAAAAGATATGTTAAAAATATAAACAGCATCGAATGTTTTCTTTATTTAACAAGTATGAGGATCTTACAAGAGGATTTTAAGTTATTCTTCATAATTTAACATCTCTTGTGCACGTTAAATATGATATTTATTTAGATGAAGTTTAGGTATAATATCTTAAATATTTTTGGCATTATTTTTAATCAAAATCAAAGTTTTACCTCAAAAATTCATATAATATCTCACGATAATTTGTATAATATAAAGGACAACATTAAAGATTGACGCTGATTATTAGGGTGAAATTCTAAATTAAATTAAAAAAACAACATAAAAATGCTTGCATAAATTTTGTCCTGTTTATTTAAGAAAAATGTTAACAGTGTCTTAAGGGTACTAAATAAAATAACAAAAGTGAAAATGCAGAGAAGTGCAACAATAATGTTATCAATATACTTCCATCATAGTTTCTAACAAAAAAAAATATTTTACTTATTGATTTTTTAATTAATGGCATTATTGATGTACTCGTTAATAAGATGCTTTATTCATAATGTTTGCAACTTGAATTTTATTAATTTGTGGATTCTAGATGGGAAAAAAGCGAAGAACAAATCTTCCTTATTTTGTTGCGTAAGTGGACCAATTGCAATTCTTTGTGTGAGCAAATTGAGCCAATGTCAATAGCTTTTTTTTTCTTTTTAAAGAAAAACAAATCAAAATGATCTCCAATGGGCTTAGTCTTAGATGACTTGTCTCAATAGTTTAACTAAAAGCGTTTGAAAAGTTGGTAACGCATTTCTTTAACACTATTTCCAATACATTCTCTATTATTAAATAAATTATTAGAAATTACAAAATCATGAGTGAAACTCATTAAATAAGAAATAAAACCTACAAAATTTTGTATTTTTTAATAAATTTCAACTAATAATAAAGACTATGTTAAAAAAAATTATACTAAAAGATGTGTTGTTAGCATTTATCAAAGTGTTTTAGAATGATTGGTGGGAATTATATATAATATATTCATCAACTTAGTGAAAGATGAAGACTGTGAATATCTAATTTTGTTTGAAAAAATAAAAATATATTTATTAAACGCTTTTTAAAAAATTGTCAGAAACTAAGAAAAAATACAAATAATAAAAGTTGAAAATGAATAAATTATTAAAATGAAAATAAAAAATAATTAAAAAAGTACAAAAAAGGAGAGTCAAAATACGTTTGCATGAGCCATTTTGAAAAAGTCAATGTCCTGTTAATTTCATTAAAAAACAACAAAAAGAAATGAAAAAGAAAAAATTGCATATTATAAATACTATCTTTGATTCTTTATATAAACAATAAATAGAAGAAGAAAAAATTGTCCTAGTTATAAATAACATAAGATGTATTAATTATTATCTTCTTTTTATATCCTTAATTCATTGTAAAGTCTATCAATGAAATATTTATTTATTTTCTATGTAAGTAGATGCATTCATTAATATATTAACAGTATAAATTACATTCATGTATATAATTATTAATTATTTCTTGAATTATAATAATATCATTTAATATAATTACTATTTGATTTTATAGATATTTTAAATAAAATTTAAAGTTATGACATTATTAATTAAAATAAACTAATTTAATTATTTTTATTAATTTTAATGAATTAATTATTTATTGATTATATAAAAGATAAAGAGTTAATAATAAATAAATAAATACAAAGCAAAATAAAATAAAATCAATTCAAAATCCAGCTTTTTCCGAAAATTTAGCTGATAACACAGCAACAAATGCTGAGACTTTTCCTCCATTCGGCTGCACTAATTGTGCCTGCCTCCCTTTACATATTTCAACTGGTAATTGAGCATCAATCAATATCAGGTCATGTTTCGACCCACTCCAACAACATTTTCGCGGCCCCTCCTCGGAAGAATTGGAAGAAGGAATTCACTGAAAACGCTGAGCCACACCACCGCTCCACACGGTAAAAACCATGCACCACCACATATCCAACTCTCACAAACCACTACATATATACACGCTCACACATTCTTTCACAGTACTAACACCCATCACACACAGCAAAATCACTCAGAATACACACATTTTAATCCCCTCTCTCACGAGGCGTGCATTCATTTTGATTTTCAAGAACACTCACATTTTTCACTAGGAAGCAACACACAGAAAACGTACCCGGCACTCATACACTAACCCACTCACCGCGATCAAACTCACCTTGATTCCTTCACCTCATTTCATCACCGAAAATCAGAAAAACAACGACACCCACTTATGATCCTCCATAGTTATCACCCTCTTTTTCTCACACAATAGCACACACAACCTGAACCACTGTTGGTAGCGTCATTTTGAACCTCCATGAGCGTACACATGCATTCTTTCAACACCAACTCACGCTCAATGCGCAGATCGAGCTCACCACTTAAAACACGAACAAACATCTACCATCACTGACCTCCCATTCTTTCATTCTCTCTCACGAAAAGACCACTCGCCGTCATCAGTACTCTAGCACACACACACACACTCTGGACTCTCTCGCGCAGCACATCCCATTTTCTTTCATGCATATGCGGACCCGTCACTCTCATTCAAAAACAGCTCTCAACTTCAACAATCCAGTACTCACCACGTACGCTAAGTGATGGTTCAGACGCTGCCTCGCTGAGGAACCGCCAGGACTAACGACCTTGTCAAGTGTTGCGATGTGGTCATTGCCGGTGGCATGACAGCCAACCACGGTTGTCGAATGGGAATGGATAGCTTCGTAGATGCTGCCCCGACGCAAGTCAGGTTCAAACTTCAACAATTTGTTTCAATGGCTAAATGTTTTTCTCTAACTTATTTTACGTTGTTTTTTTTTTGTCTTTTGTTAAATTGTTTTTGTTTTTGTTTGTTAGCATGATCACTCTTGTTTTATACGTGTTTTTTTCAGATTTCAAGTCATTTATTATTAGAATTATTACTGGTGATTTGCTTTAGTAATATTATGATGACTGGGAGTTGTATTACTTAATTAATAATTTTTGTTTCACAAATAATAACTATTTCTGTTTATATTTAAAAGTAAAATAAAATGATAATAATAACAACCTTTTTTTTAATTAATTGAATATAAAAGTTTATTACTAACCATTTTTGATACACTTACTGTTTGGTTATTAAGAAAACTTTAATAAAAGATTTAATGATAACTATTTTGAATACATTTTTTGTTTAGTTATCACAAAAAAATTTAAATAAAAAAACTAATTAAAGTCTATTAATTTAAAAACCTTTTAAAAAATACTAAATAAAAAGTTTGGTAATAATCATTTTAGATGCACTTTTTGTTTGAGTATTACAAAAGCCTTAAAAGGTAATAAGAATCATTTTAAATGCACTTTCTGTTTGATTATCATGGAAACCTTTTAAATTCAAAATTCAAAATTTCAAAACTAAAAAATATCAACCCTCAAACTTCTTGCTACAAAAGAACTATATGAGTCTGATTCTCTATTACACCAAGAGATTCGTAAAAACAGAGGACCACCCCTATTAATCTCAAAAATAATAAAATTTAACATAAAAAAAAATTCCTGATAAATTAAATCCCTATTTTTAAAAAAATATAATAATAAATATGTTTTAATAGTAAAATTAGTTTGATAAATAAATAAATAAATAAATCTAAAAATATTTCTTGCTTTCTCTTAAAGGGTCAAATAGGTAATTTTAAAGTAATATTAACCTTGCATATTTAATTAGATGTAACTGTCTTTATGATGGACATCGTAAGATACTAATATCTTCCCTACGTGTAATTGACTGTCGAACTCAAATTTGGTTTAAAAGACCATCTTTTTAAGGGTTTTTCCAATGTTTTTCTTAATAAATTTTGGTAGCGACTTCTCTGTCTTTAATTAATTTTTTGTCGTCCTGCTGCGACTCCAATTACAACAAGGACGAAGGAGCACCATACTTTTGTCAAACAAGTGGGGATGTTGGATGTATGGAGCACCTACTCATGATCTTAATTGTTGTGGCCCCTACAGTGGAATGGAAGCAAGGATAATCTATATGCCATTTTGAAATGGAATTCTCTCAGGATTATGTTTAAATGTTATATTTATATCTCTCTTTTTGGACATTAAATAAGCTCGATTCGGTTATTCTTTTTAACTCTCTAAAATGTCAACCTAGATTAATTCAACCAAAATCAAATGTCTCTAGCGATATTAGAAAATAATTATCTATATCTTGAATAACATATGTATATAGGCCGAGGCTTCAACCATCATGGGAAGCTAGTTATATCAAAGATTATGAATCCTTCAAGGACATTATAACTAAATCTCCGTGACTTTATTCATTCTATTCACATAATTACTAAAGTACTAAAGGATCCAATAATTCAACAAGGAATGATCAAGTTGGGTGAACCGACAAGAGTGAGATTGGTTGGTGACCCGATAGTAGAACATTGTTTAATATCTATCGAAAAAAGAATAAACCATCAATTTGGTCCTTGAAATATCACTCTTCCTCCTAAATAGTCTTTAAAATATTAGAAATTATGGTAAATAGTCCTTCAAGTACTAAAAAATCCTTCAAATTAGAGACTAAAAATTGATAGATATTCAATACTTTAAGGACTATTTATATAATTTTATTAGTTCAAAGACTATCTAGAAGAGAGGGTAATACTTTAAGAACTAAATTGATGGTTTATTCATCGAAAAAAGATAGACACAAAATTCTAATATAATTTTATCATATTAAAATTTGACATAAAAAGTTTCATTTGGGTGACCTCTCTTCACTTTTTTCATTAAAGTGTAGAAGAAGGGATGCCACATTTCTAATTGCATATTACCACAAAACAAAGTGTGCTAGCAATTAAAAAAAATGGATGAATCAGATTTCCATTTCTTAAAAAAAATTGCTTATATTATACTGTCATCTCTAATTTTAAAAATTACATTATATTATAAGAGATAAATTAATGTTATACTTTAATTTAGTCTATTTTAATTCAAATAAACATCCTATCATGAAAGAGTTAGGATTTTCGAATATGAAATAAAGTTTTAAACACTCCTATTATCAACTTCGAAACTTCATCCAAAACTAAAATCTTTTATTTCATTTTCAAAAATAATTGATAAAAGCGATTCAATGCTGAAAATATATGGTTGCTCACTTGCTCTCCTTGCTTTGCTTTCCTTCTCTTTATTTTTCTTGGATTTCTTTAATTTTTTTCTCCACCTAAATTCAATCAAAAGCTACAGTTTTCAAGAATATATGCAATTGTCAACAAGACATAAACGACGTTGTTCAGCAGTTGAAGTTTATTACAAAATACTTAATACAAAGCCTATGTATGTACTATGTAGTCCTTACGGGGTAGGTAACATAACATAAACACAGTAACGTGCTATAAGAAGAAGAAACACGGAAGGAACTTCTAATCTTCTACCCAACGCACGCCATGTTTTGCCCATAGGTAGTATGCCCCAACAGGACCGCGACCCCCCATCTCATAAAGCTCCACTGATATATTGTCCTTATCTATCTCATTCAGAATTGGAGTTAGAATGCTCCATGCAGCTGCCAGCTCATCACTTCTCATAAACAGATGGTTGTCCCCATCAATGACATCAAGAAGAAGATGCTCATATGAATCCGGCACCTCCATGTTGTACCTTTAACATTAATAAGGTAACATGCAGGCATGGTTAGTTAAGTTAGCATAATTTGGTCAAAGTATGATGCAAACAAATAGTCCAACATTTAAGTGCTTACTTGTCCTTGTAAAGCAAATTTAATTCTGAAGAGTCCAGTTGTAAGCCTAATCCTGGAACCTTGTTGTTAACTCTCACCAAAATAGCTTCATCAGGAACATCGCGAAGAATGAGCTCATTTACGGCACGGTCCATGTTATGCCCGATGCACTCACGGTATACATTCCCTGGAACGTGACGAAATTGAATCCGAATCTCCATTCTGCATTAACATATTTTCTAACCTGGGTCAGCAAATAACATGAAATTTGAACCAATAATTTTCGGACCAATTCTACAGAAGCCCATAAATTATACTTTTAAACGAATTATTGCATTCAAACATATCCCATAAGCAACTCTTAGATCTCCAATATTTCTTGAGTGTATAAGTTTAAGACATGGGGGCAGGGGAGGAGGAAGCAAACTCATTGTACTATTCAGCCTTTCCCAGACTGACCTTTAAATAACAAAACATCTTACGACTATCCTTTTCCCTTTTATTACACCTTCAGAATTGGAAATTTCATAGTTGTTACAAGATCAATATTCTCACAGGCTACAAGACCTAAACTCATTGCAATAAGGAGAAATTATTGGAACAAAGATGGTCATGCCAAGGAATCAAAATATCTAATCTAGGACGTTAAAAATACATATCTAAATAAAATTGACAAAAAGATGATGATTTTACTGGTGTTTGATGAGTCCCAAGCCTGTTTTAACCAAAAATGGCACCCCGTCCCATCGTGCATTGTCAATGTATAGTGCAGCAGCAAAATAAGTAGGTGTCAGACCATTTAAGCATGGATCAACTTTGTCTCCACCACTTGCTTTATATTGGCCAAGAACGACATCCTTAGGCTCCAAGTTGCGGATTGACCTCAAAACCTTGACCTGAGAAAGAAGGTTGTTGCTAACGCTACTAGGTGATGATGAGGAAATAATGCATCTTTCAAGTTGTCATTTGTAATAAAGAATCCTAAGATCTTGAGAAAAAGTTGTCCTTAAAAAATATTAATATAGTATTATACAATTGCAAGGTATGGGATCCAATTGCAGGGTATGGGACTTGAGTCTCACATTGCAAGTGAGATTTTAATGTGGGGTTTATAAGGCCTTTGGTTCTCCAACTACAACAGCTACCTTTAGTGGTGTGGTTCTTCCAAGGTTCTTATAAGTGTATTTGTCGTTTGAGTATAGTTAAGTATGTTTTAGAGTGACTCCTTTATAATTTAGCCTTTTCTTCCTGTCAATTAGGTAAGTTTTCTTACTTCATTGCTTCTTTGTCTTGAATTTAATGAATGAAGGGAAGGAATAGAAGGCATGAATAAGTGAAAGAACTCAGATTTCACTAGAAAAGTAAGGTATGGTTCTAACCGATGGAAAAATGGAGTATTATAAATATACTAAAGAATTGGTTATTAACTTACAATTGGGAATTCAAACATCCTTTAAATTTTAAGAATTTGAAGGAAATCTAAATTTGGTTTATCCAAGGATGAACTATGTGGAAATCAAATCTCTAGCTTTCTATCCCATTGCTTGAACTTTGCTGTGGTTTTTATCTTGCTGTTCATTTTACTTAATTCAAAAAACAAGAGAAAAATGCTAACACACTCTTTATCACACTCTTAGCTATTCATTGAAATTTATTAGGACTCAAAAAATCATCAGATCCCACACCCTAGTTAATGAGTCTCGCACAATATTTTGTGAATCCCAATAAAATTCAACAAATAATAAAGAGTGTGTTTGAGAGTGTATTGCTAGCATTCCTCAAAATAATAATTACTTTCAATTGTTCACTTGATTCTAATAGAATTCCCTTTAATCCATTTTCCATTTATCCAAGTAGCTTCAATACAGGGAATTAGTAATCAGTGGCATTAATCTTTATGGACGATACTTTACTTACTCTTTATTACTTATTCGACGTGGTACACTCGCTAAGGCATATCATAAGGTATGTTATAGAGTTTATAATTCATAATTAGTATGTGTACCTTCTCATTTCGAATATCTTCTCCTTCAAGGCTTATTGGTGGTTCCATGGCAAGCAATGCAATTGTTTGGAGCACATGACTGTGAACAACATCACGGATAATCCCATAGCCACTGAAATATCTGCATGGGTAACAAAGGACCAAGCTGGTATCATATAATAAACAACTTGTGGAGGAAAAGTTCTTTATACATATTCAGTACAGAATGATGCATTGCATTATATTTACTCAAATGACAATACAGTCACTAAGATCACCTTCCTGGATGCACGGCCAAGTCCTCTGATAAAACGACCTACAGCAATTTAGTTAAACAATTTGATGACAAACATTAAATTGCAGAAGGGACATTTGAATTTTCATAAATTCTGCAAATTAAGGCATGCTAATCAGATTAAACAAGGGGGACTGACCTGTACATTATGTATGTAAGTACGACTCCAAAGTGGCTCAAAAACTAGATTTGAAAATCTTAAAACTGTGAGATTTTCAATGAGATTCCTTCCTAGAAGATGATCAATCCTAGCAACAGATTGACATGAATCATCCATTTATGTAACACTATTTTTGTGTGTGTTCAAGTGGTTCATCCATCTGTGTCTATGGGTGCATGAGCTGATAGGTGGAGAAGCGGAGAGGAAGTAATAAATACCTATATATTTGCCTTTCTAGAAAGTTTGAAAGAAGATATTGTGTCATCCTATGGGAAGAAAGTGCATCAAAGCCAAATGGCTTCTCAAATATTATGCGATTCCATCCCTTTTGGGTCTGAGCACTGCTTGCAAGACATGACGCAACATCCAAAAGTGCTTCTTGTGGTACAGAAAGGTAGAATATCCTGTTGGTTTTGGATCCTTCCTGAGGTAGATAATAAGCTGTAATAGAATCAGATACCAAAGGGTATACGGCTTATGAAAGAGTTTACAGGAACTCATTTGAGACAACGAAATTTCATATATTCTGCTGAGATTTTTCCAAAGTCACCTCAATTTGCTCCATTCGGGCATTCAGCATGGACATCCCATATTTATTGTCATAGCCTCCATTAAT
Organism: Spatholobus suberectus; assembly: GCA_004329165.1. Lineage (NCBI taxonomy): Eukaryota > Viridiplantae > Streptophyta > Magnoliopsida > Fabales > Fabaceae > Spatholobus > Spatholobus suberectus. The sequence goes on from CM014732.1 coordinate 7,401,193, forward strand.
GTAATATGTTCTACTAAGGAAAGCATCTAATTTGTCCCCACAATTTTCTCTGAAAGTTTTTGCATTTCACATTAGCCAACAAGCTAGAATATCATACAATACTGACTAACACAAGGGTGAAAAATGGAACTGGAAATTATTCTTTTATTCTCAAGCAAGAAAGACGTATAACTTTCTGTTTCAAATGAAATTAACCAATTTAATTACAACTTTGGAATTGTATAATTAGACACATATAAATGTTTACATAAAAAAAAAATTCCAGGAGATTTTATCTGCTATAAGTTGGGAGTAAGTTTCATAAACCATGACCAAGCAAGCAGTTCCCCAAGTTGCTGAGTGTAAAATTCAGTGCTAAAGATTTGTCCATGAACAGGAAACAAGACATAGAAGGTAACAATTTAGGAATCGATAAGAAAATCATACTGATGATCAACTCGGCATGTTAATGTTGAAGCTATAATAGATCGCAGATCTTCATCAGTTATATCCTTCCTTGAATACCCAAAAATGCCTACATTCTGCAGACATGACAGTGTAAATTTAATATTTTACAATTGGAAAAGGTAAGATTCACTAGAAACTGGCACTCTTGATGTGTTCCAATTTCTTTATTATAGTAAAAAAAAAACTTGGAACAAAATATCATGCCAAAATCCAATATATTATGTATTCACAACAAAGGAATTTGACAGTGGAAAAAGAACAAAGCTGCAAATTAATTCGCATAAATCACTCATTTGGTGGATAATGAACTCCACTTATGGTCTCATAGCTGGTACCAAGCCCGAGTAAAGGAGGAGGGTTGTGTTATACCCTCAGCAGCCAGCATAAAACTAGTCGAAATCTCAAACAAGGATCACTCATGATAGACAATATGTGTCGTTGTAGCTGCTAATTAAGTGGATGACTCAGTCCAATGTAATTTTAGGCCCTATTTGGATAAAATTTTCTATAAGCACTTACAGGATAAAAAAATAAGAAGTTAAAGTGAATTAAATTTCTCTTATAAGTTAAATTCAACTTATGCACTTAACATTTATAAAAACTCTCTCATCTAACTTTTCAAAAAACCGAGGTGCATAGCATAAGTTGATTTTAACTCATGGGAGAAACTCAATTCATTTTACTTTCTTATTTTATTCTCTTGTAAGTAAATACTTACAGAGAAGTTCATCCAAACAGGGCTATGGTACATTTGAATTGAGTCTCAAGATATGAATTGAGGCTTTTGAAATGTATGTACGAGAACTCTTAAGTTGAACAAAAGGGCAATAATGCAATATAAGCTCTGTTGTACCTCAGGAAGGAAGCCACTGTAGTAGAGGGCAAATAAGGCAGGGAAAACCTTCCTCCTTGCTAGCTCACCAGTGGCTCCTATGACAGCAATGCAAAGTGAGGGTCCTCTACTAGCATCCATGGGAGTACCAGAGAAACATGTCTGCAGCAAGGATGGAGACTCCGTAGAAGTGACCTTATCTGTGGGAATATCACGAAAAAACATGTTGCAAGTTTTAAGAGAGTTAATCTATGGAAGCCTAAACAATTAAGAGAAGTGAATAATGGTAAATTAAAAGTCAACACACCATCAGGAACACGAAAAATTGAGGATGAATCAGAAACCGATCCCTTTTCATTTGATAAACCTGTATTTTCTAAATTATTTTTGAAGTGATTTCTATTCTTAGGTTGCTTTGGTGGCTGGAATTGGAAGTTGAGTCTATCAAGTATCCACAGTTCGAAACCGCGAAACCTTCGACACAAGCTGGTGCCTCCAGCATTCAGTGCGAGACGACCACCTCCTGTTACCGAATGAAAGCTGTTTGATGCAACCTGCAACAATTAACAACTCATACAGCAGTGAGTCCGTTTGGAGCAACAAATTTAGAATGAGAAAAGAGAAAAAGAAACATACGGTTACTGAATTTGAGCAAAAATGTGCTGGTCTTGGGAATGCGAATGAAGATTCCGAGAACGGAACCAAGGTTGAAGAGAAAGACGCTGACATTCCTACGAGTTTGCAGTGGTGAAAGGGAGGACGGTTGCAATTAGTGTTGGTGGTTACGGATGCAGTGGAGTGTACACACTCTACGGAACCAAAAGTGAGCTCCTTGGCAAGCTAATTAACTCTTCGTATTTTGGTTGGAAACGTTTTAAATTATTTGTAAATATTTCATGTATTACGTACATATCCTTCTACATATATATATATATATATATATATATATAAAGGTGAAATCAATATATTCTTCCACGTCGTTTGTTCTGTTCCACTAGAACTTATTGTTTTGGGGACGGGAAAGGGGTTGATGATGTAAAATTATCTATTTTTTTAGGCTTTTATTCTCTCCACTTTCTTCACGTTTATTTTTATTTGATTTTTTTTTTTTATGAAGAGATGGACTTCGACCTTCTAATATGCATCTGATATATCAGCTTATGCTTTTAATATCAACTGAATGGTATAGCAAGATGTAACTAAAGATCATAAACCAATTTTAAATAAATAAATAAATATATATACATATATATATATATATATATATATATATATTATTTTCAAAATTCAAATATGTTCCTAATATGCATTTGATATATTCTCTTATGCTTTAAATATCAATTGAGCAATTTAACAAACTGTAACTGAATATCAGAAACCAATTTTGAATATATATATATATATATTATTCAAAATTCAAAATACGCTCTTAACATTCATATGATATTCCTCTGAGAACGTTTTTAACTGTCATGAGAGTATTTTTAGGAATTTTTCTTAACATCTTACCTCTTTCAATTTATTATTTTCAATATCTTTAAATTTAGACTCCAGTGACTATACACTGTCAATGTAAAAGTTTATACTGTCAAACAATAAAAAATCACTTTTAAGGTAGTTATTATAAAAGTCAACAAATTCACCATACATGATAGTTTGTGATTGGATAACAATATAAAACTCCTTTACACTGTCGGTGCATACCTCATTTTCTCTTAGTTTGAGTTTAATAACTATGACAGTGTATAACTTGAATTTTAATATTTTTTTTAAAATTTATCAATAATTAAAAATAATATTATATCACAATATAAAGTATTTATCATAAACCTAAAATATAATTTATATGTTCTAAAATATTTATTTATTACATATTTTAATTATAATATAATTTATATATTTAGAAGTATTTATTTATTATAAATTTAACTTATATAAAATAAATATTTATTTTGTGCAATACACAAGTTAAAATATTAGTTTTTATAAATTTAGATAAAATGTATAAATATAAATTAAAAATAAATTCACAAAATATGTATAATTAGTTTAAATTTTTAAAAATTAAGCATAATACGTAGTGACAATATTTAAGAATAATAGATTAAAATATTACGTCATTCCTAAAATAATATGTTTTAATTTGATATATAAGTAGATTTTTAATTATTTTATAGAATAGGTTAAAATTTATTTTTTTAAAATGAAATAGTTGGTGACACAAATTGAGAAGATATTAAAATAGTATAAATAATTAAAATGATCATATTATTAAAAAATAAAAGTGGGAATATGTAAAATAAATTAAACTATAGAATAAAAAGTTACACATTAAAAAAGAAAATAAATCGAGTATCTTATTTTTAAGAATGAAAATTCTAATTTAATATAATAGTATAAAATTAGATGTTTCAAATGGAAATTAAAGTAAAGTTGTCAATTTGAGTTGATTTGGCCATTCAGGCTAACCCATCACAGGCCAACACATTTTTTTAATTAAATTGAGTTGGGTCTAATTCATTTAATGGCTGACTGGAATTTTACTAACTTGGTCCTTGGTGGGTCGTAGGCCAAAAATGCCAGCCCATCTCATTACAAGCTATCCTGCTCATCACAAGCTAACTCGAATGTTTTATTAACATTAAAACATTAAATATTGCATTACTAGTCCTTAAAATAGACATTAATAATACATGTAGTATTAAATTTATTATTTATGATTTCATCAATTATTAAAAAAAGTATATAATAAAAAATAAATTGGACCAATGGGATTGGCCCATCTCATCACAAGTCAACCCCACTTCGGGCCAAAAAAAATTTAGGATAGACAAGCCAAAATAAGTTCAGGCCTAAATTTTTGCTACCCAACCTAATTCATTATTTGACTAATTAAGTCAGTCTATCAAGTTAGGCCCATATGGACACTTTCAAATTTAAGCACGATATAATCCTTTAAAATGGATTTACTTTTGATTGAAGATGAAAATAATAGTAAATTTATTGTATTGGTGTAATATCTATTTTTTAGAATGATAATTAATACTCTTAATTTAATGTTTACTTAATTAAAAATTATAATTATCGGATGTCATGGTTTTAATAAAGAAGGAATACATACTCTTTTAATATTATTTTAAAAAACATAATCTTGTTTTTTAAGATAAAACTCCTATTTAACGCCTAAACCTTCTGCTTGCACAATACTCATGCTTCTTCTTCTTCTTTTTTAATGAAATGATACATCAAATATATATAAAATTAACTCGACTTTCTCGTTAAGGGTTAGATTGTATTTAGTCGACTGTATAATAGGGCTTTTTTTTTTGTCAATAGATCATTCATTGAAAATTTCCAACAACACTTACACAGATAGAGATTAACCAGAGCGTTACAATAGTGCACAATATATCAACAATGATAAATCAAGCACGCACACTCAAATCTGTTAAGAAATAATTCAAATTTCTAATTTTAAATCTCTCGGATTTTGTTAAGATTTAAAAGTATTGTTTTTATTTTAGGGATTTATTTTCTCTTTTAATATTAGGATGCAAGTTATATAAATATGAGTTTTTTAGATGAGAAAAACCACCCGACCTATAGAGGGGGGTCATCACCCTAAGAGAGAGGGTGGTCATGTGAAAGGAGGGTTTCACAAGTTTGTCCAAAAAACTTATAATGAGATGTATTTTATTAAGAGAGAATAAATAAGATGTTTTTGTAGACATAGACAAAAGGTGTCAAACTACTTTAAATAAATTGGTGTTCTTTCGCTATTTTTATTTGTGGTTTTGTGTGTGAAAGGGTGTTGTTTACCCAACAGTGGTATCAAAGCTGAAGTTGTGCAGCCTAGTGAGCTGTGAGGAAGAGTATTGAAGCTTGATGAAGCTGATGGTAGATCCATGTGGGGTCCTTGTGTTGAAAGTCTTCTTAGCAATAGGAAGTCAAGTAGCGTGTCCTAGTAGCTAACGGCCATCCAAATTTTTGTGTCAAAAGTCTTCTTAGCAATAGAGAAGTCAAACGGCGTTTCCTATTAACTAATGACAGTGCAAGTACAAGAAGTGTCACCATCTAATACTCGTGGAGTGAAGGCAAGGAACACATCAAAGTTTTCGGAGTAGAAGCATGATTAAAGATGATTGTAACAAGCATCCATGACGACAAGAGTAAAAAAGGAAATTTGAAAATTTTAATTGAGGGAGGATTTTTAGGGAATAATTCAAATTTTCAATTTTAAATCTCTAGGATTTTGTTTAGATTTAAAAATATTGTTTTTATTTTAAATATTTGTTTCCTCTTTTAATATTAGAATGCAAGTTGTATAAATATAAGTTTTTGATATGAGAAGAACCACCATGTCTGTGGAGGGGGTCACCACCCTTAGAGAGAGGGGTGGTCATGTGAAAGGAGTGTTTCACAAGTTTTTCCAGAAAACTTGTAATGAGATATATTTTTTTGAGAGAGAATAAATGAGATGTTTTTGTGAACGTAGGCAAGACGTGTTGAACCATGTTAAATAAATTGGTGTTCTTCTGCTATTTTTATTTGCAGTTTTGCGTGTGAAGGGGTGTTGTTTACTCAACAGAATCTAACAAAATAGCAATCTTGAACTTATAATGGCAAAAGACAGAAAACAAAAGACACACATCCTCCTAATACAAAAAAAGCCAAGATAAAGGTATGAGCTTTTCTTCACTTTTTTTCTTTCCTTTGTTTTTTCTTCCAGATCAGTTTGTGCTTTGTTGTAACTCAAGATAGGACAACCTAAAATCAAACTCTGGTGCTTAGGATATAGTTGTAATAAAGGGCTCTAACAAGCTCCATTATAAAGGAAAAATGTGATGAAAAGGGATAGAGACAAAATATCAATAAAGAAACTAGATGTAAAAGGGTGAATGGACAAGGAAGAGAGGAAAGTAGGGATAGAGGTAGTGGCTGGAGGAAGAAGTGAAGGGTTGGAGGTGAAAAAGGAAAAAAAAAAGGATGGAAGAGAGAAAAAATATCCCACCATAGAGAGGGAAAAAAAATCTACCTAGAGTGGGGACAAACCCTCCCGTGGAGTGAAGAACTCATCTTGGGAGGCACTGCTACTCACTTGAGGGGGGCTTCGTTTTGTTGTTGTGGGCTAACTTACACTTATAGGGCTAACTTAATACCACAACCCACACTTATAGGAGAGACTTAATACCATCACTGATCAACCCTCACACATTAATGATTGGGAGACATCCTAAACCATAAGGAGCTTGTGAGTCTTATAGCCTCAGGCCCAATATAACAAATTCTAGATTCTTCCCACGAATCTAGCTAAGACACCATACAAACCACCCTATAAAAGGTGAAAACAGTTAGAGGAAAACATACTCATTGAATAGGTGTGACTAGCTTTATTTAGTTTTATTCATGCGAATTATAGAGTCATTGACTCTTGACTTCACATTGAAATTTAAGAGTCTTTAGTGAGTGTACTTTCTAACGTGAACACTAACCAATACATAGAAATAAATATTTAAAAAAATTAAATTATATTGTTGATACAAGTAATTAAACTTAATTTTATGGTTAACTATTAAAGTCAAAACAATAATTATCCGCTTGAGTTTTCCTTATTAAAGTCAAAACAAATACTACGGGTACGAATTCACGAAGATGGTGGAGGTGGAAGCCGCTGTCATACATTACATCACCATCATCAATCCAATTTTTCCAATAAAAATTATAACTTCAGCCACCTACCAAGCCTTAACGGCACAGTTAAGATTAATTTTTAGGTGAATTTAGTGTAAAATATTTTTAATCTCAGTCATACAAGTTTTAACATTTTATATGTCATTAAAATAAAAATTATATATATTTGAATAAAAATTACATGAGTTAAATTACATAGAATTGAATGAAATATGTTGTACTCTAGTAAGTTTTAAATGCCCTTTTGAGTTTAAATAAAATTAATCACATCTTTAGAAAATAAAATTAATATGCAGTGCTTGATGGGCTATATGCTGAATAATTAATTATAATGGCTTTTTCACTTTTTAGTTACAATGATATTCCAATATGATATTTTTCTCATTGTTAATCTTAGTCATATAAGTTTTATAAGTCACTATAATTTTATCTTTTTTGAATGGGCAAGCACTACATATATTACATGTAATTACCATTAAATTACATAGAATAAGATATAATTTATCTACTATATGTTTTAAATGCCTTTCCTTTTGCGATTATATAAATTAACCCCATCTTTTTCAATAAGAAAATTTTTGATCACCTATTTATTGTCTTTTGCTAAATAATTAATTATAATATAAGTTTAATGGTCATGTACTGTTAGTGTAAAAAGTTTTACACTATCAACTAATTAGAAATCACTATTGATATGAGTTTTAAAGTATTTATTATAAAAGTTAACACACTTACAATAAATGATGGTTTGTGATTAGATGACAGTGTAAAACTACTTTACACGGTCAGTGCATGATCTATTTTCTCTTATAATATATACGGTATTTAGGTTATGAATAATACAAAGAAAAAATAAAGAGATAATATAAAATAATAAAACATGAATTGTAAAAGTTTAATTCTTCAAGAAATACTATAAGCTTTATTTCTTGATATTTTACTTTTTATGTTGTAAAAGTAAAAAAGGGAAATTACATCTCGTCACAATGCATAAGTTGTTGCATCATTATTAAAAATACTAAAGGCTGTAACCACAAAGTCGTACTAATGACATTCTTAATATATATCTGATCAATATAATTACATACTACATGTAAAATATGTATTTTAAAAAAAAAAATCTTGTCATTTTTTTTGCCACAAGGCCCCCAATGATGATTGCAATTTGATACTTTCTTTTTTTTAAGGCTAACTTGACACTTTGTTGAAAATTATAAATACCTTTAATTATTTTGGGTATTTAAAATTATATATTTACTTTCTCATCCATCTCATTTTTATCTAATTATTTTTCTTGTTTTTCTCTTCTTTTTTCATCACACCACTTATTACATTATTATTTTCTCTTTTTACCTTTTTTTCTCTTTCTATTTTTCTTTCCTTCCACCCAAAAATAGAGTGGAAGTTTATATTTTTCTTATTATTTTGTTGGTACAATACTTTTCAGTATTTCATCAATGACTGTTTAACTTAAAAAAAAGTGTAAGTTTTTTATTTGAATTAATTGAAAAACTATTCAACTTCGAAATAAATTAAACATCATGTTACCCACGATAATAATAATAATAATAATAATATCCGCACAAAATTCTCAAGTATCCATTCTTGCAGGAATTTAAACTTTTAGATATGTCAAATTAATGCATACATAAATTATAGTGCAATGCATTCATTTATATAAAATTTCGAGAAAACAGGCAATGCACTGATAATATAAAGTAATTTTACACTGTCATTCAATCACAAACTATCATTTATTGTAAGTTTGTTGACTTTTATAATAAATACTTTAAAAGTCATATCAACGGTGAATTCCAATTGATTAACAGTGTAAAACTTTTTACATTGACAGTGCATGACTATTAAACTCGAAAACTTTTACCTGCACAGATAAATTCTATGTAAAACTTTTACGTAAATCATATTTGTAACATTTTTAAGTAGTATTGAAGAATCTATCTTAGAATTTCTGAAAATATAAAATTAATAAAACATGTGCAAATATTAATTTTTATTGTGAATAACATTATTTGAAAAACATATATGCGAAACCTCTTTCGAAATCTTTATGAAGCAAGAAAAGAATTTTCGATTGCTTTCCTATCTCCCCTGTTTTTATTTTCTAAATTTCTTGGTGTTACCATTGTAGGAATCTAGGAATAACATTTTATTTTATTTTATTTTATTTTTTGACATAGGAAACTAGGAATAACTTCCTCCTACAAAAGTACGTAATTCACATTCTTGTACCACGAAATAAAAAATTGTTACGCACGCAGCAAATGACAAAACTGCTACAAAAATATAATAAAAAAAAAAGAGAATAAAATTTAGGTGCAGTTTCTTGTATGCTTTTAATACTGTTTTCCAATTAAAATTAGAATTTTACCTTAAAAATCTACATTAATTTTTAATGTATATAAATTATCAAGATAAAACTTTAATTTTAATTTGAAAACAACACCAAAAACATTCAAAATAACTACACCTAATTTTTTCCAAAAAAAAATTGCAACAGCAACGTTTGTTGTTTGAAGGTGACACTGACACCCTCACCCACGTGTACTGGTATTATTTTGGTATTCGTGTAAATGTTTTCTTCTCCGTCTCTCTATTTATTTTTCTTGTAAATCTAATTCGAATCTTCGCCAGTTAATCAACTCTCAGTAGATATAAGAGTGAAGATTATTGTAAGAGCCTCTCTCTCTCTCAATCAAAGTTCCGTTTTCTCCCTCAATTTTGTTAATATTTCCAAGTTTTGAGTCTTTGATCATTTGGGTGCGTGATCATCATCTTTTTCTTAATTTAATTTTGATGGGGTCTTGGGTTTACGGTACTTTTCGGGTTGAACTACAATTCAGCAATAAACAAAGTGCTTTGCTTCCTCCGGGACTGTTATTTTTCTGAAAAGTGAAAAACTTTGGTTTGATATGCGATTATCCTTCTTTGTACCACTCTTGAAACTGATTTCGGTGTTGTTATCTTAGATTAGTGAATTGTGAGATTATGTAAAGACCCATTTCTTCTGATTCTGGCTTCCCTTCTGCCATGTTTTTTCTTTTCCACTTTTTGGTTCTTTGGTGAAACGGTTGCACTTTTTTCTTTCACTGCCTCAAGCTTTGAGAATTTCCGAAGTGGACTTATTTTTTGGTACTTATGCAATTCATTAATAATAATATTAATATCTGAATTCTATATTGAAGCAAAGTTTGATTGATGTTTTTCTAAATGATTGATGGCTTATACAGTTTTCAAAGGTGATGATTAAGGACTGTGATGTAATTTCTTTGGATGTGATCCACTATATAGGAAAATATTTCAATTTTTCTGTCCCATTTGCTCAAAAGCTCTCCTCTATTGATGCAGGTATTTGGAAAATAGTTTTGAGTTGAAGATCTAATCATTACCAGATTTACCATTATTGGCAAATGGGGTCTGAAGGTCCTACAACACCAATAACAACAATTCATGTGACAGGATTTAAGAAATTCCATGGAGTTTCAGAGAATCCAACAGAAACAATTGTCAATAATTTGACAGAGCACATGAATAAGAAGGGTTTGCCAAAGGGTTTAGCTATTGGGAGCTGCAGCATTCTTGAGACTGCAGGTCAAGGAGCACTTGTTCCACTGTACCAGAGATTACAATCCGCCATTATTGCCAAGGACTCTGAATCTTCAAATTCCAATAGAATTATTTGGGTGAGTTGCCCGTAAACTCTTGATATAAAGCTTCACTGTTTATGCTCATAGCTTTGAGTATTCATTCCTTAATGCTGGTCATTTATGTAATCAAATCCTATTTTGTACCTCTCAGTTAATTTCCTGCTGAACCTGGAGATGTTATGTTACTCTAGCTGAATTATCTTACAAAAAAGAAATAAAAATCGAAGATAGCTCAATCCAAGATTATTCAGTCACATTCCTTGTGAATTTCTGTATACACCAATTAAAGTATACAGTAACTGCAGAGGAACAACCTAACACTGCTCCAATAACTTAAAATAAGCATCATTGACCTTAACATGGATAGATTCTGTGACTACTATAGTATTACTCTATCAAAATCTGCTCATTAAATACTATTAAGCTGTGGAATAGCAATTCCTAGAGTATGATACCTTAACAACTGATTTTTCGCAATTATTAGTGTCTTAATATTAAATTGACTCAATCCATGTTCAGATGTGAAGATCATACTGTTAACAATTTGTTTGTGATTATAGCTCAATGGACTTTGAAGTCAAGTTTCTTAAAAAAAAATAAAAAAAAAGAGCTAGGATGAAACTTATATTGGACTTTCATTTTTAGTACTTTTATGCATTAATTCAAAGGCTGAACTAAAAAGGACGGCGATGAAAGCTTGAGCACCTAAATATCTTGTTGTAGGCATAAGAAGCCGTAGAAAGAATAGTGAGAAAGTAACCAGTTGACTGGGATTCTGCCTTGGTTAGACTCGTATATCATCATTAATTTGAATATATTTTCATTTCTTCATGCCAGCAAGTTATGGCATCTTCTGATTTTTATTTATTCAGGTGCATTTTGGGGTTAACAGCGGTGCTACAAGGTTTGCTATAGAGAACCAAGCTGTCAATGAGGCTAATTTTCGATGCCCTGATGAAATGGGATGGAAACCCCAGGTGAGATTAGAGTAGTGGATTCATTTCAAACTTGCTTTCATCAACAAACCTTTAGAACTGATGTCCAAAGAGTACCTTGACCAAAATTTGCATAATTTTATGTTGCAGAAAGTCCCCATTGTTCCTTCGGATGGTGGCATTTCGCGAACACGGGAGGTAAAATGGACCACTTATATTTCACATCCACTTAATTCCTAAACTAATGTGTACTCTTGAGCTTGGTGTTTAGTCCTAATACAGTAAAATAATGATTACTATTTTAACATAGAAGAGCATTTTTTGGGTACCATTTCAAGTACTTTAAGGTGCTATTTGTTTTGATGGCACTGAAGTTGCTGCTTACTCCTTACACTATAGCCAATTCTCTAATGCTATTCTAAAAATCATTAGCAAATTACATTTTTTGCTCGTTATTTTATCAAAAATCAAAAGTAAGGAGGTATAGAGGAATTTAGTTTTGTGGGGTAGTGCCCCTTCCTGTTGATGGGAGGCATACACAGGTAGAAAAGTAATTTGTATGCGTAGACAACATGAAGAAAACCAATTCATAAAACATGGTTGGTTCTGCTTACTAATAAGAATTCTACCTAACTTTGTGCAGACTTCACTTCCTGTTGAGGAGATCACCAAAGCCTTGGTAGAGAAGGGATATGAAGTTATGGTGTCGGATGATGCAGGAAGGTTTGTGTGCAATTACGTTTACTATCATTCCCTTCGCTTTGCCGAGCAGAATGGAATCAAATCCCTTTTCGTGCACGTGCCACTCTTCGTGACTATAAATGAAGAGACTCAAATGCAATTCGCTGCTTCCTTGTTAGAGGTGCTTGCCTCTATACCTTAGTATATAATTACACTCAGAAAGTGGGAGCTCCTATAATTGTTCTGGTGTGAGTATGCTTACGAAAGTGGATGAGTGTATCTTGAATGAAATATTTACAATAAAAATATTGTATTTAAATGGAAACGGCATATGTGGTAGAGACATTTGCTTTCATTAGTAAATGTTTCTGATTAAAGGTTCCAGCACGTTGTGAAGACAGTTTGACGTCCTCAATGTTTACCTTGTGAATAAATGTTCATTTTCTTTATAATACTTGCTCTTTTTAACCCCCATTATATCATGCTTCTGAATAAGTGTATACTAACAATATGTTGCTGTCCCAGTAAAATTGAAAAATAATATTGCATTTCAGTCAGATGCTCAAGATATTGCTGAAGGCTGAAGCTATTCATAGACCTGATAAAGCAATTTACGATTGAGTTTTATCATTTTCTTATCACTCTATCTTCCCACAGTCTGATAGTTCTTGGGCAGGATGTCCTATTGACTGCAAACTAAATAAGGGAGAAAACACAATTTCACCAATTCAAATCAAATTAAAAAAATAAAATAAAACAAAAGACAGGTAGAAAAATCAAGAACTCGGTTTCCAAAGATTCAGGAAGAAATTCTTTACAATATCTTTTATGGAATCATATATTATGTGTGTACACTTATATCATTTAATCGTTTTTTATAGGCGTTGAATTTTACGGATACAAACATAGGTTTGGGAATTTTTGTATATTAAGTATATAAAATTTTATGTAACTAAAAAATTAATTAATAATTTATCATATAATTTTATTTTTATATATAATAAATATAGATTGATTATAAGATCACATATTACTGAATATTAAATTTACTTAAAATTTATTGTGTATAATCATTAAGATTGTTACATTCTTCAAAGGTTAAATTTGTATGTTATAAAAAATTATTTTGTAATGTAAATATTTTATATTTTCTCGTAGAGTAAGTTGATTCTCTCATTAAAATTGGAAAATAAAAAATAAAAGTAAACTAAGATAAATTGACATAATTGAAGGGGAAAATGTCTGAAAGATGGACAGCAGCAACTTGACGATAGTGACAAGGAAAACAAAAATTAAAGACTGGTCAATAATTTAATTATAAAATAACAATAGATTTATAATATTTATACAATATTTTGTTATAACATTATTTTTTTTATGTTTCTTTCTATTACATTAATTATTTTATCTCATATGTCCTTTTATTTTCTTCCTATTTCTCTTTTTCTCATGGCAATAATACAAAATTATCATGACTAATATTTATTATATAATAAGATATATTTTAAATAAGGTCAAGTATTTAATATATATATTTTAATATACATGTATATTTGGTGAGTCTTGTTAATTTCAATATCTATGTATGTGCGTTACATTAGAAGTTAAGAATCTAGGACATTCTAAAATGAACTGTGTTCAAATTATATAATGAAACTTTTAAATTTTGTCATGTCACCATGATATATTTATGTTGCTTCTCAGATAAAAAATAAAAAAATAAAAACTACTTTTTTTTCTCCTTTTTCACAAGCTATGTGTTCTCTAAACTTACCCTCGACTACAAATAGCTTGAAATAGAGTTTCCCACTCGTAATTTTTAAAAAAAATTTACGGCAAGATTTTCTCCCCCACCCTCTTTCACTTCACTTTTGCTCATAATAGGTAAACAAGTGTAAGAATAACGATTTTGGGTGAATGATGATTTTCTTTTGGCCAATATTATACGTTCTAATACTTGAATTTGTACTCTTGCCTTTACCTTTATTATATAGAAACATAGATGAAAGAGAAAAGGGGAAGATTTATTTCTGATCTTTTTCATTTTAAATTTTTTTAACATATAAATAAAGGTTGGCGTAAAAAGAGAGCATAACAAGACAAATCAATATTTTTATTTTTCTTGCAAGTATGACTTTAAATTAATTTATTTTATATTTAAAATAATTTATAACAAGAGTTTTTTTTAAAAAACTCTTAAAAATAAAATATCTATTTTCCTTAAATTAATTAAAACCAAATATGTCATACTAGTAAATTTGATATGTTAACAAGTGAAAGTGACATATATGTATGTGACGCTTGGAAATTACCCTAAACTATTACTAATTTGCATATATTTATTACTTCATTTTTTTGTAATTGCAAAGAAACTATGAAAAGACATGCATTTAGGTATCATATATATAAATATACAAACTTACATACTAACAAGAAGTTAGAGTTGGGGAAAGATAAATATATGTAGTCATCCATAAAACATACAAGCTACGGGGTACCTACAACCCAAACATGAGAGTTGTCACCATTTAACACTTGACATCAGAATATTAGACACTATATATAGAAACAACAAAAGACTCTCCTATCCTATGTCAACTCTCCAAAGGAAAACACAACTTCTATAGCACCCTTATCTAGCAAGGGACGTAAGTTGGAACAAGTTGTCGCATCATGAATGCAAGGCACCAAAACTTAGGTAAAGAAGCAGCCATGGATCACGGTAGGTAGATACTCAGGATGAAGTATGTTGTATGAATGGTAGTAACTAGTAAGTAGAATTAATAAAGATCAAGGTGTGTTCCTAGCCTGTAGGTTGAGTAGGTTCCACGGTTTAAGAAGTCATTATTCTCAAATGTTAAGACTCTTGTACAAAACTAGCTACATCCCTAAATAGTACATCCACCGACACTATCTCATTTCTTGCTAACACCAAAAGTATATATATACATGCTCATACAAAAATTTCACAAATAACAATTTCTCATGTTCATTATTAGTGCAATTTTTCTTAATTTGTTTACCAAATTGATAGAGACATGGTCAGAGTCCTAATTCATTATCAAAAGGCTCAATGGGTCCAAGCTTAATAGCTAGCACCCAAATAATAATATCATTTTCATCTATCTTAATTCTTATTCAAATTACTTTTTGTACATAATCTTCTTATAATATTTCGTGTGCTTAATAATATTATTCTAATGTTTAATACACACGCATGTCCTACATACGTACAAATTTTTATTTCACTTATCCTTACTTATTTTTTACCTTCTATTTTCTCTAAATTATATTCTCATACCTACTTTTAATAGCATATTTAAAATTATTGAAATACTAATGGTAATTAATTTTCTTTTATTCTTTCCCCTTGAATTCAAACTTTGACATCTCTTTTATAACTCATATTTAAAGATTGCAAATACATTTTATCCGTTGGCATCCCTCTTGCATATACGTTGGCAACAATTTAGTGTATACGTTGAGTTGTTATTCAAATATGGCTTTATTAGCCATTCAATTACCCGATGCTGGTTTAAAGATTTAAAAACTATCTTTTATTGTTAGCCAACGGATTGATCATGCAACACACTATATAAGCTGTGGCAACTTGTGTTTTGACATACTAAGAGTGCTCTTCTCTATTTCTAGCTTTTCTTTCCCTTTCCTTTATTTTTTCTTCTACTTAGTGTTCTCTTGGGTATTGCTTGTGAGGCTCCAACGTGTTTAGCCTCAAGTGCACAAGTTTAAACATACTGCTAGTGTAAACCTTGGAGAGCAAACCGGATATTAGATTGCACCAGAAGTTGAGTGAAATTTGCTTTCAAGACAGTAGTTTTTGCCATAACACAACATTCTTCCTCCGTTATTTCTTACCAAATTTGCATTTCCTTCTCTGATTCAACTTATAATTGGTACTAACATTATTATTTTATTTCCTTCTCTTTTCTTTAATTCTTACTAATTCAATATTTTTACTGTGTCAAATTCATTTAGAATAAGCTTACTCCTATATCCGTACCTATTCACTTCCTAAGTCTATTAATATTTTTATTCTAATAATTCCTCTATGGTATGACCACATACATACATACATATAGGGGGAGACTGACTTGTGAAAATGAGAAGTGTAAATTTAGGTTATATAACCATATATGGATGATCAAGATTTAAAGTCACATGATTACTTAAAAGAGTCATGTGAGATTTAAAAAAATCTACATGACATGTGTGTTTTAATCTTAACCATACATTATAAAATCTAATAGTTAATACTTATATATTATTCTCACGCTCACATAAAAATAGCATTCTACTTGAATGGCCTAGATTTATTTTTCTCATTCTCGCACAAGAAAATCAATCTCTCACAAGATACTCTCTCTCTCTCTCTTAATATATATATATATATATATATATATATATATATATATTAATAAATTAATTTCTTATATCAATTTTCTTTTTATCTGAATTTTTTATTTATTTTTGTCCTTGACCACTACACTCATTTATTATTTCTAATGAGAAAATTTCACTTAAAAATATTCTATTTAGTTATTTGCCTTCTAGAAGTGAACTAAATAGATAATTAAAAAGATAGTTAATATATATAAATGATAAAAAAAAATTCTACTTTTTATACAATCTCTAAAAAGGTAGTTTTTTTTTTCTAATTATTAAAATATGTTTTTAAAAGTTTAAACAAATAGGTCTTTTACATGTAGTTAGTGCTATAAAGAAATTGAGAAAAAAGGTATAATTAGATATTATTGAACATAATTTTAGAAAGTTTCACATTAAATGCTTACAAGATATATATATATATATATATATATATATATATATTGGCAAGAGGATAATTAAACGACAATCAAAATAATTAAGGTTGAATAACCCTTGACTAATAAAACATGAGCAATAAAAATATAATTAAGCCTAAACACAACACAATCTAATCTGTTTAAACTTTAAATAATTGTAGTTTATATACCATCTCGGCATTTTCAATTCTTTACTACTTGATTTGTAATGAAAACAACAACTCCGCATCGTAACCATGGCCTGGAATGCGATTCAAACCACTTCAATGGTTGGACACAGTCACGCACCTAATGGGTAAAAAAATACATTGTGGAAATAATAATGATATATAGACACTTGATCTTATATTACACACACTTATTTGATATATATATATATATATATATATATTTTATTTATTTATTTATTTAATTTTTTCTTCTTATCACTGTCATTTCACCTATTATATTTACATTTTTTTTTTCTATATACCACTTTCTCTAAGTGTTGAATAACATGAGGTGTCCATGCTGTAAAAGAATATAGTATATGAGCCTTCTCGTCCAAATTTCAACAATTTAGTGGGGCAGTTAACAACGGGTTCTTAATGGTCGATATCATTGCTAAGCTAGAAGAAAATCTTAGTGGAGCACCTAAAGAAGATTAGCACACACTCTTAAGATGAGATAAATAGGTAAAATTCACATGCAGACAGAAGCTTCTGGTGTGTCTCAGTGTCTCTACATTTTCCATTATAACACCAAGAAAATCAGAGAAAAACAACCTACGACGGAAAATTTCAGCTTCAAAATCAAGTGGACAGGCAATTGGTGGCTTCAACTTGTCTTCTTTTGCTTCTGACCATCAACTCCAATATCCTGTGATATCACTCCAAAATGGGAGCTGCTGGATGGTCAAACCCATTAAGTCACGCCAAACCATTATAAAATGCATTACTAGAGTTCCACAAACTCTTGTGGTACAAGAATTGACAATTTGGCGAAGTTCGTTCACAGGTAGCCACATGTTTTGTAGTTTTTATAAATGGTTCGGTGGTGGATTCCATGGCCTCAAGCTCTAATTAATGAGTACTTCAGGTCAAGGAAATAATTCTTATCTTTTCCCTTCCAGCACGGGTATAGTCTCAATTTACACTGTCTACACAGTGAGATCGATGCAACACAAGGCGTGAACAAGGGAAAGAAATAATGTAAAGGCCAGCTTCGATCATGTTAATAATCTTTAATTACACTTTTTTTTTTCAAAGAGAAGTTTAAACTGTGCTTTTATTCATTTTTATTTAAAAATCGAGATTGTCTAATTTATGCCAAGTAAAAATGAGGTTAAATAATCATATCAAAAATGATTGGTACAATTCTATACGTGCTTAAAGATGGTTAGTATAACATAAAGAATTATATCAATCATCTTTGATGGGGTGAGTTAGACAACCCCTTAAAAATTATGTTCTCTTCAGACAAGAAATTAGTATGTATTATATTTTGGTTTTTTATAATGTATACGTATATGTTAGTAGTGATAAACAATTATAAATAAGTTTGAGTGTACAACTTCTAATTAAGATTTTTAATACTTATTTTTTTTATGTGTGTATAATGGTGATAATGAAATTTGAACATAAGATCTCATGTAAATTATTCAAATCTCTTACTATTAGGCCGACTCTAGTAAATTTTTTCCATAGTGTTAATTCTAAACATTGTATTATTGATTTTATGGATTTAATAAATAAAATGATGTTTCAAATATTTATATAATTATCTCTATAACTTCACTTAGAATCTTCATTTCATCATCTTAAGTTCAAAAGCAATAGCAGAGTTTGAAACTTGTTGCCTATAATTAATATGAAAGTCACAAAAAGGAAAAAAAAATTAAAAAACTCAGTTCATATTAAAGTGAAATAAAGTGTATATATTAATCTCTTAAAGAGAAAGGAATGCAATTTTTAAAAGAAAAAAAAATGAATGATATAATTTAAACTTCTCTTAAAGAAGAAGAGTGTAATTTATTCCTAAAATTTTATAGTTTTTTATTACAAACATTTCAAAATACAAAATATGATTATTATTTTTTTAGATTATGAATATTAAAAGGAAATTATTTTAATTTTATCAATATATATACATACATGCATACATACATATACATACACACACACACACTCTCTTATGAGTTTTGATACAGAATGTGTTATAGCTGTATTGTTTTTATAAGTTTAATTTGATACACTATTAATGTAAAAAAATTACATTTAATTGAATAATATATTAAATATAAATTTTAAAATAGTTATAATAAAAGCTAATAATTTTCAATAATAGGACAATTCAAAATTAGTTAATTAAAATTATTTTATAAGTACATTTCAACAAAATTTTATTTTTATTTTTATGCTAAATTTTACTTTTATACTAATATATATTTGGATTCTAGCAATGCTTTAACATAGAAACAAATTATATTGGACAATACTTCCTTTATTTCTTTTATACCTTTAAATGTATAATACATAAATTAAGAAAAATAATTAATCTTTTCATTAATTATTAAAATTATTTGTAATTTCTTAATATGTTTTATATTTCTCTTATTTATTACTTAAACAGTTCATTAACTTTTGTTTCTCTTTTTAAATAAAGATATAACTTAAAGGCTAAATTACTAATTTGATTCTTAAACAATTGGGTCATACTATTATTAAAAGATTCAATAAGCTCCCATAATTTTTAAAAATGCTCCAATGTTATTCTTTTTATCTAAAATAACGTCGTTTTTGGTCTAATGTTACACTAAATGTTGTGAAAAACGTAATGAAAAACAATGTTGTTTTGGATGAAAATGGTAATATTAAAGCGTTTTTAAAAATTATGAAACTTAATTGAACTTTTTACAAATAGAGGGACATAATTGAATAAAATAAATAAATTAAATGATCAAATTAGTAATTTAACCTAACTTAAAAATAATGATTATTGTTATCTTAAAATTTTTAAAAAGGAAAATAAATAAATTAAAACATTTTTTTCTTTAAAAGTAATAAATAAAACGAAACACAGGTAGGATTAACAAACTGTATTAATACAGTAATACTATATTATTGGTCACGATGGATTGAGAAGAAGATAAAGAAAATGAATGTTAATAGAGCCTAAATAAATTAGTTCTTTACTCTAAAGACCATTCTAGCCACTATAAGTGCTTACACACTATTTTTAATTAACCTGTATTTTAGTATATACATTACATAAAATAAATATTTATTTTTATAAGATTAAAATTTATAATAAATAAATATATTTAATTTTATAAATTAAATTATAAATAAAATCATAATTAATAAATATCTTTAAATATATAAATTATATTTTGAATTTATGATGAATAATTTAAATGTAGTATAACATTATGTTTTAACTAGTGATAAATTCTTTTTAAAAAATTATTAAAATTTAACTTAGAGATAGAAATTAAAAAAGGGTAAATTGAAATAAACGGTTAAGAATATTAATATATAGATAAAGATAAAAAGAAGATAATTAGATATAATTAAAAAAAGAAATTATTTTTTACTAGTTATGGTTGTTGACAATGAAATGAATATCCAAAAGAAAGAGAAAAAAAAATAAGAATGTGTAATTGAGAGAGTGAGAAAAACAAGAGTTTCACTCTCCAAATTATGTATTATAATTTATAATTAAATAGTAGATCAGTGTCATTATCTTATAGAAAAAACAGGCTATGCATTAACAGTGTAAAATAGTTTTACACTGTCATCTAATCGCAAACCACCATTTATTGTAAGTTTGTTAACTTTTATAATAAATACTTTAAAAGTCATATCAACAATAATTTCTAATTGATTAACAGTGTAAAACTTTTTACTACTGACAATGTATGAACATTAAACTATATCTTATATCCACGGTCTAGTTATCCTTACTTTCACCCCACACATTGTCCGTTGCTTACTTTCACCCTCCTTTTATTACTTTGACTTGATCATATTTTACAAATTATCAAGAAATTTATGGAAATATCTAGTTAATTAGTTGCCACTTTATACTAGTATTTGATTTGAGTAACAACACATTTTTTGACATATTATTTATTATTGAATAAATTTTACGTAAAATAAAACTCATTAAAAACATATTTGTTTAGAAACTAAAAATATAAGGTTAATTTGATATAGGAAGAATCATTTTGCATATCTATGTATTTGTAAAATAAAGAACTAATTTAATAATTTATAAATGACATTTTAGGAACTAATTTATAAATGACATTTTAAAAACTATAAATGACGTTATACTACAAAACGTGTTTATAAAATGAAATTAATTTAAATATACTAACACATCTAATTACAAATTGTCATGTATTGTAAGTTTAGTTTACTTTTATAATAACTATTATAAGAGTCATGTATAACATAATCTTTGTTTGATAGTATAAAATTTTTTACACTAACAATATATAGAAATTAAACTTTCCTAAAATAAAGAACTAATTTATATTACAAATATAATAGGAAGAGTCATTTATGTATCTATGTATTTGTAGTTCCTATCAATATAAAACAATTATATCTGTATATTTTTGTTTCTGATTTTTAATTTTTAATATCCCTAATTATTGTCAATTTAAAAAAAAAAAGTTTCAAGACACTCATCTAGTATAAGAGACCATCTCTAACTATTATGTGTGTGCATGCGTATACATGTGTATGTATATAATGTATTACTAATATGTTTCTATTTTTTTGAAGGAGTATATTAATAAGTTATAGTTTAAACTTGTTAATGAATTTAATATCTATGCATTAATAGTGTAAAAAATATTTATCAACCAATCAGAAACTATAGTTGGTGTGATGTTTATAGTCATTATTATAAAAATCAACAAATTTATCATACATAATGATTTGTAATTAAATGATAGTATAAATATCCTTTACACTATCACTGCATATACTATTTACTCTTTATTAATAGTAATTTTTTAATATACTCCATTTAAGAATAAATAAGAATATAACATCTAAAATTAGCTACTTGTTTTTTAAAACAAATATATTAATAAGTTACATCTTTTCATTTATTAATATGCTGCATATACACCATTTGCTTATCAAAAAAAAAATACTACATATACACGTAAAATTCATATTCACATATATAACTTCGTGGCCTAATAATCCTGTATCTAGTTTCGTTTTTGACAAGGTTAAAACTGCAATTTTTATTTTTATTTTTTCTAGTGGTAATAAATATACATCCTTTGTTTGATCACTTTTGTCTAACACCAAACAACACCATCTTGAGGCTTTAATGTTAATGGATTTCCCTCTAATAGGCATAAAAGCGATGGTGTTGTGAGTGTCTGCACAGTTCCATAGGCCTTCCAACAAAATGGGTTGGCCAAAATCTTGCCCTGCGCAGGAAGCAGTTCCACTTCAGATAGCGTGAGGTTTGTGCATGGAACAGAATCGCTGCACGCAAAACGCATAGGCGGGGATCTCACATCATAAGTACCCTTTATGTTTGAGTATGAAACATTGGAAACTGAAACCGCATAGCTCTGGTTGTGGCAGTGCTTGGAGGGGCAGTAGTATTGGTCTATGATGATTGGGTTACGGACACTGTCCATTTGAATATTATTGAAGATTACCTTGGACACTGCTCCTCTTCCACCTTGCCATGTTTTGATCCGAACCCCATTATCAGAATGCTTAATAACTGAATCGCTAACTGTTATGCTGGAAACACAAGCTCGCGAATTGTAATTTCCTAGGCTGCCAATGCTGCAACAAAGCATGATACAGCTTGATTATGACCCAGTTTAGATAAACTTCTCAGTATGTAAAGAAAATAAAAAATAAAATGAATCAGACTTTTTTTATAAGTTAAAAACAACTTTTGAGAAAAGTTAGATAAAAGAGTTTCTAACTTTATATAAAAGTTGAAGTGTATAAGTTAATTTTAACTTTCTATAAATGAAGTATACAAGTTAATTTTAACATATGAAAAAAAAATGTAATTTAATTTACCTTCTGATTTTCTTCTCCTGTAAATACTTATTTAAAAGTCTATTCAAACATAATTTGATATAATCTATGGTCGACAGGTGTGAAGGTAAGGGCAAGGCCATTACATCCACTAGTTAAGAGTGGATGCACCTTACCTTATTCCATGACTTGGACCGCATGTTATATTCTTTATGTCCACATTATAACACCCAGCACCAATGGACACGCAGTCATCACCTGCGAACAGGGATGCCAAGGTTGAAAAACGGAGGGCCTAATAGAGCACGTAGGAAAAACATGGTATAATTTATAGAATTACCATTGGAAATGACTGAATTGTAAATACTGACATTATTTGTGTTCTCAATGTGAATTCCATCGGTGTTGGGACTTAGAGCAGGTGACTTTATGATAAGCTTTTCAACATGGACATTTTGGCAATCATCAAATCGGAAATGGAATTTAGGACTGTTCATGATTTTCAGTCCTTCCACTCTCAAATTGGAGCTGATAAAGAATCTGATGGCCTGCATCAGAGGACTCAAAATTCAATGACAACTTTTCAAGTTACATGCAGTAAAATTCAATGACAACAAACAAGATTTTAAGAAACGGTTTGCAAATGTGATTTTGGACACAACGTTAAGGTTTCTGGAGTTTCCACGACCACATCGTGACTGCAGCTGTGACACTATCAGCCACATTTATCCACAATATCAAGGATGTGACAAAACCACAACCGCAACCGTAATTTAAAACCTTGCTTGACAGGATTCAAATTCAACTATATATGTGACTTACCGCTGGCCTATCACTTGGACCAAGCTGTTTTGTCCCATCAGATCCCTGTTAAATCTAAAAATAAGTAATAGAACACCAGCAAGAGTGGCATCAAAAAGTAAGAGACATAAGAAAATGTTTACCTTGTGTGGTTTGCAAGGGAGATTCCACCATTTCTCTCCTCTGCCATCAATAAGACCACTTCCCTGCATTAACATGCCGTTTATTCTATAGAAAACCAGCCATTGTTTCTTGCTGCTATTCAATGGCCATGAATCAGGTCCATCCGGGGGGCAAATAGTACCATCAACCTTTTAGTAAGTCCAACAAGAAAATATGGGAAGAAAAAACTATCAAAATTTAACCAAAAGATTAATAGTAACATAATCAATATACATACATATTATTATTTACTATAATGGCATACAGTAGCATATCAACATTACCTTAAAAGTGAGATTAGAATTGCAAGGCCCTGTGAATATAGTAGACTGTATCATGAAGATATAACCATTTGGAACAAGAAGAGTTCCTGATTCTTCGGCATGACATGCAGCATCCCAGGCTAACTTAAATGCTTGTATATCATCTGAGACACCATCCCCAACAGCACCAAAGGATTTTACATTGAAAACAAAAGGTCCATTGGCACTTGGGCTATTAGCCTCAGGTGTTGGAGAAGTTGGGAACGAAGTACGTGACATTGGAAGCCATTGCTTCCCGTTTGCATGACTACTGTGAAGTTTGCTATGAATTGTGGGAAAGAACAAACATGTGATGAAAATTAAGAAAAAAGTGATTCTCTGCAATAACATGTTTGGTTAAGGTTCTAGCTAACTAAGATGACAAATGAAGTGGGAATATATTTGGCTATTTATAGTACAATATGCAATTTTAAGTGCTACCATCTCGCTAGGCATATAACCCAACTAACACAACGTTTGGTCAGATATAGGTCATTGGCTAGACATAGTGATGGTAATCATGGTATAGAGAAGCATGGCACACAGACGTTAAAACAAGGTCAAGCAGTAAATTGTACAAACACAATAATCACTACTGCAACTTGCAAGAGATCACAAGTGTCAAGCAGAGAATATTGCTGAATGAAGTCACTTATGAACTAGCTAGCAATCAGAGAGCTTAGTGGAATCAACTTTTCTTGTGGATGTGTTTTGAGTCTGACATTATATATTATAATATTAATAATGGCACAAAACCGACCAATTACATTTAGGGAATTGAGAGTGGCACTCTGATGCAGCATGTTGAGTCCACAAATGTGGAAATTGGGACACAACGAATGACTTCCTCAGGGGACAAGGTTGAGAGGAAAAGAGGAATAGCATGGGGTGATAGGTGCTTTGTTGCTCTTCCTGTTGTCCTCACTCACTCTCAGGTTCAGCTCATTGAAGAAACTAAATACAACAGTTTTGGTACCAACAATAGCAAAAGCATCATCGTGAGAACATATAGTTGCCCCCAGGATATCAAAAGCTTAAAGAAATTACTACAAAAACAAATTGTTAGTGTATTTTAGTCTCTTCATGTGGTCCCTTCTCAATGGTGTAGTTGACATGAAGGATGAGAGGTGAGGGATGGAGGATGAAGGGTGATTGGCAAGTTAGCGATAGAAACAATTTTAGCATTGGGTAAATAAATAATAACAAAGAGCACATGTCATGTTCTACATTTGTTTGCCTTTTTAGTGGTATATAAGGTTTACTTCTTTTACAAGACTACCAAATATAGAACATGATGTCAAACAGTGAAAATTCTATAAGCTTTTTGTGGTTAAAGGACTGAAAACAAACCCTTGCCACGACTGTGAAGTGGCCAGCTCACTAGACAGGACACTTATTCAGGAAAGGGTCAACCAATCAGAACCAATTGTTTCATGTAAACAAGAATAACTGATTTTTCCACACCTTAATTTTAAACTCATCTTAGATCTTACTCCCCTCCTAGTCTATTTTTCTTTTATGTTATATCACTGGTAGCATGTGTTACATTTTCGCTCTTCTTTCCCAAAATATATACACTCCAATGGTGTGAAAAAATCTTTTTGGCCGCAAAACACCGTATTATCAGTAGGTTCTTTTTTCAGTTGAGATCCTCCTATTTGTGCTTGTGCTGATATCATTCTGTGCCCACTCTAGTTTAATTTACCTAAACTGAGTTTAACTATATTGTTGGGCTTTAGCCATTCCTAAACCATTGACATAAGCTTAAAAGCTAACAATGTTCCGTGGAGAGAAAATCGGTAGATAATTATGTCTATATCTTTGGGTGGTAAATGATTATGCTCTCAAGACTCAAGTGGCCGTGCAGTGGTGTATCAGAGAGAAAACACCAGTCAACCATAAGATAGGCAATTCAATAACGGATGACATACACCTTACTTTGTCTTTTAAATGTACTATTTGCTTTGAACGAACCAGACCTGCCTTTCAATCAAGTTCAATTCAAAATTGAGTTAATGAAATTCAGGTTTTGTTAAATGCTAAATGAACTTTGATTTGTTGAATTAGAGATATTAAATTAAAATATAAGATAAATGAAGTATTTTGTTAACCAGGGGAAAAAATAAGGACAACTGAAATATTAGAGATCCAGTGATCTTTCTACATGATTCTTCTATAACAATACAGAATAAAGTCTCCACATAACCATATAAAAGTAACAGACACTTATTGAATATAGTTGCCATTTCTTCTGAAGCTTTGGGCTCCTGCTTTCGGCTGCAAGCACCTCTCAGTCGCGGCAGATGTTAACCATGTTCTAGTGTAATACATGCACCATGTTGAAATAGTAAAATTCAAACCGAGTACGAAAAAATACAGCAGTTAAGATTACAAAAAATATAAAATGACTAGTTTAGAGAGACTTGTAAGCTGCAATTCTCCTCCAGACGAGGGACGTGCAGCTTGACTTTGTCTCGTTATGTCGCTAAAGATTAGCCACACAGACAATTGACATCCCCATGCAGAGCATAACTAAATTAGCCAATCACCCATCATTGTATTCACAAATACCAACACTGGTTTAACATACGACACTTGTCTTCTATTCGATGTTACAGTCTGCTGCTAAACGGGAAACACGGTTTTCTTCTGAATACCCATCGAGTGTTGGGTAATATTGAGTACCATATATCTCTAAATCAGTTTTTACTAGGCACCGAAATACAAGGATACATAACGGAACAAATTTCATTTCATAAACAGGGATACACGGAACATTCATTATGGAAACGACACTTTGCAGTTTTGTTACATTTTCACATTATCACAAGCCAAGAAACGGACACTGCTTCCTCGCATGCTCCGGAATCAATTTCACCAAAATCTCAACTGGGACTCCCTTCAGTTCTGGTACAAAGGTGGCAACAACATCCAGAACATCAGCCAGAACTATAAACTAATGATATGGAAAAACAGACCATTTATATAAACAGAATAGCCTTTTAAAAAATTATCATACCATGAGATTTGAAATTGAACAATGGTGGAAGAAAACGACCATTTGGCAAGCGAGTGTTTGGATCACGAAGTTCATCAAAGAAAGGATGGGTCAAGGCATCTAACTGCACCCGATAAAGTAAAAACACATTATATAAAACTTCGAAGGATGAGAAACATTACATGATGAAGAAAAGCAGAAAGCACTATTTTACAAATTAGGTGGATTGAAATTAGAATTAGAAAGGCCTGCTAAGATGTCAAATATACTCACAGCTGTGCACCGCAAGTTAGGGGAGTATTGTAGTAGTCTTGATACCAAATCAACAGCTTCTGGAGGCATGCGCTTGTGAAAGATCTGGAAGGAGCAAATCAACAAATTTATCAGTGTGGTGAGCCCAACAAGACAAATTACTAGATATATTAGTATGGTCACCATGGTGAGCTACAGTATAAAACACAAAATGCTACTAAATTTATTTGTGATACCTTGTGCCATGGATGTGCTTTAATCTGTGGGAATTTAAATTCCGTATAGTTAGGATTCATGCACTTGATCTCTTCCCTTGTTGGAGTTCCCAGAACCTATCAAAGCAACAAGTGAATAATTTACATGTTAAGATACCGACATGTTGTTGTAAATAAGCAAGTCTACCCATCAAATTGATCAGTGGATCAGTGATTCAAACAAGGAATCACCAAGTAAGCTAATTCAGCCTAAAAGTTAAAAGGTTAAGCAAAATAAATGATCAACAAATCATCATCCATTGCATTATGATTTTACAAATAAATTGAGTTAATTAAACCATTCAAGTATACCTATATGAAAGATAGATTCAATGGAAACTAGAAAGCTAACCTGTGCAAATGCATGGAAAAACATGAAATTTGTTTCAAATGGTCCATTTTTTTAAGAAATTACAAAATCCCGACAGTTGTGAGAATTGACAAATGCCTTTCAAGAAAATACCTGAACTGCCAGAACTGACACTGGGCAAGAAAAAAAAATCACAGAATTATAACATTTGGCATTGGAGCTGGACAGACTTAATATATTTATAGATAAGGCAGACATAGCACAAATAACAATAAAATAATCAGAAAGACTACCTTGATGATCTCAACAAGCTGATCAACTCCACTCTCACCAGGGAACAAAGGCTGGAAAAATAAAAACAAACAAATTTATTACATATACTAAATCACAGAATCAAAAGAGCTTCCATCAACAACCACCTACCTGTCCAAGCAGAAGTTCAGCCAATACACAACCAACTGACCAAATGTCAATAGCTGTAGTATATTCAGTTGCTCCAAATATAAGCTCAGGTGCTCTATAATATCTAGAACATATGTACGATATATTTGGTTCTTCTTTTACCTGTCAAAAGTCAGAACAGACAAGGTGAAGATAAACTCATACCACCACCCAGACAAATGAAGTTCCAAGAGAAATGGTTGAAGGTAGAAAAGACCGAAACACACACACACATACATAAAACATACCAAGACTTTTGCACTTCCAAAGTCACATAATTTAACCTGGTGGGTATGTGGATTAACCTGCATAGAAAAACTTCCAGTTAGTATTTGCTAACTAATGGTCATGAATTTCCAGAGTTTGAACTAGCGGCTTTTGACCAGATAAGTAAAATAGAATACATACTAATAAATTTTGAGGCTTGATATCCCGATGGCAGACTCCAATGCAACGATGAATATAAGATAGTGCCCTAAAGATCTGCAATATATCAAGAAAACAGATACAACCTCAGCAAGATAAGAAATGAATACAGGAAGGACAACACTGAATATATCTCTACACTACATTTACCAAGCCACCTTAGCTTTCATAATAGAAAAATACACAAATTCACAGCCAACTCAAAATAGAATCAAATGAGCAGAGTGTTGTGTGCAACTAATAATCAAACTTTAAGCTACTGGAATCCAAAGGTCAATCAACAGTACATAGCAGCAACTCTTAACAAGAGAATTAACGCCACTTGAACAACAACTGCATGGTTTAAGATTTATCTTGCAGTTTAAATGCACGCTCCCATATTTGAGCAATAATTCCGAGTGCTAGAAAATAATCCAAAACATTAACACAGCCGTTTTCCAAAATACAACTGACAAAAGGATCATGACAAAACCAGACTATCATGATTAAGCATACCTGGTATGTATAGAGTTTCACATATATCAGTGGCATCCGTTGGTTCAACTTGTTGTAATGTTTGATCACTCGATTAACTGTTTCAGGAACATACTCAAGTACCAAATTAAGGTAAAGTTCATCCTTTTCAGTGGTTGAAAAGAAACAATGCTTCA
The DNA here is from genome assembly GCA_004329165.1 of Spatholobus suberectus. Lineage (NCBI taxonomy): Eukaryota > Viridiplantae > Streptophyta > Magnoliopsida > Fabales > Fabaceae > Spatholobus > Spatholobus suberectus. Next base: position 7,430,874 of record CM014732.1, read on the forward strand.
AAGAGACAACGTTTGGGTGGTCAAGAAGGCGCATTGTTTGCAGCTCCCGATTTTTATACCTCTTGTCTTGAAGAACTTTTTGATAGCCACAGTTTCACCAGTCTCCAAGCATTTAGCCTACAATTATACAAAAATATCAGCATAAGGCATCACATATCACTCTGTTTGAAAGGCTAAACAAATACATCATCCAGTATACTGAATAAGAATCCATACCTGGAAGACAACCCCAAATGATCCATGCCCAACAATCCGCTCTGCCATATAGCTTATAGTCTGAAATATCAAAAAAAAATATATGGTCAATTAATATAGAAATAAACATAATTTAAAAAGGGAGAAAATGAATTGTGAAATATGGTTAAAGAAATGTGTAGACGAGGATTAAATTCTACTATATGGTAATTGCATATCCCATTAAGCTCCATCAGCCAGTAAGTATTTGGTGAGGATATTTGCCAATAATAAGACACAACAAAAACATGTTGAAGACAGAAAATAGTTGAGTGACTCACAGTATAAAGATTCAAGTTAGCAGGCATTACAGCTGGCATAATACCCAAATCTTGAGAGGTAAAAAAATAGCTTTCAGGACAAATACAGTAAATCTCATTTTAAATGTCAATACTCACAGTATTATAAATGACAGGGAAAAAAAAGATATTTAACACCCAATTAATAACACCAAACTAAAGCATTAATTGCTTATCAACTTCCAAGTACCAATATGCCAGCAGAGCAAATGAGACAGTACAGTAGTCAAATTTTTTCAAAACTACTTTCCAATTTCTACAGCACAGTACATGTTAGTGGAAAAAGAAGAGAGAGGGTATACCTGCTTCGGCTGACCATTTCTACCCCCAATGGTAGTAACAATGATATGTCCTGTCTCCGTTTCATTACCATGAACCACCGTGGCTTCCATTTCCTACAAGATGAAGCAAGCTGTAAGCAACAAGGTCTCAAACTTAAAAAAATTTAAACAACAAAAAATCAACCCCCCAAAAAGAATACTGTGCTGAAAATGAATAGTGTCTAACATACTTTATCATCCCTAATTTTCATATCATTCATCTCCTCTGGCAATCTATCAACACCACTGGATTCTCTCATGCCTGATGTTGGTGCCACACCAACCGACGCCATTTTGCACCAAACTTCACTGCCTTCCTCGCTATTTTAACAGCTTAAACCCAATCACTTACCTCCTGGAATTAATAGCACACCAAAATCAGACCTTTACTTTTTGCAGTATTACGGTGAAATTTTTTTGAAATATACGGAAATGGAAATTGAAGCCAAAACAGGGAAGTAGCATCTTCCACACACAGAAAACATTATAATTTAAACAAAGAAACAGAAACCAAAAAAAAATGTAAATGCCTTTTATTTGCGGAAATTACTGAAGAACATCAGAGATCCATCTAACGAACATCACAAATCCAATGGGAAACCCATCGTTGCATCAGTAATCTCATGGTTAAAACCAAACAAAAATATCCCAAACAAAAGGACCTAACGATCCTCGTAAATTAATATAGCAAATCGAACGCGAAATAGAAGACCCGATCTAAATACATAAAACTAAATTAACAAAAGCTTGGTGTGAGGAAAAAAAGAATAGCGGTTAAATCCGAAAGAAAATTAAAAAAAAAATTGAGAAAACGGCAGAAAGAGGAAAAACGAAAATAGAGGAAGAGAAGGTACCTTTGATGGCATGAATAGAATGTATGTATTGAAAAAAAAAAAGGGAGTGCTGTGAGGACAAGGAAGTTAGAGTTAGATGGATGTGTGATGGGTTATTCTATTCTTTATGGAATTGTGTGAGCAAAACAGTGCTTCTGCTTTTTTGTGTGGTGTATTGTACTATAATGCGCTGGTGACAGCCAAAGAAGAACACTGTTTTATTTTAACTTTTATTTTAAAAAAAAATTAAATATGTTTTTGTATTTTAAAGTATGATATAATTGGTTTTAGTTTTAAAAAAAAAATCTTTAAATAAATTTTTTAAATATTAAAAATATCCTTATTAGATTACTGTGCTAAATTCTGTTTAATTTTTTTATTAAATAATGGTCACATAGCTTCCAAATAAAGTATTTTATTACTAGAAGTGCCTAGTGATAATTTTTAATAAAAATTATATAATTGCTTTTGTTAAAAAAATCTGTAGTTTAGGATTAAACATGTAATAATTTTATTTAAACAATATGTTACTTATATGACCTAGACATAACAATTGACATATACAGCCACATTAATGGTGAATGTGATTCTGATGTGGTCATCATTTAACAGAAAAGTTAAACAAAGTTTAGTGTAGGGATCTAATTATGGTATTTTTAATGTTTGAGGGACTGTATTCAAGAAAAAAAAATCTAGGAACTAAAATCAATTCTGTCATATTTTTTAAGGACAAAAACATATTTAACCCTTAAAAAAATGTACATTTACAGATAAAATAAATGAGAGAATAGACTATGCACTGACAGCGTAAAAATTTGTTTACACTGTCGTCCAATCACAAACCACCATGTATGGTAAGTTTGTTAACTTTTACAATAATTACCTTAAAAATCATAACAACGGTGATTTGTGATTGGTTGATAGTGTAAAACTTTTTATACTGGCTGTGCATAACCATTAAACTCAAAATAAATCCTTAAATTAAATGTTATATTGAATCTTAACGTTTTTAAAGAGTTATTTATTTCTTAACTTTAGTATTTGTAGGAGCTTTCTTTTTATCAGAGTATTTTTAAGATTTTTTTATATTTATTTTAAATTAAATTTTAGTAGTTTATAAAAATAATTATTAATTATTATTTTAACATGTGCAATGCACATTATAAATATCATTTTATATAACTAAAATTTATAATAAATTAGTATTTTAATCTATACAATGTACAAGATAAATGTTTATTTTATATAACTAAAATTTATAATTAATAAATAAATACTAAAATATATCCACCCTATATATTGTATGTTAAAAGCATATTTGAATTTTGCAGATAAAATATATATTTTCGAAATTGGTTTTTTATATTTAGTTACAACTTGTTAAACCGTTCAGTTAATATTAAAAGCATAAAAGGATATACTATATGCATGTTAGGAGAGTGAAAACCACCTTTTCATAAAAGGAGAGTATTCAAATGAAAGTGAATGTGAGGGAGAGTGGAGAGATTGGAGGCCTCCCACATCGACTAGTGATAAAGCCAAATTAGTGTATATAAGTGGGGGGACAACCCTCACATTACAACCCGGTTTTGTAATGTTGAGTTAAGCCCATAACCCACAATCTAAAATGGTATCAGAGCCTATCTTAGCGATTATTTTTGGGCCTATCGAGCCACCCACTATCAGGTCATTATCAAACCACCCGCAAATGTCCAATACTGCAAACTTCACGCTCAAAATGTCTAGTTCTTAACGTGAGGGGGGTGTTGAAGATCCCACATCAACTAGTGATAAGGCTAAATTAGTGTATATAAGTGGAGGGACGCTCACCTTACAAGTCGGTTTTGTAGGGTTGAGTTAGTCCCAATCTCACATTCTAAAACCTGACCCGCCAAGTGAAACCGGTAGTTTCTTGGTCACGACTAGTTAAAGCTAAAGTTCCATTAAAGAGCGTTTCCACGTGGTAAAACCTCTTCAAGGAATATAAGGTTTTCACGAGGTTGATCTTGAGTTGTCATCCACACATGAATACCTTCGTTTAAGAGAATATTTTTAGTGTAGAAAGTCTCGAATTCAGGATCTTCTACTATGCGAATTTCTTGAGAAACGAAGTCATAGGCGCGTAGGTTCAGGGCCAGACCGACTACTCCAAGAGCACTCATTCATAAACCAGTTACTGGTACAAATAACATAAAGAAATGTAACCAACGTTTATTGGAAAAGCAACCCCAAAGATTTGGGACCAAAAACAGTTAGCAGTAACCATTGAATAAGTTTCTTCAACCGTTTTGGTCCCAAATCTTTGGGGTTGCTTTTTCCAATAAATGTTGGTTACATTTCTTTATGTTATTTGTACTAGTAACTAGTTTATGGATGAGTGCTCTTGGAGTAGTCGGTCTGGCCTTGAACCTACGTGCTTATGACTTCATTTCTCAAGAAATTCGCATAGCAGAATATCCTGAATTTGAGACTTTCTACACCAAAAATATTCTCTTAAACGAAGGTATTCATGTGTGGATGGCAACTCAAGATCAGCCTCATGAAAACCTTATGTTCCCTGAGGAGGTTTTACCACGTGGAAACACTCTTTAATGGAACTTTAGCTTTAACTAGTTGTGACCAAGAAACTATCGGTTTCGCTTAGTAGGCAAGGAATGCTCGACTTATCAATTTATCTGGTAAACTATTAGGGGCCAGGTAGTCCATGCTAGATTAATAGTATTTTAGGCCGAAACAATGAACTTTTTTGAAGTGACTCATTTTGTACCTGATAAATTGATAAAAATATAAAGAGGGATATTGATAAAAAATAGTAATAATAATAACCATATCAACAATAATATTTATAATAATTATTAGACAATTAGCAAACAGAAGGATTAAATTATTGTGATATAATAAAAGTATTAAATAAGTAATAATAAACCATAACAATAATATTCAAACATTATTATTATTATAGCTTATGCCTTATTTTAATTTAAAATTCGAGCATCTAAATAAAAAATTAAGTGAATAATTGTAATATTATTTAAATATTTTCATTTACAATAACAAATTTATAACTATTGTTTTGATATAAAATAAGAACATTACTTAAATTTCTTTTAACCATTTTTAAATAAAATCAACACCCTTGCAGGTATTATTTGAAGGCCAAAATTACAATACTAACTACATATAATTTTGGAGAAACTCTAAAGTCAAATATGAATCTAAGAAATAACACAATTAAAAGAGTAAAAAATTATATTTTCACTATAATTGAAGCATAAAATATAAAAAAAAAATATTTTTATAAATATATTATAAATTTGTGAGAATATAATGACATAAATATTTATTTATTTAATTTAAATACTAAAAAAAATTAGAGGAATTCAAATGATTTAACCTTTTATTTTTTGAATTAATAAAATGCAAAGATAAATTTAAAAAAAAATTTGATAACATATTTTAATTTAGAATTTAGAATTACAAATAAATATGTCAATTTATAAATATTTAATAATTAATTAAATTTTATAAAATAATAATATGTGTATTTTAAAAAATACAAGTATAAAATTATTGTCAATATTGATGACAAGTCACACTTTCTGTAACTCACTAAGGTTGGCATAGTGGTGAGGCGTTGAAATAATATGCATAAGGCCTTAAATTCTAATTTTAGTATGACCATTGTACACAAAAAAAAAGTCACACTTTCTGTGAAGGATTAAATAACACTTTATGAAGACTTTTCAGTAATTGAAATTCATTAGTATTAAACAATTTAATATTAAAAATAGAATGCATTTATTACAATAATAAAGACTTTTCAATGACCCATTCCCATTTTAAAAATGCATTAAATAATTGTTGAAAATAGAATACATTAATTACAATAATAAAAACTTTTCAACTACTCATTAAACAATAAAATGTAGATTGAAAAGTCTTCTATTTGGAAAACGCATTAAATACTTATTATTTCTTTTTCATATCTTTAAATGTTTAAGGTTAATGCACATAGATTAAGAAATATTTGATGAAAGTGAAATATTATTTTATTTAGACTAAAATGTACTTATTTAATACATTAATCCTTGATGCTACACCACTAATAGTGGAATATTAAATAATGGTATATATATATTTTTAAAAAGCATTAATCAGACTTTAAAATTCTAAAACATCTAAAAATATAAATAGGAGGTAGAAAATGTTACAAATAAAATGCATAAATTGCACGGTTCAAGACCTTTTAGTGATCCATTAAATAATAGAATGTAGATTATGGAAATGTACCAAAAGCAAAGTAAACTTCCTTTCTTTATAATATAAAATACCATAAAAATACTATTTTAATTATTTTCAAAATTAAAAATAAAAAGTGAACACAAATATTCTTTTATTATATTTTTTTTCACCTGGTCTTTTTATTTAAAACATAAAATTTATAAGCATAATAAATAAATGCATAATAACTAATAAATGAATGTATGAATTTAAATATTCAATAATAAAACCATTAATTTCCCCTAATACGTAATAATGAAAAAAAGAAAAAGAAAATATTTTATAAAGAGGGCATTAAAAATTCCCTCTCTATTAAATATTCTAGAAATTAATATAATTTATTAAATAAATTAAAAATAAAATAATTAAGAAGAAAATATTTGAAGTGTCTCTAATTTGGAAGGATTTTTTTATTTTTATTTTTAATTATAAAAATATTGTTTTATTTTCACTATAATTATTTTAAAAATTAAAAATAAAAACAGTGAAAACAAAATATTGTTTTTATTTTATTTTTTGCATTTGATATTTTATTTAAAAAAATTAAATTTCATAAATATAATAAATGAATGTTTGAATTCAAACACTTTTAATTATAAAAATATTATTTTATTTTAATGTTAATTATTTTAAAAATTAAAATTAACATTAGTGAAAATAATATACTATTTTTATTTTATTTTTTTTCATTTTATATTTGTATTTAAAAAGTTAAAATTCAGTAATATAATAAATAACTGCATAAATTTAAATACTTTTGAATATGAAAATATTATTTTATTTTGAATTCAATCATTATCAAATTTAAAAAGAAAAATGGTGAGAACAAAATATTTTTTATTTTATTTTTTTGCATCTAATTTTTTTATTTTAAAAATTAAATTTTGTAAATATAATAAATGAATGCATAATGACGAATAAATAAATGCACGAATTCATATACTCAATGATGAAACTGTTAAAGCCCATTATCCTTCCATCGATTCCTAATAGTGAACAAAATGAAAATAAAATAGTTTATAAAGTGTGCATTAAAAATAATCTATTAAATGTTCTAGTAATTAATATAATTTATTAAATTAATGAAAAATAAAATAATTAAGAAGAAAATATCTATAATGCTCCTAGTTTAAGCGGAAAAAATTGCACAAAGAACAAAGTCAAACTTCATTTCTTTATTATATAAAAATTTAGGATAAAGATAAAATAACTACATTTGTGTGGGTGACTCAAAATGTTCTAACAATAATTTACCAACTTGTGTTTAAATTCTTACATTTTTATATAATTAATAAGAGTCAAACATAATCAATATGTATGCTTTTTTCATATTTAATCTTAAAATTTGAATGAGACCATAGGAATATATAAAAGATAATATAATCACAAATTTAAGGATAGAAAACAGTATAGGATGTCTATTAGCAAAAGATAATGTATAAATTATATTATATCATAATTTTTTGAATACTTTTTATATATAATATTTTTGTTGTTGTTGAACAACTTTGATTTTCTTCATTATGATTAAAATTTATAAATGGTTAAAAAAATACATCTATTTAAATTTTAAATTATTCTTAAAATACATATCTTTTAATAAAACACTATATCTAAATTATTGTTTTCATATTATCTACACAATTGAACATTATATTTTAAGTATTGTTATTATATTATCTATTTAATGGTTTCTAATTGTAATGAAAGTGAATTGTGACATATTATACTTTGGATACAAAAGTGGAATAAAATCCTTGTTTAAGCAACCTTGTCATTTGAAGAACCCATTTGTGAGCAACAAAGATTCTACTCCTTAAATTTCATATGAATATAAAATATAAAGAAAAGGCAATATAGAAATTAGACTCCTTAAGTTTAAGAGGCGGCCAATTCATTTGAGGAACCCATTTATGAGCAACAAATGTTATACTCTTTAAATTTTACACGAGTATAAAATATAAAGAAAAAGCAGTATATAAATTCTACTCTTTAAGTTTAAGAGGTGGTCAAATAAGAGGTTAACAATAGAGATTACTTTTCATGTTGTTTCTATTTGAGTTTTCCATTAAATGGTATTTTGTCCTTGAAAGCTTATGTTGGGGTGTAGAAATTAGGAGCTAATAGTATAAGTTTTGCATTACTTCGGGAGAAAATAGAACACAAAATAAAATGTAACAAGGAAGGTAGAATATCAAATTGTAAAAAATATAGAAAAAACTACCACTTGAAATGGCAAGAATACCAAATTGGCACTCAAGCAGCTCTATGTACAATAAAAGCAAGAGAGAAAGGAATAATGTCACATATATCTCATACCTTTTTCTTTAAATTAATTAAAAATAAATAAAAAAACAAAAGTTATACAACACAAAGGAATAAAAAATTATTATGAATACTTAAAAGAGAACATATTCATTAAATAACATATTTATAATCTCAAAATACATCATATAACTTTTTTAAATTTATTTCTAAAGCAAATAAAGCAAAAAGTTATTATAATAAACACAATCAATAAACACAAACGAATACGAAATTATTATTATTAGGAAGACAATCACATATTTTTAACTTAAATTATATTTTTAAAACTTTTCTCACAAACAATTTCTCAATTACAAATACTTTTTCAATTGAAGAATACATTATCCAGTGTATCAAAAAAAGTCAATACAAAACTTATAATAAATAGAATACTGAAAAGCGAAGCCTTGGAAAAGAAGGGCATAAATGGATTTACAATAATATGGCCAAGAACAATAAAAGTAAACCCTTGGATGTACAACTATGGATGGATGGATGTCATTGAAATAAATAATAATATTTCTTGTGAATAGTGAATTTTGTCTTATAGCTGACCTTGGATTGTAAAAGTTATAGATAAGTAGGAAGTGTTGTTGACTATATTCAACAATTAAATTAAATGTTATTCTTAATTTGAAAAAAAAATGAATAGTTTTTTTTTACCTAAGGTAATGTCAATACATAAAAAACAGGAAAAATAAAATAAAAAAATGACTATCGTAAAAATATTACATTAATTAATTAGACTCGACATTTAACAACAAACTTTCAAATTCAAACACATTAAATTATACAATAATGTCATAAAATGATTTTTGAAAAAGAAATGATTGCATATTTCTAAATTAAAAAATAAAATAAAATTACAAAATTAACTCCAAATGGGCAAAAAAACTAAGACTAATCTAGACTACACTTCTTTATATATATATATATATATATTACTTTAATACTATACGTACAAATTTTGATAACTAAAATTTCTCACTTTAACCTCTTTTTGAGTATAGCTTATTTTTGAAGGAAATTTTTTAAAAAATAATGTCTTAAACATTATAAAATAAAAAAATTAATTCTATCACAAATTAATACAAAGTACACTTATTATCTCAAATTTCACTTATTTCCCTAAATCCTCTATTCACCGAATTTGCTTATTGACATGAAATGACAATGGATTGTTTGAAAGTAGAGAGAAAATTAAAAAATAAAATAAAAATAGAAGAAGAAATATAAAAAAAATACAATTTTATTTATCATTTAACTTGTGGAATGATAAAGTTGGTTAAGTGGAAAAAATAAAAAATAATAATAAATTCCTGCTTAATGACTTTTATATGTTTTTAAAATAATAATAAGTAAAAGAGTAAATAAGTAAATTTATCATTTAATTATTTTATACTAACTTTTATTATTCTCATTTTCTTTTTTCTCAGTGGCATGAAAAAACTTTATTGTTTTTGGATGAAGTTAGGTTCTAAGGATCTACCCGAACCCACTTACACTCCTAGTTAGAACCAAATGAGAAAAAATATATACATTTTTTTTTTAATTTTATCTTGTTTGATTCAAAAATTTGGAAAGAGAACCAAGCCTATTTTTATTCCCCTTACGTTGGGGGAATTCAAAAGAGAATAAAAGTCTTTAAATATTTATTTTTAATCTGAGGTAATGTAAATATATGGGCAAATAATAATATAAAAATGGACTAAAATTGTTTGGTGATTTTTTTTAGGTAAAATAAATTTAACATAATCTAAAAACACCTTCAATAGAAACTTTGAAAAATGTCACAATAATTACTAATGATAATATAGAGACCAAATTTAAAATAATCACAACACGCAGAAATAATATATGTGACACTCATTTAATTTAAATTTATTTTCTTTTACTTCACCACGTAAAAATTCTAACAAATGATAATATAATCGCAATAGATGACAAAAAAAATAAAATAAAAATATGGGCAATCAAATTGATGCTCATAAACTTCTACTCTGGGCAAGTGGTAGGAACCTGGAATAAGGCCCTAATATCAAAATTTGAATCTTCAATGGTAGAAATCAAGAATGCACTCATTCTCATTTGATAGAACATTTTTTTTTGCTCATTCAATAAAGAGGTCCACGAAATTATGCGGACAATTAAATTCGTACATAATTTTATTCTTCTCGCATATTTATGGTTAATAATTGTCAAAATATAACAATGTGTCAAAAGGATAAAAAGCATGAATAATTGTGTTTTATACTTGAATGTTGGGTAAGCTCCCTTATTCACGAATCATGGATAACAAAACATGAACTAAAATTAAGGAATGCCACCACAATAGTGATAATTAGTGAACTCATAACCAGTAATTTAACGTAAGAATTATAAATCAGGCCACTAGATAAAAGCACAATAAATTGTGCTATCTCCAATGGGCAGATTTATTGATTCAAAGTATTATTTTGAATTTCCTTTCTTCTTTATTTTCATCCTTATTATGATATTATACCATTCCATGTCGCCATTTTGATGGCTAGAGAGATTGGATTATTTGATTCTAGGAGAAGAATGCTTTTATGACATACAATTATTCAAGATTTGACATCTTCTTAGATTGTTGAGTGATGACATTGGTAGTTGAAGGACTCTCTTGAAAGATGATTTCATAGCCATCACGGAAGCCATCCATTCCTTGGGCCATTAGTTGCCAAAAAAGCCCACCTACACATGGGCCCCCATTTCTAGCACTATTGTATATGAAATTGTATAGTTTCTCAAAGTAACTATTTCTTTCATCCATGTTGTATCTCGAAGACCTTGAAGACTTTCCAAACTCGGTAAGAAGAATGGGCTTTCGTAAAATATCATTTGAGTCTTGGATATGGGCTTGGACCCATTTGTTAACAAAGGCATCTTGGGCCGTTTCATCAGAACTCGATACCCTACATTCAAATTCACCTCATAGATTAACATCCATCGATTCACACGACTAGCGATGTGAAATACATTACCATGGATTTATATTATATAGTGAACAAATGAAAAGAATTATAGAAGATTTACCATTGATCAGGGTAGAGATGGATGGTGGCGAAATTAATTTTGGGAACTTGATTGTTAGAAATGAAATCAGTTCGTACTAATTGGTATCCAGGATTGAACTGCTTCTTTTCTGGCATTGATTCCCCATAAAATCCTTCAAGCCCAACTTCAAGCAAATGATTGCTATCAATGGACTTCACATAGGAAGCTATTTCCCTCACCCAATCCTGTGATAGTTAACAAACTTTTTATATATATCTCAACGACTTTATTTCTATGATGACAAGCAAGAAATATGTAACTACAACACTTTATAACTGATTGCACGTTCAAGAAGAGAAACAAAGACAAAAAAAAGGCCTGAATTGATTTGCCAGAGTAATCATTCTGAGAACGAGGTTCATTCATAAGCTCCCATGCAAAAATGGATGGGTCGTCCTTATATGCCAATCCAGTTATAGTGTTATTTCTCATCAACACAGTCTGCATTACAACCAAATTTACAAAAGGTTAAATAGTTCAAAAAATATATCGTACCAATTAATTAATGGTTACTTTATTAGCTTAATTTTCATGAACAATAGAATATTAGTAAATAATATATACATAGAACTGCTCCTCCATATTTAAGATCAGTCCAAAATACTTCAAATGTTGAACGAGCACCATCATCGGCGAATTTCGACTGGCAAACCCATTAATACATATATAATAAAACCATAAAAAGATAATATACCGGTTGGGAAAAAATTAACCTAATTAGACAGAATAGAAAAAAAGTCATGTGCGCAAAAGTACATAATTTTATTAGAATTTAATTATAATATACTGAAAAAATGATAATGTAAATATTACATTGTCATTTAATCATAAATTATTATTTATGGTAAAATTGTCGACTTTTGTAATAATTATTCTAAAGCCGTATTTATGAAATTTTTAATTAATTGGTAGTGTAAAAAATTTTATATTGACAATATATCAAAATTAAACTCATTTTATTATGTGTACAATTATATATAAATTTTAATGCAATTAATCTGATTATACAATTTTAAAAAGAATAAAGATAGAGTAGTTTAAAGGTGCAAAAAGTATGTGAGTTTTAATAAGGGGGGAAATGTTGAAATTTTTAATTTGGACTGTGTGTTATAATCCAAATTTCAAATTGAAATTTCAACATTTTCCCCTTATTAAAAATTGGATAGCCAATGATGGATGATAGAGCCTCTTATAAAGAATATTTGCAAAAATTTATTTGAACTTATGAAAGTAGCTGGTTTTTTTTTTTTTTATAATTTTTTATAATTTATTTCATTATTTAAAAAAAAAATAGAAGAATATCTTTTATCTTATTTTACTATATTAATTTACAATTAAGTTTATGAATGAGTGATTATTTAATAACTTATTATATAAATGCTTAATTGAATTGCCGAAAATGCTGATAATTCATAGCAAAAGATTATATAGGAGATTGACGATACCCGTTCGTATTTATGATCGTAAAAATGAGAATTGTTGTTACTTTTGCCGTCATGGCTTGAATTTTCTCTTATGAAACACACAAAATTGATCACTTATTAGAGTTATTGGGATTTATATATAAAATTCCTCAAATACTAAATTGTATTAAGATTTACAAAAACTCCTAAGAATGCCAAGTATGAGCTCCCTTAATTATTTTAATTTTATATAAATTTATGTATATTCAGATACTTAAACACATATTCATAACAGTTGTTTTAATATAATTATTTTTTACTTTTTAAGAAGCCGTAAAAATTGATTATTTCATCTAAATAAATTAGTCTAAACACACACCAAACTAGTTTACTGATTAAACTTAAATTAACTATCATGTAAGAAAAGGTATGTATCATAGAAAATTATTAACTACTATAAAAATAAAAATATTTAATTATAATCATTAGATTAAAATTAATGGTCATATTGTAATTTAATTACAAATCTCATGTAATTTTTAATTAAAAATCACATAAAATTTATAATTAATACACTATTTTAATCTAATAACTATAATCAATTTTTCACAAAAATCCCCATATTTGTCTTTGCCTTACCTTCACATGATTTTTGTAGTATTGCTTAACAACAGGATGTGTGAAGAAGTCGTCGTCATTGTTTACATACTGGCCACGTTCCCTTGCCCATTGAACATACTGATTCTTCCCACCATAATTGTTCCAGTTATTTACTAGGCTTAATATCAGTCGTACCCCATTTTTTCCTGCTTCTGATATCACAAAATCCAATGCCTACGAAGCATAGAGTTCACCAAAGTCAACGAATTAATTAAAATACCTTTTAAACAAACACAAAAATTGGTAAATAAACAATAATTTTGTATATAATAAAGTCCAACACCATCGTTCCACTTGGCCAAGAGAGAATTTTACGTTGAACTGGTCAAAGTTCACCATAATATTTGTAACTTAAAATCTAATATAATTTTTACATTATTTTCACGACTTTTTTTAAGATAGGAATACAGGATAATTTCATATATACGTGGCTATATAAAAAATAATTTCTGTAAAAAAAAAAAAAAACTTAATGAAGGTTACAGTGTAAGAAATTAAGGCAATAAATTATGATGATCAAATTAATAACATTACATTTCTGAAAAAAAATATATTTTTACATTCTTTTTTTTGCCATTGAATACCTTTCATATCATTGTTTTTATAATAATGTAATTAATATCATTCTTTTATTGAGATATAAAAATATATCATTCTTTAATTGAGATATAAAATTAAGAGAAAATAATTTATACACGACAATGTAAATGAATTTTACACTATTATTCAATCACAAGCCATCATATAAAATAAGTTTATTGACTTTTATAATAACTATTTTAAAAGTTATTCATACCATGATTTATGATTGGTTGACAGTGTAAAATTTTTTACACTGAACATGCTTAGCTATTAAACTCTAAAATTAATATTTTGTGTAAATTTTTTGAAAAAATAAAATTCTACGCACACGTGCACACAATAAAAACATACATTTATTTAGGCAGCAAATTATGATAAGATCTTATACCTTGAAGACGTTCTCGTCATAAGAACCAGGAGAAGTCTGAAGGGCTTTGTAACCTCCATCGTTGAATGCCCAAGTTCTTGCTATGTTCAGACCATGTTGGGAAGCTTCCTGAAAAGTTGTAGTGACCTTAGAACTTGTAGATGGGTCAGATGCTATATTCATTAACCAATAGGCATTGAATCCGTTTAAGTAGTGTGGCTTCCCATTTAGAAAAAAATGGGTGCCATTTCGTTGAACAAAACCACCACCAATATTATGAAGTATTTTGGTGGCTAGGTCTTTGTATGAGTGATAATGAGGATGACGAGTAACCTTGCAATTCCCGTATTGAACAATAACCAATGTCATCATAAAAGTTATCAATACCAAGTTTTGAAACCCCATAGCTTAGTTTCAAGCCAAAAAACGCAAAATCTAGCCAGATAATAACACCCAAAAATTTTCTCTTGTTTTTTTTTCACGGAAATTAAGCTTATAGAACCAAGCAAAAATTAAAGAAAGAGAACAAAGAGGCAAGAGAGCAAAAGTTTTAAGAGACAATATGTTTTTAGTTTTATGGAAAAATAGACAGCTAGGGTGGAGTTTATATAAAGATGGACATCAACAAAGCTAGCTGCATAAGAGTGTATGAAACAATTATGAGCATTATGCTTCTGCCATGCAGATGGTCCCACCATAAACTAAAGAAGTGTGATTGATTGGGTTGATTGAATTCAATCAAATTTTCTTTCAATTGGACCCCACATTCAAAGATAAGTCTCTGGTTCAGTTATTTTGTGAATTAAAAAAGATAACACAAATACTTGTTTTAAATAATACTGTATATATAAATAAAAGTAAATAAATAAATTGTAAGAGGTAAAACTTTTCTATTTAGCAAATTTTTCTTACAAGCAAAGGAGTAAACAAAATCACCATTAATTTATTATTATGTACTAATAATATGAAATATTAATAAATTAAATATTAAATACTAATAAATTACAAATTAAAATTTATTAAATACCAATACATTAATAAATATATAATAATATATTATTAAACATTAGTTCATATAAATCAATAAATATATGATAACAACATAAAATTTAATATTAATTATTTAATATTAATTTATATTGATACTTTAATAACTTATACATGTAACAAAAAATAACTTATACTTTTATTAATTTATATTTTTAATTTTAAATTATGAATATTAATTTTAATATTATTACAATAGATTTCTTAATTTACTAGTATTTACTAAGTTTTAATTTATAATTTATTAGTGATTTAAAAAAATTATAATTTATTAGTATTTAATTTTAATTTATTAATATTTAATATTATTAGTATATATTAATAAATATAAATTAAGTTATATATAGTATAAATAATTTATTTAATAATGATAAATATACAACGATTTTGGCGTCACATTTAAGTTATATATTGTTGTTGGGATGAATGGGTGTGGTTTAAAATTTTTAAATAACATTGATTTAATTTTTATGATTAAATTAATTTGTTAATACTCATAAGTTTGTTAAATTTTTAAGAGTTTAATTTTTATGTATTGCCAATGTAAATAATTTTATACTGTTAACCAATCAAAATTTATGATAATTATTATAAAAGTCAACAAATTTATTAGACATGAAAATTGTGATTTGATGACAATATTAATTAAATTCAAATGACTTTTCTTATATGGCAAACTCTACCTTTTTCCTCTATTGTTATTATTATCTCACTTTACATACCCCCACCCTCCCGCCTTGAAATATATTGTCAATGCAATTAGCATGATTTTTATTACATTTTGGTGTTTAATAAAAAAAATATTATTAATTCTTTTAACCAGTGCTCGTAGGACATTATATGTCCACTCGTCTCAACTGTCTTCTTTTATTAGAATTTCTTTCAAGTTTCAATACCTTAAATTCTGAAAATCAATCAAAATAATTTATATCAATTGAAGAAAGTGGGAAATTACTTCAACTCTATAGAACTTTAACACTTAGATGATTCACCGTATCACTTCAAATATTTACTTTAATTCTTTAAATGATTAGTAAATGAATAATATACATAAATTAAAAGAAGATAATGACAAATTAATAATAAAAAGATGGGAAGTTCAAAAATTAGAGAGAGAAAAAAACTAGAATATTGGATAAAAAAATTTTAGAGTAATTTTTAAAAAATAATTGATATAACTATAAATAGATAAAAAAAAACATTTAAAATTATAACAACAACTTAGTTATATAAATTTAAGAATTCATAGTAATGATCATGTTGATAATATAACAATTTTAAGATAACAAAAGAAAAACTAATTTATAAAATGTATTTTTAACCGAATCCATTATTTAATAATTTAAATCAACAATAAGTAAAATTTATTATGAATATAATTTATTTTTGAGACATTAAATCAACTCTTATTCTATAAATTAGAGTCTCTAAATTAGATAGGGAAGTTTTCACTCTCCACATGCTCTCAATTAGAGATTTTCATCTCTCTCTCTCTCTCTCTCTCTTCTCTAAGTGCATTTCATACACTAATTCTACAACTAGTAAAAAATTGTCTTTCAATAATCTCAGGCTATTATCTTTTTATCGCTATTTGTATACTTGATTTTTTTAATCGCTTATCCATTTTATTTTAAGAGTAACTTTATATTACAATTTAAATTAGTTATTATAAATTCAAAATATAATTTCTATACTTAAAAATATTTATTTATTATAATTTTTAATTATAATATAATATATAAATTTAAAAATATTTATTCATTATGAATTCTAATTATAATTATATACAAATAAATATGTATCATGTGTGATGTACATATTAAAATACTAGTGATTAAGGAATCTTAAACAAAATATGCAAAAAAAAGAAAAGGAATCTTAAGCAACTGCCTACACGTGCGTGCAAACTAATAATGTAATAGTAACGTATTGTAATACATGAAGGGTCACTGTTAAGATATCGATCAAAGAATTAACAACAGTAAGTTTTTATATCAGAATCCACATTGGAGATACTATAGAAATCATGATAAGATTTATTGATAATTATTTTTTTAATTTTTAAGTAATTTTATCATGTATGAATTATGATTAGGGTGCCGTCCTCCTTTAAGTTTAGACCATAGTGTCGTTGCCGTGAATTCGTGCAATACCGAAATTGATGAGCATTTATTCAGTAACGTTAGCGAACCGTATCGCTTCTCTTATTTTTCTTCTTCTCCATAAAAGGTTGAGGTTAACAACAGATCAAACAAACACGTAACTTAACTGATTCTAGCAATGTCGTCACGTACGTACTGCGCTAGTATGAACTACTACTTGTTGTCTTGATGAGGTTGATGATACTGATCAATGCCCTCTCTAATTAATTTATCAGTCATGTTAATAAGTCTATTAAATATACTTGGTAAGAAATTAAAAATACAAATATTCAATAAAGATATAGTAGTATTTAACATATTAAAAGTTTGTAAATTTTTCATTTATTGTTTAATATTTTAAAATTATTTACAAGTACTCTAAAAATATATAGAAGTTTAATAGTATAAGTGTAAAATAGTTTGACATTGTCATCTAATCACAAAACACCATTTATTGTAAGTTTGTTGACTTTTATAATAAATACTTTAAAAGTCATATTAATGCTGATTTCTGATTAGATGACAATGTAAAATTTTTTACACTGACAGTGCATGACCATTAAACTCAAATATATATTCGTCTTAATATAATTAACGTTTTTGCCTTTTGTGCTGTTTGTGTCGTTTAGCTTGCTCGTTGCTTTTTCTCACGGGAGACAATATATTTTATTTATTCTCTCGGAAGAAAGTCATGACATAATCGGCTATGTTTTATTATTAGTGGTTACATTAAAAATTGTTATGATATATAATTATTTTATCTTTTTTTACGTATCTTAAAAATATACTCAATCAAAAATTATTTTTTTATTATCTAAATTTTTTGTTCACAAAATATGTCCGTATTATTATTAGCCTGATGCTTCAATGAGCCCAATCTTCTTGGATTATCAATATCAGATCATATTTTTGAAGCAAAAAGATCTTGCTTCAAGAAATAAAACTCAAAAGGATCCGATCCAGTCCAGCAGTTTCTAATAGGGAAAATCTCATTTTTGAAAATATATAATAACATAACTTTTTGTTCGAATAAAACAAGAAAATATACCTTTTCAAGAAAAATAAAATTTCAGAAAGTATAAAAAAAAATAATCTCAGAGCTTCAAAATTGTATTTATATAATCTGAGTTGTGTATTTTTACTGATACTTTTAGGAGACTAAACACTAGAAACTAATTTAGCTAAATAAGTTTACTAACAATTGTCTTACTAGGTCCTTAATTTCTCCCTCCCCCTTCTCAAATCGATTTTTGAGGATACAAAAATACCATGATAATGTAGTCAAATTCAGTTTGCTATTTAAATTGAAGCAGTGTATGTGCTAGAGTCTATGTTTATTGTTTGCATCATGAAAGCAAGGATACCGATTTTGTTTTAGTCAATGCATTAATGCAATCAAGCCTCAAGGGGCCAAGAAACACAAAAAGCCCAAAGCTGAAACAGAAACTACAAAGCCCAAAGACAGAGAATGACGTGGACTGCTCTCTGCACACATAGTCTAAGCAAGATTCAATACTAAAAGGGAGACAAAAGGCCAGACCAGCAAGATTCAACTCATAACTTGTGATAAAAAAAACAAAAGGGCGATTTTATTTGCATTTTTTTTTCTCTTTGCGCCCTTTACTTTTTCTTTTACATTTAGAATATAAAAATAATTTTAAAAACTAATTTTCGTAATTAGAGAGAGTGTGAAAAAAAAAGGTGCAAATAGAATTACTCCAAAAAATATGTTTGAAGCAATTATCAAGTTACATTCAACATATATAATCCATGAACCTCCTATATTAGATTCAAACCTTTCTCTTCTCTGCAACATATTTTGATGCACCAACTTCAATATACAAAGTTGTAACACCTTTGCTCTTGTTGTCCATATGAATTTGTTACCAAGTGCTAGTATGCAGGACAGAGCCAGACTTATATGAGGGACCAACAATAAAAAGTAAAATTCATCCAACAAATATATAAGTATCAATTTCATACAAAATATCTATAATTACATATTTTATAAAATGATCCAAGAATATATAATAAAAAATATTTTTACACGGTATATATAATTAAACATCTTTTTCTTAACAACCAAAGATTATAAATATCATTTCACATGCCACCAAAGTTTGCTTTCCGATATTTGTTATCTTGGTTGATGTTTTTACGACATTTATTATTAGGGTTGTCAAGGAAGCTAGGGGCTGGAAATAATCCATTTACTAAAACAATATATGTCGAGCTCTTCTTGTGTAAAGCTACTATGTGAGATTCCAATTCCCGTGAGTGGGATATAGATATTCTCTTGCACTATCTTGAGGATGATGTTCTTTCTAGAATTATTTTTCAAATAGACTTTGTGGAAAGGAAACTGGCGTACAAAGAATATTGGTTGTTAAAATGATTCTAGGGTTGCAATTACCATTCGGAGGTCTTGGAATTAAACCTTTTCTCTTGCTACTAATCGGGGAAATCGAATTAGAACCCAGATCGTAGGATATTTCTAGGTGGTTGAAGTTTTATCATTAAATTGCTTTTCTAAAATCATTATTTACTTTTTTAAAAAAAAAAATGTTCACGAACGTCAAATGGCAGTAGCATAGTGCAAAAACTTGAATGGACAATATTACAGATACAATATGCACAGTTTAAAAATTTTAATTTTTAATTTTTGGGTTAAGGATGCATTACATCGTATTCAAACTTATGAGTTTTAGTACAGTTTACCCAAAATTTAATTGTGGTGTTCCGGGCACATGCATATAGATCCATGCAACCTAGGTCTTGATCAATTATTCCATAACTAGATAGCAAATTTGGAAATGGATTAATTTTAGGAACAATCATTTTTTAAGAAATTATATCATAAGGTTAAGAGAAAAACAAAATATTTATCTAAAATAAGCTAAAACCAAATTGCAATAGCAATTTAACCCCAAGGAGCTATCAAGACTTGAGTCTAGCATCTCACAACTTGCAAATTTGAGTCACCACTCATCTTAGGGTGTAGTTAATGTAAATTGTCAATAAGTACTCTTTAAACCTAGAGGCACCATCCTCTTTCCCTAAAATTTTATGTACCAAAAAATAATTAAATTGCAATTTGAAAGAAAAAAAAAGTTTCAATATTAAATATTAGAAAAAATAATAATTGTCAACAAACAAAATTTAATTTCAGATTTCGCAAGACTAATTTGACACGCCATCTCTTCTCAATTATGTCTACTTTCTTTTTCTACAATGAAATAATCAACCATGAGATGACAACCAAAGGAAATATAAGACACAAAATGACAACTTATATCACAAGGTAAAAAAAAAGGTTTCTTTTTTCCCTCTATCTCGAAGACACGAAAACTCGTTTAAATTCAATCTCAGTGGTAGAGTTCACCTAATTGATACATCCCAAGATGAATCAACATTCTCTCAAAAGCATCCTTCTCATAAGTCACGATCAATTAGTCAAGTCACACCTGATAGATTCAATATATTCCCAATGTAGAAAGAAATAGTCCTCACTTGTGAGACGAATAACAAACCTGACTAAAAAACTGCTTATTTAGCAAGGAAGCTGCCAAAAGGGAATATATAAAGTTGATAAGTGATTATGTTCATATCACTATATATAGAAATTTAAAACATAACTCTGTCTTCTAAGCTCTCAAACAAAATTTCAAGGATAATACTACAGTAGTCAAAGATATAAGATATTCATAACGTAAAATTCAGTGTCCATTGATAACCTTTGAAAAACCACCAGATTTAACTAAAATATCCTAAAAAGGATTACAAGCCATAACTATATATTATGATTGCTGGACTAGTCGGGATATCTGTAGCATCCATTCAGCATACCCATTGTTACCACTCATCTGGTCCTCAACAAGGTTTGCAAGAAGGAGGAATCCTTCTTTGGACTGTTCACCTTGCCTCACAAGGTGGCACAACTAGTAATATGCACTGGTTTGAATTTCTCAACTTCACAAGTACTCTCATCAGCCTCCTTGACATTTCATTATCATGCTCACTAAGAGTAGTCTGTTAAAAGAAATAAAGCATACACACAACACCATGATTTGTTCAATTAGATAAATATAAGAGATGATTTGATGCTACGAATTGGCCATACAAGAAGTTATACAATAGGTTAAGAATAATATCCATCAATATCAATGCAACTAAAAGTCAATCTTATGAATAAAATTTGTATAGGATAAATGATAGTTATCAATCTTAGATAGTGACATGTAGTAGCCGACCCCCAAAAATGTTATTGCGGGATGTCAGGATGGCTGCTATTTTGAAATTTTTGAAACAAATTAAATAATTTATACCATGTACATATAAATGCTTAAAAAATACAAAAAAAAAACTCAAAATTCATGACATATTCATCTTTAACAATAAAAAGTCATAGGTCCTATCTTAAGCAAAACATACAAGTAAATAACAAGAAGATAGAATAGAAACGAATTCGGTTAAGAGACAATAAAAATAAAACAGAACTCAGGCTAGAGACAACAACAAAAAAAAAAACTCAGAAGATCACAAGTCACACTCTTCTCATCTGTCAACTATGCAATGTCTATGTTTCCATTCGTAGGCTTCACCAGTGCACGAGAGGAGGTTGAGGAAGCAGCACTCTTTTAATTCGATTAGTCCTTGAGATGATGGCATGGCCGTTGCACAAAGAAAAGAATAGAGGTGGTTTAGGGTATGCTTCAGAGTTCAAAACACAGAAAAAAAAAATGGTGGGTGGGTGTTGCCAGAAATACTGCCGGAGGTGGGCTGGTGTTGTTCAGATCAGACAGAACCCATAGAAGGGTAGACAGGTGTTGGTCAAACTGCGGATGTCACACGGAAGAGAGAAGCATGGGAAACTACATCAAAATAGTTTTCTTTTCTTTTTTTTTTTTTTGAAAAGGGAGGAGCAAAATCTCTACTTTGCCTAAAGAAACCCCCTGCCCCCAAGAAACCACCAACGTCACAGCATTGAGGGCAAAATGGGATTTTAAAATGCCTCCCTGTAGCACCACAAACAGCTACTATTTTCATCGTGGTTGCAACTGCAGCTGCTATTCAAAAATGCACCATGATACAAACTTTGTAGTTCCCCAAGGCTGCACAGCACCGGTACACCACTACAGCACACTATCACTATGCTGCTATTGATGAATGTCACACAAAAACTGACTATTGAAGTGTTTTATCATGAAGATGATGCTCATATCACAGAATTTCATATCTAATTATAACTATTTTATACTTAATTGAAATCTCAAGGGTAATGTATAATATGCCTTTTTCATAATACAAAAATATCAATGATAAAATTGGCATGCAAGATGAACAACAACAAAAGCCTTATCTCATTAGGTGAGATCGGTTACATGGATCACACAACGCCATTTGGCTACATGCATGCAAGATCAACGTGACAATAATTTATAATTCAACAATTGTATACCCACAAGATCAAAGGGCATAAGAACCAAAAAGCAACCAACATCAATTTGAACTAGAGATAAAAGTTGAAAAAAAAAGAAAAGGATGAAGATGCTCAATGTGACAACCTATAAGAAACTCTCCTTTGCCTTGAAAAATACATATCATGAACCTATTCTTGTATAACAGGAATATACAATACCTTTGATAATTCTGCTACAAAGTCTGCCCCAAGTAAATTCTTGGCTATATCAGGTGAAATCACCCTACCAAACCATACAATGAACCGGAAGCCATCATCTTATATATAAAGGCCCCTAGAGTCTAAGCTCTCCCCAGTCAAAGGTAGCCTTCTCTCAACACTTTTTAAGTCATCAGCCTGTACAGATGCCTGGAACACGAGGAAATAATTCATGCATCTGACAGTTTAACCATATTATTGGTAACTTTTCAAGGTAAGCAATGTATACCTTCAGAAGATATTCATCAAGTCGAATCAAGCTAGGATAGAGAAGTTTCAAAAGTCTTTTTATTGATACAGTCATCATTCTGTGTCCTGCTGCACATCGTTCATCCAGTGGAACATCACCATACCTCCACGTAGAGCTGTTGATGTACAAAGGGCTAATCCATATAAGTATATAACATTAGGAACTTTAAAGACTCAGGATATATCATTCTGTTGGCCAAGCGATGTTGCACGGCATAAAGATTTCAATATTCCCTGAGGGCTTGCACAATTCTTAGTTGAACAGCAGTCCGTGCATCTTCCAGTTTTTGGGACAATGTTTTCTCAATCGCTGCAATTATGAAGGAACTGTTTAAGAAGATAGAAAGTAACTATCATTCATCACATATGACGTCAGCAGACCAGAAGTCCAGTTTACCTATCTAACCTACTTAACAGCTATACAATTGCACCAGTACCAGCCATGCGATAGATATCTGCCAACTCTGTAACTACTGGAACTGCCATTGTGTGTACTCTTATTCGCCTTTCACCACAGATGCAGTATATCTATTTTGTGGTTAGGGATGCAACTTGTTTAGAAACAATTCACATTCTAAATATCCGGACTGAAAATGAATATCAAGCATAACAGACATCCAGATAAATGTTAAACAGTGGAGGAGAAATAGCAAAAGCATGATAAGATGAGCTGAATTTCCTACAAAAAATAAAAAGGATAGAAATAAGATTAAATTTATTTCTTTGTACCTCCCAAAGAAACAAACTCTTCAAAAATATAACTGAATGTCTAAGGACAGCATCTCAAATAGAGATAGTCATTTCTCGGGGGAAAGAATAACTAAACAATATTTCAATGCATAAAAAGTGAATGAATCTCCTGATGTTAAATATACCAGGAAGACAACAATACCAACAAATAACATGAATGGCTAAAGTACAAGAATGAATAAAAGAGGCATTAGGTAGTCAAAGTAGCCAACATAAAACTTTGTCAAATATCAATTATATGCTTTATGACAATACTTTTCAGATAAGAAAACAGTGTTACTTTTACATTACAATATAGCCATCTAGTATCATAACATTAGATTAAAATTATGATTAATAATAAACTTCAAGCATTATCGAAGAAAGGATACAGCAATGCGACTTGGAAATACGTTGTCTGAGTTGTCAATAATGTCTCTTCAAGTGATAACTGCATGGCAAATGCTTTATCACAATCTACAGCAGGAAGTGCTAACAAATTGGTGGACCTTAGCATGAAGTTTCCATGATAAGTTGTGAAGCGAACACCTAGAAACATAGGCAATTATAAGCAATTTTATGCATATAATACTATATACAAGTTGCATGAAACAGCAGATAAACAAAAGGAGGCAATGAAGGAAAGGATTTTCAAGACATAATGGATGCACAGACCTTTTTGCACATCTAATACGCATTACAGCTTCCCATGCAGTTTCTCTGTAAGGTCTCTTCTTAATTCATGTATCAATTTCTCCCCATGAATGGCTGATTAAGTAAAAATTTGGGACTAAACACCTCAGAAATATTTGGGACTCGGGATGAATTGGTTATTTAGTAACCTCAAATGCAAAATGCATCCTACAACCCAAAGTTGCCCAGAAAAATATTTGTGAAGAAGTAAATGACTAAATGTTACTTCTGGGCAAATTTCATTTTCTTGCCCTTTATGTATAATAGGACAACTTTGTTCTTGCAATATCCAAAAGAAACTCATTTCTACAAAACTCACTTTTGGTAAATATTCCCAAAATAAAACTCAATCTTCTAAAAGTAATTCTTTCAGAATTCATTGTATATGAAAGTAATCATGCACAAATTACTCATACATGCTCATAAAGCATAA
Source organism: Spatholobus suberectus (assembly GCA_004329165.1). Lineage (NCBI taxonomy): Eukaryota > Viridiplantae > Streptophyta > Magnoliopsida > Fabales > Fabaceae > Spatholobus > Spatholobus suberectus. Next base: position 7,456,207 of record CM014732.1, read on the forward strand.
TATGTGAAGGCTAGCGTGCAACCCTCAAATACACATAAGAAATACACTCAACCAATTATTGTGAGTTTCAGCAGTCAATAAATTACTCAAACAAAATAAAATTGAACGATTAAAATCATCTAAAAGATATGATGCATAAATTTTAGTGAAAATGAAAACCACATTAATAAGTTTTGTGGTGAGCAGACCATTTTCTTATCTAAATAAACTAATCTAAGACAAAATACATTATAGGATAACTTTTTTCTTCATAGTAGCTGAAATAAAATTTATCAAACACATGTATCTAGTGCTAATCCTGACTCTTTTCACTCACAAAAATAAGGCCATATATTACCCAACAGTACAATTTATTATTTTTTTCCAAAAAAAAAAACCCTGCAAACTCTATTAAAATGCAGTTACCTCAGTTATGCCACTTCTAACTGCAGATATGGAAACATCAATGAAGAAAAATACACTGGTGGCATAGCAGGCCGCACCATATACACGCAGGGGCAACAAATTCTACAATCCCCTTCGTAAGCTCAAGTCGTTGATTCATATCAACTCTTTTTCCAGTCGCATCTAATTGTGCATAATATTCACTAGGAACTGTACATAACACTCAGTATATTAACATCACAAGATATTATTCAACCAATTACAATATGCATGATACTATATATTTGATACAAACAAGTAATTTTCATCACAGAAACTGTGCATCATGCAAGCAGGTTAAATGTATAGTTTCACACCATAGCATAGTTGTGGTCCATTTATCATGATAGTAATAAATACATTGCCCAACTGACATGAATATGTCGAGTCAGAAAAATCAGAGAGCAAGTTCAGTCCCCTATGACACTGAAACCTTAATCCACCTTGCAAAGGTAAACAAGTGAAGTATGTGCATTGTATTATGAAATTCCCCTTTGGTCACATCCAATAAATGCAAATGATACCGACAGAAATTAATGAATTTTCAGAGCCACCAAGAAAACCTTGTCTAGTGAAAAAAATGTGAAGGCCTGAAGTAGTTGAGACCACATTCCAACTATTTTCTTCTTTTGACCTTTTTTTTTTTTTTTTTTTTCAAAAGCAAAGGAAACGGTTATGAAGTAAAAAGTACCATCATTAAGCAAGGTACAGACTGAAGTAAACGGTTATGTGCGACATCTTCTGGAGCGGACAACACTAGCTGGAGCAAAATTAACTATAGGCACCTCTTCCTGAATTCAAAGAACAGTCAATAAAAGAAAATAACATGACCAGTATGTTACTGCTCATCAAACAGGGTAAAGAAGCAGCAACCCCATAAAGGCGATGAAGCAGGCCTTGAAGGGAAGGTTGGACGACCACGATTTTCAGTCCCCACAGATTACAGAACAATCCAAATCACTTCGCTCTAATCTAATTTATTAAAATTTAAAACCCCTGTTCCATCACCAAGCCTGTCAGAAGAAACCAATTCCATGCACGCAACGTTTAATACATAATAGAAGTAAGTAATTAACCAAACACAGCACAGTTCAAATCAACAATAATTACAACCAACGGAAGCGCTTTGGTTCACTTTGCCATGGTCAGCTAGTCTCGGATACATTAAAAATAGCACAAGTAGTAACATGAGTGTGAATAAAAATATTTTATACTACTAGTGCATATATATTAAACTTTAATTATTTTAAGAGATTAGTTTATATAGATTATTAGTGTAAAATAATTTTACACAGACATCCCATACGATTTAGGGTGCATTTCAAAGAATTTATTTACAACTTCTTTAGATTTATCTTATGACATAAATACTTATGTAAGCGTTTAAAAAAATTTAAGAAAACACCTTATGATATATTCATAAGTTGATTTTGTCTTATCTCAATAAGCTCTAAAGAATAACTTATGAAAACAACCTACAACTTATATGAAAACAACTTAATCCTCTTTTCTCTTTTGCTTATAGAAAAAACGTATACATAAGTACTTGTATAATTAGCATTTACTGCATAAGCTCTTAAATAAGTTGTTTGTCCAAATGGACCTTTAACCATTTTACCATGTCATCTTGCTTATTAATATGATATGATAATAGGATAGATTTCTATTGAATGTTTGTGTAAAATATTTTACACTAAGAATGCATATAAATTAAACTCTTATTTTAAAGGGTAAATTGTGTTATTGGCTTTTGAAAATTTGGTCAAAATTGACCTTTGTCCTTACATTTTAAAAATCATAATTTTGGTTACCATCCTTCTAAAATATAATGGAATTAGTCTCTCTTACCATGTGGTAACCACATCACACATGCTGACACGTGGTTGTCACATGTCAATTGTTAATCACGTTTGTAAACAACAAGACTAACAGACTTAGGATAGGAGATTAATTTCACTTATTTTAGAAATACGAAGACTAAAATCATAATTTTTAAAGTGTAGGAACTAAGACTAATTTTAACTAAAAATTAAAAGACCTAAAACACGTTTTATCATGTTTTAAATATCATACTTAAAATAATTTTTAATTAATTAATAATATAAAAATAAGAAATGCTAGCAACATACTCTCTAACATACTCTTTATTATTAGTTAAAATTTATTATAAATGACAATTTATGTGAGTCTCATTGTTTATTTAATGAGTTTTACTCATCATTTTATAGTTTTTAATCAATTTTAGCTCATGATAAAAAGCCTGTTATAAAAGATGTTACTAGTACTCTTCGCATTAAAAATAATGCATCAAAATTAAACGCTTAATAACAGGGATAAACATAACTAAATTAAACTCTTAATTAACATAATTTTACTTACCTAAGAAAATAATTGCGCCGCCCACCTACCCACAAAACGATAATTAATATGTCCTGAATGGGCACGAGTGTTGAGTGCATAACGAAAATGACAAAAAATGAAAACGAGCATGACGATTGACGACATGCTTATCCTCATCCTTATCTTACACCAAACTAGCAATTATATTACTCTGTTATCCATTTATTTCGTAATTCATATTTTGGTTGATATTAAAATCATTTTAAAATTTCTAACACAACTTTTACTATTACTAGAGGGAAGCGAGGCGTTCATTTTTTAAAAAATAAAAAAGAAAATGTAGTTTAAAAAATAGTTAAAAGATAAAAAATAGTGAATAATAAAAAATAAAAAAATTATCTTTATTATAATAATAGATTTTTGACAAATGTATAAAACATTTAAATATTAAACAAAATAAAGATATAGATACGTATGAGTGTGATTTAAAAATTAGCAGTGTTTGGAGCAAAGCATAATTCCTATTTCCTACTTCCTTCCCATGGCGTGATAACAAGGGAAAGCACTGAGCAGTGAGCACCAACTCATCACTCTCACATCTCACAACATAACTCTTCATTGCTTGAGAACGTAAATGGCGAGGAAGAAGATCAGAGAGTACCAGTCGAAGAGGCTCCTGAGGGAACACCTCAAACGCCTCGCCTCTATCGACCTCGACATCCTTTCAGCTCAGGTTCCCAACTCCAACCATGTGAATTCAATTCGTTCAAAAATCCATGTGAATTCTATTCAATTGATTTTTCTTAGGTCACCCAATCAACGGACTTCACTGAGTTGACAAACGAGCATCCGTGGCTTTCGTCCACCAAATTGGTCGTGAAGCCGGACATGCTGTTCGGGAAGCGCGGAAAGAGTGGCTTAGTGGCTCTCAATTTGGACATGGCTCAAGTCGCGGAGTTCGTGAAAGCACGCCTCGGCGTTGAGGTGATTGGTGAAAACGAAAACTCTTCGCTGTTGCTTCTTTGATTTCAATGTTTCAATTTAGACAAGCATGCTGTTTTATTGGATTGGATTGGATTGGATGTTTCTTAGGTTGAGATGGGTGGTTGCAAGGCGCCTATAACTACTTTCATTGTTGAACCCTTTGTTCCTCATGACCAAGAGTATTATCTCTCCATTGTTTCTGAAAGGCTCGGCTCGACCGTCAGCTTCTCCGAATGCGGGGGCATTGAAATTGAAGAGAATTGGGATAAGGTATTGTTGATTTATGGTTAAATTAAATTGAATTAGTGTTACCGTTTTATTTGCCGTGCTTTGTTTGTTGCCGTATTTATGCTTCATTTCTGCAAATCATTGTTGGCTGTTAATTATCAGGTTAAAACTATATTCCTTCCCACGGAAAAACCTATGACTCCGGAGGCGTGTGCGCCGTTGATTGCTACACTACCTTTGGAGGTCAGTATTTTGGCACTTCCCTTGTGTCTATCAGTTTCATGTGGGAACTTGTATCATGTTGACCATTCAATGAATTAATGTAGTCTCCAGAATTGCTCTCAACCTAACTCTATATCTAATCAAATGTAAATAGTTTAGACTCTGCATTTCGTGAACTGGTGATATTGATCTTTATGTGACTGCATAATCTGGATGCGTTTTTCTGAGAGATTGAACTTCTGCTTTTTTAGGATAATGCATGTTTATATTCACTATTTTTTTGTTTTAATTTCTAGTACCTTTTTTTTTTTTCTTTCTTGCACAAATGCTTGTTCTACCTCTAATTTGCAGATTCGGGGGAAAATTGGCGATTTCATAATGGGTGTGTTTGCTGTCTTCCAAGGTATGCAATTAACAAGTTTGAAAACTAGCGTATCATCTCATTGTTTTGGAACCTGAAGCGTAATATGAACTCTGCAATGTAGAATTAGAAAATGCTTTAGAACATCAATATGTGATTAAGTGATTTTAAGTCATTTATCTTACCTTGCCAAATTGTTCACCTAGTGGGATAAGGCTTTTGTTGTTGCTGTTATCTTAACTTGTCGAATTGTTCAGGGCTAGTTAAAAGAGGGTTATCAATATTGTTTGCCCATTTTCACTGATACAAACTATGGGAAAATACTAAATAGTCCATTTCATGTAGGATAGGATTCCTTTGTGTACTACTTCTCTCATTAGCAATCCCAAGTATCATGGCTATTCTTATATGCACAATTTTCAAGTCTAACCTTTTTTTTCCTCCCATTTTGTCCATAGATCTGGACTTCAGTTTTCTAGAGATGAATCCATTTACACTGGTGAATGAAAAACCATATCCACTGGATATGAGAGGGGAATTGGATGACACTGCTGCATTCAAGAACTTCAACAAGTATAGTCCTTCAATATTTTGTTCAGAATACTTTAATTTTCAAGTCATGAAAATTTAGTATCTAATGCATATAACTAGTTGTTATGCAATCTATATATCGCTATGCATTCAGGTGGGGTGATATAGAGTTTCCATTGCCTTTTGGAAGAGTTTTGAGCTCTACAGAAAGCTTCATTCATTCCTTGGATGATAAGGTTTTTTTTTTATTTTTTATCTGTACAATTTCTGTGCTATTGTTATAAAAATAATTTCTGTGCTTTTAGAATTTGCTGAAAACAAGCTTTTTTTGCACTTCTTTTTGCCAGTTTATTTTACAGGGACTTTACGTACATTAGTTCTGCTAATGATGATTTTGGAGCACCTCCAAAACTATGTACAAATTACAATATAGGGCACTTTCTTTTGCACAGTGGGGACTAGGAAAATCCTTAAAAATTGAAAAATGTTATCAGAATTTCAATTATTTTCCATCATCATTCTGATGAAATTGGGAAAATAGTTCTCCTGACCTCAATGATAAATTGTGCCTCAACAAATGGTAGCCCAAATAATTAGTATTAAGCTCTAGAATTAGGCAATTAGCTATCTGTAACCTAGATAACTTACACCTTACAGTGACCTTGTTGTTGCAGTACCTTAGTTTTTTGTTAAAATTCATAGTTTTAATAATTACAAAAAAGATCCTTTCGCTGTGTAGAGATTCCTAAAATATATTCTTTTTCATATTGCAGACAAGTGCATCATTGAAATTTACTGTATTGAATCCAAAAGGACGCATCTGGACAATGGTAGCAGGAGGTGGTGCAAGCGTAATTTATGCTGATACTGTAAGTTTCCATGTTTTTATGATTTATTTCAATTCTAGCTGAAAAGGTGAATAAAGGGCCACCTCAAACAGTGATTATTGGGAAGTTTTCTTTGAGTAGGTCTTTTGGTGAGTTAATGTACCTTTTGTTTACTAGGTTGGAGATTTAGGTTATGCATCAGAGCTTGGCAACTATGCTGAGTACAGTGGAGCTCCAAACGAGGAGGAGGTGTTGCAGTATGCAAGAGTTGTAATTGATGTAAAGATCATATCCAATTGATTTGTTTTTTCTTTTTTTGTGGCTTAAATTTCAGTAATTAGTCATAGCTAGTGGTTTTATCACTACACCGTTTGTGAAAATTGTGCTCATGACTGTGTTGCAGTGTGCTACTGCAGACCCTGATGGCCGTAAGAGAGCCCTTCTTATTGGAGGTGGCATTGCAAACTTCACTGATGTTGCCGCCACATTCAGTGGGATTATTCGAGCCCTGAAAGAGAAGGTGTATTATTGTTAGTTGCATCCTTAATCCGCTTCAAGTTGTTAATTTGACAGTTATGAGTTGGTTTCCCGTCACTCTACAGGAATCAAAGCTTAAAGCCGCGCGAATGCACATCTATGTCAGAAGAGGTGGTCCAAACTATCAGACTGGTTTGGCAAAGATGCGTGCATTGGGTGAGGAATTGGGAGTACCAATTCAGGTAAGGATGATAGTCTTTCTATGGATCTTGCTTTTAAATGTGCCATAGATATGCTCAACTGCTGACCACTGACCAGCACCTTTTAGTTATCAGAATCCGGGACCAATGAGTAGTTACTAAATGCTTTTTGGTTTGTAGTCCAACTATACTAGTAAATGGTGTAAATTGAGAAATCTTGTAACTTATAGTTCTCTACCTTAAGGCTCTGGCATTAAACTGCATTGTAGTCTTGTATAGAGTTCTTTACCATTTTTTTAAACTATACAGTATAAAAGTATTGAAATACAAAATTCCTTTTTTATTTTGTCGTGTGATTGTAGTAATCTTGTGGTTCCAGGTTTATGGGCCGGAGGCCACAATGACCGGTATCTGCAAACAAGCTATTGATTGCATCATGTCCGAAGCATAAAGCAAAGTACTGTCTGGAACTGATTTGGTGGTGTTTTGATGGGTATAAGTCCGGAGTCTGTACCGAGCAATGAGGAATAAGATCGAAGGGAAGAGGATAGATGTTCCAAGCGTAAACTGTTCTTATCCTTTCTTCCTATTGTGATTTTATTGTTATATTTTGACTGCAATATAGTCATGACATCATAAAAATTCCCAACAGTATATGTGAAAAATGTAATCTTCGTTGACGATATTTCCTTTAAAGTGTTGAATTCCATGTTCTTTGAATTTTTTGCGTTGATACCATGGACAAAATGCAAAGATTTCTTAAAGCCCATTGTCAAGAACCAATTCTTCCCAAAACTTAAGCTTTTGGGATTGTTAATTCATGGCAGAATATTAAGCCTCTTGACTGTTATTTGAAGTTAGTTTGCCCACATTCTTTAAGATATAAGTTCAATTTACACCCAATGTTAGATGGGTATATGCATTATTTACGCTTTACTATAAGGGGGCGAATTAAATATAAAATCATTCAACAGTTTAAACTTTTTCACTAATCTTTTGTCTCATCTCATTCCATCCCGAAGTTACTACAGTATTCCATAATTTGTTTACTGCTGGCACTACTAATATCTTGCTTTAGTTAACTATACCATAATTAAAGCTTTAAGATATCATTATAATTGCTAAACTGTTTAATATATCTTTTCCTTTTGATTAAGTAAAAATTGCGTAAGAAAGTCAACCCATTTCATCTTATTTTTTTATTCTCGTTACAGCATATAATGTTGCTAGCACTGACCATATCTAGTCCTTTGTTTAATATACACAAATAATGTATTAAGATATCCTTACAATTTGTTTAACATGTGCTTTCTCTAGTGGGTCTGAGAAAGAATTCTTGCGGGCGCAACATTTTACCTTTTTTTATTTATTTTTATTCTTGTCATAAATTTTATTGACGTTGCAATTCAAATTTACGCCATTTCTTTTGTAATACACTAGAATCAGAATTTTTGAATCATTCATGTGTTTATTGTACTGTGGAATTATTATTGCAGTGTTCTTCGGAAAATAAAATAATTAATCATTGAAAAGCATAGAAATAGTGGAGCCAGCGGAGATGACAATAACCATGAAACCATTCAAACTTTGGGTATGGAATCATCCGCTAAAAATGAATTTAGCACAAAAATAAAATGGTCCCGGCGGGGCTTGAACCCGCGACCTTCGGCTCATAAGACCAACGCTCTAACCAACTGAGCTACGGGACCATGTTATTTGTTGAAAGCAGTTTAGTAATTAAAAAATATTTTCATAGTATCAAGTAGCTGAATCACATGATGAACGAAACTCCTGTTTAATAGAACAAGAGGCACCTTTCTCAATCCGTTACGGTTCTACATTTCTCTGAGTTTTTGTTCATTTTCTTTGTATTTATTCAACTAGAAAAAAATAAATAAAATGTTTCGTTTGGCTTGTTTCTTTAATTCTTTTATCCATAATAAAAATGAAAACCCTTTTTTAGTTTCTATATTTTATTAAATCATTTTATCTTTTAGATTAAAATATATTTTTGGTCTCCTAACTTTTTATTAAAATTTGTCTTGATCTTTTATTTTTAAAAAAGATAAATTTGGTCATTTATCTTTTAAACTTGAGTAATTTTGGTCCTTCTGTTAGTTTCAAACTAACATAGTGTTTATATTTTAAAATCATTAATTTTAACGACGAAAGTTACGGTAAACCACCTTATAGGTCTATTGTGTGTCATTTTTACCTACCATCTATCTCATCCATACAATCTTACTGTGCACCTTCTGCACCAAATTTTTTTCTTTTTATTTTTTTATTTTTTTTTTCTCTCTCTCTCCCTTTTCACCGTCTCACTCTTCCCCAGGCAACGTCACCGGTAGCCGCCACCGCCAGAGCCACTGCCCTCCACTCTTCCCCTTCCTTTTCTCTCTTCCCTTCCTCTACAACTTCTGAGCAAACTCATCCCCATCCCCATTCTTCTTTCTCGAGCAACTTCCAAATCGACAACCACCACCATGATTCTTGCAACTATTCCAACAAAACATGGATCCACAACCGCGTTAAGGTCCTCCACATTCACACCCACACCAGCATTGGTACTCTCAGTTTTCAGATTTCCCAAACAAAGTTGTGTGCCTTTTGGGTTTCTTAATAATGGCTGTTTAGCAGTGCAAACTAAGTTGAATGTAAGGTTGGGAGCTTCCACAAGCGAGGGTTCTAAGCTTGATCTGCGCGAGGTTGACGAGGGCGAACATGAGGAAGCCATAGCCAGTGACGGAGTCGGTGTCGGCGCCGGAGAAGAGCATGCTGACGCGGAGGGCAGTGCTGTTGACGAGTGCGACGAGGAAGTAGAGGGCGGCGGGGTAGTGGAAGGAAGAGGAGGAGGGGGTGCGAGAGAGGCGAATGGCCTATTAGAGAGAGGACGACGCTAGAGAGTTGTAGGAGTGTGGTCATGGATGTTGTCGGAGAGTCGCCTGAGAGAATGGAGGAGGAGGGATAGGGGAAAGGAAAATGGGGTAAAAGGAAAAAAATCTAGTAAAAAAGGTGCATGATTACATCTAATACAACTATGAAATCTAATGGCCCAAATTAAAAGAAAATATGGTCTACCAAGACCTACCTGGACGCCATCAATTTTAACATGATGATGTAAAATTGTTGTTATAATAATTGTAATTTTTTAAATTTTAAAAATTATAATAAATTTTAACATAACGACGCCAAAAGCGAAGGATTCAAAATTCTTTCTCCAACCCCTTTCTTTTTGAAAACCCTAACTGGTTCGCTAATAGGCTTGGTATCTTCCTGTGGTGATTCCTATTCTTCGTTAGATCTCTCTTCTTGTGTGTCTTTGTGCTTTCTTTTCTTTTTCTTGTCTTCCTCCTTCTCCTTCTCTTTCTCTTCTTCCTTTTCTTCTTGGAGCTTCATCCTCATTCTTTTTTGCTACTGCTTTGAATGATACTCTTCAAAGAGACTCATTGAAGATTGTTACTTGGGAGGAGGCGACGATGCTTCGTCTTCGTCGTCACTAGTTGTGACTTGAGTGAAGTATCAATTCCCCATATTTCTGTTGACACCCATCACCACTACGACAGAGGAATTTGGACTTTGTTATGCTGTGTTTGAAAGGTTTTTTTTGGGGAGGGGGGGGGGGGGGGGCCTAGCAGCTGATGATATGATTTTGTTGAGGCTTATTGGCAAGGTGGTTGTTGGTTTGATTGGGTGGTCAGATTTATATTGGTTAGTGTGTGGTTTGGTGATGGTTGATTTGTGGTTTGAGGGTAGTTTGGGCTAGCAAAAGACGAAGAAGAAGAACGTTTCAATGATTTTTAAAATAATTAATTTTAATATAGTGGCAATTTTTAACCACTATTATAATATTTTTCTTTTATTAAATTTTAAAAACGCACACACTAGCAATCAATACTTATAAATTTTTCTTGATATAGAAGCGATTTGTTGCAAACTTTGAGGACTTTTGGTTGCTCGAAGAGACACAAAGAAGCTCTCAATCAATTTTCAAAAAAGTTGCTCTATTTGTAAGTAATTGATTTCGTATAAGTTTAGGATTCTTAGGGAGTCTATGAATAGTGGTGGTTAAAAATCATCACTATGTTAAAATTAATTATTTTAAACATAAAACACTAACAACGTTAGTTCTAACCTGAAGGAAGGGCAACTTTGACCTAAATTTGAAGATAAAAGACCAAAATAAATCTTATAAAAAATAAAGATCAAAACGAATTTTATTAAATGTGTTGGAACCACGTCATTTACCACTTCGACACACGTAAACTTCAATGCTACTGAGAGTAACTTTCCCGTTTTCTTTCATTTTGACATGAAAATGCTTCATGTGTATGTTTCCAAAGCAGTTTCAAACATGCTATAATAAGATAAGGGACCAAAAATATATTTTAGCCTATCTTTTGACTACTTTTTAAACCACCTACTACATCAACTATTTCTTTTAGGAGTTTAATAGCTAAAAGTTTTATAGTATTAATCAATTAAAAATTATGTTGATATGACTTTTAAGATAGTTATTGTAAAAGTTAATAAACTTTTCATACATAGTAGTTTGTAATTGAATGATAGTGTAAAAAACCGCTTTACACTGTTAATACATAGTCTATTTTCTCTTCTTTCAGACTCTCATGTTAAATTAATTATATTAAACTGTTAAAAGATAAAAATTGTTAAAAAAATTAACATTTAAAAAAAAATGAAAAGTGTATACAGACAGGACCTTACTGCCTGTCTTTCCACTAGCGTTCATAATTCCATTCTTCACGCCCAACTGGAATTTTATCAAACGTGTGAATTGAAGATGAAATTCCATTTGCATTCTTTAAACGAGGGCTCGAGTAAGTAAAGGGCATATCATTGGATATGTAAAGAGCATATCATGCTTTAGCTGATAATTATAAAGAGAGATAAAGAGAGAAGTGGATACAGCGCATTGTGGAAAGAAAAAAATTTAAGTAGTCCAAGCAAAGAAAAAAAGTGAGGCAGGTAAGTAAAATATCTTCTTTTTTGTCATAGACAAATCTAATACTAAAAAAATAAATAAAACTCTTTTAAACTACAGATCAAATTATAAAATATAAAAGGAAAAAATAATTGTAAAATGTTATATTTGAGCAATGAGTTGTTATACTTGTATAAAAAGCATTTACATTTTTTATCTCCTTCACTTTTACTTTTCTCGCTTTTTTTTTTCTCAAATATCAAGGACTCCCCTCCCTCATGCTGTGAGTTTTCATAATGATTCTCATATATATATATATATATACATATACATATATAAGTGTTCATAATGATTCCTGGTTGTGCACGTAACATTACTATAGAACAAGTATACCTCCAACACAAAACATTTTTTGCTTAAATATGATTTTTGTTCTGTACTTTAGCACTTTTTTTATTTTTCATTTCTATATATTTTTTTTTCAAAATCGTTCCTATAAGTTCAAAACTTTTTTATTTTTAGTCTCTGCCATCTAACTCCGTTACAAAAAATGATAAGTTCCTGACATTAACACGTGGCACGTCAGCAAATAACTTCATGATAACGTCATCATGTGACATGTCAGCACAAATGACACGTCATACTGCCATGTCAGCAAAAAGTGTCAAATCAGCAGTTCCATGTCAACAATAGAGCCACATCATCGTTACTGTAGAGAGACTAAAAATGAAAAAAAAAACATTTACAAGGACTAAAAATGAAAAAAAATTACAGGCACAAAAAATATTAAGCCTTAAATATAATGTATAAATTTAATTTATACTTAATATAAAATAAAAATCTTAATGATAAAAATACTACAGCCAAAGAGTTAGGTATTCCAAGATAAAAAAAACTACCATATAATCAAAATTGCGTGGCCAATCTCATGCTCAGTCCAACCTGATTGAATGATATAACAAAAACATAACTGCAACACCTACTAACTCATCATCATCAATCCAAATATCCAATTGAATAGGAAAATGATACATATATATATATGAAATGTGGCTGGCTGGACCTGTTGTTATGATTGGCATAATTATCTAAATATCTTGTTAGCAGAGGATTACTAAAGTATATTAGGTGCACTTTTTCGTTTTTGTGTGTTGTTGCTTGTGTTCTTTATAGAGACTACCTCTAATTTTAAGGATTTGGTCTCATCCACACACTCTTCTATAGTAAATTTTAGTTATGATTATTTTTACAATTTTTTATTTGTAGGCTAAAGATGCTGTTATGCTCACATTAGTCTAACACATATGGCTAAATTTGGTTCGATAGTGCGTTTATCTCTTTCAAGTTTTCTACTTCTCTAAATTAATCTGGTTATTCTTAGTTATTTCATTTGACTCATGACTTCTGTATACCTGCTGTTAGTGTATATTAATTGAGTTTTGTCTCTTTTTTTTTGAATCAATTTTGGTTAATTCAAGTTGTGTCTTAGTTTTATGATTTATAATACGAAGATGTCTTATCACTATTCTTGTATGTGTTCTTTTTAGTCTTACATGCAATGGTAATTACCATTCTTGCATGTGTTCTTTTTAGTCTTCTCTACTTTCCCTTTTGCTTAAACTTTTGATTTTGATCAGCTTGTTTAGATTTCTCTGAAGTTTGAATGTCATAAATAATTGTTGTCTGGTGCTCGTGTTTTTTTTTTTAAAATAAAATATGAGTTGCGGCTATTATGATATATAAGTTCTTTTTTTGGCAGCTTCAGGTATGGGAAAGGAAAGCAATGTATGAGATTTTGTGGTCTATTTTTGTAGTATGATTCTCAACACAAGGGGACTTGCTTTAATTGATTATCATGTGCTTGTTTGGTAGTTTCGCTGATGAGTTATGCCACGTAGTATATGGTGTGAATTTTGTCAGACTAAATGAAAATAGACAATAAATGAAACCATAAGATTGGTTAATTTATAGCAAAGGATTGTGGAAATAGTCAAAATATTTGGAAGATGTAGCAAAGGATTAGTTAATTTTTTTGTGTCTACAAATATGTCCTTTTTTCTTCTTTTAGTCAATGTGATTTTTTTTTCATTTTTCATTTTTCATCCTTATAATTTTATTTTTATTTTTAGTCTCTCTATAGTGACAATGACATGGCAATATTGCTAACGTGACAGTGATGATGTATTATTTTACGCTGACGTGTCACATGATGATGTTAACATGACATCATTTGATGATGTGTCATGTGCTAACATCAGTATGGCATCAACAATTTAACATTTTTTGTAATGAAATTGAACGACGGAAACTAAAAATGAAAAATTTTGAACTTATAGGGATGATTTAAAAAAAAATTACAAAACTGAAGAATAAAAAAACACTAAAATACAGGAATGAAAATCATATTTAAACCAATCATTTTACTTTATCAAATTCCCCGTGTAAAAATTAATCAGTAACTTTTTATTTATCCTATTTACTCAGCTACTTTCCTCTTACGAGAAATATTCTACCGGACTGTATACAGAGATGAGAAATATCTCAGTAGTTTTTTTTTTATTTTTTAAATAATCTAAATAATAAAACCCATTAAGTCAAGTTGCGGGGATAGCTCAGTTGGGAGAGCGTCAGACTGAAGATCTGAAGGTCGCGTGTTCGATCCACGCTCACCGCATCTTTCACTCTTTTTATTCATTTATTTTGTTTTTTTCTAAGCATCGCTCTAATTTCTATTCCCGGGCTAGTGTGTGCTTCCTTTCTTCTTTTAAAATGTTACTTTCAAACTAAACCCCTGGGCCCTGGCCACAGAGTGGAAAATAACTTCATTACCTATAGAAATAAGTAAAATTCGAAACTCAAATTTTAATGATGTTGAAGTCATGTTATAAAAAATAAAATTTAACTAGAGTAAAATTTGCATATACTATTATTCAATTGTGAATTTTATGTTTAGTAAAATTGTTAACTTTTATAATAATTATTTTAAAAGCAATGTTTGAAATCATTTTTAATTAATTAATAGTATAAAATTTTTTATATTGACATGTAAATTAAACACTAAAAAATTAAAACCTCTAAATGAATAAACTTCTTTATAAAAAAAACAATTAATTAAAATATGCAAAGTTAGCATAAATACCATCTAAAAAATAAATACAGATTATATATTTAACAAAATATTTTATAATTAGGGGTAAAAATAAGTTAGACCATTTGCGAGGGCCTACTACCTAACATATTTAAGGCGGCCTAGCCTATTTAGTAAAATTGTTAGGTCTAGACTTTTTAAAAAGCATTTTTAGTTAATTATATGAGACTGTGGGTTTTTAGAAAAACCTACTAAGCTTTGCACACTAACCTATTTATAAACAAATTATTTTTAATAGAAATATTTATAGTTAATATATAATATTATATCGTAATTTTAACAACTGAAATATCATGTTTCCAACTTGAACTAATTTTAATATTTATAAAATGTAATATGTGTTTGTATTCTTAATCATTTCTAATGCGATAGATTTGTTAGCCAATTTTATTTTTTTTTTAAATTACACATAGTTTAAATTAAAGAAATCAAAAATTCAATTAAGTAAGATAAGATATTTTCTTGTTTTCATTTTATTTTTTATTTTCAAATATTTATATAAAAATAGTTAAATTTTTTGCTTTTTTTAATTTCTAAATATAAATTTTAAAAAATAAAATAAAAGTAAAATAACATATTGAATTAAAAAAAAAATCTCATGTTAATGAAGTCCTTTCTCTCCTTTCTCATGTGATTAGTCATTATATTGTCAGTACATGACCATTAAACTCTTCTTTTTTTTAGTTCTCTCGTTTTTTTTTTCTTTTGGTGTACTTTAATTCTCTCGTTTAAACAATGCGTGAGTGATTTAATAGACCCGTCATCCATTCATCATTTGTTTTGTTTTCATTTTAGAAATAATAAAACATATTTGAAAGTGGAGTCCATCCACCATCGTGATTTGGAAGCGACGTGGACTCCAACACCCTACCAACAAATTTAGTACTGTGCCTCTATAAATATTGTGAAGGAGACAAAATTGTCTAGGCCGTTAATTAAGACCTAAAATCATTTGCTTTTACTATTTGGGAGTCTCCAAGAATTTACTTTCTACGATTCTATCAATATACATTATTTTTGTTCACTTTATATAACTTAATCAATTTTTTCTTTAGTGATCCAACTTAAAAAAACTATTAAATAAATCTTAACTTTTTTTTTTAATTTTCATTTCATTTTAATTTGAAATTTTAACTTAATTTTATTTTTACTTTGAAATAATAAAACATAAACAATATATAAATATATTGTGAACTTTTTTTGGGAGAGAGAATTAAAATGTGTTGAAATATAATAATAGCATTTTTTTTCATTAATTAAAATCAATCACAATTTAAAATAAATCGCAATACCATATTACGATATTAAATAAATTGATTTCGTATATTTCTCTAATTGTATCACACTATGTTATTTCATAGTGATCTCTTTGTCATTGAGGATATATCTCTAAATAGGATTTGCATCTCATTGAATTTTACATTTTCTTTCTCTAATTTATTTTCTTTGCCTTCGACAGGTGCAAATTCAACCATGTTACACAGTTTTAAAATAATTGCTTTCTTGCAATAAATTGAAGTTGATATTGGTAGAAGAAGTTTCATTAACTTTTACTTTCACCTTCATTTTTGCTCCTTTTTTTTTTTAATTTGCCATATCAATCAATGGGTTGTATTCATCATGAACATAAATCTCAAATGCATGCGCCATGATGTCTTTTTTAGAGCTACCACATTTGGTTTTTTGAGAGACTTGTTTGTACCAACAAACTTTTGAACAATAATATTCAACCTTTGTCATCAATAATTTAGTAGAATCAATTTCTTTTTTCGTGAATTATTGTGATGTTCGTTATAATTGTTTTTTTTATCCTCAATGTTTCAAACTATCACCTTTTTTTGTCAATCTTCACAATTGCATGGTTTGAAACATTGAGTCATGTATGAAAAGTTTATCTTTCTCCACAAAAAAAAATAAAAATCTTTTGATAGATTTTTTTAGTACCATGTTCTTCTCCCTTCCTATGCGTCTTATTTTTCAACCTAGCATGAGTAGAAAATGATAGAATCTGAGAATCAAACATCTACCTAATCGATGTTTTGGAAGCATTGTCAACTAATTGCATACTAGTTATACATGTTGGAAGCCCACATAACATGGCAAAATTAGTGAGAGTGGTGATAACTAAGGATGAGCAAGAAATGAGTTATGACAAGTTTACCTTTGTTCCTACTCAGTTGAAAATTTTCATTAGATTAATTATTTGAATCCAAACTTGACCCAATTAAGACCCAAAATATATAGAACAAGACCAAGTTGTTATTTACATAAGATTCTATCTAAACTGTCTTCTGTATTTTTATTTTTTTTGCAAAAATACTCTTAAGTAAAAATGCATTAATTAATTAGATAAAAAATTAAGAAAATAGAGTTATAATAATTTAAGAATAATTTCAAATAATTTATATAAATTGTTGATAAATTTAATATTATGAATTAAATTAATTAGTTTTCAAAAAAAATTGTGAAATAATTATAAGAATCTTATCTATAAGACAAGAGGCAGTAATACCTTGCTGCAAAAGAAGAATTTTTGAAATAAACAAGTATATTATTTTACCATCTCCAGATTGATCAAGGTAAATTATTTTTTGATATAAACAAGTATATTATTTTCATTTTAATTTTCTTTCTATACATGATAAAGCATGTCATAATGGAAAAAATGTCATAATTCTCTTTTTAATCTTAATGTTACTGGAAGAAGATTGTCTACGAAAGAAAATACAGAAAATAATGTCATAATGGAAATGTATATTATTACTATTATTTTGGTTCTATAGTATTAAATTGGAATAAGAGTGTTCATACGGTTGCAAACATGATCACTTGATCAGTGGACAGTTCACCGGACACATGCCATCGCAGTTCCCACGTTGGCCTGGTTCGATGCCCATCATGGTTTACTTTGTTTTTTTTGGTTGTGCAATGTAGGAACTAGTATTTGAGAGAGAATTACACTGATTTATTTAGGAACTAGTAATAGCATTTTAGTATTTATAATGCACAGGATAGATGATTGTTTTTATATAATTAATTTAAATAAATATGTGTTTTTGAATATATAAATTAGATTATAATTAAAATTAGTAATAATTAAATATTTTTAAATATATAAATTATATTTTGAATCTGCGATAAATAATTTATACTGCAATATAAGATTATTTAATTATTGATATTTTCTTTTAAAAAATATTGAAATTCAATTTAGAAATAAAGATTAAAATAATAGATTAAGAGTCAAATATACAAATAAAGATAAAATGATAGTGGTTTGAGATGATTGGAAAGAAATTTTTTAAGTTAATTGTTAAATCAAATCAAATTTGAAATTAAAGTTAATAAGCACATTTAAAAGTAATAAAAAATAAAAAATCAAATGCTTAAGGTATGAAATTAGAATAAGACATGACTCAATAAGAATGATAATAACTCCTAAAAACACTTTCATTTAAGGAAAATTCCTAAAAGTACTCTCATTAAAAATAACTCCTAAAAACGTTCTCATTGAGTATTTAACATAACTGCATATCTAGGATTCGAATTCAAGATCACTAGTTGAGCTAAAACAATTCCATGCCACTTGATTCAAGCGCTCGATAGTTATTATGTAGTTTTTTAACTAAATATATATTTAGACCAAAAAATTACACCTGTAAATGTAAAAATTAAAATATTTGGCAATGAAATTATTTATAAATAATATAATAATATTCAAAACAAATCAAATTTTAATAGGTTTTTCCATAGCTAAATACATATAGACTCATTGAGAATTAAATTAAATTAAAGTAGTAATTTTTATCCAAAAGTAATTTTTAGTCTTGTTTCAAGATATTAAACAACCTATTAAAAACTACTAAACTCCCAAAGACAGGGCAAACTTTAGAATTAAGAAGAGGAATTAGGAGCACCATCCTAGACTCGATTAAGGCACACCTTAGACATTGATAAATAATGCTCATAAAGGCTCACCCTTAGAGAGACGTGTCATTAGTATTTAGTATTACCATTTGAAAGCAACCCTCCTCTAAAAAGGTTGTCCTCCATTCCATCACTTCCCTTGCTTAACCTTTACAATGAAAGGACTTTAAGGCTATTTCCCATCCTAAACCATGAGGAAATCTTGCAACTATCTAACAGTTCATTAGCCCTTACATTGGCTCTCTAGAGTAATCTGCTCTAATCCCTATAAATACAAGGAAACCCTCCATTCCAAGTAACACTCATCATTCTAAAAACCTTGCCTAAACCTTTACTAATTAGAGTATTAGAGTTTATGCAAATTACTCTTCCACCAATGGTAAGGATAAGGAAGAGTCTCCATTTATACGCCTTTAAGTCCTTTTGGCTTTGCAAGTCAACTTATGACTCACATTAACGCAAAATTACCAATTGAAAAAGGTTTGATGGTTATTGTATTTAATTAAACAATATATTATTTTTTAGTTAAAAAATAAATTTATTAGTTTATTTAAAAGCTTGTAGTATTCTTTACTAAACCTTTAAACAAATTTTAATACTAAATATGTGAAAAATTATATTAAATAAATTAATTATATTTAAACTTGTATTTAGAAAATATGTCCATAAGATAATAAGACGCAAGGGAGACAAGTCAATTCCACCATTGGCTGTAGCAACTTTTGCGACAACGAAAAGTATGATTGAAAGAGTCTATCTTATAATAAATAGTTTCTATTTTTATTTACTAATAACATAACATGCATCTGAATAAGTTGTCACATTTTACTTTAAATAATAGTAATAAGAATTATTTTTAAAAAATTTAAAATTTAAAAAGACTAAATTTATAAACATAGCCATCCCTTTGTGTCTTGGAGGCAATTGTGGTTATATTTTTAACCTTTCTTTTGCTTCTTGTAGCTTGAGACTTGAGGGAATGGATACCTTCCTGTTCACTTCTTGTAACCAGGTTTTTGATGCAGTGCTCGATGCCTGACTAGAGCAGGATCCAGAAAACAAGGTTGCCTATGAGACCTGCACCAAGACCAACTTGGTCATGGTTTTTGGAGAGATCACAACAAAGGCTAATGTAGACTATGAGAAGATTGTACGTGACAATTGTCGTTCTATAGGCTTTGTGTCCAATGATGTTGGCCTTGATGCTGACAATTGCAAGGTGCTGGTCTACCTGGAGCAGCAAAGCCCTGATATTGCTGAGGGAGTCCATGGCCATCTCACCAATAGAAACCTGAGGAGATAGGTGCTGGTGATCAGGGCCGCATGTTTGGCTATACCATAGATGAAACCCCTGAGCTTATGCCTCTCAGCCATGTCCTCACGACCAAGCTCAGTGCTCGCCTCACTAAAGTGCACAAGAATAGGACCTGCACCTGGTTGAGACTTGATGGGAAAACCTAAGTCACTCTGGAGTATTACAATGATAATGGTGCTATTGTCCAAGTGCATGTCCACACTATCCTAATTTCTACTCAGCATGATGAAACTGTTACTAATGATGAGATTGTTGCTGATCTAAAAGAGCATGTTATTAAGCCTGTTATACCTGAGAAGTACTTGGATGAGAAGACCATTTTCCATCTCAATCCATCTGGCTGTTTTGTCATTGGTGGTCCTCATGGTGATGTCGGTCTCACGAGGCACAAAATCATATATCATTGACACCTATGGTGGTTGGGGAGCCCATGGTGGGGATGCCTTCTCTGGGAAGGACCCCACCAAGGTAGACAGGAGTGGAGCCTATATTGCTAGACAGGCTGCAAAGAGCATTGTGGCCAGTGGTCTTGCTAGAAGGTGCCTTGTGCAAATTTCATATGCAATTGGTGTTCCTGACCCCCTATCAGTGTTTGTTGACACTTATGGGACTAGAAAGATTCCAGACAAGGAGATTCTAAAGATTGTGAAGGAAAATTTTGATTTCAGGCCTGGAATGATTTCCATTGATTTAGACCTCAAGAGGGGTGGAAATGGAAGGTTATTGAAAACTGCTGCTTATGGTCACTTTGGAAGAGAGGACCTTAACTTCACCTGGGAGGTGGTGAAACATCTCAAGTGGGAGAAGCCCCAAGAGTAAGGTTGTTTGCCATGAGAGTTATGATGTGTTGGTGCTTTAGTTGCTTTCTTGCCAGCGTTTCTGTGGTTTGTTTTTTCCTTTTCTTTTGAGTCTTGTTTTACCTTCTCCTCCACTTTGTTACTTCTTTGCCCCATCCAAAAACATACATGTACGTAGTAAGGCGAGTATTTAGAAAATGTAATATTATGTTTGAAAATCAACTACCACTATCATCAATTTCTACTCATTATAAGTCTTCCCTGATGTTCATAGCCCTTAATATCGTTATCACGGCAGGAAAGAAACTCAAATTTGCCTTGCTACTTCTTTGTTGTCCCTCAAAAATAGCAAATGCAAAAAAAATAAAAATTAGTTTCGAATATTGCTTGTACAAACTACAAATCATCGTTTAAAAACAAAATATCATTCTGCATGTAACAACTGAAGAAAAAAGGAAATTACACTCTTCTTGGCTTTTTCATATACAAAACATGTTTGCTTGAGTTCAAGCCCCCCGGGCAATTTTGAAATTTAATTTCTTGTATGTAACAGATGAAGTTGCCAAATACAGCGAAAAGATGCATTCTGCATGATATCTTTTTTTTTAAATAGAAAATTAAGTTTGTAAATTGTAACTGAACTGACTAATATAAACTAGATTCACCGTACACTCCTTAACTAGTATTTTTAGATCTATCACACAATTGCACAAACATCATCACCCAGAGTCAATATGAATGAAATTAAAGAGAAGCATGATGATCTTATTTAAAAACACAATTTAGGGAGTTGGCAAGGCGTCTCCCCCTCCCTATGTATTTTTGCATGTACTGTTATTAATCGAAATTCCTTATGACTGGTATTCTATAACCTTTGTCCGCAACTTTGTACATGCAAAAGAGAACAGGCAATCCGCTAGTTGAAAACACAAGAAGAGCGCATATATTTTTAAAAGAAAAGGTACTCTGTGTGTGTGTGTTCACACAACATGGTAGATTAATTCAATTACTGCAAGTAGGAACCATCAAAGAGAATGAGAAGGAATAGCCTAGCTGATTGTGCCCGCTCGGGTTGTTCAAAAATTTTGTATTTAGTAGGGTTGATGCTCAGACACAATACATCTCCTACATTTTTAAGGACCGCCCCTATTGAGCCCCAACATATATTTTTTTTAAAAAGTGTTAACAATATATTTTCTGACACTCTTTTAAATACACTTTTTACTGTTTATTAAAATTTACTAAAAATTATAAAATTATGAGAAGTTCATTAAATAATAAGATGTAAGACTTACAAAATTTTGTAATTTTCAATAAATTTTAACCAGTAAATTTTGTATTGCTAACATTTTTCTCTCTCTCTCTCTTTCTCTTTTCTTGGTGATAAAACCCAATACATTGTTCAGGGCATGTAAATGGGTTAGCCCAATATGTTGGGCTTTTATATAAGACTATTGATGGTGGTGATGGTGGTGTGTGACTAGTTCAAGTCTAAATTGGCCTCATTTCCCATATCCATATTACTTAAATTAGAGCAACACTATTTGTTATGCACCAAAACATACGAATTCAAGTATGTAGCTTTTTATTGGTTTAGTAATACATTAAAGAACAAAAAAAAAAAGCAATTATGGAATCAAATAGAATCCATCCACATGTTCACATCCTGTGGTGCACCAATTTCATAAGATTGAACCATACCAAAACTTAGACACAATAATATAGGTATGAGAAATATTAGACACTCTCTAATATAGGTATGAAAAATTTAATGCCACACTCTTTTTAATTAGCTGAATTTTATAAATCCCACTAAATATATAGGTCATATTTCTCAATAATTTTATATCCTCCTACTTATTCTTCTTACAAATCCTTCCATTAAATATTAGTGTAAATGTCTTTACCATTTCAAATATTACTGTAAATGTTTTTTATATTACATATTACTAAATAAAGTAAATATAATTTTTTTTATATTTTCAAAATATTAAGTGCATTCAATTTTTTAATTCAATACTTTCTTCAATTGGTATGTAAGAGAATTTGTAAAAAAATAAGAAAAATATAAGATTGCTGCATTTCCCATTTGGTAAATCTCATTTTCAAACTAATAAAATTCAAATGAATTTTAACTAATATGAAAAACTGTGTTGAATGTTACCAACATGTTGTTGATCTGAGGAGTACTAGACTCATTTTTTAAGTAAAGTCTTAAATTCGAGTCTTATAAATGAAAAAAAACATAATTGAGAAGAGAAACTCCATTAAAAGTAACTAGTCACATTCTCTAACAGAGATTAGTCATCGACAAAGTTGATAGATATTTCGCACCTATAATATAGTTATTAAAAACAAATGTGTTGACTGTTAGAGTCTATTCCTAGCACTTACCGTTTAAGTATTTATGGCGAAATTATACTGTCCGATTCGCGAAATGTTAGCAACGAGCCTACCAAATTATTTCTTCCATGAAGTGGGGTATATGGACTACGGAATGAGGTAAACTGAAAAGTCTCATGAGGGGTTTCTCATAAACTGATCCATCTTACGTTCCCCAGTAGCAACGGATTTATCGAACAAATATAGGAATTTGGAAAGATATCAAATTCTGTACATACCCCAATATTATGGGTTCTTATCTTAGAAATAGTATCCACCTTCATACACAAACAATATCTATCCTACAAACAAAGGACACCAAGAACCAATGCATGGGAAAAAAATATTAAAAATAAAAATATCTCCAGCTGCCAGCCCCTTTGCAATGCCCTTCTTAGGTAGGCAAAATCCAAGAATCTAAAAAGCTACCACTTTATACATCCCACCAGTAACCCACCGAATTCTCAATAAGAATCAGTCTTGGGGTCATGTATGTTGTCACCCTCTTCTTTCTTCTCTGGAATCATGAATCTCACTCCTGTCTGTGTCAGAATATTCCTTCTGGGATTCGATTTCTCCACTACCCCCTCGATTTCTTCTTCTGTGTCTTCGGTCCTGAACATCCACACAACCAATGAAATCAAATGTCAGCCTAAGAACATCTGATAACACCATTCATCCCTAAGATGGAATAGCAAGGGCTAATACATTAATTTTTGAAAAAAAATGTGAGATCAACTTCCTAAATGATAATTTACTTTATTGTTCTAATATACTTTCACAACAAAATTTATGATGAATAAACTATTGGATCATCTAACTTGCAACAGAGTTCGAGGACTCAATCATGACAGTGGGAAAAACAAACCTCTCTTGGTAAAGGGTATTCCTCTGACTCCAGCATACGAATAACCTGGCCCATCTTGGGTCTTTTCTCAGAATCTGGATCTACACATCTTAAAGCAGTTAAGAGAGCCCGTTTTAAAGCTCTGGTGGATGGCTTCACCTCAATGTTGGGGTCCACCACTTCTCCTGATCTTCTGTTTCCAACCATCATCTTCAGCCAATCAACCAGATTCACCTGAAAGCATTGCAGATAATTAGTATAGGTCAGTTAAAACACTAGATCAGAACCTGTCAGGTAGAAATAAGTTACTAAGAACACACAATTCTTGTCAATAATCGAGCCAAAGGTGGTGAAGGGAGGGATATTTATAGCCCTCCACGCAAACCAATCCTCTTATAATCATTGCAGGTGCCAGGCCAGAGTTCATATACTGTGTAGTTAAACTGGATGTGATCGATCATGAACTCCTCAAATTACATCCCAAATTTTTTGGAGGTCAAATGTCTATTGTATTAGAACAAGCTTGGGATAACCTTCAAAAGGACAGGGTAATGAATTTTGCTTTGTAGGGTGGTCCCCCACAGTAATAATAGATGTAGAAGAATAGTGAGAAAATTTTAGGTGCTCCCAGGGCAAAAAAAAAAACACTTGTGTATCATTCAATGCATGACCCCTCGTATGTAACATTCAAAATGTTGTTAAAGTGGAAGACAGATGACCCACAAAGCTGAGATGGTACACACTGAAAGCTATAGAGCAAGAAAAAGTTCTTTCTCTAGGAACAACTAAAAATTTCTCGTAAAGTAGTAGAGACAATAATGAACATGCAAAAAAGACAGTTACCAGCATTGTTAAGAATGTTAGTGCTATGTGTTTTCTGTTTTTGAAAGAGTTGTTTTCTAAAATTTGTTTGTCCCTCGAGCACATTTGAAAGTATTTGTTGCCCGAGTACATTTCTGTTTTCTAAAAGTTTGTCCCCTAAACACTTGAACAGAGCACTTGAAGAAAACGAAAAAAGATGATGAAAAAACTTCTCTCAGTTGTTTCTGTTTTTTGGTTTGTAAAACACTTGTTTTGGAGAAAATTTCAAAACTTAATAGATTTTGGGTGAAAATTTGATTGCTGAGTAGCGTAAATTGTTTTAGAAAACTATTTTTAAAACAAAAAGTGAAAAGGGAATCAAACAGAGCCTAACTTTAACTCCTATTGCTGTTTTAAACTAGTCAATTAATTTTTAAGAAAAATGTCCCAACATAATCCTGGACCTGGAAGTCACTGGTTCAAATCCTGAAAACAGCCTCTCCACCTGGGGAATAAGGCTGAATGCATCTACCTTCCCCATACTTCACCAGATGGGAGCCTCATGCACTGGGTCACTCTTTGATGTCCCAATTATTCGCTTCTCTTTAGTGTTGGAGAAAATAATTAGAGATTATAGAGCAGTCATGCAACAGACAAATGAAAACAGAATGGTACAAGCTAGATTGTTCATATGAATAGATCCACTGCTAAAGCATCTAGCTAATTTAGGCAATTTTCATCCTCAAATTGACTGGCAAAAGGTAGAAGTGTTTCATAGCTATAACATATGTTAAGGTTAACCACAGATACACAAGACAACTATGCAATTTCTTTATTACCGCAATTTGGTTGAATGAACCAAACATAAAGTTAATGTTTCAGGGTGGTGAATTGGGGAAAAACACAGTGTATGAACATACTGAAAGCTGGATTTTGTGCTCAAGATAAAAGTAAATTTACTCACTTCATTTGCTGGACGAGCATAGTCAACTGGATCTCTTCCAGTAATTCCTTCCAATAGCAAAACACCAAAGCTATAAACATCACTCTTCTCATTTAGAAGGCCAGTATTTGCATATTCAGGAGCCACGTATCTGTGAAATATTTATAGCAAAAAAGAAAATAAGAATATTTTTTTTCTTACAAAAGTTTAACAATAATGAGCATGGGAAAAGTTCATAGCTATAACAGGCAAAGAACAGAATTACTGACCCAAAAGTTCCCATAACTCGCGTTGTGACATAACTCTTCCCAGCACCCAATAACTTGGCCAGGCCAAAATCAGAAACCTTGGCATTGAAATCATCGTCAATTAATATGTTGCTTGACTTGATATCTCGGTGTACCACCTTCGGCTCAATGGCTTCATGCAAATAAGCAAGGCTGAAACAAGTATACTGCTTTATATGAGGACTAAGAAAAATAGAAGTAACGTAGATGCAGAGACTCACGCTTTGGCTGTGCCAAGGAGAATCTTGATACGTGCTTCCCAGGTAAGGTATCCATGGTGACGCATAGCTCCGTGAAGCCATTGCTCTAAGTTTCCATTATTGACATACTCATAAACTAACATCCTGTAAATGTATCACAATAGGAGAAATATGTTTCAGTAAACTTGAGATCGACCTCACCAACCACCAAACAGCAGATTAATATACATGCAATTCATATTATGATCACATTTATTCTGGGCCTTCTGGCAATAATTATTTAATTTAGCTAAGCAGGGTATATGAAATATATATGTTGAGATGGGACTACTGTATTTGAGAATTGGAATACCTGTGAGTTCCCTCAATGCAGTACCCCAAAAGGCGAACCAAGTTTTTGTGTCGGACATGACCAATAGCATCAACCTCCAAGCTAAATTCTTTCTCTGCTTGACCACTGCTAAACCAAAAACCTTAGGAGTTGAATTTCAGCTAAATAGAGAGGAACAAGAACAAAACAATCAAGGTAACTGGCTTGGACATTGTACTCAAACTCACATGTTATTGAGTATCTTTTTAACTGCCACTGGAGTCCCATTGATCAACTGCCCCCTATAAACCACTCCATACCCACCTTCACCTAAGACATTTTCTTTGGAAAAACGGTTTGTGGCAAGTTCAAGATCCCTCAAGGTAAACCAGTGACCCCAACCCAAGTGAGAGAATTCTGGAAGGCCAGATAGAGGTGAAGGAGCCGTTATAGGGTATGAAGAAGATTGCTTGTAAGTAACCGTGCCAGAGCTACCTTCTTCTCCTGACTGTGAGTATGAACCACCTCCATCTTTCTCTATATGATGAAATGAATCTGAGTGACTGATGCTATCCCCATTCTTCATCTTCCCCACACCTAAATGAACCATGACTTTGCCTGATTCCTTGTCACAGGACTTATCATGAATTGTAAGAAGTATTCCATCACGAGGAGCAAATGCATTTGTTGATACTTGTTCAACCCGCACTTCCTTGATTTCCTTTGAGACAGTTGGTATTTGACTAGGGGGAATCCTGTCTTTATCTTTTCTAGATTTCTTCCTTAACGTGAGGCAAAGTGAGAGTGCAGAAAGAATGACTATTATAGACAATCCAACTGCAATTCCAATTATTTCCCACACCTTGAGACCAAAAATGGGAGTTTTCTTGGATAATTCAGCATTAAGACTAGACCCCATTTCTCAGAAAGCCTCGACACCTACAATATGCAACACAAAGACATTATCAATCAATTCACACGACAGCACACATTCATCATAGAGTTGGAAGGACAGGGAACCAGGAAACAAACATGAGACTAAAATTAACTCAAATTAAAGAGCTAATACACCAACAACCTATAAACCATTCATAATTTCACTCTTACCAGTACTCATTCACAAGGACAAGTGAGAAGCCTCAAATCCCAGATCTCAGAAACAGCCCCATCACAAGTTAAGAGACTCAAACAAGGGAATAAACCCAAAAGGTCAGATCTTTGAGACCCCCGAATCTTGGGGGTGTCAGCAAAAGCAAGTGTGTCTATATACGCGAGAATCCTATTCCCATGTGTGGAAAATGTGAGTGTAAATCTAAGATGGGGTGGAGCTATCTGGAGAACAAGAACAGATGGGGTGGAGCTATCTGGAGAACAAGAACAGACACAAAGGTGGCCGGGATAGAGGGACATGAATAGAAATGTCAGTGATGATAAAGAGGAAGGGATGGAGTTATCAGTGGTAGGTGATGAGTTTTGGAATAGATGCCTTCCAACGCATGCACATGCTTATACACATCTATTTTTTCTAACATGAAATTCTCTAATCTAATGTAAGTAGGGGAGGAAATATATTATTGCCATCGCTAAACGAAAGGTATGCTTCTTCTTCTTAGTATTTCATGAACGTGACGTGATTCATTATCGGCAATTAATTTAATTTCACCTCTTTTTCATTTTTTAATTTTATTCTCCTTTTGTTTTTCCTTTCCTTCCTTTGATTTTATTCCATGGTGAGCTCAGCTGTAAATTTACTGTCCATCAGCAGCAACTATTCAATTTATACGTCTATTATTCGAGAAAAGATCCTCTCCATTTCCTTTTTTTCTCTATTTCTTCCATTATCAAGAGAAAATAAATGATTTCTTTTTTCTATGCGTGGATTATTTCCATTTCATTTATTTTTCCAAAAGCTTGATAATGAAAGAAATACTTAAAAAAGAAAATACAGAAGATCTTCTTTCCGATTATCCATGTTTAAGTAATGAAAAGAAATATACATAAAAGAATATGCATAAAAATAAATTTCTTTTTTTTTACAAATTTATATCTTTAATTTATTTTTATTTAAGTTACTAAAATAAAATATTTATAATTAACGATATAAATATCTTTTATTTTTATTTTTTATAAATTTTACTTAAATCTAAAAATACATGTATAATATACGACAAATTTATTAATTACTTGTTAATGTTAGAGCTAGAGTTTTTTTTTTACAATGACAATAATAAAGTTTAAATTTAGAATCTTATATATATTATCTACATCTTTTACTACTATGTCAATTCTAATGAATTTAGTAGAATTTACTCCTAATTGTTAATAAAAGATAAATAAATTTTTTAATAAAATATATGAATGGCTTTTTGTGATTTATAATGTGATAAATATTTATTAACACCTTTAACAGCTGTTTAACAGTCAGAATGAGGGGGAAATAATAATTAAATGTAACTTAACATGGCTATATTCCTTTTCAAAACAAAAAAAAAGGCTATATTCAAAGCTAAACAGCTACTTAACCATTATAGTTCTAGTTAGATCGTTTTAAAATTAGTTTTTTTAAATTGTTTTTACATCTTTTAATATAAATTGCATAAAAAATTATTTCTCAAAATTATTTTTTCTTAAACATGTATTTAGCAATTACGAGTAGAAATAAGAATTTTATATATGATAAAATATTTTTATAATTTTTTAGGAGGCATATAGAGAGAGGGAGTTTAATTAATTAAAATATATTAATATTAAAATGGTATTTTCTACCATTATCTATTTCTTTTTTATTTTTATATAATTAAAAATTGTTCACTTTATATATAAGGAAGTTTGGCTCGAAGTTGGATAATACTATCAAGTGTCAACTAGAATGAAATTTTAATTGAATTACTGGATTAATCATCATACATTAACGAATTACCATGGAATAAAAACAATACTATATTATAAAACTTAATTTTCAATATATATATATATATATATCATTTGTTAACGTACACACGCTTGTTTTTTAGTTAGAATATGTTAGGAAGTTATAATTACAATGTATCTTAAAATACACCATGGTGTAGCTTACTAACGTATTTCAACTAAAAAATAAGTGTATGTACGTTAGAAAATGTTTGTGGGGTTTGCTAACGTATATGCACTTGTTTTTTAATTAGAATACGTTAGCAAACTATAACTACAATATATCTTAAAATACACTAATGATATAACTTGCTAACTTACTCCAACTAAAAATAAGTGTGTGTACGTTAGCAAATCCCACAAACATTTGCTAACGTACACATACTTATTTTTTAGTTGAAGTACGTTAGTAAGTTACACCATGAGTGTACTTTAAGATACATTATAGTTATAACTTGTTAACATACTCTAACTAAAAGCAAGTGTGTATAACTTAGCAAATCTCATACAGATATATATACACATATATACACATATATATACATACATATATATATATATATATATATGTGTGTGTGTGTGTGTGTGTGTGTGTGTGTGTGCATGAATTAATATTTTATGTGCATAAAATTTAATATTATTATTCACAAGAGTCTAGCTTTCTCAAATTCTTATCACAATGAAATTTTCAAGTGATTGGTTTAATAATATAAAATATTTTGAAAATCTTTCTTAGAAAAACATTAATTTAGAGTGATTGGATTAATCACAATATTTTCACACACACATTATATATATATATATATAATCATAGTAAGATACCTGTGAGGGGAAAAATGCATATATGACATACTAATTGAGAATTGATGATTTACATATTAGAAATGATGTTTTATTTTACAAACATAGTTATGTGTATATAATTATTATTTTTTGTCGTGGACAATTGATATATACGTGAAATATTTTAAAAGTGTTTACAATTTATCTGCAAAGAAATTTGCCAACTAAACCAAGTGCCACTTTCATTAGTGAATATGCAATCAGATAAAACTTCACCCGTGGAAATAATTTTAAAATTACCATTGACAAACATTTTAAAAAATAAACACCAATACTCAGTTTTAATATATTGTCTATTGTTAAAATTCAGAACAAAGGGATTTTTTTTATAACAATAAGCATCCGATCTTCTCCATGCCATTTTAAATTTGGTTAGAAACTTTGTTTTAATTTCAACGAAGCTAACACATTAAACTACAGTACAAGATGCGCACACACACACACACACACGTGTGTGTGTGTGTGTGTGTGTGTGTATATATATATATATATACATATGTCAAGGTCCTTGATATTAAGCGTTAAAGTTAATCAAATTATATTTTTAATAACTTTTTGGTATAATACAAATTTAATCAATTCAACTGTTAAATTTGATGTTCTTATTAATTAGATTAAATATAAAAATTTTCATATAATTTTAAAATTATTTAATAGTTCATCAAATCACTTTATTTTAACGTACAATATGATATTAAAATATATGTAAATATTCAATATTTTGATAACATATTTAAAAAAGTCCAAATGATGTGAAATTTGATACATATGATCATAAAAATAATATCACATAATTCAACGGCTGAATTAGTTAAATTTGCATTCTAAAAAAAGTTATTGAATATCTAATTTGACTAATTTTGACACCTGGTATCAACAGATCCTAACTATATATATATATTATCAATTTAGTATATATAAAATATTATATATAATATTAACTTAATACTATAATAAATATTTAAAATAATTATTTCGTAATATTATAATATTTAAAATATTAATCTATAGATATATTAAAATTGTTATACTTTGCAGCGATCTGTCACATCAAACTACAGTACAAAGTGCACTTTAGTATAAATTTATATTTTTTATCAGTTTTGTATATATTAAATATTATATATAAGATTAAATTAATACTATATTAAATAGTTAAAATAATAATTTTTTAATATTATAATATTTAAAATATTAATGTAATTATCTCTTAATAGTAAAATAATATTATAATCTATAAGTATATTAAAACTGGTGTGCTTTACAACGTAGCAAATTGTCACATCAAATTACAATACAAAGTACATCTTTTTTTTGTGTATATATATATATTATCAGTTTTGTATATATAAAATTATATATATATATATATATATATATATATATATATATATATATATATAATATCAAATTAATATTATAATATATAGTTAAAATAATTATTTCTTAATATTATAATATTTAAAATGTTAATGCAATTATCTCTTAATGATAATAAAATAATATTATAATAAAATTTAAAATAACATAAAAATATTTAACATAATAATAAAAACGTTGATTTTAAAAAATTTAAAATATACACAACTAATTGTCGTAATAATATTATTTTCAAAATATGATTATTAAAAGGTGATAAACTAATAGAAAAATAACACATAATGGTAAATTAATTAAAATTGAAACGATCGTAACCTTTAAATTATCTAGAATAGAAAAATAGTTATCTCTTAATAATAGTAAAATAATATTATCATAAATATTTACAATATAATAAACTATTTAAAATAATAATAATAATGTTGATTAATATTTAAAATATAATGAATATAAACAATATTAGTAAAATAAAAAAATAAAAATAATAATTAACTAATAATATAATCTTAAGAAAAATTTAAAAAAATGTTACTACAATAATAATATAATGGCTTAATTGCATTTTTTGCCACCAAGTTTTACAATTTCCCGAATTTTGCTATCCCAGATTTTTTTTTTGCGAATTATGCCTCCGAATAGAAAAATCGCCACAATAAAAGAAAAAACTTCCACAAAATTATCTTAATTGTGGCAGCTTAAAGGAAAAGCTACCACTAAATGTCTTAATTGTGACAATTTTTTCACTTTGTGGCAAAATTCACAAAAATTGAAAATTGGGGGCAAAATTTGTAAAAAAAATTCTAGGGTAGCAAGATTTGCAAAATTGTAAAACTTGGGCACAAAAAGTGCAATTCAGCCATCATAGTCTAAAATCTGTAATAGTAGACAAATAATATTATAAAAATAAATATAAATATAATAAAAATTGCACAAAATAATTTTTTTTACTATAATGCTAAAATAATATTATAAAAATGAAAACATTTGTACTTAAACATATAAAGATTTTTAAATTGCCAAAAAAATATAAAAGTAAATTATTTAAATCAAAATTCATCAACTTTATTATATAATGTGTGAAAATTAAAATTTCAAAAATTAAATTCAAATTAAGATTAATTAATATTAAAATAATTTTAAAATTCAAATTATCCAAAATAAAAAATAATGGCTTAAATATGTTTTTGGTCCCTCAAATTTGGGGTAAATCAATTTTTGGTCCCCTAAATTTAAAAGTGATTTTTTTAGTCCCTCTAATTTAAAAAAAGTTTATTTTAATCTTTCAGGACCACCTACAATATCATTAATAAGGCAGAGTCAGTTGTATAGCATCAGTTGAGCTCGGTATGATATTTTCACTGACAGAGACATTACTGGGTGGGTTTTGTGTGGCAGATTCACTAACTACTTTTGGACAAAAGGACTAAAACATACTTTTTTAAAATTACAGGGATTGAAAAGATCACTTTTAAATTCGGGGAACCAAAAACAGATTTACCCCAAATTTGATGGACTAAAACTTATTTAAGCAAAAAATAATTATATCTAAATAACAGTAAAATAATACGATGATAAATATTTAAAATATCATAAAGATATTTAAAATAACAATAAAAATGTTGACATATATATATATATATATATATATTAACATTAATATTATAATCTTCAAATAGATGTAAAGTAAATAAAAATAACATTAAAAATGAATAAAAATAACTCTAATAAAATATAAAAAATTAAAAATAATAGTAAATTAAGACTATAATCATAAGAAAAATAAAAAGTATTACTACAATAATAATATAATAATAGTCTAAAATCTAAAATAGTAAAAAAACAATATTATAAGAAAATAAACATAATTAAAAGATCACACATAATAATAAATTATGATTAGGATAATAAAAATAATATAATAATTTTATAAAATTAAAAAATTAAAAATTTTATAAGAGATATTTATACCCAGGTATCACATGAGTACTAAGTCTAGTTTAAACATTAAATAATTAACACTATAACTAATATACATAATTTATGTTTATTTTTAATTTATTTATATACACATGTCTTAATGATATTTTTCTAAAATAAAAGAGATAACAAAAATTGCCTATCTTTAATAGTATAAAAAATATTTTTCCAATAACAAACAAATCATCCTCAAAAATATCTCTGAACGCCTAATATAGTTAGTTGAATAATTGTGACTGGATAATACTATTTGTGATTTAAACTAATCTTTTGAGTGGACTTATTATGGTAACTCTAACATGACATCAATGGTTTGCCCAATAGTATTGAAAGTGTCTCTCTATCCTACTAGTCTTTTTTCATGCAAAAAATAAAAAAATAGCTTTTTCAAAAATTAATTATAACTTTGATAATATCTCTAACAAGTTGTGAATATCCTTTCATGTTTTAAATATAAAAAAATGAATAGGTTCACCATTTTACACTTAATCTCCTTTTTTTATTTTGAATAAAAATGACAATATTCAATCTTCAGACCCACTAGTAAAGGTGTTCATGGGACGGGTTTACCTGTTTCTCTACCTGTCCTAAAATTTTCATTGGGTCAATTTTGTGAACCCAAACCCAAACTCAATCCGATCAAGACTCGACAATATTTGGGACATGATTGGGTCAACTTGACTTGTTGGCACAATATATTAATATTAACCTTATATATAGTTAAATAGTAGAACTAAAGAAGTATACAAGTACAATTAAGATATATTTTAAAATAAATAATATCAATATAAATATAATAACATGTTAGACAAAAAATTATTTATTAATTTAAGAAGTGGTATTATTAATATATAATTGTTTAAAAAATTATACTTTTAAGAGAATATATAACATTAGATCGAGTTGGGACAACCCGAAGTATAACTTGAACCCGTCCTCAAAATGCATCGAGTCTAATTTCTTAAGCTTGAATCCGTCAAATGTCGCTTTAAGCCGAGCTGGGCAGGATTGGTGGGACGGGACAGGTCATGAACACCCTTACACACTAGATCAGTCTAGTGGTAGAGAGATTTGGATAGTTTGTATAAAGTCTAAGGTTTTAATCTCATTACCACCATTGTACAAAAAAAAAAGAAGCTTTAAATCCTATACGTGCAAATGTTACGTGTTTGGTCCCTACCGTCATGATGTTGTCTCTAATAATGTAACACCCTGTTTTTCCTAATGCATGATTAAGTGTTTTAATAACTAAAAAGTGGAAATTTGATATGTAATCTAGGTGATTAAAAGAAATAAATGAATTGTTGCTATGTATGGTATGTTATATGTGATGATGGTTGTGAGTTGTTGGTTTGAAATTTTGGTTTGAATTTAGAAAATTTGAGACATGTGCTTGAGCCAATTTGGATATGTTGTGAAAATGATTTTGGGTTTTTGAGAGAAAATAGTTAAGTTAGACCAGTTTTGAGATAAAGAAAGTAGCTTGGTGAGATTTGGGCCTCAGTTGGCCAAAAGTCTATGTGAGAGCTCTAGGGAGGTCGGGATATAAAGGAAGAGAAGGGAGGAATTCCCTCATTCTCCCATTATTTTTCTCTCTCTACACTTTCACTCTCTTCATTTCTCTCCCAATCTCTCTCTAGAAATCTGAATTTGATAAGTGTGTTAGAGGATTTCCAAGCCCGACTTAGTGATTTGTGGTGAGAGAAGGAACAAATCTGCAGAAGGTTTTGGCTCAAGACACAAGTTTCTCAAAGAACCAAAATTCAAATCCATAGACTTTTAGAGGTAAGGGAAGCTTACAAATCGGTTGTTTTGTGTTAATAACTGTTGGTATGCTGATTTCTTGCTTTATAATCGGTTGAATCTCTATGAATGTTGTCATTTTGTTGGTTTTGGGTGAAAATGGGTTTTGGGGGAGAAATTTTGAGATTTGGATGAGAAATTAATGAATATGTGATGAAATGTGGGATTGATGGTATCATTTGATGTGTATTAACTTGGTTGAGGTGGATTGATGTTGTTGGAACACCATTAATTCGAAAATTTATGTTATTTGATTGAAAAATTTGAGTTTCTCTTTGGAAAATCGCATTTTTTTCGAAAATCGTCGCAAATAATTGATTACGGGGATCACATAATCGATTATCTAAAGTTTCAGAAACTGTTTTTGTAATTTGGTTTCGGAAATAATCGATTATGCAGTTAGATAATCGATTATCTACTGTTCAAAAAAAATGAAATATGATGTATTTTGGATCGAAAATAATCAATTATGGCAACCCATAATCGATTATCTCTGCTGAAAAATGAAATCTGATGCATTTTTGCTACAGTACATAATCTGTTATTCCAGAACTGAATATACTATTTTAGATTTTAAAGTTTTCTTCTCAAAATGTGAAATTTTATGAATTTCAAGATTTGCTAATCTTCCAAGTGGTTTTCAAAGAAGGTTTTGGTTTTCAAATTGTAGTTGCTTGTTGGATTGGTTGTGAAGTGGAAGGTTGCTTAGATAGGACCCCCACTTGATGTATATGATATTATTGTATGAGATTTCTCATGAGGTGGGCTGCTTGGAGAGGACCTTACCTGTTGACCCTGCAAGAGGCCGAATTGGGCGTGCATGGGGTTGATGGTGACTGTTAGACCACGGGTGGTGTTGAGTAGGTCACGTGGTGTTATGTTGATATATATATATGATATGATGACTATTGTGGTTGAGTTGATGGTTGTGTTGATATGTTGATACATATATATAATATAATAATTGTTTGGTAGAGTTGGTTTTTGTGGTGATACATGCATTGACATGCATATGTTGTTGGCTGAGGTTGTGTGGGCCTCAAGCCGTGTGCGGACAGGCATGTAAGGTGGATGGTGACTAGAGTTGGTACTCAGATAGGCCTCTAACCTAGTGCCTGGATAAGAAGTGGGGTTTTAAAGTTGGACCTAGGGGATAAGTGGATGGGTAGACCCCGTAGGGGGCCAAGGCAGTGCAAGCCTTATGTCGCGGTATACCACCACCCACATACACTTATCCTGACAACCATAAACTTATCCAACAGATCAGAGTTTTGGCAATCCCTAAATGGTGCTAGATGGCCATGGTAGGGGATAAGACCTGGCTGATTACCCGAAATGTAAAAATCTCTCGAGAGTTGTGTCATTCATGCATTGACATGTGATAGTGAAAGCATGGGTGTTGGATTGAGGTGTATTTAACCAATTCTTGATGAATTTGATTTCAATTTGCCAAATGATGGTTTGATGATATAAATTACATATATGCTATGGTTGTCATTTCGTAAGCTTACCCTTGCCTTGCTGTTTTGTTTTGGTATGGTTGTTGTAGTTGCTGTTGTTGTTGTATGTTGTTGTACCTGTGATGATCACGTCTTATGACATGGGAGCAAATGGCGATGCTTTAGTGGACCCGGCTACTCAGAGATGATGGTGGAGTTGCTTGCGAATTAGCTCTTTTTGGATGTGTTGTTTTGTATTATATTCTTTTGATAGGATTGTATAGAGTGACCAGCTATAGGGAGTGAGTTTTTGTATCCCTCTTCCCTGGTGATGTATATTTTGATATGTTTGATATGGGCTAGTGTTATCCCATTGTTGTGTATGATATGATGATAACAGATATATAGATATGCATGAATAGTACTAGGAGAGATAAGTGGATCTCTTAGTTAATGTATGTGACTCATATACAGATATTATATGATTTTATTCACCTGATAAGGTGTATGTAGTGTATGTTTAGTATGGTTGATTAGTAGCGATAGTTGGGTCATTACAAATAGTCCTACGTTGACAATTAACCCCTTACGCATTCTTAATTTGGTTACTATACATGTAGTGTATTCTTAATTTAGTCTCTATATGTGTAGACAAAATTAAGAATGTGTTACACGTATAAGAAACAAATTAAGAATGCACTAGATATATAGAAACCAAATTAAGAATATGTTACATGTATAGAGAGCAAATTAAGAATGTACAAAGAGATTAACAATCAATGTAGGACTGTTAGAGATGGTGTCACGATGGCAGGGACTAAACCGATAATGTTTATACGTATAGAAATTGATTTAATAAGTTTATAAGGACTAAATTATGTGTTTAACCAAAATAAAAAAAATGTTTTATTATTTTATTATCTAAATAGAAAATGTCATAGAAATTAATAAAATAAAATAATGTATAAATGACGTCATTGAATAAGTTATAATAATTTTATATACTGGCCGAAGCAAGCACCAGACCGAAATGCACGACAACTATCAAGGACTGATGATGTTTTTGAACCACACGATGGATTTACAAAGGGAACATCCAAATTCGCATGTTTGGAAGCACGAATTTAATAATTGATTTTGACTTACAAACAAATTTGTTCCAACTTAAAATTTTGAAATTTAAATTAAAGAGAGAAAAAAAGAGAAATTTAAATTTCTTGTTTCTTAAAGTTCTTTTTTTCTTTGTTTTCTTTTTAACTAAATAAGAGAAATTTTTAAAATTTAAAAATTTACTTTTCTCTATTTTCTTTTCCTTTATCCAATCGTAGGGCTCGAAGCCCAACACATGGTCTAAATCAAATTGTTTAACTTGACCCAAATCCCAATCTCCCATCCGAAAAATTATAGAGCTATTCCAAGACATTTACAACCTCGCGCTAGAATGTCTTTACATCAAAACTCGCATTTCTCAGACAATTCTATCTGACTGTAGTGGTTTGCTTCCAAACAATTGTTCGCTCGTAATCAAAATCTATAAATGAGAAAATCTCACCCTGATTACTGATTAGGTATACACTATTTTATCTTTCTATTTCTTTGTTGAAATATTCTTCTCACTTAACTGTCGAAATATCTATACACATACTTTTGCACATCCCTACCATAGTTACACCGTCATATAGGAGAGGGGCTCTTTGAATCATGACTTATACAAAATTTTATATCAAGAAATATATAGTAAGAATTGATTATTTGATTTTGAAGAGCTGAGGAGGGCTTTCTTCTGTTGCTTATAGTGCAATATATTTCTCTTTTTTGGGTGACATTTAAATGAAGTATTTTATTGATTGCCCCTTTTTGGGGTTATGAAATTCGGTAAGGTATTTTGCATTAGAAACTTTGGCCACGGCTTTCAGATGGTCTGGCTTAACTGGAAGAAAAACATTTTTAGGATGAATCAAATTAGACATTTTTGGAATCAATTACACATGAGTATCATTACCAAGGATAAAGCGTTGAGTTGCTGATCAGTTTTAACCCGGGATGTTTTTAATATATAACCTATATTTTTTAAAAAAATAAATAAATCGATACACAAGTTTTAATGATTACTTTTGATGTTGAATAATCCGTGTGAAAATAGTTGTGCAAATAACATTCCCTAATAGAGCCATATATATATGATATAGATCTAACAAATCTTGGCTGGCAGTTTGGAATTATTGGTCTATCTCATTTCCAGCACCTGATCCCAGTCCCAATCCTATAAGTTACTCTAATAGCTTATAAGTTACTTTGACTAGTTTATAAGCTATTTTAATCAAAATAAGCTTGTTTGGTACACAAGTTTATTTCAATAGCTTCTAGCTTATTTTCATAAGCTAGTTGAAGTAGCTTATGAAAATAAGCTAGCTTATAAGCTACTAGTTTTTTTTTTAATCCTCACTAATTTATTTGAATCTTTTTTCATCTTTTTTAAAATGTTCTTTTATGTCATTTTACATTTATCAGCTAACTTATCAGTTAATCTTATCAAACACTTTCAATTCAATCAGCTAGCTTATAAGCTTTTAGCTTTTCAGCTCCTAGCTTATAGCTTATAAACTTCAAATAAACTTTCAGCTAACTTATAAACTAGCTTTACCAAACACACCCTATACATAATGTTTCTGGGACCACCAGTTTTGTATGCGTTAATTAGATCACCAATTAATTATCTTCAAATCATGTGCATTATCTTAGAAGGGCAGTTAAAGAATAAAGAATATTTAATTTATTATTCAATTAATCTCGTGGAGCTTAGTGATTACATGTTATTTTATAAACTCTAATAAAAATAAACGGAGGGGATTCTAATAACAATGGCTAGCCGCGCTAGCATTGGAGAAAAATTGCACTACATACTTTATAATGTTATCCATTTCACGGTTCTTTTTTTCCCCTATAAAGAAAAAGAAGAAATAGTCAATTATTTATTATGCTCGTGAGGGTCTGCATGCCTTATCTTTGCAGGGAAAATGCATTGACGGATACCCAAAGTTCAATTTAATAATGATATCAATATGCATGTATTATAAACTTAATTATCTGCTCCCTAGCTAGGCTAGAGGGCAGCCTTGACCGAAGAAGCCGTTCCACTACATAAAAGACAACGAACATTATTTCTGTGCATAACGACCAACGAAGATATACCCTGACTATTTGTTCAATGTGCCTGGCCTAATCCAATGTACAGAAAGTGGTTACAGGGAAATTAAACTTGGTAGGTGGAAATATATAGATGCTACAAATTAAAAGGTGGCACCGAAATGGATCGATCAGTTCTGTTTTTCTGTACCATGCGAACTAACTGGAGATCTAAATGTTTGGCAGGAAGGTCTTACATTCTTTCACGCGGAGTATCTGTGGTCCATACTCATTCTATGGTCAAAGGACGAAGCCAATCGCGACCTAAACATCTTAGTCATAGCAAGCTTAGCTTTGCAAGCAAGAGCACACTTATTTATACAAAAAAGTTTTTTTTTTTTTAATTTTCTGTTAGTGTTATATATATATATATATACACACACACACACACACACACACATAAACATCTCACGTTAATTAATAACAACACCATATATAGGAGGTTGGAAAGGAATAATAAGAAAGACATATATGGTGCCAAGCCATCATGCATTATGGACAGTGTATGGGCGAAAAGCTTAAACCTATTACACGCCAACCACCAAGGAAACAAAAGATCAAAGAAACGGAGGGTCCTATGAACTATAAAAGCATGGCACTAATCCTCCCTCCGTTACCTCGATCAAATTATGGCAAAATGACTAGAACTTTGGCGTTTTGACCTGAATTGCTTAGAACTGATCAACAGATATATACTGCGTTCATTGACTTCATTTCCCCTTTTTCTCGGTTCTTAAAAATCCTGCCGACAATAATTCCTATTACCCAAATAGCATGCATGTCATGTCTCAATTGTATTAAAAAAACAACTAACTTTACAATATCAATTGATAATTTTTTTAATTAATAAATCTAAAGTATAATCAGTAAGATTCTTCTCAGATAGCAATTAACATATTGGAATTGAATTTCAAAGTAGATCATAGAACTCATTTCAACTGCATTATATGCATATGTTAAAAGTGTTTGAAATAATGGTTAATGCTTATACAAGTTTTTCAAAAAAAAAAATAGTACTTTTTTAGAGGTTAAAAATAAGAGAAAATAAACTATGCACTAACAGTGTAATTCAATTACAAACTATCATGTATGATAAGTTTGTTGACTTTTATAATAATTATCATAAAAGTCATACTAATGGTGATTTTTGATTAGTTGATAGCATAAAACTTTTTACACTGATCAGTGCATAGTCATTAAATTCTAAAAATAATAAATCCTAAAAAGTTATATTACATAATTTGTTTGTTGTAGACTAACAGATATTCTATACTGTAACTTTTGGTATAATTTTTGAGTCATTCAATATTATTAATAAACATTGGTGTCAATTAGATTTGCCAAAAAGCTTAAAAGTTCAGCACAAAAAACTTGAAATTGGAAAGGGAAAAATAAATTATAGCAAAATTAACTCTGTCTTTTTTGGTTAAATAGTTTACTATGGCGTAATCTAGTTTAAATCAATAACTCTTAGTTGAAATCTTTCATCATTTGGAATTAATTATTTTGGTACATAGGTCCTTGGTAATCATCATTAATTTCTGATGTTATCGCCTTTAAGCTATACTGCATGTATATTTATCATCCACGAACAAGCTAAAATTTCTGGGAATGGGAAATGAACTTAACTCGTTGTACACTATAGCAAACGTTGAGAGACAAAGTTTGAAACCGTTAAAACCTTTTTAGATTACATCAACGGGAGCAAGAAAGTTACGAAATAAAATCCTAGCAAAACTGTATGATCAACTAAGAAAGGAAAGTAGGTTGGCCGGTATAGATAATACTTTAAATTGAAAAAAATACCCTAACAAATTTGATTTGAAATGTATTAATGCCAATCTCAAGCAAATTGCGAGTTGAATTAGTCATCAACAAAATCATATAGTATGGTTGTTGTTCAGTAATACTCGCAACTGATTTGAATTGGAAAGCATTTTTTCTTTTGTATATCTTAAATTGCATAATTGTTGTTGTTTTTTTATTTATTTACAACTGCATAATTGTTGTTGTGTTTTGTACTTCATGTCAATGATCAAATCACATGAATTGTCTATGCCAAAAAAGATTGGTCTTAATTGCTCCACTTAGGATGCTTCATGGCTCGAATTGATATGATGTATCAGGCATTTTGACATGTGTGTATTGACAAATTATTCCACAAACAACCAAGCCAGCATGTCAATATCCACACGAATGTTTATAGGCCTCTCTAATTAAGCACATTATGGGGTTAATGCAACTTTATTTAAAGTAGCTGCAATATATATGGTAGGTGATAGTATCTAATCAATTGATCCAATGAAATAATGCATATTTGTCATGATTCATGATACAACCCTCAGCCTGGATTTCACACAATTTTGTAAAATGCAATTCATTGACGGTGGCGTGAAGGGACAGAAATGTTAGCATTATGGTTGCGTTTGATACGCATTCAATGACAACATAAGTAAAAGAATACAAGTCATTGATAACACATTTTTTTGTTTTGTTTATTGTTTAATTATTAAATTAAAAAGTTAGTATAAATACTTGACATAATATGTCATTATAATTCTTACGTAAAGAAATTATTTTACATTTTAATTTCTATATAAAAAAAGATGTTTACAGATTAGTCTTTACCATTTGTCAATATTTTAACAATATTAGATTTAGTTCTTACATTAAATAATATTTTTTGTTTTAATTCTTACATAAAACAAAATTTCATTTCATTTTAATC
Organism: Spatholobus suberectus; assembly: GCA_004329165.1. NCBI lineage: Eukaryota > Viridiplantae > Streptophyta > Magnoliopsida > Fabales > Fabaceae > Spatholobus > Spatholobus suberectus. The sequence goes on from CM014732.1 coordinate 7,498,965, forward strand.
TTTATATGGAAAAAAAATCTTTATTTGATTCCTACAATTGATATATTCTTTTCGTTCTAGTTCTTACAGAAAAAAAATAATCTAACACTCTCTTTTTTGTGAAAAATTGAATCTAACACTATTATAATATCAACAAATGATAAAGATTTATTTGTAAACATTTATTCATATAAGGATCAAAATATATAAAGCTATTTCATGTATGAATTAACTGAAAAATAGTGTCAAGCATAAGAACTAAATTTTTAATATAACTCTATTAATAGTCGATGCACAACATAAACAAATTTGTGTTGTACATTATTTGATACGTATAAATATTAGATAGGATAATATTTTTTAATTATAATATTCTTTATTTATATAATGTTTATTTTACAAATTGAAAAAATATGGTGCAAGATTGTGATATTGTTAAATATTTTAGTATTTGCCATTTGAAGTGCACTTGATACACATTGAGGCACAGTACAAAAAGAACAGCATAACACAATCACTTAAGTCACATGACAACATTTTTTCTTGTATATTGTTTGATGAATAATGGACAACACAAATCTAATAATGCAAAATTTACTAGAATACCCTTTTTAATAATACGTCCACCATAACTGTTTATGGCATCAACATCAGGCTCTGCGTCATTCCCATTACGGTGTGACTGTAGGTGCAAGAGTAAAGCAAGATCTACTTGAAAAAATGGTGAGTTGGTTTGGGTTATTGTCTTCCAATAAAATCTCGATGACTATGACCATATGCAATTTTTTTGCATAAAAAAAAGTGTAAAGGAGATTCCAACATGTACATGGAGAATTAACTTGTACATGGAAAATTTGTGCGCACCATCACAAAAGTTCCAATTTCCAAAGTGTAAAAGAAGTTATAGGTCAGTGGTGGTGCTCTTTTTTATCTTAAAATCAATGTGAACATTTTACTTCAAATGAGGAAGATGTGCCAACGTTTTGAGGAAAGAGTGTGGTAGACATACAAAGTAATAAGGACAATTGTGTACTTTTAATTTTGTTATGTAGGACAAAAAGTTGTTCTCTGGTTTAGTGAGTAACAAGTTTTTTTGTTTTGTTCTATCCCTTATCTCTTCTTTTGTTTTGTTCCACTACCATTTTTAGAATAAAAAATAGAACAAATAATTTTGTGCTGTCCTATCCCTTGTAATTTAGCAAATCAAACGAACCCTTAGTTATTTTCATACTCTAATAACAACTGGTGCTAATCTTGAAGAAGAGAGAAAATGGTTATGTTGTCTGCACCAAGGGTCATATAGCAATTTTTGTAACATTGTTCAACACTTCGGCCTATTTAGCAAGTGACATTTGCAGGATCCATCATGGACCAGGTACTACAAATTATAGTCCATGTTAAAATTTACCCAAAAAACATGATTATAAAGTTTCAAACATGGAGCCAAACCCTGTTTGTTTCGTAAACTTTGTATAATTTTGCTCAAAATTTTTAGATGTATAATTTTGTCTAGCATTTTAGATGTATACGTACAAGATGCATAAACATGTGCTCTTATATTTAAATTTTCAAATTTAGTATGAAATTTTAGATATTTCAATATGTGTGATTTTTTGTTTAGTTGTTATAATCAACAATATTTTATATCAATCATTAATTCTTTTATTTTCTAATTATATATAACAAATAAAATACTATACTTCGTGATTCTAATAAGAATTTGCATAATTTTTTCATTTTGGAAAAGGACTTATTTCATTCAATTAATTTTGTGAAATGATTATAACTACTAATAACTATCAACATTAAGGATGGTGTTTTAACCTCTCTTTTTTCAGGTCCATAGTTACAAGAACAAAACCAATTTATAACTTAGATGTTTGCATTTCCATTGGGCTGAATCCCCCAATGCTTGGGCTTAGTGGGAAAATGGCTTAAATATATTTGGGAGTTGTTATTCTCACGCCCCTATTTCATTTTCCCATTTCCCTACTTTTTCGTGCATATTTTTTTTTTGATAAAATTACCCCTAATGGAAACATGTTTTCGTCGTAAGTAATATACAATAGAAACATATTTTCATTGTGTTTTGTGAACTGATAGGGGGTGTGAATTCATAATACACAATAAAAATATGTTTTCGTTGTGTATTAAGTTAATTTTTATATTGATTTAATTAATTTGGTAGTTAATTTTTAGGTGAATAAAATATTCATTAATTTAGTTAATTATGGTAGTTAATTTTTAGTTGTTTTAAATAACTATAGTTTAATAATTTGTTGAAGAATAAATGAGGCGAAAATATAAGAAAAATCAAAATAAGTGAACATAATCTATACTAGAAAATGAATCAACATAAATGTCATAATACAAAAAATTGAATTGTAGATACAAAATAAAATACAACAATCCTAAACCCTAAAACCAATATATCATTGATGGGTCTTCCTCCTCCTCTAGTATGTACATCCCAGATCAGTGTCTAACTGAGTCAAGGTCAATGCATGCCGCATCAACGTATAAGCGTCAGTGCCCTCAGGGACCATCCTTAGATCAAGCAGCAATCCTGTCAAACAACTTCTAAAAAAATATAAAAATAAGTACTATGAAGGCTTGATTATTGTTCAATACATACAAGAGGGATGTATATACTTACCTGACAATCATGAGAATGAGAATCGCTGGAAGATGACTCTAGCAAGCTACCTTTAGGAGCTGCACAGGTACTTTCAGAGGTTCTCTCAGAGGATCTCCATCTGCTAGAGGCAAGATGTATAGATGAGAGACGTGGTGGAACCATTCCAAGTATTTGGCGACATATGCCCACGGATAACACTTAGGCACAAGCGATCCCTTAGCCTCAGCAGATGTTGGAGGTATAGTCAACAAACCTCTCATCGCATACCTCAATGGGAGGCTTATGGTTAGGTGGTGGTCGTGGAATATGTTGTGTGTGCCCAAATTGTCTCAACACTCGCTCAGGATGATAGACATGCAATAAGTGCCCTAATCTAATGAAACTAGAAAAGTGTTGGAAGGGTAGCTACTGTCTGTGCAACTCATACGACATCCAGATAATGTTCTTTAGTCACAACATATCTAGCACTATCTATGTCAGAATCGCCCGACTAGAACCTCGCAAAGCTTGCCATTCATAGGCACGAGGAGACATTTTTGTATATGTAATGGTCCTCTCATTAAGTCCAACAGTCAAAAAATGCTTATATATCCATGATTGTAAAACAATTTACATAATTATTTGTCTAAAAATAAAAAACAAACAACAACAAAAATATTTGTACCTGGAATAAAGTCATATATCCTCCAATATGCTTCATGTGATGTAGGCTAGTTGTGTTTAGCTGATTGTACAAGTAGCACAATGCAATCATACCCCATGTGTACTCTTAACATTTGTCCAAAACCTATAAAAGCTCCAAGTAGTAGACTTGGATGCGTGTCAAACTCTTATCTCCAAAGATTGTGTGGCTAACCAAGTGTAGCAAATAAGCTTTAGCTGCATATATGACCTGTCCAGCCTTTAATGCCTCACGATAAATTTGCTCTAGCTAGACCAAAGGCACCTATGCTTCTCACTTAGTCGCAGGACATGCCTGATTGTACCTGACCCCCAATAAATGTGTTAAGCAACCAATTACCTTGTCGTAGGTTAGCACTCGATGGGAACATAATGTCCTAACTATCGGTAGGTGTAGGAAAGCTAACACATCATCTAAAGTGATGGTCATCTCCCCTATTGGAAGGTGAAATGAGTAGGTGTTCCTGTGCCATCGGTCAATAAAGTAACACAGCATGGCCTTATTACACACGTTATAACATGCCTATATCAAAGTCCCTAACCCTGACTATGTGATGTATCTCCTCGTGGATGTGCAAGGAGGTCTAAAACTTGCACACCATGGTTGACCAACTTCAGCTTTGGTTGCTCCTCATTTACCCACAATCATTGGGCAATATGTTGTGAATAGGACCTTAACAATGAGATATTCTCAAGGCCACCTACATAAGGGGGCCTTGCCGCCCATGGCTTAATTGGCTTCTATAGCTAAAGAGTTGGAACTAGTTGTTCAAGTTTGTCAACATACATTCCTGCCTCACATTCATGTCACGCGACTACTTGTTTAGCTCTATGGTTTGAGGTAGTAGGATGTACTTGCTCAGCAACAACTGTGGATGGTCCTGCATCGTCTTTACTAGATCCAACCTTGGTTCTATATCTAATGAATTGTGTACGCGACATAATTTACCTACAATAGTAAAATAAATAACAATTTTTTAATTTAATTTAATAAAATTGTAATAAAATAAATAATATTTTTTAATTTAAGTAAATTTATGATACTTTAATTTAAAAACAAAGTAAAATAATAAGATAAAAATAAAGTAAATAATAAACTAAATAACCAAATGATAAACTAAATTGGCTTGCATACACAGTGGAAACATGTTGAGTTGTGAAAATTTAAGTTCAAACTTATTTTCACTTGGCTTAGTTAAGCCCAAATTTTTACTGTCTTGTGGTGACGAGTTAGCTCGTTGACCCGGTTGTTTTTTTATTAATTTTTTTTATAATTGATAAAATTATAAATTTAATACTACATATATTGTTAATGTCTATTTTAAGGTTAATATTTTATGTATATACATTTTTTTAATTTCTAGTATGTTTACAATTACAATTAATGCACTATATTTTATTTCTATTATTGCATATTATCTTTTTTTATTTTATAGCACAAATGACATTAGATTATATTTGATATTATGATTAAAACAAGTTAATATAAAAATAATTTATTTACTTTTGTACTTTTTTATTTTTGTTTATAATGATTAACAAAATTTATTAACTTGTTATATAATAGTTATTTTGTTTTGATAATTTTTTATTTTTTATATTTTTAAAAAGTGATTTGCCCGTGGACTAGCCTTTTTGGGCTACAAGGGCTGGTCTAACAAAAATCTAACTTGCCATTAAATTGGACTAGTTCAAGCCAATTCGAAAATGCGGTTGGCTGGTGATGGGTTAGACAAAATGGGTCGGACTGGTCCAAATCAATGGCTATAGGCACAAGCTGTTTGTGTTCAAATTGAAAGAGGCAAGACCAGTTGAGTCGAGTCATTAATTTAACATCATTTTTAATCAATTCAAAGCCAAGTTGATTACTTCTTATTAGGTCAACTACACTAGCAATCCAAATCATTAACCAAATTGCCTAAGGTACCAATTTTTGGTCAAACCAGTTCAACCTACTAGTTTAGTCCTTTTTTATAACACTAATATGGTGGTAGAACACAATGAAACGAATGGACAATGTGGTGTTACCTATAAACGCTCGAATTAGTAAAAGATTTTGACAGAGTGATAATATGAAAGGGTTGAAGATGATACCTATATGAGGAGGAGTCCTGATATTTATAGGTGATTACGGTTGACCTTAAAGCATGTAATGGTTACCAACTCTAATAAGTTGGTGGCTGATGGTAGCCACATCTCAACAAGGAATGCGAGAAGCCATAAGATGCCTACTACTTTGGCTAAGATTAATGGTCAGGGTTTGTTCAACATTTTGTTTAAAGTACTTTGTGTGACAAGACAATTGATATGATAGGTAGAATGCATGAAGCTCCCTAATTAGACATTACCTCTTAGATGTGATGGGACCATTCTCGTAATACGTGTTCATGTTGGCTTAACAAACAATTTTAAGATTAGAGATGTTGTGTGTTAATCTTAATTGATAATAGGACAAGTCTTGGCATCCACTGTGACTTAAGGGGTCTCGGGTGAAACGGTCACATCTTGAACATTGACCAGTTTTCGATTTAGTCAATAAAATCATGTTTATGCAAAGGTCGGTCTAGAACAATTTTTTACTCATGCATTTAATGTAGTTCTTTAAAGTGTGAGAGCGTATCTTAAAAATTAGAATATATTTTAAAATATGACATGTGATAAAAATTATAAAAAAATATATGTATATAAAAAATAAATTATCAAGTTATGATAATTTTTGCCGTTGATTTTTTAGTTAATAATTATTATTACATTTTATCTTTTCAAGATACATTCTCATTCTGATAAAAACATTGTTTGGTATCCTTGATTTGTGCTATGTTTGTTTTAATATAAAAGGGAAGGAACGAACAAGAGAGAAAGGAGAAGGGTGGGTTAAAATATCATTCCTTTCATCGTTTGGAACTCAATATTTAGAGGAAGGATTGGAAAACTAGCATGATTGAAAAACTAGCATGGGGCCTATGTTAAAATTTGTTTCTCCCAAATTTGAACGGAAACGAATTATAAGAAGCTGGTTTCATGTAAAAGACCAAATCATCCTCACATATTCCAATGTGTTCAATGCTTTCTCCCCTAATCTATTGTTGATTTCTCTATTAAGAATATTATAAGAAAATCACATATCCTCTCTCCTCACGAATACATAATCATAATTATATCTTTCTTTTATGCTGTAAGTAAAAAATACAAAAAAAAACTTTTTGAATAAAAAAGTATTATTCTAAATTTTTTTTTTTACCAAAAACATTAATTATTCTATTTCATTTCTTATTTAGGGATATTTATGTCATTTTACATGTATGTCTTTTTTCTTTTCTTTCATTTTTTTCCTACCAAATAACTTTAAAAAAATCATCTCATTTTTTACTTTTTTTCTTTTCTTTCACTTTCCTTCCCAAACCAAACATACCCTTAGGAACAAAAGAGTTTTGAAAGAGGAATAGAACTAAGTAAGTAATCATGTCATATTTGACTAGTAGAAACACAGGCACTGTCGTCTCTGTGTGGCTGCATTTCTATTACACTAACGCATTTTTATTGCGCTAAATTTGATATAATTAATTGTATATGTCAATTATAGTTTAATCTTTTTTTTTAATACATGTTTATCTATATGCATTTATTTACTTATGCCTCCACTGTTTTTGTTAATACGATATTCTCTTTTTTTTTGGCATTACACGGAGTTGTACAATGCCGCTTCATTGGCATAGGTTCCTTGAAAATTAAAGTTATACAAATCAATAACCAATGAATAATTAAAAAAATTAAATAAAAACAACTTTATAAAACACCTTTTAAATTTTAATTTACCACTAATTCAAAATTCACAAGAAAAAAGAGAATGAAAAGAAAAATGAGAAAAAGACATCAACAATTTTTATGTGACCAAAAAAGTTGATTTCAAATTGAAAATTAAAAAAAATAGTGAGAGTAGATTAAGGGATTTCAAATTGAAAAACTAATTTGACTGTTATGATTTAGTAATCTATTGAAAAACAACATTGATTAATATGAAAAAGAGGAACTAGAAAGTTAATAAGATAAAAAAAAATTAGATGAAGAAAAGGATGAGAAATATAACAACAAATAATGAAGAAGATAAAGATAACAAAATAGATGAAGAAGAACAAATACATAAAAAGAAGTACAAGAAAGACCTTTTAAAATTTAATTTAGCACTAATTCAAAAATAATAAGAAAAATAAGAATGAAAAGGAAAAAAAAAAAGACATCAAAATTTTTCATGTGACTGAAAAAGTTAATTTCAAAATGAAAATAAAAAAATGAGACTAAATAAAGGGATTTCAAATTGAAAAATAAATTAATATGAAGAAGAGGAACAAGAAAGTTGATAAGATAAAAAAAAGAAAAAGATAAGAAATATAACAACAGACGATGAAGAAGAAAAGGATAACAAAATAGATGAAAAATAAAAAATACCTAAAAAAATGTTGATTTTAATTGAAAATTAAGAAAAAACTGAATAATTTTAAGAGATTTCAAATTGAAAAACAAATATAATTGTTATGATTTAGTAATATATTAAAAAACAACATTGATTAATATGAAGAAGAGGAACCCAAAAGTTGATAAGTTAAAAAAATAAACGAAGAAAAAGATAACAAAATAGATGAAGAAGCAAAGACACATAAATAGAATTGCATAAATAATCTTTTGAATTTTAATTTACCACTAATTCAAACATAAGAAGAAAAATAAGAAAAAAAATCAGATTTTTTATGTAACCAAAAAAATTGATTTCAAATTAAACATTAAAAAAAAGTGAGAGTAAATTAAGGACTTTCAAATTAAAAAGCAAATCAAATTGATAAGATTTAATAATATATTAAAAAACAACATTGATTAATATGAAGAAAAGGAACCATAAGGTTGATAAGATAAAAAATAGATGAAGAAAAATATAAGAAATATAACTATCGTGCCTGTTTGTCCACATTTCTATTGCGCTAACATTGATAAGTCAAGTAGTTTAATATTTTTTTTTATTCTAACAACATGTGTCTATATACGTAATTTTGTACTTCTTGTAACATAGTAGAGGCACAAAGTTAATATATCACTTCATACTAATTTTTTAGTTTGAGATCATCAATTATTATAAGCAGTAATAAGTGAGATTGTTATAATATATCAAACTTTTCACTTAGAATATTCCTTTATCACAATTTGAAATATTATAACTGTTTTCTCTTATTATATATTGACATATATATTAATTTTAGTTTAATAATTTTTTTTTCTCAATACATGTTTATCTATACGTTTTTTTTTTTACTTTTTTGTGACTCTACTATTCATGGTTATTTAATAAAATATTTTTTGTGCATTGCACAAAAAGCATAAAACATGTGTAGGAAATCAAATCATACTGTCACACTTGTCTGTCTACATATTTAATTTTTGAGTAAGATGTTAAATTTGATTTTTTTTAACGGTCACTCTAATATGACAATGATGTATATGTTACTTTTAGTTTATCAATTTAATTTTTTTTTCAATTCATGTTTATTCGATGTATTTGTGTTTTAATTTTTGTGCCTCTACTATTATGGTAATCTACTATTTATTTTTGGGTAAGAGATGTATATATTTTTATTTAATGCGTACCATTTCATATTTTTTCATAGTAGCTTTATTTTAATTTGTTATACATTTTTTAAATTTGTTTGGTAATAAGTTGATTTTTTTAATTATTCTATCGTACATGATTGATTAATATTATAGAAATATCTTGAAGTTAAATCTTTTTTTATTTCTTCAATATAATATTTTAAAAAATAAAAGTGTTCTAGAGTTAAACTTATTCATTAATATATAAAAGACATGCACTAAAAATTTCAAGTTTCTCTTAAAGGTTATAATTATTTTACTTAAAAGTTTTTTAGGGAGAACAACTTACAAGATTTTATAATTTGACAGCAAATAATGTACACTTGGGTAAGAGATACCAAATCAAAAGTAAATAAGTAAACAAAAATACAACTACAAAAATTCAACTTTACATTATTTAATTTTTCACATTAGTGTACATATTTTTAGAAAAAAAATGCTTCTAAAATAAGCATATATGTGAGTAAGGCCTGTAATTATAGATTTATAAAAACTTTTCGATAAAAAATATATAATAGGGAAATAAAACATTCATATATTACAATTCTCCAACATCAACAACTAAAAATTTTCACTAAGAATTGCTTCTGGTACAGTGTAAAAGCAATCACCCTATTGAAGCCAATTGATAATAATGTTGTCAAGCCTCTTGTATAGTACCCGAAAAGCAATGAGAATCAACAAATTCTTATATTGTAACAAATTGGTAGAATTTCAAATTCAAAAAAAGGCAATTTTAGTTTTAACAATGATTAAAAAAATTGTTTATTGTTAATACGAATTAGAGATTGGTAGTTTTAACGATTGGTAGATTTTTAAAATTAAGAAAAAGGACAGTTGTAGTTTTAACAATGATTTTAAAAAATCAGTTTATTGTTAATTAGCATATTTTAAAAATTTTAAAAATAATGGTAGTTTTCAAAAAAATTAGCTACGTAGCCATAAAAAGATTTAACACGAATTAAGATTAAAAAATATTTGATATTAGAAACTGGAAATTATCAGTTAACTAATACATTTCTAGCAAAACTCTACACTATCAACAACTCAATTACATCAAAGTTACACAAAGTTCATGTGTCATTATCTTAGGAAATCAAAAGACTTCAATTGACAAATGTATCAATATAACAATAATAGAGAATATGTACTCATGATGGTGCTGAAACAAATTTGAATCAAATGATGAATGGTGATTGATTTCACAAACTGCAAGAGCAATGTGTCACCATTAGTTAGAAACATCTTTATAAAATGTGATTAAGAATAACAATTGGATTGACAATGTTTTTATAAAATATTTGACATTGGAAATTGGAAATTACAGTAATTAGATTACAAATAGGAAGAATTGGTTAAATAGAAAATAATTTTGGGTAATGAGATACATGATTAGATAGAAAAGAAAATAGGGACTGTAATTAACAAATTGAAAGATTTTTAAAATTCAAAAATGGGCAGTTTTAACCATGGTTTTAAAAGATTGGTTTATTATTAAGTTATTAAAATTTATAAATGGCTTTAAGAAAAGAAAAAACTTAAATGCAGTTCCATACATGCTATTGGTGTTGTTCTCCAATCAAAATTGGAGTTTCATTTCAGTAATCTATATGGAATCCTTTATTACGCGAATTACCGAGATGAAACTCCAATTCTGATTGGAGAATAGTATCAACAGCCCATATAAAACTACATCTAAGTTTTGTCCTTTAAGAAATGAGTAGTTTTAAAAGATTAGTTTTTTAAAAAAATGGGCAGTTTTTTTAAAAATTGGTTACTTGGCTAGAAAAAGATTTAACACAAATTAAAAATTTAAAAAGATTAGTTACTTGCCTCTTTAACGAAGAATCACGAATTTGCATTCAAAATCTGCAAGTAATACCCCCCCTAAATATAGCTCTAGTAATTTCAAGTAAAGTTTTTGGAAATCAACATTTTCATCAATACAATGAAATAATAATAATAAATTTTCCTCTTCTTTCCTTTCTTCGTCTTGTCTTTGCTCTCATTATGCTTCAGATTTTGCAAGTCAAGCAAAATATTTAGCACTAACATTTAACAAAGAAAAAGGGAGAGACACGAAAGAAGGAGTTCAACTTGACAAATTGTTGAGGGAAATGGGTTGGCTATAAAGAGTAAATGGCCAATCAAATTATTGTTATAGATTACAGATAAAAAGGTATAAATATATATTAGATATATAATTGTGAGGAAAATCTGCTTGCCATAATTCCATGGTTCTTTTATTTCTTGTTGTATATAGACAAAATGTAAACCATCTGCACAAAACCCAACATATGTCACTTTAAAAATAGAATCCATGATCACACAATGTGGAACAATCTAGAACAATACAAAAAAATAGAAACGAAGGAGAAAAGAAAAGAAAAAGTAGCCAAACGTTTCCATTACTTGAATTGCCAAAATAGCAAATCAAATAACCCCAAATAAAATGCTTATAATAGTAGAAAGTGAACGCAAATTACAAAACTAATTTTAATTTAACTTGATAAATAAACCGAATAAAAAGAAAAGCTTTCGTAAAAGCTGATTTGAGCATTACCAATAAACAATCTAGTTTAACATGATAAATAAACTGATCAAAGAAAAAAAGCTTGCCTAAAGCCTTGTAGGAGAAGAAAATTAACAATAGTGATAAGAAATGAGAATGGAATGGGGGGTTGCTTTGTAGGAGAAGAAGAAGAAGAAGGTTTGAGAGTGAAAGAAACGGGAAGTGAAATAGATGGATTGTGTTAAAAGATAACCGTACAAATTAAGTGGGAGGATTCAAGTAATAGAGTGGAAATTGACTAATGTGGGGTAGAAGTGAGGAATAATAGATTCCAAAAAAGTACTTACAAAAAGAGGATTAATCGTTATATGTGTAATATTATTAAGGATATAATGGTCTGAAAAAAGTAGAGACCAAATTAGGGGATATTCCCTTTATATATTGTTAAAGATACAAGAGAGATTGATAAAGAAACCATAGAGTTCATACAGATTTGGCTTTCTCAAAATACTTGTGTTAGGTGAAAAGGGGAGAAAAGAAAGTAAAGAGGAAAGAAAATATGAATAATGATGTTTTTTTTCCTTTATTTAATTGGAAAGAAAGTGAAAAAAAAAAGGAAAAGGAAAGTTGACTTTTATAAACAAAAATTTAAAACGTTAGTTCCTCCCACTTTTATTTCAATTTACATTTAAAATTTTTCTCTCCTCCTTCACTTTCTTTCTTCTCAACCAAACGAAGCCACGAAGAAAATGGAAGTGCCTCAAGAGTTTTTTTTTAATTTTTTTAATTTTTTGAGCTGCACTCTTTGTCTTTTGTCTTTTACCTCTTATTTATTTATTTATTTATTTTTTGCTTATAAGAACTATATTTTTCTATTTGAAAAAAGGACTTTTTTTTCTGTTCACTTTTTATTCAATTAAACAAAAGTAGAAAACTTATACTTTCTTTCATATTTTCTCATGTTTTTTTGTATTAAACAATTAAAATTTTATATTTTTTACCATTTTTATCTTCTTCTTTTTTTACTTTCACTCTTTTTTTTTTCTTCAAATCAAACAAATTGCAACAAACATATCTCTAATGTATAAACACTATTTGTCTCATCTCTCACGACCATTTTAGGTGAGTTTGTTAAATTCTAATATAAAATAATTTAGTCATTATTTTTAAAGATTTTAAAAAAGAAAATAATTTAGTGATTATAACTAGATGAAAGTTTTAAAAAATTGACATTATAAATACTTTTAAATTAAATTCCTAAAAAAATAGGTGTACCGATAAAGTGAAATGACAAATACATAAATAAAAGTAAAAAAATCTTATCTTATTAATATATATTTTATGGTACTAGTTTTTAAAAGGCTTAAATATAATTTTTCATCCTTGTAATTTAGCATTTTTTTCATTTTTTTGTCCCTTTAAATTTCTTTTTTTATGGTATCGTCCTTATAAGTTCTAAACCATTCATTTTTAGTCCTTATCATCCAACTTCATTACAAAAAAGTTAATTTGTTGATGTCAGCACGTGCCATGTAAGCAAAAATGACATAATGATGCTGTCCTTAAGTGCCACATTAGCAATATCACATCAGTAATAGTGCCACGTTATTGATACCGTTGAGGGACTAAAAAAAAAAAAAAAAAACATTTACAGGGACTTAAAATGAAAAAAGAATTACAAGGACAAAAAATAAAAAAAATACATGGACTAAAAGAAAAAAAGACATATTTGCAAGTATAAAAAAAAATAAGCCTCAAATATAATGTATAAAATTAATTTAAAATTAATATAAATAATTTTATATTAAATTTAAAATTAATTTATAATTTATAATTAATTGAGACATATTACAATTGGTATTAGGTTCAAAAGACTTCATCTAATCAAAATATAGAGTTAGGTTTGCCTAAATTAAACTCATGGAGGCAAAGAATAATTCACGTAGAATTTAATTACAATTGAATTTTTTGAACATGAAAAAAAAAGAAAAAATATTGTTACATTTTGTGTAGATAAATTAAAATAGGTTTAAATATGTTTTTTGTCCTTGTAGCTTAACGCTTTTTCATTTTTCATCCCTATAGTTTTTTTTTTCAAAATCATTTTTGTAAGTTCTAAACCTTTCATTTTTAGTCCTTGTCATCCAACTCCATTACAAAAAAGTTAATTTGCTGACGTCATGGCAATATCTTCACACGCCACATAAGCAAATATGACATCATCATGTGCCACGTCGTCAAAAGTTACCACGCTAGCGACACCATATTAGTAACAATGCCATGTTAGTGCTACGGTAAGGGCACTAAAAATGGAAAAAAAAAATTACAAGAACTAAAAGTGAAAAAAATTACAGAGATGAAAAATAAAAAAGATTAAATTGACAAAAGGATAAAAAAGTGACATATTTGTAGGCACAAATAAATATTTAAGCTTAAATATAATGTATAAATTTAATTTAACATTAATATAAAATCAAAAACTTAAATAATTTTTTTTTTAAATAATCACACATTCTCTCAATCTTTTTTCACTTTTTTTTTCATTCAACACTATAAAATCACTCACACATTGCATAAACAGAGAATGCATCTTAATTACTTGAAACTAATATCAGTTAACTTTAGTTTTTTTTGGTTCAAACACCCTACATACTAACTCAGAGTTTAAGACTTTTATTAAAAAGGCTAGATTTAGGTTTTTTAAGAAGCCTTTTTAAGTAAAAAGGCCTGATCTTTATTCACTTGAATTTAGTATCACTTAATTATGGTTTTTTTTATGCCTCAACAGGCATATTAGGAGAGTGTGCAATGGAGTTGAGAATAATCAAAACTATGCTATCGAGACTGTAGACCTTTTGACTGAGATAGTATTGACAAAGGAAAGCAGAGATAACACAAGTGTCATTGTAGTTGAGCTATGAGGAATAGTAATTAAGGCCTCATTTTCTACCAAAATATGTATCTTTTTTCTTCTTTTTTCACTTCTTAACTTGTTGCTTTTGGACTAATATCCACTCAGGTTGTACGTCCTCAATGCCACGAGAGATTATCTTTACCTTAGATCATTGATCCACAGAGCATGAAAAGTGCAAAGACTTTCGGACTTTAAGACTTTTAATAAGAATCACTCAAGTCATTGATCAACAGGGCATGAAAGGTGCAAAGAGCATACCTTTTCTTTTTTTTTAATTGTGGGTATCATCCCTCATTTTTTCCTTATATATTTATCCGATCAAATAATAAAAACAATATTATTTTTATTTTTCTCTAATATTTTAATTTATCTAAAAAAATGTAACAATGTTTTTTTTTCATGTTTGAAAAATTCAATTGTAATTAAATTCAATGTGAATCAATCTTTGCCTCCATCAGGCGAAGTCTTTTGAACCTAATAGCAATTGTAGTATGTCTCAATTAAATATACATTATAAATTAATTTTAAATTTAATTTAAAATTATTTGATATTAATTTTAAATTAAATTTATATTTTATATTTAAGGCTTAATTTTTTTTTCATACTATGTTTTGTTTTGCTTTTAGTCCATGTAGTTTTTTTTTTTTCATTTTTCATCCTTATAAATTATTATTTTTTATTTTAAGTCCCTATAAATGTTTTTTTTTGTCATTTTTAGTCCCTATACAATATAGATGACTTGGCCTATTGTTGATGTGACACTCGATGATGTCATTTTTACTGATGTGGCACGTGTTGACGACATCATGATATCATCAAATTAATTTTTTTTGTAATGGAGTTGGACAACATAGACTAAAAATAAAAGATTTGGAACTTAGAAGGACGATTGTAAAAAAAAAATTTAGATGAACAAAAAATAAAAAAGCGCTGAATTATAAGGATGAAAATCATATTTAAGCCATTAAAATATTAGAGAAAAAAATAAAAAATAATATTATTTTTATCACAATAATTTGGTTAACTTGGTGATACGTGACAAACTGTGAGAAGTGTCATATTAGCCCACATTAACACTGTTAATGCCAAAAACTGATGAAAAAACCAATTTGATCTAAAAAGACATTGTAAAGAACCAAACTAAAATTTTTAAAATTTAAGAACCCAAACTAATACCTAAAATGTATACAAGGACCAAAAATATTAGGAATGATGAGACTGTTGTACTCTCTGTTTGGGCTACACGTATTCCCAAATGGTTCCCGCCTGGCAGCGTTTTTAAACTGGGAAGGAGCAGATGCGATGGGAAGCACAGAGTGAACGAATGCAGACACAGTGAAGCAAAAGCAAGCAATTCAGCAGACATAGCATAGGCATAGGCATAGGCATGAGCACCAGCTCGTCAAATTCAGATGCTTCCGTTGATCTATGGTCACAAATCGTGGCCGCTGGAACCCCCAACCCCCAACAAATCGACGTCGTTTACCGGAGAAGACACCCTCGCAATCCCCAAAACCATGCCAACTCGTACCTCCATCTTCATTCCATTATTCTTTTTTCTTTTTCTTTTTCTTCTTTTCCATTTTCATTTTTTTAAAAAAAAAATGTTTTACGGAAACTGTTTTCCTTTTCGATCGATTTTTCCAGAAAGCCTTCCGATTCTGCTCTTCCGCGTCCGATCCGGGTGAGTTTGGCCGACCCAAACAAGCGAGTCAGTTGGAATCGTGCTCTTTCCACCAGGTTTGTGAACAAACAAACCAGTTTGTATTGTGTTGTGTTAGTCGCTTTCAAATTGTTAATTGCGGTTTCATCTGATTTTCAATTAATCATTTTTAACAGAGGGAGGACAAGTATAGCCGTTGGCGCATGTATGGTTTATCAGCCTCAGTTAAAGAAGGACAAAAGGAAAGGCAAACCTGCTCTTCCCAAAGTATGTATATGGCATTATTATATAACATAATTTATGTTACCCCCATGTCTTATATTCTACAAATTTCTAGTAATTTTGAACAATAAGGTTGTATTTGTTTCAAGGTATTACAAATTATTCTTAGGAAACTGAACTGGGAAATATCACATTCTCATGTTTAGTACAAGTTTTGAAAAAAAAATAAAAATCCTACATATTGTTGATTCTTAGTAATAAAAATATTTACATTTGCTTTACTTCTTATTTCCATAGTGAAAGGTAGGTATCCCCATTTCATTCTTTCACATTTTTTCTTGTACTTTTATTTTTTCAATTTATTATTATTTTTTCCTAAAATTACTAAATGCTAACCAAACATGTTCATGAGATAATATTCCTAGGAATAGTATTCCTTAGGAGAGTGATTCTTGAGAGTGCAATATTATACCTTGAAACAAAAGCATCCTAACAATAGATGATGTCTAAATCAATGTTATTATTCTAGCAAACTTGAACCGTTTGTTTGTTATCTGTGTGTTTGGTATGTATAGGGAAAGCTTGTGCAGCCTCCAAACTTTGACAAGGAGAGGTTATACTTTCAAGAGGTTGACGCTTTTGAGTTGTTGGAGGAAAGTCCCTCACCCAAGAAAGTTGGCACATGGATCATAGGAAATAAGACAGAAGAGGGACCAATGCCAGCTATATGTTCCAGATTAGAAAAATGGTTACACTCTAGAAGCTTAAACCCCATCTGCGGTCCCTCTAGCACACTGTCCAAGATATTAGAGACTCCATCCACACGTTTGGAAGCTATTCGTGATATTGATTTCAATGATCTCGAGTTGAGAACATTGGAGCAAACAGAGCAAAGCAATTCACTACTGCATACCATCAAAACTAGGGACAAGAAGACTTCAATCCTTGAAAGTTTTGTTGAGAATGACGTTCATTTGCAAACAAATGATAAGATGCTGTTAGCTCAAAGTGGTGAAGGATGTGAAGATATTGAAGCTGCTGTTCAGAAACTTTCTCTGGCATCAACGTCATCTTCAATAGACGATGACCACATTAGTCCATTTTCAGCTCTATTGTCGATTTGTGGACAGTCTGCGCCTTCAGCGTTACAAGATATGTTCTCTAGGTATTGGATTGTTCCTTATTTTCTACTAACATGCTATCTTGGTTTATGAGTGACAAAGATTGGATAAGTGTGTGTTCTTGACAAAGGTTGGATTTTTGAATTATGATTCCGTGTCCTCATGTTCATAGGAATGCAATTTTTCTTTTTCCAGTTGCTCAGAAACTATTGTGAAAATTGGTGAAGGAACATATGGGGAAGCTTTCAAGGTTAATAACTATGTTTGCAAAATAGTTCCTTTTGATGGGGACTTCAGAGTGAACGGGGAAGTCCAAAAGGTAACAGTCGCATTTGTATTGTATTGTATTATACATTATATAGTATTATTTTTGTTCCCAGTAGTTATTTTTCAAATGTAAACTATGTTCTCCCTGCTACGATCAGAATATTTGATGAACATGTTGATAACTACCTTCTTAAATTTAATTGAATGATTGAGATGCTGCGTTCACGGACAAAAGATATTGTCAGTTAATTAATTATTGGCTTTATGTACTACAGAGATCCGAAGAATTGCTGGAGGAGGTGTTTCTTTGCAAAACTCTCAATCAATTGAGAAGAAAAGATGGAGTTTCTGATAATTTATGCAGCGCATTCATAGATTGCATAGAGTGAGTATCTGACTTAAATAATTTTAAGGTGCTGGTCAAAAACATTTTACCAGAGAACAAACTTTTGATTACCATTCTTACGGCTAAGTCCAAGGTTTTAAATTGTGGTTTTGTTGTGTTCCTTGATATTGTGGGAAATTGTGGATAGATGCGGCCAAAATTGCAGTCACTTGCAGTTGTGGACACCCTAAAAATCTTGACATTATGGTCGAAATCGCAGTTGTAGACCGTTTTTTAAAACCTTGGTGCTAACCATAGTTTTTTAGTTTGCCATCTTTGATTTTGTACTTTTGGCCATTGTGGCATGGTTGAAAGTAGAAACACAGATGATTAGCAGGGTCATCGCCATCAGGCCTGGATTAAAATAACTATTTCTGAATTTAAATTTCTACTCATTTTGTGGCCAAGTACTATTGTCTCATCTATCTATGGTTCTATCTTCTGTGATAGATTTAGAGTATGTCAGGGCCCTTATGATGCGGCACTAATTCGAGCATGGGAAGATTGGGATCTTAAACATGGCTCAGAGAATGATCACCCAAAAGAGTTCCCAGATAAACAGGTTTCCTCTTTTAACTTCATTAGTGATGAACTTACGTGTATTTCTAATTTGAATTAAATTTCACAATGTTACTTACAATGATATATTGCTGTGAACATAAAATGGTGGGGATTGGTTCTGAAGCTACTATCCTCTTTCGTGAAACAAACACTTGCTAATTTTGTTTCACAAATAAAGACTCTTTTGTTAAAGAACAGATTGGAGAGAATAGATAAGTGAGCAATGGGGATATAATCTTTGGTTACTACTTACTAATTTACTATATTTGTTACATCAAATGAACAATCCATACTTTCATAGATCAAGCATGGCTACTATATCTCTCAAACAAGAATTATATACTAACATATAATTATGTTTAGTGTTACGTGGTGTTTGTACAAGAACATGGTGGCAAGGATCTTGAAAGTTTTGCCCTCCTGGATTTTGACGAAGCAAGGGCTTTACTGGTTCAGGTATGTTATACTTGTTATGATTGCACCTGCTGAATGTTGAAGCTTGAAAAGGTATTAATTTTTAGGTTAATTTCTGTCATAAAATACAGGTTACGGCTGGGCTTGCAGTGGCTGAGTCTGCGTATGAATTTGAACATCGAGATCTTCACTGGTGGGTCATCATACAGTGGCGTTATATATGCTGTCATTGTATTTGCATGCTTACTAACTTATGAATATCCAATTCCCAGGGGAAATATACTTGTCAGCCGAAGTGATTCTGTAATGTTGCAGTTCACTCTCGATGGCAGGAATATGTTAGTCAAAACGTATGGATTAATAATATCTATTATTGACTTCACTTTATCAAGAATAAACACAGGTGAGCACTTGCAGATTTGGCTTTAATATGATATTGGATTTTGAATTTGTCAGTTGTCACTTGTTATGATTAACTGTCTTGTTCAACAGGTGATAGAATACTGTATTTAGATCTTTCCTCTGATCCTGACCTATTTAAAGGACCGAAAGGGGACAAACAGGTAAGGAATGCTTATTTTACAGTTGTAAGTTCTGTTAGTTCCATCTGATTAACCTAATGATTCTAAGTAACACATGCAGTCAGAAACATATCGGAGGATGAAGGAGGTGACTGAAGATTGGTGGGAAGGAAGGTACAATTCTCGTACCTTTCTTTTTATTTATTAAAGCCAATTTTCACTCAACTTGGAAAATGAGAACTTGAATACTTGATTATCAGTGTCATATGGTGTTTAATATTATTTATAGTAAGTATGTGAGTGGTCAAAGGGATTCAAATCACTTGTCCCGCCACTCCCCTTGTCTCTAATTAAAAAGTGACACCACACTAAAAAATTATTCTTTCAAAAATAGCATATGTTGTCTCTTAGGTATTTTTTGAAATGTTATGTTTTTAATTAGAGAAACATAAAAAAGAAAGACAAAATGACAGACGATTTGATTCCTTCGTCAACTAGGCCCCAACTAAACCAAGAAGGAGAAAGGAAAGGGAGTATGTACTTCCCATGTAATAATCATGAGGGATGAGCTAAAGCTTGTCTTGTGGATTCTTGCTTTTACTTGGAACATGGTTCTTAAAAAGAGTGATTACGTGTAAAATACCTCTTTGTTGTACTTTGGGCAAACGCGATTCATATCCCTCTTTAAGTCTTCCTTGTAGCCCATAAATCCCCTCCTTTGGCATTTTGTGTATACAATTACTACAACAACAATAAAAGCCTTATTCCACTAGGTGAGGTCGGCTACCTGAGTCACACGATACCATTTTACTCGGTTAAAGATCAAATCTTTAAAGATACTATTTACAATGAGATTCTTCTTAACAACTTCTCCCAATATCGTTCTTGGTCTCCTTATTTCCGTTTTCACATTACTAAAAACCATACAATCTACTTTTCTCATTGGTCCTTCGAGTGACCTTCTTTGTAGGTGTCCAAATCACCTTAACTGATTTTCTATCACCTTTTTCTTAATCGATACTACACTAATATCTCTTCCTATATAATTATTTTGTATCCTGTCTTTTCTTGTATGACTTCACATCTATCTTAATGTTCTCATTTTTGCTAGTCCCACCTTTTTCTCTTGCTGTCTTTTAAAGCCCAACTTTACCTTTGGCATTCTACGTATATGGAAATTTAATTGTGTGATAAAAAATTTTATGGGACTTTCGATTGATTCAAGTATAATTTGATTTGGTATTATAAGATTTGGCTGATGGCACTCTCTTGACTAGTCCTGGTATATAAGTTCCAATGTTCTTTGTTGTTATTGTATTTTCTAGAAACTGAATTCTTGTTGCCTTTTCAAATGTACAGTTATCCTAAAACAAACGTGTTATGGTTGATCTACTTGGTAGACATACTCCTCATGAAGAAATCGTTTGTAAGTCTTGTCTCTAGTTTTAGCAACCATGAACCAGTTTTGCTTATTTTTCTTATATGGATATGGATTTTTTGTAGAATTTCAATTTTTAGGTTTAGATATAACTTCGCAAATCTTGCTCTGTGTACTTTGATATCATACCACTGCATTACTTGACTTAAGGATAATTTCACTTTCACCGTTATAATTGTTAAGAAAATCAATCTTTTTCTTTTCCCCTCCTGAATATACTATTCACGTTCACTTTGGTGTGTTACTTTAGTTACTCGAGTTCAACAGCATTTATTTTGAAAAGTCATGCATTGAACAATGTCAACAGCAGAATATTGACCCCAAAGAAGGCAAGATATAATGAAGTATTGTTATTGCAGGAACGTACTACTAAGCACGAGAGAGATCTACGCTCCTTTAAGAAACGTCTTGACAAGTATGATTCGACCAAGGAAGCAATGCTTGATCCCTTCTTCACTGATTTGTTCGTTGAGTCTGACCCAAAGTCTTAACAAGCTAAAGCTCCTTTTCTTGCCTTGCATGGCATTTTGTCAAAACTTTACTCAACTTTATTGCGTCCATGGAGGCAGTTTACTCCATTGTTCAATGTGATCTGTAAAAGGTGAATATTGTTTTTGCTAAGTTAAAATATCAATGTATAGATCGAAATGTGATAACTTAATCACATTTTAATTTTAATGTTTTTACTTGGCGAAAACTTGAGTCCTGCTAAATTTATACAATTTTTTTTCCTGAGGGAGAGGGTCAATCTACTAAGCAAATGTTAGGATTATAGCATATACATAGCAAAATTTAGACGACTAAAAAGAAGACAGAAAAATGTAGGTTATTTAAAAAATTTATATAAAATTAAAGATTCAAAACGTTACAAGGTATTTACATTTGTGGGTCATTATTTGAGTTATTGCACTTTCAATCGTAACTTTTGTAGTTTGGTACATTGAATCTCAAAATTAACATAATCTATATTCAACTTTAATTAGAATATGATATCACCTAAAATATCCATGTTCTTTGTTCATGCCTTGACACCTTCTGCAGTGATCCGGATAGAAAACCTGCACCTAGTCGACAGACGACTCTAACCCACTTCAAAAATTTTCCAGAAGATTTTGAGAAGTAAAAATTGAATAAAAATTACTACATGCAATATTTTTAAAATATTAAAAACATTCAATAATTTTTCATTTAAAATTAAAATCATTACTAAAAAAATTGATTAGCAAGATTTTACATTATTCAACTATAAATGAGCTTCCACTCGTGAGCCTTGTAAGAGTTCATATGTTCAGTGCAGTATGGCACTAAGCTTTCTATGCCGAAGCTCGCATGATATGTTAGCAATTACGTGTTAGAGCATTTTTTTTTTTAACTAGAGTGTTAGAACATGTTGATATCCCGTAAAATCCGCAATCGCTTAATAGCATACAATACTTTTTCAATTGCGTTAGCACCGAATCTTAGCTATTTTTTTCTTGACTGTGGGAGGGGGCTACTTAATCCTCCAATATCTATTAAAGAGTGAAAAATGAAAAGAAAAGAAAATAAACCCACTCCGGTGTTTATCTAATTATTTTTTTTCCCTGTTTGTTAAGGAAGACACAACAAACAACTTTATAAACCCATAATCCTAGTAGACTGATTGTCTTCTTGCCCCTCTTCTTCCTACTTTGTGGTTTTGAGGTTCAGAATGGACCCTTTTGACACAGTATCTGCATCACCCCTTTCACTCTTAGCTTTCGGCTAGAGACCTAGTCAGACACTAGTCCTTGTCAAGGGAGAGCAGGCAGAATAGATTATTCCACATGGGTTGTCCCCACTCATACAGGGTTGGGATTGTAGTACCTTAAGGCATTGCCTTTTCTGCATATTTTGCCCAAACTACATATGGCTAACAGACAGCCAATAATCGAAGTAGAATTTTTGCTAAATTTTCTTTTTGATTCTTCTATTTTTTTAATTCGTAATTTTGTTTTTTTTTATTTTTTTTAAAGACATTTAGTCTTTTTATTTTTAAAAATTTTTAATTTTGGTCTTGTCATCAAATTTTACATCAATCATTAGTTATTTAAGGTTGACTTTGACGTATTAATGCTTAAATAACATGTCAGAATCAGAATCAGCGTTAGAGTCAACGTTGACACATCAGAGTTAATATTAAACCACTAACAGTCAATATAAGAGATTTGAGGACAGGGTCAAAATTACAAATTTTAAAAAATAAGGGGACTAAATGTCTCAAAAAAAAATAAAAATACCAAAATTGTGATTAAAAAAAATAAAGAGACCAAAATTGTAATTTAGCTTAGAATATTTTAGTCTACTCCACCTGATAACTTATTTTCAATTTCATCCATGACTTTTGGACCCAAGGAAAAAAATCCATGACTTTCTTTTGCCTTTAAGTGTCAATCTATTACTATTCTTAGTGGTTTTTGCTGAGCAAATATGACCCTTTTCATATATAAATCTTTATCACCATCCACTCGGCTCAACTTTAGATCCTTAGAGTGCATTTGTTTCACGGATTAAAAGTTGATTTTTGTGAATGTAAATATGGAAATGTAATATACTCATATTTATTACAAATTTTGAAAAAATATTCTCAAGTATTGTGGATATTTAGAAAAGTTGTAACTTCTCTTTTTACCATGTTTCTCTATATTTCTATTTTCATGAGGAGGGGTGAGAAAGTGATATTCTCATGAGAATATGAGTGGTTATATTTTAACACACTTGTAACTTCAATTTTTATTTATTTTTTAATTAAATTATTTTGAATTTTAAAAACTATTCCTAAGAATATTAAAAAGTAACCAAACATATTTTTAAATATATCCAAAAATAACATTTCTTTTTATAATATATTTAAAAATGTAATACCTGAAAATATAATATAATACCTCGAAACAAATACCTCTTAGTAGATACTCCAAATCGACGCCAATGCACATGGTCTGATCCCCTACCTCAGAGCAAATTTTCGGTAGTTGCAGATTTTTTTTTAACTTTAAAAAGCTTTTTTTATTCCAATTTTAAAAGAAATTTAAATAAGAAAAATAACCGTACAAAATTCGGTAGTATTATTATTATAGTGAGATGAATATGTACCATAAGAGGATTGAAAAAAATTTCTTGATATCATTTCTCTACTGAAGGAAAACCATTTCTTTTCCTGGGTAGTCCTCCCCCCTCCTAACCTTGTTACAATTAAATAAAAAAGGTGAATTTCCTGTTATGTTTAGTATATTGGTGGCGAAACAAGTTATATAATTAAGAAAAAACCTCCACGAACTTGCTCAACTGGTTAAATTGCCAGACAAAAAAATAAAAAAGAAACAATTTCAATTCTTTATTATACGTTCTGCTTCTTTCCAATTATTTTATTTCCTCTTTCCTTTCTTTTTATAAAACTTAATACAACCCTCCTTAAAACAAAATAACTTTTTTATTGCAAGTGTTAATATTTTAAAATTTAAAGTTATATAATGCTTGATCAGTTGACCTAATTATTGAAACCTACATTTCTGCTAACTAGTATTATTAAAGAATCAAAAATAAAAAATATATTAATAATACTTATAGCATTTATATAATAAAAACTCGGTTTTACTTTTTATTTAACTGGTGTTTTAACTCGTATAAAACTCGGGTTAAACATTTGTTTTCGTAAGATTATTTTACGACAAACAAATATATTTAGATATAAAAAGTATGTAATATAAAATACAAATATTATTTTATGATTTAAATATAAAATATTTCTTAACAAAATCTTATAAATAATTATCTTAATATTTTAAATATTATTTTTAAATTACTAACAGGTATAAAAAATAATATAAAATTTTAGATTGTTTGATAAGAAGAAATAAAAGAGAAATAAAAAAAAATAAAAATAGATAAGAAATAAAATAAAAATAAATAATAAGACTCAGTAAAACCCATCCTTATAGTTCAAAATTTCATCTTTATTTTTCCTGTAACAAACAAATAAAATTTGTACAAATTTTAATAATTTTTTTACCTCTTCTTCCCTCTCCTTCAAACCAAACAAAGGCTGTCACTAAAGAAGAGAAGCAGATGATATTGCGTGCACACATAAGGGGCTTTGGGAAAGATAAAGAAGCAATTTATAAAAAAAGCACGTTTCTTCCTTCGTACTTGTGATCAGACCCGAAACAGAGTCCTTCGTGACAAAGTAACATATTTTTATTATTTTCTAAATCATTATTACAACTCGGTCGTTTTCTTTTGTTGAAACTTTTCCCATCTTTTCACTCCTACCTTTTTTATGGTTTGTATCTTCAACACCTTCCACTGTCCGGGGCTTTTAGTACCGAGGTCCAGCTCTTTCCCATGTTTTATTGTTTTTAAAACCAATGAACCGCACCAATATTCCAACGGGGTCATTCTACATTGCATAACCTCTCTTTCATAATGGCCAAGGAAGCTTCTCTATGCCTCTTGTTCCTCTCTTTTCTCATTATCTGCTCTTCGGGTGAGTAACCATTTTGTTCTTGCGAATATAAGTCACTAGTTAACGCATCCTCCTTTGTTTGCCTTTTATTTTTCTGTGTCTGCAACACTTAACTGGGCTCGATCCTTTGCACTATGCAGGGATTGCATCTTCATCATCTGTTGGTACCACATTCCTCCAGAAAAGCAAGATCTCCGAATCTGAGATTCGATTTTCTGTTACAGATTATAAGATTTTGAGCACTCTGACCAACACCAACCTGTCAGTTGATTTCTTCTTAGATGAAAGCCTGGTTGAAAATTTTGTTTCATCAAAATCATCTGTAGTTTCATGGCTAAAAACTCATCTTATGAACATTCTTCCACAAGTAGACATCAGAAGCATCATTGTTAGTTGTGGCAGTGAGCGTTTGGGCCAAAATGAGATGCATCTATTGGTACCTATTCTGAAATCAATTCATTCATTTCTCCGCAAGCTTCAACTAAGAAGGGAAATAGAAGTCTCAGTAGCATTTCCACTGTCATTATTAGAGAATTTGAATGCATCATATGAAATTGATCTCCTTAGGTTTGTTATGTTTATAAAGAAGATAGATTCATTTATCATGATAGAAGACATCATTGATGGGGAATCAAGCATTGTTCAGTCTGTTATTGAAAGAGCCACCCTTGCTGCTTCTATTCTTCCATGCAAAGATGTTCCTGTGGTTCTTATAATCAAGAGCCATGATATTCCCAGTTCAATGGAATTAGCTCAATTTAGTGAGGCGGTATCCAAATATCTTCAAGCAGGATCTCATTTTACAAAAAGAATAGTTGCATTGTATGCAGAAGTACACACAGCCAAAGATTTTGTACTGAAAGAGCTCAAAAGAGAAGAGGGAGAAGAGATATTTCCTTTGTCCCTTGGAGAAAAGCCAAGCAAAGTCCACATCAGAAGAACTCTGCAAGAAACAACCAACTCACCTACCACAGTTTTCCCCACAAATCCAACCCCATCTTCACCAGTCATCACACCTCCAGATACACCAACCATCATCACAGTTCCTTCCACCAACCCTGTCACAGTTTCCCCCACCAATCCAGCTGCAACACCTGTGACAGTTCCTTCTACCACACCAGTTGTTCCCTTAGCCCCTCCTACAAATCCAGCCAATCCAGGGACACAACCAGTTACAAGCCCTGTGACTTCTTATCCACCCCCATCAGGAAGTGTTCCTGTCACAAATGCCCTTCCTCCTCCTCCAAACACAAATGCTCAAGCCATGCCAGGGCAGAGTTGGTGTGTGGCAAAGAGTGGAGTTCCAGAAGCTTCTCTTCAATCGGCACTGGACTATGCTTGCGGAATGGGAAGTGTAGACTGTTCACAAATGCAGCAAGGTGGGAGTTGTTACAATCCAAATTCTATACAAAACCATGCTTCTTTTGCCTTTAACAGCTACTACCAAAAGAATCCTGCGCCAACAAGCTGTGATTTTGGAGGCACTGCCACCATAGTTAACACCAATCCAAGTAAGATCTTAATAGTTTAATATCCCTATTATTTTAGAGTTTGATTTATATATACTATAAGTCTAAAACATCTTTAGGCAGATATTCAATAAGAATTTACTTTATTGCGGTCAAATCTTATCGGATGTCTGTGTAAAAATGTTTTGTACTAAAATTATGAATTATCAATTTGTGTGTATGAAAGAGTATTTGTTAGGACTAGGAGAGGTCAGTTTCTTAAATAGATCTTGGTAATTTGAGGAATTAGTCTCAGACATTCGGTAGAGGATGTCCTGAGTTCACCAAAAAATTTAAAAAAATTGTATATAAATTAAACTCTTTTTTATATTATGCTTCACAAAATTGAAGACCATTTCTAAAGAACTCTTTCAAATTGTGACTAGGCTCGGGTTCTTGCATTTACCCATCATCTTCAGGAGCAGGCACACCCAGGTAAGTGATATGACATGGTTTTCTTTGCTGCAGCAAATCTTTGGTACCACTAAGCCTTCAAGATACTAATCATGGTCCTGTATGATGCCATCTTTTGCAGCTCTGATAGTCCACCTTCAGTTTTGGGGTCCCAGAGCCCTCCTAATTTAGATACCTCGTATTCAGCTAGTCTGAGACCTTTTCTTCGTTGCATGGTTCTGGCGATATCGTTAGTCACTGTAAGACTCACTATATAAGTTTTCCACAAGAATCAACGGTGAAGTTCAATACACTTCGCATTGGAGTTAGTTGTGTTGTAATATTACAAGCAGTGTACAGCTCTACAAGTGCAGAATGACAGTATAATGAATAGAAGAAGAGAGAATACGTGGTGATGATGACAGGTTATGGTCAGGTTCAGGTACAAGAGTAGTATGTAGTTCAGTGTGCATTGGTCCGAGTTTGTGTTGGAAATTCATTTGCATATAAATGGGGGTTTGTTATTTTGCAAAATGATTCACGCGGATATAGAGTTAGAATTAAGGTTAACT
The DNA here is from genome assembly GCA_004329165.1 of Spatholobus suberectus. Classification (NCBI taxonomy): domain Eukaryota; kingdom Viridiplantae; phylum Streptophyta; class Magnoliopsida; order Fabales; family Fabaceae; genus Spatholobus; species Spatholobus suberectus. The sequence goes on from CM014732.1 coordinate 7,526,872, forward strand.
AACTCGTAGATGATCAAGGGAACAATTTCGCATTGTGAAAGAGTCTATTATCATAGCTTGTCAAGATTTAGAAGAGTAATAAAGAGGTGTCACGTTTCATATAATCATCTCTGTAAAGCAACAATTATGGTATTGGTAAATTGTGAAGGTTTATTGGGGAACCACTCCAAAGGGCACTACAGATAATCATAGCGGACTGCTCATCATTATTTGTCATAGAACATGGATGCTTTAGTGGATTTGAATCATCATATCACCAACATGCTTTTTGTTGTCCATATTTAGAAACTCTTCTTAAATGAGTTACTATTTGTTAAGGTAATGTTGTTCATGCATTATCCTGACAAAAATTTGTACTTTATGGCTGAATTCTCTTTCCTCTATTTATACCCAAGAATATACTTCTCTTCAAAAATGCTCCTTAATTTTTAATGCATTGGACGCCAATCATAAGGGTGATGTAGGATGGATTATTGACTATCATTGAGTTTTATTATTTTATTTAAAGAAATTTCATTTCGAATTTGTCTTTTAATTTTGGATTATTTGTTGTTAATTACTATTATTTATTTTTAAACTTTGAGTTATCTCATTTTAGTTTTGAGCTGACGCATGTTTTGGGCCAAGGTGGTCTGACTCTCATGGATTGGGCTCATGTGACCCAGTCCGAAATATTTTCTTAGTAATTCAACAACGACAAGCTCTCTTGGGCCCTATTAACAGGTATGCGTAGTCGCGTCTAATGCATAAATAAGAATCTGTGTTCTGAAAACCGGACCGGACCAGCCGGTCAGATTGAAAAATCGGTAAACCGGTCGCTTGACCGATTTAAATAAACTATAGAACCGGCCTAAAGAAAACTGGTCAAAAAACTGAAAAACTGGCCAAAAATCGGTTCATAGCGGGTCAAAGAAAAATGTTTAATACAATATTATTTTGATTTTTTTCTTAAAAAAATAAAAACTAACTTAAATTATTTATCATTTCCATTTTTATTTTAAATATAAACTTATTTTTATTAATAAATGTTGATGTGTATAGTTAAAACTTATACTTAAGTATCATGACGTATTTGATTTGCACTTTTGTAAGTATTGCAAATGTAAAAAACCTATAAAATTATGTTTTATTTTTAATTTTTAATATTATATAATTATGATATTAAGGTTTTTTAATATTATTTTATGTATTATTTAATTATTATTATTATTATTATTTTATTAATACCGGTTCGACCTACGATTCAACCATTGAATCTTGAACCAATGCCTTGACCAGTTTGGTTTTAAAAACATTGATAAGAATACATGTTTGTGGTTGCGGTCATGAATACTGAGTCTAAAATTTGTTAAAAGCAAGTTTTCATTTTAAAAATGGGTATGTAGTTCACGATGCCAATCAATAAAATTTATATACCAAGTGTGTTATCTCTTTGTAATCTTAGCACATTTTATTTAAATAATTTTCATACTAATTATGGCCAACTAGATTATTTTAGATGAAATGAGAGGAACTGCATATAGAACAACGCATTTAAATAAATAAATAAATGTGATAGGCAAAGAAAACTCGTTGTCTTCTTCAGATTGAAATATATTCATACAAAAATGTAAAGTTCAAATAATATATTTCTATTTCACTTTTTTTTTCGGTAATAAAAGTTCAAATAGGGTTTCTACTGTTTTTATATAAAAGGGCATTTTAAGTAATTAAAAATACAAAAATACAAAAATGCAATTTTTGTTCACTTTTCATAACAGGTATTTCATACACGGAATTAGGATACCTATAATTCAGCATAATGTGTAAGCGATTCATATACAACATCTTTTTCATTTGTCAAGGGTTTTAATAATTGATATGTTTCTACAAATAATTGAAATTTAATTTCTTGACCTTTATCCACAATTTTTGGCAACTTAAAAAGCCCTTTGTTAAGCCCTAATCAATAAACCTACAAAAACCCTTCAAATTGTATATAAATAATCTAATTCAATTCAGGTAGTGTAAACATTCCTTCATTTCCACCTCCAAGCATTTTCAATTTCCTATTAAATTTTATAGATAAATACTCATCAAATCACACGAATAGATTTAACATTAATGGAATTTTTGTTATTTTTACTGAATTACATGAAAATTTACCTAACCCCATGTATGAAATACCTATTGTGAATAGAGGAATAAATAAAATAAAATTGTATACTCAATTTTGAAGGAAGAAATTTGCAACAAAACAAATAGATAGAATCAAAATTCTAATCTAAAAAGGGGAATGAATAGCCAACCATTCTTTTTATTATTATTATTAAATATAGCCAACCATTCTTTGAATCATTTGTTGTTTCTCATTTCTATAAGAGTACTATGTCACGTTTAACATACTCAACAAAGACCTAAACTAATAAGCATATGGGCATTTTATTGTTATGACACTCAATTCAACCTTGAAAATTCTTAAGAGGCTTTGTTATTCTCATACCCTTTTTCTTTATTCTCACTTCCCTTCTCTTTTTAGTTTATAAAAAGACTAAATTACCCCCAACCCTTTCCCCTACTCCTCCCTTTTAAAATTCCTCATCCCTACCTCTTTCTCTCTCTCTCTCTCTCTCTCTCTCTCTCATTTTCTAACCCTCCGTCACACCTGCTACCCCCTCTCCCATTTTTACACCTCCATTGCACCTACTACCCCTTCTCTGTCTCCGTCTCCCTCTCCCATTTTTGCACCATCTGTCGCACTCTCCATTGTTTCCATCACACCAATTTCCTTTTCCTCTTCCTTGCTCTCATTTCCAACCCCTTCTCAGTCTTCTTCAAGCTCCATTGTAGGTGAGCTTCACTCCCAAAATTGTTTCCATTCCTTTTTTGTACTAGTAGATGCAACGAAAACTTGTTTCCATTGTGCATTAATACACAACAAAAACAAGTTTTTGTTGTGTTATAATTGGAAGTAAGGGCGTGACTTCATAATACACAACAAAAATGTGTTTTCGTAAAAGATATTCTTATCAAAATAAATTCAAAAACGTTGGGATGTGAGAATAAAGAAAATGAGTGTGAGAATAACAGTGGGCCTTCTCAAGATTCCACTTAAGCCCAAAGCATCATATCAATATTTTCAAACAAATATCCTATGGCATAATGAACCCTAATAAAGCATTAAAGAAACATACCTCGCATTGGTCATAACATATGCATATAATGTACGACCAAGTTTTCTATAGAAAATCACTTTACTGTTAGATTGCACATGCCACAACATCATAAGTTTGTAAAACATGTAACATTAGAACTCAAACATTAATGAGATACACTTATGAATACATGAATAACACCAAAATAGAGCAGTATTTAACTTTCAATGAGAATGAGTTATGTGCAAAATTACATCAATCTTAAGTTGATCTACCCACATTTTTATGTAGTTTCATGAGTAAGGCATGCATAATGGGTAGGCTGCCGAAGAAGTTTAGAAAAGGAGAGATAATTGTGGGAGAAGAGATAATGAAAGAGATAAAGGATACAAGTTTAAAAAAGAAGAAGAGATAATGGAGAGATAATTGGGTGAAAAGAGATAATAAAAGAGATAAAGTTTTTATTTTTAGGCATTAAAAGAGATAAAGCTAGTTTTCATGATTAAGACAAAAATAATAAAAAAAATAAATTAATTAGTGTAGTAACATCCTTAACATGTGCATGCATGCACATTTTAGAAAAACCCTTTACTTTAACAATAACTTATAAAATAATTATAATTTTTTTAAAGTCTTATCTTTTAATTTAGAAAAAAAAACTTAAAAAACTATTAGAGTATAATAGGCACACATTATTTTATTTTATACTATTAATCAATTAAAAATTATTACTAGTATGACTTTTAATCTAATTATTATAAAAAAATAACAAACTAATCACATATGAGCTAATCATTTTTGTTGTTGTTGAGATCACAAATATCTTCCATAAGAGCTACTTTTCGAATTAGGTAGGACTATTATAAGTGACAAAACTCTTTTTTCAAGTATTTAACATAATTGCATATCTGAGATTCAAACTTGATATCAATTATTAAGCTGAAATAACCTTGTATCAATTGTTTTACACATTTAATGAATTTGTGAATAATACATTATCTATACATATATTATTTACGAGAAATGCTAGAAATATACTCTTTGACATACTCTTTTAAACACACTCTCCTATTAGTTAAAATTTATTAAAAATCACAAAATTTGGTAGTTCTCATGTCCTATATAATAAATTTCTCTCATAATTTTACAGGTTTTAATAAATTTTAACTAATAAAACAAAGTGTATTACTACCACTCCTGATTATTTATTCAAAATATTAAAATAAACTTGTACACCCAAAAAATAGGACAAGGATTCTTTTCATTTCAAAAAAATTGAAAATGTCCTGTTTACAAATCCTATCATTCTTTTATATTATTTTAATACTTTATATATTAAATTTATTAAATATTAAAATAAATCAAGGTTGAGATCTCATGAAATTTTGAAACAACTGCAAAGAATCTTTGTCCAAAAAAAAATATATTAAAACAAACGCGGAAAGCACGATTATAAACTTGGGTGTGATATGTCACGCAAAGCACAAAATAAATCCAATCCCATCTGTGAAGTAAAATCTCAAAACGGAAGTAAGCAACGGGGCAGCAAAAGGAATAAAGAAAACCTTCCCATGGGAGAAGAGTCCACTAACATGACCTCATATTTTGATTATCATATTCTACCTTAATCCCAAGGACTGGGTCGAGTAAAACCTTACTTGCCACGACAAATAAATATCCATTGGCCACAGCCACGTCGTAAAATTATATTCCCCCAACCCAACGCGCACACATGGACTCCAACTCGCACGACAATGGAAAAACAAAAATCATCAAAGAAGAAAAACCGGGTCACACTCAGCGTCACCGGGTTAACCCGACCCGAAGACAATTAGATGACTGGACTGGACTGTGTACTACTCCTCACCCACCAAATCCGCCACGAATTGAGCAAAAGGGCAAATCAGTCAATGCACAACATTTCATTTCATTTCTCTCTCTTCCACTAACCATAAAAACCAAGACGCTAGCCTTAGCGACGCATCCTTTTTCTTTTTCTTCTTCTTCTTCTAACTCCGTTTCTGCCGTCACCCATCGTAGAGGAAAGAAAAGAGCAAGTTGCCGTCTCCTCACTAACAGTGTCAGTGTGCAAATCGGGAAATTAGAAGAAATTAGGTTACCGGAGAGATCGGCATCATGGGCGGAGATGGAGCGACGGCGAACGCGGAGGCGCAGTACGCGACGGCGAAGATATCGGTGTGGTGGGACATCGAGAACTGCCACGTGCCGAAGGGTTCGGATCCGCACGCGATCGCACAGAACATCAGTTCCGCGCTTGTTCGCATGAACTACTGCGGCCCCGTCTCCATCTCCGCCTACGGCGACACCACGCGCATCCCCGCGTCTGTACAGCACGCGCTCTCCAGCACCGGAATCTCCCTCAACCACGTCCCCGCCGGTCGGTAACCTTCTTCCGTCTTCGTGTTTCAACTGTATCTGTTTTTAGTTTCTGTGATTCGTACCTGCGCGATTTAGGTTTTCGATGATTGATATCTACTGTGAACACTCGATCCAATGAAAACACAGCGCGTGAGCTGTGTAGCTATGTACTCGCCGTTGGATTAAAGTTAAATAATATTATTATTATTATTAACGCGTTTTGAATCAAATCTCAACGGTTGAAAAAAATATCACTCTCTGAGTAGCTTGGAGTTTACTGTGAGTGGATGTGGAGGGACTAGTGCACATGGTTATTTGACTATCGTGAGGAATTGCCTAAGATTTTGACGACTTGTTAGTTTCCTCTCCTAAACCTTGTCGATGTGTCACAAGCTGAGGTTTTAAATTGCGGGCGAGGTTTTGTCGCATTTCTTGATATTGTGGGAAATTGCAGATGTGGTCACAGTTGCGGTTGCATACAACACTAAAACCTTGACCCACAAAAATTGCAGTCAAAACAATGACGTTGCGGCAAATATTGTGGTAGCAGATTGTTTTTTAAAACCTTGGTCACAAGTTTTCTGGTTTTGGCCTTGTTGATTGTGAATTTAGGTCCTATTTAGATAAACTTCTCCATAAGTGCTTATAGGAGAAGAAAACAAGAAGGTAAAATAAATTGAGCTTCCTCTGTGAGCTAAAATCAACTTATGCATATCAGCTTTTGGAGAAGTTAGATGAGAAGTTCAATTCATTTTGCCTTCTTAATTTCTTTTTCTAAAAGTGTTTATGGAAAAGTTTATCCAAACAGGACCTTATTACATTTGTGAAGCTTGAAACTTCCATCTTTTTTAAACTGACGTTTTAATATTTGGTATATTTGGTAATAGGCGTGAAAGATGCAAGTGACAAGAAGATTCTTGTTGATATGCTGTTCTGGGCAGTGGACAATCCTGCACCTGCTAATTATTTGTTAATTTCGGGTGACCGAGACTTCTCAAATGCTCTCCATCAACTTCGGATGCGGAGATATAATATTCTTCTTGCGCAACCTCAGAAAGCATCTGCACCCTTAGTTGCAGCTGCCAAGAGTGTATGGCTTTGGACTAGCCTCTTAGCTGGAGGGCCTCCTCTGTCTAATGGTGAATCACAACAACTTGGTAATGGTAGCCTCGTATCATCTTCTGACTCCTTACAAATTCCGGTTACAAGTGCTGCTCAGATACAGCAACAGGTGGATTCCTATTCAGAAGTTCATATAGGAAATTCAAAATTTCCGAATGGAGGAAGGGGATTCGATTCTAGATATCAGGGGAAAACAAATTGGAGAAACCAGAGTCAATCAAATGGACCCAGAGCCATGAATCCACCGCCAGTTGGACTTCAAGATAATCGTAATCATAATAATATGAACTCTTATCGACCTGGCAACTTTAATCCAAATGTTCCTCTAAGTGGATCTGCTACAAATTATGTTCATGGCAATACTGATCAGTTATGGAGCAATAACAATAATCTACAGGGCAATCATCAAATTCCTTATTCACAGCCATTAAGACCAAACAACTTCCCATTGCAACCTCCTTTTGCACCTAATAATTCTTATACACCAAATTCCCATACTTTTGCAACTTCAATGGTACCACCTAGGACTGGTGGTCCCAATTTCACTACAGGGCCACATACCAATGTGCCAGATATTGGTAATCTTAACATTTCTGGATATACTAATAGTGCTCATAACCCACCTACTGTTCTGCAACGGAGTGGAGAGTTGAAACAGAATCCTAATAGTAATGCTCCACATCTTTTAAGATCAATTGATGAAAAAAATGGACATATGGTACATAACAGTGGCACACAACAATTACACCAAGGTTATCAGCATGGCCCAGAATATCAACCTACACCGTTGGCAGCAATGGGTAATAATAATCCTCCTGGTAATGGTATGTGGGGTTCTCCAGGATGCCCTAAACCTTCTGAATATGTACAAGGCCTAATAGGGGTTGTTTTACTTGCCTTAAACTCACTAAAAAATGCAAAGATGATGCCAACTGAGGCAAATATAACTGATTGCATCCGGTATGGAGATCCCAAGCACCGTAACACTGATGTTAAGAAGGCTCTTGAGAGTGCTATTGAGCAGCAGATGGTGGTGAAACAGAATTTAGGTGCTTTGCAGTTGTATGTTGGTAAGAATGATAAACTTTGGAAGTGCGTAAATCCTTTAGGTGGTAATCCTAAGCAGCACTCAAAAGAAACATGGGACGCAATTGAAAAGTTTTTAACAACACCTGCTGGAAGATCAGCAATAATGGCTACACAATGCAAGTAAGCATATTTTGATATGTCTTGTAGTTTATTTTCATTTCTTCAAACTTGTCTTAGTCGTGTAATATTTCTTTATTTTCTTCTCTAGGTATGAAGCAGGTATTGTGATAAAGAATATGTGCTTTAAAGATCTTACTTTGGGTGATGTCCTTCAGATTTTGAACATGTTGATTATCCATAAAAAATGGATTGTGCACAATCAGTCTGGTTGGCAACCACTTAACATTACTCTTCCTGAGACAAACCCTGGTTCAGGGGTTGTAGCTGGCGCATAACTGCACCCTGATTATGGTAATAGAAAGGCACCCAGAGAGAACTCATTGAAGTTAATGAATATAGTATGAGCCAGTTGGACTAGGAATTGGTTGAATAATCCTCTCTTTCCCGTCTGAATCAAAAGGTAGGTAGTAATGGTGAACTGTAGTACAATAAGCATCTTCAGGGAGAAATGAAAGCAGCATTTGGGCGATAGTTGAAATATACCAAACACTACAGTTTGGTATGGTTGCTGAGGTTCCTACTATGGCCTGCTATGCATCACAGTGGATCAATCTTGGAATTAGTATACCTTCTTGTGTCCTGATTTATATCTTCCTACAGATTTATATTTTGCTTGGATGTTGCCTTATTAGGCTGATCTCTTTGGATCCTTTTATTGATATATTCTAAATAGTGTCCGGGATATTTGCCAAGTATGTGTTTTGCACTTTTGCTGGAAATTGATGGACCTTCGAGCTAGTTAGGTAAACCATTCTCAATGCTGTTTGTTTATCACTTGGGAAGTGATCTACCAAATCAAATTCTTCAGGGTGACTGTGGAATGCAAATCCTGAAACTGTTGTATTATCTTTTGTTCGTTGATGGCTATGTCTTCAAATTGTTACAGGAAGTTTAACTACTGGACAGAGAACACTTTTGCACAAAATTGAAGAAGACTGCACTCTTAAAATCCTGCATGAAGCTTGTGATTTGTTATCTCAACACAAAATACTCGGTATGTTTATGATGTTGGAATTTGACTATGAAAATCACGTTACGGATTACTCAAAATGATTCAAAGATGGTGAAACTAAATGGTAGTGCATCGTATTGCATCTCTTGTTGCTGATGGTGCCTACAGAGTTGTAATATTTTATTATTCATCTGGAATTAGCTTCTGGAAACCTGGCTCAATGCGCAGAATTCGGTAATTCAGTGGGGAATTAATCTGGTCTTGCCGCTTCCTATTGCCTTGTAATGTTGTCCGGATTTAAATTTGCATTGTATCATATAGATTGTTTAATCATATGCCCTTAGCTTGAGTTTTATTTTCAATTTTTTTTTTTGGTTGGAAATAATATCGGTGGGTGTCTTTATAACTGGAGGTTCAATTTGTGTCTAATCTGATTAAACTTTGTCAATCTTTGCTTTGGAATAGTGTGACTCGTTTGAGTTATACTGATGCGGTGATGCCCACTGATGTTGGCTCAGAGCGCGTCACAGCTGTTCATAAACTCAGATTTGGATTTGGTGCAAGCCAGCAAGTAATGTACCTTCCCATTTTCATTTAATGGTTCATCATCAACTGATTTGTACAAGGACATGCTGCTTTAGGTCTTTTCTTTTTTTTTGGGTGTACCATGCTGCTTTAGATTTGATGTGGCTCATTCTTAGTCATTGGATGGAGTTCCGATGGTGCAGAACCCGTTAACTGCACGCAGTCCAAATACCATAGACCCTAGTTATTTAGAGATGTTCAACCTGTACATAAATTCGATTATAAGCTTGATTTGGTTTGGTTCAATAATTTTTTATAAATTCAAGGGCACTTGTGGTTTAAAGAATTTTTTTTTTAACTATTTTATTCTTATTAATAACTATGTAGACTTAAACATGATTTTAGTCTTTAAGGCTTGCTTTTTACTGTTGTATAGAGTTATTATATGTACTTTTTTTTAGCTATGATCTTCCTTCCTAAAAAATTTGTTTTTAAGGCTTTTTCTTATTTTTTTAAATTATTACTCTGTTAGCAATTTCGGTCTTTGTTAGTTTTTAGGTTATTGGCAAATAAATTGCCAAATTAGTAACATCAAGTCCTCTCTTTCTCCTTCTACATCACCCCTCCCTCCGTCAACTCCTCACCCCCGCCCTAACCATTTCATTATCGTACATCAAATCACAAACTACATAAGCTACAATGCTACACAGCAAATGATTAGCATTATTTCAAGCAGGAGAATTTGTTTTATTTTTAACTAACATGTTGACCTGTGTAGTCACACGTGCATTGCTATTTATGTTTGTATTAAAATGGTCGCTAAATATGAATAAAAAGTTCACCAAATTGGATTATAGACAATAAATAATGATTTTGATATGTGAAAATAGAAAAATCAGTTATGTGCATAGAAGGTAACATGCTTTTAAAATATAAATAGTTAATTACTATTAAAGGAAGTGACACGAATAAATTTAATCTAAAAAAAAAACTAAGCTCAATTAGATTCAACATATTATGCCAAAAAATAAAAAAGTAATTAATAGAAATAATAATATAATGCTTAGTTTTCATATCATTTATTAGTTTATACATGTTGTCTCACATTTGATGTTACAGCTATAATTAATTTTTTCAGCCTACATAATTACTATCATTTATCAACATAAGAGATTTAACGATACCCACTAGGGTCGACTTAGTGGTAGGAGAGTTGGGATAGTATGTATGAAGTCATATGTTCTAATTTTAGTATGACCATTGTACACAAAAAAAGTAAGAGATTTAATGATATTATAATTAATACATTTTATTTGTCCTACACATATTCTTTAATTTATATGACAAAATAATATTATATCTATCTCATTAAAATATGACACGTGTGAATGTCAAGACATTGTTTTTATTAAATAGTAAATAGAATAATATTATTTAATTATTAGATTAGTTTTAGATTAGCAAATGATTAACAATATTTAATTATTAGATTAATTTTGTGGGTTTGAGATTATTTGTTAAGTTCTCATTAGTGATTAAGTACACATTTCATGTGCCTCCGCTTCCTATAACTCAATTTTATGTTCAAGTGTGTTTGATTATTATTTATTGTAGCACTTGACTTTGACAAAGTTGTTAAAAATTGTAAGTAATCTCATAATATGTTATAAATACTAGAAATTTTGATCTCACTCATATTGTCAAATTACTTTGGTGATTTCTACTATATATAAAATGTTGATTTGCTTTATTTATAATTTTTTTTTTAGGATTTACATTTGCATTGATATACATAGATTTTGTATTATAAGGTGTCAAGTGGTCACTCATAATCTCCTTAGTTTTGTATGCAAAATATGATGTTATCTATGATTTTTTTTTTGTAAATTACTATGCTCAATAAAATATAATAATATCAAGTTTCGTATTTCTTTGGTTTTTTTTTTTGGTAACCACTTTGATGACTATGCACTAATATGTTTTTCTCTATTTTGTATTCTATTTTTGAAGGGAAAAAGATAGTGAATTTTAGAATTACAATGAGTACCTTACCATAGAGTTGAGATCCCACCATTGTACCGTCACAATATTTTAATTTAGTGATTCTTAATAAGAATCTTAATGTTGATATTGGTATTTTAGATTAGTAGGAGAATGTACATTATGGAAGTATCTCAAGATTTATCAATATCTTGTTGATATATATTGTGTATACTTATAACATTTTCTTGAAAATTTTAGTGCTTATTCTCATTCTATTGTGGTGAGACGCATAAAATTATTCTTGAATCTTAGTAAACAATAAAAAACAATAATGAATGGTAAATACTGTAATAATTGAAGTTGAGTTATGAATTACAATAAAAGACAATGAGACAATGAAGAATATTGAAACTAAACATAAAATACTCGGAGGGAGAGTTTTGTCACCCATAGTGATCCTATTCTGTTCGAATAGAATTACCTTCAATGGAGGATACTTGTGGTCTTTACAAAACAAAACAAAAAAAAAAAAGATAGAATTTGAAATGGGAAAATCACAAGTAGATGAATATGGAATGATAACAATGAGAAACTAAACCTAAAGGTGACACATTTAGCAACATGCACATAGGGTAACTAAAAAGAATAATGTCATATGATCACAAAAGTATACAAAATAATCAACGCCTTAGAACTTAGAAATAGAACCTAAAGGTGACACCTTCAGCAACAAGCACATGTGGCAACTAAAGAGAATAATAGAGAAACTAAGATGTGAGTAGAATAATAGAGAACCTAAAAGTATACAAATGTTATCTTTTTAATTTATAACATATGTTATTTATTGACTACAAAAATTATAAAGTAATTAAGGGTATTATTTTAAAAAATAATTAATGCAAGAGATAATTTGTAAAAGATCTTATAAAAAGAGACAAACAAATTTTCGAAAAAAAAAAAATCTTATATATAAGAACAAAGGTAGTATCAAACTATTCCAAATTCGAACGTAATAGTTAGCTATCATAATGAAATGAGCCATTAGGAGGTATATCCTGTTGCTTAAAATTAGTACCGAATTATTTTCTTTTTAATTTATAAATTGTTGCAATATTTAAATAAAAAAAAAGAAAAATTATTCTTGTACTATAAAACTGTACAAAAATTTCATTGTACAAAAATAAGAAGAGAAAGACTTATGTAATAACATGAGTAATGTAATAGAGAAAGATAGAGAGAGAAAAAAAGCGTCGTGGAAAATATTGTAGTAAAATATTATATAAATAATATAATTCTTAATAAATTGCTTGAATCAGTTGCAGCATAACAATGCATGATAACGGATTAAGATGGTTATGGTAATTTGCAGAGCACGAGTATATCCCACGCATTAAAATCGTTTTCAGTCAAGGTAGAACAAACTAGGTGATCTCAGACAACCGTACAATAAGGAATTCCAGTTCAAAATATCTGTCTATGCGCTCCCACTTCCCTAAAAATAGCTGTCTCTGCAGCTACCCAAGACCACCAATGCACCAAAACAATGTATATGATCAGGAAGAAAAACCCACCACCATCATCATCATCATCATCACAATCATGAGGGGTTCTCATTTTTAGCAGGATCATATCACACGAATCAAGATGAGTGACGCATTATGGATTAAGTATAATCACATTATACGTTGATCATGAATTATCAACGTTTTGCAAGCCATCATGACAAAATGGATGGTGATTCAAAAAAGAAGGAGGGATTGATTTTGAACATAGTGATCATGGTGGTATCCTTGATTGTTATTGCAATGGTCACCATTTCTGTTGTTGCCAACAGAGACGACCAAGGGACTGTGAAGTCTCTTCTCTCTGTTTGCACAAAAACGGAGGAACCAGAAAGTTGCTTCCGTTTCTTGAAACACGTAGGTGAGAGAGCCACGGTTTTGAATTATGTGAAAGCTGCTATTAATGCAACCCTCACAGAATTGCTGGTGGTGATTAGGCCAAAACCTCGTCTTGAGAAGAGCCTCACGCCTCTGCAGCGACAGTCATATATAGATTGTTTGGAACTGTTGAGTTTGGGAAAGGAAGAACTAAAATCTTTGTATGTGATGGCAAATTCTTATGTTGAGTTGTGCAAACTAAACCCAGATGATGTGATCAACGGCCTAAGTGCTGTCATATCGTACCAACACACTTGTTCTGATGAATTAATGAGAAGAAATAGCTATGAAGTTTTGGGGTATTCCTTGAAAGTTCCAATTCTTCTTACAAGGATAACCTTAGCCATTGTTAATAATTTCTGTGAGAGGCCTCCTAGAATTGACGCCCAACGGCTAGATGGATTTCCAGGATGGGTCTCGGCAACAGGGCGCAGAATGATAGAGTCTCAAGGAGACGGTAGTCGGCAATGGCCAAAAAATGTAGTTGTGGCTCAAGATGGTAGTGGCCATTTCTCAACCATAGCTGACTCACTCAATGCATGCCCAAAGAATAAGAGTGCATGTATTATTTACGTGAAAAAGGGTAGATATGAGGAGAGAGTGGTGATTCCTAAGGATGTAAACCAAGTGCTCATGTATGGTGATGGGCGTGCGAATACCATTGTCAATGGTATCAACGCAAGAGACCCCAAGACAGTCACAACCTCCTTTAGGGCAGCTACTTTCGGTAAGCTCCTCAACATCAACAATATGCCTTTTAATGAGCAATTTTGGAGCTAGTACAATGCTTATAATTAAGCACTACCAATCAAAAGTTCAGAATATATTAAAATAATAATAAAGTTCATATTAAAGTATGTGCTAGAGTCATTTTAATATTTTCTTGAACTTTTGACTAATTGTGTCTGTAAGCACTCTGGTCATGCAATGCTTGCCTTCAACACCCTTTTCTCTTTTTAATTTTGGAGGATACCAAAGAAGCTAGTAACACCATACGCGACATTTTTTATTTTTTATTTTTAAAATTTTGGCTCTTGTGAAATGCAGTGGTAATGGGGAAAGGATTCATCTGCAAAGACATGGGTTTCACTGCCCCAGCTGATATTACGGGAGCACCAGCACTCCTTGTCCTTTCTGATCATGCAGCATTCTTCAACTGCAAAATTGATGGGGAGGAAGGAAGCTTGTTTGCAGTAGCCCAACGCCAATTCTACCGAGACTGTGAGATTCTTGGTAATGTGGACATCATCAAGGGAGACTCTGCAACTGTAATTCAGAACTCACAAATCACCGTGAAGACTCGAAATTCTTCTGATTTGGTTTTAAGGAGAAATGTCGTGAGTGCTCAATCCAGGTTAGACAAGTATCAGACAACTGGGTTTGTGATTCAAAACTGCACCATCACAGCACACGAAGAAAGCGTCAAAGCTCTTACTGCTACCACTTACCTGGGCTCCCCATATAGTGAATACTCAAGAACAACAATAATGGAATCATTTCAAGGGGATGTGATACACCCAAAAGGTTGGTGTAAATGGAGTGACAACTATGGCATTGAAACAGCAACCTTCCGCGAGTTTAATAATAGAGGGCCCAGTGCAAGAACTGACGGGAGGGTCAGGTGGTATGGCTACAATACAATTTTTCAGAGAGGCCAAATGGTTAGTTACACAGCTGGTCGGTTTATCCAAGCAGACCAATGGTTGCCTAGTACAAGCATTCCATACGAACCTGGGTTTGTTGTGCAGAAATAGACTGATATTGGAATGTAGTAGGACCTAGGATAGAATCCTTATTTTACCTATGAGCATATCATCTGCGTAGTTTACAAAATTCCTATAGTTTCCTTTGTCTATTTTCTTTACGTGTCACTGATACCCCAAAAGAACTACATCCAGTCAAATTATGCAATTCTTTTTGTTAAACAAAGGCATGCCCAAGCCTCTGGTACGGGGTTTTACTCATGTTTAGTCAGATTGGACCAGACAAGCTCAACAAATTGAATGCTTCATAGTTCATATTAGTCCTATGTATGTCAGCAATGATGTATAGCCAATTTGTTACGTATCCCCCTTGAGACAATCTTCAGCCAGTAAACACGACACATAAGGTTACTTCCACGATACAATATGCCAAATTATGAGTATGGGAGAATCAAATAAAATTTCAAAATCACAAAAGTTTAACCTTTCATACGGGCCAGAAAATTGTTTTCATTACTTTCTGGTATAAAGATTTTAAAAAAGAAAATAAATTAAAAATAACATAATAAGGTTATAATTATTAATTATTAATAAAAAATAAATCAAGGAACATTTGGTTAAATCCAACAAGTCCTTTGCTTGCAAAATCATTATCATATTTATCGTCCCATGTTCTTCTGCACGTCATGAGCCCCGAAAATCATTATCACCTTTCAAAACCATCTATAGTTTGCAACCTTCGAATCCGTCCCTTTCGAACCATGATATACAAGAAGAAATCACCCCCTTACAGATGCCACACTCCAAATCATCGTAAATAAAATAACTAGAACTCTCAAAGAGAGCACCGTGAACCAACCTCTATGAAGCTTCTTAGTCCACCCCAATAGCTCACCGAAACTTGAACAAACAACCACGTTCCCCCTTTTACAACTTGCAACACAGAACAGAGAACCCATAGAAACAATAGAGCACAGCACAATCACCAAACCAAAATCCCTCTGTAACATAAACCACAAACATTTTGGGTGCAGGTTAGATTCATGGCATAAAGGGCGATGATGATGACTACAAATAGGGCTTCTAATTGGAACAGAGAGCATGGAGTGTTTGGCATCTGTATGAGAGATTTTGGCATGGGGGACCTACACAAATGGAGTAGGGAGATTTATGCTTATGTGACTTCAGTACTCGGACATATATGTGGGTAATAGGAATGCTTGAAAAATGAAAATGGGTAAATGATATTCAAAGGGCAGAAATGACTGATAAGAAAATCGACCAACTAACTGTTTTTTTGAGAACTAAACATATCCTGAAAGGTACTTGAAAATTAAATTAGTAACAACTAACAACAAAAACATTTAAAAATATTGTCATAATAGGAAGAAAAAAAAAAGAGTACTTTGTTGATGAAAAGATTTGTATAAAAAAGGTAAAAACAATATATTTTATTATTTTCACCATTTCTTGCACAAATCTTTGGAACATGAAACAAAGTAAAAGCAATGTGATATTAATCCTAAAATTTCAAACTTAAAGGTTGTGGAATAATTTTGATAACTTGAATAAGTTTAACTTCAATTGGAACAATGAAGGTTAAAAGCATTAAATCATCAGAGAATCATGATTATATTTACAAGGATATTTCCATAGATCTCAACATTGAATTCACTCCTAAGGAATTCTACTCAGCAAAGCTAATATGAGCAATTGCTGTAGTTTCTCTGCAAAACCTGCAGTCTATGGTACCGAAACCATTACAACTAGTCAAGCTTGCAAGCAATCATAGAACCATTGCTTTTATTCATCAGAAAGACAACAGTGACACCTCTCAACTGCAAATAAAAAGAATATCACTCTAATAAGAGTAATAACAAATATAACACAATTAGAAGATTAAGAACAAAACAATTAAAACAACAACTAACTGGTGTTGCTTGGTTAAACAGAAAAGATCACATGGACTCTTAACAGTCTCAAAAGAATGTTCCGCCTCTACACTTAGATAATGTATCAAAAGCTCAGATATATATTTTAGCAGTGGCACCAACCAAAAATGAGCTTCTTGCTCTTTCCCGAGGGTAGAAGAATCAAAACATAGGGTAGCAACTTTTTTCAGTAATGCCTTATGATATATGAAGGAAATATTAATTTACCCTTGGCTGAATCTTACTTGTTCCAATGGGAAGCATTTTACAAAAGTATTGGTTTCAATGGACAAGTACAGAACAAAAGATCCCTATGGTAAAAGTTACAGTTTGCAAGGAAAAAGATGCCAAGGATAACCAGCAAAGAGAATAATACCAAATGCACATGATCACGATAAACATCATTATCAACATTAAACAACAATAAAGGAATGTAATGAAGACAATTCATAAAATTCAAATTTAATATCAGATATAAGATTTAGGTCAAATTAGGAAATATAATAGAAAAAGATTAGAGATTCAAAACATTTTAAGGCATTCAAATATAGTAATAGATGCACACAACTTTTAATAAGATAGAACAGGAATTTCCTTTGAAGCCTTGCAAATTTCCAATTATTTATGAAAAATAATGTGAATCTACGACGTTTACTCTTGTTATACCATCACCATTCCTCTTCCAACATATAAACTACGAAGGAACAAACCACATTGATGCTGCAATATTGCAGAAATAAAACTTTTATGCATTGGATTTCAGCATCTGCTAGTGTCAAGTACTTGTATTTATAGTAACATTTTCAATGGAATTGGCACCACACTAGGGCAGAATCACAAGCTTCACTGCAGTCATACATCCAATGAAAACTCGGCATTCACAAACATTTATTATTAAAAATGAAGTATCATTCAGAGGAGGTCAGAGCAAACCTCTTCAATCCGAAAGAGCACCACAAGTGAACCCATCTTGCACGAGTTGGTTAACCGCATCCCTGAACTTGTAATAGTCATCAACTTTGTTATACACCTGATGAGAAATCCTCGCATAGCCAGTAACCAGGCCAACTTCCCCCTCTCTAGGCGGCCGATAATATATGGGCACCTCAACCCCAAAAGCATCCCTCAAATGTGTCCTCAAGCTGAGAGCATCAGAATCACTACCAATCCCCAAAGAAGCAGGCAAGCCAACCATAACCATGCTAGCACACATATGCGGCGGACACCCGAGCCGAGTCCCCCACGCCTTGGCCAGCATCTCCCCCATCTCCACAACAGCCTCATGATTCCTCCTCTTGATCCCCTCAATACCTCCTTCAAACCAGTTAACAAACTCCACCGCCGCGGGAACCACCAACTGAGCGCTGTAATCCCTGGTCCCAATCCAAGCACTCTCCGCAGGCAACCCATTCCCATACTCATCAGACACCACAGGGTGGTGCAATTGCAAATCAGCAACAGCACCCTTAGGGTTCCCGCGAGTGTACAAAAACGCAATGGAAGGTGGACAAAAGAACCACTTATGCAAATTACTAGTGTAAAAATCAGCACCAATTTCTTTCATATCTACATCGGTGCACCCTATAGAATGAGCAGCATCGACAAAAACCTGATCTACCCCTTCCTCCCTACAAATCTGAATCAACTCCTTAACGGGAATAACAACACACGGCATGGAAGTCACGTGATCGATCACCGCTAACCTAACCCTCTTCCCGCCACTGTTACCTCTCTCCAACGCCTTCCTGAACTCGGAAACGATCTCGTCGTTAGAGTTAACCGGGAACGGGAGGGGAACCTCGACGACGTTACCTCCGGCGCGCGTCACGTACGCCTCCATGGATTTCTTAACGGCGCCGTACGCGTAGTGGAGCATGAGGACGACGTCGCCCTTCCGGAACGTTCCTTCCCGGAAGTTCCAGGCGGCGTGCTGGAGGACGATGGCGGCGGCGGTGGTGGCGTTGTCGACGATGGAGATCTCGTCGACGTGGTCCGCGTTGACGAGGTCCCTGATTAGGGTTCGGGATCGGAGGATCCCGGTTTTGAGGTCGTTGAAGTAGAAGTGGTCGGGCTGCCGGAGGTACCGGAGCTGCCACCGGCGCTGCGCGGCGAGGATGGAGGCCGGGCAGCACCCGAAGCTGCCGTTGTTGATGCGCGCCACGGCGGCGTCGTGGTGGCCGAACTCGGATTCGATTTCGGAGGGGGTTATGAGGGAGGAGGAAGCGAGTTTGGGCTTTTTGGCTATGTGGGAGCCGTTGTTGTGGTTGTTTTCGTAGATGTGATTATCGGTGGTGGAAGCCATTAGGATTGGGGATTCTGAGAATTGACAAGTGAGAACAGACACGTGAATTCCACCATAAGAGAAGAGAGAGAAGGCTATAGATTAGGGGAACAGGGAAGGGACAGGTGGAGTGGGCTAACCCTATTTACTCTACTCTCCATTGATAAAACAATTTTCAATAAATGTACCATTTACTAGTGTAAGAGGCTTGATTTTTGGATGTGTCACGTGTTAACGAAAACTTTTGGAAATCAAATCAAACAATTAATGTAAGAACTAAGAAGCTAGTGTGTGTGTGTGTGTAACTGTGTATGTATATTTTTACTCAAACAGTATACTATCTAACTGCTCTCGTTCTTATCCAATGTGATTAGGAGGATGCACAAGGCACTGGAAATGAATGCCGGAAGAAGTTTGAATACGGCAAGAAAGAAACACTAGAGTCCTCAATTGTGGGCTTCTGCAACTCTGCTTATCGGCAAAAGGAATGTCGTTAATCAAAATGATATTTCATTTATTTAATGAGTTTGGGTTACTGGGTCATTTTCATCTTTTTCTTTTTTTCTTTTAATTTTCTTATGCGAGATTACTAGAATCATACTACATTGTAAAACGATAGAAGTGATTACTAAATGCCTATTTGTTTTAGCTTTTAGCTTTTATCAGCGTAATGGATTTTTTCAAAGGAAAAATTTAATATTTTATTTTTCTAATTATTAAAAAATATATATTGAATTTCTACTTCATTTTTAGGATAAAATAACTATAAACTTTAGGTTTTTCTAGACACAATCCACTTAGTTTATCTAAATAATATAAACTAATGCATATACGACACATAAGTGTTTTTTTATCAATAAACTTGCAGCTGATAGTGTTTATAGTTACAACACATAAGTTAAAAAAATATAATTGATATTTTTATTTATATTAAATTATATATTTTTCTTAATATGTATTATTTATTTTATTATTATTTTAACATTTTTTGCACTATTATTTCTCTCTTTTTGACAAGTATAGAGATAGTGATATAATTGATAAAATAATTATTATTTTAAACTTTTAAAACAATAAACAAATAAGAATATTTTTCCCCAAAACAATAAATTAAAATAGAATATAATAACTTATCTTATGCTATCTTCTTTTTTTTTTCTTAGCTACCAAATGGTCTAGCTAGGTTTATATTTTATAAAGTTATTTTATTTTAACTTGCGTTTTGGGTTAATTGTTTTTATATATTGTTTAAATTTAATTAGTTCCTTTATTGATAAAGTTAATTTAATTTGCTTATTTATATTGAATTAGTTATTTTATTGATTTATTTAATTTAGTATGCTGAGGATTAGTCTTGCTTTATTACTTTGTTAAATTGGATATGTAAATATGGATGATAGATCTTTAGACATTTAAGATGCTTATGAAATTTGATTATTATCTCCTTCAATTAAGCATTCTTCCCAAGAAAAATACTCTTTTTTGTTTTGCATCACTTGACCCTCTTTTAATAGCATCGCAATGCTTTACCTACTTCAATTTGTTGATGGACTATCATCCTCTATAGTTGAAACTCTCTTTCTCTTTTCTCTTTATATTTGATCATTGGAATGCCATTTGAGTATTATGGTTGTAAAGATTGCGAGAAAAAGATGAAATAGAAACTCTTGTAGGTTTTTGCACATAAAACACCATCACCACATATTGATTATATCACATGTCAATTTTGCTTACAGATATGTGAGGTACCTCAATTCCTCCTCTAAGTATAACTCAAAGACAACCTTGATTAAAAAGAGTGGAAGAGATAGGACAAGTGTTGCTAAGGCTTCTCAAAAATCATAACCAAGTATACAAGCCTTGGATTTTTGTTGGTTTGCATAATGTTGTCAAGGTACTCCCTTTTATGTCCTTGTTTTTTTTTTTTTTGTGTGATAACAACTTATACATGGAAGTTGATTACTTGACTGTAATTGTTGTGAAGGCCTAGAATATTCAAACTAAAAGAGCAAAAATCACACAAGAATAGGGGTTAAATTGTGCAATTTAAAAAAAACTTTTCTTTTAACTTAAATAAAAACGAGTTCAAAAAGTTTAAGGAAAGGGTAAGGGAAGAACAAGAACACAAAGATTTTATACTGGTTCACTCAACCTTGAGTTACATCTAATCCCTTCAATTTAAAGGTATTTACTAACCAATCTTAGGTTACACAAGTACTCTTCACAGTCTCTTCAGACTTTACAAAGCAATCAACCTAGATTGCTTAACCACCCAAGTATTCTTTTTCACTAAGCCTTTCCAGGTTTTCACAACAGAAATAGTTGTTTACAAAGAAATCTACTCACAGTATGAGGGTATAAAAGTTTTCATACAGTGGATAAATTTATTTTTGGAGAATTTTCAAGATCGTCCAGTAAACGAAAAAGAGTAGTTGTTCTTTTTCAAATTCGCTTTCACAACACCTTCTATTATTGATTTCTTTTCTCCTGCTGGTATATATTGTTGGAACCAAAGACGTAGAAGCGTCTAAACCCTCAATGTTTTGAAGATAACAAAGCTTATTAATGTTCATATTTGTGCGTATAGACTAACCCTGTCACAGCTAAGAAGAAGACTTGCCAACAAGGACCGTCCAGTGTCATGTTAAAAACCGTTCAGTAGACGTGTCAAAGACCGTCCAGTAGACGTGTTTAAAGACCATCCAATTGAACAAACTGGAGGCGACCGTCCAAGTCTCCAAGATCATATATTCAAATGGCTAAGTTTTTAGTCTGAACGTCAATTAGATTTATGCTAAGTCTGCCTCGTAAATTACATATTACTACTCCAGTGAACTAACGTTCAAATTTGATTGAAGCATCAACATCAAATCAATACAAAAGCACAGCAAAATAGATAAAGCAAGTCAACTTATCAAGCTGACAAGACAAATGAAGAAGGTTCAGAAGAACAGACCGCCAGCGCAGTCCTGCACCTTCCCTTGTAGTGCAAGTCTACAACTGCCACGCCTGACATTTTTGAAAAGATAGTCTGCACGCTTCTCATTGCGTAAAGAGTCAAATTATCTACAACGGATCTTTTTCCTGAAGAATATATATACATGCACCAACAAACAAACGAAAAAGGTGGATAGAAAAAGGCGAAGTCTGTCAAAAAGAACAAGAATGTAAAGATTTGTGTAATACTCTGTTAAGAGCGTCCAGTGGACGATAGCAAAATTTTGTAAAGATCCTCAAAGTGATCTTGAGCTAAATCTTTCAAATCCTCACTACGTGAGTTGACCCTTCCTCTTAAAAACACTTGTGTGTTGTGAAAGCCTGGAGAGGCTTAGTGTAAAAGAATACTTGGGTTAAGCAATCTAGGGAGATTACGTTGTAAAGCCTGAAGAGGCCACGAACAATACTTGTAACCTAAGATTGGTTAGTAGATACCTTCTAGGTGAAGGGACTGGACGTAGCTCAAGTTGAGTGAACCAGTATAAAACCGTTTGTGTTTTTCTTCTCTCTTTCCTACGCTTGAAAACGTTTTTGTTTGATCTACTTATTTCGCAAAAGGTTTTACAAGGCACAATTCAACCCCCCTTCTTATGTGCTTTTTCGTATTTCATATATAGCCTTTTCAAAGTAGTAGTTGAAGATTTAGCTTCAATCTTTTAGAAGAGAATATGTGTGCGCGTGTATCAAGCCTTCAGAGGAGTCAGAAAAGTAACTTTAGTTCTTGCACCAAAACGAAAAGTGCAAGACTGCGTTGAGAGTTGCTTTTCTGATCATTCTTTATCTGGCTTGGCAGCTTGACAGGTTAACTTCCTTTTTTTGCAACGCTGCGCTTATACGCCAAGATGTGTTTGCCTTTCAATTAATGCTTAGATATTTGAACGTTAGATCACTTAAAAAGGTAAAGCATTAGTCACGAGATATATATGTGAAAGACGCATAGGCGATCTTTAAACACTTAGTCATTTGGAGATAGACTTACGCTTGGACGACGTTCATATACGAGTCCATTGGACGCTCGTTAAAACTAGCGCGTTGGACGCCTTAATATAAAACACACATTGGACGCTATAGAAAAACATTTTTCACAACAAAAACTCAAAACTTAATAAGTTTGTTATCTTCAAAATTTTGAGGGACTAGATGTTTCACACGTTTTTGGTTCCAACACAAACAACTTTGAAGTTTACTCTCGATGGACCTAAAGGACAAGTCCTTGCCATGATTGTTGGAAATAATACTTTTTGTTGGAGCAGGGGTAACTATTAGTAACTAGAAAGCTTTGTTCTTTGATAATGTTTCTTCTTCTCACCTAATACTCGATTGATGTTGAGTCATATTATGCATTTGCCTTATCTTGAGGTAGATGGTGATAAAAACTTACTTTTTTCTTTGAGCATTGGACAATATCCATTGTAGATACAAGTATATATCAAATGAAAGATTCCAATTTCATTTTATTCTTTCTTCTGCAGTTTGTTCATTCTAATTATATGCAGAGGATTCTTTAGGAGGACAATTTTCTTCAAGCAATTAGAGGTGTCAAAGTAGGTCAACCTAACTCATTCAGGTTGGCTTACCAAAAAGTGAGCCAATCCAGCTCACTTTTTTGATGAGCAAAAAATACATGACCCAACTCAACCCACCACATTTTAGTGGATTGAGTGGGTTGGATCACGAGCTAGCTTATCTAATTTAAAAAATTAAAAAAATACAAGGAACTTATAGAAAAATAGAAAAACATAAATACAAAAACCCAAAAACATACTAATTCATAACAACAAACCCAAAGAATAAGAAGATAAAATGAAAATAAAAATATCAAGGAAGTTCAAAACCAAAAAAGGTGAACAAATAAATTTAAAATTTTAGAGAAATAAAAACAGGTTAACACAGGTTGGCTCGACTCACCTTAGTTGGCCTACCTAAAAATAGAAATGAATTTATGATTTTTAAAGTAATTATTATAAAAATTAATAAATTTTCATAAGGTTGTTATTAATTGTTCTCATGTTCTCACATAAACAAGTGTTCTCATAAGAATCACTTATATAGATAGATAGATAGATAGAAGAGTGCTAAGAACATACTTTCTAACACACATACTCTTTCTAACACACTTTCTCTAATTGGTTAAAATTTATTGAAAACTACAAAATCAAGAGAAAGAAACATTAAATAAGATGTGGACCCACAAAAATATGTCATTTCTAATAAATTTCAACCAATAAAAAACAATGTGTTTAAAGGAGTGTGTTATCATTTTTCACATATATATGTATGTGTGTGTGTGTGAGGATCAAGTGACTCTAAGAGTAACTCTTGTTAGATTTACTTCACTCAATAATTCTTGGTATATATTAAATTTCAACAATTCAACCGTTGAATTAAAAGTTTTTATTGAGTAGATCAAGTCTACAAATTTTTATAAAGTTTGAGAACTATTTGATGTTTCATTAAATAAATTCAAATTAACATATAATATACTTTTTTAAATTATAAATAAATGTCAATTATGATATTAATTAGCTATAAATGCTCGATTTACCTAAGATTTGATGTGCATGATCATTGACATAATATCAAAATATTCAACGGTTGGATCATTAAAATTTAATATATATAAAGAGTTAATGAATAAAGTAACTTGATCCTCAGCTACATATATATATAATCAAATTGTTGAATTACAACTTTATATTACCATGATTGTTTATGTCAAATTATGTCAAAATTAAAGAATAATAAGAAGGTAATAAAATGATTCATGTTTTAATATATTTTGAACATTATATAGTACGTCAATTTTGATCTGTATAAATGAGGTATCAAATAATTTTGGATTAATATAAAATTTTGTATATATGATCTATGTAAAAATCTAACGGTGGGATTTAAAAAAATATTATCTAAGTGAAAGTTATTGAATGGTGTAATAGTTGGTAAGAGTTACATTGGTGTAATTTGATCCCTCCCTTCCCTCTCCCTCTCTCTCTCTCTCTCTCTCTATATATATATATATATATATATATATATATATATAACCAGACATGGTGATTTAAACAACTGTAATGTATCAACATTACATTGATTTGAGTGGAATAGTATTCAGATTCTTTAAGTAAAGTTTCGAGTTTGAACCTTGTGAATGAAAAAAACGTAGTTAAATTAGAAGAGATTCCACTAAAATTAATTTTTGGCAAAGTTGATAAATACCTCACACCTATAACGTAATAAAAAAAAAATTGCAATGCTCCAAACACGAAAACTCATAGATGTAGTTTTCTAAAATTAATAAGAAAAAACTCCTTGACTACTTTTTTAATTACTTTAAATCTTTACTAGCATGATATGACATGATTGACAAATAACCTTACCCCTTAAACATGTAGTCAGGGGTTCAATTTTCGAGTTTGTGTGTATGAAAAAATATCTGTTGAGAGATATCAATCCCTTAAATAGATCTCAGTACCTTGAAAGAGTAATCCTTAACTTCAGACTAGGAGATATCCCGGGTTCAAAAAAAAAAATACTTAAAATCTTTAATTATCATATCACCAACAGCTGACTCATGTTATCAGCTATTTAGTGACATCATTAGGTTTGTATAGTTAAAACTTGAAACTGGTCCAAAAGAATAAGCAAAGGCATAAAAGTAGCCAATATATAAAAATCTTAATAATGACATGATGAACAAGTGTTAAAGAATCAATCAGATTCCCAGAATGGTAGATCGAGGTACAAGTGGAGAGAGCTTAAAAATTAATGACAGAATTTAGTGTGCTGAACTTCCAATAATTTCTTAAAGATTTGATGACTTTGAATGACTCTAAAGTTAAATTCAGACATTGGAAGACAGAAAACAGAAACAAACATACCTGTGTGTGAATTTACCACCAATAACACAGCCACTTACGCACATGTTTGTCATTGCCATTTGCAATCAAACCATGATCGTTAAGACCCCACACCACGGTAAGTTAGGTAATGTAAAATATGTATGCATGTGCTTGTTTGTGTTGTGCGAGTTTTCTGTCTCATTCTTGTGGCACATCATTATAATATTAAGGTTTTAATGCAAAAGAAAAAACAAACCATATTCAAATGAAGCGCATACCATCAACTGCATTCATACCTCCTTAGTCCTCGGGATGTACCAACCAAGATTGGTACAAGTAATTGTTCTTGGGGCCAGGGTTTGTATGGATTGGGTTTCTGAACGAGAAGCCCATTATGATGCCCAATAATAAAGTCAATAGTTGGTATTTGGTTTGGGTACTCGTACTCCATTTGTGAATATTATGAGAGGAAGACGAGTTTTGTTTTGGGATCAGGGAAGGACAAAATCCTTTTCAACGAAAAGAAAAGCAAACCAACAAAAAGGAAAAGAACGCACACCATGATGCGAAAGTTCCAGGTACTTTCTTTGCAGAGCATGAATGATAATAAATATCCTTTTGCGTCTGCATTTTAAAATAGTTATTAGTTATATTTTTCTTACAATAAATTTTTATAATTTATTTTTATCCCTTTCTATTATATTATTTATCTTTTCCTCTCTTTTTATCTTTCTTAAAATTATAAAAAAATTGTACAATCTTATTATAAACTGTTAACCGATAATTCGATTAGTTTCTGTTTGTAAAAGCTTCTTGATATATTAGTAAAGCTGCAAAGGTACAACGCAAGCGCTGTGTAGTATAGGGTAATAAAAATAAAACGATTTATAGTAAATTTACGTATAATTGTAAAATTTAATTTTAGACTTGAAAAGTCAATTTATATATTATATTAAAAATAGTTTTTTAAGTAAAAATAGATGAAATCAGTTAAATAATTTAATGTGTTTATCTAATATCTTTTTCATCGAAATTAGAAATCAAAAGTGATGTTAATTATTTAGGGTGCAGCATTTTTTTTTGTAAAGACCATAGGTATTTTTTAGTGAAGGTAATCTTGCTCGAATCAGGTAAGACTATTATGAGCGGCAAAGTTTTTTGAATATTTAACGCAACTGCATATCCAGGATTCAAATTCGAGACCATTGATTAAACTAGAACAACTCCCTACAGAGCCTAGCATTCGAATATTAAAAATATGCTTATTTTAATATAGCACGACATAATTTTTTATTGAAAATTTAATCATTTTAATCAATATTTTGAAATTTGCGTAACCTGTATTAGTTGTCAATCGTCTAAACCCACACATCAACTTCTCCAACTGGTGGAATATTTTAATCACATTATTTGCCCCGAGTTATTTTGGTTGAAGTTTATAATGAAATATATAGAAAACTTAGGTTGCGTAAAGCAGAAATCAAATAAATTAAAATTAATATCCTTAGTCAGCTTTTGTAAATAATAATATTTAAGAAGACAATATCTCAACATATTATTCTTAAATCTTATTGGTTCGACGGAATGAGGCACGACAACTACTCGTAAATTCTATTTGTTTCACTTGCGAATAAAAGAATCCTAGTAACGTCCCATTCAAAATGGTCTTCAAGAAATGGAAAATTGTAAATGTTATATATCATCATCGTTATCACCTAAATTTATAATGGTTTGCACCATGGAAAAGATAATTATTCTATGATTTTTTTTTTCTAACAGTGAATCAAATAATAATCAAAAGTTCTATCATGATCACTCAAACTTCACTCCCAATATGAACTTATCAATGTAGCATTTCCCACTAAGTTTCATATAAATAAAGCAAAACCAATCAAAATCTAATGTTATCACCGTAGGAAAAAAGAATCAAAGGCGTAATAAATTTAATTATGATATGTTATAGTATAGAGTTATTTTATATCTCATTAAAGGGTTGTTTATTGTGTATACGAAAACATAATAAAAAAAATATTGAAAAATATTTGTTATATTAAAAATACAGTTGTCATTAATATTTATTTTTAAGTAATTTAAAATATTTAATAGTATGTAAACACAATAAATAACTTTCTTATTAAATCATATAAAGTGTAGAATAATTTATGAATACAAACATTTACTTCAAAAATAAGTTTATGAGAAATTTAATATAAAACTTTCAATCCATCACAAAAGTAATATTTTCTTTTTGCACTTTTAAGAAACAAAATTGTATTTGATTAAAAATAAGCAATAATACTGTTGTTTTCCCCCCCCCCCCCTAAAAAATAGCTTTTGGAAGCCAATGTCAATCCGACAATATTCGTAAATACAAACGGACAATTGGAGCGTGGTGTTTTGTTGTGAAGAAGATATTTTCAAAGCAAATTATATTTTATTTAATAATATTAATATTAATTTGGTTGCCTTTGCAGAGAGAACAAGTTACTGCTAACTAATGAAAGGACATCGATTCCACTATATTAGTAGAGGACATTCCCCCTTTTTCTGTGTGTGCGCCTAACATTATTGATTCCTAGTAAGTTCTCTCTATTTCATCTCTGGGGCGTTCATAGCAGCAACTTCAGCTTCTGCAGTAGCTTTAAGCTAAGAAAGGTTTGAATTATTTCAATCTTTTGATCTTGAAACATGATGAGGAGTTTAACCCAGTTGACTTCTCTCCTCTAATAACTATCCCACCCCACCCCCCCTTTTTCAATATTGATTCTCCTTTTATTCTTGATTTTGAAGAATCTGTTCGTATAATTGGCATGTGGGTATTAGGGATCTGTACAAAATGGTATTTGTAGCATTAGTAGAGGGAACTGATTCTATGTATTATTATTATTTTTTTAACCATGCTGCCCTCCATATTTATGTGTTAAATGAGTGTAGAATTATAACTTGCGTAGAGGACAAAAAGATAAATTAAATGTAAATAACGTTGGTTATAATAACTAAGTTTGGGATGAAAATCTTAGCAAGAGCTTTTCCTTTTTGCCTCGTTGACCAAACATGGAAAAGGTATATGTTAGCTCAATGCCTTTTTTTTTTTTTTTTAAATTTACTGTTTGATGACCATGTTCTAGCTTGTTTAGGAAGCTAAAGATGTTCTTGTTTAGGCTTGACAAGAATTGATGGTAGGAGTAATTATTGCCTGAACAGTTAAATATCTGCAGAAAAGAGGATATATTTTTCTGAATATATATTTATGAGACTGGCTGTGTGGACAATATACTACAAGGGCTTAGTGTCTCAACTGTTTGTTTTCCTTCTTGTTCCATGGTTACTTGCCTTCTGTGTAAAATTAGGACTGTATCTATCCAGCTCAACTTACTTTCTGATTACCTTGTAAGACAGATTTTCATTGACCATGGGGCAAAAGCATTTAGTGGTGGCTTTCTGTTTATGGGCCTTAACATGTTCCCTTCTTCCATCTTTCTCCTTTGGAATTCTGAGAATTGGTTTGAAGAAGAGACCTCTAGATCTTCAAAGTATTAATGCTGCTAGAAAGGCTAGAGAAGGTCTGCGATCTGGAAGACCAATGATGGGTGCACATGATCAGTTTGGTAAGTCAAAGGGTGAAGATATAGTACCTTTGAAGAATTATTTGGATGCTCAATATTTTGGTGAGATTGGAATTGGCACACCCCCACAACCCTTTACTGTCGTGTTTGATACTGGCAGTTCCAACCTTTGGGTTCCATCATCAAAGTGCTACTTTTCTGTGAGTTCAACTTGACTTGTATGTCTTCACAACCATGTACATATAAGCATATCTTATTGACTAAGGCTTTCTTGCAGCTTGCCTGCTATACCCATAATTGGTACAAGGCAAAGAAATCCAAAACATATGTCAAAAATGGTAATGCCAGCTTCTCATTATTCATGTTGATTATAGTGTAGTGTGGTACTGTGATAGATGTATGCATTAAATTACATGATCCTATATACCATATTATATGCATGTAATGTAAGTTTAATCATACCTATTGACTTGTTGATCAGGAACATCTTGTAAAATAAGCTATGGATCTGGATCAATATCTGGTTTCTTCAGTCAAGATAATGTTAAAGTTGGCACTGCTGTTGTCAAGCATCAGGTGAGTACTTTATTTATGAGCTTCCACTTCAATATAGATTGTACAAATTTGTAGATAGCCATACTTACAAATGTCACTATTGTAAACTGTAGGATTTCATTGAGGCCACCCGAGAAGGAAGTCTTTCCTTTCTGTCAGCAAAGTTCGATGGAATACTGGGACTTGGATTTCAGGAGATCTCAGTTGCAAATGCTGTGCCAGTATGGTGTGTTTCAACCCGTTGTTTGTTGTTTCATCTGTATCTCATTTCCATGTTAGAGTGAAGTATTGTGAATCTTTTTTGTGCCTTTAATTGATCGGTCCATCATAAAATCACAGGTACAACATGGTGGACCAAAAACATGTTGGTAAGAAGGTGTTCTCTTTTTGGCTTAATGGGGATCCAAATGCAAAAAAAGGTGGTGAAATAGTTTTTGGTGGTGTTGACCCAAAGCACTTCAAAGGGAACCACACTTATTTTCCAATTACCGAAAAAGGTTACTGGCAGGTTAGCAAAAACACATCTAGTTTAATCAGGAGTTCCTTTTAAATATGTATTATTCACATCAGAAAATTATTTAATATGGAAATTTTCTTTTTCAGATTGAAATGGGAGATTTTTTCATTGGAGGTGTTTCAACAGGTGATTTTTATTGTTCCTCAACAATAAGAAAGTTCTATTTTGGGGATTCACTAAGGGAGTGATTGAGTGGTTCAGATGATGTGGAATATGGTATAAGGAGTGAATCTAGAATGAATTTTTTACTCTCTCATACTTGAATATGTTTTGAAGAAATACAGTCTATCAATTGTCAACAAAGTGTATCTTTACATCTATGTTTGTGAAATAAGATTTTTTTCTTATTTGTTGCATATGCTTTGATTCCAAAATGCATCTAATTCTGAAATATATCAATGATACTTTTAGGTGTTTGTGAGGGTGGCTGTGCTGCTATTGTGGATTCGGGAACATCTTTGCTTGCTGGTCCAACTGTATGTGCTTGCATATTTCTGAAGATTTTTTGTTTATATATTTTCATTTATAATCTCTGTTGATCATTAATTTCAGCCTGTTGTGGCTGAAATCAACCATGCTATTGGAGCTGAAGGAGTTCTCAGTGTAGAATGTAAGGAAGTCGTTTCTCAATATGGAGAGAGGATATGGGATCTCTTGGTATCAGGGGTAAGTTTTGAACTGAACATGATTTTCGGCTTGTGATCTTTTTCCCATTTGCATTTCCACTCTATGGACTTAAATGAGTTTGATCATATACTGTAGGTGAACCCTGATGACATATGTTCACAAGTTGGTTTATGTTCTTCCAAAAGGGATCAATCTAAGAGGCTGGAAAGGTCTTTATTTGATGGCCCTTTTCTATATCGATGTCTTTACTTTCTGCTTCCATTGTATGCCTTTTTCACCATATTTGTTTCATTGCTAGTCAATTTGGTAACAATTTTAAGATATTGGAGGGATGTTTGGTGATTTTTTTCTGATTATAAAGGTTAGAAAGTCTGAAGTATCAATTCCAGGATAAGGAGTTTCTTTAAACAAAAAAAAATTGTCAAGGAACCTCCATTATATTTATAATTACCAGCTTATTAATTTATTCTTTTGCCAGTGGGAGAGTTTAGGTCTTGACCTCACTCATGCTGCAAGCCTGCAATATTTTGGCTGAAACAGACTCTTAAATTACTTTGAATTCTATTTTTGTGCAGCGCTGGGATTGAAATGGTGACTGAAAAGGAACAGAGAGAGTTGACAGCAAGAGATACTCCTTTGTGTTCTTCTTGTCAGATGCTTGTTCTTTGGATCCAGAATCAACTAAGACAAAAGGCAACTAAGGACAGAGTATTCAACTATGTGAATCAAGTAAGCCCTTTGAATTATCCTGTCCACAGGCTCAAGCAGAGGTGTATATTTATATGGTTTAGAGTTTAGACATGTGGTTAATGTTTGTTTTGATCATTGGCAGCTGTGTGAGAGCCTGCCAAGTCCATCTGGAGAGTCAGTGATAAGCTGTGATAGTCTTTCCAAGATGCCAAACATTACATTCACAATCGGAGACAAACATTTTGTCCTCACACCAGAGCAGGTTAGGATTTGAACTTTCCATAAATTAAATTACATTGTGGTTTCGGTGGATGATTATACTTCCAAATGATGTGGGCACACACTAAAACTGAATAGCAAAATGAACTACAAATTATGCTGTTATCTATAGATATATTAAGGCTAACTACTTAGTTATTTTTTGTGAGTCTAAGAATGCTTTTTGTGCTTTCAGTATATTTTGAGAACTGGAGAAGGCATTACAGAAGTCTGCCTTAGTGGGTTTATTGCTTTTGATGTTCCTCCTCCACGGGGTCCACTATGGTATATTACCTTTTTAAATTATTTATCAATTTAAAATCCCATGCACACGCTTGAATGGTACAGAACAACGATGAATGAAGCGAATAACATAAAATGCTGTAAGCTTTGTTCCCTATTCTGATGCTACTGTATGTATGCAGGATTCTGGGCGATGTTTTCATGAGGGCATATCACACCATCTTTGACTACGAAAATCTCCAAGTTGGGTTTGCCGAAGCTGTCTAATTAGGCTTCTGGAGAATTATCTTTGCAATCATTTTAATAATCGTTAGTGTATTGTAAATAAACTGTTGTAACAATTGTAGCTCAGGTTTACTTTTATGTAATCACAGATGTATTTGTCTATTTAAGACGTAGAAATATTCACTTGGCAGTGTTGTGTGCTTTTATGTGCAAAAAACCATTTTCATTGCATTCCGTGTTGGGCCGAATATTATGCCCTTTTGTCCCTTTAAAATTTGGAAACTCGTAATGTGCCATACTGAGGCGAAACCCTATCCTGCTTTCCCCAGCGATGAGTGCCAATGGGTAATTACTATTGACATTATTATCTGCCAATGGCAACAAAAGGAGAAATGAAAAGGCAAAATCGATGTCCAAATGGTCCCAGGAAGGATTTGGCTTGCTGCTAGAAGGGAAATGATAGTTGTATCTTGTAAGCCCCCTCATATGTCATGCAGAAAGATCAAATCAATGGCTAAAAAATTTACTTTCGGTATAAATTTTCTCTCCTTTAACTCACGAGTTTATGAAATAAGAATTTGAGAACCAATCATTTTCTATTTCTCTAGCCCAAAATAACCAGTTCACTGATGTCTCTGCACGGTAAATTCACTTTCTAGCAAAGGAGGTCAAACAAATCATTTCCCATCACTAAACGAACTGTTTGGTTTGAAAATTATTTTTATTTTCACTTTTAATTATAAAAATACAACTATTTTTTAATTTCCACAATTTTGTATAAGACACAGTAAAAGCAAAAAATTAAATCAAAACAATAAAAAAAACTAACCGAAAAACAATAATGTCTCAGCGAGCGTCTAACAAATAAATTCACTTTCTAGCAAAGGACGTCTAACATAAATTTCCACCACCTAAACTTTTTTCAATGTCATCGTCAATGAGTATTGAGGATGCGTATCACTCTATCGAACGTTCAGCTTCAGCCTTCAGTAGTGGCTTCAAGCTACCGAAAAGTTTTACACTGTCTGCCATCAATAGTGAGGTCAACCCAGTTTAACTTCATCTGCAATATATTCGAAACCACACATCTATGTTTTTAGGCATGGGCTATGCATCGTAATTCAAGTATCAATGATGGAACTATGGAAGCTAACATAAACCATGGCACTCACGTAGACATAAAATCCTTGCAAACATAACATTGTCACATAAATAAGCAGGTAATATTTTTGGTCTACCAAACTATCATGGCATCCCATATGTTTTCTTCCTCTTAAACTGAGGATGGTTACAAATATCAAATAAAACATCTGATGCAAAGCAAACCACGCAGGAGATATGATCATGCTGATACGTCACTGCATGAGTAATGTTTCCATTATTCTTCATCGCTATCATTACTAAATATAGAGGACATCGAAACATTTGGTTTCTTTGCAACATTTTGCTTCTTGGCACCAAATGTAATCTGCGAGACAGTGGGGAAAAGAAAATGGGGTTAGCATAAAAAAAAAATTTACGCATAAACGTGGACTTCGTAAGAATGCAAAAGCAACACCAAATGGATTGGCAGGGTTGAAAAAGTTAAGACTTGAATTGGAACAAAACAAAACAACATCAACACCTTGACTATGGAAATGTATAAAAGCTGTAAGCATTCCAAACTCCCAAGTACTATGAGGACAATTGCTGGTATCTTTCCAAACCCCAGATACCAGGTGGACATACCTTGGAAGCACTGCCTTTAGAAGAAAACCCAAACTTCAATGTATTTCGCTGCTCCTGATCTGTAAGAGCAGTAGCAGTTCTAGATACAGAGGAAACTGTTGCTGATCCAGACTCTTGTTGCAGTTGAAGCCGTTGCTGCTTTTGAGCATCAGCACTGATTGACATTAAGGAAACCAAAAACCAAGATGACATGAGAGAAAGTCAGTAAGAATTAGAACATTGACCCCCTGGCCACAAAATGGGGAGAGGAGAATAAAAATAAATTGACACACGAGAAAATGCATACATTTGAGCAAACTTTGCCATTTCTCTCTCTTGACGCTGCTGTTCTCTCTTTTGCCTATCGTCCCGACTGCTACTACCATGCATTTCCTTCATTTGTTTGAAACGCTGTATTTAACATCAAGAATTTTGCATTAGGAAAAAAAGAAAATTGAGCCAATTTGGGAATCAAGTTGACAAAAGCAAACCAAGTTAGTGTTTAGTAAAATTGTTTACCTTTCTGTGATTGTGATCATAAGAGCTCAAGTGTGCTTCAAATTCCATTGCCAATTTGTATTGCTTGTTGCAGAGATCACAATAAAACACCTTTCGGATTTCTTTCACTTCAGTTTGAATTTTTTGCTCACGTTCAGCTAACACCTGAATTTTCATAATGTGCACGAAGCAGGCAGAAGAAGCCACCAGGTAATAAAAACTGCAGGAAATTCTCAAGACCTTCCAAAGTTGATGGTTCCTTATGACATACCAATCCGGTCAAAAGACATGCATATATGCTATATGCTGCCTTCTGCTATGGGTGCAGGTTTGAGAAAATGTAAACATCAACCTCAATACTACTATGTGGTTTTGCACTAAGAGCAACTACTAAGGAGTTATAAATCATACCTCCCGCTTCTTCACATGTTCCTCTGTCTCCTCCAACTCAACATCAAGTTTTTTTCGCTGGATATTTTCTTCTGCAGTAAAGAAATCATCTTCTTCTTGCTTACCAACCCCCAGCCTTGGATCTCTAATCCCAGATTTTATTGGCTCAATGATTCCTGCACACAAGCTCAGGTCAATTTGAAAAACCAAGATAAAGCATTTAAAATCAAGGACAACACCAAAATCAAATCGCTTTCAGCTAAAGCATCCCAGATTTAGGAACATATAAAATTAATACTGAAAGAAAAGAAGTAAAAAGTGAACTAGTTGCCAAAATCCCTGTTTCAATGAGGTAAGTGCAAATACACAGGTGATTCAATAGATGAAGCAATCAAGCCCTAAGCTAGAGAAAAATATAACTTCTCCCCGAAGAAAAAAAAGCTTGTGCTAATACTTTGCACTTTGCATAGCATTAACTGGGTGCTAAAGGTCACGTTTGAAAAGATCCTTATTGTATACAAATACAAATATAAAATCAGTTTAAATCCTGGAACAAAATAACAAAAATTACAATAATCTTCGCCATGCTTACAACAAATTACTACTACTAGCTGTAGATTGATGGAATAAGGCAGCCCTAAAGACCAAAATGGCAAGCTTCAAAATCTAAGTTTTAAATGTTTGCAAGGTATTAGATGTCACAGCAATCTGCGACTTGGGAAAAAAATTCTGTCAGCATTAATGAGATTGAAGACATGTTAGAGAGCTTTTCTTTCTTTCTACCCACTCCATAGGAATAGAGGAGAAGAAAGGTAAAAAGTAGACATAAAGGACAGGTTGTAACAACACTATGAAGGAGGTACAAAAAGGGGGTGCACAGAGGGGGAAGGAGAGATGTTTAAGATGAGTCAAGGAGTCGGGACAACTCATGCAGCATACCAGAAACTAGAACAATGGGTAAATGCATTATGCAGATCTTTGTAAAGAGAGAAACAAATGGATAAATATCAAAAAAAGTGATAATACAGCACAAACCTTGTTCATCCTTCCCAAGACCCTTTCCTTTCCATCCCATCTTTTGGAGAAGCTTAAAGCCAATATTAGATGATGTTAACTGTGTGTCCAGAGATGCTTGCTCAACATTGTCCAGATCAACATTTTCTGTTGGCCTGTGGTTAATTGGCAAACGAAAATCCTCCGACAAATCTTCAATAAGAGAGTCCTGATATGCCTGAAAAACCAATTCATCTCAATACAATGGGAATCACAGTAATAATTGTGCATCCAAAATGTCTTGAAGACACAGACAGAAACACTATATCATTTTACCGGGATAGAAAAGCTAAACATTTTATAGGTTTCATTTCATCTAGCAAAAAAAAAAATAATACACAGGCACAAACTCAGAATTCTCCATTTTCCAGAGAAGAGCAGACAAAGAACACCACCACTTAATTGGGGGGGAAAATATCTATTTACCTGTTCCCTTGTAGATTGCCTCCTGTCACGGCCACCAGTTTCCTGCCTACCACTGGTCCATCGATAGTCCATTTTGTATCTACACAAGAAACAAGAATCATACATAAGATGTAAAGAGATAACCCCATCCTGAGAGTGGGTGCATTACCTAATAGATTCAGGTGCCAAAAAATGAGCTAAAAGAAGTGCACACAACATGATTGATAAATAAAGGGCCAAATGCACAAGAATAAACCGTGATTATTAAACACAGGACAGGACACTCAGCAATTAAACTTATTCACAACACTAGTATAGAGACACCTGAAAACACAAGTTGTGGGTAACCTAATCAAATTCGCCAACGAAAAGGGCCAATACAATTCAACTAACCAACCGACCCACTTAGAAAAAGAGGATTCTTCTACTACTCTTTTGAAATTTAACCAAAACCCAACAAGGAAATTCCTCAGGGAAGAAAATTCGAATCAGATCCAGAAAACCCTAGCTTAAACAGTCTAAGAATAAAACCACGATTGGGGAAAGATTATAGTCTGAGAAAGTAACGAACCTTGGTGATAGTAAGAAGAGTGTAAATTCTGGCAAAACAACGTTGCTTGGATCTCGTCCTTGTTAGATTTCAACGCATGGTCTTCTACATGAGATATTCAGATGTGATGAGGGAATAACAGGATCAAAACAAGGAAACAAAAACAAAGATATTTTAATATAAAAAGAGAAGACAATAGAAAACTGAAAAAGAAGAGAGAGAGAGAGGGAGAGAGAGAATACGGGTGGTGGATTTTGATTGAACATTTGGGTTGGTTTCATTGAATTTGGGTTGATATATCTGTGTCTTGAAATCCTTTTTCTGTGTTTGGGGCTTGGCCCAAAGGGTCACTGAAAGACAAAAAGTGGACACTAAGAAAAAGAAGCCTTTAACTGCGGAATCGTATCCAAGTTAAGGAATCAAGTGTACGTTTGGTTAGAATTATTTTTGAAAAAAAAGAAGCTTAAATATATTTTTGATCCTTTGTTTTTTATTAAAATTTATGTTGGTTATTTATTTTTTAAAAGATTTATTTTGGTCCTTTAACTTTTAAATTGGAGTCAATATTGTTTTTTCGTTAATAGTAATTGTTTTCGATTTTGGAACACAATTTTGAATTTTTTTTTATTGATTCAATATTCGAAACTTGTTCTATTAGATTCACTTATATGAAAACTATAAAATCTAACTAATATTTGAACCAAAAGGGGCTATAAATATGGTCAAAAAAGTGAGTCCCACGAACAACCAAAAAAGAATCTGATATTAGATTTTTTTAGTTTTTCAGTTGTTTATAGGACTCACTTTGTACGCATTTTTCACCATGTTTATGGCCCTTTTTTGTTCAAACATTAGTTGAGTTCCATATTTTTCATGTAAGTAAATCTAATGAGACAAGTTTCAGGTTTTGAATTGGTCAAAGAAGATTTCAAAATCGTGTTCCAAAATAAAAAACGATCATGCTTAATGAAAGGACAACATTGACTCAAATTTGAGAATTAAAGGACCAAAATTAATCTTTTAAAATTAAAAGATAAAAGACCAAAACGAATTTTAATAAAAAGATAAAGGACCAAAAGTATATTTAAGTTTTGAAAAAATTATTACTCATTTTTTAAAAATAATTTAAGAGTTTTCTTGTTTCAGTTTTTTCATAAAAAATAACTTTTATAAATTTTTAGTATGTTTTTAAAAACAAATAATTATTTTTTAAAATGAACTTTTAATAATAAAAAGTTTTAGATGCATTATACCAATATTAATAATTTTAAAATAAAA
This sequence comes from Spatholobus suberectus, assembly GCA_004329165.1. Taxonomy (NCBI): domain Eukaryota; kingdom Viridiplantae; phylum Streptophyta; class Magnoliopsida; order Fabales; family Fabaceae; genus Spatholobus; species Spatholobus suberectus. The sequence goes on from CM014732.1 coordinate 7,565,426, forward strand.
AATGACAACATATAGAACATAAAAAATATTATCATTATTAGATAATGGTAAAATAATATATTTTAAGAATAAATTTTGAAATAATTATGATTCTATTTTATTGAATAAATATCATGCTTATATAACGATAAAATATTGTAGATTATGCCATGCTTTACATGCTTTGAGTCTCAAACTGTATAGTGTACTGTATAATACACCGGTTATCATTCGTTTTTTCTTTTTTCCATGCATGTTCAGGCAAAATGGAATTTCTGCAAAAATACCTAGGAAAGAAAAGGGCAGAACTTTATCGCCTTTTGATGATGGTTAATATTTTCAGAATATTACAAAGATGTCCATCTTTGAGAGGCAAGAGTCTCTCAGTTACAAGAACGATTGCTTTCACAATCCTGCTTTCACCGTTGGCTTCTAGCAGCTGAGCAACACAACCGTATTCGTCGTATGTGCATATCGATTAGATTCCACCCAAGTCAATTCTCTGTGTGACACCTCCACCTCTTTTCCCAATTATTCATACTTGTGCCCATTTACACAGATTAATTAATGTTGATTTAAATTTGCTCCTAGTATTGAATCGATTTTCGAGGTCTAATGGCCAAAAATTAATGCTCTGTTTGTGAACGGTGAAATAAAGCAGAAGACCATGGAAAGCAAGAGGAAGGAAGAGAAATTTATAAACTTCTTCGCATTTGGTGTAAGAGAAAGACAGAGAAATTAAAAAAAAAGAGAGTGGACCCACAACATCTGATTTTTCAGCTAATTTGAGTAAAAGCAAGGAAAAATCGTATACATGCAAAGTTGTTTATAAAAATTATTCTTGTGAGCTGCAGTTTTACATTTTGCTCATCTGTTGGCATTACTTGTCCTCTTTCTAGGTGGTCTACCTGAAGCTGCGCTTCTTTCCATGGCAGATCTGCATGTTTTTATGTTCAAGAAAATTGATTTTTTTGAGAAAAAAATCGATTTTGATTTAGTATAATGTGTTTACATTGCGTGGAAAACCGATTCTGGAAAGCATTATAATAATCGGTTCTCATTAGCAAAAATCAATTTTCATTGTGTATACTGTCTTCTCGTTGCGTCAAAAATCGATTATGGATGGCATGAAAATTGATTTTCATGCTTGGAAGCGTGAGAATTGATTCTCCTTTGTTAAAATCTGTTTTCCTAGCCTATGTTCCCCATAAAATTGATTTAACCAAAAAAATAATAATACGTTAATGTGTAGGGGTATAATAGTAATAATGCAATTTCATTTATTTTCTTTTCTGTCAAACCAAATAACCTCACCCCCCCTTATTTCTACTTTATTTCTTTTCTATTTCTCTTCAACTAAACAACCTTAATTTCTACTCTAGTTCTCACCTATTTCTCTTCTCTTCTTTTCTCACCTCTTCCCTTCCTTTCTTTTCTTTTCTCTGCTCGGTACCAAACAAAGCGTAAGGGTAATGTTTGGTGAATATTTTTCCACTCTAAACACATCATTAACATTTATTATTTCTCTTTATCATACCTACATTTCTCTCCCTTTCTTTCACTAGATGTCATTTAAAGGAGAAGTGCCACCAATCTTTATTGAAAAACTAATAATCTAATGACCCAAATAAATAACAATAGACTTGGCAATATACTAAAAATGATGCAATACTAAGTGTATGTTTGGTTGCACATTTCAACTACTTTGACGTGAGTCAAGCTGAAGCTACAATTTTTAGCTTCTACGTTATTTCAATCAACTGACGTGATTTTAATTACTTAACGTGCATATACGATGCAAAAACAAACACAAGATAACACCATCACTGAGGTAGGACACCAAATATAAAAGGACAACGACTCTTAAGCTCACCTATATTCCTTCTCACGCTAACATGAGCACAAGAGTCTTTGTAACTAATCATATTCTTGCCAAGATCAAAAGATATGCCAGAATTTGCATGACAACTACTTGAACATAAGAGACGATTTCATTCTGTTAGGTATAATTTTTTTAATACTAGAATATATATATATATATATATATATATATATATATATATGAGTAAATTACATTGACACTCTTGAAGTTTTATCAAAAATTTTTGATATCTTTTTTTTTTACTCTTACACTAATCCTCTTTAATTATTTAAAAAATATTACACTGACACCCATTATATATTACATTAACCCCTTTATTATTTAAAAAATATTACATTGCGTACTCCTATAAGGGAGATTGTTATAAATGTTTAAAAAATAAGAAAATTTTGTATAATCTCAAAAAATCTCAGAGAATGTTAGTGTAATTTACTTTATATATATTTATTATATGTGACACACTATAAAAAATATTAAGTAAACATCTATTAAAAATAAACTCTTTAATGATGTACTAATATATAATTAAATGATAATATAAATATTTTCACATTAATCATCAATCGAAACAACCCGGTCAATATAATTATGTGAGGATTATGCAAAGCTTGTAGTTCAAATATTAGACAGAACTCGAATTATTCTTTTGTTCAGCATAATTTTGAAAAGCTTAAATGTGATTACAGCTAGGAAACATGGCCCTTGCGAATATCTTAATGGAGATGGGTCTAAGCTTAAAATAGCAGTTGTAATGCAAAGAAGGAATATAATAAAGAGTCTTAGTCTAAGTACAATTGGGTATTCCAACCAAAACATCGCCCCTGCAAAAATATCTTAAGGGAGATATTTTACAGATATTTTACACACTAGGCAATGATGAAGAAAAGCGAAAAGTTCATTGATTTCCCCGCAACATCAGTACCTTGTTCACTGTTAATCAATCTCATCAGATATTTTTGGGATTAGTACTCTGTATGTTAAAACTTGCAGTGGTGGTTTTATTAATTTGGTTTATACGAGCGCCACCGCTTTATATCCACTCAGTACTTTCTACGGTTCAAGAGAAAAACTTAACCGAAATAGAGAATCAAATTTATTTAAAAGCACCAAGGCTCCTTTTGTTTTAAAAATTTTTTAAAACGCCCGAACCTTACGCTCCTGTACTGTAGTGTGCGTGAACCAAATTAATAAAGCTGTCTTCCAACAACCTTTCTTCAATTTTCACTTGCTTAATAGACGACTACCATTATTCTGGACACTATAGCTATTGTTGTTGTGGCATGTTATTGACATAAGGAGGTAACTCACTTAAGTAAGCGCGTTACACTGTTCTTTTTACCACGGCACTGCCATTAACAAGCTAAAGAATTCATATAATAAAATTATATAATAATTTATACAATACTTCTTTTATTTATTTATTTTTATCACATCATTTATCTTATTTCACATTTTTCACTCATTTCTCATGTTTGTATAAATTGTTATATGAATATAATTTCTCTTATAACAATTATATATTATACGCTGCCATATACCTGGCTGAGGTTATACCATAATTAGAATTGACATCTAGTTAAATCTTACATATGACAAATCAATCTAGACCCTACAGATTTTATAGGTTTGTTTAAGTTTGTTGGCAATCTCTTAGCTTTGGTAAATCTAGTTTAAAAGTGACATTTCAATAGCTGTCAATGGATAATTGGAAAATTAAATTACAGAACATGTACAGAGAGTCATGCACTAACGCGGATCCAATAATATGTTTCTTACCAAGAAAGGAAACGGTAAGTGGCGAATGGAGCAACAATTGTCAAATTTTCGTTAGCAAACGGGGAAGGGGACATAGCCAAGATCAACCCCATGAGTGAGTGAAACCAGCGGACCACAGAAAATGTGCCTTTGCCAAAAAGATGGAACAGTGTTAAATGTTCCATGTCAGCTTTAATTGGACCATGAATATTGCTCACAGCCGTGGTTTGAATCGGATTCTCCACCCTTAATCTCAGTTTAAACAAAGTGGCCTAACTTGTGCTATAAATTGAGGCCCCTAGTGTGCAAGAAGTAACCCAACACAGCTAATACAAGTTCCTTCCTATTCCTAGTCACTAAAAGAGCCACTCTAGTGTTTCATAGCCAACAACGGCCATAACCATGGGTGGCAAAAACACGCAAAGGAAGTCCTCTTTTCTTTCTGTTTTCGGCATTTTCAAATCCAACAACAAGCAAAGAGGTGGAAGCAACTACAACACTTATTATGAAGAAGGGCCAAAGGTATCTGGGACTGGGACCAAAGTGTGGCCTAGTGACGAGGACAAAGGTCGTTGGGGGGTGGCTGATCCTGTCATTGACAGGAGGGCTACAGCTTACATTGCCAAATACAAGCAGCGCATTTCAGAATCTGAAATTCACTGTCAAGCTCAATCCCAGAACTAGAAAATTTTTTAATATGGTTGTTCTTTTACTGTACCTATGTTGTATTTGTCGTTAGTTGTTATTGATTAATAAGTTGTGAACCACAATTATGAATAATAACCACGTGATTTCAATGTTTGTCTTGTGGAAGCAGAGCAAGTAATCTGGGGCATGCGGTCTTTCAAATTTGTTCATTTGATCCATCTTAAGGATTTAACAACTTAAGTTTTTAATTAAACAGCTCTGAAGTCTCCTTAAGCATTTGCAAAATTATTCTCATCAGTTTGAGGCTTTGAGCTCACTATTAGAAGGGTCGAGAGCTGCTATGAGCTTATAACTGCCAAAACATATGAGAATGTTTATTTGCAAGTATTAATATTTCTTCCAATATAAAGAATTAATTTAACATGGCAGAATAGTAGCGCTTCATTATTTTCGTCTTTTGTTTATCCTTTTTCCAAGCAAACACCAGTTACGGTGGTTTGATGTTAATGGACAACTCCACATGGATTCCCCTGCTACTTCTTTGATATGACACTTGGGACATCATATTCACGCCTGCACCTGCATTTGTCACTAAAGACTACCTTGACTGTTTTGACTGGAATAGAGTGGAATGATTTGCAATAGGAGTTTATAAAAAAGGTGGAGTAAAAGGGAGAAAATATCTTACTCTATTATTTTGAAGTTTTTTTTTTTTTTTTAAATTGATCAGGAAGTCACATAATTAATTAATAACATAAAATAAATTATATTCAGCTCGAGCACAATTATTTTTGAAAGAATGTGTGTAATTCTTAGCAAAAAAAAAAAAGATTATAAATTACCGAAAAAAATTGTCAATCACTCGGTTTGGATACCCTTCATCGAAAAAGTAAAAGATATGAAAGAAAAAGAGAGATTAACGCTGTGTTTGGTGGCGACGAAATGGCGAAGAGAGGAAGAGAAGAGCGCGGAAGTGTGCAGAAATGATCGACTTCCGTTCGTTTGGTGCAAGCGAAATAGCGTGGAAGTTTTTAAATTTTAGGTGGGTCCCACGCTAAAAGTAATCGTCGCAAATATGTGCGGAAGTGCGAAGAAATGCAACGCTGATTACAAGCTGTCGATAATACCCTCGCTCTTTTGCAAAGACTGTGTATAATTAAACACATATTCGAATATGTGTTTTACATATTCGAATATATAAAACACATATTCGAATATTGTGTTCACATATTCGAATATGTGAATACAATATTCGAATATGTGTATACATATTCGAATATGTAGAACGCATTTGAATATTTGTTTTACATATTAAAATTAAAATTTTGATTTTTAAAATTAAATAAATATATAAACAATTACTAATATATAAATATTTACTAATATATATATATATATATATATATATATATATATATTACCTTCTACCTTTTGTTATTTTTTGTTACTTTGTATATTATTGGTTGAAAATTTATAATTTTTATGAAAGTTGGTGTTAAATATCGTGAGTGATTACAGTTGGGTATGATGATTTGGAGTAAAATAATAGCTTGCATGTACTGCACTGCATATATCTATATTTTTTTTTCAAAAAATTGAAAAAATATTATCGAAAAATTAGACAAGCAGTGTATGAAATATTCGAATATGCATATCACATATTCGAATACGCAGTCACATATTCGAATATGTGATATGCATATTCGAATATGCATATATCACATATTCGAATATGCATATCACATATTCGAATATGGATATGTCATATTCGAATATGCAATCACATATTCGAATATATTTTCTCTATATCATTCCGAATTATGAAGGTTATATATGTAATTTTATTCTTTCACTCCAAATCCCCAAAAGTCAAAAAGTAAACTTCCACTCTATTTCTTCTCTACTTCTCTCCAACCAAACAACCTCTATTTCCACTCTATTTCTTACCTACTTCTCTTCTCTTCTCTTCTCTTCTACCTACTTCCTCTCCCTCTATTTCTCTCCTCCCTACCAAACACAGCGTAAAAGAGAGAAACGCCAAAGATACGGTTAACAATGTAATGACAAAGGAAAAGAAATATTCAAAAAGAGAAGGGTATTTAAGAATACCAAAGTTTATAAATAAAATCAAGTTCATGATTGACTACCAACACATTATCATATTTCTTTTAGGTTTTTTTATTTAAATTATTCAATTTAGTTCCTCTATTTTTAAAATGTTCAATTTGGTTCTCAAATTTTTAAAAATGTTTAATGTTACTCTTCCATCCAAATTAACTATAACGACATTAAGGAAGGTTAATTTGACACACAATGTGTTAAATTGTGAAAATAGACATATGGCCAATCACACTAATGTTGTTATTGTCAAATAGATAGAAGGACAACATTGAATGTTTTAAAAAAATTAGAGAATCAAATTGATCATTTTAAAAATAAAGGGACCAAATTGAATAATTTAAATAAAAAAGGAATCAAAAGAGTAATTTAACATTTATTTTTTAATATGTTATTTATTATTGGTTAAAATTTATTAAAAAATAAAAAATCACAAGTGAAATTCATTAAATAAAAAATGAATCTCACAAAAATTTGTACATTTCAATAAATTTTAACAAATAATAAAGAGTATATCTAAAAAAGGAATAGATTCTCTTCAGTGACATTACCACTGCATGATATCCTAAATCTTTAATAAATTTTATTAATATAATATGTTTCTATTATGAAGTGAAAGTTTAAAAGAATAAACAGTGAGATCATCATAATTAATTGTCTCAAGTTTTATTTTTTCCACCAAAGAGGATCTTTTGATTCCCTTCCCATCTAAAAAGTGTGTTAGATAGGGATGACAATTCTACTCAAATCCTATGCATACCTGCAAAAAATATCTACAATTGATAGGATAAATTCCTCCTTAATAGGGATGAGTTTGGGTTTGGGGATTTAGTCGCAAAATTTAATGGAAATGAATGCAGATATGGGTACTATAGTACCCACTTTGCCCCCCCTCCCCCCCCCCCCCCCCCCAATTCTTTTGGCTTTATATTATATTATATTATATATATATTGTCAATGTATCATTTTTTCGTAAATATTGGAGAGTATCAACACATGTCGATGTCCAAGTTTAAGAATTAATTATTCTTAAAGTTTATTGTTAGATTTAATTAAGTTTAAGAATTATAACATTACATTTAAGAATGATTATGCTAAATAATTATGTTCCTAATATAGTATGATTATGTTTGGATGATCTAAGAATAATTTTTCAATTATGTTGTAGAAACATCTTTAATTAATATTTTTTTATTGATTTATTAATTTTACACTTAAGTTAACAACACACTTTTTTGAATACGTTCTTTATCATTAACTAAAATTTATTGCAAATCACAAAATATTTTGGATCTCACTTATTTATCGATTATACTTGTATAGTTTTAAATAAATTTTAACTAATAATAGAGAATGTGTTAAAAAAAAGTATGCTTGTAGAATTAGTCTTAGTAATATTGGTGAAAATCATATTATAATCTTATATTATTTCTACTACAAAGGATTTTTTTTTTCAAATAGGTAAAATTTTGGAGACTATGATTAAAAACTAATGGATTATTTTCTAGGTAATTTTTGTTTTCTGATTTGAGAAAATAGGCTATGCATTGACAGTGTAAAGCAGTTTTACATTATCATCTAATCACAACCCATCATTTTTACATTATCATCCAATCACAACCCACCATGTATGATAAGTTTGTTGACTTTGATAATAACAACTCTAAAAGTCACACTAGAACTGATTTTCGATTGGTTGATAGTGTAAAAGTTTTTACATTGACGGTGCATAACAATTAAATTCTTCTGATTTTATCTCCAACAATACATCCTTATATGATAAATTCAAGTTGTTATTATGAATAAAAGAATATACTAAAATGAATCAAAAAAATTTAAGTTGTTATCCTTGAGCGAGTGTACTTTCAAGAGTTATTCTCATTAAGTTATAAGACTTTTTTTGCATCAAGCATTTATTTTTTCAATTTTTTTTATTCCTTCTAAATTTTTTTGTAAATCTAATTTTATTTTAATTTGATTAAAATGGTAAATCTTGATGCACTGTATCAAATTGAAGGTACCTTTCTTTCTAGACAAATTAAATTTTAAATTATTGTAATCTTAATCAATTTTTAATTTAACTTGATTTAAAATTTGAATTTTGATATACCATATTAATAAAGATAATATTTTTATTTTTATAATTTATTTTCATAGTTTTCTCTTCAAATTTAAAAGTTTTTCTCTTTAATTTAGTCATATTTAGTATAATAAAATATTCATTATTACTAATGAAATATTTATTATTCTCTTTATTTTTAATTTATAAATTTTATTTAAATAAAAAATGCATATATAATGGAAGGAAAATATGCTAGTTGATTAATTTAAATACAAAATTAACTACTATATGTAAATTCACATTTTTTTTGGTAATTTTACCATAATAAACAGATTATTACACACAATTCAAATGAAATAAATTATTTTAAAACTATTTTTTTGCTTAATATATCTAAACATAAAACTTATTTCACATAATTGATATTACAATAATCGACTATATCTTATATCGATTATTAAATTAATCAATTATTAAAACAATATCTAAAAAAATTCAATCCATGCACACACTGAAAAAGGAGAGAATTTTTTTTTAAAAAAATCTATTATTATTATAGCTGTTACTCCAAAAAAAATGTTGATAGCTGTTAGATGAAAATTTTGTTTCTCTTTCTACAATTAAAATTAATCACATATATTAAAAACCTAGAGGGACAGACCTACCAAATAATTAGAATTAAAATCAAATAGTAATGATTTTTCTCCCCTGAACTCGCTAATTAACCTTTTGTTTTAAACATGGATTGTACTTCATACATAACTACAATAGTTCTACTATTTAAAATATCGAAAAGTTGGCACTGGATTTAATGTTCTATATACAATTATTTTTAGACTTAAATACACTTTTAGTTCTTTATCTTTTCAAGAAAATTTGTTTTGATTCTTTATTTTTTAAAAATATCAATTTGGTCCTTTTTCTTTTTAAAATGTTTTATTTTGGTCTTTTCGTAAGGTTAAAACTAACACCGTTAGTGTTTTATGTTTAAAATAATTAATTTTAAACATAGTGACGGATTTTAGCCGCCACTATTTGCAGAACCCTAAACTTTTCAATTACTCACAATTGGAGCAACTTTTTGAAAAATTGATTGAGGAATTTTTTGTGTCTCTTAGAAGCAAACAAAAGTCCTCAAAGTTTATAACAAATCTTTTCTTGTATCGAGAAAATTTTACGAGTATTAGTTGTGCATTTTTAAAATTTATTAAATAAAATTATTATAGTAGTGGTTTTTAACCGCCACTATGTTAAAATTAATTATTTTAAAACTCTTTCTTCTTCTTTGTCTTCCTCCCTTTTTCTTTGACAAATCAATTTCAAAAATGAAAATGCCCAAAATCAATTTAACAAATTCAACCCGGAAATCAATCTCAAAAGCAATTTTGCAAATAAAAAATGAGAACAAATCATAGTTGCTGCATAAAATACGTCCTTCCACCACCATTAAGCCAACAATGAAACCTATTCTCGAATTTGTCCGGAATCATCGCTACGAAGCTACCACATGCGCGACCACCATGAGGGGAACGACTTGTGAGTGAAGGATTTGGGAACAAAGGAAAGATAAAGAAGAAAGAGAGGAAGAATGAAGACGAAGAAAGAGAAAGGAGGAAGAAGGAAGACAAAGAGAGAGAAGGGAGGAAGAGGAAAGAAAAAGAAAAGAGAGAATGTTTTGTAGCAGCTTATTTTTTTTAAAAATCTAACTTTTCGTTATCAAAGTTAACGTTGCTGACAAAAAAAAACCAAAGTGGAACATTTTAAAAATATAGAGGACCAAATTGATGCTTCTAAAAGATAAAGAATCAAAATGAATTTTCTTAAGAAGATAAAGGCTAGGGCCAAAAGTGTATTTAAGCCATTATTTTTATCATGTACTTCCTTTTTTTTATTCATATATACACATATAAAAATTATACTATAAAATCAAAGAGAATAACTTTTTGTTATCTCGTTTTGTTGTTCATAAAATTTATCTATAAGTATAATGATCTATCTAGGTCTGTTTGTTTATGTTATTTTAAGTATTTTTTTAATTAAATGATTGTTTAAAAATCACTACAAGAATTTTTGATATTACCGATGGACATAATCTGTCAAAAATGCTAAAAATCCATTGGTAAATCAGATTTTCCGACAGATTTCCGATGGACAAAAATCCATAGGTAATTGGTCATAGGTAAAGAGCCTACCGATGGATTTTAATATCCGTCGGTAATGACCGACAAATATATCCGTGGAACTTTCTGTAGGTAATACCTACGGATTAAACTGTAGGTAATTACCGACGAATTATCCATAGTTAATTCCACATGTTTTTGTTGGTTCATTTCAAAAGGTTTACCTACGAATACATCTGTCGATAATTACCTACAAATACATCCGTCGATAATTACTAACGAGAATTTTTTAATATTTCTAAATTTTCCTAAGAAAAATTCCTATTTAAAATCAAATCAAATATAATACAAAACAAAATATGAATATATTCAACAACCAATCATATTAAGTTCCAACATATCAAGTTCAAACGATATTAAGTTCCAACAAAATACATATTAAGTTTAAACAACGTACATATAAAGTTCAAACAATAAATAATATTCTATTACAATCTAATAACTAGAATATTCGGGAGAGTCATGCTGTTGGTTGCCCTGCTACTGCTAGCCACCTTGTTGTTGGCCACCTTACTATTATTGCTAGTCACCTTACTGCAAGTCGTTGTGCTACTACTGTAAAACGTTTCGCACATCAGGCGGTAGGTATTGACTGACAGCATTGACTAATGTTTCCACTAGGCGAATCAATCACTCATTGACCTCTCTCGACTGACAAATGTTCTCCATGCTAACAGAAAGACGTTGTCTCAGTTGGTTAAT